>CM036596.1:135000-1385000 GCA_020745705.1 Hemiprocne comata | reverse complement strand
TTCTCCACACGCAGCACAGGCACACGCACGTGAAATGTGAGTGCAGGACATGAGTGTTTAACCAGGCTCTCCTGCCACATAGTACGTGCACCAGACTCCCTGCCACAGGAGGAATGTGGCTATTTATGAACCTTCTGTTGTCAAGGTAGGAGGGAGACCAGATGTTCCACCAGTCATCCCAAGACCTAACGGATCCAGTTATGCCAAGAATCCAGTATGTGATATTCTGGTGCAGTGTCAAGTGCCAGGAGGAATCTCAGAGTTGTGAAGTCCACTCTGTGGAAAGACCCACTATTACCACCCATCAGACACCTCCATAGCAGCAGATGCTGAGGGTAAAAGCAAAACAAACAAAGCCAGTAGAGTTGTGGAGCCCCACAGTAGGTGCTCAGCCTCTGACACTCCCACACATCTCAGCTCACCTTGGGGACACTTTCCATGAGGTGCCCACATGCCCAGAGAGCTTCCAAGGTACCAAACCAGCTTCAGCTGCCAAAGCCTTTTCCTTTCAACATCCATCCTCCCTAAAGCCAAGGCTGAGGCTTGCATGACACTGCACACAAGCCCACCCTCTGCAAGAGCTGCCAGCTGCTCCTCACGCAGCCAGAGAAGGCCCAGCAAAGGTCCCACCAGCCTCCTGCTAGGGAGGGCAGGAGGAACATGGGTGCCCCAGGGCTCCCAGGAGAAGGCCACAAGTCACAAGTGGCCACAGCCACTTGCCAGAAAAGCTACTCTCCTCCACTCTGGCCCAGCGTGGGAAGCAGAGAGGTGAAGTCAGTTTGTCCTCAGCATATCAGAGGCAAGGCTGATGATCACCTAATGGCAACAAAGCACAGCCTTGGAATCAGCATCACCTTATTGCCCTCCCAGTTGCCCATGGTTTTGAGCTTGAATGGGGAGGTTAAAGATTTGTCTGGAAGAGCTGCTAGTCCACAAGAGGAGGAAACATCTCCTCTAACCTTGAACACAGAGAGACTAATAATCCACCTCCCCAGTGCCAGGGCAGGGAGGCTTTGATGAGCTCCTTGGCAAGAGCTGTAGGAAGAGGCTGCAATAGAAAGTTAACTAATTAGGTCACTGCAGAGCAAAAGGAAAATAAAGGAGAAATCTTCTCTGTGCAAAGCAGATTCCAGAGGAGGAGAGGACAGCTGCATTACTGGAGACAGGCTGCAGCAAACTCCACGAGGAGTTGGGGAGGGAAACTGCACTTCAAGGTCTTGAGAAAAGCAAATCCCAGAAATGAAGCCATGGCAACAAAGACAGCTCAGCAGCTGGGGAACTCCTTGGGAGAAGATGGGAAATGCTCTTCAAAGGAAGGTTTTTCTCATCCAGGTCTTGGCAAGCCACCGTGAGCAGTTACATTTTGCTTATCCCAAAGTCTCTCTCAGGCCAGCAAGCCACAGATTTCACACCCAGAATGGCTGGGCAGATTCTGAACTACTGCACCTCATCCCAAATGTGCTTTTCCCCTTGATGGCCCCATAAGATCCCAGCAGAGCACACAGGTGACTTGCAGAAGTGTGCCCTCAGGTGTCACAATCCATTATCTTGCAGTCCTCTGGATTCACAGAGCCATGCAAGGGACACCCATAGCCAGTAGGCCCCCACCAGAGAGCACCCATGGAGCTATGCTGCTCATTACCACCTTTGAGTACTGAGCCTGCAAAGAAGATCTCATGGGTGGTCTTCTCCTGCTGCATGACCAAAAGCTTCTTAACTGTCCACGTGTGTAACAAGGAAAAACACAAGCAAGTAGCAACTGCTGGTACTTCACACATGGGTTTATTCTCCCAGAAATGCCATGGAGGCTTTCCATGGCACCAGGTAGGCTTTTGAAGGAAATTCCAGCCACTTGGCTTTGCCCCAGATCGCTGGCATTCTGGGAAGGTCAGAGCCCCACAATAAGCCATATGTTCAGTCTTGGCTTCCCCTCACAATGCCAAGAGGTGTCTGCAAGGAATAAAGCCAGAGGGAATGTTAACTGATCACCACTGAAACGGAGCCTCTCCTTGGCTTTCACCCTAATTAACTATCAAGAGGCGGTGCCGGAAGGCCCCTGCATTGCCAATAAAGAATGGGAGGTTGGTAATTAATTAGTGGCCTATTGGGATCCCAGCACCTCTCGCCCACAGCCCTGCTCTACAGATTGATACGAAGGGGATTTAATGGAAAAACAGCACTTTGCCAATAATGGCCTCAGGCAAAATAGAACTAGTTTTTGAAGGAACCTCATTTACAGTCCTCTCACATGACTGATGCTTGGCACCTAACCCTGCAGGTACAGGATTATATTGGAAAGGAACCTGCCTGCAGAATACAGGAATAAGAGAGAGAGCCCCTAAAGTAATCTGGTGAGCTATTTATGTTCACCATCCTCCATGCAGAAGAAAACATCAAGAGTAGAAGGATGACAAAGAAAGGCCTTGCATGTCAGTGTACAGTTGACAGCAGTCCTGGAGACTCAGACCTGACAGCTCATGTCTCTGCCTAGAAAACAAGACAGCCCCTTTAAAACAGAATATGCCGTGAGCCAACAACCATCAGATGTCCTGTTTGGAGGGGCCAGGAAGGGGTTGGGATAGAGCAGGGCACAGGGATCTGCCCAGGGGCTTAGCTAGGGCACCAAATATGGAGGAGGATCTAGTCTGAATCCCCTGCAAGAAGAGGAGAGGGCTCCCAAATAACCTCTGCTCCAAAAGAAACTTCTGGCTTCTCTCAGGACCTGCCTTCCCTTTCAGACAGGACTAGCAGAGGGCAATGGAAATTTTCTCCTCTCAATAGGAACTAGGTTTGCTTACTTTACTGATGTGTGATTCCTGCTTCCTGGCTACTAGACAGTTTTGCTGGGCTGATAACCATGAGGCCAAACACCACAATTCTTTCCTAAGGTAGGAAGCTGGAGATGAAAGGTGTCCAAGAGCTAGAACAGCGACAGCAAATCATCAGGTGGTTCTTTTCACTGCTCATGTAGGGAGCAGTGATGGTGGGGAAAGAGGAAGGCCTAAAGGAGCATTAGGAAATCACACCAAGGCAGTCAAAGATCTCTTGAAAAGACTCTCAGAAGACAAGGAGCAGCTGCCAGAGGTCAAGGGAAGATCTCCCTGGCCTGGGATGGAATAAGATTTTTCTAAGGGTACTGAGGGTCTGGGACCATATATGAAAAGCCAGCCCACATCCCACAGTGTCACCACACACAAATCCAAATCAGAGCCACGATCACAGCGTGGTGTGGGTGCACAGAAGGTGCACAGTGGTGAGCCACAGCCAGCACTGGGCTGAAGGCACGCTGGGGGATGTCGGGGCTGGACTCGTAGGCCCAACCAGTAACAGAGCTCTGGATGGCAAAGAGTACAGCCAGAGAGGTCACTGCTGAGAACAAGGTATTCCTGGGGATGGGAGCCTGACATAGCACAGGATCTCCCTGGCAGCAGTGGGACAGGCCAGAACACTCCTGCACACCAGCAGAAAGGAGCCAGAGCAAGGGCTGACATGATACAGAGGAAGCCACATGGACTTAAGTTCTCCTATGAAGGGAAAAGACCTCCCCCCATGCACAGCCAAAAGGTGCCAGAACTACATAAGCAGTTGCTCCAACACATAGTTTTACTTCTTTATCCTAAAAAGTAGAACAGGCTGCTTGCAGGCTATCACCTCCTGGTCTTTCTCCAACTCTAGCCACCATTCCTGCAGACTCCAGCCCTCTGTTCCACCTCTGTTCCACCCTACCCACCAAACACGTGGATGATAAGCCTGTTCCTTTCATCCACCTAAAGCTATGCTTCCCCTACAGCTCTCACCTTCCAAGAGCCTCTAAGGGCCAAATCTTCCCTCTTGGACTCCAGGCCTAGGTGAGAGGTATCATCTGATCCACAAGCTTAACTCGGCAGCCAGGGATGCTGCTGCTCCTTCTGTGCAGTCCACACCACTGCAACCCCTGAATGCAACCCCCTCACAGATCTTGCTGTACATCCTCTGCCCAAACGTCCAGTTGCCTTGTCTCCTTAACAAGCTATCTGGCTCATTAACCTTTTGTTTTGCTTCTCTTCATCCCTTCTACTCAAGCTGGAGCCTATCCACCTCCCTCTCCTGCCTTGATTTTCCTCTCCTTTTTAGTCTTGCTCAAAGAGGAGGTCTGCCATGCTTGCTCTTAAATGTCTAGCAGCGAGTTACAGCATCTTCCTGACACCATCAACTTCATGCTGGCTTCTCTCCCAGGTGGTCTCCATGCTGGGAGCTGCTGTGCCATCTCCGTATAGATTCTTGTGATATTCCTTGTCCAAACAACCTCATCTCGAACCGATCAGGATTTTCCTCTCCAACAGACATAATTTTCACTCCTTTCAGTAGGCCCTCATTTTTCCACATAAAGCTGTCAGTTCCATGAAAATGTCAGCTTAATGCTCAGTAACCATCAAGGAACAGATCAAGTGGTATGAATCATTTGGAAAAGAAAAAAAAGAACAGAACAGAAAAATCTATGATTCATCCACACCTTGGGTACTGTGTGCACTTGTGGTCCCTTCATCTCAAAAGGGGATATCAGAACTGAAACAGATTCTGAAAAGAGCACAGCAGATGGTCAAAGACATGGAGCATGATTAAAAGCACCATTACTGAAGCACAATGAACTAGGCTCAGACTCGTTCTGTGCAAGAGAAAAGGCTTGTGGGGGAAAAAGTAGGGGTGTGAAGTCATTATTGGTCTGAAGGAGGACTGGCTCTTCATGTCCTCTTCCAAAGCAAGAGCTCAGGGCCCCTGATGAAGGTAGGAGGAGGAAGAGCAGCCCCATGCAGCCTACTCTTTCTAAGACCAGAGAGGCCATCCTCTCTGGTCTTGAAGCTGGTACAGGGTTTTTGCTTCAAGTGTCTCAGGAACAGAGGACCAACCAAACTCACCACTGCAATTCCCATCATCCCATGTCTCTCAGCCAAATATCCGCTCTTTTCTCTTTCATATTAGGAAAAAAGCCCATCCCAATGTTCTCAGAAGTAAGTTAATGATATTAGTGCTGAAGTCCTTTCCTTGCCTTTCCCCATCTGTCATCTTTCACTCATTATGAAGGAATCAGCCCCCATCTTCTAGCAGCTCATAGCACCAGTCCACCCACTGGATTTTCAAGGAAGCACTGTGGTGCTTTTCTTTATTCATGCTTCTGGAAGGGAAAAACACCCACAAAGCTTCTTATTTGTCTTCTTCAGAATCTTCTTTCCCTGCTATTCCTACAGCACGTCTGACAGCACAGCGCCAAGATCCCAGTCAGAATCACCTCACTGCTCCTCTGTTCACCTCCACCAGGCTGACACTCTGGAGGGGAGCTCTCTGGGACAACGTCCTTTTACCTTGTGCAGTTCCATATCCCAAAGCTTTGTTTTGCAACTCTCATGCAGAGGGTCTCTCACAGGAGCTCTCCCAGATGCATCACTGGTTCAGTATCTTCCTGTTCTGTTCCATTTCCTCCTCTGAAGGACCATGGGAGGGACATCCAGGCCCATCACTATACAGGTCCCACTCTCTTCCTAGGCTGCTTGAGTTGAAGCATAAATATCCAGAGGTTTTGCCCCACTGCTCCAGAACTTTCCCATTCCAGGAAGTGGCAGCCTTCAGCCCTGCAGGGGTGACCCACAGGAGCCAGCCTTTATCCCCAGCCAAGGAGATCCCACCCCAGAATCTGTTTCAGAACATGACTCCCCTACTCACCACTGCAGAACAGAGGCAAACACACCACCAAAGCACTGCCCACCCAGGGTCACTAATCTCCAAGTCTCCTTCCTTTCACTGTCCTGCTGCAGGCTCTACAGCTACAACAGAAGTCCCTGGCCAATTCCCACAGTCTCATTTCCTTTCACCAGCTGATGGGGATCCAATGGTCTAGGCTGCCCCAAGTCCTCTGTGCCAGTAACAAAACAGCCACCCTGGGTACACACTGGGGTGGGAGCAACCATTGTCCTTTCTAGACTTGGAAAAGCCCACGAAGAGGCTGGAGGAGCTTTAAGAGCACAGGGGAAGTCCAGTAGGTGTTAGTGACAAACCTGCTTTGCTATGCAAGCAGAACCTCTCCTAGCACAGAAAAGGGCAAAGATTTTGGAAAAGATTTCACACTCAGCTCCAGAAAAACCCAATTATCTGGGACAGGGGCCCAGGGAGGTGGAACAAACCCTGTCCTTGAATTCATACAAAGGCTGACTGGATGATATCCAGACTAACAGGACCTCATTTTGAAACTGGCTGTGCTTTGAGCAGGGACCTAGATTGAAGACTGAAGAATCCCTGAAGCTCCTTTCACCCAACATTACCCTCTGATTGTAGGATTTTAAATCCCTGGAACAGCAGGCAGAATCTCACTGGCATAGTTAACAGCAGGACTTGTCTGACCAGGCTCGGAGCACACCACGGAGCTCAGCTCTCCTCCTTAGCTCTCTGGCATGAGATACCCACTCCACAGAAGTATCCAGCTCAGTCCCTAAGCTGGTTGCCTTTTAGACACAGGAGAATGGCTCCTGGCTTGGCTGCATTCCCACAGTCTTGTAGATAAGCCAGAAGGAGAGGGTGCCCCTGGAAAAACAAACTGCAGGAAAACCAAAGTGCTGGAGTGAAATGCTGATTGGTTCGCATTTGAATTTTAGTAAAAATGTTTGGCTCTAGAAAAGCTCTTCCAGGTTTGAAAGCAGTTCATCAGAGCCTTGCTGAAGCAGAGTTCTTGGCAGTGGGGTGGCATCTGCAGGAGAAACACCAGTTGCCATTGACAGACATAGAGAAAAATATCCCCTCTTTACACAGAGACACCTCAGGATTGGTGTCCTGTAAGGAAGGATTTTACAACCTCATCTGGAGATCATCATGGAAAACAAGGGGCTTAGCAAGTGACTTTATAACCCAGAACATCAGAGTAAGTAAATGTGCAGCATCTCAGATGTTGTGCAGCATCTCAGAGATGAAGTATCACAGGTTTTTGATGGGATTCTAACTAATTGCAGTACACATACAAACTTGGCTTTAAGTCTTCCTGTGCTCTCAGCTTTAAGACTTTTACTCCCAAGCAGACTGTTGCTAAGACCTTCCACCAAATGGGTAAATGCAGCCATTGATTGTACTCATTTTGGCCAAGACTTTACTTGGCCTTTCTCCCTTTCTGCAAAGCTTGGCTCTCCCCAGCAGTGCAGCACTGAGGGGAGAGAGGACTAAGCTGCAAGGATATGGCTTGAAGGATGTTGGGTTTTGTTGCTTGCAAATGTTTTCAGGAAGGTCTTCTGGACTGAGGTCACTTGAATTTGCCCAGACATTTCTGCTCAGCACCCTCAGACTGTGCAGCAGTGTGGTGGAGAACAGCTCTGCCAGCAGGGAACACAGCTGTAAAGTCCTTTCAGGGTTATGTATTTCAGAACTGGCATGAAACTAGGGAGGAGTGGAGAGACCCACAAAGGGAAACATCAGAGCCTTCCCCTGGAATAATCCCTTCCATGGAGAGGGGTTCGAGCAGCTGTAGGCTCTTCTGGATTATACCTTCCAAATCCTCAGGATCAGTCAGAAAGGGGCTGAGTTGTTATTTCCACAGCCTGACTCTGGAAAATGCACCCATTGACACTTGCACAGAGGTGGGATCAGCACTGGCCATGCCCAGGTTTTCCACAGATGTAACAAACGGGTGTGCTTGGAGAGCCTCTGGCTGCCCTGTTGTGTGCCTGGCTACAATCCTTGTAAATAATCAGAGAATCCTCTCACAATCCTGCCTGCATTCTGTGCCCCTGAAAGCAGCCCACTGGAAGTGGTAATGTGCTGTGAGACCCTGGGTGATGATTACAGAAGATAAACATAATTATTTGGGGTCCTGATTGCCTCTGCTTTCTTCATTCTGTTGCTGATGTGCAAACCAATCTCAGTGTTACCAGTTCTATGGGCAGACACAGTCTGAGGATACAGATTTCCTCCTGGAGGGAGGGAACAAAACACCCAGGAACAGAGCTCCAGCTGTGACTCCTGCCTCTCAAAACACAAAGTCTTTAAGATGCACCTGAACACTCTGCAAAGGTCAGAGAGCCATGGGAAGCACATTTCATTACCCAGCTGTAAAACCAACAGACAAGAAAAGCATTAGTGACAAACCAGTTTGACTGACTGCTGCTCAGAGCAGTCTGCATGCAGGTAGTGCAGACTCCAGATTTAGGAAGCTGAATGAAACCAATTCTCCTAAAGCAGCAGAATGACCAATCAGACCTGTTGGTATCATATCAGCTGTGGGTGGAGGAGCCCTTTGACCACACCAGCCAGGAGTTGACTGCCTTCAGATTAGGACCAGCAGATGCCTCAGGCTGGGATCTGGAGCACAGACCTCTGATTTTTGTTTTACAACGCTTATTAATCCATCATCCAAAAGAGTGTAGTTGCTTCCCAGCCATGGGAATGAACAGACGACCCTGCTAACCCCTATGGGGAGGATGTCATTGTCCCTCAGAGAAGGTGGGATAAGACCACTGAAGCCCTCCACCCCCACCCAGACTTTCCCTTTACCTTGGCCAGAGAAAGGTCTTTTCCTTCTTCCTATCTTCCTTTCTGATATCACCAATCAAGAGTTCACTTCCCTAACCATCCCTGCTTCCCTCTGCTGCCTTCTTGCTGCCTCTTTCAATGCTCAGCTCTCTCCCATTCCAGTTCTCCTTGCACCATCTCAGATGTGTGCTGTGCTGGGTTGGAGAACAGGATGAGGAATCCAGTCTCACAAATAAGCCATGAGACACTGGTGCTGGACTCCCACTGGGCCTGACGGCAACAGCAGCACCGTGCAGGGAGGTTCTGCTCTGCCCCAGACCTGGGCTCTGAGAGATCCTCCATGTGCTGACAAGCCACACTCAGACATGGGCCCACAGAGCAGGTGACAGTCAGCAAGCACATGCTATGACACCTAGTAGGGACCTGCACAAGAGAAATAACTGACGGAAGGCCCACTCCTTGTCTTCTGCCATCTGCTCTCTACTGTCATATAGTCCTGTTTGTAGACTTGGGCTGTGAACGCCCTTTTACATGATCCCTGCCACATCCTAAAAGGGATGGAACTGGTAAGGTCTGGACAGCCTGCACAGGATGCTAAACTTTCCTGCCAGTTCAGGAGGAGGGGGGTTACTGGGAGAAGGCTGAGAGGCAGAAGGAACAGCGGGGTTGCCAGAGCTGAGGCTCACCAAGCAGCCTTGCTTCCCTCCACACTAACCCCATCATGACCTTGTTCCTCAGAGAGAGCGACTGCCTGAGACGGAGTAATCTGGAAAACAACCACTTCTTTAAGTTTTATTATTAAATAAATCAGTCAATCCAGCTATCATGAGGCCCTGAAGTCAAAGTGGCCAAGTAAAGGACAGGAGAAGCCAGAAAAGCTTCAGTGAGAACAGGTAACAAGAGACATGTTTACCACAGAAGAGAGACAAGGCCTCTAGTACAAGCAAGCTGCTACACCACAAACATTCCCCATGGCCTGGTATGGCTGTGCAGGGATATTTACACGTCCAGGCAGGGAGACGCCGATCCCTGGCTGGTGAACAATCAACTTTTATTCTCTCTAGACCAGCAAAGCCAAGATTCTAGTAAACACACAACCCCAAAAATGTGCCTGCAGATTGGGTAGAGCAGAGCCTGTGCTCCCTCTGCCAAACAACAAAGCTGTTCTCCTGCGGGTGGTTTCATGGTGAGGCTTCTGTGGGGAGGAAGTGTTTCTAGTGGTCATGGTGGAGAACAGGGGTTTGGGAGACCTGGCTCCCATTCCTGGCTCTAGGAATCAGGAAAGCTCTGACTTTCAGGAGTCACTGTTCTGTTCGCCTCTCCTTGTTCAGGCACAAATTGCTCCTCTGAGAACCAACGCAGAGACAGACCTGTCCCCTGTCTGATAACACTTCCTGACCTTGCAGGGTTACTGCAAAGCTCATGTGATTGATGCCTCAAAGGCTGTCAGAGCTCTTCGGATGCAAATCTCTCTGGAAGGTAGTGGAAGATGTGCACATGAGAGTGCAGACACGTGAGAAAGAGACATGCAACTCACACACTCTCTGCTTCCCTCCAGCTCACAAATCTCCACCCAGACTTGCTGGTTCCGCTACTCATGCATTTAAATATTTACAAGATGGCTCTGCAGAAAACCTGTGTTCTAAAGCACAGCAGCCAACACTACAGCTTCACAGATGCCTTTACAAATGTCCAATCCACCGCCCTGCTTGCCCAGACTCAGCCCCAAGTCTCTTCATTCTCCTCACTCAGGCCAATGTGAGGGCAGACTGAAAGGCCATGGCAGATACAACCCCAACCAGAGACCTCCCCTGGCCCTTTGCATTGTTGTCTCTTCATTTCACCCTAGATGTCATTAACGTGCTGTTTACCTCTCTTCCAGCTCATTAATGAAGACACCAAAGAAGTCTGGCCCTAACCTGATCCCCTGGCATGCTGTTAGATAAACATCTCCCTGCAAAGTTCCCAGCAGCCTCTTACCTACAGAGGACTGTTGTCTTGAGGTGTGCATAGCTATTAGAGCTAATGACTTCATCTGTCACAGTTCATTTGTAGTGAAACCCAGGGGAGAATCCACCAACTGCACCAACATTTTTTAAAGAAAGAAAAAGAATGGAAGGAAGGAATGTCACACTGTCACACAGGAGGGCTCTGTTCTTAGCGGGCATGCTGGGTTTGACTGTTTACAATATTTTATCCAACTTCTGGTTTACTTCCTGTCCTGAACTGATCTGGATCCTCTTAACTTTTCCAAATCTTTTCTTACCTTGTTGGCTGCATGTCAGAAATAGGTGGCATGAGTCAATTGCAGTGGACCAGTGTAAAACGTTGTAAGATACTTCCCTCAAGTGGAGGGAATAAAAATCACTCAGCTGTGTGCCAGTGCTCTGCAGTGTACCTCAGGTAGCAGAAAGATCATGGAAGATGAACATCTTCATGAAGTAGAATCTACCAACCTGCTTGAAAGGTGTTAGGACAATAGAAAATTACCAGTGACACTGCAAAATAAACTTTCCCACTCTACAAATGTCAGAGCGTACAAGAAGACACCTCAACACCCTTTGTGTCAGAGACTAAAGGGGCAGATGCTCTGACAACCTGTCAAGTTACTATATGGACAGCTAGTGTATATCCATAACCAGGTTTTGAAAATGGCTTGGACGCAAGCTGAGATGAGTGTGACAAGGGCTCCTACATGATAGTGCAGCAGAAATGGAAGAGGTTGCTTAGAAGCAGCTTGAGGGGTGAAACACCTGAGTCCTGTAGAACAAGGCTTTTAGACCTACTGGAGCCTTCAGCAGGGTGGCAAGGGACAGACAAGCATGGAGAGAAGCAGATCCAGACTGCAGTGTGTTGGCAGAGCTGGTGTGGGTGGTACCTGTACTCGCCTGAGGCTGATGTCTGATCTTGTGATCACTGTTTTCTTCAAAGCTGGCAATGAAACATGAACAAAGAACTCACATTTCACTGTAGTTTTAGTGTTACAGAGATAGCAGCTCTGCTCCAGTCTCTTCTGTATACACTGAGCAGGAGAACATTTCATCTCCTGCAAATGGAAAGAGATAAGAGGGGCTTAGCACGAGGCAGGATTTGTCTCTGTAACTGATCAGTCCAACAAAGGGACACACAAACCGTTTATTACTGAAAAGGAATTGTGCCATCAAGGCAGATGCCTGCAATTACTTCTGTTAAATATTATCTTTCATTAACTGTAAAATATATAATTAATAAACTTGCCCCCTCATTTTTGTTAAGTTTCACTGCAAAGACCTTATTACTGAAATAAATCTTTCCAGCAGTGCGTGTCGACAGAACAGAGGAAGGTGCACGCCTCTCTGTGTCTGATAATTTCCTAATGAGAAACTGAATTATTAGGGAGGAATAATCACCTCTTCTCATGGCTAAGACTGTAGAGACACCCCACTCTGAGACCAGTTGTTTAAGCTCTTGCCTCTTGGAAGCAGGCAAGAAGAATCTGCTTTGGCTGGCAAAGATGACTTGATCTGAAAGCAGTCAGGCAGATGGAAGCTCTTCTTTCACTGGCAAGTCTGGAGAAACCAAAAATAAAATTCTTTTTTTGATTTACAGTCCATTAAAGAAGTCTCCTGACTATAAAGCTGCCCAGCAACACCTTGGCCGTTAGGCTGATTCCCTTACAAGCCCCTGGTGCATCCACCTGACAATACTGTGCTAGAGCTGTACGACTGTGATTTGCTTTCCACGTACATCAGAACTGTTGTGATTTGGGGAGGTTTGGAGGCAGCTGTTAAACCACCCCAATCAGAAATGCTTCAAACATTTTGCTGAAATCTGACTCCGAGCATAAAATTCCCCTTATACTTTGTCTCCACATGTGATCTTTCCCTCAAGTTAGTTGATTGCCAGTTCAACCAGGGGTAATTAAAATATTTCCAAAGGCTGTTCTGGGCAACACTTTTTGCCTTGCTGCAGGCTACAAATGTTCATGGCTTGCCCTAGGCTGCTGTTCATTCCTGCCTGAGCTGGCACAGGCAGCAGTGCATGCCAAACGAGGAGGAACGCCTGCTCCATCACGACTCTCCTGCCTGGGGAAGGTGGCAGAGGGACCCAGAGACCAGTGGCAGAAGGAGGGAGTGTCCAAGCACACACTGGGTAGACAGGGATACAACTTCTGGGTATGGAGAAAACATAAAGCAGCACAGAGGAGGAGAAAAGGACAGTGTGTCTTTTAATGAAATCCTTTATCACTGCTTTTCAAGGTGTGAGGATGATCCCCAGCAGAGCCAACGAGTTGCAGACATTCACCTGTTTCAGTACAGATGAGCTGAGTAGAGAAGGGCTCCCATCTGAGCTGGCATGCAGAGCTTTTGGCAAAGAGATGAGCTTGGGGAGGGAAAGGGTGTCATTTTCTGGCTACCCACTATCAATTTGTCACCCCACTCTGCAGTTGTCAGCAGACTGGAAAGGGAGGCCAAGAGCTCTGTGAGTTGTGTGTGCTGGAAATGCTCAAGCCCTGAATGGGAGCAGGTCCTGTCTCAAAAAACTGTATTAGAGAACCTTACCCTGCCACTGCCCTGAATCTAGAGGGAGGGTCCATCCTCCACATCGTTTTAACTACCACTGTTGAAACAGCCAATCAATTTGACTACACAAAAATTTTAGAGTCAGCAAATTATCTAGTTAAATGATGCATACAGAAATGTTAATTCAACAGCAACTGAAACCTTCTTGCACTGCTTACCCTCTGAAGACAATAACCCTATGGAGACGGAGAGGGAGAGGGAGAGGGAGAGGGAGAGGGAGAGGGAGAGGGAGAGGGAGAGGGAGAGGGAGAGGGAGGAGGGAGAGGAGAGGAGAGGAGAGGAGAGGAGAGGAGAGGAGAGGAGAGGAGAGGAGAGGAGAGGAGAGGAGAGGAGAGGAGAGGAGAGGAGAGGAGAGGAGAGGAGAGGAGAGGAGAGGAGAGGAGAGGAGAGGAGAGGAGAGGAGAGGAGAGGAGAGGAGAGGAGAGGAGAGGAGAGGAGAGGAGAGGACAAAAGAGAGGGGCTGAGCACACTGGCCTTGCAGAAGAAACCGTAAGAATATTTTAGCTCTCACTTACAACACAACCTGTGTGCAATTACACAGCCAGAGAGTGAGGTTAGAAGTGAGTTTGGAAGGGAAGCTCTGAAATCACGATACAGCTCTTAGCCCTAGATTTGCTCGACAGGAGAGGCTCATGTATCAGCCCATTTCCACCAGTGTGCCTCTCACACTCACTTTCTGTACAAAAGAATAGTTTTACTTTTCTGTACCAAAGCATACTGATGTGTGACACCCCCCCCCCCTAATAGGTAGGACCCTTCTGTGCACACACACTAATTCTGCTGACTACCAGGCATTATTTCATTCCTCAGGATCCCTGCTGGGTCAGACCAGGAACACTGGAGAACGAAGATGGAAAAGTAAAGCAAATGAACTCTCTGGCTTTTGGGCCGCAGAAGGGGGAGGGAGCAGGGAGGCAAAGCATCTGGCTTCCCTGCTTCCCTAACAGCCTGGCGGGAAGGCTGCTGTCAGTTCCACCTTCTGCCTTGTTGGAAGAAAGCTGAAGTGACAAGAGGCCCTCCAGGCAGGCAGCCAGCAACCAGAAATTCAATTGCGCTACCTCCTGAAACTGGACTTTTTGGGAGACCCTTTCCCTAAAATTGTTTTGCCTTGGAAAAAAAAAAAAAAAAATCATTGCAGTTGAGGGCCAATTCATTACCTCCGGTCTCCTGCCTCCCCTTTCTTCCAAAAAAGCACAAGAAAGGATTTTCTTCCAAAAATCCCTGCACAAAAGGATTTCCATTTTCTGGACTGCTCTACAACCTCTAATAAATACAGACACATAAATATGCACACACACATGCACAGATACAAACATTGTTATTTATAGTTACAGACATTGCTATTGACAGATAAATATACTGTGTGTTTCTTTGCTATGTAACACGCGGAGAGAGAAGTGATCCAGCAGCTGAATTGACTCTGCACTCACAGATCAGGAAGCAGAGTGTGGGACATACGGTCTATCTCTAGGGCTTAGACCAACTGGTTATTGGCTGGTGCTGTTGTTCCTCTAACAAGCCCCTGGATATATCACTGTGGCTGTAGAGAAATGCAGCTGAAAGAGCCTTTGGCTGTCAGCAGCAATCTGTCACTTCATGTATCTTACCCTGCCTCTTCCAGCACAAAAGCTTCTGAGCTGCAAGTCGGTGTTAGGAGAAAGGTCATTTTGCAGGTAAGCTGTGGTATTTTTCTTGATTTCTGGGAATGTGCAGCCAGCTTGAGGCACCGTCTGGATGCTGCAGCATGAATTTCAGCTTCACATATGCCCAGCGATCATTTAAAACGAGAGAGCATTTCCATTACAAACCCCATTTTTCCCCGTGGATTTATACCTTAGCTATTCAGCTTCACTTTGGGGCAGACCTTCACTGAATATATTCATAGGCAGGGAGGAACTATTTTTCTTGTACAATGTTTAAACCCAGCTCAGCCTCTTTGGGTTGTAAGACAGTGAAGGAAATTACGTATGCACACAAACACTCCCAAGCACATACAAAAAGCTTACACAAACATATGCCAGCAGAGAGATCTGTTACCAAAAAAAATAATAATAAAGACAAGCCAATGCAAATAAGCTCAATTTTAGGAGTGAATTAATATGACTGACTTTATTATTCTAAATTATTAACAAGTTGCAGCAACCTTTGAATGCATTAACCACACTCAGGCTTTCATCTAGGTTAACTGGAAACAGATAACTCATACTGATAGAAATGGTATGAGTATAAATCTGTGACAGCAAACTTGGAGGCAGAAACACACAAGGAGCCCCTCTCTTTGCAGCAGTGTGTTAACAACTCCTGTATGATTCTCCTTCCCTGAAATATTCCAGTGTAATGAATCACCCTCCGACCATGCCAGAACCCCCCTATTTTCATGAATGCCAGCTGAAACCTGACCTCCACACCACTCTAATCTGTTTATGACTTGGTCTGGCTTACTAAGCCCGTTTTGGGGGTTTTTTTTAACTCTTTATCAATTCTACTTTGATGTAGTCCAATAAAGCACATTGACAGAAGCAATTTATGTTGGCTAGTGCCTTTGGTTCCAGGAAAGCCTCCAAAAGAGGTTAAGCACCTTGCAAGTAACATACAGGATACCCAGTTATCCCATGCTTTCCAGTTTAACTCAATCTGTCTCCATAACTGAGATTAGGAACAAGCTCCTGTTTCTCCCACTCAAAAGCAGAAACAGGTAGGATTCTCTCCATGTTATCACTTCCTAACACCACAGGGAAAAGTTGGGAAATGTGACAAGGGTTTTCCCAGCCTTAAGAGGAAAAAGCCACCAGTGGACACTGAAAAGCAAACATCTCACCACTTCTGATGGCACAAAACCCAAGCTGGTGACATCAGAGCTGGCACAGTGGACACTGGTACCAGCAGGGCTGGAGTGCCTGGAAATGGTAAGATGTCCTTATTCACATTTGGGGCACAAATTGTTCCAGTGCCACAAAAACCCAGATTAGGCAGCTAGGAATATTATGGACTTATCCTATCAGCTGGAGAAGTGCAGATATCCTCATGATATGCTGTATTCCCTCTTCCTTTCTTGGTTTTACACCCAGACCTTCCCCTGAGGCTGGGAAACCATTGATGAAGAACATCATTCAGAGATGACAGTTTAGTAAAACCCACTGTGCTGGGTGGCTCCTAAGTGCAACGTAATAGTTCTCCTGCTTCTTGCTAAGAGTGCACAGCAACAGGGCAGAGGAGGGGAGCTGAGAGCTGCAGTGACTGGAAAACTGAACTCAATTTATCCACGGAGCAGTTTAAAGCTCCTGCTGCATTTTTCATGTGAGGACAGCAAATCCCCACCACTAACCAACAGCCCAGGTGGCCATCAACACCACAACACTGGCTGCAGGACAGGCAGGGCAGGAGAGCATCTGACAGCAGAGCCCAGTGTCCTTCCAGGGAGGCACTGGCACCTGTAAGCAGCACCAGGAGCCGGGCCCTGCTGCTGGGCAGCTCCGGAGGCCTTTGAGAGCTGCTGGATTCTCATTCATTCAAAGCTTCCTGCAGTTCTGAACCACTGATAGTTTCACTCTTCACCAGCTGGAGCCCCAGGCAGGGGACTCTCTCCAGAGAAGGAGCTCAGGAGTAACTCCCCCGGGAGGAAGATGAGGGGTGGTCTAGAGAGGGTGCACATGGCAAGTGACACGGCAGAGGTGGCCATCAGGCCCCTCTTGTGCCAATGGGAGCCGTGTGGTAAAAATGCAGCTCATCATTTATCACAGAATATAAAAGAAAACGTGGCCTCTAAATCTACCTGGATCAGCTGTCTCTGCTCAGGCAAGACACCTGAGCTCTGTCTGCCCCTTTGCAAGACTTCTAGGGAGCAAGAAGAGGGGCAGCAAGGGGCAAGGCACATTTAATTACAATCAGAGCATGGGTACCTAACTCTAGGTTCTTCTTTTACAAAAAGAAGAGCTGAAAAGCCTCCTGTTTCCTCACAGAGAACCTTGCAGAGTGGCTGGAGGAGGCAGATTTCCTCCCCACTCATTCCACAGGAGCTCAGGGATGAGGGGCAGGCGGATGGATGGCTGTAACTGTGGCAGACAGGCTGGAGCACAGACTGACAGCTTGCTGAGTGCTTTAGGAACAGGGCTGCTTGGATTGGGAAGCGCCAGAGGCGCTGCAATAGTCCTGGGGATGCGTGATGGACACGGGAGTCTGCACGGCCTCACATCTCGCAACAGTGAAGGCTCAACCTGTGACCCCCCAGCACGTGCCTCACTCAGGATCTACCAGAGTTCCCATATGGTGGTTGCTGAGTGATCTGGGCCACTGGAGCCTGTCAGGACAAACACACCAGGCTTCCTGGCATTTCACCCAGGAGTTATGAAGCCGTCACTCGCTCAGGCTGTCTCTGAGCAGTGCCAGCACGCCTCGGTACGCTGTCTGCTTTTCACCTGACTGTCATTTTTGGATGCTACTACTAAGAGGCATTTTTGGAGCTTCAGGACCAGCTAGGGAGAATGAGGCTAAACTCCCAGCCTTCCTGCCTCCCCACTTCTCCCCTGCTTTCTCTTTTCTGGAAAGTTTTCCCATGCTAAGTATAGTTCCTAACAGGTGCACGACCAGAGGGGACTGTCAGGGACACAGCTGTCCCCAAAGAGGCCTGGATCCATCTCCATCTGTCTCACTGGAGTTATCCATGCTGTCTAACTGAGCTCTTTGGACACAGGATGGGGGAGCACCAGAGATTCAGACAGGGACGAGATACACATACACACACTCACACACACACAGACAGAGGATGATTATTCTGGGGAATGCCACAAACAAAGCCTCTGACATCAAACTAATGCATCCTTTGAGGCTTTAAAGAGCCCATGCCACACACAGGCAGGCTGCCAGCTAACTCATCTCTCTTCCTTGCCATGCTAACAGCCTGATGCCAAGGTCAGGCTTTAAATGAAAGCTGACTGCTTTGTAATCCCCTGTGCCTCATTTGGGGATGCCACAAGACTGGTAAGAATCAGTGGCAGAAAATATTCAACCAGGGCCAACTCCAGTGCAATGACTAAAGTGGCTCCCTTGCCCAGTCAGCTGCCAGTCCTGGCTTCCACCCTCCCAGCCCCACACCAAAGCCTGGGGAACCAGGGCCTGGAGTGCTGGCAGTATAAAGATAGTGAGAAGTGTAGGGTACTGCACGCAGGGAGGAGAGCTCCATGGATCAGTCCAGGTTAGGGGCTGAGCTGCTGGAAAGCAGCTTTGTGGAAAAAGACCTGGGAGTCCTGGTGGACAAGAGGATGACCATGAGCCAACAATGTGCCCTGGTGGCCAAGAGGGCCAATGCCATCCTGGGGTGCATCAAGAAGAGTGTGGCCAGCAGGTTAAGGGAGGTCATCCTTCCCCTGTACTCTGACCTGGTGAGGCTGCATCTGGAGAACCGTATGCAGTTCTGGGCTCCCCAGTTCAAGGAGGACATGGAACTGCTGCAGAGGGTATAGCAAAGGACTACAAAGATGGTGAGGGGACAAGAACATCTCTCTTATGAAGAAAGGCTGAGGGACTTTGGTCTTTTTAGTCTAGAGAAGAGAAAACTGAGGGGGATCTTATAAATGCTTATAAATACTTAAAGGGTGGGTGTCAGGAGGATGGGACCAGCCTTTTTTCAGTGATGCCCCATGACAGGACAAGAGGTAATAGGCACAAACTTGAACATAGGAAGTTCCATCTAAACACAAGGAAAAACTTCTTTACTGTGAGGGTAACAGAGCACTGGGACAGGCTGCCCAGAGAGGATGTGGAGAGTCTCTGTCTCTGGAGACATTCCAAACCTGCCTGGACCCCATCCTGTGCAACCGGCTCTGGGTGACCCTGCTCGGTGGGTTGGACTAGGTGATGTCCAGAGGACCCTTCCAACTCCTAACATTCTGTGATTCTGTGACACAGGTAGCTGAGATCCCTCTGTCACACCTCAGAGTGTGCAGGTGTAGGAAGCAGTCACAGATCACTGACCTTCAGATGCACAACAGTGACCAGGTGTCCTAACTCAGAACTGAGGGGACCAGGTGCTGGGGTAACATTCCTGGACACCAAGTTGTCTCATCACTGTGTAGGCCATACAGAAATATAAGAAGCAGAGCTAAGTGGTGACCCTGCTCACAAACTAAAGGTGCTTCCTACTCTTAAAGTCTCCTGGCATCATTTCAGGCTGGTATGACATGAGGAAATAATTATTTTGCAACACACCACAGCTCCTCACCACCACACATTGCAGCCAGAGCAGCTGATCTGTTTTACAAAGCTGGGTCCTGGGTTGTGTGCTGTGTTAACAAGCTGGCTTAGCTTAATAGGAGGGTGATGAAAACCATATGCAGGGAATAGGATGGTACCTTGACATCACCACCACCATCACGGAAAGAACAAAGAAGGAGGTTTCTGCACTCACACTGCGCCACCGCAGAACAGGCTCCATGCTGTGCTGTGACCACAAAGTCCAAGGTGTGAACTCCAGGAACCCAAAACCCAACTAAGTGCTCCAGGGCAGCTGCAGGAAACTGAGCCACAACCAGCTCTCAAAAGCCTGACGAGGCTCAGAGAAGTGGTGTGATGGTCTGGGTGAGACAGATGTGTATAAATCTTTGGCAGAGGGAAAATCCATTTCCCTTCTTTTATTCCTTTTTCAAAATGAAACCACACTGCTGCTAGCAAGCCTCTGCCCTGTCACATCCTCCCCAAGGAAGAACATGGAGTCCCTGGCCTCTGGGGTGCACCAGCCTGGGAGAGGAAAGCACTTGCCTGCAGTTGCAAAGACAAGCTCTGAAGCCAGGCAGATGCCACAAGGCAGTGAGCCCAAAGGACACTGCCTTCTGCACTGCCCAGGTATCCCTTGCCTCCTAAGAGGCTCAGATGGACTGACCGTATGTGACAGCAACTGTTGGGGCCACCCTGCTCCCAGCACATACCAGGCATGAGTCTAACACCTTCAGACACAGACACCAGCAGGAGTTTCATTGGTAGGAAGAGAAGGATCAAGTCCAGATTTACCAACACCAGCACTGACTAAAGGGACAACATCAGCTTAACCTTTTTCTTAAACTGCCTTACCTTTTGATGTCTCAGTTTCTGTCCCCTCCTCCAGGTTTTCAGGGCTTTGTATGGTTACTTTCCTTTACTCCTTTTACAACAACTCATTTCAGAAAGAAGTGCTGACTGAAGCTCTTTGGGTCTCCAAAGACTATTCTGTCACGTTGGTGCTGACAGGGCTGGGGCTGCCAGATTGAGTTATCACAGGTCTTGCCCTCCTCTGCCATTAATACCTGCTCACCAAGGGAGCACTGGTCCAGCCCAAGCTGAGAAGGTCAACTCTAAGCTGCAGAAGTCTCCCACTATTAGGAAGGAGATATCAAAGGGCAAGAAGAGGAAAAGAAATATATCCCAGGCATCTCCCCTCTCTAAAAAACATAATTGAGCTCAGATGGCCCCGGGGAAGGAATGAGTGACAGGGAGTCACCAACTTTTCATGACCAGCTCACCTTGCATGAAGGAGACTCCAGCCACACACCATCCCCAGCCCTGAACCTAGCATCTCACAACCCTCATGTCACAGAATCTGGCATCTCCTTCTGTCCCAATTCAACCCCTCCTGCCCAGTGGAGGGTTGTGCTCCTGTCCTGTTATCAGGACCTAGGTGGTTGTACAAGAGAAGCGGTGAAGCTGATTCCGAAGCACTGCAGGAGCAGTGAGCTGGGATTGTACCTACTGAGGAAAGGAGGCACGTCTCACTGTTCACATGATGGTAAAAAGACAGGAGGTGTTCTCACACACTAGCATCGTTGACCCCAATTCAGGAGCACTGGGCTATCCAGGAAGGATGCTGCTGTGGGAGAAATACCACCTGAGCACTGAATCACCAGCTCTGAAGTGTGTCTGTGCTCAGGAAAAAGGGACACTTCTCCCCAGCACTACTCAGCCCTGGGTGTCATGCAGCTGTCAGGCCAAGAAAATACGTGGCTAACATTTGTAAGTCATTTTTCTACCACAGCCTGGTAGTCCAAAGCCCAGAGTAAACCAAGATAGAAGCAACGCCCAGCAAAGTCTTCTGCACTTGAACAGCACAGCTGGAACATCTGTGGCACTATTCAATCCCCTGCCTGGCCAGACATGGGATTGAGAAAGGGTTTTTCTGTCCTTCAGTGTCCTTCAGTTGAAAAAAAGCTGACAAACCCAAGCCAGTAGAGAGGTAAAATTCTCTTCGTCTTTGCTCTTAATCCCAGATGAAGACTGCCTCAAGCTCCAGGACTCCTGCCAGCACCCCAGCTAGGAGCACAGCCACACCTTGAACATGCCCATGCCAAACAGGACCTGGTCACCAAAGAAAGGACCTGGGCTTTTTCCCTGGCCAGGGCCACCCAGCACCACAAACCCAACATCAGATCTAACAAACACCAATCCAGTGGGGTCTGATACGCTCCAGAGGATTAGAGTTGGTGAATTAAGAATCTATACAGATATTGTCCAGGCAGTTATTAGCCCTGGAAGCCCCAAATTGCCAAAAGCCCAGGACTTTACTGTGAAGCTTTCAGACACAGGGTGTTGTTCTTCAATCCCTCACTCCTGGGGCCCTGTGTCTGCATGCAAAATTCCACTTTTGTTACTGCAGAAGTGGCACTCTTAGCTCTCACAGCTGAAAAGTCTGAGAATGCGGCTCAAGGATTAAACCCCTCCTCCCCAGACCTACAATAAATAAAAAGAGTTAAAGCCAGATTTGTAAACTATAAGGATTTTAAGCCAATTTTGTGATGGTCTCAGGCAATTCTGGCATTCTTTGTAGTTGGCCAGTGAGACCCATGGGGAGATCTGGGACAGAATAAAGGGGGCTTGACCGTGAGGACCAATTCCCTCTGATGCAGAGATTTCTGGAGGCAGAAGGACTGGCAGAGCAGAGGCAAAGGAAACAAAAGTGGAGATGTGAGAGACATTTACAAACGGATTTCTGAGCCAAAATTTCCTCAGTCCTGGCAGCACATCTCTGTAAACCTATCTGGCCTCTGCGCCATGCTTTGAGGACAATTTGACCTGGAGTCTGAACAACAGAACTAAGCACTGGATCAGCAGAAAAATTATTGCAGGTATTTATTATTGCTTACTATTGGAGAGTTATTGTTACTACAGAATGTTTGTTTCCCTGAGCCCCAGGGAAGTGTCGGTGCCTTTGCTAGATTTAATGGTCCAATTATCATGGGCTGTGTCACCTCCTCCCCATTAGACATGACAAGACCTGCCCTCCTGCCTTCATTCCCCTCCCTGTTTTGCTAGCAGGCAAACACACCTTTGCCACTCCTTCATGGGTAGTCTTCTTTTTACCTTCTCCCATGCTCAGGGCTGGTGGGGGTTGAGGGTAGCCAGAAGTGGAATAGGCAGTCTGTGGGCTGGGTATCTCACCACAAAGATGGATAGTTGGGAATGGGTCTTCTTCCCTGGTGAAAATTTATGTTTTTACTTACTTAGTGAGAATCACAGAATGGTTCAGGTTGGAATGGGCCTTTAAAGGTCATCGAGTCCAACCCTCCCTCCTGCAGTGAGCAGGGACATCTTCACCACCTGGCTACAGATAAACCAGTCTCCTGTTAGCCGCACAATCCCTCTCTAAGGAATATCCCGCAAATATTCCAGAAGCAAAGAAACTTACCAGTGGTACAGAGCTACTCAGTAGGGCAATACTTCAGCTGAAAACCACTACAGACCAGAAGTGGTCACTGCTGCTCCTTCCCACCATGGTCACTGCACAGTAGGGCCACAGGAGAGTCAATACTAAATAAAGAGCACAGGAAGGAGCTGGGACTGGCTGGGGGGGTGAGGAAGGGCCTAAGATCCTCTTCTGCTCTCCTACAGGCTGCCTGTGGCAGGTCATCCAGGACCTATCCTGAACACCATATCTGAGAACATTAGCTCCTTGCCACGACATCAAGAGAGCAGCACAGCAAACTGCATTAGATAGTCACAACAGGATTAGATGTTCATGTGAATAAGAACAGCATCCACAGTGACACGAGCTTCAGTGAAAATCCTAACAGCTATTGATTCTCCTGCTTCAGGGCATCAGCTGCCTGCCAGCCAGGAGGAAATCTCCCCCATAGGGCACTATTGCACAATTATGGGCATTATGGGATTTTTATGCCTTCCTTTAAGGGATCCGGCCTTGGTTTCTGGTGGAGACAGGATACTGGGCTGGAAGGACTATCAGTCTGTTCAGCTCAAACAGTTTTTATGTCCTAATACAAAATTAATGGTTCTCTCACTGAAACTCCATGCAGCAAAGCTGCTGGCTCTGTGCACTGCAACTGGCAGAGCAAATGTGGGGCTGAAGACTTGTTTCTTCCCAATGCTCTTGATCACCACAACCCTCAGACCCTACCCAGGCTCACTGTCTCACCTATGCTGTGCTACAGCCACCCCATGCTCTCTGGGGACCAACATGCTGGTGCCAGACCCCAAGGAGCACAGCACACTGCAGTGCTGAGCTCCTACACCCAGAGATTCCTCAGCCTCCTGCCTCCTACACTGGGGATACCAGACCCACACACCTCTGCAGCAGCAGGTGTGCCTGTGTCCTTTTAAACCAAGCTTTCTAACTGTATCACCTCTTCAGTGGCCTTTCTTGCTGACAAAAGGGCTGACTGTCAGGTTAGGCAGACTGGGGAAGCAATTTCAGGGTGCATATGCAGGTCCCTTCTGCTTGTATGGAACAACACCTCATTCATCACTCAAGATAGCCAGACAGAGCCACTCATCTTCATTTGACAACACCTTTTATCTACAAACACCTAGATTAAGGCTCACAACCAGCCTATGAACTGGTCAGGATCTTTTTACCAAGCCAAGGGCACACTTTCCTGGCTTACACCCAGCACAGGGCTGGGGACTGGAGAAACCGCTTGCTCTGATTGTGACTTTTACAGAGGGTCTTTTCAGAAAAGTCACTGTGCCCCCAGTTCTGGTTGAACTGATTATTTTGGCGTCTCAGCGGCAGCCGAGTTCTGCAGTTGCAGCGCACGCGGTTGACTTGTGGCTTGCCCTAAGGGAATGGCACTGCTGGGAATCCTGACCCAGGAGTTCTGTAAAACCACAGGGCCTGCTGCTTCTATGCCTCTCTTTGTGCTCCAGAATCTCTGCCGGGGCCAGCACAGTGCTGGGAATGCCAGGATTTGAACAGCTTTTGCAGATGCATAAGGGGATCTTGCTGCTGCTGTGTGCTCAGCCAGGGGCTGCTGGGGTCAGAGGGGCAGGGACGGCTCTGACCCCTGTTTAGCACCCATGGTACCACAGCTGGCCGTGCCCACTGGCCCCACTGCCAGGAGAGGCTTTAACAGCAGCTGCCTACATCCAGTGGAGCTCCAGAACTTTGTTCCCTTTGGTTTTGTGTCCAGCTGTAAAACTGCAACAGCTTCCATCTTCCTCATCTTCCTACTTCCCACCAGATCCTCTCAAACACCTCTCCATCCCACTGAAGGCCACCATGGAGCTCTTCTGCCTCCTCCATGCCACTCCCATTCCCAGGTCACTCTCCCACTCTCTGCATGGCAATGCCCCCAGCCCTTTCCCACAGCCCCTGCCCACCTTGGCTCACCAGCCTGTTGGTTCAGAGCCAGCCCATCTGACAGGTCCAAAGCTCCCCACGCCACATGTGCCCCACCAGCCTGCCCACAGACTGGCTGCTCGAGTTGAATAAAACACCTTTGGTGGCTGCACGTGGTCCTCAGGCCTGTGGTCAGACACCAGACACCTCTACCCACAAGTCAGATGGGGCTGGAGTCAGTCAGTGTGCCCAAGAGTGACTGGAGGAGAGCTCCCCTCTAATCACAAGGCTGCTAAATTCTTCCTTCCCCCCCCCCAGCTCTATCTGTCACAGGGAACAATGTCCTTATTCATATAGGGATGTTGACCACATCATAAAGAAGATGTAATGACACTGTCGCAGCTGACATGCTGATCGATGCTTTTCATGCAAAATTATGCTTTCTGCAACTAATAAATATTGATCTTTTTTGTTCCTGTGTAGCACTGCAATAAAAAGTGACTTAAATATCTGCCAGCACTGAGCATCCTCCACGGCTTTTCATCCCCCAGCCACCCTGCAGCACCCTTTGCATTCTTTACAGTTCTTACATCTACCTGAGTGCACCCAGCACCGATGCCAGAACACCGTGCCTGGTCCCAAGGTGGGCACAGCATCTCTGAACATCCATCTCTCATTTCCCTGTCCTTTGAACAGTACTTTACAATGGTTCATAGGAAGAAGTAGAAAATAAATGGAGTTTGGAGTGCTGGGGAGGGGGAGTAGGGTCATGTCCTGGGCACATTTAGGATAATAAACAGGAGAAGCCAGACCAAGTGCAGAATGAATGGAAACATTTACAACTACTTGGCAGGGAAATCATGTAAGTGCTAATGGGCACAGCCAGACTGCTTGAAACTCCTTAAATCAAAGCTATGGAGCTTCGTAGCAAGCGCCTGGCAACAAGCTTTGTTGGACACAAGGCATCCATTCAGCCCTGCTGAAGGGCTGGGGTCCTGCTCTATTTGCTTCTGTATGCAGAAGGGATCACAGAGTGATGTGATGGTACCTCTTGGGTTGGGCTCCTGAGTTCCTACAGGGCTCTGGCATCCAGTTTTCTCCAGGTGTCACTCCATTGCCTCTTCTCCTTCTATCTTCCCTCACAGGGGAAGAAGAGAATTTCCATGTTTCCCAGGAACCCATAGAAAGAAGCTGCACTGGAGAACATGAAGTGTGAACTCAGATACGGGACTGCAAATAGATTGATGATGACAGGAGGAGGCCTGGGTTCAGTCACTCCTGTCCGGCAGACACACCATGATTGAATTTGTTCCCTACACATATTTTGGGAGTAGATTACTTGCCTTGACTGAAGGGAAGGGACCAGATTCATAGCCATCATGAGCAAAGGAGTTAAGTTGCAACAGAGAACCAGAAAGCAGGAAGGGCCAAAGGTCTCCAGAGCTCTGTACAATCTCAGGAATTCCCATAGGTGCTGCACACATCCACCCACACATCCACACCAACTGTAGCAGAGGATCCTGCTCACCACTCTGCTTTCTACCATTGATCTGTCATTATTTCTGTGTTCTTGGGGAGCTGCTGTAATGCATCCTGCTCCTTTTCTTTCTGAAGGACCTGCCCAGCCTTTGGTGACCTGTGTCAGACTCCAAATGGTGTTCAGGATGACCCAAGACTTAGGATCATGCCCCACTCCCCATCCTTCAGCACAAACCAGCAATTTTAATGTGTTCTCTTTCTCCCTTTCCCATGGAGAGTGCTGAGAAGGCATTTAAGGCAAAAACCCTACAAATCAAAAGACACAGCCTCTGGATGAAGGAGCTTAAAATATGATGGCATCTCCCCCAGGCTGTGAATGGGTTCACTGAAGAGCTCCTCCAGTTCTGAGACCCCCCCTTTCCTCACCCCCCCTCCTGGGAAAATTGGAAAGGCAAAGGGCTGCTGTTCCAGCAGATTTGCAGGAGTGGGAGTTGAAGAATCAATGAAGCTCTGAAAGCCAGTGGGGAAAGTCATTCTGCACCTTCCTGACACCAGGAATAAATGATTCAGTGGGAAAGGAAAAAAAAAATGCAACAACTCTCAAATGAGGGTGGAATTACCCACTGGAGAGATATTTCATCTTGAGGAATTGTGTTTGCTGCAGTGTTCATCTCACTGAGCCACAGCAAGGCTTTAATATCCAGCAAAAGGTCAAACCTAAATGGGAACTGTTACAGCTTGCTGGAGCCCCGACGCCAGCCAGCCTGAGCACACATGAGCTCCCAGCCCCTCACAAGGGCCAGGCTGGGAGTGAGAACCAAACCCTCTTGGAAACACCCTGCACATCTAACAGCACTCAAGGTACTCACAGGTCTTCACGTGGCTCTTAATTCATCACCCCTTCCCACCCCTGCTAAGTATCATCACACCTAGTTTATTAGCAATTATATTCCCTATTAATTAGACAGCCACCTTGCAAGCCCACATCCAACTCTACCTTCATCATCTCTTGTCATGCCAAAGTCCCAGGGCCTGGAGATGAAACCTGCAGGGCTCAGCCACGGTCACAAGATGATGTCCCTGTGGAACAAGGATGGGCAGGGTTAGTGCCCGGGACAAGGCAGGAGGCATCGCTGGGGCTCCGTGCCTGTGCTCTGCTGCCAACAGCCATGTCACACTGCTGGTGGCACCACCTTGACACACAGGCAGCGTTTTTTGGTGCTGCTCTTCAGCCTCATTTGCTCTTAGTCTGCAAACTTTTGCTCGCCCTCTCTGCAGCTTGAGAGATGGGGACTTCCTGGCACTGCAGAAGGGTACCCAGGCTGCAGGGTGCAGGAGCACTTGTGGTGGAATGCGCCTGGACCCCCAGAGGCTTTGCTATCCTCTTCCACTTGCCTCCTCTCCACACCCATACCTAAAAAAGGATAATAAACACCAGGAGTGCAGCTGTGCATCCTTCCCTTGGTGCCAGTTTGTACAGGGTGCTCTGGTGGGGCCTCTCTCCCTCCCACAGCAGTAGGGGGTTTGTGATCCTGCTGAGCTCAGGCAGCACCACAGAGCTACTGACTGGCCACAGCAAACCCAGCTGCCCTCACTTCCAAAAAAAGACAACCCAAAAATCAGCTGAGCCTGTGCAGCGCCCAAGGAGGTAGATGACATGCCCAGGAGTCTGAAGACCTCTCAGGCCTGATCCTTGCTGCTAAGGGCACTCTGCTGCTTCAGGGACCAAATCCTGCAGAGCAGGACTTTCCTCTGTCAGAGGGAATGGCAGGAACACAGGACACAGAAGGAGTGGGTCCTTATGCTGAAGCCAAGGCCTGAAACAGGGAGTGGAGCTGAGATGGACCACAGATGAGTACATCCCGCTCTGATGGGTTCCCAGAAATGGCCCAGCCCAGGTCAAAACACAGAAGCACAGCCCCACAACATCTTGCGCTGCTCCCTTTGGAATAAAGAATGAGTACAAAAGGAACAGACCTGCCTGCTTGGGTGTCTTGAGCAGGGTAAATTTGGGGTGAAGGCTCAAGAGATTCCAGATGTTTCCACTCAAGGGATCTAACTGAGCAAGTAGGCACCTGTTTATCATAAAGGAAGGTGGGATTTCAAGGCACTCCAGGGCTGAAGGAGGTAGCTGTCAGCTCCTTCTCATCTGGGAACATCAATGCTTTAAATATATTTTCTGAGCAGAACTGCAGAGACTTTCTGCCTGTGTCCTGGTCCTGACCCTCTGCCCCTCGCTCCTGACCTGTCATCCCTTCTCCTGCTCACCTCCTGCACCACTAATGCTGTTCCCTCCCTCCATCCACACCTCACCTCGGCCTCTCCTCAGTAATTTGTACTCTTCTTCCTTCCCTCTGGCTCACCTCTGCTCACTGGGAGTTCAGCATCCCTATTCCAGGCTATAGCAAGAGTTCTCCAGGAATGAATCAGGCAGACAGGAGGTGGAGTGAAGGCAGAGATTCCTGGAGAGCTTCCTGCCTCCTCTTCACCATCCTTCTGCATGACAAAGGTGAGAGTCCAAGAGAACAAAGGAGTGAACTACGTCCTTGCTATAACATCCACTGTTATAACATCCCAATGCAGGTCAGCAAGCTGAGCAGGGGGGGATTTTACCTACAGGAGAGCTGAAAATCTGCTTAAGCTTTGGGGTTTAGGGCAAAACTGGTCCCAAGCTACAGGCAAAACTCCCGACCCTGCAACGAAACAGAAAAATGGGAGAACTAGCAACATCCCTGACAGTCCTGTGCCTTCCACCTTCTGTCTCAGCCATCCATCACGACCTGAAGCCCTCATGTGTTCCTGTTTCAGACCATATTAAACTCAGCCAACACATCTCCCTCCTGCCCAGCAATCCCAGCTGCCCATTCAGCCCTTCCTGACAAGCCAACCCCACGATGGGCAACATGCTGGTTTCTGTGTTGATCTGGACCAACATCCACTGGGGAATCACTGGAAACTACCACTCACATTTTCATTTGTGACTGAAGCCAGATTTTGTTATGTACAGAAGGATTAAATTTTGCTAAGGTTAAGATGAGATAATTTTTTGTTCAAATATTTACACTTAGAGCTCACCAGAAAGTTAACAGTATTCTGCTGGACTACACTCAACTATCCACATCCCCCAAAGGCAAATTGTTTCTATGTGGTATTTAAAACATCCAGAGATGTCCAAAATTCAGCCCTCCTGATGGTTCCTGGGCCAGGCTGGGTCTGTGCCATACGTCCGTGCCTCTGAGGGAAGCAGGAAGAACTTGCTGGCCTTTTCTTCCTAATAATGGTGAACATTTGGACATGGCCAGAGAGGGTCACCAGCCCCTCACATGGTCATGCTAACAGAGGAGGTGCAAACCTCCTCTGAATTCCAACCAGCTGCCACATACTTGGGAAGCCAATGCTGTGGAAAATGGGGTCAGATTGCTTCTCCCCGTGTTTGGCTTTGTTGAGCTGTTTGTGTCTTCTGGATGCAAGACCTCCCTGGCAACGAACCGGAGGTGTCATTTGGAGATCTCATCCTTTCTATATAGGATGTTTAAATTCAAGACTTGGAGTTGTGGTTGGCAGGGAACGGAGGCAAACAAACAGCTGAATGATCCACTATCAGCTCCTGACAGCCCAGCACAGGCAGCCAGGCTGGCCTGCAACAGTTATCTCTCCTGTTGGTGGGGAATGTTTGAGTACAGAGGTAGCAGCTCAAGGGCCCATCAGAGATTTAAGCTGCTCAGGTTTAAGCACAACAACAGAAAATAAACAAACCAACACACACTAAGCATAGTGTAACATTCAGGCTGTGTTTCCCCCCTCTGTGGGGCCTGTTGACCACCCCTAGGTGTTTCCTCATGGCAATGTTTCACTAGCAGAAGGCAGGATGAATTCACCCACAGCTGCAATACACATCTGGGGGCTTGAGGAACATCCCTCACTCACCCAGTGGCACCTGACTGCTTCTCAGTATCACTGCTGCTGCCTCCACCCCTCGACTCTCTTTTTGGCACCTCAAGCTTAATTTCAAGCTCCCCTCCTCCACTCCTGTGACTGTCATGTCCTAAGTGTGAGCGCCTGAGGTTTAATGGTTATCTGGGAGTTAAATGCAGCTCAAGTTTGACAAAGCTTCTGTGGCAGATGCAGAAGCTCAGGTAGAAATCATCCACTGCCTTCTCTGCTCCTTTACAAAGGTCAAGGGGTGGCGGAGGGAAGCTGACCTCCTACTGATGAGCACAGACTTGATCCCTGTGTGAGGAGCCCTGAAAGAACAGACATCTCAGATGCTACTCCCAGGGGATGAAGGCTGGGTTGATTTAACAGCCTCCTTTCCCTGGGTGGACAATCAGCTTCCCCAGGGAGTCAACGACTTTCTGAGACTTCTCAAATAGGCAGTGCTTTCCTGAAATAAAGCTCCTGTCTTTGAAGATCTCCCTCCCCGTGCCCTGGGCACTGTGTAAACAGCTTCCTGTTCACAGACACCCTGTTCTCTGTTCACAGACACCCCGTTCTCTCACACAACCCTGCAAATGGCTCAGCAGCCAGTGCCTCCCATGCCAGCTTTCCTCTCTGCTGGATGCAGAAACATTTCCGTGGAGCTGCGGCGTGTGCGTGTGACCCTGGTGTGATCCCCCAAATCCAGCAGGCCCCCAGGGAATGCAGGAGTGTACACAACTACTTCCTCTTGGTCGTCACCATCTTCCCTTCCAACAACACAAGCTGCAGATCTCCAGCCAGCAGGTCAGCGTTCCCCCTGTGCTGCTGAATAAGGGAAGGCTGAGGCGGGAATGCAGACAATATACTAAACAAATCTGCTGTTTACAAAGTGCCCTGTAAACTGTTTACATTGCTAGGGAGAAACCACGGAGGAACAGCAGCTGGAGCATGTTCTTCCCAGTGCTCCTGTGGGAGTGGAGCTGACACATGTCTGGAAAGGGTGCAAATGTATGAGGGAAAAGGAGGGGCAGCAAAATCCCTGCACCACCCGCACCCCCAGTCTGCCAGGACCTCAGCACTGCCTCCATGAGCACACTCTGAGGGAGGTGGCATGCCCCTGCACCAAGGATGGCAAACCTCCAGCTCCAGAGCAGTGCCTGGGGTGGCAAGGCTGGCTGGGGGCTGCTGGGTGAGCTGACTCCCCGCTGCTAGAGGAAGCAGACCTGAAGGAGCCAGTCCTGAACTTCTGCCGGAGCCCCTGGGCTCTCCAAAGCATGTGAAATGTCTTGTGACTCTCATCCCGGGGAGACAGTGTGTGGTTCTCAGGCTGGCCTCCTGCTATATTATATACATGTACTAAGAGCAGTTAAAAATGAAGTCTCAGAAATATCAGCAAAAACATTTTGAAGTCCTGGCATAAAATAAAAGCCCCAGTGTGCCTCTAATGTGCCCTGCTTCCTGCTGGTGGAAACCTCTTTGCAGTCCCTGTGCAGACAGCTCAGCTGGAACACCCGTGACCCCCTGACCGCATCCCCCAGGACAGCCCAGGGCTGCTGGTACAGCGTGACTGCCCAGGCCAGGCTGGGGGCTGAACCCAGGGCATGAAAGGCTTCGGTGGAGGAAACAGAAGGATTTAAAGTAAAACACCCTTTATCAGTCCCCTTCACACTCACAGAGCCAAGGGTTCATTACGTTACTTGAATGGCTGAGCAAGACGTGAGAAAATATAGGTTGCACTCAAGGAAGGTGCTAAGTGCTCTGAGCCCAGAAATAGTGTCAGAGAGGGGTACCTGGGGATGGGCAGCCAGCTGGAACAGCAAGAGCAGCACAGACACACTCCCTACACATGATATGGCAACCCTGACCTAGTAGCTGGAAAGAAATACAGGTTTAATGATTGAAATAAAAAAAAAAAAGGGGGAAAACTCACCCATTTGGTGGTGAAGTGCAGGCAGAGAGGCAAGAAAACCAACCTCCTTCCCCATCAGCAGGGGGGAAGCAATGTCCATCCACACTTGCTGTCAACTGTATCACCAGGAAGAGCCCACTCAGACCTAGTCCTGCCCTCGCCCTCCAGTTGGTCTCCCAGGGCCCAGTCATGTCCCTTCCCTGACCAGGAAGATGACGGAGGGGTCTCCCAACGGGGCTGAACATCTCAGCTGGCAGAAATGTCACAGGAACCTGGAGGACCTCTCAAAGACTGAATTAAAATTAAAGAAAAACCAACAAACAACAACATTCTCAGGCAAATTCATAACAAAAAATTTTCAGGTTCCTTCACTGAAGCAAAAAAAACCCCAAATCTAAAAATATTTTTCAGAGCCAACCACATAGACTGGCTAACCCATTTTTTTGTTTGTTTGTTTTGGCTTTGTTTCAGAAGATTTTGTGCAGTTAAAAAAAATCAGCCAGGTAAATTTTTGAACAAAATGGCTCTTGAAAATGTAAACTTGAGCTTTGTTTAAAAAAAAAATAAGTCATTAATGACTGCTGAATTTGATCAGAGTTTTGCAAATAGTTTTGCTTGACCCACACATGACTCAGTTCTAGTGAAAAAGCACCTTCAGGTTCCCCAGGTATCCCAGTGCTCCCTAAGTCTGAAGAAACCCACTGTGGAGGGAGGCAGACAGTTTGAAATTAATGCTACCATCCTTTGGCTTCCTGCTGGTGTGTGCCCAGCTGTGTCTCTCCTAGCAGTGTCTCTCCTAGCAGTGACTTCTCATCTCCCCACCCTTAATGTCACTGCAAGATGGGCAGTAAAGCCATTGGGGCTTTTGGTTTAGAGTGTTCAGGTTATGATTTTTCAGGAGCCTTTATAAAGTGGGAAGTGAAGCAAGTCTGCTTTCCAAAAAGTATTTATGCTCCCCCCTTGCTCCCACATGGGCTTGTTCTGTTAGGGCTTCTCACAAAACCTGCTTGGACCAGCCCAACGTTTAACCTTGGTTTCTGAAACGATGCTGAACACGGTTTGTCTTTGTGCTTGGAGCAAGGCTGTTAGCCCCAGTTCTGCACCTCTTACTGCTGACAAGCATTGACCAAGAAAAGCCTTTTCTGCAGCACCTAGCAGGGCTCTGATGAATGTAAAACAACAAAATGTGTTTGTTTGCAAAGGCTTTATAACAGGAACTCCAGATGCTAGCCCAAATGGCCTATGCATTTTCCACTTCAGTTTTCATTGTTGATTCTGCAGATCACTTCTCTTCATACAACGAGCTGCTGGTTCTGCCCTAGGATTGGCCACCATTCAGCACAGAAGCAGGGGAAGGGGGTCCTTTCTGCTACATCTCTGGTGCCATCACCTTGCCCAAGGACCCCACAGGCAAAGGTGGAGAGAGAACAGAAAATTCATCTACCACAAATTCACTTAGGCCTGATGTGACCAACCAATCAGAAGGCATGTGTGTCCTGTTAGTGGCAAAGGTCTCTCTTAAATGGGTTAAGCATCTCTTTCCTTCCTGTTCCCAGGGTTTTTATTACTACAGACCATTAAAACACTGCCAAGATGGCCATGAATTAAAACACAAATTTTCTCAGCATGAAGGTCCAGTCCCATGTGTTTGGCAATGCCCCAAAATCTTATTATTTTACAGATCCTCTTTAAGGTTTTTGCAGACATCTACCTAGGCCAGCCCCATGCTCTCAGCCTCCTCCCACACCTTTGGGGTGCGTTCTCATCCCTTCCTCTGGATCAAGAGGGGACTGACACAGAAATGCCTTGACAAGATAAGCAGGAGATTCAGGACCAGGATGGCTGGGATATGATCTGTCCCGCTGAGAGCTGCAGGGATGCTGCCTTGCTGGAAAGGGCTTGTCAGCAGAGCAGAGGGGCAGCAGGGGTGTTGATCCGCTGATCTGGGTGGGCCCACCCTCTGCGGTGTGCCCAAGGCCAGGGAGGAGTGGGAGCCTGCCCTCCAGCCCCTGCATCTCCTCTGTCTAGACAATCCTCCCTGCTAGGCAGCTAGGGATGCTGAGGGCTCTTCAATGCATGGAAGTATTCAGGAATTCCTCTTCCAATTAATTCCCTGGCATCCCCCAAAACAGCATTCCTGCGCAGAGGAGTTTAGGAGTTTAGAAAGCAGAGCGCTGCAGATCAGCAATTAAGGGGCAAAGACAGACTGCAGGTCACACCTGCGCTGCCTCAGAGCTGCTCTGGGAGAAAGCTCTGACCAAGCTCCAGAGGGAACAGCAGCTCCTCAGTCAAACCCAAGTAATAAGATGATCTTGTAGGGGGAAAGATTAATCATTATTGGCAGCCAAGAATGTGCAAGTCTAACAAAAGCCAAAGGTTTTCTTATTAGAGTCCAACTGCAGCTAGGAAGACAGTATTAGCTAAGAACCATTAAACCTATTGCAAGAATAAATTTTCTTTGAACCAAACCATAAAATGGGAGTAAAATCCTCTTAAGCCAACAACATTTTCTAATAAAACAGACATTATTATTTTTTTGCAAACCTAAAAAAAAATTAACAAAATTGCTTTAGGTTATTAAGTGAGTAGATTAGGCTCCAAATTGGAAAATATTTACTCAAGCAAAACCCGTTTAATTTAATACCTGCCTCAATTAATTTTTAAGTTTGGGATTATAATTGAACAGAAGAATGACATTTTCTGCTTGTACAAACAGGGATTTGTGAACCCTATTTGCCCAGAATTCAGGCAGAAGAAGATGTACCTAGGAAAATTTCACCTTGCTAACCCCCCAGGTAACATCAGTGCTGCTGCACATGCCAGTAATGAGTTTGACAGCTTATGCAAGCCTGGAAGATGAGAAGGTGAAGCCAAGGTCCCTCCTCACAGCTCGTCATTAAATTTCCTGAAATGTCTGACCAAGAGGTCACTACTGATATTATAAAATAAGAAAAATATTACAGAAAAATCGAAGTAATTTCCTTCGTGAATGTGGAGGCAGAACACCAAGTTGAGAGCAAGATGAACTTGTGCTTCATTCCCCCAGGATACAGGCCATATCCACTGGCAGAGTGGGCTTTGATCCACCTGCCAGCCCTGGGATGGATGAAGAAGAGTTCAACAGCTCCCTGCAAAGGTCTCTGAGTTTGCTCCTGAATAATGACCTCAGCTGGGTGCTTCAGTTCTAAAGTTGAAGCACAGGTAATCGCTCTCTTTACATGACTGGCTGGAGCTCTCAGTGTGAGAGCTGCTGACAGTAATCTCACTTACTGCTTTTAGGGCAAGCTTGCTGTACTCCTCCCTCAGTGCTCTTCCCTCTCTGCCACAGAGAGCAGGAGATGTGGGAAGGGAGGGGAATGCAGAGCTCCTGCATTCACAACGGCTCTGTGCACTCAGGTGGGAAAACAAACCTGAGCCATCACTTCTCCAGGGCCGGCTGTGCAAGGAGAGAGCTGCATTCTGTGGTGAGGAAGCCTTTTGCACAGCCAGACGCCTTCTCCGCTAAGCCCTCCACTCCTGAGAAGTGCATCATTGTCTACTTTTAATCTACAAGCCATTACTTCTGTCAGACCCAATTCCCAAGACCCTGTAGCAGTTCCGCCTGCTAGGAGCTTGGTAGGGTACACTGAACTGCTTGGAGCAATACTCTGGACAATCTGTCTTCTCAGCCTTCCTTGGCTGCTCTCTCTCTCCTCTCTCCAGAGGGTATACTTAGATGCTCAGACCTTTCAGGCCTCTAAAAAGTTACGTGATCTAGATGTGGCCTCTGCACAGCAGAGCCCACTGGAAAAAGTCTGTCTCTAGAAAAGTCATCCACTGCTCAAGGGCTGGAAATCACTGCCAATGCACTGTCCTCCTCCTTGCTTGTCCTTTTACTAAAAAGAACCCCTAAGGCTGAACTAGTCTTTCTACAAAACATACTGAAATGCCACTGTCCACAACCACTAACCACGTAACTCACACAGTACATTGTTTTCCTATAGATACAGATTCCCAGAGCAGTTCCATACCCCACTGAAATTGCTCAGGAGCAAGGGGCATCCCACCATTAGGACCTACCCTGGAAGAAGAACGTGGCCATTGGCTTGCAGCTGGCCACCAACTCTGACAGCCTGCTCCTGGTTTCCCTGGTGTCAGAAGTACACACTGCATAGTGAGTGGGAAGAAGACAAACATTTTATTAAAAAGCTTCCTGCCCGGCCACAATTTTGCTCCTGGCTTAACCAGCTCAAACTCAGCCCTGAGACTGTAGATTTCATTGTACATACAAAGTATTTTGGGGAGGAAGATGGGAAAGCATAAGGTTCACATAGACCTTGCTGACATGTCAGAGCTCTGTTGCTTGTGTTTCCCAGACAGGAACCTTGTTACCAAGTGCTGGTGAGCGCAGCAGGCTCTCGCAGAGTCTCCACCTCAGTTACTGCAGCAGATCTGGTTGCATGTTGTGCAAAAAGGTCAGTGGGGATAAAAATGAGACAGACAGAAGTGTATTCAATATTGAAATCTTCCTCATTTTAAAGTGAAAATATGGAAGGTCAGATGACAGAGAAGGTGAGGAATATTTTAGATTCAAATAGCATTTAAATCCAGGTAAGAAACAGGAAGTCTGCTGCAACAGCAGAATCACAGAGTCCATCAGAAATAGCTGTTAATCACAAGTCAGGAGCAAGTGAAGTCCAGAGCTTGTCAGGAAACAACATGTCACCAGGATTATGGGCAAGCCTTCCAAGGTAGCTGTAATCCTGAAGGCCTGAGGAGTCAAATTGTGATCAAAGAGCCACGCAGGCACAAGAGTGAACAGTATGGAAACTGGAATCCTTCTCCTAAAGGCAAACAGAGGTGAATTACAGCACAACAGATCCTTCCCAAACCACCTCCTAAGTCCCAAAAGCAATTGATGGAGGACTGCACACGTGATGCTGACTGACAAGTCTGCAAGATTGTCTGTGGGAAAGGAACAAGAGGGGTAATTTTATTGTCATGTACCACAGGGGGTTGTAAGCAAAATCACAGCATGAGAAAATGACAGTGTATCTGTCTTAGGTCATTTACATGCCCAGATAATCTGTGGGAGGAAAGCCCAAGTTGCTGCATTTGACAGAGGCAGCACACCAGCAATGTGCCTGGGAAATGGAAGCTTCCAGGGAAGATTTGCAAGCCCTAAAACCAATCTCATGTTCACTGCTCCCAGAAACTCACATGACCAGACTTAATAATGTAGGCTTCCAAATGATTACACTGCTCTCTCTCATTCTAAGCTGTATAATGGTCTGATCTTGCTGAGCACGCTGCAAGAATGAGGTGCAGGAACAGTCCCACGCTCAGAAGTGTACATACATCCCAAGGACATGCTTGGAGGCCACGCAGAACCTTGTGCAGGCAAAGGAGCACTAACAGCCATGAAGGCAGATGCTGGGCAGCAGCTGCAGGCATCAAGTACCTTGCTGTTGGTACACAGTGTAGCACAGTAGTTTTTAGGAGGGATCTGGAAGAAGAAAATGCTTTGTTAGTGTTTACAGGTTGCTCCTCCACTGCAGAGGGAGTAACCCAGGAGAAACATGCAGTTGCATGTTGGAACTGGCATGGCTGGCAAACAGGCAGGACTCAGTATCTCTGCAGTGGAAAATTTTTACGAGATGGTTGGATGGAGCTGGGCCAGAACAGGCTGTCTGCAGAAGACAAACACGCTTTACAGTTGATGTGAGGGAGATGGTTACAGGACCAGTGAGACATGCTCTGCAGGACCATTTAACATTGCACTGTCAGAGGTTCCCAGGGAAAATCCCAATGGTAAGGGTGTGTGGCACTCTGCACAGAATGGGTAAGTGTGGCAGAAATGTGATTGCCCAGAAAAATTGAGCACCCCAAAGAGATTTCAGCTGGGTAGACAGTGAGGAGGAGCTGGATCTTAGAGATATTCTCCAGGAAGAACCAGCCAGCTTTCAGCAGGGCCCAGATATGGGTATTTAAAGAGAGGTCAATTCAAAGAGGACCAAGGGGTTGGGCAGATGGTAAGAAAGAGACATCAAGAAAGGTAGCAGGAAAGAGCAAGCACAAGAAGATTTAAAACTCCACTTTGATTGTGTTGAGCTGAAGCCAGTAGGTGGGTGTCCATGCAGTGCTGTCAGAAAGACAGACTGCGAATTAATCTGGATAGGCCGGAGGAAAGTGATCACTCTGTGAGTCATCAGCAGGAGATTACATATGCACAATTTGTAAATAAGGTCACCCAGAGAGGGTGTGTAGAGGAGAAAAGAGGAGGGCTGGGCAAATGGCCAAAGATGGAGCAGGTGAAGTAGTTGGCAGCACTTAAAGAGTCTCAAGCAGGACAGGAACTGCCTTAGACACAACACTGTGGGGACAACCCTGTCCTACTCTGCAGGCAGAGGGAATAAACACACCTCCACTGGCTGCTCTGTTCCTTGGGGGCAAATGTGTCACACCAGCTACTGATAAGAAACTTAGAAGGGACTCAGGAAGCTGCCAAGTCCCAGTTCTCCAAGGGTGAATATCTGCCTCAGTTTCCCTGGAGCCTCCTGTGAGTGCAGGCCCAGAGCTGGCTCCTGCAGCTGCAGAGATCTCATCTGGAGGACAGAGCTTCCCCATGGAAAGGAGAAACCTTTGAAGGGTTTAGGGGCTGTATTCTCATTGGAGCTTTTGGCAGCTGTATTGCAAGAAGGGGCAGTGAAGTCCCCCCAGAGAGAGCAAACCTAAAGAGAGAGCAAAGCACCTTGTCAGTAGCCACAGATCAGAAAAGACAAGCACACAGCTGCAGCTGGCAGGGAGTTATGCTGGGAAACTGAGCCTATCCAGCATTGCTCAGCTGCTACCCAGGCACTGGAAGAGACAGAGCTCGTGTTTGTGATGCACAGGGGCAGGAGCAGTGGGATCCTGAAAGTCACAATTGACCCTAGATTACACAGCCAGCTGGCCAGATGCTGCCTCTGAAATTGCCCATTTACCTGAGAGCGCTGGCTGGGAAGCACAAGGCGGCATGCGGAGAACGTCCAGGTTAACTTGTCACTGGCAATGGCCTCTCATTTGTCAGGAAGGGATTCATGCAATTTACAGAGGGATGCGAGGGGTTTTGCAGGTGTTAGGCAGTAACCCTCAGAGCTCGAGACAGCAAAGAAATTCTGGAAAAAAGATCCATTTCTAGCCATAGAGAGGCTCTTAGCAAGTCAAGCAAGCCCCAGGCAGAGTGAGGGGAAGGGGAGCTCCCTTACCATGAGACAATGGTACCAAGAACAAAAGGGCTGTATTGAGAGGGCCTATTCAGGCACTTAAACCAGGTTTAAGCAACTTGGCTGCTGCCTAATCTGAGAATAATAACGAGTCAGATGTCTTACAATCTGAAAAGGTCTGGCCAAGTCAATGGAGCAGAGCAGGTGAGACACTTAACCCTTAAGTGAGTGTTTTGGACATGATTCTGTTTCTGTCTGCATGTGCATCACAAAGACAAAGTGATTTTGGGTTTAAGGTACACAAACCCTGCTGGAAGCAAGATATTATACAGCCCAGATTCATAAATGAGCCATGCCAAAAAGTGATTGTCTCCCTCTCAGCCTTGCTAGCCAGTAAATGCAAACTTCTCAGAAAATGTCCGTTGCTGACTGGCAGGTACTCAGTGGTGATGTGATTGGGTGAGCAGCATTAACGACTCCTTCTGGCACAAACCCCACAGGCAAAGTGATGTGAGCTGGTTCCAGGGGCTAAGGAGCAGAGGCTAGTTGAAAGCCAGGCTCCACGAAACCAGAGTGAAGTCAGGACAAGGTGGTGTGATCCCTTGAGACTGCCTGTTTACCTGCCCCAGCAATTCAGAGATTTTTTTACGCAGCTTCATTTCCAAAGAGTATTGAGTTTGCAAAACACAGCTCTGTCCATATTTCTGCTACCAAACTTCATCAGATCACTCCAGACTCCGAGAGCACTCTGTCTGTACAGTAATAGCTATTATCCCCAAGCTTTGTGTGTGTTTATGTTACCCCTCCATTTTCCCTTCAGATATGACAAGCATTCTTAGAAAATATGTTATAAACTCTTCTGCTCTGGAGTTCTGTCACCTCTGATTACACTCATTTGAGGCCAGGGATGTAGTTGCAAAGTAAATCAATAAACAACACTTAAAAGGGTCCTGCAGACACAAGCTGGGTGCAGTACCACAGCCCCTTCTCTCCCCAGTTACCTCTGCTTTGCTTTTCCAGCCCCAATCTTGGTTTAGACAGGATGAGCACAACTCAACCAAATAAATGGGTGAAATCCCAACAGTAAAATACTTTCCAAAGCCCTCACTGCTGTTTGAGAGTATGGGAGTAAAGGTTAGGTCCTGCCTTGCAGTCAGAAGGACACTGCCAGTGTTCAGAAGTCCCTGTAGCCACCAAGGCAGTGTGACAGCTCACCACAGAGCTGGTCTGGGCCGCTGTGAGGGTTTCTCGCAGCATATCAGGAGGGACACCTCATTGCCAGTCTGCTGTCCCCATGGTTGGCTGCAACCAGGGTCTTCTGGTTGCAACAGATGGTCCTGGAAACACCCAAGGAAACATCCCAAACCCTAGTGAAGGACTGGAAGGACAAATCTGGAAAGCCTAGATTCAGAAATAGGCCACACACATACCACTCTTACCTAAGACATTTAGGACCCCTCAGGCTTGCTATCACACAGAGGGCAATACATCCAAGTAGAGTCTATCTAGGGTAGATTTACTTTGCAGCCCCAGGGATTTACACATTAATCCCCAACACCCAATTTACATTTCTTGTGGCCCCTGGTACTCCCCATTGCTCCAAGAGCCACAGGATTTGACCCTTGGTAGCCTTCCAAGGAGCTAACAGGGTTGTACCTCCTCAAGCAGCTCCTCCAAGCTGAACCACAGTAGACCTCATGAGCACAGTATGGACTGCTGGCTAAGTGCTTTGTTAAGGAAGGGCTGAGAGGTGGGTTACTCACTATGTAGAGCTGTCCTGCTCTCCAGGGTCAATGCAGCACATGGAGCTTGGTTAAACTGCTGGAGAAACCCCTGACAGAGAGCCCACCTGAATGTGCTTGCAGAAGGATTTACAGAGCAAATTAATTCCACTTGAATTGTTTGGACTTGGGGTTTTTAATTTCAAAATCTCCAAAGGCTGTGTAGACACTCTGGTGACCCTGAGGCAGCAATGCTGACAGCTCAGCCAGAGAGGAGGGCTGCTGCCTGCATGCTGTGAGAATAACCCCTTCACTCTGCCACCTAACAACTGTTGGGTTTTTTAACCTAGCTGCATTTTCAACTGAGATCTCCATTCTCTGTTTCAGTGTGCTGATGGTGATACTGATGTGTCTGTCTGGAGTACCTTGGGCTGACTCTGGACATTTGCTTGCTGTTCCCAGCTCTGCTGCTTTCTCTCATTGTAAAATAAAACAAATTATTAAGGGTGGAAGTGATCTCTTATTTTGGTTGTCTTCATGTTTTGGTCTCTGTTCAGTGCCTCTGTGATCTGCTTCCAAATTGTCTGTGCAGAGCCTGATTAGGGGAATTTACACCAGCAAACTAAACATCCTACATGCCCTTCACAAACAGTTATAGTGCACAGCTCTGGCTAAGATAGCTTTGGAAGACCCTCCCTGCATGGTGAAGCTCCCATGTCTCCTGTGCAATATGCTTGCTCACACCCAGACCACTTCAGGGCCTTGCTCTAAGCAACATTTTCTTTATGATTCAGGGAAAGGTCTCACAGACTGCTTCTATTTTCAGTCACTCCTCAACATCTCCGTGCTTGGTCCCTGAACCCTGCCCATGTCTTCACAGAGCTGTTACTCATTGTATGTAAGACTGGATGCCATGTTTGATATCAGAGAAGAGCTCTGAGGTATCATAGCCTGGAATGAAGGTTTCTGAGCTGAAGTGAGTGACACAACTGCCAGAGGCCATGCCCATGACGTTCCTGGGAGTTCAGATCTTCCTCTGCATAGCATCAAGCAACTGCACACAACACTTTGGTGCCTCAGTCTCTCTCTGTGCCTCCGGTGCAGGGCACCCTGCCTCTCATTCAGGCAAACCTCAAATTCAAAAAGGCCAAATTCTTCACAGTTTCCATTCAAAGCAGCACCCTGTCCCTTGAGAAGCACAGGAAACCATGCCCTGCCCAAGTTTGCTGAGCTGTTACATGGCCTGGTGCCAAAATTCCTACCAGAGGCCATTTTCCTGCTATCACAGGGACCATCTTCTGCTCTAGGTGCCTGCAGAGCTGAGCACCTTTAGGAATGCTCAGTCATAGGGTAACCAATTAAAAAAAGTGATCACTTATATTATCTGCAACTTGAATACAACTCTTATGAAGCCAGTGTCGGAGATGCACTTGTTCAGGGCACAGCTACAGTGTCTAGGGCTTGAGACCTTTGTACGCTCACTCTCTCTGGCTGTTAAGAGTCGGGTGGTGTCGTTCCTAGAAGGTGAATAAATTATTCTTGTAAATTACTCTGATGAAGTGGCTTTTATTAGAAAGCCAGACACAAAGGGAGCTTGCTGATTGGCTAACAGTGATGTCATACCCGGCACAGCACTCAATTGCAGAGATACGAATTTTCTCCTCTATACCTTGTGTATAATTTTCTCCTGGCAATAAAGCCTCACCAGGAGAGCCTTTCACCCCTTGAACGTGGGGGGGTCTGTGCTTCTCAAGAGGCTGATAAAAGCAAACCAGCCTTTGTTCCTCTGTCTTGAAATGAACCTAAGGCTAACGGTTTTCACCCACAAAGGCACTGGGCTTTATTGCTCCATTGCAAACCCCACTGCTCAGTCTTCTTAGGTGGGTAGCAGAGAAGTTGGTGTCTTTTGACTTGCACGTACCTAAAATCATTCTGATCTGAAATTTTGCTATTTACAAGCTGAAGCTTAAAGTGCAAGTAAAGTAACAGCCTGGGTATCATTCTAATTTTCAGCAAAAGGCAAGAACAGGGTTTTAGAAACAGCAGGCAGAAAAATCCCAACCAATTCTTTATTTTGCAAGTTTCAAATCTTGGTTTTGCCTCCCTGCGAAGCCACAGTGAAATTCTCAGCGAGCTCGGTCAGCGAGGCAGACTTACTGCCCACCATGCTGCAGCTATTGTTTCTCTTCCCTAACTGAATGTCCTACCAAACCTACAGAATTTGCCTAGCAAATATTCCAGCTTTAATAATCTCTGGATGGTACAGCTCGAATACCAGAACTCTGTGTGGACAGTAAGCATGAAAGCACCACCTGCCTCACTGAGCTGGAATGAACTTTGAAGCAGCAAGGGAAGGGGGAAGCGTGTCTCTCCAGGCTGTGCTCAGGTCTGCAGCTCCCTCAAGCAGCACTGCTGCTGTGCTGGGCTCCAGCCCTGCTGAACATGGACGGGCAGAGCGGAAGGTCTGACATACCTGCTGCTTCCTCTCTGTGTTACATACCACTGAGGTGTCATTTTTGCCAGGAAGGCCAAGTCTAACATTTCCAGCACTGGGAACAAGCTCCTGCTTGTACCATACAAACACTACGCTCTCCTCTAACATGCAGCACAAATCCTGAGCTGACCTACACAGCTTCCCTATTCCCCTTTGACTATGGCTCTAAAGTAATTTGTCCTGCAAGGGCAGAAAACAACACATCTATCATTTGGAAGACGTCCTGGAAACCCCCAGATAGTAGCACTGATGAAATTGGACACTGAGGACTGACTGCCAGAGAGCTCGAGCATAGTTAGATTTGCTGTTCCCAGTCCTGGGGTCATGACTCTGAGCAACATCATCAGCTACACTTTCTTCCAGGTGGCTTGAAGTTGGAAATCATTGTCTCTTATCGCCTGAAGATTTGCTGAGCTGCCTGCCCTTTGCGGATAACAGCAGCTGCCCTCAGACTCCTAGATGTTGGATCTGAGGCATTTGAAGTCCTGAGGGTGAAGGTGCAAAGGACAGGCATCCAGGAAAGAGAGAGCCTGACTATGAATCAGAGTTAAAAAAGAATATGAAGGCAGAAATCCTAGGAGAGGATGCTGTCTGGCTGAGACACGTGGTCAGCATCAGCAAAAAGGGTATGGGCTCTCAGGTTTAACACCTGGCACAGATTCAAATCACCCTTTTTAGATCTGACCTCCTTTCCTGTTTAAGGAAGACAGCAAAGAGGAGAGAGAGCCATGAATCTTGGATCCAGGCCCTGCTTTGTGTGGCTTGGCCTAACATCCCTCTTTGCTTTTACCACTCCATGTGTAGAATGGAAGGTTACTAAAAGCATCAGGGGAATCTCAAGTAAAACAATTTTATTGTTTTTAAGAGCTTTGCTATAGTGTCTCTGGAGTTCTGGCTTGGCCCACCACAGAGCCAGGAAGCTCAGAACAGCCTTTGGATATTGAATTACCGTTCAGAATCATATCAAGTTCCAAAACTGGAACCACTGGCCAAAAAAAGAAGCCTCTGTGGAACAGAACACACTCACACAGACAGTGCAGACAACAAAATGATCATGCTGGGCCTAACTCTGCTTCCCTTCCTCACACAGAGTAACACCCTTGCTCCCATCCCAGCAGTGTTATTTCCCCATATGAAGCAGCCAGGCTCTAGAGGAGAACCCAGTCCCATCTACTTAGCACTTGCCTTATAATGAGAGTCCCTGTATCGCTTGCCTGTTTAATGAAGTTGGGGTTTGATCTACCAGTCAGCTCCTCCCTTTTACTTGAGGATAGTATTAGCATCACGTCTGGATTATAACACCCAGTAAGCTGTTCTGGGGTGATATGAATCAAAGCCCTGAAAGTGGGATTCCATTTAATTAATTGTGGCTGACAGATGAAGGTATTGATTGTAGATTGAGAGGTTCAGGATTGGCCCAGGGGATAATTATTGCAGGGCACACTGTGTTAGGGTGATATTTTCTAATTTCTAGCGATGTGGGAGGGAAGGAGGGAGGAAGTAAGTGAATAATTGCAGCTAATTAGAACTTGTGTGCACATCCCAAATTAATTCGTTTGAATAATCAACCACCAACAGCAATTTGATCCAAAAGGAAAAGGAAACAACTGCCCAGAGAGATCTACATTGCTCCCATAATTTCTTCAGTCCCATGTCTGGGTCAAATACTTAATGGAAGCCCTAAATACAGAAAAGGAGCTGGACAAGATTATTGAGCGGGAGAACTTGCTTTTGCTGAAGATGTAACTTGCTTTAGCTGAAGCTGGAAGATGGCAGAGTGTGGGACAGTGGATGATGCTCTTGCCTTAACCTCCTTCCTATCCGTTCGCAACACGCCGCCTCCCGTAGCCTTGCCTGTCTCCGCCTCCGCAGGTGGGACAGCAAATCCGCTACGGGGAGACACGGGGTGGCTGCAGGGGGGTCAGACACACAACTGCTGTCGCTGCAGGGATAATGAAAGGTAGGAGGGCAGCAGGGAGGGCAGATGGAAGCAAAGCTGCAGCTAGCAATCTGTGCGCACACACCGACCAACCCACTACTCCCTGTCCGCGGGATCCCCATAATCTCCCAAGGCAGACCGGCTGTTACAAACAGTCTCATCACCAACACAGCGGGGGCAGCTAAGCAGAGAGAGCAAATGATCTAGCAGGGAGTTAATAAAAGGACTGACACAGAACAAAAAAACCTGTCAGTCGCCATAAGATCTGCTCTCTACCCCTTCCACTCCCCAGGAAATTAAAAACTGTAGCCTGTGGTGTACACTGTTTTCTCAGCAGGACTGGACGGGGCAATGGGATGTGGAAGGGTAGGAGGGAAGAGGAAAGTTGGGAGTCAAATGTTTGTCCCAGCTGTTGTTTCTGATATGATCTATCAAGCGTTGTTATTCTAAAGGACCAGCTTACCCAGTCTCTCCAAACCTGACGAGACCAAGCCACATTTCATATGCTGTCACCAGAAGTTCCTCCTGGAGAAAGTCCACTAGATCCTGCCAGGCTAGAGGGCCAGGCTGCTCTGCCTGACACCACTGAAGTTCATGCTAGCATGTTTCCATGGAAATGGGAAGAGAACAAATGCCTGTGGCATGATACACCTTTTCCAATGGAGATTTTGACCATTTCTAACGTCCCTTCCTACTGGCAACCTTCAGGACTAGATATTTTGCAGGCACAGCCAAAACAGCAGAAAAAGGGGAAAAAGTATCTGATTGTATTAAACAAACCTCACCATCCTTTCTGGTGAGCAGCAGCTGAACTCATGTTGTCTGTTTAATAGTCAGCCCAGCCTTAAACTGTGACAGATTTGGCTAAAGAAAATTGCTTCTGTCGTAGCTCAAACCAGGACAACTCAAGAGAACATTAATCCACCAAAAACACCCTTCAAGGCAAACAGAGATCTCGGCACAAAATATAATCTGGCAATTCTCAGGCTCCTTGTTTCTCACAAGTGGTTAGAGATGATCTGATCCCTCCCCTCTTCGGGCTGTTTCCTGTGAAGTTTCCATCACTACTTTCCCCCCTCCAAAGGAACGCAGTCTCTCAGCTGGGAGGTGAATCCCGGCTGCCTGCTTCCCGCCTGTCATTGTCTGTGCTCCCGGTGCATTGTCTCAGCCCGGCTGCAGCGCAGGCCGGCAGCGCCCTCTCCTGCGGGCCAGCCCGGCTCCGACCGCTCGGCAGCGCACAGCCGCACCGTGCCCGCTGGGCCACCACCAGCACCGGGCACGTCCGGCCCAGGCACCTCGTTTGTTTCTGGGGTGCTGCCCTGGCCACCGGGCCGGCGGTCCCAGCCTCCTGCCAGGTACTCGAGCAGCCACGTATCGCCTAACGTGCGGAGCTGGCACCTCACAGGGACTAATTCCAACAGCGTCCAAAACTGCAGTAATTTCTACACACCTCCAGCCAAGGCCAGTGGCATTTTGGCAAGAAGAGCCGGAATCTGCACCTTCCTACTGCTAACTGCTGGGCACTTCAGATACAGGCAAGCTCTGGAGGCTTTGGTGGGGGCCTGAGCTTGGTGTGTGTCAGAGAGCGGAGTAAATGATCCCTCTCTTGGCCCCCAGTCTCTGCTTCTCACTTGAGGTCTGACTGCATCTCGTAGTGCACTGAGCAGTCACAGTAACTCCCCACTCTGCCACTCTGTTCCTGTACCATCCTCACAGAGGGTTTCCCAAGCCCCTCTCAGCAGCTGGCTCCTGTCTCATGCTGTCCTGGGCTCTGTGCTCCAGGCACCTCCATGCCCACACCACAGACAAACCTGCCCTGGGACCTCATTCTTCAACCCACCGGTGCAGGACCATCAAACACTTTAGAAGAAATAAGAGAGTTCTTTTGTGAAGTCAAAGGCAAAGCAAAGACAAGTTTTGTTTCTGTAGGGAGTTTGCTTGGTTTGCTTGGCAAAGCATTTTAAAGGACAAGTTACTGCTCCTAGTGCTGGGAGCCAAGGATATTAATGAAGAAGTTTCATGAATACAGATAAGTTGCACGGATAGAATAATCATCTACAGTTGTCACTTCACCTTCCAAGTGGGTGAAAATGACGTGTCCCACACCCAGGAGATCGACAAAGGGGTCAGGCACCTTCATTAGACACAAAGAGAAGCCTGGGCATTAAACACTGCCTGAGACACCAGGCCTGGCCAACTGCTTCCGTGCTGTGAGGACAGTAATGTGTTGGAGAAGTTAGCTTTCCTCCACAGGGAACACCACTCCCAGGAAGCAAAGTTTTCCTGGCTGCCATGAAAACACTTGGATAGTAGAGACACTTCTGCCCTTCCTCAGAGCAAGTGGCTGCAGGAGGCCCCTGCCATTAGAGCCAGACTCTACTACACCCTTAGGACATTCAAGAACATACTACAGTTGCTAGAATAAAGTCAGGAAAAGAAATTACAAATTAAATAAAAGGGGTTTTGATTGACAAGAACATTTCATTTGACCCAAAAGAAAATGAGAAGCCCAGGGCTCCTCATGAGTGAGAAGCAACAGCACTGTGCTGTGTCCTAGCCCTGCTCCCCCCAGAGTGGGCAGTTGCAGCATCTGGCCAGATGTGCCCTCAGGCTGTACCTATGCTCATGCACCAGCACCTGCTGCTGGAAATGCTTTTTCGTAGTATTCCTTCCTTCCACATTCATCTCAGACAACAAAAATTAGCATCACATCTCTTGTATCATACGTTCTTACAGATCTGTGCTGTTGCACTGTCAGCACAGCCAAGCCATGCCCTGCAGCCCAGCCTTGCTTTGCACACAACCTGAACTCGGCTGCCTTGGCACCACAGGGATTTTCTCCGGGCTTGGAAAGATTGTTTCTTCTTTCCCAGCCATTGTGAAAACTCTTGTGCATGCTGTGTGGGAGGCTGGAGGTGGGTGAGTGCACGCGTTTCTTGTGATGACAGGAGGTTGGTTTACACAGGGCTACAGTGGGGCTGAGAGTCTGTCCCATGCTCAACAGCAAGCTGGTAGGGCTATGTTCCTCCTGTGTGCAGGTGGGCAAGGCCCAGGAGACCCTGTGTTTCACTGTCCTCCAAGTCTCAATCATCTGACACTTGCAGTGTGTGTATTTGTGGTTTCAGTGAAATACATGACTCTACTGCCAGGCTGTACAAGCAAAAAAGGATCCGCTCAACAGATTCTGCCAGCTTCCAGTGCATGCTTTATCCACAAAAAAATGGTCTAACACTGACAGGATCTCCTGGTGGTAGTTCCAGGTGGTGGTGGTGACAGGCAGCTTTGGACTCTTCACTTTTCTTCCACCACTGCTGGCTGTAGTAACTCTGACAGCATCAACTTCATGAAATGAAGATACCAAGAAGTGAGTGAAGTCCCCTTTTGGTGGCTGAGGAACACAAGTTCATAATGCCCAAAGCAGACGTGGGCAAGGTCCACATGTCCCAGCTCTATCACTGAATGAATACAGGCTCCTGACACCAAACATTGTGTCAGACTGCTGTGTCCAGCTGTGACAGTCCCAAAGACTCCCCTATATTTGCTTTGTTTCCTGCAGCTGTGTTTAAGAGAGGTCATCCCAGCTACTGGACTGGTACTACCATGGCATCAACTTCAGGAAAGTGCTGGTGACCCCATCCTGATAGAGCTCTCCCAGCTGAACCATCACCAGTGCACCCACCTGCTCAGTCACTTTGATCTGGATAGGCTCCAAAACCATTACTTCCACAGCTGCCCACAGTCCCCCTTCCAAGCACAGACCAGCTGTTATTCCATAAAAAAGTGAATCCCAGTAATGTGAGGACATGTGAAGGCACATGTACAGTCCCAGCTTTTCAGGTACTGAATTTACAGCTTATGTCTCCAGGGTGACACTGCAGATGAAAAACAAAACACACAGAACAGACAAAAATAATCTTAAAAGAGTATTTTCTGTTTTAGGTAGCTGAAAAGATTAACAGATCTGGAGTCACTGGGCTTAGGTCAGTCTCATATGATACACACCAGTCCTTTTTTCTTTGCTGTGTACTTCCAGCTCTTTCCCTTTCTCAAAAACATCTCATCAGTCTTCTGTCACATAGCTCCTACGTCAGTCTTTCCAGAAGACTGCACTATTTGTTTCAGTATCTCTAGGCAGTAAGTGGGACTTTTCTGGTGCCCTTCAATCTTGACAAAGTAGCAGATACTAACAGCTGCAAGTCTGTCTTGCACAGTTTGTTCTCGAGTCCTCCTAACTGCATCCAAAGTGGGCACATCATTTGGTTCATGCTCTCTTTTTCTGCATTTTCTTTCCCTCAGAGTAAAGATCTCATTTTACTGTTTCCTCTCTGTATTTATGACCTGCAAGGCTGCTCAGGGTCCCAACTGTGTGCACTTCTGTCCTCTTCTTGTCACACAGATTGAAGCTGCACCGTGCCATTTCAGCAAAATAAGCTAAAAGCATTTGGGGGGGCCACTAACAGGAGCACTTTAAAACTGCTCCTTAAGAATCTGATCTCCTTCTTCTCAGAAGACCTTCTGTCCTTGAAATAGTTTGAACTTTTCACATGAGATCCCAATTGCTGAACATTCCAGTGCTATTTAGAGGTATCTTTGCTCTGCTGACAGTGGTGACATGAACAGGAAAGCTGCTGCTCTCCTGCCCCTCGATTTCCTGGCAACAGATGACACCATCACCTCTCAGTTTGTATCACTGCTCTGTGCATTGAGGGGTAAGACCTGTTGTGGGCCAGGTGCACCACATTGATGTAAATGTCTCTGTAACAGTTGTCTCTTTGGTAGACGTAACTAAAGGTTTGCAACTATTTGAAAGATCTGGAAGAAATCTGGAGTTTACACATCCTAATAGTCTTTGAACTGGCTTATTAGAAGAAAGGCAGCACACACCTTGCCAGGGCCAAGTCCCCACCTCCGGAAGCCAGCAGGTGTCTGCCACACGCTATTACAGCAAACTAGAACTTCATTTTAGGTTTATTCCCCCAGCTCTTGTTAGCAGACTAATGAGTTTGTGATTATGATCTGCTGCAACTTCTGTCTTGAAGATGTCTCCACACCTGCCTGCAGAACATGGCTGGGTACCACACCGACTCCTGTGCGTCCCATTGCCGTGACTTGCTGCAGCGCTGACACACGGAATATTCTGCCTGGGAAATCCTGCCCCGGGGGTGAAGGATCATCACTCCCCTCATTTTACAAAAACGTCGAGGGGAAAATTCCTGAAGGCTTCTGCTGGCCTGGGAAATGAACATAAACCCCTGCTCAGAGGGATTCAAGTTAAGCTCCTGCTCACAGAGTTTGCCAAACAGGACGTCCCGCAGCAGCCAGCCCTGCCTGCGGCCGGGCTGAACCTCATCCTGCCTCCCCTGGTGCTCTACTGCCTGTTCCCCGTGGGCAGCACGGGGTTCACCACTGTTACTCGCTGCCCTGTGAGGCAAACATTTCTATTTCAGTTGAAATGTTGAAGGCTGATGGGAATCTGACAGTCCACAGCTAAACCACACTAGAGTGCCAGCTGGGAAGTGGGTGGAAATGCATCTTTTGTCAAATAGTTAAACTCAATTTTCTCCAAATTAATTAATTCACAAAGAACATATGCCTTCATAGATTTCACAGCTGAAAACAAAGCCAGTCTCACCTCCCCCTACATTATCTGTCAGTCGTACCACAAAGAAGAGAAGAACTCACTCAGCTGTTCCTCAAGTCATCAAATCATGGTGGCATGAAGAAAAGCCCCTGTCTTGGCTTTCAATTTATCTGAGGTTCTGAACTGCCTCATGTCTATTTTTCTACAGTTACACCCAAACATCTGGTTCTGCCTTTTGTTTGGAGCTGATCTACAGAGCTGTAGCCCAAGCCATCAGGGAGCAGCCAGCAGCCTCAGCACAGGCTTGCTTGCCCAGCCGTCAAGGCATGACCCAGTTCTGTTTTCAGACTGAAGTTACCTCAGTTTGTATTAAATGCCAGGTGTCTGTTTGATATCTCTGCTGCAGTGGCAACTCTCAGACCACGTTTGGTTTCCCATGGCCAAGATCCAAGGATGGCTGGATGGGTGCCCAGCTGAAAGCTCAAGAGCCTGACAGCGAGAAGCATCTCAGCACCTGTCTCTCCAGCTGAACTCGACGGAGACAGTCATGTGACCTGCCACTGAAAACCCTGTTGTCCTCAGGCTCCTGCTCCTCATCTGGTAGCACGACCTTAGTCAGGCTCATCTACTTTGATAATCTCTAAGTCTGGGCATCAGGTGCTTAGTGCATGGCTGTGCCCTTTCCCAGTTGAGTGTCCTGAGCAGCTGCCCAGACCCATCTTTCTCACCTTCGCCTGCCAGCTGAGTGCTAAATCAGTAGCAGTCTCCAAAAGAGTTATCAGTCCTTTCCCATAAGGGAGCTCTGTTTGGGAAAGGTTTCCTCACACTCCTCCCTGTTTGGCACCTCAGGACCTCACTTGAAGTAAAAACCATGCTCAGTAACACCTCTCCTCTCCAGAGCAGAACATAAGACAGTCACAGCACATCAGACCACAGAGCCACACAGCCCATGATCTCATCTCTGGCAGCAGTGAGCAGTGTGATGTCTGGGAACAGGACCAAGCCATCACTCACTGCCCACCCTCTAGACACAGAGGACTTAATAGCCCTCTACAGCATTGCTCTAGAGCACCTCTGCTCAAGGCTGAAGCATTTCTGTTTATTCAGCTTCTCCTTGTACAGAAGCTGGTCCAGAACGACAATCATCCCTGTTGCTCTTCCCTACACATTTTTTATACTATATAGTTTTTGAGGTAGATGAACAACCAAAACTGCTCTTGTAAGGCTGTGAGTGTTCTGTCCAAGAGGGTTTAGCAGATTACTTTCTCAGGAGCAAGACACTGAAAAGTCTAAGTGTTTCCGTCAGAGATGAATGACCTCCTCTAGACAGCAGATGGAGTAGTCACTCACTGCTGAGGTCTTCTGCATGCCTGACAGTTCAGCTAGAGGCAAAGTGGAGAAGAATAAAGTGAAGTGACAATCTGTCTTGGCCACTACTGAGGGGAAAATTTCACAGCAGTTATTTCTACCTCTGCTGCTTTCTGGATTTCAGAAAAGGATGAGTTTGCTTTCCTCTATGCTTCCGTAAAGATGAAGGAAGAAGTCTTTCTCAGGATGTCCAGCATGGAGAGGCTTTTAGTGCCTTCTCTACGCCCTAGTCCTTTGGCTACTGGACCTCATCTTCCAGAGCACTATGCTGGGCCATCAGTGCTATGGGCAGAACAGCCATTTCTACCAGAGAGATGTGCTTTGTTCTAAGGCAGTGAGTACAACAACCCACTCACCCAAATGAGCCTGAAGATACTGCAGAAAAGCGTTCATTCCTGCAGCACTAACAGAGCATCATCTCTGAGCTCATAAAATGAGGATGGCATAAATCATACACAGCCTTTCAAAACGAAGTCTGTGGAGCCTGATCTCGTTGGTCACCCATAAAACCACAAAGTAATTTCCCTGGGAATCTACCTGGTTTTCAGTTCAGTCTCTTCTGATGAGCTACCTCTCACCATCACACACACTTGCCTACCCTATAGGGAATACATCCTCACAAGACTTACAGGTGTAACAAAACTACAAAGGAAAAGGCATTTCATGCCCACAGATTCTCAGCAATACCTATTCACCCATGTAAGTAAAACCAGGCCTCAAATAATATTTGTAACAAGGTAGATTATGTTCTGGATTTCACAGAATCACAGAATCCTTATGGTTGGAAAAGACCTCTAAGATCACTGAGTCCAACTGTCCACCCCAGGAAAACAAAATAAAACACACAAACAAAAAACCAAAAACAACCCCCCCAAAAAACCCCACCATGCCCACTAGACCATGTCCTGAAGTGCCATGTCTACACATTTTTTTAATACCTCCAAGGACAGTGACTCCACCATCCCCCTGGGCAGCCCATTCCAGTGCTTGACTACTATTTCGGTAAAGAAATTCTTCCCAATATCCAATCTAAACCTTCCCTGCTGCAACTTGAGGCCATTTCCTCTGCTCCTGTCGTTATTCACTTGGGAGAAGAGGCCAACTCCCACCTCACTACAATCTCCTTTCAGGAAGTTCTAGAGAGCAATGAGGTCTCCCCTCAGCCTCCTCTTCTCAAAGATGAACAATCCCAGTTCCCCCAGCCTCTCCTCATAATAATTTCTATTATTTCCAGTGCTTTATAATTTTATTTCCACAGCATAAGATACTTTCTTTGAAATCTTGTTCAAGGCCTTCCCCATACAGTCAGTTTCACTACCCCCTGCTTCTCCCTCTAAGTTCTATAAAATATTTTCTGGGTGTTCTGCCTGCATATCACTTTTTTCAGTCACATTTTTTCTCAAGAAGTTTCTACTCCTCTACTCCATTGCCTCCTTGTGGAAGGCATTAAAGATCTCTTCTGAAAATTAAGACAAATCTGGTTCCACGTGCAGCCACAACCACTACCACAGGCTTCATTTTATACCAAATACTCCATGCCTTACACCTCCTGTCATTCACACAGGAGGAAAATACCAGGGACAACTTTGTCAAAGCAAGTGCTGTGGCTAAATCCTTTGAAGACAGAGCTGTGGAAGACAGCTTTGCTTGGCACCACTACTGATGAGTTGTGTTGGTTAATCTATGACATGGAGATGCATGTGAGTAGTTTACAGCATGAACTATGAAATACACAAATAGTTTTGGCAGTCTCACCGCTAAAATTCTGAAACAACTGCCTCTCAGTAGACCAATAAACAAATTTATTGCAAAATCTGATTCAGGGCTTCAGTTAGCAAGTTAAAATGTGCCTAGCTGAAAATACTGCATAAAGTACATCCTATCAGTCAGCAGATCAGCCACCCATGAGAAAGCAGAACTGGACATCTGATTGCTACCACCCCGAGTTCCTGTACTTTGAGTTGCAGCATAGGCTGTGCTCACCTCACTGAGGAAGAGACGGGGCTCGGGAGGGTGGAGTACAGGTGGCCCCGGGGCTGTTGTGATGAAGCAGGACCTGTGCAGTAAGGCCTTACCAGGGACACACTGTAAGGCAGGACCTACAAGGATGAGCAGCAGGTAGCTGATGTAACCATCACCTTAAGTTGTCCCCACCCAGTATAATTCTTCCACAGTTGTGTGAGTGTGATTGAAATGGCAAAATGGCAGCCAAGCCAGCAGGGCAGAACTGCTCCCCACAGAGCTATCCTGTGCCCAAGATCCAGACTGTGGCTATTCCAGACATATATAGGACACACACTGAATAAGAAACGGAAAAAAAACATGGCTATTTTCACACAGCAATGCTAGCAAGTGCATATTTTTGCTGGTCAAACTGTATGGCTCTCAGCCAGAGATTCTGCCTTTCCCTTCCTCATGTTCACAGAAGTCTGACCTAAGGCTGTCCTGCCCATTAGCAAAGTACTCTCAACATGTCCCCATGTACAGCTCTGCAAGGACACAGGCCTAAAGGACAGCAAACACTTTGGCTTCTCTAGTCTCTCCAGGCTCAGACTTCTAGTCTCTCTTCCTCAGACTTCTGCCACAGCAAAGGCTTAAATTACAGCCTAAAGGACTGCAAATCAAGGGCTTCTCAGAGATCCAGCTTTTAGGAGTTTTCTTAAACAGGAATAGAAGTGTCACACCTTTGACACAGAACTCTGCTGATGGGGTTGTACTACACCAGTTTGTCAGCTTGAGGTACATGCTGGTAAGGTAGTGATGACATTTTAGCAACACCCTTTATATCACAGTAGTGTGGTAACATTTGATGGATACCAAACATTTCAAGGCACAGTCACAATCAATGACACTGCACTGCTGTTAATGTGAACTGAAATTATAACCCATATAATAAAGAATCCGAAGAATATATCATGAGCTGCAATCCACATAACACTCACCAATAAGTATGTAAATAGGACAGATTTAAGGGACTAGAGAGTATTTTGAGAGCTTTGTTTTCAGAGTTCCTTTCCAAAGATAAGATTGGGCATCTGTCATTTATCCTCTGTCTTGCCAAAGAAGTTGAGAATACGGAAAAACACAAAGCATTTCTCTGTCCACACACACTGCTCATGTAACATACAGAACCACCTTTTCTTCTGGACAGTAACCACCAACACCTCTATTACACCTGATTACTCTCACGTGACTGTTGACAGGGCCAAACCTGACAGATACATAGGGGTTTATCTGGCCTGTTGCTCTGCAGCTCTCACCACCTGACAGTGCTGCAGTCTGTGCAGCTGCACCAGGAGCCTCACAGGGGCAAGAATGGAAATGCAGCCAAGACATCATCTTGCCAAAGTTTTCTCACTTCCTTCTTGATGATAATTTCCCAGCCTACCTTCTTCCCACAAAGTTTTTAGTTTATCCATTTCTGTTGATCTGAACCATTTGCTCCAGAAACAAGTCAGTCACTGTCACAAACTCTATCTGCTCAGGGAGCTCACCAGCACACGTGGCAGCTCGTGTTTGCTCCAGCTCCTGTGTATTGTGCTGGAAGCCAGGCTGCTCACCGCAGGGCGTGAGCCATCAGCACTGAAAAACCCAGCAATTTGGCTCAAATTGAAAGAAAAACTTAATTTTGGATCTGGATGTTCCCAGCTCCAGCCCTGGTGTCTCAGCCAGGATGGAAGCTGTTCCACCCCCCACTGCTGAGTTCTCAAAGAAATGGATGATGGCAAGGCCCCCAGGGAAGGCAGATTTATAATCATGAGGCAGAGTGGGATGAAAAAGAGATTCTCTGCGCAGAAACACTCGCTTCTGCAACAGCAAATCTCTCTAATGTGGTGGTTCAGATTCTGAAGAACATCCAAACAACTGGCATCTGACAGCTTCATACTAGGCGTTTCATCCAAACTCTAATTCTGGGTACAGACTATGCTGCTACTAATTAAGTAATTTAAACTGGGACTTGCATCTTTCCTGTGCGATTCTACTTCTGAAGCACTGCACTCGAGGAGTGTTTTGCAACTGCCAAGACATGAAAGTGTGTTTGGTATTAACACATCACTATATAATTAGGGGCCTTAGCAGGGGTCTGAGTATTCACATGTTCTTTTTCCTTGGCTGCTGACAGTGCTAGATGAAACTCTCTAGGTATCCTGTTAGGTGACAAGTGAAAATGAGTTCTGCGGCCAAAACTAAGCAATTTGGCACAATTTAGTAGCAAAATGGCATTTTCTGCTCAAAAAGGGCCCAGAATTGGAACAGCAGGAGGTGTTACAGATCAAGATTGAGATGCGGTGGCCAAGCTGAGTGGGTGTCTTATGGAGCAGAGCAGCAGCGGGTGCTGAAGTCCAGGGCTGAGATATGTTGGCAGAACTTGGATGGGGAATGTTGCCCAGTTTCTGAGAACAACACAGAGCCTGTATTTTAATTAGAGCTCCCCTGCTCATCTGCAGGGCTCAGCACAAACTTTCATCTGCTCAATCTTCTAGAATTTTACTACTACCTACCCAAAAAGCCTACTTTATGCTTTTCCTACTCCTCCCCCAATGAAGACATTGACGACCACTCACACCCATGTGTTCTGCTGTTGCCTCTCATTAAATGTCACAGGTCAAGCAGCAGAAACGTGCACAGTTATTTCATGTATATAGACTGATACATGGCTCCCACTGTAAAGAATTTCCAAGTCAGATTAAGCATGACCTGTAATCCAAGACAGGAGACTGTGGGATTACAGGGAGAGGTTTGATAGTAGAAAAGGCATGATGACTTGCATGATGACAAGTGAGTCAGACACACAAAACCTGACTAACTAACTCCACGACACCTGGGGAATGCAAAGAGGAGCAGTTTTGGGAGTTGGGATAGGACAGGAGGTAACAGGATGGCAACACAAATCCTGCCCCAAATCCTGCCTCATGTTTAATAGGTACAGCTACACATTCCAGCCCAGGCATTGAAGATACGCATGACTGAGCCCAGCAACAATAAAGGAATTTGTAGTTTGGGAAAAACTCCTCCCCTTTCCCCACTGTGCATAGGCCTATAGTTTAAGCTGGCTGAAGTAGGTCAAAGGGAATGAATTCATTTGAATATGTAAATTCAACTTAACAGGGAGTAAAGACAATTGCTTTAAGCTTGTGAGTTCAATTAAAAAAAAATAAAGCTTTTCATCCCTCCCTGCTATTTCCTCCCCTTGTTTATCTTCATCCTCTTTCCTCCTGCCTAAGAAGCATCAGGCAAATACCACTTTTCTCAAAATGGAGCCTGGGGTCAAAAAAGCAAACTCAGGTCCTTAAAAAGCTCACACATCAAGGTTGTGAGCTCTGAGTGGCTGCTGAGAGTTATGTACTACGTGTGCAACTCTCCATAGCTAATTTTCAAACAAGCAAGAAAACTCATTTTCTGTCTGCTTCCTGCAGACAAAGTCTTCTTCCCCCCTTCTTTTCTTTCTGCTTGCTAAAGGGAACAAGTTCCATTCCCAGCAAGTGCAGGCTGATCAACCTGCTGTCTCCCTACCACCCCCCCAGTGACAAGCACCTCATACCATGAAACAGTGTCAAGAAAAGGATTTCTGATACAAAGAACTTCATATGAGCAGGGAGAAGGAAGGAAAATTGTTGACATTTAGTTTCAATTTAACTCTTTCTGTTCTAAAATCCACTAACTCTTATCTTTCTTTTCTAATGCTTTTAATAAAAGTATTCAAAAAACCCCTCTTTAAATCAGTACATCGTATCTTTGAAATGACACGACACACAGCACTGAACCAGAAATAATCAGCTTGATAGTTCCATAATTAAACATATATTTAATTAATAACTTTTACTCAGCCCGAGTCAACTCCCATGAATTCAACACCCCTGTGTCCTTCTCTGTTACCTCTAAAATTTGTGGGGTGCTAGGTGACTCAAGGGAAGGAAATACGGAGCCAAATCTCAGTTATGAGCTGACAGTTTCACCTCTAATTTGGTTGTTTGAGGCAAATCTAGATCTGCAGTGGCATAAAACAAATGTTGATGGAGGAATCACTGTTTAGCTCTGCAACTGAACAGGCTCTCTGAGAGAACCTCTTCTCTTTTCCCAAACCTTTCATTTTTGTTGGCAGGAAAGAAGATCATAAAACAAATCTTTCAATTACCATTGCAGTCTCATTCAAGTCCAGTGACAGAACTGTTCATGGAGATTGAACACCAGCAGTTTACAGAGATCCAATAAATAGTGGTGGTTCCTCCTGAGCAGCTTCGATTTTGTTGATGTGGAAATTGTACCTGTTCTGGGAGAAAAAAAGACAACTTTGGTCTTCAGGGCAACAACGTAGAACATTGCATTAGCATCAGATGAAAAACTAATCACCCCAAAATGGAACTGTGGCTTAATTCCCCAAAGTATTGCTGTATTAGGTTATCTGCTTGCAGCCTAACCCTCTGATGACACAGCAGTAATAATGGGGTCCCCGAGCTGTAACAATGCTATGGGTTGTGGCTGCCTTATGGGCACATCTAATTATGATGTTCTGTGACAAGGCTATAAATACACAGGCTCCCACAGGTGAAGACCTGATTGCAGTGAGGGGCTCTGCAGGCATTTGCTCTGTTCTCACCCAGCGCAGCATCGCCCACTCGAACCAGAGGGCTGTTTGTGTCTGTGAGAGCCTCGCAGGCCTGTACCCCAGGGAGGTCAGGATATGGAAGCAAAGTGAGATTCCATAATCACACACAGATCAAAAACATTAGCAGGGGAAAGTGCCAAAGGGGGAAAAAGTAAATTTGTTCAAATGAAAAAGCCTACTGACAAAATGCAAAGATCACCCGAGCAATGGAAAAAAGGGATAATGTATTAACAGAACAACTCTGGTGGGCTGAACGTAAGTCTGAGAGGACATTATGATAATCACACTTTTACATTTGAAAAGAACTGTTTGCAGGATTCCTTGAAGAACAGGGAAGGTGGCTAGCCCTCTAGTTTGTTTTCAAGGTTCTGTTCTTAAAGATCATTACATTATCATAACACTTCAGGCTCACAAAACCAGTCAGCACCCCTGCAGACAAGCCACTGCCAGGTAGGAGGCTCTTCTCACTCTTTCTTTGCCTAGAAATTCCAGCCCCCATAGTCTGCCAGTCCTGCCCACCTCTCCAACCCTTGGTCTTCACTTGCTCCTGGAACAATTTCACAGAAACAGAAAAAATAAATAAAAAACTGAGGCAGTCTTTTTTCATAAGACTAGTAAGAAAGGGAACCTGATGGGCAGCCAAATGACCACTCAGGGCCAGTCAGTAAATACATGGTAATGGCTGCTCTAGATGAGCTGTTGACTGAATACCAATCCTTGCATCCTAAAAAGAAAAACCAACAAAAAGCCTTCTGCTATCCCATCTCCTTTACTGTTTGTTTTGTCAGAGTCAAAAGAGATGACAATCGCTCACAATACAGAACTGAATACAAAAATGATCAGCTGCCTCAGCCAACGCACTGTAGCACACAGTTGTCAAACTCTTGCAAATTGCATCGTAAATCTTGCAGCTAACGTTTCTATGATTTCTAAAGACACCCAGAAAAGATCTGTCATTAAAAAAGGAAACTTCCCTTTTGACTTGCTACAACACTTCTGTGATGGGATGGACACCCTCTCTCACAGCTCCCAGCACAGGCTGCCTCAGAAGCGTGGGCAGAGATCTGCTGAAATAACTCACCCTGGAGAAGGCACAAAAGAGGCCAAAAATAGAAACTATGCTACAGAGGAGGAAGGAACATACACTAGGGCCAGCTATCAGCTTCAGGTCAGTGACCAGCTTGTTGGACATCAGCTGTTAAGACACAGGCACAGGAGATGGGGACAGCAGTGACAGGCTAGGGGCACACACAAGTAGAAATACAACACACAGACCCACAAAGGTGCTGGACAACAAAGGACAGAGGAACAGGAGCCCCACGAGGAAGAACCCAAGGGAGGGGAAGGTGAAGCAAGTACCACGTACAGAGGAGCGTGCAGGCAGAACGCCCACAGGTGGGCTTCAGCTCAGCACTGGTAACACAGTGAGAGCTAGGCCCCAAGGCAGGCGAGGCCTGCAGCAACACCAAGGCCCGGGGCCAGGCTTTCCTGGGGCGGACTGTCCCCAGGAGGCCCTGAGGCACGGCGCTGCACGTGAGGGAGCCTCTTCACCCCGCCATTTCTCTTCACGACGCGCCGCCGCGGTCGTCTCCTCTCCCCATCCACGCCCTATTCTCGTAGCTCAGTTACGCAGGCGGTATAGCCGTACCTTCCACAGGTACGCAAGTTGCGCTGGGGGAGAAGCCGCGCTGTTCGTGTACGGCCAGCCTCGATTCCTGAAGCGCCTTTACGACAGCTGGCGGCCGGCGGGGGCGGGGCGCTACGGAGGCGGCGTAAGGAGGCCTCCGCCGGTCGCGTCCCGCCTCAGACGTGGCGGGGAAGGCGGAGCCGGCGGGGAGCGGAGCGGCCGCGCCGCGATGTGGCAGAGATCGGTGTGCGTGGGCCTGCTGGCCCTGGCGCTGGGCTACCTCTGCCTCCTGGGCCCCGAACTGCCCCACTCGGCGCTGCGGCACCTCTCCGCCTCGCTGCTGGGAGGGCTGCGCCGCGCCCGCTCCCTGGAGGGCCGCATGGTGGCGGCCTGGCAGGCGGCCATCGTCCGCCCGGCGCGGGGATGGGCGCGCGTCGCCGTCGGGTAGGTGTAGGCAGCGCGCGACGGGGGCGAGAGCGCCCCTGGCGGGGGGGTGGGGGTCGCGCGGGGGGGTGACCCGACCCTTCCCATGGGCCTGGCCCTGGATCTGTGCAGTCATGTATACATATATATATATGTGTGTGTGTGTGTGTCTATCTCAGGGCCTCACCTGCCGGGTAAGCTCTCCCACCTTCAGCCATCGGCCTCAGCGCAGCCTCCCCTTTGAGCTACAAGGCTCAAAGCTGCTTCCTGAGGAGTCGCTGCGGGTTGGGGTCAAGCAGGGAGCTGAGGAGAGGCCCCCGCTCCCCTTCTCCCCACACACAGGCAGCTGCCCGCAGGCAGGAGGAGAAGCTCATCATGGAGCATGAAGTGGTGAGGAGCTGTCAGACCTCGGGCCGAGGCCCTCACTGGAGCTCCTGCCTGTTACTCAAACCTCTGTTAATTGTCCAAGCCTGTCGTTTTTCAAGCAAAGGTATTTCCCTGAGCGGGCAGCTGCCCCCTGCGTTGCTTACCCAGAAGGGTAATGGTCCAGAAAAGGCATGTATTGGTGATTTAAGTGTGCTGCATGGTTCAGACACAGGTGGCAACCTGACTCTGGAGACCTTCTCCCTGGCTGGCTTGTCTGTAAAACAAATTCATATATGGAGTCTGAAGGACTTGGAGCTGCTGGCCTATCCCCAGGAAGGTGGCAACTGGGGAACAGAGTCTGGCAATAAGTAGGCATGAGGAGTTTATAAAGAGGGGGAGTGAGCAAAGCCTTCACGATATGGGAGAAATAACTGAGTCAAGGCAGAGATGCAAAGAAGACAGATGAGGGGAGAGGAGGAAGTAAGAGACGTTGAAGACACCTGTGCATGCACAGGGAAATCCAACACCCTCTCTTTTTAAACTGGAAACAGGACGAGGGGAAAGTTCAGAAATATCACATTGATCTTAAATACTGGTTTTAAGTCTGACCATTAACTTCGCAGTTATTTATAGCACTTGACTCACTTTCTTTTAAATATAAGGATGTGACAGGGTAACTTGACTTTGACTAGAAGATTCGGCCTTCAAGTGTTGGAAGAAGTTTTTTGACCTCAATGGCTGTGTAGATGAGACGCTGTTAGTTGGAGTCAGTCTTGCTCTTGCATCATGGTTGATGCAGACTTTCTCCTCTGAAAATATGACAAAAATAGGTTTTCCAGTGTCTGAGTCCTCTCTTTTGCCACACCTGCACTGGAAAAGAGCCGGGTATCTTTGGTTTGGTCCTTCCTTGCTTTTTTGTTCAAAAGCGACTGAGAAAAAAAAAAAAAATATATATATATATAGACAAGCACCAAACTCGAAGTTCAACAGCAAATGCAGTTCATTAGTAGCACATCCCTGCTGTTAAGGGAGTTTATTAAAAGCATAAAGTGTGTTAGCAGAGGAGTGGCAGGGAGGGAGAAGACAGGCAGTTGGGAGACGATAAGACGTGTCCCACTTGAAAGAACTGTGACTTGGTTTATGTTCCCTTGCACCTTTAATGATTCATTAAAATAACAAATTGCTGACCTTTTGCCGTGGTGAGTTTGGGGCTAAAATGCTGCTTGAGATTGTTGTTTCTTTGGTTTTCTTTTCTCTGCTCTGCGAGGGGATTTTTTTTCTCCTTAGTGCCCAGCTGATGAGCAATACAGAGGATTTTGGAGCTGGTTACCTCGGGTACTGAAAAGCCTCAGGGTTTTTCATGACCTTTATTTTGTATGATGCAGCCTTGGGAGTGTGGGGGCCCCAGTCATGCATGAAAGGTCACTGCCAAGGGGGAGCACTAAATGGCAGTCCCCTTCAAGGGACATGTAAGCAGGCAGCGGCATTCCGAGTGTCCTGTGGCACAAAGGAAGGCAGAGATCCTGCAAAAGTTTTCTAGAATGTTTGGAATGACTGGAAGGCATGAGCTGCAGGCTGGACTTGACAGAAAGTGAACCATTTCTGTCCGAGGAAATGGTTCTTATCACTTCCTCACTATTGCAGGGGTTTTCTCCTGTTGCCACTGTTGGAGAGAAGGTGGCATGCTGGAAATTTGGGAGGGTCATTTAGAAACTGCAGTTTTCAAATACTTTAACTGACAAACTACTTTCTTGACTACTTGTAAACAGAACCAGCCTGTGTGGGAGCTGTTTGTGGGGTTGGTTTTGGTTCTTGTTAGGAGTAGCTGAAACTCTAGAGGCTGATCTAGTAGACTGGAGTATTTTCAGTTTTGTTTTTAACAGTTCTGAATTGCATGAATGTTTTAAACCCAAAATATATAGTTTTCTAAAAGCTTCTTTGTTTTAATAATTAAGAATTCAAAATGTTGTTCTTCTTGTGCCTGCTTGTTTCAGAGCAAGCCTCAGGCATCACATGAAGGGCAGAACATTCTGTGACCAACACAACCACCTCTGGACTGGGCAGCTCACTCGCTCTTGCTTTATTTGAGCACAGTGTTTGAAATCCCTCTCTCCTCCACAGCACTGGGGCACAAGAAAAGCACGTCAAAAGGAGAATTTCAGGAAATTGATATTCCTTTGTGTTGTTGGGGTTTTTTTTGTGTTTGTTGTTTTTTGTTTGGTTGTGTTCCCCCTTAGCAGGAGGGCTGAGAACAGCAAACATCTCTGGCTGGGAAGTGATCTTGTTGTGTTGTCTCATCTCACCAGTGGCCTGAGGTACCTGTGGTTTTCCCAATATTCATTTTCCTTCTCTTCCAGTGTCAACGCCTGCGTGGACGTGGTCCTGTCTGGTGTGAAGCTGTTAGAGGCACTTGGTCTTGAACCTGGGGATGGGAAAAATCATGCAGTTTTGACCTCCAGGCAGGACCTGAAGGAAGCGTTTGCTCACTTCATGGGCAAAGGGGCAGCTGCCGAGCGCTTCTTCAGCGACGCCGAGTCCTTCCACCACATTGCACAGACAGCCTCCGAGTACCCCGGGGCACAGGTATGTGCTTCTCACCTGGAGAGAAGCTTTGAGAAGCATGTTCCTTATTTTCTGCATCACTGGTGGCTTTTGCTCGTTGTCTTGCAAGAGTGCAAATCATTTGGGAAAGAAACTGATGCCGTATCTTGAGTGTGTTAATGACTTCCATGCAGAACTCTGCACCTGCTGCAAATAGTCAGGTTTTCAGTGGTCTGTCCTTTGTGTTTATCCCAAAACTGAAATGTCAGTCCAAGATGCCTCTGTGGGAAGACTGTTATATGGGAGCCAGGTGGGGCTGAAGTTGTAAAAGAGGCTCCAACATCTTGGTATAAGGAAATAGATCCAAGCATTAGGAGTTGTAAACACTCCAGTCAGCTTCAGCTACTTAATGCAGGATTTAAATTTTCCTAGGACTGATGAAAATGAATGTTTTTTGAGGCATCCCTTTCCAAAAGCAAAGTTTTGTTGCTCTAATTTGTACTGTGTCTTCTGAATCTAGCTTGATTCCTTGCTTGGCAGTTAGCTAATGCCTGCTACCTGCTGAATGCCACCTTCCCTGCAGTTTGCCAGCTGCTTTTGAAAAAGAGAGAGCTCTAAATGTCTTTTATTGGTCAAGACTCTCCTGTGCTGACTTGTTTCTCACCACATCTGCTATGTTTGCTTTCTGGAATCACCCGATTATTAGCTGTACCCTTCGACAGCCTGTTTTCTGTCACCTCTGAGTGCCTGTGATCCTCAGGACAATCTTTGGTTTCAAAGCTCACATCAGAGTTTCCTCACTTGAAAGTCTGACCTTCCTTACCTGAAGAAATTTCTATGGTTCTGCTCCCTTCATGTGGGCACAGGTAGCAGGTCTAACCTTGATTTCAAACTGGAGGAAGTATTGTTGCAGTTTTTAAATGATTGCTTGTCAGCCTTGCTAAAAAGAACCACCAGTTACCAACTGCCACAGAAAAGTTGCACAGAAGTAGGGGCTGTTTATGTTATGAATTGATTTATTTCTGCAGGGGTGTGAGTTACCTGAATATTTTGATCTTTTAAAAGTCAACTTGTTGAGATCTTACAGAGAACTGTTTTTGCCTTCAGCCCCAGGGAGCTTTATTAACTGCTGTGATGCTTGACCCTGTTCTAAAAAGCTAAAATCTCCAGCCTCTACTGAGGACTAAGCACGAATAAAGCTAACCAGGCAAGGGGATGCCCATATCTGCCTCTGTTTGTTTTACAGCTTTACGTGGGAGGAAATGCTGCTCTCATTGGTCAGAAGCTTGCAACAAATCCAGACCTGAAGGTACGTGTCCCAAAAATGCCATGCTGTTTGCTTGTCACTGAGGCTCAAATTACTTCCCTGTAGATTTTGGGCATCTTGCAGTTATCTCTTCTGGTGTGGTGGGACATACAATTGGCCTTACAAGTTGTAAAGTGTAGCTGATTTTTTTTAAATCAATGTCTAGGTGATGCTTAAATGCTCTGAAACACTGGCAAGTGACATGGCAGGGGATCCTTGATTGTTTCTTCTTGTTTTCTAGATCCTCCTTTGTGGCCCAGTTGGTCCTAAACTCCATGAACTACTTGATGACAATGTGGTTGTGCCACCTGAATCCATGCAGGAGAGAGATGAATTCCATCTTATCTTGGAGTATCAAGCAGGTACCGTGCCAGAGGCTGGATGTTAGTTGGGAATCCTGAACATCACTAAGATAGTCCTGGTTTTAAAATTGTTGTTTTTTTAATCAGTTGATTCCAAAAGGATTGTGTAAGTTCTCAGTCCTGTAAGCAGACCTGATGGGTGTAATTCTAAAGCTGTATGAACACTAAAACAGTCAAGTAATTTTCTTTGAAAACAGAAAGGTGCCACTTAACTACATGCAGATGGAATTCAGGGTAACCCTAATGTAAGGGCAAAAGCAAATATGTGAGAATTTTCTTGCTGCTCTTCCTGAATTGTCTCACAGATCCTGTCTCAATATTAACCTTCAGAGTTTCATGGGTGTGACAGAAGTATCTGGCAAGGAGGGAAGGCAAAAACCACTTAGACTTATTCAGCAGCAAAACTAAGGTGGAGCAGGACCCAAAGCTTGCACCTCTGGCTGAAAGAAGGCTGCTCTAACTGACCAGTGCTGTTTGTTACCCTTGCAAAATGACACATTTGTATATGATGTCTCCTCACATCTCTGTTCTCAGCTGATGCAATTCTGGGGATCTTTGTCCTAGACAGAACTTTATCATAAGACTTATCTTGAGAGGAGGCAGCACTGGCAGCTGTTAATGCTGTTTTAGTGGCTTTTCTCTAAATGCTGGTCATGATCTCCAGAGTATAACCAGTATGCCATCTGGGAGAGCTGAGTGAAGAAGTGCTCAGGCTGGTTCTAAGGTGGAGAAGGGGAAGGTCTCCCTTCTCTTTGCATATCCTGCACACTCCACTCGAGCTGGCTGTGACATCACCTAATAAACTAATACAGCTGACTAAAACATCACAAAGCTTGCAAACCCAATCAGACAAGTACTGCATTTTCCTTCTGATCAGACAAGCCATCTAAATGAGGCAGAGGGAGTGAATGAAGAGAAGGAATGAGAAAAAGAGCAAGGCTTCTCTTGAAGCTGGCAGTTCCTGTTAATTGGGCACAGCCACATTGTGAAACCACACCCTAAGATTCCAGCAGGATGTCCCCAAATGATCATAGAATCATGGAATCGTTTTGGTTGGAAAAGACCTTTAAGATCAAGTCCAACCGTCACCCCAGCACTGCCAAGGCCACCACTAGCCCATGTCCCTCAGCACCACATCTACACAGCTTTGAAATCCCTCCAGGGATGGGGACTCCACCACTGCCCTGGGCAGCCTGGGCCAGGGCCTGAAAACCCTTTTGGTGAAGAAATTGTTCTCAAGATCCAATCCAAACCTCCCCTGGTGCAGCTTGCAGCCATTTCCTCTTTTTTTTCACTTGTTACCTGGGAGAAGAGACCAACCTTCATCTCACTACAGCCTCCTTTCAGGCAGTTGTAGAGAGCGATGATCTCCAGAGACGTGGCTTGATTTGCTTCTCTTTGGAGTTGACTTGCTTCTCCCTGTTTCTCCTTAGGTGAAGAGTGGGGACAAGTGAGAGCGCCCAATGCCAACCGCTTCATCTTCTCCCATGACCTGTCAAATGGCGCCTTAAATATGCTGGAAGTGTTTGTGTCCAGCTTGGATGAATTTCAGCCAGATCTTGTGGTGCTTTCAGGACTTCACATGATGGAAGGCCAGAGCAAGGAGATGCGGCAGAGACGACTTATGGAGGTAAGATACCTGAACACCAGCATCTTATTTTCCATTCCAACAAATGCTTCGTGGCAAAGTCTTGTTTTCCCAGGTTTGAACTTGTAAGGAGGTTGGGTCTTCAGCTCTTCCACAACGTTGCATACTAAAAGGAGAAAGTGAACTGTAGGAGTGCCAAAAATCTAATCCTGTAACATGGATGTCTCTTATAATCAGTGGGTTGTCTAGGGAGAAATGGTTTGGTCTGCTTGCCTGGCTGGAGTCCATAGGCATAGCTCCTGAGCTCATCTAGTGGCTCAATTCCCCTTTTTCTATCCCAGATGCTAAGATGATCGAGGTTATAATCAAGATTTACCATCTTTAAAGCAGCGTCTGTGTTAGGTAATCCAGGAGGCAGCATTCCCATATGAGCCCAAAGGAGCTACACCAGGTTTTCTTTTTACTTACAGCTCATTGCCTGTCTTACACCTGAGTGCCCCCCTGATGCCACACACCAGCCTTGTGGTGGTGGGTTATTCCTCTGGAGGATCAGCTGTTCTACAGCACTTCAGATGTGTGAGATTTCTGAATCGGTCCCTTAGAAAAGTGCTGAGTTGGCTGCCAGTGAGGGTTAGATACAGTTTTCCTGCTCTGGGATTCTGAAAACGAGGAGTTGTTTTTATTTCTTCCCCTTAGCAGTACGTTCTGGCACTTGTCAGGCATCTCACTGGGATTGTGTGTAAATCCATACACAAGAAGGTGCAAGGATGTCTATCTCTGAGGCAAAACCCCTTTCTTCTTGCTGTTTCTTAATGAATACATGGTTTAGGGAGCTGGGTTGTTTTTTTTCTTTTCCTGTACCCCTGTAGGCTGTGGCTTCCATCTCAGATATCCCCACAGACATTCCCATACACCTGGAGTTGGCCAGCATGACAGATCAAGATTTTATGAGCAATATTATGCATCAGGTAAGGAAAATGAAAGGACATGCTCTTTTTATCAGGTTCCATTTCTTCAGTATCACAGTGCTCAGGCTTGTAGATGGATATAGAAATGGAAACTCACAATTAGGGCTATCCATTTGAAAATAAATTGAGAACATGGGTTTAATGTCTGCTGTTGCATCCTGATTGTCTGAACTGAGCTCACCAGAGTCTCCTTTGTGCAGTGAAGGAGAGGAGAATTGTGATGACTTGCGCTTAGTAGAGGACAAATTGGTTTTCTTTAGCTCACAGAGAGTATTCCTTTTAGAAAGGGTCTCTCTGGGATGTCTCACTTAGGAGGTATCTTAAAATGCTCATTGGACTGTTTTCAGCAAGCAGTAAGGATTTTTGCAGATCTAAGTTGATTCAGCAACTGTATTCAGTAAAAATACCATGCAACACACCTGGGCCCTCTCCTCCCATACAAAGATTTTTTTGCAGGCATGGGTGATCCAGGAGAATACTCACAGCTCCACAGAACTAAGTCACTTAGGCTGGTTTAGATTCAGCAGGTATGCAGATTGCTAGAAAAAGCAGGATTTGAATTTGAGCTGAGTTTATAATTTAAAAAAACCCAAACCAAAAAACCAAACCAAACAAACCCTCAGTTTCTTTGCAGATCCTTGTTTAGCTTGACACAGCTCTCCTCACAGTGTTAAGAGTATTTCCTGTGGTTTTGATGTTTTGTTACTCTTCACTGTCAAAGTGTGTGTCTAGAAAATGAATCACACAAAATGAGCATGCACCCTTGGCATGACATGTTTTCTTGGCTAAGGAGTTCCTGCAGAGTTGTAGAATGGGGAAGCTTGTGCAGAGACTTCAGCCTGCATCTCTCCAGGAAGCTGGGTGCTCCCCTTCTGCTGGGCATGCTGGTGACACAGTCAGTAACACTAGGCCTGTAAAAACGACACCCGAAAGAGGAAACCAAAAGCCTGATTCTCTCCCTGAAGGAAAACCAGCCGTTCCTGTGTTCCTGTTAGCAGGTCTTTCCCCTGGTGAACTCCATTGGGCTGAACGAGCAGGAGCTGCTGTTCCTCACCCAGTCTGCCTCTGGCCCCCACGCCTCCCTCGCCTCCTGGAGCGGAGTTCCCGACGTGGGTGCAGTCAGTGACATCCTCTTCTGGATCCTGAAGGAGCACGGGAAGACGGCGGAGCGGGCCTCGGACCTCACACGGATCCACTTCCACACCCTGGCCTATCACATCCTGGTCACAGTGGACGGGCACTGGGGCAACCAGGCGGCTGCCGTGGCCGCCGGAGCCAGAGCCGCGGGGACTCAGGCCTGCGCCACCGAAACCATCGACACCAACAGAGTCTTTCTTAAAGCTCCTTTGGAGTTTGTGACCTCCCAGATTGAGGCACCTTCCAAAATCTCTTTAAATCCAGATGAGCCAGTGGTGCACTGGCACAGAGAAGGCATCTCGTTCCATTTCACTCCGGTGTTGGTGTGTAAGGATCCAGTGCGGACCGTGGGGCTCGGGGATGCCATTTCAGCTGAAGGACTGCTGTACTCCGAAGTATATCCACAATAGAAGACTCAGACCCTCCTTCTCTGAGGAGCCATGGTGTTCTCGTTAGGATTTCAGGCAGTGGTGAAAAGGAATAGGAGCAGAGTTGGGGTGTGGTGTGTTTTCTGGATAGAACTGAAAAAAGAGCCAAAGAATAATTCCAGGTTTAAAGTGTCAGATACATTCCAGTCACTTGGCAGTGACTCGAACACTTCAGGTGGAGGTGCAGACGTTTTGATATTTACTGTGAAAACTGGCTTTGTCTGAAGCATGTGGGGAGGGAAACTAATATCCAGATCCCTGTTTGGCTTGGGTTTGCTGTTTGTAACTCCACATGGGCCTTGTCTGGTAGTGCTGGAAAGTGGCAGCCAGGAGAATTCCCGTGTGTGGATCCCAGGGAGAGCACAGGGTGCAGCCCAGTCTTGCCTCTGATAAATTAACAATAAAAGGCTCTGGCATTATCTCCTCACAACACATTGCTACGTGGCAAGAGCAAACCTCCTGCTTGCTGGTGTGATGATGAGATCTTTCACTGATGAAATTACCTCTCAACCTCAGTGTCCCCAGCACTGGGGGGTCCAGGGTCCCCAGATGTGATGCACACCTGCTCCCTCAGGGCACAGAGTGCCTGACTCCAGGCTGCCTGGGGTACTGTGGGGATCTGTTGTCCCTGTGACAACAGGGTCAATTCCGTGTATTCAGCTGAGCCCTAGTGGCCCCTGCTTAGTTTTTGGGCAAGCAGAAGTGAAGATAATCCAGGTTTATATCTGGGGAGACCTCAGCTTTATTGTCTTGCCAGGTAAACCACACCACATAACCTGTGTTGGCTGTGCACTAAACCCCAAGAGGTCAGGGCTCACAGCTGGTGTTCTCTGCTAACAGTGGGTGCTTCTGGCACTCTACAGAAAAGCTGAGTGCTGGAGAATAATTATTTGTTGTTGTTTGAGAAGGGTTGTGCAATTTTCTTCCACTCCCATGCCCTCTGTTAAGAAGGGTTAATATATTAGGGAAGGTCCCTCCAGTGGCTCAAAACCTGTGCCAGTCTTTTCCAGGTAAGACTGAGGTGAGGGGGGCTTTTTTAGGGTTTGATTTGGGTTTTTCTTTCTTTGACTAGGTCCCTGATAGTTTCTTTGCTCTGGACAACCTTTAAAAATTAAAAAAGTAGAACTGTGTGTCCTTGTTAAACACTTTCTATTTTTCCTCTTCACAGTCACACACTATGGATTGCATAGCACCAGCATTTCTTTTTCTGTCTCTTTTCAGCATGGTTTTGCCTGTCTGCTTCCAGGAACTCCAGGCCTATTTGCATAGCTAATCTACACACTTTCCAGTCTAACTGGATTAAATGGACTCTGCAAGCCTGTGCTGTACCAGAATTTGTAGGAGGTGCCTTCAGGTCAGTCTCTGAATGGAGGGGAGGAGAGTCCCCATCACTCAGGCTGAAGTGGTCCCTGTCAGCAAGGCTGTCAGGTTGCCAGCAGTGATGTTTTCCTGTTGGAAAATGCCATCCTGAAGGCTCTGTAAGGATCAAAACTGACAGCTGCTGTAACTGGTACCACCCTAGCACTGTCTGTCAATGTATATTTAACTTCTTTCCCTCTGAGCACTCTTCTGAGTTGTCCCAGAGAAGTGCAGTCAGAGCTGTGTTTTCCTGCAGCTTATCCCATTCTGATTTTCTGTTGAGTCTCAGCATTTTACCTCACTGTGGGATCTCCTTAAGATTGGAAGTATTTCTATCCAGATTATTTTTTTATTATTATTATTCTTGATAAACTGTAGCACAGGACTTGGAGTTCTGGTTTAGTCTTCCTACAGAAAAAATAAACTCTCCTTTCCTCCATCTAAAAGGTCCAAGGCCATTAGCAAATTTATTTTGCAGCCTTTGATGGCAGCCCTCTGGCACAGCACCCTGAGGCCCACCAAAGGCCACATCCTGCCAGCTGGAAAACTAATCCTTTGCTCATCCTGGGTCCCACTTTCCTGACACTGGGCCAAGCTCTGTGGATTCTGGAGTTGGAAACAAAACAAAACTAAACACACACAAGCTGTCAGCAGCAACGGGTCCTGCTGCTGTATTTCACTTCCCTCTTCCAAGAACATTTGCAGGGATGTGAGGCTGATTGGATTGGCATTCCCTTACGGGCATTTAAAATCACAGAACTGCACTGACAGAGCTTGTCCAAGGGTAAGTTATGCTGGGATTGAACAGGAGTGTTACAGGCCTAAGTTATCTTTTTTTTTTTAAATTACTCTGAGTAAATAAATGCTGGAAACAAGTATGAAAAATGGGTTTATAGCTTAGAATTCACCTGGGCCTAAAAGCTTTTTTGGTCTGTATAGGGGAAAAAAACCTAGTGACACATCTAGTGATTGTGGGTTTTGCTTGGTTTGTAAAATACAAAAGTTCTTGGTAGGTGAGAGATTTTTAAACCTACCTAATAGATAATTAGTTGCAAATTACCAAAGCTTGAAAAACCAGGCTTGAAATAATCTCTGCTCTTCTGTCTCTAGAAGGTGTTTCTTCTCATGTGTTACTCCTACCTTGAAATCTAGAGTGGTGGGTGACTCAGACCTCAGCCTCATGCTCCTCACCAGAAGGGTTTCCACTGGGGATGTTGATTCACATCCACTGGGGATGTTGATTCACAGGTGGTTTGCTGGAGGTGCAGTAGAGGAGCTCAGCATCGTGACAGGAGATGATAAAACCTGTGCACATTGATATTTCCACCTCTCTCTGCCTGTAGCCAGTGCAGCCACGTTGGTTTTGGTTCTTTGTCTTACCTTGATCAAAAAAAGAGCAAAGCTTCCTGTCTTTTAGGTGTGTGTTGCTTACTGGAGGTCAAGCAGTGGGTTATTTGGGAGGTGTGAATCCCAGGAGCTGGCAGACTTGGAAAGGATGCTTCCTTCTCTGCTGTGCCTGCCATGATGTGCCATTAATACCTGCCCATGGAAGAGCCTATCCCAAAGCCAACTCTTTCCAGTCTAAAGGCTCTTTTATTTTCTCTCCAAGGGAGCTTTGCAGCATTGCTAATGGAATTACCTGATATTCTTGACTTCTGTGTTTCTTGGCTACCTCCTGTTGTGGTGTGTGAGAGGCTTCAGTTTGCTCTTTCCTCACGAGATCCTTTTTACAGAAACAGTGCTGAAATTTTCCTCCTCAGCTTTTAAGACCTCATCCCCTGCTTTGCCCCATGTTAGGTGTTGCTGTAGAACCCAACTCCACTTCTCAGCTACTGGAATCCAAAGGCTGGACAGCAGCAGAGCACTAGACCCACTTCCAAACCCCAACAGCAAACTGTCAGTGGTGTGTAGGTGTTTGCTGTCCATTATCTTCTGGCTGAGTTTAAGACCAGTCAGCCTAAGGTAGGAGTTGCTTTTTGTAGCCACCTCTGTAGTTCACCTCCCAACGACAGGAACAGAAATGAAAAGTTGAGGTTTTTTTTAAACTGTCAAGTTTACTGATGATACATGTGCTTGGCTTTTTTTTTTTTAATTAATTCTGTAATAAAGTCTTGAATTATCAGGAATTACGAGCCACAGGGTTGACCCTTCCTGAGAAAAAAGTTCAAATGAGTACTGGGACAGTTTCTGGGAGAATGGTACAAGGCAAAACTCCTGCCACCTACCCCACAAGTTGTTTACACCTCTGTGCTGTTGGGCTCTTTTTTGGAGGCTGCAGCTGAGGTGGAAGCTGGTGCTGCTGTGTCTGTGCCAACCTGTGCTTGGAGCAGTCTGGGCTGCAGCAGGGCTGTCAGTGCTGCAGGCACACTGTGTGCCACCCTGCTAGTGCTGGGGGGGAAGGAAATGCATCCAATTTTGGTAGTACATTTAGAAGAACAATATAAAAAAAAAGAGGGAAATTCTGAATTTCCATTGTTATGGCTTTAGTTGGCTTGTTCTTACATCCTGCTTTAAGTCAGTGTTGGAATGTGAATGTTTGTTTCAAGCCAGATGAAGCTGTTCTCAGGGCAGTTCATACCTTGGTGGTAGTTCCATGCTTAGAAAAATGATGTCTGTAGACTCATGGGTTAAACCCAGCTAAAACAGACACCACAGCAGACTGTCTCATCCCTCAGTCAGGCACTAACAAGGTTACTAGGGAGAGAAAAGGGAATACTAAAGGTTGTTTCTGCTCTTTGTTGGGAAAGTCAGAGTGACAAGGGGCAGAGGAAATCTGTTTGCAACAAGTTCTTTTGCCCAGCAGATCCCTGGGCCTGTTCTCATCACTCCTGTGCTTTCTGCTTCAGCAATGCTGAGCCTGATTCAGCTCTCCAGGAAAACTTGATTTTGGAGCCAGGAATGATTGTTCTGCCTCTGGAGATGCCAGAGGAAGCTGTCCTCTAACAGATGGAGCAGTTTCTTGCATAATATCTCAGGTGGATCCTAAGCGCCAACCAGGCTGAATCCTCAGGGAGTTATTGATCCAAACTCTTGTGGGAGGATGTTCTCTCTAAAGAAATGCTGGCTGGGAACAGCACGTGGGGCTGCTGCCTTCTGTGTCAGAAGCTCAGGAAGGCATCTGCTCCAGACAGCTCCCTGTCACTTGGAAAACTGAGCCTTTCTGAGGACACCTACCAGCTGAAGAACACATCTCTTTGAATAGAGAGATCATTAAAATGCAAGTGGGAGAGACAACAAAATTCCCTGAAAACCTCCTCTATGAATTTCTCAGGAAAGCTGCTCCTCAGTGGGTGCAGCCTGGGTAAAACTGGGTTCCCATCTCACCTGCAGCTTCCATTAAAAAACACTGAGTTTTGTGCAGTTTGGGGGGAGAGTGGTAAAGCTTTCCTTGTAGCAGAACTGTTTGCTGTTATAAAACAGTTTTGGCAGATGAACTTGTTAATATGTGTCTCTTTGTAGGGCATTTCTGTGTGGGGCTCATTATTTCAGTAAAGTTGGTTTTCTTCATTCAGCACTGAGGCTTGTCTGTCCCTGGAGAAGAGGCTTTGCCACCTGAAACCCACTTCCCCATGGGAATTTTAATGTCTTACGCATGAACAGGGCATTGAGTAGGAGCCAAGGTCCACCTTGCCTCTTGGTGACCACCACTGGGCAAGATCACATAGAGAAACATGGCAAATAGACACAAATACTGTCCAGATAAAAAAATCAGCATCCAGTTGTCTCAGGAGTCTCAGACCCAGAGTTGTCTGGGTTGAACACATGTTGCTGGATCATCACTCTTAGCTGAAACAAGGTCTTGCTGCTGTTCTAGCTCCCTTCCTGTGAGCAGCCAAGCTGCAGGCTGCCCTGGAAGCTGCTTGATTTAACCTGGGTAATGATACACATTTTCCTAAAAGGGGAAAAAAAAAGTCTGTCCTAAAGCAGATGGTTTCTGCTTCCCTAGGAATTAAGCTCATTATTCTTTTCCACCTTAAACTATCAATTATGGGGGAAAAAGGGAAGATGAGAATTATGGCTGATGGGTTTGGAACATAAGGTGTGATTTCCAAATTCCCTCAATGTGGTCCTGCTGAAAAATCCCTTGCTTCATTTCAGTTGAAAGAACAGCCTGGCCTCACTCTTACTGGAGAGCACACAAAAAAGCTCTCCATAAAGACACTGTGATTTTCCTGGGTGCAAACACCATCATCCCAACAGCCAAGGGGGGACAGAGGGGACGTGACAAGGAACTGCAGGTCTGTTTATTATCCACCTGTAATTACAGATTGAAAACCACTCCCTGCTGCTCTGTTCAAACCCAGAAAGTAAAAGGTGCTACTGTATCTTTCCTAGGAGAACAGGTCAAGTGTCTGCATAAGCTTCTCACCAAAACATATATTTATTTTAAATACTTTTACATCACCTCCAGCACGTGCCATTTACCCTGTTAAAGCATCCTAACAGCCAGGAAGATAACAGAGACTGGGTGAGAGGAGAGAGGTTCCTGATTGTTCCTTGTCCCCCGTGGGCTGTAAGTTGAGAACAGCAGTGGGACCAGGGCTGCTCCCACCTATTAAATGTAGCAAAGGAGTTTCAAAATGCTACAGTTTTAAGTTCACTTATTTTTTTACAGCCAGCAGAAGGCAGAGGGAAAGCAGGTAGTAAAATCAAAACAAAGGTCATGAGCAGATGGAGGGGAAAACCTCCTTATATCAGCAAAGCTGGTGCTCCCCTACCTGTAACCACACTGTTCTGGTCACTGTGCCTTGTGTTGTGGCTTCCATGGTGTGAAAGCCTTTGTGAAAAGACTAGAAGATGACAGCAAGCAAGAGCTATCAGCAGAATCTGGCTTGAACTGAAGTTTGGGGGTGAGGTAAAGAGTTCCCACACCCTGCCCACCCTTGCTCTGCAATCTCAGCCTCCCTTTCACAGGCACCCTGTTAATGCTGCACTCTCAGTGTGAAAAGTTTAATGTGAATAAAAATGGCTGCACTGTACCTGATTTTCACTGCTTCTTGTCTGGTTTGTTTCCATTTACCAGTGCTTCACAAAAGTTTCTGTGTTTTCTTCAACTCCTAGCAGGAGGGAAACCTGACATGTGCTACCCTGGAGCTGCAGGGATACAAACCCCAGCAGCAGAGGACAGCTGGAAAACAAAACCCACGTTTGAGGGGAGCAGGCAGTTTTGGCAATCAAAACAGAGGAGAAAATGAAGGGCTCCTTTTTTTAGTGTTCTCCAGGGAGCAGAATAGTTCCTGGTTATGCTGTAAAGATGCATTAATGTCACTCTGGTAACAGCAGGTCAGCACACAGCACAGCTGCGGGGTGAGTGTGCCCAGAGGCTTTCAGGGCTTTGCTACCAAGTTTCCATTCCTCACCTTGCTCTGTTGGACTCGTTAATCACGGAGTGACACCACAGGACAGAACTAAAAGCAGGAACCAGAGGCAACAAACTGACAGTAGCAGAGAAAAGGAAGGCTCAGATTTTGCTGTTCAAGGACAGAAATATTTTCACAGCTTCTCAGATATCACACGAGCATTCAGCTTCCTCACTCTGCTCACCAACGGGCTGCTCTGCTGCCTCTCGGCCAGCATCACTGATTGCTCCTCAAATGCAACTCTAAGGAGGGCACAACTAAATTATTCAGAGGGTGGCTGCTGTCACACTAAAACAATTTCAGTTCAGCACTGAAGCTGACCGTGTCCTCTTTCCAGAAAAGCATTGCTCTTTTATTTATTTCTTTTTCCTGCAAACCCCACACTGGAGGGGGAAAGATACAAATTCTCAAGGAAGAACTGAGACAGCTTCACCTGGGCTCATTTACCCTGTTTCTCAGCAAACAGCTAGGAATTTGACAGACTTTTTGGTGCTGCAGCTAGTCTGCTTCCAGAATAGCCAGTCTCCTGCAATTTTAAATCATGCCCTGTGCCCCAGCAGTGCCCTGCTCAGGGCCAGCAGCTCCCTGCTGTTTTGTGTTCCTCTCCTCAGCCTGGAGAAAGCATTTACAAAGTTGTGCCCTTGGGAAACAGGGAGCAACAAGCTCTGCATTTGCCCTGGCAAGGTGTGCAACCTTCTCCCCCTCTCCGAGTGTTTTACCACTGACCTTACTCCAGCCTCACTCTGACTTTACTCCTCAGCAGGTTACAAGTTCATCACTGAAGGGTCTGAGACCCTCTTTGGGGCCCAGGAAGCTAAGTCACTACTTCTGGCTTTTCTAAACATACTGGATGCCTCAGCATCCTTCTGGAGGACTTACAGCCAAACGCTGAGGACAGCCAACCCTGTGGAGAGATGGAATTCCATCCTCCAGTCTCTTGCAGTAGTCAGCTGTGACCACACTAACAGAAGCTAGGCAAGCACCCCTGCTGCTGCTGCAGCGCCTCCTGGGAGACAGGAGAGGCCACGTGCTAAATTCATTAACAGAAAACAGCTGCATTTAGACTAACTGACAGTGGGGCAAAGCCACCGTGGGTCAGGGGAGAGGGCAGGTGCCTGCCCCACAGGTCAGCAGGCAGAGCTGGGGATGCCCCTGCACCTGCCTGTGGCCACCAGAGTCCATCCTAGTCGGCTGCCTCCCGGCTCCCGCTCTGCTCCTCCGCTGGCTCCGGGGCCTCCTCGGGGCTGGTGTCCGGGCCCAGCTCTGGTTCCAGAGGCAGTGAGGGAGGCTTTGCTGCTGCTCCAGCACCTGGGGAGAGGGCACAGCTACGGTTACTGCACGACCACAGTCTTTTTTGCCTATTCTTTTTGCCCTTCCAGGCAGCAGGGAGATGCAGAACAATCACAGCTATTGATTACTCTCAGATTTCTTCTGCCTAGCATGAGCTTATCAGCAGCACTCGGCTCTGGTGGGAGCTGCAGCCAGAGACCTCATGGTGCCCAAAGTTCTGCTGAGGGAAGTGAAGGTACAGGATTCAGCTGGGCTGCTGTCACAAGTCAGGACAAAATTAGGAATTAACTCATGCTTTGGAAGGGAAAACATTTCCACTGAAGCCAGTTTATATTCAAGCTGGAGCCAAAACCACAGTATCCTTTTCAGTCCACACTTTTAGGAAACAGGGAGAGTTTCCAGGCAGTTAAAGTAACTACTTAGAGAATAAAATCCAAACAGGACACTCACATGCTGAAGCTGTTCCTATGCTTAGGTTTAGACTGACAACTGACGTTCTGAACCAGCTCCCTTCTCTGATGTGGATGATAAACCAGGTAACCCCCAAACTCCTGTATCTCTCATTTTTCAGCTCTCCTGACTAAGTCTTCCCTGCATGGAAAGTTTATTCCATGCATGAGAAATGGAACAGGTCCCTAGGAGTGCCAAAGAAAGAGGCCTGGATCACACAACCTCTCTCCTGGTTCAGTCCACAGGCAGCAAGACTAAGAGTGACAGAAAATCACCACAGTGAGTTGTCTCTCTAGCACATTCCTCCTCAGAAGCCAAGAGGTGAGAGGGTGTCAGGCTATGAAACGTGGCTCAGGAGATGCTCCTACCCAGCCACCCAAGAAGCAGCACATACAGAGACCAGCCTGAGCCTGCTAAGGCTGATACATCTGATCCTCAGTCCAGTGCCCGCACTGAACAGTAATTCTTCAACATCTGGGAGGCAGGAAGGGAGCTGGCTGGACATCTTCAAAGCAGTCCAGTTGCAGTTCTTTTTGTAACAGAAAATTGTCCATCATCTCCCTTCTCTGCAGCAGCCTGTCTCTCTCTGTATGGCCCTTCCAACCCAAACCATTCTTTGATTCAGAGAATCATGGAATCCTAGAATGGTTTGAGTTGGAAGGGACCTTAAAGACCATCTAGATCCAAACCCCCTGCATGGGCAGGGACACCTCCCACTACACCAGGTTGCTCCAAGCCCCATCCAACCTGCCCTTCAACACTTCCAGGGATGGGGCAGCCACAGCTTCCCTGGGCAACCTGGGCCAGTGTCTCACCACCCTCACACTCCAGAATTTCCTCCTCATGTCTCACCTCAATCTCCCCCCTGCCAGTTTTAATCCATTTCCCCTTGTCCTCTCCCTCCCTGCCCTTGTCCAAAGTCCCTCCCCAGCTTTCCTGGAGCCCCTTCAGGCCCTGGAAGGTGCTCTAAGGTCTCTCTGGAGCCTTCTCTTCTCCAGGCTGAACAGCCCAAACTCTCTCAGCCTGTCTCCAGAGCAGAGCTGCTCCAGCCCTCCGAGTGTCCTCATGGCTGCCTCTGGACTCGTTCCAACAGGTCTATGTCCCTCTTGTGTTGGGGGCTCCAGAGCTGGACACTGCAGGTGGGGTCTCATGAGAGCAAAGTATCTATGTGCATTTCAGCTCCTGGGCTCTTCCAAAGGAAGACAAGAGGTCTGGCTTCTGAAACCACCTCCTTCCTGGATCTCAATCCCAGGCTACTGGTATTCTTGTCCATCATGGCTCAGATAGGAAAAGAACCTTTACTGACTTTATCCTGCTAAACCACAACAGCCTAATGCACCACAGAGAGCATCTGCCTCCCACCCTTCCTCAACTCAGAAATCTGGGAAAGCTCTTAGCAAATATGGAGATCATCACCATGTAAGCAGGTTGATACCTTCCCAAATATGTGCTGTCACTCTGTACTCAGAGAGGTGTCTCTTCTCCCCTTCTCCCCTCCCACAGTTCTACTTCAAAAAGAAGGACAAGGGAAGTACCTGGGGGAAGCTGCATGGTCTTCCCATACCCTGCAGCTGAGGACATGGCTTGGCCCAGGGCCTGGTTAGAGCCCAAAGGCTGCTGAGTGCTGGAGGATTTCCCTGCCGGAGCAGCTCGCTGCTTGGATTTAGACTCTTTAGAAGGCTTAGTCCAGACCAGGCTCTCCCCCACCTGCAGGGCAGCTCCCATCTTCTGGGCAACCTCCACCATCTTCTCAAGAAGCAAAAAGAGAAGACCATTGTAAACAGGAACACTCCAGACAACAATGAAGTCAACAACAACACGCACAAAACCCAAAACACAACAGCAGTGCAGAGCTGGCTACTGCCTTGGTGCTCGAGGGAAACATCTCTGCTAATTCATTCCCTTAATTAAGAGGAAATCTTGTCTTGCTGTGTATTGATTGAAGAACTGGCCTTCAAAGAGCAGAAATGAAGGAAGGAGCTCTCAGCAGGCAGCTGCTCTACTCAGAAAACCTCATAAGCAGAATTTCTTCCTAATAATTGGACTCCAAAGTAAAATTTCCCCCTCGTTTATTGCCAGTCTTAGCACGGCTGCTGGGTTCCTGCTGGCAGCTCTGGGGCACATACCTCAGGGTCAAAGTCAAGGGCACTGCTCTCCTTCACCGTGCAGACCTTCTTCTCCATCTCCTGGTACTGGCAGAGGGCTCCCTGCTTGTCCCCCTGGTTATACAGCAGGATGGCATAGTTCAGGTTAACAAGGGGGTTGCACCTGCAGCAAACACACAGGATGCATCACATTCCCGTGGGAACAGTCACCCTGACTAAGATGCGCCCGAGCAGCAAAGCTGGAGACTCCCTAGTGTGTGGCCATGGGACACCCTGACCCCCAGGCAGCTGAGGGGCTGCACAGCAGAGGCCCCTGGGGACACGAGGGAGTCCCACGAGCTCGGTGACAGGCACGGAGCCTGGGCTCAGGGGAGCATCCCAGTGCCAAGGACAACAGGAATTACTCTGCCTGTTGCCTCCCCCGGCCTCCCGGCCCCTCTGTCCAGGGTGGGAGGAGCAGTGAGGGGCTTTCATCCTGCTGGGATCTCTGCTCTCACCCAGCCCAGGCTCCCCCAGCTCCAGCGAGGCAGAAGGGCTCCACGAATTCTCATTTTCCACAGTATCCATTTGATTCACTTGGATACACTAACCCTGCACAGCAGCTTTTCTTCTGGCAGGGCCAGGAGCGTGAGCAAACTAAACCAGAGGGCACGAATGAGCTGAGTCCCTGGCTCTGTCATTCATAAATGAAGCTCTGGGTGATCTGATCCTTCCTTAATTGCCTGACAAACTGCTCTGACCATCCTGCAGCAGCCTGAATTCCAGCCCAAATCTGGAGAAGCAAAATGCACCTGTATTGTCTGACAAAGGAATGAAAGGGAGGAGGGGCACCAGCCCCAGCACAGCTCACCCGGGCTGGGGGATGGGACCTGGGAGAGCAGAGGTTGAGCTGGGCAGGAGAGCAGATGCTGTGGAGGGGTGGATGGAGGAGACCTGTGCCCACAGCTTGCTGCAGAGAATCATCATAGAATGCATGGGGTTGGAAGGGACCTTTAAAGGTCATCTAGTCCAGCCCCCCCTGCACTGCACAGGGACCTTTTTAACTAGATCAGGTTGCTCCAAGCCCCATCCAACCAGACCTTGAATGTCTCCAGGGATGGGGCCTCCACCACCTCTCTGGGCAACCTGGGCCAGTGTCTCACCACCCTCACATTCAACAATTTCCTCCTCATGTCTCACCTCAATCTCCCCTCTGCCAGTTTTAATCCATTCCCCCTTGTCCTCTCCCTCCCTGCCCTTGTCCAAAGTCCCTCCCCAGTTTTCCTGGAGCCCCTTCAGGCACTGGAAGGCTGCCTCATAGCAGCCTCACAGCATAGTCCCCCCAGAGCCTTCTCCTTCCCAGGCTGAACACCCCCAACTCTCTCAGCCTGTCTTGGTACCAGAGCTGCTCCAGCCCTCAGATCATTTTTGTGGCCCTTCTCTGGATTCGTTTCAACAGCTCCATGTTTCTCTTGTGTTGAGGGCTTCAGAACTGCACCCCCATGTCACTGCACCCCCATGTCACTGCACCCCCATGTCACTGCACCCCCGTGTCACTCACTGCACCCCCGTGTCACTGCACACCAGTGTCACTGCACACCCGTGTCACTCACTGCACACCCATGTCACTGCACACCCGGGTCACTGCACCCCCGGGTCACTCACTGCACCCCCGGGTCATTCACTGCACCCCCGGGTCACCCACTGCACCCCCGGGTCACTGCACCCCCGGGTCACTGCACTCCCGGGTCACCCACTGCACCCCCGGGTCACTGCACCCCCGGGTCACTGCACTCCCGGGTCATTCACTGCACTCCCGGGTCACTCACTGCACCCCCGGGTCACTGCACACAGGGCAGCCAGGGCTGCTTTGTACAATTTGCTTAACAAATGTGAGCGAGGGACTGGTGCCCTCTCCTGGAGTCTGGCAGGGATCACTGCAGCCATCCAAGGACTCCAGCACTCGTGCCTGGGGGTGGGACAGGACAAAAGGCATCTTTTGTGAAAAGTGAAGCAGGCTTCTGCTACCACTGCTCACTAGACAGAAGGTGTCACCTGCAGGCCATGACTATCCATCCTTGGGAGGTTATATGACAGCACTGCAAGGAAGAAGACTGTTAGAAGGTATCTGATACCATTTATAACCCCTGGGTTTCCTTTCATGAGGAACTGGAACACTGATTCTGCCACAAATAAAACTAAATAACCCACTTCACTGTCTTTGCCAAAGCAAAGGAAGAAATGCAGGAAAAAATAAATATCAAAACCCCATCTCTTTGGTGGTGGGGGGAAAAAAACCCAACAAGAAAATACAAGAAACCAAACCCACACAATAAAGCACTGAAAACAGATCAGACAGATCTGGGAACAGCTTGTTTTAAAATTATTTGAACCTTATCAAGGCAATTCGCCTTCAAGAGCTGAGAAGCAATATGACAGTCAGAAAAAAAATAGCTAAATAACCCCAGAAAGGGCAGACAGCCCTGAGCTAGAAGCAGCTCTAAGAAGAAACACCTTTTTTAAAAGCTTTTCCAAGATGCTTTCCATTCCAGACCCCAGCAGGGCACCCAGGCCCAGTGTCCCCACCCTGCTGTACAAGTACCTCTGGCAATGGAAAGGAGCACAGGTACCTTCACCCCAGCCAAAGGGCTCTCACCATATGCCAGCAAAGGGAGCCTGTGGGAACACAGGTTCAGCCACACCAGAAATAAAATACACAGCACATCAGCTGAACCAGCCCAACAAAGTCTGGATATTCCTCCCAGCGTTCCCTGGCAGTTGGCAGTCAGTTTTGCTTTGATGAGGTTTTGTTTTCCCAGTCAGGCTCTAGAGCTGTTGGCATCATCCCAGTGCCAAATATTTAGGTGAAGTTGTGGAGCTAAATTTCTGTTCCCTCTTTGATTCAAGCACACAAATTCCTGACTAAGCAGCCTGAGCAGTCCTGAGGGTCCTGCAGTGCCTGGTGAGGCATGGGAGGCTGAGCAGGAAAATTCCAGAGCTTGGGCATGTGTGCAGGCCACATAATTCCCAGGAAACCTCATAGAGGCCTTCCAGTGCCTGAAGGGGCTCCAGGAAAGCTGGGGAGGGACTTTGGACAAGGGCAGGGAGGGAGAGGACAAGGGGGAATGGATGAAAACTGGCAGAGGGGAGATTGAGGTGAGACATGAGGAGAAAATTCTTTCCTGTGAGGGTGGTGAGACACTGGCCCAGGTTGCCCAGGGAAGCTGTGGCTGCCCCATCCCTGGAAGTGTTGAAGGGCAGGTTGGATGGGGCTTGGAGCAACCTGGTCTAGTGGGAGGTGTCCCTGCCCATGCAGGGAGGTTGGATCTAGGTGATCTTTAGGGTCCCTTCCAACCCAAACCATTCTACCATTCTATGAAACACCTGAGAGCTCTTACAGCACCAAGAGAGCTGCACCACAGCATCAAACACTATTTCTGGAAACCTGCTGCCCTTCAGAACAGGTATAGGAACTTCCAGGATTCCCAAAATTAAGCCTGGCCAGTACCCCTAGGTTAGAGAGCACAAAGGAAAAGGGACCAGCATCTTCTCATGCCACCTTGTGGTGGCCACTGCAGATGGGAAGTGCTTTTGCCACAGCTCTGTGGACTCCTGGGCCCGGGAGCACTGTGCTGGCTGCTCCAAGTGTGCAAATATTCACAGGAATCACAGGATCACAGAGCAGTTCAGGTTGGAAAGGAACTTTAAAGGTCATCTAGTCTGCAACGAGCAGGGACACCTCCAACTAGATGGGGTTGTACAGAGCCCTGTCCATCCCAATCTTAAATGTTTCCAGGGATGGGACATCTAATCACCTACTGGGCAAAACCTGAAGAGTAAAGAAGAAAGGCAAAGAAAAGCAGACCCAGGGAACCAAAATAATTCATAAATTTGAGGTAGATTTGGTTTTCTGACTGAAATGATGAAACACTGCAGGGTTCATTGCAACATTTCTGAAACCAAGTGCTCTTGATTTTAAAAGCCAAACTGCAGACACAGACCCTGTCAACAACCTGGAGGAGAAAGGGCCCCACTGCTGCCCTTTTCTGTGCTTCATACCAGCTTCTTGCCCACATTCTCCCAGATAACATTTTCCCTCTGCCTAATTCCAAACAGGCTTTATCCAGAGCCTCCCATTGCCCTGCACAGGGCTCCAGCTTTGGGTTACAAAATATTTTGGGATGACTGGTTTCCTTCTATTGAATCTGTTCTGCTGTGCATAAATATTCACTGGAAGGTGGCCTGGAATCCAACGTCATCACCACTGACTCACTAACTGAACAGCTTTGGGTTGGACTGAAACAAAATTTCCCTTTCGTTTCTCAGAGCTGACCTGAATGTAAAAAAAGAAAAGATGGTTTTAAAACAGTGACTTGAGCAGCTGCAGGAAGAAAAATGTCTCCCTGTCACAAACCACTTAGGGTCAAAGCAGAGAGAGGGACAAAGCCTGCAAAGGGGACCAGGGGAGGGGGGCAAAGCACCCACCAAACAGCTGAGAGCTACAATGAAGACTCACTTGTCCAGGGCCACAGCTTGCTCATAGGAACGTTTTGCATTCTCGATGTCTTCAAGGTTTGTCAGAGCAACTGCACCAAAGCACAAGTTGATGCTTCAGAAGGACAATTCTGAATGTTATTACAAGGTAAAATAAACAGCTGCCAGCAGGGTTGGCTGGACTGCTGCCAGGAGTAACCCTACTAATGTGATTTCTGACTAATACTTGTCTTGCTTGATCCCAAAACTGTCCAGTGCTGGAAATCATGGAATCATGGAATTGTCAAGGTTGGAAGGGACCTCTAGAGACCATCTAGTCCAACTCCTGGATCCCCTGGAGCACATTCCACAGGGCTGCATCCAAGGGGGTCTGGAATATCTCCAGAGAAGGGGACTCCACGACCCCCTGGGCAGCCTGTCCCAGGGCTCTGTCACCCTCACTGGAAGGAAGTTTCTCCTCACATTTCAGTGGCACTTCCCATGTTCCAGCTTGTGCCCGTTGCCCCTCGTCCTGTCCCTGGGCACTACTGAGCAGAGTCTGGCTCCATCCTCCCTGCACCCACCCTGAGATACTTGTAGCCATTGAGAAGGTCTCCCCTCAGCCTTCTCCTCTCCATGCTGAACAGTCCCAGCTCTCTCAGCCTTTCCTTGTGAGATGCTCCAATCCCCAGTCATCTTTGTTCCCCTCCCCTGGACTCTCTCCAGCAGTTCCCTGTCTCTCTTGAACTGGGGAGCCCAGAACTGGATCCAGTTCTCCAGATGGGGCCTCAAAAGGGCAGAGCATGAGGGGGAGGATGACCTCTCTTGACCAACTGGCCACACTCTTCCTAATGTACCCCAGGATTGCATTGGCCCTCTTGGCCACAAGGGCACACTGCTGGCTCATGGATCATTTACTATCTATCAGGACTCCCAGATCCTTCTCCTCAGAACTGCTTTCCAGCAGGTCCACCCCTAACCCCTACTGGTGCATGGGGTTCCTCCTCCCCAGATGCAGGACCATATCCCTGGATCATATCCCTGGATATCCCCGAGTGGGATCAGGGAGCTTTGCATACCTGCAAGGAGCATATACAGCTCTCCCATCTTGGGCTGGAAGCTGATGGCAGCGCTGAGGAAGTGGAAGGCAGATGCATACTGCTGCATCGTGAGGTGGACCAACCCCAGGTTGTACAAGATCTTCCAGTCAAAGGGAGCCAAGTAGTTTGCCCGCTTCAGGCAGCTGATTGCCTTCCAAAAAGGAATAAATGTGCTGTAACACAGCCCATCCAGAGCAGACCTCCTGTCTCTGCCACAAGAGGAGTCTTGTTCTTGCACGAAGTCGGATGCAGATGGAAAAAGAAAGGAACCCAGATACTCACTGCTACGTATTTCTTCTTCCCGAAGAAGCACATCCCGATGTTGTTCCACAGCGGGGGGCTCTCGGGCACAGTGCTGGCGACCACCCTGTATTTGGAGAGGGCAACGTCAAAATCTCCATGGACCTGCATCATGCTGCCAGCAGCCAAGATAGCCTTGGAGAGAAGAGGAGAGTGACCAGCTGAGCAACTGCCTTTTTCCCGAATATAGCAAGAGGACAATAGGACAACATGAATAAACTAAAGCCATTTCAAGAGCAACTATTTCATTTTTTTCAGGTGTTCTCTTCTAGGGGCTGCCAAGCTCCACAGTGGGAAGTAGATGGGGACTCTAGAATCTCCCAACATATAGAAGAACATAGAATAAAGAAGTGACTTGGGTCCCTGCTTCTTCCTGCACCATCTGCTGTGGGAGCAAGTCCAGAAAAGGGCAAGGAAGCTGGTGAAGGGTCTGGAGCACAAGGAGCATCTGAAGGAACTGGGGTTGTTTAGCCTGGAGACAAGGAGGCTGAGGGGAGAACTTCTCACCCTACAGCTCCCTGAATGGAGGATGGAGCTGGGGGGGTTGGCCTCTTCTCCCAAGGAACAAGTGATAGAACAAGACAAAATGGTCTCATGTTGTGCCAGGGGAGGTTTAGATTGGGTCTTGGGAACTATTTCTTCACTGAAAGGGTAAAGACTGGCCCAGGCTGCCCAGGGAGGTGGCTGAGTCTCCATCCCTGGAGGTGGTTAAGAGACATGTAGATGTGGTGCTGAAGGACATGGGTTAAGCACTGGACTTGGAGGAGTCGGGTTAATGGTTGGTAGAGTTAGGCTGTGGTTGGACTCGATGACCTTAAAGGTCTTTTCCAACCAGAACGATTCTGTGCTTCTGTGATCTCAATCATAACTATCTTGGAAATACTGCAACATGACGAGTGTTCAGGATTATTTCAGGGTGGCAGCAGTACCTCCTAGAGCATGAGTCTCTGAGAAGATCTATGCACTAATAGTTTCTTTTTAGCAACAGGTACAGACAGAAACAGCTCTGGTGCAAGAGTAAAACATACTCAAGCGAGACATCTGCAGCAAAGCCAGCCCAGTTCCCACTGACTGGCTGATCCTGCAAATTAATGGGAAGATGCACCCAAGTGACTGCAACACACTAGATTTAAACCCCACTAACCCTTTATAATATTTCACAGTGACAAGTAAAATTTGTAAGTGTAAAGGTGTTTTCACAAGAAGGTTCCACTCATGTTCATCTACCATTCATCATTTCCAGCCTCTACAACCTCCACAGCACCCAGAAGGAAAATGCAGCAAAGAAATGAAGCAGCATGGCTAAAAAGGGAAGCAGTTTCACAGTCAGGAATGAAACCTCGATGCCAAGCTTGGCCTTCCAGACCAGAGCCAAGGAAAAGTCCCATTTGTACACAACAGTTGGAAGCAGAGTTATTAACAGGTGGGACAATAATATAAAGGAATCTCACTCGTGTCTGTGCCCCGTGCCCAGGAGTCACAGGGACCCAGGGACAGCTCTTGGGAGTTTTAAAAACAGTGTCTGGAACATTTTCCTTGCAAAGTAAATTCTATTTCTTTTAAATTGTTTGAAAATTCAGATTAAAAACCAAAGGAATCAATTCAACATCCCATATTCTGGGGGGCAGCCCCAAGTACAAATACAGGTGGGATGGAGAATGGACTGAGAACAGCCCTGAGGAGAAGGACTTGGGGGTGATGGTGGAGGAGAAGCTCAACATGAGCCAGCAACGTGTTGCTGGAGCCCAGAAACCACCCATGTCCTGGGCTGTCACCAGCAGCATGACCAGCAGAGCCAGGGAGGGGATTCTGCCCCTCTGCTCAGCTCTCATGAGACCCCACCTGGAGAACTGTGTCCAGCTCTGGAGCCCCCAACATAAGAGGGACATAGACCTGTTGGAACGAGTCCAGAGGAGGCCATGAGGACACTCGGAGGGCTGGAGCAGCTCTGCTCTGGAGACAGGCTGAGAGAGTTGGGGGTGTTCAGCCTGGAGAAGAGAAGGCTCCAGGGAGACCTTAGAGCACCTTCCAGGGCCTGAAGGGGCTCCAGGAAAGCTGGGGAGGGACTTTGGACAAGGGCAGGGAGGGAGAGGACTAGGGGGAATGGATGAAAACTGGCAGAGGGGAGATTGAGGTGAGACATGAGGGGGAAATTATGGAGTGTGAGGGTGGTGAGACACTGGCCCAGGTTGCCCAGGGAAGCTGTGGAAGCCCCATCCCTGGAAGTGTTGAAGGGCAGGTTGGATGGGGCTTGGAGCAACCTGGTCTAGTGGGAGGTGTCCCTGCCCATGCAGGGGGGTTGGATCTACATGGTCTTTAAGGTCACTTCCAAACTAAACCATATTCTGCCTCCTACCCTCTCCCTACATTTGCACACATCCAACTCCCTGCCCAGGGAAAGGTCCCAGAATGTATTTTGGAGAAAGCTTTCTGGGCACCATCCTTTTCAGCCTCTCCAGTCTAAGACCCCTGGGTATAAATGGCAAAGCTCTGATACTGGAATTAACTTTAATTGGTGCCTCATCATCCTTCAGCTGGTTCATTCCCACTCCTCCTGGTACCTTGTAGTTGGCTGGGTCATAAGTAAGTGCATTTCCAAGGTGTTCAAAAGCCTTCTGGTAATCCCCACGCTGGGAAAAGAAAGAAATAAGGATCAGAAATTCAGGAACAAGGAGAACCCATGCTTTTTGGTCACTGGAATTTCTGGTTCAGCGAAAACAAATATTCAGAAAAGTGGAATTTTACAGTGCTCCCATCACACACACATGTTCTTGTTTGATAATTCACAGATTCTGAACATTTGTTTTGCTGGGCTGGATTCACTGTTCTGACCAAACCAAAGTTTCCCACATAGTTTGTGCTCTGACAGGAGCTCTGGGTTGAGAGTCCTCTGCTCCTTCCTCTCTTGCAGAAAAGAGGCTACAAATTACTACTCTGTGCATCCTTGACTCCCTCAACACACCTTCCTCTCTCTTTTCATGGGAAAAAGTCTTCCTTGTCATCTAATGGGCTGCAAGTGTTTGTGGGCATGACTGTGTCCATGAATAAGCACGTGACTGCTTAGAATCCCTGAAATCCTATCGTTTTCAATTGAATTTTGCCAGGATTGTACCAGGCCAAACAGGATGCATCACTGTCCAGTGACTTCTGTGAGCAGCAGTGAGTGGGAAGGCTGTGGGAGCATCACCTGAGGGTGAGAGTGAGTGTCTCCAGAGACATGACAAACCAACCACATGAATCACAGCACAGAGACCTGGGGCTAAGCTCACAGGGGAACGTTATACTCAAGCTACTTCTATCTTACAGATCCCCCCTCCCATGTCACACTCCCTTCTAAATTCACACATATCCACTCCAGATTTCCAAGGCTCCTACTGAACTCCCCTTTCTCACGAGCAAGGCAATGTTTTTAGAGACCTACATTCTATTTTTGAGCATCTACAGACAGGGAGATGCTTAAGGATGCCTTTGTTATTTAAATCTATTCCCACTTCCCTCTGCAGTGTGTGAACACTACCAATTTCCTGGCTGCTTTTATAGGAGAATAAGTTGCTAGACTCCTGCTCCAGAAGCAAGGGAATGACTAGTCATGTTCTCTTGTACTTGGAGGATTTATAACAGAATTAGGGCAGTTGCAAAACAGAATTGCTGGGCTGGCTCAGGTCCAGGAAATCAACTTGCTTTTAGCAGCAAAAGATAAAAAAGAAGATACAGCCAAGCAAGCTCTGTCATGTTAAATGCAGTCCTTAGAGAAACATGTGCAAGTCATAGGAAGGTGGATAGAAATTAAGTCTATTAAAAAAACAACCCTGGCCATTTTGAAAATGATGAAGTTGATGGAAGAGGTAACAGCCTTCAGTACCTGCAAGTACAGCAGCCCCAGGGTTGTAAGGAGGTCTGTGTTTTCTGGAGAAAACCTGCAACAGAAAAGCCAGAGTGCTGTGTTGTTTATTGGCCCTGCTAGAACAAGGTAAAATCAGCACATGGAATTGAAGCACATTATACTAGTATCACTCCAGGAAATTGTCATTATTAAATGCAAATATTAGAACAACTGCCATCAGGGGGACTTTCTCTGAACACCCTGACACCTGAGTTTTCAAAATGTCTTCTAGGTATAACTGAGAAGCCAACAGGGCTCAGTGAAGCACATCTGGATGTGTAACTGGATAATGTTGTTTTGTCAAGCTTCAAAGTGAGGCAGCATCAGTGACCTGGAAATGCAAAATGAGAGTTTTCCAGAGTCTCCCACAACCCACCCTGAAAATCCACCCCAAGCCTCTTGGGCCATGTAGGACAGGGAACCCTCAGCATTTCTGATGGATCCTCCCCAGGATCAATGTCAGACTTTTAATTGACCCTATCAAAACATTCCAAACCTGGTTTCCCAGAGCAGCTGTGGGCTGCTCCCCACAGCTTTGTGCTGCAGCACAGCCCAGAGTGCTGAGCCAGGCACTGGCTGTCAGTGCAGCCCTGGCCACACACACCACTCCACCCAGCACAGACAGACCTGACAACACATGTCCCCAAGGCTTTTGATGACTGCATGCAGCTCCCAGCCCTCCACTGCTGCTGTGAGGCTCACACAGCAATGTTGTGAAGCCTTTGAAAAGCACCCCCATCCCCAGTAGCTTCTGAAGACATAAATAGGATGAAAACAAGAGAAAAGACAAAGCAGAAAGAGACACTGTATTTGTGGCCTTGCTCACCCTAACAGAAGTAAGTTTTCAATTCCCTGCTATCAAGGCTTAAGAAATCTAATGTGCACATTCACACTGGCACCTTTAAACCTCAAACAGAGCAAAACTGTCTGTGCCTGATGGTACAGAAATACAGGGCAACGACCCTGGAGCTGGGAACAGCAGGCAAAATGTAACAGGCAGATGAGGAAAAAAAAAAGAAGAAGAAAAAAAACAGGAGTGAGGAAGAAGGGAGGGCAGGGGAGCACCAGGGTAAGATATATAAACCTGGTAAGGTGCTTAGCAAGGATTATTTACGTAATAAACATTCTAGATTAGTCAAAATATCTACCCAACCCAATATACTGCCAGACAGAAGCCAAAACAAGATGTGGAAGGACATAGTCTGTGAAAGAAGCCAGTACAAAATGTAGGTCGACCAGTGGCTTCCAACAAGTTCCAGTTTCTTTAGTGTTCTCCATCACACAACTACATTTTCAAAGCATTGGTAAATCAGATGCTCAGGAATGCCCTAAAACAAGATAGATCAGGACTAAGAAACAGTGACAGGGTGGGAGAAGCTCCCCGTGCACCAACCATCCCCAGGCTGCCTACTCACACACTTTCAAACACAAAGCCCTCCAAGTGATTTCACAGTCTGTGAAACCCAGCCACTGATTTCTGACAGACAACTGGGGCTAGAGAGACACCCAAGCTTAGATCTTTTGTAGATAAACCTTTGGGATTTATGAAGTCAGGTTTGGATAGGTTTGCTCCCAGGCATCTCTGTCCATTTGTTTTTCCACTTTTGTTTGGCAGACCTTCAAACAGCTACCTTCTTCCCTGACACACTGTCAGCAGGATGAGGACTACAGCTGAGAGCAGAGACAGCTGAAGAGCTTGGAAGTGCCAGCTTTGCACAGAGACACTATAATTACCATTAGCTTTTTAATCATGTCCTCAACTCAGCTCTGGGAACCAATCAAATTTCTCCTGGCATAGGATGGGACATGGGCAGATAGAAAAAGGGACATATTCTTACTCCACAGCTTTCTTATAGACTTCAATGGCTTTATCCATCTCCCCCTCCAGTAGGTGAATTTTCCCCAGCATCATGTAAGTCAGATCATGTCTGTTGAGCTCCAGGGCATTGTTGAGCTGGTCTTGTGCCTAAACACACAACCACAGATAATAAAAACTAAAATAAGTGATTACAGAGACCTCAGTGAAGCAACAGCCCACAGCAACCCCCAGCAGCTGTGAAAGGGAACAGCTAACACCCCCTGAGCCCACAGAGCCCTGCCAGTAAAACCCAGCCCAGTTAATTGTTGGAACAAGTTCTGCACCAGGAGCCACGTGCTTTTAGGGACAGAAAAAGGCAACTTGGTGTGCTTCAAGCCAAGCCAAGAGGCAATGACCTCCCAAGGAGGAGAGGAGCACAGGCCTGTTGCTGTATTTGAATTTGCTTGGTTTGAGGGAATCTCCAGATCCGTGAGGTTAACAGGTCCAGGACAGCTTCTTCTTCACTAAAACGATCATTCCAGCAACGAGTGTGGATTGCCAAGTAAACCAGGAGTGAATCAGCTCCTGTCAGACACACAGCCACCCCCTCCAGCAGGAGACCTCTTGAAGCACGTATTCCTCTTAACTCCTCAGGCTCAGCCAGCAGGACAGCAAAGAACCTTTGCTGTCTCTGAACACATGATATATGAGAAAGAGAAACGCTGGCACAGCAATGCAAGTCTGCAATATTTGTGACCAGCAGCTACTGAAGAGACAGTCAGCACCAAGGGCTTTGTTTTATTTTAGATGTCCCCATGGAAGTATTGCTGCCCAGGGTGACCAGTACAGCTCAGACTTATGGAAAAGCTGAGGAGTCAGGAGGTTCCAGTTTGGGAGGCATTACTGCAGACAACAAACCCCAAGTATGATCCTGTACTCCACAGCGATGCCAGGAAGGGGGCAGGCAGCAGGGGTTTGCTGCAGGGCCACAGCCCCACCAGACACACCAGCAGTTGCTCCAAACTGGCCACTTCACTTTTCTAAACCTTGTTTTTTCCCTTTACAATGTAACCCCACGGGATCAGAGACAGCTCAGTGCTCACCACGTGTATCTAGGGGAGGGTTCAGTGAAGAGCTGGATTTGGCATGCTCAGACCTGGGAACAGAACTCCATCTCAAGCTTCCAACAAGTTCTTTATTAGCTACAAAGCTACCAAAGTTAGTGCTGCCCAAACAGCAGCTCTGCTCCTTTGTGACTTTTACTCCAGGTTTGGTGCAAAAGGAGCTTCAGACACAGGAGCAAATCCTCTCCCTGGAGAGAAAAAGGTACCTCCTGCATCTCCAGCAAACAAACTCCGTAACTCTTTTTGCTGAATCCTGCCAGACCCAAGGAGGATTTTTCCTTCAGAAACTCTGCCCGTGATGCAGCAGTTTGAGCTGTGTGCTGGGGAGATGGTTTGGGTCTTTACCACAACATTCTCTTTCTTTAAGAAGATGGAACTGGCCTGCTCTGCAGATTGCTGCTCCTCACAAAACCAGCAGTGTTTGTGGCTCTGTTTTTAAAAGGCTTGGAAACAGAAGCAGCTCTTGTTGGAGCACAGCTGGTTTTTCTGTCTAGCTTGAGGTGGCTCTTTGAGATTTCTCAAACAGCCTCTTTAACACCAGAAACACTCTCTGAAAAATCCCAGTTCAGAAGAAGCCTCCTGGCCAGCCCCAAGGCTAACCTCAGTTTCACTCTTATCCAACTTCACCAACTTGCAGCTGACCCAAAGTAATTCAATATGCAAGTTAAAACAGAGACCGCTCACAAACTTTTGCTCTCAGAAGTAAAAATGCTGAAGCAAAAAAATTCCTTAATATCTATGACTGCAAATGATCCACTTCAAACTACCAGAGAGTGAAATTTCTGGGAGCCCTGCTTCCAATTGTCAGGTAGGTAAGATGAGCATTTGCATTACCTTGTTGAAGTGTTTCAGGTACATGTAGCACACACCCAGGTTGTGGCTGATCTCCTGGAAAACAAAACAAAACAAAACAAAACAAAACAAAACAAAACAAAACAAAACAAAACAAAACAAAACAAAACAAAACAAAACAAAACAAAACAAAACACATCTAAACCCCTGAACCAAATCAGCATCAGGTCTGAGACACACGCTGCACAATCTGTCAGTGATAAAAGTCATCACTGACCTGGATGGGGAGACCCCTGTGCCTGCCCACACCCCTCTGGCTTTGTAAATCATAGAATCCCAGACTGGTCTGAGTTGGAAGGAACCTTAAAGATCATCTACATCCAACCCCCCTGCATGGGCAGAGACACCTCCCACTACACCGGGTTGGTCCAAGCCCCATCCAACCTGCCCTTCAACACTTCCAGGGATGGGGCAGCCACAGCTTCCCTGGGCAACCTGGGAATCTTACCACCCTCACACTCAAGAATTTCCTCCTCATGTCTCACCTCAATCTCCCCTCTGCCAGTTTTCATCCATTCCCCCTTGTCCTCTCCCTCCCTGCCCTTGTCCAAAGTCCCTCCCCAGCTTTCCTGGAGCCCCTTCAGGCACTGGAAGGTGCTCTAAGGTCTCCCTGGAGCCTTCTCTTCTCCAAGCTGAACAACCCCAACTCTCTCAGCCTGAGATCAGGTAAACACAAAAATTCAAGTTGCTACAGGAACCTACAGAGCATAAGTGTGATTGCACACAAAAGACAACAGTCCACTGAGACAAAAAAACCCAATGATGGTCTCTTTGAAGAACAAGGAGAAAAGACTGGTTTCTTCACTGACATGAGATTCCCATCTTGGGGAGTAAAAAAGCAAGGTCCACCAGTTCCTCATTTCTATTCTGGTGAGCATCTCACTGCTTCACCAGTTTAGGAAGCCTTGACCTTTAAGAGGAAACTCTCTTATTTCCCCATTAACCCTCTCAAATGCTATTTTCCTCCACACAGTCTCTCCAGCTGTGAAGAAGAGCAATGAATCAGTAACTCCTGGTTACTGCAGCTTGCAGAAGGAGACACACCAGGGAAGGGCACAGGCTGGCTCTACTGCCAGTGCTGAGCCAGGGAGGGGAAAGAAGTCATCAAAATACCCACTGGCACTGCCCGCTGTGGGTGCAGACAGGGTGAGGGGCACGCCAAGCACATCCTGCAGGTAGCTCAGCTCGGGGAATGCAGGCTTGAAAGAAGACCCAGGGTACAAAAGGTGTCTGAGTTGTCTGGCAGAGGGTAAGTCCAGTAATTCCAAACACATCCTTGTCCCAAGCCTGAAGTTTAGATGTAGTGAGCACCAAAAGGTTGAAGTCAGCAAGTGCCTGATGGCTGAGGGAATGGGATCACATGGAGCAAGTGAAGGAAGCACTTCCCCAGGCAAAACTATCACCTGCAGCAGGCTGCCACAGCTAACCCCAGCCACGTCCTCTCTCCTCTCACCCACTGTCACACCTTCCCCTCTGCAAAGCTCTTCCTTCACTTCTTGTCTGATACAGAAGAGCTAATTTAATTCTTGCTCCTGGAGCTACCAGCCTGCACTTTGCCAGAACAGGTTATCTTGGCAGGTAACAGGTAACCCTCTCAAGAGGGTTTAAGGGACATCTTTTTCAAGGGTGCTTTGCATTACAAAAGAAATCCCAACTACTCAAGTAGGTTTTAAAAACTGAGGGCTTCCAAACAGGAAGATACTTCCCATTCTTTTCTTATTGTGTATATTCTTACTGTATATAGCTGTGTTAATACTGATACTTTGCAAAGCTCAGCCATGTTGTTTGATTCTCCATTTGTGCCCCAAGACAAGGTGTGGGATTTTGCAGGTAGAAATGATCCTTGCTCCTGTGATCCTTGAAGAGGGGAGATTGAGGTGAGACATGAGGAGGAAATTCTTGAGTGTGAGGGTGGTGAGACACTGGCCCAGGTTGCCCAGGGAAGCTGTGGCTGCCCCATCCCTGGAAGTGTTGAAGGGCAGGTTGGATGGGGCTTGGAGCAACCTGGTGTAGTGGGAGGTGTCCCTGCCCATGTAGGAAGGGGGGTTGGATCTAGATGATCTTAAAGGTCCTTTCCAACCCAAACCAGTCTCTGATTCTATGATCCCAACCAGATGGTGCAAAGGCTCTTTGGTGCTCGTGAGCCTGTGCTCAAAGGCAGTGCCTCTCAGCCCTGCAGCTCCTCCTCTGCCCAGGCTGCAGGCAGCATCAGCTCACCTTTGCTTGCCACAACTTTGCAGCTGCCTTCCTAGAGCTGCAGAAACACCTGCACTCTGCAATAGCCTGCAGCTCACTGCAACACTCACCCAGTCCTTCTCGTCGAGTTTAGCTGCTTCGTTGTACACTTCGATGGCCGCCCTGTGCTTCCCCAAAAGGAACCTGCAAAAGCATTTCCAGGGTTATTTTTTCTTGCTCTGAGAGCCTGCTGTGCAGCCACGATCACCTTTGCCAGTGAGAAATGATGCTATTTGTTAGTTCTCCAGAGGCCTCCGTGAGGAGCCCGGAGAAGTTTATAATCTCAGCACCATTATGATTGAGCACTGCTCCCTCTCAGGGCCAAGGTCATCAATCCTGCGAGATGCTGGGGCACTCCCTGGTGTTACTGGGGAGGCAAGGAGTGAATTCAGAGGCTCTGCAGTCTGACTTTGCCTCAAAGGAAAAAGACAGGTGATCAAACCAGACCCCCAGAGACAGAAAAGGGTCTGCAGGGCAAGGTTACACAGCTCGAGTCAGCACCCTAGCTCTGGAGCTAGAAATCTTTCTTGCTTAAAGCAAAAAAAGAAGACGACAAGACAACGGCAGCGAGGCAGATAACAGAGACTTTGCTTTTAAGGGCAGCCCACACTTCTGGAAGCCAATTCAGGAGCAGATAAGAAGGAAGCACGTTTGGAATTAAGCAGCCTGGGATTTCATTTGATGCCTGGGAGAAAAACAAAACCCGGAAGGTCCTGGGTGGCACATGAAAGGGAGACAATAAAACAGCACTCACAGCGACCGTGCCACCTGCTTGAGGTTGTCAGCGCTTCGAGGGTTCAGAATGGAACATGTCTGAAAAAGTTCAAGAGATTCTTGAATTTTCCCCTCCAAGCGAAATATCAAAGCTGTAAAACAACAGATACCAGGCAAATGAGTCCATTAGCTGCAGGAACAACGTGCCTCTCTGACAGCAGGGACAGGAGGGGAACACAGATAGATTAGAACAACGCCCACTTGGTCTTTGCCCCTGAAAGGCAGAAGCTGTGTGAGGGCAGGATGACACCACACCCAAAGGACTCCTGCTTGCTTGGGAAAATGTCAGCTTGTCAGCATACAGGATGCTTTGAGCCCTGGCAAATTGCTCGTTAAGATGCACTCTGGTTTTCTCCCCCCACCCCAACTTCTCCAGGCTGCAATATGTCCTTGGCCAACAAATTTCAGCCATCCCTCACCTTGGTCACCTGCCAAGGCGACTCACGGCACTTCAAATTGCAATGCCAAGTTTTGGGGGACATTTTTTAAAGGCTAGGGGGCAGGAGAGGAAGAGGAAGAGCACATTTAGAGCAAACAGGAAGACAACAATCACCTGAGGCCAGTAGCTCTAACAGAAAACGTGCATCTGTAGTACAGTCAAACACACAACCCAAGCACACACCAACACAGTGAAGGCCCAGAGCCCATCGTCCAACGAGGAGTCAGTGACAAACTCATCGATATGGAGAAAACAGAAAATGTGAAAATCCCAAACTTCCAAACTAGACCCAGCACGTAGGAAAAAAGCCAAATATTTTTTTACAAATGATTTTGATGTTTCTATCATCTGTCCCCCTTCTTATTGTTCAGTGTATCCCAAACCAGAAGTAACTTGCTTTAGCAAAATTAAGACTTTGGGAGCCCTCCTGCCTACCTTGAACGTAGACTGCATATTCACACAGCCCATGGGACTCCTGGAGCTGCTCTTTGATGACAGCCTGAAAGGACAAAGTGAAGAGAGTACATTCCCAAAGCAGCCTCCATCACCAAAAAGCTCATTAGCTGGTTCACTGTTACGCCACCCACAGTGTGGCAGCTCTCAGAAGAACAGAAACTCTCCACGTAGTTTAATAAAGGCAACCCCTGTGAAAGAAAATTGATTTCTGACTGATCAAATACCTTCTGCAACCTTGGAGAATTTTCTGGATGTGCTACATACAGCTGTGCTGGATCTGTGCTTACTGCAGAATGCCCTGAAGTAACTTGAGATCAAACAACAGGCAACATGTGGATCATAGAACCATAGGGGCTGGAAGAGACCTCTGAAGATCATCAAGTCCAACCACCCTAATGCAGCAGGAACACCTGGGGCAGATCACACAGCAACAGGTCCAGATGGGTCTTGAAAGTCTCCAGAGAAGGAGACTCCTCAACCTCTCTGGGCAGCCTGTCCCAGGACTCCATCACCCTCACAGGAAAAAAGTTTCTCCTCATGTTGAGGTGGAACTTCCTGTGTTGTCACCTGGTGCTGTTTCCCCTCGTCCTATCACAGGGCACCACTGAACAGAGACTGGCCCATTCTTGACACCCACCCTGCAGATATTTATGGACATTAATAAGGTCCCCTCTCAGTCTTCTCTTCTCAAGACTAAACAGCCCCAGGTCCCTCAGCCTTTCCTCATATGACAGATATTCCAGCCCCTTAATCAGCCTTGTAGGCTCCATTGGACTCTTTCCAGCATATCCCTGTCCCACTTGAACTGGGGAGCCCAGAACTGGACACAATACTCCAGATGTGGTCTTACTAGGGCAGAGCAGAGGGGGAGAAGAACCTCCCTTGACCTGCTGGACACACTGTTCTTAGTGCATCCCAAGATACTATTGGCTCTTTTGGCCACGAGGGCACATTGCTGTCCCATGGATAACTTGTTGTCCACCAGCAGCCCAAGGTCCTTCTCCATGGGGCTGCTTTCTAGCAGGTCAACCCCTAATCTCTATTGGTGCCTGGACAGAGTTTTTCCTGAGGTGATGGTAGCAGAGGTACCACCCAGGACATGAGAACTACAACATTCATTTAATCAGAATTTGTGTTTGGAAAAGTCCATATTTATACAAAATGTGTAGCTAGTTGCTGCAATATACTATATTAGATCCCTATAAAAGTGTCAAACTGACAATATTTTTAACAGAGCTAATGAGAGAAGTTTGGTTCCAGTCACAGAAACCACAACCCCACGTAGAATAAAGGCACTGGACTGTGGCTGGGATACCTAGAAGAGGGCCAGCTCCTCACCGTGTGTGCAGAGCACTGTGCCAGCACTACTGGCACCCTTTTAGCATTTCTCTGGTCATTCCTATTACCAAAGATAATGAGCTATTACCTGGGGAAAATGCCACAAGGAGTCTCTGAAAGCATCCTCTGCTCTAAGGGTATCTGCTCTAGGCCCTTCGTGAGGAAAGAAATTGAATTGGAGCAACTGCAGCTGAGTCACTGAAAGCCACATGAACAAATGAGGAGTACATGGGAGAAGGAAAGGCACAAAACGTGATGGAAATGTAAATTGTTGCTGGCTCCATTCATGCAGCTGACAGGCTGGGGTGTGGGTGCAGTTTGGCTCTGCTCCAAAATTATAAAACTGGTTGAAAAAGTGACTTAGGGAGGACGAGCACTGTGGCTATGAACCAAGCACATCATTTCTGCTCTGAGAATCCTCTTTTGCTTGGAAGTGGAAGAGACAAAGTAGGGAAATGAAGATTTCTGGGCTAGCAATAACCTGGTGCTCATCTGGCACTTGGGCCAAGTGAAGGAGCAGCACCAGCATCCCCTGCCTCCAAGATGTATATAAATGGAGGACCTGAAAGCCAGGAGGAAAACTGACCCACCAATACAGCACATGGAAGGAAAGGGCAGTGAAGGCCCAGGGGGGTTATCGTTGAGGATCCGCACTCGTAGAAAGAAGACTAAGCAGAGGAGGGAAAAGGATGAACAAATCTAGGCTGCTCTTCCCCCACACCTGTACCTGCTATAATCTCAACAAGCCACATTTCAGTCTTTACAAAGCAGTTGTCTTTATTACAAGACAACTCAGATATAAACAAGCTTTTCCTGAATGCAGAGACTCCACATTGCTCTATGTACACAAACCCAGTTTCTCAGAGCAAGAGAGGGCAACAGAGAGCCATCTTTTAGAGAGACCTGATTAATTCTGTAAGCCCTAAAAAATCCCACAGCAAAAGGCCTTGAGCTGAGAAATATGATCTCTATTCCCAGCTTTTCCTCCCCAGTTTATTTAACTCACCGACAGAATTTAGACATACTGGCAGGAGACCAAGGAGCATGAGCAATTTTAAGTAATTAAAAGCATTTAGTAATTTCAATTATTCCTTCCTCACACAGAACAGCAGCACCACATCTCTGTTGTGAAAACTGGTTAGGGGGCAGGGCTGGAGCTGATGCTGCAAGCAGAAAGCACAGTTTATTGGCTTTGCATGCAAAGAGCAAGAGCTGAGTGATGATCACAGCCCTGGTTCCTCCCCAACCCTCCCTCTCTCTGCTTTGGCAGGGGATGCTGCAGCCACAGGCTCCAGGGGATCTTTGTCTTGCATCTCACTGAGTTGGGGGAGAGGCAAATCAAACAGCTCACACTATTCATCTCTCGCTGTAACGAGCAGCAAAAGCTTGGCAGCACCAGCACAGACCCAAAAGTGGCTCTGCAAGGGTTAAAATCCATTTAATGCCTTCACTTTGGGGAGGTAACGTTGGTAAGCAAACTATTTTTCTTGGCCTTTTACACCATTTACAAATATGGGAGCATCTAAAATCATATTAGAGAAGAGGAATTTCAAAGCATCGAGAGGGAAAGAGGGTCTAGTGAGACTCAGACCAAAATTAACAGCATTACAGGTCACTTGGTTGTGGAGCCTTAAAAGAAAATGAATGGACTCTAACAAATGCCCAAATTACTCTGAAATCAGGGAGTTCACAGCAATTTAAAGCACTGGGGATACTGTCAATACCTGGTTTGGTTTGAAGGTGTTAGTCCCAAATAGCATGTTTGGCACTGTGCATGCTTATCACATCTAGGGACAAGGACCCAGGACATCCAGGTAAGATCCATAACCCCACGTAACACCAGTGGAGAGAGACAGAGACTACCAGAGGACAGGTCAGCCCACCTAAGATCTGAGTTTGGTTTTCTTTTCAATCATTATCACTCCTCCATGGCTGACAAAGCATCCTGGCATGCTGAGGTTCCTCCTATCCTCTTTGGGACAAATCCAGACTTCTGAGCACACATCCATCACAGCTGGGCAAAAGGATGGAAGATCATTTAACGAGCTACAGTCTGGTGCCAAACTCTTCCAACTCGACTGCAAAACCCCTGTTTTCTGAGCCCTCAGGAAAGGCTTTGCTGCCTTTGACAGCTACTGCAAAGCTGGCCTGCCAAGCAAAAGAGGATTAGCTGTCTCTTCTCTATTTTTTTCCCCATATTTTGCTTGCTTCTGTGACTGATGAAGATGTAGAGAAGTCAATGTTGCCATTGTATCACCCGCTTGGTGATTTTCTGTTTTCCTGAGCCCTGCATCTTCTCTGATTCTCCATCCCACCCCAGAAACAGTAAACATACACTATTAGAGACCAGACAAATGCAGCCAGATCAACAGAAAAGGAAAACATTTTTCTATTTAGATTGCTAGTCCAACTTCTGTTTATTTAAACCAAGATCTGAGGGGAGATCTCTCTGCTGATGATACAACCCTGCGGCTCCATTAATTAAAAGCTAAATTAATTCCCTCCAGCCTGCCACTTTCCTAAACACCCCTAGGAGTTCTCCAGCACAAGTCCTGACCAACCCTGGTGTTTCAGAAGCTAAAAAGCCTTCTCAGATCTTCTTTGCACATAACAGAAACAGAAAGACAACCCCTACTCCCCTTCTCCTGCCCACTGGCACATCATCTTCAATAACCCCTGGTCTTTTTATCAGGAAAATGCACCATTTAAAAATACATTTGCCATTTCCTTAGAGCACCTTACTATTATAACCCCAAACAGCCACTTCCAAGCCACCCACCAAACCCAGCAGAAATCACATCTATCATGTGTAAAATGAAAGAAATTTGCCCAAGGGTAACCAAGATCTTTTTTGGTTTGTTTGTTTGTTTTTTTTATTTTTATTTAGACTTGGTAGCAATGTTTCACTCACCTGAAGTGTTTTTTCTAGTGTCTCTGTTGCACCACCAAGAGACCTGCACTGTGGAACTGCATTATTACCAGTTTGGAAGATCCTATCTACCACTTGAAACAAGAGAGGTTTGCAGTTCTTTCTATGTTTCCAGTCCCAAAGACACCCTGTGCTCCCAGATAGCTCCAGAGAACTGCAGGCAGGAGCCCTGATGGTAGCCAAGGATTTGAGAACATGAATGTTATTTTACTTTTATTTTCTCCTGGCCCTCTTATTCCAAAGAAAGTCAGGAAAGAGGGTGGTTTGAAAACGGGTGTGAGAACTACTGTTTCATAACATTAGTAAAATACCTCCCAAAGCAGCTCTTACCTTGCACTCATCGTAGTCTCTGTGAACATACAGCAGATAGATCAACCAGTTTTTCCTCTCTAGGGTTGGTAACTCGGGTGCTACAAATGTAAAATATTAACAGAATACAGGAAATCAGGCTGAGCAGCAGGGAAACTGGGCACAGCACAGAGATATCCTGAACCACCCACAACTGATTCCAGAACTGCAGTTACACCAGGTGGTGCAATTCATCGTTCAATTTGAAGCCTGGAGTGTGGACATACAACCAGGATCCAGTTTTATTTTACTTTTCAAACTGATGGATAAAATGCATTGTTCAGGATAGACACTATCTAAATCTCTCAGCAGAAAACCACCATCTTGAAAGACCTGAGGGATCAGCTCCTTGGTGCAGTTACTGGAGCAAACAGCTCCAAGCACCAACAACGCACGTGTTTTAATCCAATGTTACTGCTGCTCTGATGAAATTGCTTCTTCCAAACATCCAAGAAGCAACTTGGGGGAAACAAGCTGGATTTGCATTTTGGAACTAAGGCAGAAGAATCAAACGTCTTGAAAATAAATTTCTGGGAGTGAACAAAAAGGGAACAGGCGATACACACAAAAGGAGATTTTGGAGATGTTGCTGGTCAGAAGGTGTGAATAATTTAAGGAGGTCAAACTTAGTTCTTTGAAACTGTGAAGGGAGCAGGAAACATCACAGGTCTGAGATACTGTGAAGCTACTGGCAGAAAAACATATTTGATGCAGTGGAGGAGAAAGACTTGTGCTCCAGCATTTCAATCCCAAGGAGCTTGCAGCAGTAATTATGGCACATCACGAATGGATGTTGCTTAGTGATATTCACGTTGGGTTTCAAAGTTGAACACGCTGCTGTGCATTTCATTATGGCTTGAAATGTATTGCTTGTTACTCATGTCTACAGTTCAGATCCCGGTAGCTGAGATGTAACCATAGCAACTGGCAGGAAAGCTTTATGTTTGCAAGTCAATATTATGACAGAAGTGCAGAAGCAAAGGCGAGGAGCGTGGCAGGAGCTGGGGCAAGGAGGGTGATGGAGAAGCACAGAATCGTTCTGGTTGGAAAAGGCCTTTAAGACCATCGAGTCCAACCTTATCCTAACCCTATTACCCTATTCTGGGTCCACTACCAAGTCCAGTGCTTAACCCATGTCCCTCAGTACCACATCTACACGTCTCTTAAACAACTCCAGGGATGAAGATTCACCCACCTCCCTGGGCAGCCTGGGCCAGTCTTTAATTACCTTTTCAGTGAAGAAATTGTCCCCAAGATCCAATCTAAACCTCCCCTGACACAACTTGAAGCCATTTCCTCTTGTTCTGTTGCTTGTTCCGTGGGACAAGAGAGAAGTGTACCAGGCCCTCCTCCACAATTCACACCAAGTCTAGTATCACTGAGAGCACTTAAAAACAACTAGAATTTCTTCTGCTGATGAAGTTGAAAACAATTTGTAAAGCCATTCTGGTTACGTTGGATTTTTTCCTTATATTCGAGAATATTCAGCCAGATTTATAGTAGAGCTGAGATTTAAGTGTGCACACCAGCAATTTGAGGTCAAATACCTTATAAAGAGGGTTCAACTACCCTAGAAACAAACAGAAAAATCACTATCCAAACAAAAAAATAAATCCAACCAAGCTAAGCTTACAGAAATGCACAGATTAGGGATCCAAATCTTCTCAAATTCTGCTGTGAGGTATCTGGATCTTTGTAAGGAAGGCATTTTAATATGTGTGTTCCCAGATCAGATTAATTGAGTTCTGATGACTTGGTGTTCTCTATTAGTCCTTCTCACAGTGCAACCATGAAGGGAAGAGTTAGGAGGCTGCCTAAATAGCTACAAATTGATTGAAAAAACACTATTTAATGAAGAGTCTGAAGGGCTGCTGCTCTGAAGCCCACCGACAGATGCATTAAAAGATTTTTAATGACTTCTCTGGGTAAGTTATTACAGGTGCCAGGGTTTGACAGAACTTTCTTTTCCAAGAAACAGGGCACTTGGGGACGCTGGAAATACACTGCAGAAAGAGGCCAGACTTGGGTGATCTCCCTGCCTAGTGTCTCCTGCTGTCACCATCCGATAGGAAATACTGCACCAGACACGTCTTGAGCACTTCTTGCTCTCCTTTCTAAGCAAGGATTTAGAAGCAGATGTTACAAACTCTATTTAACCACAAAGATTTTTATTACAGTCAAAATTAAAGTATACTCTGCCATTTTGTGCCTTCAAATTGCAAAATCCTGCATCATTATATACAATGAAAACTATCTTAAGTGGGGATTAATCCCTATTAAGACCCTCCAGACATCCCCCACCTGCTCTCCAACCATCTGTACCTCCTTACTGGGAGGTTAAAAAGAAATAGAGACTTGAAACGTTAAAATCTACAGACAAGCTACCTGGCTGGGGTGTGTTGCTAGCTGAGATGGGAAAGAGTAAATTATGTTAGAGCCTACAGAAATGTTCTGGGCTAAGCTAAAAGGACAGCACATCAGTGAGGGGATGGAAGATGGGCTGTTTAATTCCTCAAGGAAAGAGCTTTTTCACACTGTTAAGACCAGAGGGACATTATACTCCACTCCCACGCTAGGAAACTCCTGCTGAGAACAGGGGTGGGAAAGAAGAATTGCTGCAGGTCAGAGTGAGTGCCGAGCAAAGTATCAAGCTGCAAAAGAAAAGGGTAAAACAAACACTGCCTGCCTTCTGGGGCCAGGACTGCAAAACCCAGAGGAGTTACCTAAAAGAGCTGGGCTGGAGAGAAAAAAGGGAAATCAAAACACACCACGAGCCGCAGAAGCGAAGGGCGTTCACATCTGCAGAGATAAAACAGTTCTGCTTCCCTGGTGATACCAGCTGAGGATAACCATGTGGAATTGGGGAAACACACAGGGGTTTTACACTACTAAAACTCATCTGGAAATAGCAACAAACCTGTTTGAGAAGACTCTACCCTTCTTTTTTTCTTTTCTTTTTACTTACGCCAAGTAAATTGCAAAAAGGCAAACAATTCTGATGTCTTTCTAAAAAGATGTCTAGATGAATTCACAAAGGTAAGTGAATGTTGTATCTGAACACAAAGCAAACACAAAGGTTCGTAGAAGAAAGCTGATAGACTCCTTGAGCCTATTCCAGAAAGAAAATGTGAATGGTTTGACCCCTTCTCTGAAGAAACCCAACAAAAACACCATGAACCAAACCTGGCGTGGAACCCACAGGGGACAGACAAGAGAAGAACATAGAAATTGTAAATAAATCAATAAATTTGACACAGGAACATATCTGATCCCCCAAAAAGGGCTGTGGGTAGTGAAGGATTATTATCAAGCACGATACACAGATGCAGAAAGAAGTAGAGCAGATTATTTCTACACCGCTCAACCATATCAATCTACATTTGTTTTCCCACAAAAGCAGTGAGATACCTACTTCTGGTGCACTTGTCTCCCTCAGGTTTGCTCCCCCAGCCTGCTGACAGGGCCTGTCCCAGTGCAAAAGGTTACTGCATTTTTCTGAAGGAAAGGGAAATACAAATCCCTGGCTACCAGAGACTCTTACCTACAGAGAAATGGAACAAAACAACCCCAGAGAAAGGGAATTAAACATTCTCTGCCTTCTGAAAGGACTCAATTCAATCACCACTGGTCCTAATAACCATGTATTTTTAATAAGTTTTAAGTTTAATAATTACCCACAGAATGCCCAAAAAACCACCCTGCACAGATGATGAGTGTTGCTCAGCTCTTGCTGCGCTGGCCTGAACAGCTGGACCAGGCCACGGGGGCTGCCATGAGGGGCAGAGGAACAGAAAGAAGCACGGGCAGAACACCTCAGCCTCCTCAAGTATGAGGCTGTTGGGAACAGTGGAGGCTCCACATGGCATCTAATGGTTTGCAGTCTCCAACTGATTAGAGCCAGGGACACACTTTGCTGCAACCAGTCGCTCAGAAGGTTTCTGCATGGGGACAGGCCGCTCCGTTGGGCCTCGCCGGGAAGAGCTGAGCACATTGCTCAGGCTCCTCAGGCTGCATACATTGCAATGTTCCCTTCTTCAGTAGAATCATAGAATCCCAGATTGGTTTGGGCTGCAAGAGACCTTAAAGATCATCCAGTTCCAACTCCCCTGCATGGGCAGGGACACCTCCCACTAGACCAGGTTGCTCAGAGCCCCATCCAACCTGGGCCTGAATGGCCCCAGGGATGGAGCCTCCACAACTTCTCTGGGCAGCCTGTTCAGTGTCTCACCACCCTCACGCTAAAGAATTTCTTTCTCATCTCTAACCTAAATCTCTCCTCCTGCAGTTTCAAACCATTACCCCTTGTCCTGTCACAATGTGCTCTTGTAAAAAGCCCCTCCCCAGCTTTTCTGTAGGCCCCCTTCAGGTACTGGAAGGCCACTATGAGGTCCCCCTGGAGCCTTCTCTTCTTCAGGCTGAACATTCTACTAGCAGGGGAAAAAAACCAAACAAAGCCACTACTGTCTGTAAATCAATCTGCTCAAGGACCAGCCCAAGAAAATGCAGTTGTCCAAAAACCTGGTATCTCCAGTGAGAAGGGTTTATAACTGGCATAATTATCTTTCAGCCTCTCTTCTCTGGGATTACAAAAGTCTGGTCTCATTAAGCAACTGCGACAGGGAGCCAGGCACCAAATATGTGATTAAATACCTCAGTCAAGAGACATGCCACTTTCTTTGAAGTGTTTTGATTGAATTCAAAAGGGAACCCCTCTGATCCCCCCCCTTTCTCAGTGGCCAGTGATTGATTGCACAACCCACTCCCCGCGCTGTGATTTTTTCTTTCTGACAATGCTCCTTTAAGGAAGTCACTGGAGCAGAAACCCCGACAGAATCGGCGTAAGATCATCAGGTTTGTATCTGTGCTGCCCTATCATCACTCTCTGCTTTATTCATCCTCTTACAGATTTTCCTCAAAGGACTGAAAGAAAAATAATCAAAAGTTATTCCTTTTTTGTGTAAACCTCCCTAGGAAATGATTTTGTGCTTGCATCTTCATCTTGGGTAATTATAGCTTAGATATGAATTATCAAACAGTGGGTTTAGACCGAATAAAAGGGTTTTGAAATTGCAGTAAAGAGAGGGGAGGAAAAAAAAGCCCTGGAAAGCTCCCATCAAATTTCCTAGGGAAAACAATGGCTAAAGCACCAAGTGTCCTCCACCCAAGCTGAGCAGAAAGAGCCTGAGCCCCAGTTCACTCCCCAACCCTCCAGCTTTGCAATCCAACCTGCAGTGAACGAGCAAGAGCCTGAAGGAGAAGCAGAGAAGCGAAAGACTCGAGAAGACACAAAGCAGAAGAGACCAAAATCCATCATAACCTAAACCACACATAACATAGAGCACAAGGAGACAACAGAAAATCTTCAGAAAAGTAATTAAATTATTTTACTTCTTTTTATTCTACAGTAGCCTCACGAGCCAGGGTCTGATCCATTGGGATAGAAACCACCTACATGGGTCACATTATCCCAAAGGCCTGATTTGGATGCTGACTCAACTGTCCCTTTCCAAATCCTAATTAAAAATTGCATGGTGTAAAACAGCATTCAAGCACACGGGTATTTTCAAAATTATTAAACACAGATTCTGTTGCAACATTTTGCTATTTATAGAGCTGCACCCAAAGAAGAGTCTGGTCAAGTGCATCTTGCTGTGAAGAAATCGAAGCAGGAAGGTTTGCTGCAGCAAAGCCTCGAGGGAGCAAGGTTATAATCTCCCACCATCGGGCAGGGTTTGCTCCAACGCACAGAAGGAGGACTGATTTTTTTGGTTGGACACTCATTTCCCATTTTCAAGTAATTCTGGTCATCTGCTTGACCATCACAAGGGCAGCAAGACAGCTCCCCTGCCACTGGAGGAGACTGTCCCAATATGCAAGGCAAAGTCTTTCAGGACCAGCATCCATCCCATCCCACAATTCCCAGCTCAGCCTCCTGGACACATTTAATGACATGACTGTCAGGGTGACATTATTCTCCCTTGCAGAGCCTGGGGAAGGCTCACTGTTGGGCACAGCTGTGGTTGCAGGCCAAACTGCAGCTTGAGACTCTCACAACCATGTTTATTTAATCCTAGAATCACAGACTGGTTTGGGTTGGAAGGAACCTTAAAGATCATCTAGATCCAACCCCCCTGCATGGGCAGGGACACCTCCCACTAGACCAGGCTGCTCCAAGCCCCATCCAACCTGCCCTTCAACACTTCCAGGGATGGGGCAGCCACAGCTTCCCTGGGCAACCTGGGAATCTTACCACCCTCACACTCCAGAATTTCCTCCTCATGTCTCACCTCAGTGTCCCCTCTTCCAGTTTTCATCCATTCCCCCTTGTCCTCTCCCTCCCTGCCCTTGTCCAAAGTCCCTCCCCAGCTTTCCTGGAGCCCCTTCAGGCACTGGAAGGTGCTCTAAGGTCTCCCTGGAGCCTTCTCTTCTCCAGGCTGAACACCCCCAACTCTCTCAGCCTGTCTCCAGAGCAGAGCTGCTCCAGCCCTTGGATCATCTCTGTGGCCTCCTCTGGACTCGCTCCAAGAGCTCTACGTCCTTCCTGTACTGGGGGCTCCAGAGCTGGACACAGTGCTCCAGGTGGGGTCTCACGAGATGTAAAAGAACTCCAAAAGTCACCCCCCCAGATGAGGCTGTACATGTTGTACTTCACTTAGTGTGTGTGAGTACACACAGACATATGTGAGAATACAGGTGTTTGTGTACACCTGTATAGTTGATCTAAACAACAGAATAAAGGAGACAGCCCTTTGCTGTCACCACTCTCTGTTCAATCCCCTTCCCCCTGTCATTCCTTTTGCAAATTGCTGCTGAAACACTTTTAAATCAACCAATAAACCCGCACGGTTCCTCGTTATTTACAGTCAGCTGGGGTTAATAAAACTCATCATAGACAATTCTGGTGCTGGCAAGAAAGCCATAATTCAGAGCTGTGATCTTCCTATCGTGTATTAATAGCTTCACAATAGGCAGAGAAAAGGGGGAGGACGCTGGAAAACAGCAGCAGGTTTAAACAACAACAGCAACATTTCTGACTCTACACCTCCCCCTGCAGGAAAATTAGCCAGAGTTAAAGAGCCGAAAATTGTATCTTAAAGCTGATTTATACACTAGAGCAAAGAAAAAAATTAAAAAGGGCATTTTCTGTTGTTAGTTTACACTGCATACATCTTAAAAGATCTGCCAGCTCAGCCCTCAGTGGTTTTTCTGATTTAAGACATTTAAAGTTCCGAATTACTCCAAATAAAAATGGGTTTATTTACAAGACAAGCTACACGGATTGTTCAATATAAAGGGCTCCTAGAACGTGCTGCTCACGTTTAACCTTCAGGTAAAGTGGGGAGATGTGGAAATAAATACACACTTGTGACCACTCTGGACTTCCCAGCAGCACGGTGAGGTTCCCAGTGGCAGAACCAGTCTGGTTACTGGGAAATCTCCCTTAGCAGTCCAAGGCTGGTGAGGCAGCACTTCACAGCCCTGACTCTATCTGATGAGAGAAAGGGGAATTAGGTACATTAGCACAAACACATTATCCTGATCATTACTACACAAAAAAATTGATTTGAGCCTCATATTGCTTGATTCGAGTCTAAAACTTCATTCAAACAAAAAACACTGGGGTGAAACGTGGTAACAAATGAATACTTTAATAAAGGAAATTGGATCAGTATAAACTTTATTTGCTTAAAAATTTATACTGAAAGTCTCTTTCCTCTGCACAAGCCAATCTGGACCATCAGTGCTGACTGCTGAGTGGAGACACGTGGTCTGAACAGAGGAAAAACAAGGATCTGAAAGAGCTTTTGCTGGTTTTGCTTTTAAACGTGAGCTTGTCCTGAAAAAAACAGGCAGATTGCTGCAACAGTTCTCAAAACCCCCGAGGATGAAGACTCTATGCTTGGAGATATTAAAGGATCTAACCCAACTGTTATCTTCTCCATTTAAACCATTTTTTTCCCTTCTTGATGTCTTGTTGCTCTTCATAGAATCACAGAAAGGTTTGGGTTGAAAGGGACCTTAAAGATCATTTAGATCCAACCCCCCTGTGCAGGGAGGGACACCTCCCACTGGACCAGGTTGCTCAGAGCTCCATCCAACCTGCCCTTGAACCTGCCTCTTGTAGGCAGGAAGGAGACAGAGCTCCCTCCGGGTGTCCATTTGCCAATGCTGTTCCCCAATAAAGGAGGCAGAGGACACCATGGCATGGGGCTTCTGAATAAAATGGCTTATAAATAGCACAGGAGGTCTGAGAGGTGAACTGGTGACTACCCCACCTCCTCCCACAGCAAAGCCAGGGATGGAAGATATTTCCCCTGCAAACGAACTGGCTGCAGACATTCCCAAAAAAACCTGCATGTCCAGCTTCTCATTAAGTCCAGTATCAGGAGCATGGTAATTTTGGGATTTCCAGTCTAATCCTTCCTTTGGCTTAAATTCTTATGCTTAGTCTTTTTCTGTCTAAAGCATAAGGCATTTTACATAGAAATTGAAACTAAAATCCTTACAAGGCATTTGTAAGAAAAAGCTGTCCTCCTAGAAAGCCAGATAAAATGACACCAGGGAGAGCACCACGATCCAGCCCTGACAGGCTTTGACATTTCCCACTCAACAAAAACGTGTCCTCATTTCATCCACTGCCCAAGCAGAATATTTCATAGCTGGTCTTGCAAACAGTTCAACAGTTCCTACTATGAGACCCCATTTTTTGAATGCACAACATTTTGCAGACTTGTTGCCTCAGGACAAAGTTTTTCAGGTCAGATCCTCGCGACGATGAATATAAAAATGAATCAAGGTCAGACAGTGAATTAAATTGTGGTGAAATATGAATAAAACAGTGACTAAATCACAAGACACCTGCTGCGTCTGCTCTGCAGATCCAAACACCTGCTGCAAAGGGGACAGGCCCTGGAAGGAGTGAGTGAACACTTTCTTTGTTCAGACAACTATAAAACTGCTCATGAGGCAAGAAACCTCACTGATCTCTTCCACAAAGCTGGATGAAACACCTAACCATGCCTTCTGAAGGCAACCACTCCATGCCCATCCATCGTTTTGGTTGTACAGCTTGAAAGACATGAGAGCTGGAATCTCCCAGCCAGCACTTGCTCCAGCAAGCAGGATGAGGAGGTGTCCCAGTGCTCTGGCCATGGGAGTGTTGCAGCACACCTGTTCAGAAACTCAAAAAAGCAAGACCTCAAGCATTAGGGAACCCAAAATATCCTCTTGACAAGTAGTGTCTCAAAAGACTTCAGTGTATAAAGCACAGTTTTGCTATGATGCAGAAGAACCTTGCAGCACCAGGGAACTTCTCTATGGGATTTGATAGCTGAAGATAAACACAGCAACTGGCTGTACACTGAATCACAGAGGTACCTTGTATTTTAAAAGCCCCCAGTGAGCTGTTCCTTTCTCAGCAAGTCCCATCATTCCTGTGCAAGAGATGATGTTGGAGAGCTGGGCTAAAGCCAACGTGTAGTTTTGTCACTAAAGACTTCAAGGCTCGAACCCAAGTTCCACAGACATTCTGATGTTCCTGAGTGGGACCTATCACCCTTAAGCCTCTGAAAATTAAGATATCTGAGTTACTTGCCTTGGGCTGTCTTAATGTAGAGGAATATGCACCCCCAGGGAGTGATCCATCACATCCCAAGCCAGGTGGCTGGGAGAGGTCAGGAATGGCACCGAATGGGCTTTCCAGTGACTAAACATGGAGCACAGGTGATCTGCTCAGCCTTGGCAGAGACACTTCTATTCAAACAGATGAATCCCAACCTTCTTAAATTTACTTATTATTTTTATAACATCATTTTTAAATGCACAGTAGGAGATGCCATTTTATTTGTAAGAAGCAAGCCAGCAGGCAAACATGAAGTCGAGCACTTTAAAATACAAAAGAAACTTGCCCAGCACCAAGGAGTTTCAAAGGAACTTAGAAAACCCAATTTACCAATTTAAATGTGATCCTAAAGTAACATGTTGCAATAGTTAGATCCTCTAAAGCTGGGCTATCAAACTTCACCCCCCTCCTGATCCTAATCCAGTATAATATATTACTTAATTATCAAAAGACACACAGATCATACTGTTTTTCTACAAGAGGTGCCACTTTGATGGCACTTTTCATGGTCTAATTGAGTTTGCAGCAGGCTTGGGAAGCAGATACAGATTTTCCTCTTTACAGAGAGTAGTTTGACAACTGCCAGAAGATGTGAAGCTAGAAAGGAAACCACAGATATTCTGATTTAAAAATTAGCACTAACATTTTATGGTGATATTAGGCTTGACAGAAAACCACACCTGCAAAGGGTGCCCTGCTCCTCTAACCACAGATATTAACGTGCACACACAAGAGGGCAGAGCTGTGCTGGAACAGTCAACTTCAATATTCCCAGTTCTATGTGGTGCAGGGATTACAGGGCTGTTATTTTGGGAAGGAGAAGATGAAATGAAGTATACTATACAGTTTCAGGACCCAAAAATGAGAACTCCTGTTTTTAAATCTCACTATTCAAAACTAATAGCTGGATCAGATCCTGACCAAAATACCCACAGCTCCACTCCCCGCTTATCATGGAGAGATGGAAATATCAGTCCCTTATGTAAGACAATGATGTAATTACCAACTCATATGTGTTATTTAGAAACCATTTTCTTTCCACAAGGTTGCAGTTTAAATGGGCTACAAATTTGGGTTTCACATGGCCAAATGGAAACAAATTGGTCTGCACAGATGCAGAGAACTGCATTTGCTCCCCCACAACCCCGACCGTGCAGCTAACGTCTTTCTTTTTGACACACTTAAAAGTATTAATTCATTTAACTCAAGGGGGCAGTTTTTTATCTCGATTTCTCAGGCAGCTTCACTCTCACGAGTTCAAAGGCAGCTTTGAAGCTGGCTCAAAGAATGGATTTATATTGATTTAAGAAAATCTATCAGGAATACAGAAATTATCAGCTCTGTGAGTGCGGAATCGACTCCTCGGGGTACTAAAAAGTGCTCTCAGAGTGCTCGAGCCATTCAAATCCCCACAGGACCCCTTCAAATATCTACAGGAGCAGCAGGGAACCTCATCAGCCCATCTGTGGGAGCAGGAGCCACCCGGAGAGAGCGACATTTTTGCAGGACAGATCATCAGAAGCCACTTAGCTACTTCTGCGTAATCTCTGAGTTATTTATTATCTAACGGTCCCATTTTGAGGCTGCTTCTCCTCATGAGCACTTCCTCACCAAAGGCAGTGCCAGGAGCTTGGCTGCCCATCAAACCAGCACGGGCCATTAGTCTCTATTAGAAGGCAGTGACTCCACCCGTGGCTTCAAGGATGAACATTCATAGAATCATAGAATCATAGAATCATAGAATCCTAGGGGTTGGAAGGGACCTCGAAAGATCATCTAGTCCAACCCCCCCTGCCAGAGCAGGGTCACCTAGAGCACATCACACAGGAACTTGTCCAGGTGGGTTTTGAATGTCCCCAGTGAAGGAGACTCCACAACCTCCCTGGGCAGCCTGTTCCAGTGCTCTGTCACTCTCACAGTAAAAAAGTTTTTTCTGATATTTACCTTGAACCTCCTATGCTCCAATTTACACCCATTACCCCTTGTCCTATCACTGGTCATCACTGAGAAGAGCCTAACTCCATCTCCCTGACACTCACCCCTTACATATTTGTAAACATTGATGAGGTCACCCCTCAGCCTCCTTTTTTCCAAGCTAAAGAGACCCAGCTCCCTCAGCCTTTCCTCATAAGGGAGATGTTCCACTCCCTTAATCATCTTTGTGGCTCTGCGCTGGACTCTTTCAAGCAGTTCCCTGTCCTTCTTGAACTGAGGGGCCCAGAACTGGACACAATACTCCAGATGTGGCCTCACCAATGCAGAATAGAGGGGGAGGAGAACCTCTCTTGACCTACTAACCACACCCTTTCTAATGCACCCCAGGATGCCATTGGCCTTCTTGGCCACAAGGGCACATTGCTGGCTCATGGTCATCCTCCTGTCTACCAGGACCCCCAGGTCTCTTTCACCTACACTACTCTCCAGCAGGTCATTCCCACGAAAACACTCAATACTGACATGGGATTTAGCTGGACAAGAATAACACACACTGCTTGAGCATGTTTCAAAATTCAATTAAACAAAAGAAACTACCCTCAGGTGCAAAATACTGTGTCATCATCACCCATCCAAAACACAGGCTTCTATGTGGTAGAAGTGGGGGAACTTAGAGCCACAAACACCCTCATTACCACAGAGTGTAAGAAGAGGGTACAAGCACAGCTTGAAAACACACATTTACATTCCACACTTGCCTATTTCTATTACCAAATTTATCTGCAACAGCCAAATCTAATCCAACTTTGCTACTACTTGCCAAGGGACACAGAGCACTAGTGTGTTTATCACTGATAAACCTATTTCATCAGCTGTTTTAATCTCAGGTCAGTAACTTAGACTCTGAAATGGAGAAAGTAATAAAAGGAGAGAGAACTTCATTTCATCCCTCTCAATGACTTGCCATTACAAGCTATTTCTGCAAGTTCTGCCCACAGAATCACAGAATCACAGAATCACCAAGGCTGGAAAAGACCTTTAAGATCATCAAGTCCAGCCTATGACCAACACCACCACACCATCTAGACCATGGCACTAAGTGCCACATCCAGCCTTGCCTTGAACACATCCAGGGACGGTGCCTCCACCACTTCCCTGGGAAGTCCATTCCAATGTCTAACCACCCTTTCCGTGAGGAAGTGCTTCCTAATGAGTCACATGAGACAGGAAGTGGAACTCACCTAAAAAAATCTAAGATGAAGACTCACAAGCCTTGAAACACCCAAACACCTGGTTTGTTTTACAGAAGTGCTCTGATGTGAGGTGGTGGAATGTCAAAATGCCCAAAGGGCAAACCTGACTACAGGCTAGGCTAAAATTTCTCCCACACATCTTGCCCATACCCTTCAGTACCAGCTTTAGGAGCACCCCAACAGGCCCAGTGCAATATATGCATTTATAGAGTGTCTTTCATAGCATCATAGAATGGTTTAGGTTGGAAGGGACCTTAAAGATCATCTAGATCCAACCCCCCTGCATGGGCAGGGACACCTCCCACCAGACCAGGTTGCTCCAAGCCCCATCCAACCTGCCCTTCAACACTTCCAGGGATGGGGCAGCCACAGCTTCCCTGGGCAACCTGGGCCAGTGTCTCACCACCCTCACAGTGAAGAATTTCTTCCTCATGTCTCACCTAAATATTTTGTTAACTGAAAGTCTGCAGTAGCCAAACACCATCACTGAACACTAGACTCCTCTCATGGTTAATAAACGGAAAGAAACAAAAGTCCAAGTGTTTTGCCAAAGCTCACAGTTAATCCAATGCAGAATTCCATGCTTCAAGCCCTAGAAAAAAACATTTTTACAAAGTATCCAAAAAATATCCCAGCACCCAGGCCTGGGGAGAACACTTAATCCCTGCTAATTCTTTTACAATTCACAAGGGGAAGATATTAACTTTGAAAATTATCTACCTGACCCTTCCTTGCGTAAACACAGAGGAAGTTGGTAACAATTCAGACTTCTTCACAGTCTAATGGATTTCCAGCCCATGTTCTCCCAGTGAAGAAGTTTCACTTTCAAGTGAAACCTATTTTATTTTGCTTCGGTGTATTTATTATAGTATATCTAGGATTCCATCCTGTTATTAAAAAGCCATCACTGTATCTCAGAAAATCTGTGGTCTAATATTTGTGGAGAAATCCAAATGCATTTTAAATTGTTCCCTTAGCCCCTGAACTGTTATTAGACTCACATGAGCCCAGAACTTCCTTTCTAAATATTTTTTTTTCGTGATAAAGGGAAATAGACTCAAGATATGTTCCATAAAAACCAACAACACAAATTGGTCACGGTGCTTCTCTGCTACAGCACTATCAGTGACTATAAAATTACTCGATTGGCAAAGTGGGAAAATGGGAGGCAGCCCATTTCCATTCAAAACCAGTAAAGCATTTTGGAAAATATCTGATGAATTTAAAATGCAGCAGGGAGATGAAACCCCCATCTCAGCAGGCTGACTTTGACTCTACATCACTTCAAGGGACAGTGCTCCCTTTATTCTACCATCAATTGCTTGGGGACAAAATATCAACATGGGGAGAGTTATGGATCTTGATGCAGCCACAAAGGGAACTGATCTGCAGAGCAGCTCTCCCCACGGGGGGGAAAGGACAAAATCATGAATGGTTTTAGCTACTAATGTGTCAGCTGCCGAGTAACGGTTGTCACCAAGTGCAGCTACAAGATACTCCAAGGGGGTTGCCTTCTGCTGGTTAATTTAGATTGGTAGATGTAGAGATTTCTAACCTGACTGTGGCGTATGGCCCCTCTCCCCACCAGCACCACCATCTGCTCCAGCCCCTTGGTATGCTTGTGGAACGTTCTTCACCTTCCCTTTGGGCTGACCTGCCTGCAAGACAGATTCTCCTAAACCCCACCCTTTCAGGCTTTTGCAGCTGCAGTTCCACACGAGGGATCAGCCCTGACAGCAGCGAAGTCATGAGCAAATTCTGCCTCTGAACTCCCAGTGACTCTTGGTTAAAAGCCATAAACCCAGGCTGCTAAAGACTGGTTCTCAGCTTCCATTTCTTCTGGTCTCACAGACAGGCCCCAAGGAGCACCCATGGGAGGAATGCAAGGCTGCAGCCAGGGGAAGCCATGTGGTGCAACAGTATCCAGGAGGAGGATCAGAGGATTGGAAGACCTACCACACGAGGAGAGGCTGAGAGACCTGTGGTTGTTCAGCCTGGTGATGAGAAGGCTCAGGGGAGACCTTATCACCATGTACCAGCACATAAAGGCTGGCTACCAAGAAGATGGAGATTCCCTTTTCACAAGGAGTCACATGGAAAAGACAAGGGGTAACATGTACTAGTCACTCCTGGGGACATTCTGATTGGATTCCAGAAGAAAAATTTTCACCATGAGAACAGTTAGACATTGGAATAATCTCCCAAGGGAAGTGGTGGATTCCCCTACATTGGACAGTTTTAAGACTCAGTTTGACAGGGTGCTGAGCCCTCTCAAAGGTGAGGGCTGGAGCAGCTCTGCTCTGGAGACAGGCTGAGAGAGTTGGGGGTGTTCAGTCTGGAGAAGAGAAGGCTCCAGGGAGACCTCAGAGCACCTTCCAGTGCCTGAAGGGGCTCCAGGAAAGCTGGGGGGGGACTTTGGACAAGGGCAGGGAGGGAGAGGACAAGGGGGAATGGATGCAAACTGAAAGAGGGGAGATTGAGGTAAGACATGAGAAGGAAATTCTGGAGTGTGAGGGTGGTGAGACACTGGCCCAGGCTGCCCAGGGAAGCTGTGGAAGCCCCATCCCTGGAAGTGTTGAAGGGCAGGTTGGATGGGGCTTGGAGCAACCTGGTCTAGTGGGAGGTGTCCCTGTCCATGCAGGGGGGTTGGATCTAGATGATCTTTAAGGTCTCTTCCAACCCAAACCAGTCTAAGATTCTAAATATAAACTATATTATTACCTAGAAGGGTGGGACTAGATGTCCCCTGAGGTCCCTTCCAACCTGGCACTCTAGGATTTCGATGATTTACCCAATGTATTTTGCTCTGCATCACGGGTCAGGCTGAAAACACCATCTCTCAGTGTTCCCTCTGATTAAGCAACAAAACTCACATCTCTATTTTCTCATTCAAACGACTCTTTGCAAATCTGAGATCCCATTCTCAGCAATACACGTTTAATACCTTCCTCCTGCCCAGCACACACAGCCTGAACCCAGACAGCATGACCGTGAAAGCCCTTGGTCCTACTCTACTACATTTGTGTACAACTTTGTTCAGTTATCTCAGTATCTGCCCTGTTTGGGCACACATTGTACCCACACCAACCTGGTCCCAGGAGACCTGAAGACCTCTGTGTTTTACAGACCTGCTTGTGTTAATGGTGGTTTCAGTATCTCTCTTGCACCCCACTAGAAAATACAGTGCAAATATAAAAAGACCAATTGTTGCAAAAGAAAGTTACCATTCAGTGTTAAAAATGCCAGGTTAAAGTAAGTTTAGCAGCACTTTTCAAACAGAACTGATAAAGGTTTGCCTGGCTCCTTAAAGTCCACCATAATTCTCCCCAGCCAAACTAAAACAGGATGAGACACTTTAAGATAATCTAGAAAAATCCACTTTTAAAATCACCTGTCAGAGGAAAAAGATGCTATTCTTTCCTACCAAACTCCACAAAAGCTTTTCCAACATCACCCTTGTTCTTTCCCCTCCTCTCTACGTGCCCCCAGCATCACCCCCCCAAGCCAAGGACACAGTTACATCACCCCCTGTTACAGATCTTTTTGCTGCCCTCATTTCCTAGGGATTAAGGACCAGGCAGCTCCAATCAGCTTTTGCCCACTGCTCTGCCTGCAGCACAGTCACATATTAAATGGCAAAGCACAAAGGCTTCCAAGGCATTCCAGTTCACAACTCCCCAAGGTGTGTCAGCTACTAGAGATGCCTCCATTTACCTTCTGAGACACAAAACAGAATTACCAAAGTCACAGGTTAGATTTTTGGGGTTTTTTTTCTTGACCATGGTTCATTTTGAGTCAAGGGTCTTATTGGTATAAAAGGGAGATCCAGAGCCAGGAATAACTTTCTCCCCTCTGGCATGCAGCTGTGCCAACACAGATGCCAAACCAAAAAGGTGGAAGGACATTGGATGGTGATGGGGAGAGATCAGCTCCTCCATACGGTCTCTGCCCACTCTGGGACTTGTAGCCCAAAACCTGTAGGAGCACTGGTGGCCCTTTTTAAAGGGGCATCCAGCTCAGTTTTAGGGCTGTTAATGCAAAATGCTGCTGAGTAGGAGAGAAAACTCCTCCTTGCAGCCAGGAACAAGCAGCCCTGTACCAAACAGCAGGGGGGCTCTGGAGAACAGTCCCACCAAGAAAGCTGCAGCTGCCACAGCTCATTCTCCTCAACAATCAACACCAGATCGCACACACATAAAAGCAGGAAGGCACCTGATGGGCAGATTAACAAGCAAACTGGCAGAGGCACGAGTTTCCATCCAGCCCACCCCCATGGCTTGTTTGCAAAGGCTGATGGCCCCATCTTTCTTTTTGAGCTATTCCTTTTGCTCATGGATTATGCAGAGTTGATTCAGCAGACCTCAGCCCACCAGGAACGAGGGCTGGAGCCACACTGCATCGCCCAGCAGACATCATCAGCTCCATCCCTCTACTGGTGTTTCATTTAGAGAACCACAAGCAAACACTGTCCTGTAAAACCTGTGCAAACTTCATAAATGGGACTTGCACGATGAGGCAGGACAAGGTGGGGGTTACTGAGGATGAGGAGCTCAGAATCCCAATCTTAATAGAAAAGGATGGAGACAAACCTTCTCATCAAAGAGTGAATCAGTGCCTCCATGGAAGCCATGCTAATTGGTGCAAAGGACACCCATCCTTGCTCTGAAAGAGTTGGCAGGCAAGATAAAAATCAGTGTGGGGTTTATTTGTAGTTGGAGACAGGCCTGAAGCAGCAGCAATCCCTTCCTCTTGGCTCCAGGCAATGAACAGAAGAGGCTCAGACTTGTGCAAGCCACCAGCTGTGGGTCTACACCAAGCACCATCCCCAGGACAGCCCCAGTCTGCTCCAGAGCTGGAATTCTGCTGCCAGGAATTGGGATGTCAGCCTGAACCCCCCAAAAGAAAAGGAAATGGCTTTTCCAGCTTCCCAGGGCCTACATCCAAGATGAAGAACCTCATCTTTAGGCAGAATCCAGGACGTAGCACCCAGCTGCCAAACAAGCTCCTTCGGAATGCTGGCATTATCACCAAGGCAGTCTCCACACAAGGAATTTAGAAATAGGGAAGATTTCCTCTCAAAGCACACTCTGATGGGCACATCACACATTCAGGGTAGAAAAAGGCCAATGCATGGTGCTCCCCAACTGATCTTCCCTGAATTAAAAGCTAAGAGAAGAGCAGGACTGCTTCCGACCAGCACAATGAGTGCACTGGGGTTCTGCCTACACTGCAGAGGTCACTCTTCATTGTCATCTGAATCTGTGGGGCTCTCTGGACACTAGAGAAGGAAAAATTCACAAAAAGCCCCTCTAAATCTCACCTTGGGCAGGCACAATAGTCTCTACAGTGAACAGATCCATCTTAGGAACATGAGCACAGCTCAGTACCAGAGAGAAGGAAAAGTTCATCGTGTGGCACTGGGACAAGTCACATTGCAAGAGGGAGGGAGGGAGGAGGGGACAGGAGGGGCTGCAGCATCAGAGTGTGGTGCAGACTCCATCAGACCCTGTGCAAAACACCAGGCTTTACTCAAACCTTTTGAACCAATAATTGAAATCATTCCTGTTTCAGCTCAGATTCAAAGTCAAACCTTTTGAACCAATAACTGAAATCGTTCCTGTTCCAGTTCAGATTCAACCACGATTTCAAAACAACACGACTGAGTCCATTAACACCCACTTTCAGTATGAAAAAAACCCAAGCCAAACCCCAAAAACCTAAACTATAATTAAAACCAGCTACAACCTGACTGGTTTGATCTCATTTGCATATCCCTTTTACTTCAAAACTTGGCATGAAAAATCAGTGAGAACTGAATCAAAGAGAACTGTTGTTCCTACAGCGAGACATTATCCTGAAGAACCCAGAAATGAACAAACTCCTCGTCTTATTTCAGAAGACCAATCAGTATCAAACTCATTAGCAGCCCAACAAGTATGTACACAATTAAATCAACAGCCTCTGAGATGATAAGCAAACCTGATGCAGGCTGGAGCTGTGATATCAGCCAGCAGAAGCACTGAGCTAGTGGTCATACAGACTCCAGGAAGAAAAGTACTTGTCCTCAGCACTCACAGTCTAGAGAGTCTCATCTTTTCCCAGTGGACATTTATTTCCCACCAGGAGCTGCACACACTATGCAGAGATGTTAAAAACCAACTGGTCTAAGAAACGTAATTATATCTTCCAACAAACCTTTTTTACGGTGGGGTTTGGGAGGTTCTGGCAATGAGGAAACCTGGAAAGACAGAAGAGAGGAGGAGTAAATACACCAGGTGAGGTTTCTTGAAGATCTGTTCTACAAAATAATCAGGAAGAGCAACTGGCAAATCCCAAAAGAGGGCATAAAAATGCATCGTTACCTTGCCAAGCTCTGCTCTTCGCTAGCCATAGCTGGACAGAGATTCCTCTCTGCCGTGTCGATTGAATGAACCCACCCATTTTACAGCACATTCCTGCTCTGGGGGCTCCCTGCAGTTACCAGGATTCTAGAAAGTGCCTCTCACCTTGTACAAAACCAGAACTCCAAGCGTTTCAGATGCTAACTAGAGATCACGCAGGAAAACGTCGCAAGGATTTCTGATTAAACACTTCTCAAGTGGTTCAGAGCAGCTGTTGCTGCGTGGGTGCAGAGAGGTCTTCCCTGCCAACCCCGGCACAGACCCCCTGCCAACCCCGGCACAAACCCCCTGCCAACCCCGCCACAAACCCCCTGCCAACCCCGCCACAAACCCCCTGCCAACCCCGGCACAGACCCCCTGCCAACCCCGGCACAAACCCCCCTGCCAACCCCGGCACAGACCCCCTGCCAACCCCGGCACAAACCCCCTGCCAACCCCGCCACAAACCCCCTGCCAACCCCGGCACAGACCCCCTGCCAACCCCGCCACAAACCCCCCTGCCAACCCCGGCACAGACCCCCTGCCAACCCCGGCACAAACCCCCTGCCAACCCCGCCACAAACCCCCTGCCAACCCCGGCACAGACCCCCTGCCAACCCCAGCACAAACCCCCCTGCCAACCCCGGCACAGACCCCCTGCCAACCCCGGCACAGACCCCCTGCCAACCCTGGCACAGACCCCCTGCCAACCCTGGCACAAACCCCCCTGCCAACCCCGCCACAGACCCCCTGCCAACCCCGCCACAAACCCCCCTGCCAACCCCGCCACAGACCCCCTGCCAACCCTGGCACAAACCCCCCTGCCAACCCCGGCACAAACCCCCTGCCAACCCTGGCACAGACCCCCTGCCAACCCCGGCACAGACCCCCCTGCCAACCCCGGCACAAACCCCCTGCCAACCCCGGCACAAACCCCCCTGCCAACCCTGGCACAGACCCCCTGCCAACCCTGGCACAGACCCCCTGCCAACCCCGGCACAGACCCCCTGCCAACCCCGGCACAAACCCCCCTGCCAACCCCGGCACAAACCCCCCTGCCAACCCCGGCACAAACCCCCTGCCAACCCCGGCACAGACCCCCTGCCAACCCCGGCACAGACCCCCTGCCAACCCTGGCACAGACCCCCTGCCAACCCCGGCACAAACCCCCTGCCAACCCCGGCACAGACCCCCTGCCAACCCCGGCACAGACCCCCTGCCAACCCCGGCACAAACCCCCTGCCAACCCCGGCACAGACCCCCCTGCCAACCCTGGCACAGACCCCCTGCCAACCCCGGCACAGACCCCCTGCCAACCCCGGCACAAACCCCCTGCCAACCCTGGCACAGACCCCCTGCCAACCCCGGCACAGACCCCCTGCCAACCCTGGCACAAAACCCCCCTGCCAACCCCGGCACAGACCCCCTGCCAACCCCGGCACAGACCCCCTGCCAACCCCGGCACAAACCCCCTGCCAACCCCGGCACAGACCCCCCTGCCAACCCTGGCACAGACCCCCTGCCAACCCCGGCACAGACCCCCTGCCAACCCCGGCACAAACCCCCTGCCAACCCTGGCACAGACCCCCTGCCAACCCCGGCACAGACCCCCTGCCAACCCCGGCACAAACCCCCTGCCAACCCCGGCACAGACCCCCCTGCCAACCCCGGCACAAACCCCCTGCCAACCCCGGCACAGACCCCCTGCCAACCCCGGCACAGACCCCCCTGCCAACCCCGGCACAAACCCCCCTGCCAACCCCGACACAAACCCCCTGCCAACCCCGGCACAGACCCCCTGCCAACCCCGGCACAGACCCCCTGCCAACCCTGGCACAAACCCCCCTGCCAACCCCGGCACAGACCCCCTGCCAACCCCGGCACAAACCCCCTGCCAACCCCGGCACAGACCCCCCTGCCAACCCTGGCACAGACCCCCTGCCAACCCCGGCACAGACCCCCTGCCAACCCTGGCACAAACCCCCCTGCCAACCCTGGCACAAACCCCCTGCCAACCCTCCCCAAGCTCCCGGCCCAGCACCTGCCTGGTCTGTGGAGAAAAAAAAGCATTTCATGTTTTTTTCTTACTTTGCATCAAAAAACAGGCCTTCACAGAAGAGAACCATGATCACCCAGGGGAAGTCTTTTTATTTTCGACTCCCAGTTTCTCGGGGAAGAGCCAATTCCTCACCCCTCTGCCCCAGGGACAAGGCACGATCTGACTGAGCTGGGTCACCTCCCCTCACCTGATAGAACCATAGAATGGTGAAGGTTGGAAGGGACCTTAAAGATCATCAGGTTCCAACCCCCCTGCTACGAGCAGGGACACCTCCCACCAGACCAGGATGCACAAGGCCTTAATAAACCTTAATAAACAATTTTTTCAAGTGGAGATTCAGTCAACCCTTATTCCTTGTAATCTTTTAGTAGCATTTCCTCGTTCTGCTCTCTTTGTTTACTGGGGGAGGAGGAGCAGAGTGGTGCAGGTACCTGAGCTGTGGGGACCCCCAGGTGTGCACAGGAAGGGCTTTTACCAGCTTTGTTTCTTCATAATTTCTATCAGGTTAGTCACTTTTCTGATTCATATTGTGAGAAGCTGAGCTGGTATTTGCACAAAATCACCCAACCCCCAGTGCTTGTTCCTAAGCAGCAACAACCAGCACAAAGGCTGATTTTTTTACTATGTGCATTCTTTTTTTAACCTGTACACCTCATTTCCATTCTAAGTCCTGTCACTCAGCACTGTTAAGACTTCCCTGTAGTTTCTCATATTCCATCCTCACCTGAATAACTTTCTGGCCACCCTTCCATCCAGATCATTTCTAGATACACTGAACAACACCAGAGGCCTGGGACAGCTCCCCAAGGGGCTTCATTCATGACCCCCCTCTACCACAAAAATAAAGGAACATTTCTTCCTTCTTTCTGCTTCTCACTTTTTAACCCGATATTTATTAATGAGAGGTTTTTTGTTGGTTTTTTTTTTTTTTTGCTTTATTACAAGACCATTTATTTTCCTTAAGAGCTCGTGGCGATAAGAAATCAGGTTGCAGGACACAGCAACCCCAATAAAAGTCAGAATAAGGCTGAACTTCCATTCTGTTTTCAATACCAAGTGTGCAAAGATTAAAAACCCACTCTTAAAAGCACTCCCCGCCGCCGCCCCGGCCTCCCCTCGCCTTCCCCCGGCCCCCCCGGCGCTCGGCCCCTCACCGCTGCGGCCCTTGGCTCCGCCATGGCTCCAGCAGCCGGAAGCACGGCCTGTTACCATGGTTACCAACCACTTCCGGGCCAGCCCTAGCCGAGCCCGGCGCGGACCCTGATGGGAAGGCGGCGGTGGCGGCGGGAGGGGTGGAGGTACTCTTCCCCCGCCCCCCGGAGTCAGCCTCGGTCCCGGCATCCGTTTGTCTTGAAAAACACCTAAGTGATTAATGGAATAATACATTATAGGTTTATTAGGAAGGGTTTGTCCGGAACAGGGGGAACACGACCGTGAATGAGGAGGGAGGCTCCGGGCGAGGAGCCGGAGGCGGCCCCAGCTCCCTCCTCACAGCGGCCCGGCCCCCCGAACCCCTTCTGCGAGCTGCCGGGAGCGGGCAGGAGACGGGGGGCTTTGCTCTTTTTTTATTTTCCACAGTGGCCGCAGAGCCGCCCACTGCAGAGGGTGCTGGGGCCGTGTCCATAGAGACAGGAAATTGCTCTGCGAATGCTGGAAAGCTGAAGAGGAACAGCCGCAGATTGCTCCGCAAACTAGGGCTTTAATCAGCATTATCTTAAGGTTTATCAGTAGCCACCAAGACTGAAGACAGGTTTCCTTCGGGCTCGAGCTTGCCCAAATCCTCTGAATGTTCACGTTACTCCATCTTGGGCAACATGGAATAAAAACCCAACACCAGGTAGAGTCTGTGCTTCCACTGGCACAGCCCACCGTGCTCAGGAAGAGCTCACAGCTTTCAAAAGCAGTTAAATAGATGAATGGGGAATTTTTGGGAAACAAGGGGAAGCCCAAGTAGGCCCCAGCTGCAAGGTAGAGACCAACAACTCCACACAGCCCTGCTCCATCCCACCCCTCACGAGCCGTGGCAGGAAAAGTAATGGAAAAGCACTGGGGAAAGTGGCTGCGCGTGATTCCCAGGGGCAAATAAACCATTGTGGGGGGAAGCTGAAGTAGAAATCAGGTACAGGGGGACAAAATGGCATGGCTGGAAGCATCGGGATTCCTCAGAGAAGGAGCTGGAGCCACTCGGGGAACCAGCATCTCACTGACCTGCCTGGGAGCTGCGTTTTTAATTCGGCCCTTTGCAAAGGGCTTCCCCCTTCCAGCTGGCAGGTTGACAGAGCTTTGAGGACACTAGCCTGGCGAAAAATACCACAGGAGGAATTCCTATACAGGAGTAAATTTAATAAAACCACCACCAATTGTTTACTTTAACATAGCTCTTGTTACAGAAATCATAAAAATGGACTCAGTAGCTAACTCATTCGTTCTTTCCCCTTTTAATTGAAAAATACCCCACTGATTTCAACTTCCACTGCACTAGATGGAGTGTTAATTATTTGCCAGGACAGTACGCCCAGTAATTGAGCCCAAAACAAACACAAAGACAATTCCATCATCTTTCCTTTTCAATGTTATGACTCGTTATAATGTCAGTGAAACTGCAAACAGCAACGAAGGGTCCATTTGACAGATGAAAGGGGGAGGGAGAGGAGATCCACAGCCAAAATCTTTCCGTAAGTCTTTGGAGAAGTGGTGCAAAATACTCCTCCTTTTCCTGCCTCGGAATTGAAAATAAAACTCTAAACACACACACACACACCTTCCTCTAGGATCAGAGGAGTGTATGGATGGGAACAGGCAAGTTGGGAGTGGGGCAGGCAGATCCAGAGCCAAAAAAAAAGAGGCAAAGCATCCCAAAGGGCAGCGTCCATCGGGCACTAACGCAATGCACGGGGGACTCCCGAGTGCCAGGAGGGGACAGGGACACACACACACACACACACCCTGGCTGTAAAGGAACTACAGGAAGAGGAAAAAAAAACCCCAACTTCTCTAGTAAAAGCCTTCAGAAAAAAAAATTTAAAAAAAAAATATATTCACTACACCAGCACACACTTCCCCCACCCCAGCCCAGGGAAAACAAAACAAAAAAGAAAAAAAAAAAAAATAACCAAAGAAAATGCACAGCAAATAGACATAATCTTGAAGATTTTTAAAGAATAAATATTTTTTTGTAATTAAACATTATGCAAACACGTGCCACGCTTGCTCTTTGTCCATGCATATGCGCTATATACAACTTTGAAAAATACTGTGTTGTCCTCTTTTTTGTTTTAAAAGTCATATACAAAGGTTGTTTTATTTTTTTTTTTTCCTTGCTGTGCCCCCCCCTCCCCTCCCCAAGAACCTTCTTTACAACGAGCCAAGCGACATTCACCGTGTACTTGAGTGGCAGAGAGAAGGGGGAGGGGGGGTGGGAGAACCATCCCCCCCCTTACCAAAGTACATCAAAATGGCTGGTTTGGACATGAAAAGCAGTGTCAAGAAACTGGTTTAAATTTTATCTGTACTACACACAGGAAAAAGAAAGATAGAAAAGAAAAAGGAGTCGCCTTGGAGAATGAAGCTACGTTACAAGTTAAAGTTGGAGGGTTTGTTGGGTTGTTTTTTTTAGTGCGTCTGTCACACTCTTATTGGCCGCCTAGAATACTGTTGTACAATGGTTTATCTACCTTGGTTTTGTTTTTTATTACAATATAATTTACTTAAATCTTTCTGTTAAGAAAACAGAAGCCCGGTACTACAGCCCAGCGGTGTAACAGGCGCAGCGCCTCGTGTGTGTGTTTATGGAATCGCATGAGCACTCTAGATGGGAAAGGGTTCAGAGTTCGTTTCTGCAGGGCCACCCTCAGTCCTCGATGTACTCCCACAGGTCCTTCTCGTAGCCTTCATGCACGTGCTGCAACAAAACCCTCCGCCGGCTCTCGCAGTATCTGTGGGAAGGGGAAGAGCAGAGAACAGGCGGGTTAGGAACCACAGCTCAGCCCCAGCACGGAGGAACACCAGCCTGCACTGAACCTTGCTTCTGAAAGGAGATCCCTGAGAAGGGACTTAGGATTTGTAGTCTGTTAACGGTGCTAATTAAGACTTCAGTGGCTCCAGTCAATCAGCTCCAGGGCCCCGGCTGAAAAAACAGCATGCAGAGGAGAGGATGGAGACAAGGATGATGGCCTGCACGATGCCTACAGCCTGCATGTGGAGATGAGGGTGGAGGAGGGAGGGAGCAGAGGTCCACTCAGTGGGGATTTGTCTCAGCCATACTCACTCATCCTTGTGAAACCACTGCCCAAGTGGAACAGGCCAATAAAAGGAGGAGCTATGGTGGTGGCTTTGATACCCCCACTGGCTGGCCCAGCACTGGATCCAGGACTGGGAATTCTCTGTTCTCTCTCTAAGTTTTCCTCTCCTATTCTCTCTCTCTTGCCTTTCCCAAAATCACTTAATAACACAGGTCTAACCACGACTCTTCCTCAGGCCATGCAGCTTGGACATCTGTATTGTGAATTTCATCATCTAAATCATCAGCCTTTATGATCACACAGCCTGAGATAATAATTGCAGTCCCAACATTCCTTCTATAGTTGGAATTAAACCTCATATTCAAATACAGACCTTGAGTGACATTTCACATTAGTCTGATCAAAGGGCATCGGATGGTCCAACATTTCCTTGGACTGTAACATTTCAATCTCTCCCCCTGGGAGGGCCAGGTCTGAGCCCAAGGTTGGATCCAGCCATGCTGAGGCTCCTCTCTGACAAGGAGTTTAGAAAGCAAAGGGGTCCAATCTGGACCTCCTTGGGTTGCCCTACCCGGGTCATGACACAGGGGTAGGGGTGACACCCAGAAGGGGACAAAGCTCTCCTCAAACCTGGGCTGGCACCTGCCCCCTGAGCCCTATCAAGGCAAGACAATCCTGCTGGGCAAAACCTCAGGAGTGCTGACCCAGCTCTATTCCCCTCCAAAATCCTGGCAGAGTGATCAAGCTGGCTACAAAAAGGGTCCTGGGCCTGGCTGGAGCACAAGTTTTACCTCATGTGGCAACTCCTGGGTCTCAGAGGGTCACTGCACCCTTCCAAGTCTTCCCACCTACACTCAATTCAACCAACCAAGCTGCAAATAAAACTGATCCCAGAGTTACATACAGTCCTGCCAGGATCAATGATACTGAGGAAAAGTGGTATCATAGGGACTTATCAAAAGATGCCACGTTTATTTGGGGTGCATTAGCCAACTAAGATGACAAAAAAGCAGAGAAATGTTTAAATTATTGAGATTCCAAGAGCAAATTAGAAAGACGCAGCAGGCATTTCTGGATCAAACCCCTTCCAGCAGCGATGCCAAAGTCTGCATCATCTTTAGACACACAGGGGACAAGACACATCTCAGTAACAGCTCCCAGGGCCCCAGGTGCAGCTTTGTAGCCAGTTCACTGTTCTGGAGCAGCCCCCCTGGAGAGGGGAGAAACTGGAAGCCAGGAGCCAAAGGCCGAGTTACAGATTCCTGCTGGGAATTGTGCAGTTCAGCTCCTGAGCGTGCGCGTCGGCCAGGATGGCACCCGAGGGGCTCTTGCAAGGTGGGAACTCTGCTTTCTTGGCAACAGCCAAACATCCCTCTGCTTGCTAAAGGGGGGGGGATCTCCCAGCAGGAGACCCCAGTGGAAAACTACCCTCAATCCAACAGGTGCTAACACGTAGGCAGGAATTCCTCACCTTGACCCGCAGCCCTAACCCTGCCTCCACTCCAGGTCTGATCGGAGTGAGGTTTATCTGAATAAAAGTGTCCTGGCTCCTCTCACTGCTCTCAGTTGCTGCACCAGAAATCACCGTACACAAAGTCCCACTGATTCCCTGAAGCATGTGACAGCAAACATGCAGTTTCTGCTTTCCCAACTTCAGTTATTTTGCTGCCAGTGGCAGGGGTTTCAACCTGTTTTCCAGAAATGTATTTGCCAGCTAAGAGATCCAAACAGCTGAAACCAAATCAGCCAGGAGCTCAGTTCCTGCCCTTTCCCAGAGCTCTTTAAACCCACCTGGACAACATCCCTGGTCCCAGTCTTGCATCAATACATCATAACCAGTACAGAGAGCACCGTGCAGGACATAAGACATGACTGAACTAGATAATGAGGGACCTGCCCAGGCTTGACAGATTGGTATTTTCTTCCCAACATGAAGGCAGGTTTGGGATACTGTATTTTCAGGAAATTCAGGCTATATTAGGTTTAAATTTCTTCTGGATAGCTGTTATCACTTCTAGAGAGCATCCCGTTTCAGAGGACTTAAGTGAACAAGCAGCTTGAGCCGAGATCCCAACTTATCAGTGGTCATAAAGGGTAACTCAGAAAATGTCTCAAAAGAGAAGGTCTGACAGTCTTGTCCAGTCCCAGATGTGCTGCCAGACTATGGCAGAGTGAGCCACAGGCCATCACTCAGTGCCACTTCCACTCCCCACAGCCCCAGTCACCACAGCTCACCCCCAAGTTAGCCATAACAAATTCAGTGACTTTGGCAAGATGCCTCCAAAGGGTGAGCCATCATCCTCTGACTCATCCTCATTTACAGCTTGGCATTTTTCCACTGTGCAGAAGCAATTCCTCTGGGACTGTAAAAAGCATTTGGCATTTGTGTCACCTGAACCCCAGCTCTTCTCTTCCCCAGTTGGGCAGGTTGCTTTGTCCCTCCTCTTTCAGGTGGCTTTTCTGCACCCACTTTTTGCACAAATAGGCCCAGCAGATAAATAGAAGAGCCGATTGCTCTAATGGCAACTCAACCTAGGCCAAAGTTGTCAACTGAGACAACAGTCACTCTTTGTTCTTCTCCTCACTCTGTAGGTCCTATCTTGGTCCTGGCCACCCCCACGTGCTCCTCTGTGCAGGAACAGCAGCGTGTAAAAGGCCATTGCTTTTGGTCACAACATTTTTCCACTATGGGATTGAATCTTCTAGCTACATCAGCAGAGCAGACACAAGGCAGAGCTGGGAACATCTCCCTGCAGGCTGTCACCTCCCCCGAGGGCTGGGCCCAGCAGGAGCACATGAAGATGCTGCCAGCATCTGCGTGAGGGCTTCAGCACTGAGGGCTCCAGGGGCTGGCACAGGACACGAGAGCTGCTGTCCTCAGATGGCCAAGGACCGGCTGATGATCACAATGTATGGCAGAAGGCCAAGAGCAAACAGCTTCCCAGGGACAGGACTCTGGAGAAAACTGTAGCTTGGCAAGCACACATGCCACCACCTGTCACACGGGATGGTGACACAGGTATGGGGGCAGCTTGGAGACAGGGAAAGCAAAACACAAACCTGTACTTGTCCTGTACTTTCTGCTTTATGTCCTGCAGTGAATCTTGGGATATATCTCGCTCAAGGTACCCAGAAAGCACCTCTGTAGCATTCTCTAAGTCTGCTTGGTTATTCTGCAAAGACAAAAAAAACAAAACAGGTGTATTTTGGGGTGGAAAGGAAGGGCTTTTTTTCCTGCAATCCAACTTAAATAAGCACTGAAACAAAAAGCAGACTATGCACTGTGTAACACTCTAGTAACCTGCTCTGAGCATCAAGACTGAAAAACCTGAAATGTCTTCATTTGATCAGAAGAGAATCTGTATATCTACCACCAAGGCTTCTGTCTTCATCAATCTGCAATATACTGGGCAAGCCTAAAAAAAACCTTTCCTTCCTAGTGGTACAGTGTGATGCAAGACAATTCATCTTGCATCCTGTTCCTTGTCTCTTTATTTTTCCTACCAGCACTGGCAAAGCCTCCACTGACTCCTGGAACGTTCCCAGCAGTACCAGAGCACAGCTTTCACCACTGCTCAGTAGCTCCCTGTGCCCTTTGCTGAGCATGAAGCACAGAAGCATCCTGCTCAGGTTCTGCACAAAGCTCAGCAAAGGACTCTTCTAAATCAAGAGCAGCCAAAACAGTTTCACCTGCAAGACAGACTGGACCTCCCCATTTAAACCTTCAACTGCAATTTTTCTGGTAGTGCCCTTTTAAAAAAGCCAACATGAGGGAAAGGCAAAATGCCAGATTTAAGGTTTGAACTGGCAATGGTGGCATGAAGACAGAACCTCAATCACTTTCCTGTTCCAGAGGGCGGTACCTTGTAACTCTGCTCCTCCAGCAGCAAAGGATCATAGACTGGTTTGGGTTGGAAGGGACCTTAAAGATCATCCAGATCCAACCCCCCTGCATGGGCAGGGACACCTCCCACTAGACCAGGCTGCTCCAAGCCCCATCCAACCTGCCCTTCAACACTTCCAGGGATGGGGCAGCCACAGCTTCCCTGGGCAACCTGGGCCAGTGTCTCACCACCCTCACACTCAAGAATTCCCTCCTCATGTCTCACCTCAATCTCCCCTCTTCCAGTTTTCATCCATTCCCCCTTGTCCTCTCCCTCCCTGCCCTTGTCCAAAGTCCCTCCCCAGCTTTCCTGGAGCCCCTTCAGGCCCTGGAAGGTGCTCTAAGGTCTCCCTGGAGCCTTCTCTTCTCCAGGCTGAACACCCCCAACTCTCTCAGCCTGTCTCCAGAGCAGAGCTGCTCCAGCTCTTGGATGTGATACCCAGCAGGACATCTAACTTTCAGACAATAGAATATTAAGACAGATTCACTTTTCTACAATTGGGAACAAGAGCTTCTCCAAGCATTTAATCCCTATTTCACTTAGCTTTGTAATCTGAACTCCTGACAACCACGTTTTCTCCTACCTCAAAGATAATGGACTGATTATTCTTTTTGAGGTAGAAGGCAAAGACGTAAGTGTACATGAGTGTGGCACGACACTGGCAGAGGACGTCGACTGCTTTCTTCAGGAACTGCACCTCGATCCACGACATGTTGTGCTGCTGCATCTCCTCCATCTTCTGCTTCACCTGAGCATAGAGCTTGTGCTCGAAGCGCAGGCTCTGCATGTGGTTCATGTAGCGGTTGCAGTAGAACAGGTACCTCTGCAGGGCTGCCCTGGATCGCTGTGTTAATTCCCATTAAGGAAAAAAGAAAACAAATAATTAAAACAAAGTAATGGCTGCAAGAGAAGTAAACCCTGCGTGAGGCTCCTCCTGACCCTGAGAACAAGCTTCCTTTCCAGAGGTGCTTCCTCTCCCCTCATGTTGGCCAGACGTGGATGGCGCCGCGTTGTGTGGCGGCGTTAACCCGGACATTGTGTGGAGGTGAGAGGCCAGGCCCCCCAGCTGCCTGTCCTGCAGGGCACTTCCCAGCTCAGCTGGGACAGCCTCACTCCCAACCTAGAAAGTAATTAGAATCACGTTGCTAAAGCCTGATCAGTTTTGAATTTCAGCCTCTCCATTCTAGTCACGGGATGTAGATGCTCCCCGTGTCACAACAAACAGGGAGAGGCAGATTTATTTATTTATTTTTGCTCATCAGGAATTCTAATTAAACAATAACTGTGCTTGTGTTAAGAGGGTGACCTTAGGTTGTCCAGGCCACACTGATTATAGTGCAGGGGAAAGACACCATGTGCTACGTCATCCGGGAGAACCAGGATGACTCAATACACAGCCATTCATCTTACTTTCTTCTCACTGACAGATCATATGGGGGGAAAAAAACAAGGACAACACGGGCATGGCTAAAATGCAATTAGTGGCTGTACAAAGGTGGCACATATTAGCCAAAGTCATCTCTATCATCTGCAGGAGGATGGGCTGCAGAAATACTGGGCTTCTTGGCTATAAGGGCGCTTTGACAGATGCAGGAAATGGATTGCCGCAAGCTGCAGCTCACATCATGCAACCCCTCCCACCACAAAGGGGTTTGGCTCTGTCCATAGTCACAAAACAGTTCCATGTAGCTGCATCTTCACCCACAATTTCTGCTCTGTCAAACCTCCAAGTATAGTTATTGAAACAACAGCAGGCTACTCTATTTACAGCCCAATGGTCTGCAGTGTTTAGGCACCTTGGGATTCGCATGAAGAACTTTGCAGTAAAGAGTATTTTATGAAGGATGTGAGGATGACTCCCTCAGACCCACAGCATTACAGTGACTTCATGTGAAGAGCTGCTGTGGAACAGCCAAGGCAGCATGACAGCTAACAACTGAGTTCACATGTTCTTTAAATTGGGTTAAAGTGACTTGGAGTGCTTTTTCTAGCACGAGCCAAGACTCCAAAGCTGACGGGGAACTTAACTGTCTTTTGGATTTGTGCCCAACTCCAGGAAATTCTTCAGAGCTGATTTATAGGTTTACAGCAAGCCCAAAAGCACGTCACAGGGTTGGTGATCTCCCTCATCACCAAGGGTTATGGACTCACCTCCTGTGCATCCCTTGCTGCCTTTGCATCATCCTCATTGTAGCGATTACAGTTGTACCTGTAACAGGGACACCGATTCCACACATTTCAGTCCAAACCGATTGCTTGCATCACTGCTTCCTCACCTTCCAGCAAGACACACTCCTGAACTCACCAGGCAGATCCATGGGGCTCCCAGGGGCCCAGACACACCCAGCAGAACTCAGCTTTGCAGTTCTGGTTCCGACAGACCATGTGGTTGCAGCCCCCGTCCTTCTCGATGGTGACGTGGCATTTCGGGCACTCCTGTTCCCGGGACAGAGAGCACGGTCAGCAGGAAAGCACAGAACCCTTGTCAAGTTAGAAGGGTTCCTGTGGCACTAAGAGATGACACATCAAGTGAAGTGCATGATTTACTTCTTCCCTTTGAACACTGAGACCATCTTCTGAGTCAAGCCCTAAAGTATTTCCAAAACAGGAGCAGAAAGGTAACAAAAACCCCTAAAGAATAACACATTTTTAATATACTGCTCTCCCAGTTGTACCCTGTGTGGGTAATTTCATCACCTCCTCCAAGATCACACTAGTAGTGATTGTCTGTAACAGCCCCGGGAAAGGCATCTCTGACTTTCCTCACCATCATGTTTTGTCTACTCCAGCACTCAAACTGGAAGAAGCCCACAATGAGCTAGTATCATCCTGCCATCAACCCCAGACACCTGCAGTTGTAAAACGCAATCCAAAAAGGAGTTGAAAACGTGCAGCAAGAATCCAGTGTGCTTCAAAGAAGCTCCTGTCAGCTAAAAAGCCACTTGTCCTCCTGGGGCATTTCCACCCTTCCCTTCAGGCCCTGTTTTTTCCCCTTCAGGTGACACCTCACTTAAGACTTCACGACAAAAGCCCACCTGGGGTTTCCCTTTCAGGTGCAGGGCCTTTGACAAACACGATGATATCAAAGAGCAGCAGAGCACAGGGAAAGCTTTGGGGAACAGGGTGGGATTTTTATAACACAAATGTAACTCCCCTACATCAGCAGCACCCAGCCACTTCCTAAAGTGATATTCAACTCATGTAGAACATTAAAGATGATTTCCATAGTATCCCAATGAGTACACACAGCAAGGATGTACTCAGCTGGCTCTATGGGCACAGCAAGCCAATCATAGAATCATAAGGGTTGGAAGGACCTCTGAAGATCATCAAGTCCAACCCCCCTGATGCAGCAGGAACACCTGGGGCAGATCACACAGCAACAGGTCCAGATGGGTCTTGAAAGTCTCCAGAGAAGGAGACTCCTCAACCTCTCTGGGCAGCCTGTCCCAGGGCTCCATCACCCTCACAGGAAAGAAGTTTCTCCTCATGTTGAGGTGGAACTTCCTGTGTTGTCACCTGGTGCTGTTTCCCCTTGTCCTGTTGCAGGCACCACTGAACAGAGACTGGCCCATTCTTGACACCCACCCTGCAGATATTTGTAGACATTAATAAGGTCCCCTCTCAGTCTTCTCAAGACTAAACAGCCCCAGGTCCCTCAGCCTTTCCTCATATGACAGATTCCAGCCCCTTAATCATCCTTGTAGGCTCTGTTGGACTCTTTCCAGCATATCCCTGTCCCACTTGAACTGGGGAGCCCAGAACTGGACACAATACTCCAGATGTGGTCTTACTAGGGCAGAGCAGAGGGGGAGAAGAACCTCCCTTGACCTGCTGGACACACTGTTCTTAGTGCATCCCAAGATACTATTGGCTCTTTTGGCCACGAGGGCACGTTGCTGTCCCATGGATAACTTGTTGTCCATGTTGGGGCTGCCTTCCAGCAGGTCAACCCCTAATCTATACCCGTGTGTTTTTTCTTCCCAGGTGCAGGACTCTACACTTATTCTTGTTGAACCTCATGAGGTTCATCTCTGCCCAGCTCTCCAGTCTGTCTAGATCTCACTGAATGGCTGCACAGCCTTCAGGTGGATCAGTCCAGCTCTCTCCTGCTGCTTGTTCCTGTGGCACCTCTTGTGCAGGGACCAAAGGCAGCTGCACAACAGCTGGGCCAAGGAACACATCAGGTCAAAATTAAGCAGCAAGTACAAAGGAAAAAAAGCCCCAACTAAAGCCATTGTAGCCTGAACCTGTTCCTCAGCCCAGCTCAAGCAGCCACACCAGCACTTCTGAAGTTTCTGCAAAAGCCACTTTTATCTACAAGGCAGTAACAAACAGATCCCAACAAGTCATCTACACTCATCCAAAATCAGCTGCAGCTTTCAGGTCAGAGTTGTATAAAGCCCCCTCCCCAGCTAGAAGCAGATCTCCACTGTTTGCTAACCAGAGGAGACATCAAGAGCACCACTTCCTAGCGTGGCATTCAGATAAACTCTCAATAAAGGAAGAAGCCAACACATTCCAGCAGTGTGTAACTGCTACTTCTTGTACATCCACTCAAGGTGTCCCAACTAGTACAACATTTCTGTAGGAGTGTGCCCACTGTATTGTAAGAGACAGGGCACCTGCACACCTCAGAAGATAGGCTCTGGAGGTGCAGAAGACCAGTGTGGTCTCCAGATGTCAGATGTGGCCCTTCCCGTGGCAAGGAGGGAGGTTTGCAGTAAGGCAAAGCAGGTCACAGGGGAGAAGGGGCAAGGGGAAGCCACAAGGGACTGCAGCTTCTTTTTGGCCAGTGTAATTGAAGCGTTTTCAGCTCGTTTTGCTTCCTGATGATTGCAAACTTGTAGACCTGAGCACTCATGGCAACCAAGGCTCATCACAGCAGCCTGACCCACCTCTGATGTTATCCTTGCTTCAAGCTGGGGGGGCTGAACAGGATGCTGTTCCCTTCCAGCCTAAATAATGTCCTTATTTTGGTTTCCCCTGCAATGGCAGAGCACTCCACTGGAGTACCACCATCCTTTCTTCCTCCTCAAAGTCCTGCTTTGGTCCTACAGTCTGATCTTGAGAGGGAAGAGTTAAGGACTGAGCAGAAACTGGTGACAACCCACACAACCAGCAAGGTTTTCTTGAGCAAGGGCATAGCTATTCCTTTGAAAGCAGCTGGTGCCCTCCCACAGGACTTGTTTGGAAAGCACTGTCCTCCTGCTCAGCCAAGAAAGGCACTGCTCCCATCCCATCAACAGGTCACAACCCTGGGCTTTGGTTCAAGGGTGTTTTTCAGCTGGTTGTTTCTCTGATAGGTTCAAGCAGCAAGCAAGCACACAAGGTGAGTTTTCCAGCCCTGGTTTCCTTCCCATCACAGAATCGTCACAGTTGGAAAAGACCTCCAAGATCACCCAGTCCAACCATCAACCCAGAAAACCCCACCCTGCCCACTAGAGCATGTCCTGAAGTGCCACATCTACACATTTTTTAAATACCTCCAGGGATGGTGACTCCACCACCTCCTAGGCAGCCTGTTCCAGTGCCTGGCCATTCTTTTGGTGAAGAATCTCTTCTTAATATCCAGTCTAATCCTCCCCTGGCACAACTTCAGGCCATTTCCTCTGGCCCTGTTGTTATCTTCTTGGGAGAAGAGGCTAATGCCCACCTCCCTATAACCTCACCTGTGTTTGTCCTACAAACAGAGTAGCTGTACTACAAACAGAACAAAGGAAGCAGAGCAGCTCCCTTGCAGGCTCTCTGAGGGGGTCAACATCAGGTTGTCCTCTTGGGCCATCCATAGGATGGATATTCAGCCAGGTAAGCTTGTTCCCAATTAGTCAATCAATGCAATTCTGTGATTTTCTGAGTCAAAAAACATCTTCCTTTGAGCACCCAGTGCAGTATCTTTTTCCCTTTTCCAGGCAGCAATCCTCCCTCTTCCAATCCTGCACCAACACCTCAGGACCCAAATTCAGGTTTATCCCACCAGCATCCTTCACACCTGTGAAGATCCTGGCTCCATTAGCTCAACCAGGACACAGGTTGATAACATGTATGAGCAGTGGCAACTGTGACATCAGGACACAGCTCAAACACTAATCCTGGAGCATGCAGGGCCAACAGTTTTCAGGTGAAGATGGTGGTCACAGAGCTGTGTGGTTTCTTCCAAACATGTCTCATCTGATGAGACACTGACACCCACGTGCCTCGGTGCAAGATGCAGCTAAGCCCAACAAACAGCTGCAGCCATCACTCCTGCTTAGGGAAATCCCACAACAGGGAGGAGAAACAGTTCCCAGATGACCTCCTACCAAGCTGGAGAGGTGCAATGGGGCACGTTCACACCACGAGGATGTGGGGTCATCCTCATCCAGGCTCATCATTGAGCCAGGCTCAATGAGAAGCACTGAAATTCTGCTCTCCTGCCTTTGAGACCAAGCTCCTGGTGTCTCAACACCACATGTGCTAAGGGCTTCCAGCCCTGTGATGCAAACCAGAACACAAAGACCCTAATTACAGCCCTGTGAGTACAGGCAATGCCATCCTTTTCCAGCCTTTGTACACCTGTCAAGCAAAGCACAAAGACAGATAACACAGATGCAGGAAGTCGTGTAAAAACGGAGTATTATAGAAAAAATTAAGGACAAGCCATGAGAAAAACATGCTAAATAAATGCTGAACATCAGTGGAAAGAAAAAAAAAGCAGCAACTACTCAAGCCACCAACGCAACGAGTGGGAGAGATTTATAGATTAAGGAGGATAGGGAAGGAGGATCTTATTGAGAATTACGGCTACGCAATTACATATTAGCCAGCAAATCAAATTACTAAAGCAGCAGATTACTCTGCACGTTATCTGTCATGCCACGATGCAGCAGTGACCTCATTAACACTGTTCCCCTCCAAACAATCCCGTGGTGTGCTTACATGCTGCACTTTGAAACAAAAGCCTGGGCAAACCTGGCAAAGGAGAACAATCCCTATTTTGTCGTGAAAGGCTGCGTGTACATAAAACACCATCAACCTCAGCTGCTGTTTTGTGAAGAGGAGGCTAAATAGAAATGTATTTCTTATTTCAGGGCAGGTGAAATAGCTTAGTTCTCTCCAGAAGCCCCGGAGGCAACTGGTGTGCACCAGCCTCCCAGCCATGTTCACACCCATCTAAAACCTACCCTATAGAAAAAAAATCCTCAAACACCACAGGGATGTCATAGAATCATTAATGTTGGAAGGGACCTTAAAGATCATCAAGTTCCAACCCCCCTGCCATGAGCAGGGAACCCTACTAGCAGTAGTAGCACAAAACCTCGTCCCATCTGGCCTTAAAAACCTCCAGGAATGGGGCATCAACAACCTCCCTGGGCAACCCATTCCAGTTCCTCATCACCCTTATAGTGAAGAATTTCTTCCTAATATCTAACCTAAATCTCCCCTCTCTCAGTTTAAAACCGTTACCCCTTGTCCTATCACTATCTTCTGTGATGAAAGGCCCCTCCCCAGCTTTCCTGTAGGCCCCTTCCAAGTACTGGAAGGTGCTATAAGATCTCCTCGGAGCCTTCTCTTCTCTAGGCTGAACAGCCCCAATTATTTCCTTAATGCATTTCAACAAAATCTAAAAATGCTGAACTTAATGATGGTTAGCACAAAAGAGTACACCCTGACAACATGGAGAGTCATCGAGCAAAGCAGGGCATCTTAAACCTTCATCTGAGAGGAAAAGATGGCACTTTGATATCTTGGGAAAGATGCTGTTCACAGTTCTGGCACGAAACTGAGTTGGTGAGAAATGAAAGAGTAAAGTTCGATGCTGATGCCCGGGGAGGATCTAGCAGGCTGCCAGAACTTCCACACGTTAGAACAAGTGTAGGACTTCCAGAAAGTACAGAGGGAGAGCATGTTCAGACATTAAAAAGTGACCTGAAAAGGAAGAGAACTGGGTTTGTGCCATTTTATCTCGCTTAGTGGAGAGAAATGGCCAATAGCTTTTTTGGAGGAAGAAAAGCTGCCTGGTTTAGACATCAGACATTCAAGTCCTGTCTAGCCCCGAAGATAACGAGATGGTGACATGCCAGGAGCCAAAAGCAGTAAGGCAGGGGCATTTTTATTATCTGATCAACAACTTTCATTAACACCAACTTAACTTCAGCAACAAAACCAGTGCCTTGGGTGAAGACCAGCACCCTCACCAGCTCTCTTCTGCCTTCAGTGTTCTAAGTTACAGAAGATTAACATCACAAACTCAGGTGAAATCAGGTTTCCCTGCTCCTTTTAGGCCCCTTCCAGGCAGTCTCAATTGACCTTAAGAGCCCAAAATAAAGGCACAAATCCAAGTTCTCTCTATTTCTTACTTCTTTGAAGGTCCACTTTACAGAAGTACCTGATCTGTGTGGTTTCTTTGTTCCCAAAGCCACAGGAACCAAACAAAACCCAAAACCTGTTTATTCAAGAAAGAAACTAAGAACCAAATTTGCACAATAGAAAGAAACATGCAACACCTTGAACTATTCAATCCTTCTCTACAAAACGACTGAGAATTAAAGGCTTGTGAAACAACTTCTATTGACGTCTCTCAAGTTTAAATTAATTTAGTTAAGATACTTTCACATACAAGTCCAGCTGAAGTAAAAGGCCATCAACTCCAGAACACACTGTTACAAGAGCTGCATCTTTTGTGTAAGTATAAAGAATTTAGTGCAAGTTTCCTAAGTGCAAGTAAGTGACTGTGAAATAAGAAGTTATACAGGAAACCACAGAACTCGCTACTCAAATCTCCTTGTTTTTCATTCAGACCATTCTACATAATTCATCAAAAAATGCAGAGAAACCATTCAGCTGGGTTCCACTTCCCTATTCTCTCATACAACAATTGCCTAATTTTCTTTTCCTATTCTGTCTCCCAGGGCAAGTTGGGACAAATGTATCTCACATTCTTCTGTTGCAAAGGATTACCCAGACTTCAAGCCTGCATTCCAGGAGGACTGGTATTTCTCTCTTACACCTTCATTTTGTTAAGACAGGAAGTTTTCTTCCCTGTGTGGAGACCACATGGGTCAGCACCCCAGCCCAGCATCAAGCTTAAAGGACCTGAGAAAGCACTTTTCCAAAGCTAGGAACAGCAACGGAGGCCACGGTAGCAACTGTGTTACTTGGAGAGTTTCTCCCACTGGGAACAGGGATTTTTGCATTGGATGGTACCTGATCCAATTCCCTTCTAGGTTCTTACAAATGAAGACATTCAGCATGGAATTTGGGCTCTGACTTGCAGTCACTGAAGCAAACAGCTGTGAGGGCACACGCCACCCCTCCCCAAACACAACTGTCCTGTTTTCCTGCTACAAGAAGTACAGGGAGAGTAAGGACAGACAGACAGGCACTCCAGCTCTGCAGTTCCTATCCCAGTGTCGCTGCAGCCTCACGCTATGGCCAGAGAGGGTTCTCCTTGGTCCCTCTCTGAGCAGCAGCAGCAGGCCTGTGGCTGTCAGGCAGGCACTGGGGTCCCTCTGTGCCTGTGGCCGAGGGCCAGCAGACAAACTGAGGCAAGAGGAGGTGGCTGGCAGCCCCGTGGCCCCGGGCCAAGCTGGGTCTCCAGAGGCTGCGAAGCTCCGACCGCAGATGTTCCAACAGCCAGCACGGCTTGTGCTTCACCCTCCCAGCAGGGTGAAATTACCACCTTCCACAGCTCTGGTGCCCACAAGAAGCCAGGGATCATTAGGAGGGGTGGGTCACGTTTCCTGCCAACTTTCCCCTCAATTGAATCTAGTGTCAGTTTGGAGAGAGAAGAATTGTGATATTGTCCTTCAGTTAATTCAATTGCTACAGATACCATAAGACTCCAGGACAGTTGGCTTGCTCAAATGCCTGGTGTAATTACCTCAATGTTAATTTCTTCCTGTTGCTGCTGTACAGCCTGGGCTCCAAAGTATTTTCTTGCTGTAGAAGCATCTCCTATGGTATTAGAGGAAGTAGCTTAGACAGGGATGTTCAAGGACAACAGCTTTTCTCCTGCTGACACCAGACTGCAGGAACCAAGGGATAAGGCTGGGCTGACGCCAGCCTGGCTCGGCCACACTCATTTCCTGTCCTCGTCGTCCTCTGGATGGGTGTTTCCCACAAAAAAGAAATCTTCTTAGTCTTAGTTCTTCAATACTACTTCTGACAGTCTGAACTCTTCTTTAAATACCAGCCCAAACACTAGCATGGCTCCTACCTGGCAAGGTCTAGATTCTAGCAGAAGAATAAAATAGAGAGGACCATCTTTATACAAGTATTTCTGTCCGTGCTCAAATGGGTGGGCAAGCAAGCTGCAGAAACCCTCATTGTCTTGCCTGAAAAAGAGCTAAGGAGCTCCCTGTTTCCAGCAGCCAGCATGAGCAGCATGATATTCGTGTTTGGTTTACAGTCACACCTATCCATGTGTCCTTTCAGCCTTCTAAATGAGCACAGAATCCAGTAATGGAAAGCTTTCACAGTGGCTCATAATGAAACTCAGCAGGGAGAGCTCAGATCCTGGTCTTTAGCAGCACATGCCAAGGTTGGGGTAGGTAGAAGACCAACAGACCTGCAGCCATGAACAGCATCACACCCCTGGGGACAGCAGCTGCACCTGATCTGCCTCCCAAGGGCTTTGTAATAGGCAAAACAGAACTGCAACACAGGCAAAGCAGGGCTGTGCCCATTCTGAGGTCCCAAGTATTTGCTACCCAAGGCTAAAAGCAGCTTTCCATGTGCTTACACTCAGCCCTTTCCAGCTACCTGGCTACCCTTCTTCAGGTGTTGCCTGTGTTAAGCTTGAAGACCAAGCAAACTTTGAGCAAATTTGGTTCAGTTCCTGAGCCACAAGACATCTCTGAACACAGGCACCTCGGAAAAAGCCAAGTTCACCTTCCTGAGCAATGTTCAGCCTCCAAGCAGAGACCACACAAGTCTCAGCTCACAAAAGGGGAAGCAGCAACCAGGGCTGCACAACTCCAGCCTGACTCAAGCCGTGCATTTCAGCCCGATGGGTGTTGCTGCTTTCACCATAATGCAACATTCCAGCTCAATGAAAAACACACGGCCAGCCCCACAAAGCAGCAGCCGCTGCTGCAAACAATACCATTAACCAGTTACACAACCCAGCTAACAAAACAAAGCAGCCATTTCCTCACACCCTCCCCACCTTCCTCCACCCTCCAGGCTCGGCAGTGGTGAGACCCAGGCCTGCTCCCAAAGTCCCGATGGCATCTGCTGCTTTTGTTTTCCTGCCACCATGCCAACCTCTCTTTTAATTCGTCCCAAATGGAGCAAATGCTGAAATTTCAGGCCGAGCTGGGCTAGCTGGAACAAAGACATTTACATAATAAAAATCTTAACAGCTGTGCTGCCAGTCTCTATCTGGAGTCCTGCCCAGCGGAAATGAACAACTCCTCCAGAGGCCAGCCCAGGGGATTTAAAGGCAGATGTAAATTATCAGAGCCAAATCGAGCCACGGGTGGTGTTAACATGCTTCACACATTGGAGGGAGGCACACATTTGCTCAGGGAAGCCATCAGTGCCAGACAGGAGCCCAAAGACTTAAGAACTTGAGCTTCCTTTGGGTCTCAAATTAACTCTTCCAAGAGCAAACTGCTGAACCTGAAGATCCTCCCCTGGTTTGAGGCAGTAACACCTATTTGCTCTTCAAACAAGAGTACTTTAGTGTACTGTGGATTTTAAGGCTTGCTCTTAATGACACACAACAGAAAGAATAATTCTAGTACAGGGGAATTCAGCTGTCATTTTTTTCATCTGGTAAATTCACATATGATACAAGAACCCTCACCTTTGTGTTTGCTGCAATCCAATTGGAAGTTTCACTGTCATCATCACACTTCTTAATCCATTTCTTTAGCCACTGTTAGAAAAAAGGAGACAGAAGAGAGTTACATTTAAATGTAGGGACTGTAAATGCTCCCTAGACATATTAAAGGAACACACAACCACATGGGAATATGGGGTGTTGGTGCTGGAAAGCAGTGAGAACAGCAACTAATTTAGTTGCAGCCATTTTCTGCAGCACCATCCTGATCCACAATCACTCAGCACAAACACTTCTGCAATGAGCTTGCAGTTCTCAGGTTCAACCAGCACAAATTTCACATGGGACCCTAAAATAATAAGGATGTTACAAGAGTGATCTGCCAAAACTGCAGTCAGGGCCTCTGTGATGGCTGGCTGCACATCAAGCCAGAGTAACTCCTTCCGTAGGACAAATCTCCAGGCTGATGAAGTATGGAACACCTACAGAAATGCCCAGTCCAGGAATGCTTGTTGTCAAAGTGAAGCATTCTCTCCTGAAGCACCTTCATTCCTCTTCAGAGTCACAGCTGCAACAGCCTCCTCCTCCTCCAGACATTTCCCCATCTGGCTGAGCCACTGCTACTTCACCAAGTCCAACTTGGAGGCATCCTAGAGGCATCCAGTATGATTTTGCTGACTGTTCTCACACTGTGATTTACTCCACTTCTTGATGTGAAGAGCCACAAAGCTCGTGCTTAATTTCTACCTGTCTTGCACATAAGTTGACTTTAAACTTCAAGTCACACATTTAGGAAATAACCTGGATGTGCTCACCTTGCATTTCACAGGATCGTGCCAGTTTTCCCCGCAGTTAAAGCTGTAAGTGAAAGAAAGGGGAAAATAAGTAGATGGGGCAGATGAATATACTTTTATTTAACTAGTTTAACACTGTGGGAGTTTTCTTCTGGGTTGTTCTGATGAAAGACCAGATCCAGTCCCAAGGAAACATTACACATGCAAAAAAACCCCAAACCCCTCAGATCCCTCAAAAGCCACTTCAGAGGAGTGAGTGTGTATCTCAACACACTTTGATTCTCTACAGTGCCTTCAGTCAAGAACCTCACCTGCTCTGAAACCATTCAGCTGAAGGGCATCTCAAAAAACCTGGATCTGTCTCCATGTCAAATGAGGCCCAAGACTTAGAGCAACAACTACACGGTGACAAGACTTTGGAACCAGCTCTACCTAATCCTGGCCCACCGTTTGAAGCCCACCCCACGCTCCTTCCACCATCTAAACCACTTCCTACTATAAAGACTGACAGAACACATGCTGATACACTCCCAAGGTGGCAAGTGAAAAGCAACATCCACATCTTTTACTTGATTGTTCTTACCAAAACTGACGGCCACATTTGCAGCGAACGGGTTTAGCATCAGGATATTGGACTTTGACAACATGGTGGCAGTCTGGGGCAGGACACCATTTTAACAGTCGATTACACTAGGAAATAAAGCACAACAGAACTCCATAACAGAGAAAGGATGATGCATCTGCAAGGACCCTACCCACCCATCACCCCCTTTTCATCCTTTCAACCATGACCTTCAGTCTCAGTCCTTCCTGTCCTACCAGTCCTCTGTAATGAGGGATGGCTCCTCAATCTCAGCATCTACCTTCTTTCTACTGAAAGCAAAGCAGGAGCACAACTGTCAACTCTTCACTGTCAAACGGCCTCTTAGGAGAGACCAGGAGCATCAGCACTACTGCTGACCTCACAGCTCAAACAGAGAAAATACTTGATTAAGAGGAAGCTAAAAAGCTTTCCACTGGGAAAGGCCTCTACCCAACTCTGTCCCAGCACTGCCACAGCCCTTCTGAACCGCTGCTCACACCATGCACACTGGCTGGTTACAAGCACCACTTTCTCACACCCCTTGAACCCCCATCGCCTGCTCCTGCTGTGCTGCTGCCAGAAAGGGGTCTGCACTGCTAGATTTTTGTTAGTCTTCCAATCTACAAGACATGCTGAGCTCCAGTGTTGCATTAAAAGAAAAAAAGAAACAAAACCCACTGCATACATCTCTACCAACAGGGAGAGAGAGCTTGATCCCAGTAACGACACACTCAGCTCCAGAGTGAATCTGAACACACGCAACTGGGAAACTGGGACAGTGGAAAGCTGTTAGTATCTTGCTAAAAGCAATATTGCAGCTTTGCTTCCAATGGCATCTGTTTGCCATCTCTATGTCTTTTGTCCTGCAAAAGTATTTTTTAGTATTTTCTACAACTGTACCTGTGACTAAACAGGCTATAAAAGAACCCCTGCGAAGCCTCTAACTTATAGTCACACTTGATTAGAGACTATGCAAAAAACCTGCTCTACAGTTATAAACAAGCCCCACTTCTCTAGTTTGGTACACATGCCAAAGAACAACCTAGAAGCCATTACAAATTTCAAATAAAAACTCACCTCTACAAAACTATTGGTTATTAAATGCTGGTACTTTAATTTAACCTTGGAATCTGTGATCAGACGCCTGTGGAAAGGGAAGAAACAGAAAAAATCCTGTAGCAGAAAACTCCTATTTTCCATACACAGCCAGTAAGTTCAGAAAGACAAATTATTTTGATTCTTCCTTCTATGCTTGTCATTTTTTGTACTTACCTGTTCTCTAGTTACTTACTGTATTACATTACTATGAAATCTACAACTACTGTATTTAACTTTCAATATTAGCTTCAGAATCACACAGAAAGCTCACACAGTTCAAAAGAAATAAACTTTCTCAGGTGGGGTTTTTATTTAAAAAACAAACAAACCCTTTCCTGAACAGCCCAAGGAACAGAGCAAATAATTTCATTTCCATCACACACATACACATTTTGTGGCAAATCCCTTAAAAAAAGCTCCAGAACAACTGTTGTGTGGTTATTAACTTTGGTAGATCTATTGCTGTCTGGATTTCTATGGAATGCTACAGCTTCAGTTTAAAAGTTAATGAGGTTTTAATCTATTTACCATAAGAAACAATGTTTATTTAAATTCAGCATCATAGGGGGTGTACACAACATTGACTTCTAAATTAAGTCAGCCAGTTTGGAAGCAGGAGAGAAGAAAACCAGACAAGATAGGAATCCCTTACAAGCATGGTCACCACTTTTCTCCTGGACACACTGACCCAGCTGGCATTGCAGACTGAGCAGCCTGGATAAGCTCAAGATAATTTTATTATGTATTGCTGAACACTTACACAAAAGTCTTTCAGTTATGACTGAAGTGTCTTCTGCACATCTATTTATTTATAAGCTGGACTAATACACACTGTGGTATTTCTCTTTTCAAATCCACCTGTGGAATACAGCTTTTTACAGGCCATATAGCATATAAATATTACAATTAATAGATTCTCCATTTCAGGGGGCAGCCAAGCACACAGGTTCTCCTACATGTTATCCTGCCAACGTTCATTCAAGAACAGCGCGTGTGACGACGCGATGCTGCGAAAATCCCAGCCCGTAGCAGTCTGGGGAGCTCCCCAACAAATAACTTGCTGGTTATTACATAAAGTGGGCACGTGGCAGCCAAATTCCCAGTGCTAAAAGAAAACAAATCACCTGCCCAAGCATCTCATCAGGCCCATGCCCATGGCAAGCTGGCCATTTTGGAGTGAAACTTACTGAAGGATGAAAAAACAATTTGAACCTAGAATATTAATTATAAATCTCACTTTCTTACTCCATACCCAAGCTTCTAGGCATAATATGTGTCACTTGAAAAATGTAGTGTGTTAGATGTAGGCATGGGGAAGTGGAATTGCAATGGAGAGGAATGCCAGCACTACCCAGCACCCACGGAACACACAACGCCCTGAGTTTTGCTGACCAAAACTGCCCATCATCACTCCATGTTTGGAAGAGCACCTCCACTGCACCACTCAAGCCCTGAATATTATTGCCTTTTGACAAACAATAAAAGCAACTAGACAAATCAAGAGATGAAAAGCACTCCCACTGCCCATGAACCCTCCTTTGGGGTACACTTCTCTGTGAGCTGAGCTGTAAAAGAAGCCAACCGTGCTGGAGAACCCAGGTTGGAAAAGCAAACTGCCTGCAAAAAAAACTTAACCCTTGATCTCTTCTGGCAGCTCAGTTCCGAACAACACATCTCAAAGCTTCATCCAAAGATGGCAGCAATCCTTCCTCAGACCACATGTTTTACACTTTTGCTCCATTTTGCTAATGCAAACTCCTCAGACACTAACCATGGAATTAGCACAATGCACATCACACGAGACGCCAAATGCCCTCACTACACCCTGACCTGGTGCACGAGCCTTGGTATTTCTAATTCTGCAAGGGAAGATTTAAAATGAGGCAGAGCTCCATCAGACTTCCACACAGGAACCCAAAACCCATCCATTCCCACCAAGTGGGTTGATTCTCAAAAGTAACTCCCAGCCTGCTGCCACCCAGGAGCAGAAAGGCAGCCTGCCTGGCTTCTTCATGAAACCAACACCTCTGTGTGGAGGTTAAAGCAATTCCCAGCAGCATTAGCCAGGGAGAACCAGGGCTAGAGACAGATAACCCTCAGCCAGTTGGAAGAGCTGAAAGGGACCCTCTCTAACCTTCCTACTGAAGCTGAACAGGAACAAGGAAAATGGACAATGAGCTAGCTAAATATTCACAAATCCAGGAAAGTCATCTGAATTGCTAAGTTTGGACTTGGATGGAGAGAATTCAACTTGGAGATGTACTGCCCTGCTGAGGGCAAGTACTGAGAAGAGAGCAAGTTAGTAACTTGGCCTGATTTTTCTGATGGATAAAGAAACTGAGGTCTCTTTACATGCACATTAATCTTAGGTTCCTACAGCTTCGAAACCTAGAGCTGGAGACTTTGTAAAAAGGAAAAGGTCTAAAAAGAAAAAAATTAAAGACATGGAAGAGGTGCAGATTCCAGTTGGAATTACTTTTATTTTTAATTTATGCCATTTCATAAGATTACCACAGTTGTCCATCTTTGCTTTTAAAGGAAGGCATTAGACCTTGGCTAAAAAATGTACCTCCCTCCCCCAGACATTCCAGGTGTCCCATGTAAGATCAGGGAGGTGGGTTTTTACCTCCATAAAACATTTATAATTTTACTTGGACAAAGCGAACTTGCTTGCTTTACCATCTAGATGCCATTTTACTATCACAGACCCTAGAGATCTCTGCCATTTTGGGGGGGTGGGGGGAATCCCACAGCACACAGTGTGAGCTGAAGACCACACAGCTTCACCCCAGTGTCATGGGTTTCTGTGCTCTGAACGCCAGGGTGTGAAACAGAAGGACAATCAGCCCTACTGCTAAGATCAAGCAACTGAAACCAAGGCAACACAAGCCAGCACTGCTCTCCTCACCCTCCATCCCCTTCTTGCTCCTGCTCCCAACCACAGCCTTCAATATTTCAGCTGCTCAACTTTACATGCACTATTTGAACAGCTTCTTCCGACTGTCGCAATCAAGAAAACACTCGAGAAGTTTCCTGCTGAGAGTGTACAACACCACGGGCTGAGTTCAGACTTCAGTAAACAAAAATCTCAATCAAGTCACTGAAGATATGATGCCAACTTCAGTTCAGTTTCCACCCACTGAACTCTTGAAGCCACCCCTCAACAGAGCACGAAAAACTTGGGCTACTTCCACTTCTATCCAGCCCACAGCGATGACTAACAAGGAGCCACTAATGCAGAGGGTGATGGGAAACCACTAGTCTGAAAGCCACTGATACAAACCCCAGCAAATTAATATCAATGAGTGAGTCAGACTTCAGGAAGGAAGGAGGTAACAGAATGAGCTCCTATTTAGATGCTTTTTAGCATGAAGAATTAAAATGAACTTAATCAAGGTGGAGAATGATGAAGGATGTTACTCATGCAATAACATCAGGCAATAGAAAAGAGAAGGAAGCTCAGGGAATTCACTGCTCCTCCATGTACGAGCTGTCATCCTACAGCTGGACAACTTAATAAGCCAAGTGACACAGGCTGACATACCAGCTTCATCAAATCCTGTGTTTGAGGGTCAAGTGCTTTCTATCAGAGGGCACAAACCACACCCCACAGCAGACTCTACACAGGCCCTTTCCTCTGACTCACATATTAACTGTAGCTGTAGGACTTGGTGAACCAGTGGGTTGACCTAGGTAGGAAGTCCTAAATTCCTACCTAAATCAAAGGAAACAAAATGCACAAAGCAGTTAAACGGGATTTGGAAAGACTGCCTGGTGTTTATTCTGCTGTCACGCTGACCAAATTGGTCAAGGAGTCTTTCCTCAAAGTACTGTGGCACAGGTTTTTCAGAGCTAAACAGGAAGTTAGGAGACACATCAGTATCAAAATAGGCAGTTCAAGACTAACCTCTCTGCTGCCTTAAAGCCTCTATGCAGGTTTCTTACAAGCCAGAACATTTGACCAACACATGAGGAACAAAATGGAAAGACAGGAAAGCCAAGAGGTAGCAGCTCATTATACTTACATAACTGTATTGTCATCAACTAAGATATCACAGCCATGAGCAGGGCATGAAATGGTCTGAAAAAACAAAAAGGTCATAAAAGGAACAGTGTTTATCCTATTTCTGCAGCACAAAGAATTCCAAGGCAACAGAATTCACTGCAACCCATAGCAAAAATACCACATTGGCTCTATCATCACATCCCAGATGTGCCACTGTGCACAGCACCATTCCTCCCACCCAGAGCAAAGAGGCAGGCACCCACTCCAGCTGGCTCCTTTCAGCTTCACCTGTGGCAAAGGCTGCAGCCCCCAAAGCTCTGGGATTTGATTTTTGTATCTGTTTTTATTTTGAGGTTGGTTTTTATTGTTTTGTTGCTGTTCTGTTTTTTCTAACTTCAGCAGGGAATAATTTTCCCCTTTCTTTCCCCTTCCTCTCAAATACACAAAAGTCCTGGGGCGGGAGAGTTGACATTTTACCTGTCCCATGCCTTCCTCCATTATTTTGGTAGTTAAATATTCACTCCAGCACTGCATACAGAATTTGTGTCCACACTCTAGGCCAGTAAAGTACTGCAATGACAAAGAAAACAAGACATTGGATCATTTTACCACGTGGATTCACTCAATCACTTCACTCTTCTTGGTGCCTTGCAGGTTATCACATCTCTCACCCCCCACCACACTCGAGACACTATTTATTTTGCATCATCACCCCCAGAGCCATTGGCAACACAGCTTCAGTCATGCTTCCAAGGGCAGACTTTAATCCCCAAGCCCAGCAGCAAGGGAAGGTGTGGTTGACATTTCCATCCTGCCTGCCTGTTTACACTGATCCTCACCTTGAGGAGGCCATACCGAGCACAGCATGGCACTCTCCTTCTGTTGCTCCTGCAAACCAGTGAAATAAATGCAACACCACCAAACAGGTCACAGTTAGAAGATGATATGGAGTCTTCATTCCTCCTATTTTTTCCTCTTGGCTTGCTACCACACGTGGGTGCTGTGCCCAGAAGTCCCAGAATATGCTCACCAGCTATGCAGAGGCACTCATTTAGCTCCCTCTTGTATAGGAAGCAGCAGGGGATGAGCAAGCAGGCTGCACTGCTGGGGGAGCACTGAGCAGCACAACTACAAGGAACACACTGCACTCACACCTCTAATGTGTATGCATCAAGTTTGCCAACTTGCTTGGTGAACTTCCCCCTGAAACCCAGATGCTAATCAGATGAAGACACTAAAGACACCTAATTGGCAGGTATAAATGACTAATAAAATTCAGTAATGATCAGCTGTTGCAGACAGCAACAAGGCCAACTTCATGCATCATCTACACAGAGTATCTCACGGTACCATCTGGGACTGAATGGTTACACAAGAGATGGAGAAGCAAACACTGCTGAGGAAAAACCAAAATTAAGTTACTTTTCTCAGGTCTTCCTGAAGTTTGCACACCCAGAGCCAGGGGCAAGGGCAAACTATATTTAAAACAGGTCCCCCATACTACTGTGCAGGCTACCATTTGATGGCTTAGCTTTTCAAACCATCTTCATCTCAGCCAATAAGATAAAACAAGAGCTCCACCCTGAGATACCATCAACTTGTATGAAACTCCATCAATGAAAGACACCTGGTCTCTGCTGCAGAACAGCAGCAGGATGCTGTTAATTAAGAAAAGGAGAGAGGCCATTTTAAGAAAACAATCTTCTAACCAAAAACTCTCTTGACCATTAGAGACTCAATACTAGTGCACACTTGTCTGGCATCAAGGCAGGGACAGGTTGGAACCTGAGGCTCAGGAATGCCCAGACCTGCCTGTTGGAGAGCACTTCCCAGGAGCAGCAAGGGGGTTAAATCTGACCTGACCAGTCAGCAAGGAGACTCTTTTCCAAGTAGAAGCAGAGATCCCCACCCAAACCTTTCCTTTCTTTGGAACAGAAATCAGGGTGCTGTGTCCTGTCAGCACCGAGGCTCAAGGAGAGAAGAGGCAGACAGCTACAGAACCAAGGTCCATCAACACCAAGGCTGAAAAATCACTTCTAGTTTTGGACCTGCTACTTAGCCATCTAACAAGGTATCTGATGCTCCACAGATGGTGCTGTGGCCAAGTGACATCCTCTGGAGATGCAGGTTATGGTAGAAAAGCCCCAACAGCTGCAACTTTTGGGATGCCAACAGCACACAACCAGCCTGAAGATGGCACCGATTTTTTTTGCCAGAAGGATGGCTTCTCCACATGGGAAAGGAAGCAAGTACACACTGGGGGATCATCCCTTACTGAACCTAAGTACTCCTGCAGCAAGCACAGAGGAGGAAGCAGTACAGAACACAGGCAGACACACGGCTTCATTTACGACTCATTTCAGTTATTTCAGGCAGTGAAAAGATTTGCTCAATTCCCACATAAAAGGCAGCGACCACACCTCCTCCCAGGCTGCAAAGCTTTCTGAGGATCTTTCAATTCATTTCTTTACTTTGAGGGCGTTCCCAATTATTTTTGGCTAAGCTGACAGCAGATGTCAGGGGAGCAAAAAAAAGCCAATGTTAAAAACACCAAGTGGAAAGGGTAACTGAGGGCTGAAACAGCCAGGTACCCCAGGGACAGCTCTACTGCCACCCTGTCTAACTCATCACCTTGTGGCAGCAAGTGGTGGCAGCAGGATTTTGCCATTCAGTACCTGTCCCTGCTCCTCTGGTAGCATCCAGCTGATCAGAGAAGGGATCAGCTGCTCCAAGATGTGTTTACCATGACAGCCTCAGTGAGGCTTTCATTGATTTCAGTAGTTACAACAGCACTGACAGACTGAGCTGTGTCCTGAGGACAAAAAGTTGGGACAACAGCACAATGTGTCTCCAACAGCCTCACCCCAGCAGCCTTCCTCTCAAGGGGGAGCTGCAAGGCAAGATGCAAGAGAGGAGGTGAGCAGAGTCATTACCTGGGGAGATCTCATAGCACCTTCCAGTGCCTGAAGGGGCTACAGGAAAGCTGGGGAAGGAATTTGGACAAGGGCAGGGACAGGTGGGAATGGATTAAAACTGCAAGAGGGGAGATTGAGGTGAGACATGAAGAGGAAATTCTTTACCATGAGGGTGGTGAGACACTGGCCCAGGTTGCCCAGGGAAGCTGTGGAAGCCCCATCCCTGGAAGTGTTCCAGGCCAGGTTGGATGGGGCTTGGAGCAACCTGGTCTAGTGGGAGGTGTCCCTGCCCATGCAGGGGGGTTGGATCTGGATGATCTTTAAGGTCTCCTCCAACACAAACCATTCTATGACTCTATGACCCTTTATATCCTGTACTCACCAGAAAGGATTTCGCCTGAAATAACTACTGGGACTTGATACAGGTAAAGGGGACCCAGAGGGATTAAAATGTCTCCCTTAAGTTTTCAAACCATCAGGGTGCCAAGGCTGCCTTGAGAGCATCAAATGCTTTGTTTTGCAGCTGCTTCCTAAAAACTGAGATCTCAGTTCTTTGAAGACAACTGAAGCACTATAAAGATGAGATACTGCCCTTATATGTGCTTTAAAAGGCAGACAAATGCCACCTGCAAGAATATTGCCCCTCTCATGGGTGAAGACTCTTACACTCCTGTAACAGCTGTACATTCTAACATTTCTTGGCAGGTGCTACTCCAAACTCCCAGCTTTCTGGAGGCTGGGAGGTGCTCTCAGAAAAAAAGAGACCACTTTTTCAGGGGGGAAAAAGAAAATAAATAGAAGCTGACCATTGCAAGAGGATTTAAAAGCTGAGATTTTAGGTTAGGTATTGAACAAAACAGATATCAAACCAGATAGCTTATGGTCACCTTAGACACAGAGACACTACAGCCTTTTAAAGAGGGAGCCATAAATATTAAGTTTTCCTTTATGCTACAACTTTTACAGAATCACAGAATCACTTAGGTTGGAAAAGACCTTCAAGATCATCGAGTCCAACCATTAACCCTACTCTACCAAGTCCAGCACTGAGCCATGTCCCCACGCATCACATCTAAACAACTTTTAAACACATCCAAGGATGGGGACTCAACCACCTCCCTGGGCAGCACGTTCCAATGTCTGACAACCCTTTTGGTGAAAAAGTTCTCCCTGATGTCTAGTCTAGACCTCCCCTGGCACAGCTTGAGGCCATTTCCTCTTGTTCTATCACCAGTTACTTGTGAGAAGAGACCAGCACCTACCTCTTTACAATGTCCTTTCAGGCAGTTGTAGAGGGCATTGAGGTCTCTCCTCAGCCTCCTTTTCTTCAGACTAAACAGCCCCATTTCCCTCAGCTGATCCTCAGAAGACTTGTTCTCAAGACCCTTCACCAGCGTGGTTGCCCTTCTCTGGACATGCTCCAGCACCTCGATGTCTTTCTTGCACAGAGGTGCCCAAAACTGGACACAGTATTTGAGGTTTGGCCTCACCAGTGCCAAGTACAGAGGGATGATCAGCCCCCTGGTCCTGCTTGCCACACTATTCCTAATACAGGCCAGGATGCCATTGACCTTCTTGGCCACCTGAGAACAGTGTTGGCTCATGTTCAGCTGCCTATCAACCAGAACCCCCAGGTCCCTTTCTGCTGGACAGCTTTTGTACAGCAAAGAAACAGAGAGCTTCCCCTCTGTTGTCTCTTGACTTGAAATCAACACTCTGCTCACTTGCAACACCTCACTGCTCCAGCTAAGAAACTGCTTCTAATAACTGGGCCACTACTATTTTTATGTCCTATTTGTACTACAACACCAAGAAGTATTTTTGTGCTTTGTGCAGTTCTTTCCAGCAACCAGAAAGCTGCTTGCCAGGCAGTGCCTGTACCCCCTGCCAGAGGAAGGGCCTCTCAGCTGGGCATGTTGTTCCCTCCCAGCACTGCAACTACATTAAAAAGGGGAGAACAATATATTAAGAACATAACATCTAAATTGGAAGCTTCCAAGAGGACCTTTTCTGGCCCAAAACCAAAATTATTTTCTTACTACCCAACATGGCAAGTCTGCAGTGAATAAACAAGAGGATTTTAGCACAAAGTAGAGGGCTAAATCAATTTCTCAAGTTTGTCTTTTTCAAAACCCTTCACACAAAGCAAGCAAGGATTCTCGTTAGCAGCTCTTCTCCCAAAAGGAAGTCAGTGCACACCAGGCCTAGAAAGAGATGCACGAAATCTTGTGGTTACTGGCTCAAGAGCAACAGTTGATCTTAACACTGAGAAGCTCTGCATTCTGGAACTTGGCCCTGCTCTGCCTGCTCCAGCAAGGCACAGGCCTGTGCTCAGCCTACAGCAGGGGCACCTCACTCCAGGCTACTCATAAAGCCCAGAGCTCACAAGGGTTTTCAGTCTGGCTGAAAATCAAGTTGATAAAACACGCCCAGAGCAGGAGCAGAAGCCTCATGCAAGGCCTCTTTGCTCTTTAAAGGTCAGGCAGATGTTACAGTGTTCTGGACAGCCAGGACAGCTACACCAGGAACCCTTGAGTTCCAAGAAAGGAAGCATTCCTCCTGTATGTCAGCACCCTGCCTTTTGGCAAAGCCACAGTTGGACTGTCATGTCGGGGCTTTTCCATTAATCCAGTTTTCTTCCAGGATCTCCCATCATTCTGTCCTGCCCCTGGAAAGTCACAGCAAGCTGCTTGCCTGTACAAACCAGAGCAGAAACCTGGACCTCTGATTATCATAGAATGGTTTGGGTTGGAAGGGACCTTCAAGATCATCTAGATCCAACTCCCCTGCATGGGCAGGGACACCTCCCACTAGACCAGGTTGCTCCAAGCCCCATCCAACCTGCCCTTCAACACTTCCAGGGATGGGGCAGCCACAGCTTCCCTGGGCAACCTGGGCCAGTGTCTCACCACCCTCACACTCAAGAATTTCCTCCTCATGTCCCACCTCAATCTCCCCTCTGCCAGTTTTCATCCATTCCCCCTTGTCCTCTCACTCCCTGCCCTTGTCCAAAGTCCCTCCCCAGCTTTCCTGGAGCCCCTTCAGGCCCTGGAAGGTGCTCTAAGGTCTCCCTGGAGCCTTCTCTTCTCCAGGCTGAACACCCCCAACTCTCTCAGCCTGTCTCCAGAGCAGAGCTGCTCCAGCCCTCCAATCAAAGTTTGCTATTTGTGAACAGCTGTAAAAAAGAAGCACCATCACCAATCTGACCACAAAGCAGAGGCTGATTTAGAACCCCAGCAAGCATTCCACCCGAATCTTCTCCGATTATGAAGGCAGTGCACAAACACACTAAAGATCCAAAGATATCCACATGGGTTGTGTCCTCTGAACAGCACAACTTCATTTTCCTTCTACTCCTACTCAGTCTTATTATAGGCTTTCTAGCTTGACTATTTTGCATCATTATTTACTACTTTTTTACAGCTGTTCCCTTAAATTCTATTGAATTTTGCCCACCATGCTTGCCACTTATTTTTTCTTTCCTGTATGATTTATTTGCATGTCTCAACTGGTATGTGACCTTTGGAAAAATGCTTGGGTTTATTCTGAAGGACTTTACTACACTCCTGCCCAGACCCCAGCACGCTCAAAGGTTTTTGCTAAGAAATAATAATTTCATTTGAAATACAATCCCATTTTGATTAAGTAATATTGATGGAGGTTTGTTTAAACAATAAAAAAAAAAGAGTTACGTTTCAGAGAGTAAAGTTGGGGGAGTTATTGGTCAGATATCCCCTTGGCTGCCAGGTACTCACCGAGTTTGGGTAGTTCAGATAGCAGATCTGACAAGGCATATCCTGGGCTGACGACCTTGTGTTCATCTGGCGCGTTCGAGACTTCTTACTTGGATTAATGACATGACACTCTGCAAAGAGCTTCTCCAAGTTGCCATCGAAGTACCTGCAGAACACACACAAGAGAATGGAAATTTAACTCACTGCCCTGTAAGTCATTTTTCACATCTTCTTTGGGAATTAAACGAGTTGGTTTTAATACTTCAAAAAGCTTGCACGCTCGCTGCTTTTCATAAACAACTTTTTGTTTTTCATACCAAAACACAGCACAGCCCTGACCCCAGGGGTGAAGATTGGACACCTGCATCACTTCTGAGATCTGGGCTTGAATGGCACACTCCTGAAAACACAGGTACCTTCAGTTCTTCAGCTGCATTCCAAGTAATTCATTTCAAGTAATTCATGATCCTCCACAGTGATTTCTTGGCACTGAAGCTCCAGGACAGGAACCAGAAGCAAGAATGTCTTACTTCAGGACATCAGGACACCCCTTAAGGTACAGGCTTGGTGCCCCAAATTTCAATTCTCTTTTCAGCTTAAGCCTTTGATTTTCCCCTGTTCTAATTTGTACCACATCAAAGAGGGGGCAGGAAGCAGCAATCAGTCACGCTTCGTGATTCAGCAGGTCCCTAGTTCCTGCACTTCATGGTTTCCTCCTTGTGCTCAGTCTACAGGATGTGTGCCCCAAAGAGGTCCTGACTCCAATTTTGGCCCTTCCTTCTCTGATCCAAGGAGAAATGCATCAGCAGGTCAGACCCTTGGTTCAGCTGATGGAGCACTTCTGCACAGTCACCCAGCTCCCTCTAAGGCAACTGCAGGACTGCGTTTCACACACCTCAGGCATCTCCAAAGTTTGGGAACAACTGCTGCTGGACCAGGCACCTATCAGACCAGGACTTTGATCTCCAGTTAGGCCAGTCTTCATATTCACACTAAACACCTTGCCCATGCCCAAAGCCTGCAACAGAGGGAATGCACAGTACCCCCTCTTGGGTCAAAATCCCAGCCATGGGAGAATCTTTTGCCCCCAGACAACCTGGAGATATTTTGACAACCTCCAAAGAAAATGCTTCCAATGCTTCCAAAGATTAGATATCTCATGGAAGGGAGGATGCCAAATTGGTTGGGGGGAGATGAATGGCCACTTTTTATTTCCTATTCCCTTATGGAAAAAAATTATATATCAGTTTGGTTTACAGCCTTACAGAAAGCTCTTAAACTCAGTGAGGACCAGTTTTGAAAGAGTCACTAGTAGGCAGGTCAGCCTCTTCCCAGCATCAACACATCACTATCTTTCTCCAGCCTGCAGCAGCTGCAAAGAACTATTCAAATCTGCTAATTACCAGCTAACCTTGCTGCATACCCATCCCCCATTCAATGCCAGTAAACCAGTCATTCCCATCCCCAGCAGCAGCAGCAAGTGAAATCCAAGTTGGGACCTACCTAGGGAAAACAAACAAAAATCAAACACATCTGACCATACCACAGTCACATTTAAGACCAGTGAATTTACTCCCAGCAGACAACTTCAGCACACAGGCAAGGCTGTTTTTACAAGACCTAAAAAAACCAAAACAACTATTTGCTGTCCATCAGCAAATAGAAAAGAACTGAGATTTTCAGCTGGGCAAGGAAGTTACAAAGTGTGTCTCAAAAATGTGAGACCAGGCCTGGTATACAACACTAACCAAAACACCTCTGGCCAGATCAGCTTATCCTGGGCTGCATCAAAAGCAGCGTGGCCAGCAGGACAAGTGAGGGGATCCTCCCCCTCTACCCAGCTCTGGTGAGACTGGAGCACTGTGTCCAGCTCTGGAGCCCCCAACATAAGGACAAGGAGATCCTGGACCAAATCCAGGAGGCCACAAAAATGATCCAAGGGCTGGAGCAGCTCTGCTTTGGAGACAGGCTGAGAGAGTTGAGGGTGTTCAGTCTGGAGAAGAGAAGGGTCCAGGGAGACCTTAGAGCACCTTCCAGGGCCTGAAGGGGCTCCAGGAAAGCTGGGGAGGGACTTTGGACAAGGGCAGGGAGGGAGAGGACAAGGGGCAATGGATGAAAACTGGAAGAGGGGAGATTGAGGTGAGACATGAGGAGGAAATTCTTGAGTGTGAGGGTGGTGAGACACTGGCCCAGGTTGCCCAGGGAAGCTGTAGCTGCCCCATCCCTGGAAGTGTTGAAGGGCAGGTTGGATGGGGCTTGGAGCAACCTGGTCTAGTGGGAGGTGTCCCTGCCCATGCAGGGGGGTTGGATCTAGATGATCTTTAAGGTCCCTTCCAACACAAACCATTCTATCATTCTATGATGATTCTATGCCAGCATTCCCCATAAGTCCCAAATCCACAGCAGCTCTGCTACAGCACTAACTACCAACCAGACTGGACTTTCAGCTAAAAAGGGTTAATTTCACAGCTGGTTCATGTTTCTTATGCTGTTCACATACTTTAGATCTTAATTTTCAAGAGACTGGATTTGGAAGGTAGTGGTGAATTCAGGCATTGCAGCACACAGGAGGCTTTGCACTGCTCTTCAATGTTAGCTCAGGGATTTATCTCCACCAAGTCATTTTGTTTGTCTTCAGGATTACTTATAACTAGAACATTTTAGCAAGTGAATTCAGTGAGGTCCTAGTATATGGAGTATTTGTTTATTAAGAGTCATGGATAAATATTAACTCCACAAATGTTTTCCAGCCTTCAAGCTGTTCTTACATGCAGCTCAACCAGTGTAGGACATCCTCCATTTGAAGAGTAGACGAACAGTTGGGTGTGATGTTTGCAAAGAACATAGTTTTGAAGACAAATGCTATGATGCAGGTTTAATACTGGCATCTGTGGTCAGCCAAATGCTTATGGAAATATTGGAACGGTGGGCTGTTTTTAGGGGTGCATATCCTCAACAAGAATCTCACTTTACCACTTGAACCAGGCAGTTCTTATTTTTGCAAAATCTCTGCAAGAGCCACTCGAAACCATGACACCTACTGCCCTACACCAAGATATGCAGACAGAGAGTCTCCAACAACTGCTTTTCACCTGGAATTACCTCACCCCTCTAAATAGCAATGGATAACTAATTCAGAGCAACCATTTCCTTCCCAGGGTTTCAGTAGCTTCCCAAGAAGAGAGAGAAAAGAAGTGATGTGACATTGTGTGTTTCTTGGGGCTAAAGGCTAGTGAAAAAGGTAACTCAAATAAAAGATGCACAGATCTTATTCTCCTTAAGATCTTGGAGTCCTTATCTACTGTAAACAATCCAAAGCAGCCACAGGCTGCAGAGCATGCAGGTACAAGAGCCACAGCTCATATGAAATGGTTTCCACCTCAGAAGTGCCTGGTTTCTTCTTCACTTACACAGGAGAAGCAAACAAATCAGCTGAGACACTCAGCCAGGGCTGTGCAGAGGAGGGAGAAAACAAATTAAAGGGGGGAAAAAAACAAGCTAAGTTTTGCCTTTTTAACTCTGCTGCACTAATTGTTACAGCATTCACTCTGCTCTTTGGAACTGCCCCTTGTAAACCTCACCAGTGCTGAGGAGAAACGGTGGATCAAGAATTCCTCCTTCCCCCTGCTGTTTTCTTGGAACATGTTGGCTTTCTTTGTGTGCCAGGATGAGCTGAGCAAGTCATCTCCACATCTGCTTGCACCTGTTTGTCTCAGACTCAAAATCACGTTGCCACTGGGCAGTAGGAAAACAAGAACTCTAGAACAGGCAGAGGAAAACCTGGATCTCCCTGAAAATCCACAGTTGCCATGGGTGCTGCAAAGTCCAACACCTCTCTAACTGCTCCACCACTCCTTATGCAAACAGACCAAGGGCTCAGTTGAAACACTTCCAGTCCCTTTGATGGGTAAGAACAACTCTGAGCTCCTGTGACCAGGCCTTTCTGCCACTTGTTCAAGCACCAACACAGACCATCCATTCAAGCACATCTCCCTTTGTTCTTCCTGTGTTTTTCCATCAGAGGATTCACAGGCAGCAGCTGTAGTACCTGTTGCCAGCACTGCAGACTTCTCACGTGACATGTCTCCACTTCCCTGTCCCAGCAAACCTTCTCAACCACTGGTTTCCATTCATCCTCTCTGAACCCAAGGAGGCCAAAATAAATGCAATCCTGGTTAAGATTTCACTACAATCTCATACAATTTCACCTACGTTTGTCCTGTGGAGATCCCAAATTATGTCCACCCCTCTACCAGAGCTCCATCTCTGTTGGTGAGACCACTTGTGACATTTTGCACCACTTCCTCTGCAAGGATCTTCCCAGCTGTCTGTTTTTTTTCTGTATGATCTCTGGATCCTCCTCTGAATCAGATGCCTCCAAACACATTTATGCCAAGTCATTCATTAACACTAACAAACATCCCAAAATTAACTGGTAAGGGACTTAGTTAGGAGGTTCCATCTAGTTTGCTACTTCCCTTTGAGCAAAGTCACTTCATACACACCATCCTAACAGCTGAACCAATATATGCTACATATTTAATATCATATAGCTGCATGCCATCATCTCTGCTGTGCAACATGGGAGAAAAACCCTTTCATTCCCTCCTTGCTTCCTTCACAACTCCAGGGTTTGTGATTTTTCCTCAAGCCATCCTTCAACTTCTCCCTACTGAAGGGCTGCTTCCTGGCAGCTCGCTCTTTATTTTCATCTTAGGGAGGAGCACAACACCTTTAACAGCCTTTTAAGCCTCAGGGTTGTTCAGCCTGGAGAAGAGAAGGCTCCAGGGAGACCTTAGAGCACCTTCCAGTGCCTAAAGGGGCTCCAGGAAAGCTGGGGAGGGACTTTGGACAAGGGCAGGGAGTGAGAGGACAAGGGGGAATGGATGAAAACTGGAAGAGGGGAGATTGAGGTGAGACATGAGGAGGGAATTCTTGAGTGTGAGGGTGGTGAGACAGTGGCCCAGGTTGCCCAGGGAAGCTGTGGAAGCCCCATCCCTGGAAGTGTTGAAGGGCAGGTTGGATGGGGCTTGGAGCAACCTGGTCTGGTGGGAGGTGTCTCTGCCCATGCAGGGGGTTGGATCTGGATGATCTTTAAGGTCCCTTCCAAGCCAAACCATTCCATGATTCTATGATGTTAAATCCTCTGCCCTCCCCTCCCATTGCAATGCAGGTATCTGGTAACTCCAGCATTTGATACTTCAGAAATGTTATTCAACCACCACTGGATTCTCTGCTCAATAGAGCTGACCTTCAACACCCAGTTCTATTAGTTTATCAAAATTCATTCTCTTCATCACAGACCAAGTTGTTTTCTCTACTTTAAAATGAACAGACACATGAGTGAATTATTTTCAAGTTCTTCTGTAATTTCTTCACTGCTTCCTATCACCTAACCCATAATAGTACCCAGTCTTTTTGGCAGAGGGATCAAGCTCTCAGCTTATTTCCTCAAAATTCTCTGCTGTTGGTAACTGCCTAATCACAATCTTCTAGACAATCAAATCCTATCCAAGGGAGTGTCAAAGATAAAAAGCTTTTTCACAGAAAAAAAAAATTGCTTCTAGTGCACCCTTTGGGATATTTACTTTAGGGAAAGGGCATTTGGGAATGACAGAATCAGTGCACTTGCAGTAAGATTTCTTCATTACAAAACCCCTGCCACACACTATTTTTCACCTGTTCAGAATCATGCTAAGCACTTCCTTGACCAAAGGAAAGCAGACAGCCAGTTATCTACTGAGAGGAGTCAGACCCTGATGCAAGGGGAAGAGGCAATCTGGGCTAGCAGTCAAGCCAACAGGGTCACCCTGACATCTGTCCTCTGCTCAGAGGGAAGGCAGACATGTGGCCACCAAGAGAAGTCCCTCCAATGGGCTGCAATGCCTCTGTCTGTACCTTCAGGGATTAAATCAGGCCTTTGCTTGCGTGCTGAATTACTTATTTTTTTAAAAAATGACCAGGAAAAGGCACACAAAGCAGGAGAGTTGCATTTTAGTCTCTTCATCAGGAGGATGTTCATCCCCAAAATTCCTCTCAGAAGGAAATCCTCAGGAAGGGTGTGATCAGCCATGGTAACACTGGAAGGTAATTGAGATAGAGTCATCAGCCAAAGCACTTCCTTCACTGATTCCTGAGGTTACCTGGGGAATCTGCACTTGCTTGTCTCCTGTACCTATTAACAAAGCTCTTTAGACACAGCAAAAGATGGTATTTAACATTTAACATCTTTCTTCTCTAAAACACGTGTGGCACATCAGAAGCTGAACTTGAGTACTTCCTCCAGTATCTGCTTCCATCCTTCAAACAAATCCATCCAAACACACCAGTTTTGCTTTTGGACACAGTCAAATAAATAAGTGTTTCTATAGTGGACAGGGCAGTTTTTCAGTTGTGGCAATTCCATTTTAAGTGGAATAAATTCCTGTAACAGATCTACCCTCTGGCACAGACAGTAACAACCTGGTTTTTTTTGCAGATGACACCAAGCTGGGGGGGACTGTCGATCTGCTGGAGGGTAAGAAGATGCTGCAGAGGGACCTGGACAGGCTGGATCGATGGGCTGAGGCCAATGGCATGAAATTCAACAAGACCAAGTGCAGGACCCTGCACTTTGGCCACAATCACCCCAGGCAGGGCTACAGGCTGGGGGAAGAGTGGCTGGAGAGCAGCCTGGCAGAGAGGGACCTGGGAGTGCTGGTGGACAGCTGGTTGAACATGAGCCAGCAGTGTGCCCAGGTGGCCCGGAAGGCCAATGGCATCCTGGCTTGGATCAGAAATAGTGTGGCCAGCAGGAGCAGGGATGTGATTCTCCCCCTGTGCTCAGCACTGGTGAGGCCTCACCTCGAGCACTGGGTGCAGTTCTGGGCCCCTCACTTCAAGAAGGACGTTGAGGTGCTGGAGCAGGTCCAGAGGAGAGCAACAAGGCTGGTGAAAGGACTAGAGGGAAAGTCTTATAGGGAGAGGCTGAGGATGTTGGGGTTGTTTAGCCTGGAGAAGAGGAGACTCAAGGGGGACCTTATCACTCTCTTCAGCTACCTGAAGGGAGGTTGTAGTCAGGTGGGGGTTGGGCTCTTCTCCCAGGCAACCAGTGACAGGACAAGAGGGCACAGCCTGAAGCTGCTCCAGGGGAGGTTTAGGTTGGATATTAGGAAGCACTTCCTCACGGAGAGGGTGATTAGACATTGGAATGGACTGCCCAGGGAAGTGGTGGAGGCACCATCCCTGGATGTGTTCAAGGAAAGACTGGATGTGGCACTTAGTGCCATGGTCTAGCTGACGTGGTGGTGATGATCTCAGAGGTCTCTCCTAGCCTCAATAATTTTGTGGTTCTGTGAGGAAGTTTACATGTTTTAAAACACGGACATTTTCATCTCATGAGCTCAGACCTCGCCACACTCAAAACTTAGCAAAAAAGAAGACACTTTATCTGCTTTACTACAGGCCAAGCCTGATAAGTATGCCTGTTAGGTCATGCTGACTCACCATGAACTAAGGTAAAAGAGACACCGGCCAGACCCTGTCCAGATGTGCCATCAGGCAACAGAGTTCAAGCTCTGAGCTGGTGTGACATCAAGTACCCAAAATCATACCCAAACACTACATCTCAGCAAGCAATAAAACCACCCAGACTGGAGGCAACGACAGAAATGTCCTGGCAAGTCTTTCTAATGGTTATTATGAGCAAAAGAGGCCAAAGTTATACCAGTTCAAGTGTTCAAAGTTAGAGTCCCCCAGGGGAAAAAAAATAATTTTTTGGGTTGGACACTGAAGACACAGTGAATGGACAGTGTTACTTTCCAGTAAAAAGTAGGTTTTGGGGTTTTATCCCTTAAGAAAAGCAGGGTTTGATTTTTTTCCTGATTGGAGCGTGCCTCTCCACCTCTCCACGAATGCTTCCCAGTGGACTTCAGCTTGTTTACACTAGCACAGCACTGCAATAAGATTTGCTGGACACACAAAAAGCCAAACAAGTCTCAGAAGTGATCTCTGCTCTGAAAGAGCAGCCAAGTGTAAATTTGGGCTTAATCAGCTTGTCGGATTCATCTGAACAAGAACAACCTCTATTTTAGTAAAAAGATGTGATCTGTAGCGAGGTCATGGCATCATTTCCAGCTCCATCAGTGTCTCAAACTGATTATTTTGCATCCTGGCCACTGAAGTGACCACCTGCCTCCCACCCCTGCCTTCACCTATCACTGCAGCAATCACATCTTGAACACCAAGGACCAGCTCTCAGGCTCTTCCCCAGCCTCTTGCTCCTGGTTTAACAGAGCTGAGCACCAGGAGAGCACTGCAAAGGGCTTCCTGGAACTATCTGGTGAGGAAGTGACAGAAAGCAGGACCAGCTACTGGAGAGAAAATCTTTTAGTGTTTTTCTAGTACAACAGGACATCAATCAGCACCAGAACTGTGACTACTACAGGGCTGTATAAGCCAAGGTCACACATTATATTACTCACAGGAGTAATCCTATAGAATTAGGAGAAGTATTTTAATGAATATGTACCAAGAGTAAATGTTTACTTGTGGACTTTGTAAATATTTAAGTGTACTTAAAGCGTTTTGGTTGGAAACTGCAAAAGCCTTCACAATAACACCTCACACAGAAGTGGCTGGCACCACTCTCTGAAAAAACCTACAGTCCAAACTATTGTGTTTTTTAAATTGATGGCAGCCTTAACAAGCTTTCTGTGAGAAAGGAAAAATACCCATTGATTACTGGGATGACATTTCAATACACTTATGTGTATCTCAAAGTGAGATGGAGGTAGCCAAGGAGAGTGAACTTTAGCCTGACCAAAGAACCAGCACAAGAAAAATCAAATACAAAGAAGTGAATGGAGACACATTATAGGGAAGGAACTAAATCAGAAGGCTTAATAGTTGTAGTCAGAGTTAAATAGCCTCAATGTGACTATATTTGTAACACAAAGCTTCTGTACTGCCAACATTAACTAAAAGAGGACAATCTGAGGAAAACATAGCAAAGAGTAGAAAGCTTTAAAAAATAGTCACTTCATAAAAAAACAAACTAGCCCAAACAAAACATGAGATACCTGAGCACCATCACTAACTGAAAGTGTTACACAAAGGGGGCTAAAGGTGTCCTAAAGCCATTATCCCAGGAGAGTGGAAATATTTCAACTTCAGAACTATCCATTAGCAGACTGAAAATCTGTTGCTGTTCCAAACTTGCACCCCATGTAAACGATCAAAGGAGACTGGCTCAGCCCCCAGCACAGAGCTGTTAACTGGTATTTATCAGTGCAACAGTAGGGCCAACAGTGGGTTCTGTTTTACAGGCTACAAAGCTTCCTATCTCCTCATCCCTTGAACATTAGTCATCCAGAGAAGGCCAAACAATCCTACCAGGCACAGAGTCCTTCTACCTTCCCACTTGTCTCTTAAGAGTTCAGATCAACAGAGACCATAACAACCATTAATCACAGAATGAACCTGGTTGCAAAAGATCTCAAAGATCATAAAGTCCAACCATAACCTGAATCCACCCACTATAACCTTTATCTACCCGTTCAATGATCAAATCATGTCCCTAAGCACCTCATCCATACTTCTTTTAAACACTTCCAGGGATGGTGACTCCACCACCTCCCTAGGCAGCCTGTTCCACTGTCCAACCACTCTTTCAGTGAAGAAATTCTTTCTAAAATCTAGCCTAAGTCTCTCTACTGCCTTTACTGTTCCTCCTGGTTCAGATTAATTCTCCCCCAGCTTCTAGAATTCTGCAGCTCCCTCACACTCTCTTCAGTAGCAACAATGGCACTGGGGAAAAACAACGTGCATTACTACTGTAGCTAGATTTGACTTCCACTGTATAACAACCACCTAAAAAAAGCACCTTTACCAGCAACATTCCCCATGAGCTGGGAATCAAAAATGAGAAGTGATCATAAAATGCTTGGCTCTGAAGGGGAGGGAGAGGCAAAATTCAAACCCTTATTTACACACACACTAAAAAACCCCTAGAGCTGCAAGATGAAGACAAGGCAGATGCACTTCACTAACACCCTTTATCAGTCAAGAACAATTTGGTCTCAGCATGACTAACAAATAAACACATGCTAGAATGACATACAAGAGCAACTGAATCCAAAGCAGTTGCAAGGGAACAGGGACTTGTCCCTGCTTGCTTTTTTCCACAGCCTCTAAAAATCCCGTGCCTGTGTGTGTTTAAAATGGAAGGCACCACTTTCTCCAAGGGGCAACTAAATTCCAAAACTTCTCTGGAGTCTAATAAGTATTAGTAATATTAAAAAACAAGAGTCACTTTTAACTGTTAAAGGCTGCTACAGAGGGAACATTTAGGAAGTATATACTGCCACACACTGTGCATTCTTGCATTCTCACATTCATCCAGTAATCAACATTTCTTGCAGGAAGCAAAACGTGGCTGTGTGCTAAGATGGCTGCTTACCTCTCCATCAGCTTCTCTTTATCCCAGTTGAAATGGCTAAGCAGTATTCGAGTAATAGTCGCTGGATTCTACAGAAAGAAAAGAAAAATAATAAATTATTGAGTAACTGCTTGAGCAAGTTGGTATCCTGTTAGGAGAACACCAAGCAGAGTTTTGAATAAGCAAATGGGGAAAACAGTTCACCTGGTAACATGTACTGTCTGCACAAATGATGTTAATCAACATAGACTGGAAAATACTTTGGCTTGACAGACAGAAAAATGAAACAAAAATCATCTCTGTAAAGCAAAATTATTGCATAAAATGAGAATAGGGTTGAACAGTTAAGGAACAGGTGAGTTGCTGCTACCACAACTGCTGCCCAAGTGCCACCATCTCCATGTCCAGGGTGCTTATACAAGGTGAACCCGGGACATTTGTAAAGTGCAGCAAGGGCCAACAGCCACCTGTCCTACCCATGTGTGCCACAGGCCCCACACCATCTGCAGAACAAGAACATTCCTTCTTTGTATCAGCCCCGACCAACAAAACACTTGGGCTGAAAACTCTCCCAGAAAGTAACTGGCTGCCAGCATAAGATGACAACATCCTTTGAAGTCCCCAGATGTTCCAGAAGCATCCCCAAATCCAGAAAATACTATGCAACTATACAACTAAAGAAGGAAATACAGCCTAGAAAGGACAGAAACAGGACCAGAAATAAGAGCCGGTTTTCAATTCTACACAAGCTTTTCTTCCAGCTTAACCTGCACCATCAGCCAAGGCTTTGCTTGTATGAGCCAAGAAACCATGAAGCTTCTGTTACACCCCAGAACCATGCTCCCTAAATCCCAACTCTCTGGGCTCAGTTTTAGGACCATTTACATGCAACAGAGGCAACAGGGAGCGAGTGGCCTGACAGCAGCTACATGTACTTTGCCATTTGACACCAAAATGGAAGTTTGCCTGAGGGCAAATTTTCAATGGACACTCTGAAGCTGTTGAAAAGTAGGACATAAGCTAGCAATGTGATTTTCTGAGCCTGCGGGGCTACAGCTACAACTTGAAGCTGCCAAAAGCCAATGCTGCTGCCCAGAGCAGCAATCCCAGCCCAGCCTTCCCCTCAGCTGCATGCTTGCATGACCTGCACTCACCAGTCCACACCAGTACAGCCATCTTATGCTGCAGCCCTGCAAATCACTGGCTAGGAAATGCACCTTTCTTCTTTCCCTTTAAGTTGCTTTTTCACTGAATTAGTTCCCCAATCTGTTTGATTGCCTGACCACACAAACAGCTGCATTAGCACCAGGGGAGGGTAGGAGGGGACAAGCATCTTTCAGCAGCAACACCAACAAAACATGCACTGAAATAAAGCCCTAGGGTCAAAAGCTAAGCACAAAGCACTAGTCTTGTGGTTTATACAATAAAAAGTGACACTCCTCTCCCTCTCCAGTGTGTTCTTACTGTTAATGTCAGCACAGCTTGTTGAAGGCTAGAAATGTTTCCCTGCTTAAAAAGCCCATGTGAACAAAAGCAGCTTTAGAAAGGTCAGACCAGATCCCTGACCCAGTCCATGTGGAGCACCATAAACAGCTGGGACAGCAAATCTGCTGCACAGTATGGGGCAGAAAAACCAGAACCAGAACCCGGTATTGCCAAACCCTCTGTATTGTGAAAAGGTGGCCCCAGTCCCTCTTTGAACACTTCTCCCAGGCACTAGGGAGCCAAGCTCCTAACTGCAGTAACACAACGAGGAGCTGGGCTGACAGCCACTGGCCCTCAGGGAGCAGCCAGGCAGCATCCCGACCTTCCACACGCTCCTGGGCGTCAGGATAACAGCACCACAGCCTCCTGCAAAGGGGGAAATCCCATTTTTGGGCAGATTTACCCATTTCCTTGCATTGAAAGCAGCAGTGGTGCAGCTCTGGGACAAGGTGGAACAGCTCATGGATCTGATGACAGTTATTTTCCCCTGTCCTTGTAGCTCTCAGCCAAAGCAACAAGCTGATAGACCTCACTGTGCAACCACAACATGGACACTGAGTGTAAACCCTCAGGAAAGGGTGAGAGGCTCTTTGGGCAACACGATGGTCTTGGCACAGTTGGTATCTCCAAGGGAGCTGCAACCCCACCTTCTGCCCTGGCAGTGGGGCCAACAAGTGCTCTGCCCTGCCAACACTGCTCGAGCTGCTGCAGCCACACGGGAATTGTGTTAACCAGCAGAGAGCCCCATCTAAAGACAATAAAAACAAAGAAAAAGCTTTGCAATAGCATCGATCCCTGATCAGAGCCTCTACCAGCACTGCAGATGGGGGGAGAAGGTAGTTGAACTGTGTCTGTCCTGACCCCAAGAAGCTGTACAAGAATTTAAGGGTCTCCTTCACCAAAAGGCTGCTCCAGCTCCAGGGCACAGGGCTGCAGCCTCATTCAGGACTTGAATTTTTGACCTTTCTATTTTGGTCTCTACAATATCTTTTTCTATAATACTACTTGTAAGATGTAGCAGTACTCTTGGTAACTCATTTAAATATGCATGCTTCCTAGAGAAATGTAATCAAAGATGAAAATATACTTCAGTAAACAAACTGATTTTATCTGTAGATGATCTTGGTCATGGCATGAGCTCCTACAGTCAGCACAACTTTGATTTTTTAAAAAATTTTCCATGTTCTGGGGCATGCCTTACTTCATACCAGGAAATCTCCTCCTAAACACAGCAGGCAGAGCATGCAGAGGTTTCTCCATGTAATCCTTCCAGCACTCTCCCACCTATAAAGCACACCACTTGAGCTCCTCACCCCCACCAGGCTCTGCTGGTACAAATGAGTTTCAGGCAGTAAAATGTGCAGCTCCTCTCAAACCCAAGGATTCTTTGCTCAGCCCAGAGATCTGCCAGATGTACAAAGGAGCAGTATTTTCTTAATTTTTCAAGCAATAGCATGAAGAGAACTTTAAATTAGCCTGAAGTCTCATCCTACGCCTTGCCCAGACAGCAGCCCACCTGGCCACTGTTTTAGGGCCTCTGGGAATACCTATTAATTGCTTAATAGCCTAAGAGGCAACTGAGGCAGTGGTCTCTGGCTGACTTTTCTCTTTAAAAAGAGTCAGACAGGTTCCACCTGCACTGAAGGGTAAGTTATGCCATATTAATAAGGAATTAAAGTGGTCTGCAGTGATTACCAAGTGTCACAAGGCAAATCCAGCAAACCCTTAACAAAGGACACGTGGTTGTGAAGTCTTGTTTTGTTTGTGGCTTCTCCATTTTCTCAACAAAGTGGTACTGCATCTTGCCAAAACTCTCCCTAGACCTGACCTCCTAAGTATCCCAGCATCCCAAAAAGAAAGCTGTTTTCCCACTGTGACAGCAGTGTACAAACCAGCAAGTTTGTGTGCCCAGACCCAGAGCTGTGTCCAATTCTGGAGCACTAAACACAGGAATGACATGGGAGCTCCTGAAGCAAGTCCAGAGGAGGCCACAAAGATGATCCAAGGGCTGGAGCAGCTCTGCTATAAAGACAGGCTGAGAGTGTTGAGGTTATTCAGCCTGGAGAAGAGAAGGCTCTGAGGAGACCTTATAGCACCTTCCAGTATCTGAAGGGGGCCTACAGGAAAGCTGGGGAGGGGCTTTTACCAGGGTGTGTAGTGATAGGACAAGGGGTAATGGTTTTAAACAGAGAGGGGAGATATAGGTTAGATGTTAGTAAGAAACTCTTTCCTGTGAGGGTGGTGAGACACTGGCCCAGGCTGCCCAGGGAAGCTGTGGCTGCCCCATCCCTGGAAGTGTTGAAGGGCAGGTTGGATGGGGCTTGGAGCAACCTGGTCTAGTGGGAGGTGTCCCTGCCCATGCAGGGGGGTTGGATCTAGATGATCTTCTCCCTTCCAACCCAAACTATTCTATGATTCTATGACAAGTTATTTAGGATTATGCTCTGGAGACCAACACTGTTGGCTCAGTGTGTTGGAACACAAATACAGTGTGAGGTGCTGGTTTGTTGGGCTTTAGCTTCCTCTAGCTACAGACGTATTTGTTCAACATGTTAATTAAAAAAAAAACATCATCAGCATGACAAGCTCCTACCAGAAATAGCTGGGCTGTCTCCTTTCTCTGCTTACCACGTCCAAGATCTAGTATTTAAAACTTAACTAGCTGTTTAACTGACATGGATTAATCCAACGGTGCCCCTGCCTGCACGTGGTGTGGAGAGCAAGACAGGCAGCACTATGCAGGGAGGGCTGAAGGCAGGGAGGGAGGCAGTGCTAAGAGGCTTGCTTTGCATAATAGAAACCACAGTTAATGCAAATATAAATGCAAAAAACCTCTGGCATTAAGGATTGTTCTAATTCAAGGCAGGGCACACCAACAAAGTAGGGGTACCAGCTGCTCTGCACTAATTGCTTGCTTACTCTTACTCTGCAACTATTTGGGAGCAACTTTGGAGGAGTAAAGCACAGCAGCTATTGGAGGCAGAGGTTGGCTGCTGCACAGCAGCTATGTCCTGGAGCCCTGTCACAGGGGGTGACAACAACACTGGAATAATTTGATGTTCCAACCCCTGTTTTGGCACTAGTTCTGCTCTAGCCCTCTGTCAGCCCTGGTGCTGCTGTACGAGCCCCTCAGCCATCACTTTGGACACTGGCTCTGTGTGAATTAACAGAATACTTCACCAGCACCAGCTGACACAGCACTGGGGTATCAGAGCTTCTGTTCTGAAACTGGATGGGCTCCTCAGGTGGCACACAGGATTGTCTGCAACTCTTACACTGCAAAGATGAGCTGAGAACAGGCTACGATGCTGCTCAGACAGGATTACCTCTTAGGCCTGACGCTGAAGCAGGTAGAACTGTGCTTTTACAAAGGGTACTTTTTGTTTACAAAGAAAAATGTTATGAAGCAAAGCAGCCAGAAACAGCCGGTGAGCAAGGGAAAGGTGAACACGTTCAAACGCTGTTTTCCTCCAAAGGTGGTTTGATGAAAGGTGAAACAGCAGATCTAATTTACAGCAGCCACTATTAAATGTTACATGCTGAAGCCGAGGGCAGCGAGCCTGTTGATATCCAGATAGGAAGGAAACCTGAGGAAAGCAGCCATTTTGTTGAAATTCTCCAGGCACTTTAAAAGACTCCCCGTCACCAAACATTCATAATAAAGCTCTGCCCAGAGAGAAACACAGCCAGTCCTTGCACAGTGGTGGTTTTTTGTTTTAGGCTAACAAAGCAGCCGAGTCCCAAATGTGCTTCCAACAAATCCCACTCCATCACTGGAGGTATTTACATTTACTACTGTTATCTACTGTTCCATGCTCAGACACACCAATGCAAGTGGAAGATACAGGGATGGGGAACCTTGCAAAGGGGTGTGGACTTCTCCAAAGCAGCATTATTAATTGAAATAACAATCCTTAATTTAACAGATTGCATTAAACTGGAAGCTTGGTCACTAGTATATGAGCTGAATTCTTTTTGCTGCCAAAATAAGAAAGTATGAATTAGAAGGAGGAACCTGGATGCACTTAAATGCATAAATGAATTATAAATTCAAGATCAGGACACTAGCTTAAATTGGAATTTCCAAGCAGCATAATTTGCTGGAAGACAGTTTGCAGTTACTTGATCCATTCATGTTTTCATCCATCAAGACGAGGTGAGCAGTTAATTCTTGCAGTTATTACCAAGAAAAACCTGGAGTTCAGCTTCTCATCACATGCTGGGAGTAAGCTCCTGTTTCCATTTCAGTATTTGCAGCAGATAAAAACCACTTAAGAACAACTTAAGCTCAGTTCTCCAGCAAAACCCTGACCCACCTCCTTGAGACACTACTATTGGATACATTTTTCCTTTTCTTTCCATTTCATGGCTGATTTTGGTTTCTAAACACGACACCTTTTGCATTTTAACAGTTTTCATCCAAACTACAGTATTTATAGCCCAATAGCAGGGGCTCTCTCAGACTCAGCACAGCAGTATGAGTTTGATGCCACTTCCAGTTCAGTTTTCTACACAACTGCTTTTGCTCTCCCGAATCCAGAAACTTTGGCTTTGCCCAAGCCTCAGACATCTGTCAATGGTTCAAACCTTAGCAACCTCCACAGCTATATTCCACAGGTGCACAAGGGACACAGGACCATATTTTAATTCCCCAGCAGAAGGAAACCGACTGGTTTCACATCAGTTGACAGCAAAGAAAAGTTTTGCTTGGTGGTGAGATACCACACACACTGGTGGAAGAGCAAAGGGGCATCAAAAGAACAGCTCAGAAGCTAATGCCTGTCTGAAACCAAGCAGCACAAACATTTGCTCCAGGAAAGTGGCGTCTAGGGACATCATGTCACACCACCACTGTAAATATTTAATCAGTCAAAAACCCGGCCTCTGCCAAGAGTAGAACACCAAGTGGAAACTCCAGCTGCCCTCTGAGCACATGTGGGATCAAACAGCATCTCCAAAGCTTGTCACCATGCACACCAAAGAAGGAAGCATTAATAAAATAACCAACATGCCACATTTTATGTCAGCACGTAGAGTAAGAGCAACCTCACAGTGAGACAATTTAGAAGATTTTGTGATAGAGAGGCTTTTTGCTTCCTCGGCTGTCACTCTCATTGATGGTCTGGAGACCAACACCATCAGATGTGCTGCATGTTTTTCCCCCCTGCTCTCCAGAGGGCTCCAGGCCATGGAGGTGCTGTGCAGGCAGGCAGGCCCTAAACCTCCAGACTAATACAGACAGGCAATACTCAGCTGCATAAAGTGCCACCATGGAGCAGGAGTGGAAACCCCCCCCACATAAGTCTTCAGTTACTTCCAAACCCAAAAGGTTGGCACACTTAAACTCCCTTCTGAAGGACAATGGCTTCTCCACACATGGCACAGAACAAGGGCAACCAACTGACCAGGCACCACGCAGCTCCTTCCTTTGGCAGGTAATAACACAGTGGACTCCAGCCTGAAATTCTGCAAAACTAGGTCATCTACTTGGTTTGGAAAACACTGCTCTTCACTTGCACCTCTCCCAGCCCCCTACAGGTAACCTTTGACATAAACTTACAGCGTAGAAAGTGTTTTAAACAAGACTTTAGCCTAAACCACCACGGACTGCCATTGAAAGGTTTACATTGTTTTGCAAGTGCACTGAGCAACCTTCATTTGTGAAGATCCATCCACATCTGTTCTTTCAGAAGGCAATTTCAGGAAATCTTACAAGCACAAAAGCTCATTTCTAGCAGCTTAATAAAATTCCCAGGAACCAAATGTGGAAAATGAGAACTAAGTGTTGAGTACTTCCAGGACAGGATCTCCAGAAGAGGGTATCTTCAAAATCACTAGTTTTTAAACAACACCAACTGAGCACTCTGAGAAGCTGCTGGAAAACTTTCATGTAATCTAATATTCCTTGGCTTGATTACAGACAGAACATGAGGGCTGCTGTGAGAAGATGGGGACAGCAGCTAAACAGATCAGTCTGCCACCACCCAGCCATACTTTCTTCCTCTGCCATCCCTCGAGGCTTGGGAAAGCATCACACCATGGTGTGCATCTGCCATTAGCCACCTCATGGCTTATGAGGACAGGATGACACACACCACACCAGTGGATCCAAGATACTTCTCATCTTTCAAGTGTCTGGTACAAACAACAACTTCAGTACTATCTGATCTCTAGGCAGCCACTGAGGATATGGTCTTTGCATACTACGGCCCCAATGAAGCCACACTAAGGTGTTTTTTTTATTAACTACCTCTGAATCACCCCAAAATGTAACTATTTCCTGCTACTGGCATTTCCAAGCAACTCTGCATGAAGCCAGGCTGCTTCTCTGTGTCACTGCCAGTCACTGCTGTCCCCTGGTTGGCATTTATCCCTGCACTTTAACTTCCCATGAACACACACATAGGCTTCAGCTTTGCTGTTGATCACCTCCTTAGCTTCCTACATCTTTCTTCATTTCATTAACTTCCCTTCACAAATCAGCTCTCAATTTTGAAAATTAAGTTTTACAGAATTACTGAATTAGCACCATTACGTGACAGCACCAATGGCAGCTTGGTATTATGATCTCAGTTTGTAGTAACCTATCTGCACTTTGGAGATTGTTTCTAGCTCTGAAAAACTTAGTCTTTTAACAGAGGAAGATAATAAAAAGCAACTTTGGAGAAAGCTCTATTACTTCAGTTAATTGGTTCAAGAGACAGAAACGAAGCGGTCAGCTGCTTTACATTTTCTCTGAGCCTTTTGGAAACTTTTCAGGTTAATGATCAGGAGCCACAACAAAGATCCATTGTCTAACAAAGCTTTTAAAATCAGGAAAAAAAAAATTAAAGCACCAACTCCAGGATGAATTAGCAAATTTGGAAATGCAAAAACTGAATTCATACTGTAATACTTCTAAATAAAAGAAGATGTGATGGATGTGGCACTTAGTGCCATGGTCTAGCTGATGTGGTGGTGTTAGGTCATAGGATAGACTTGATGACCTCCAAGGTCTCTTCCAGTCTCAATAATTGTGATTTGCCATGCTGCACATGTATGCTGGGCAGCACCAGCTCTCAGATGACTGCAGAAGCTCCAACACCAACTCAACACAAATTAAAAACTGCAAAGAGGCTACAATCAGGGAAGGTATTTTCCAATATTTCAGCTATCATACTTCCATTCCATTGCTTCCATACCAGGAGATCTGTGGTTCGATGACAGGATACAGAGAGATATTAACTCTTATTTAATACATTTAATTTTGAGAACATTTTGGCTTCTACTTCCTTTTGCAACAGTTCTGGAGTACAAAGTCAACCCTTTAAAGAGCAAAGGCCCACAGGTACAGAGGCCCTGTGATTCTGAGCAAGTTAAACCACTGTACACTCCTGGAGGACTATGGAATAAGAGGTCTCCTACTGTACATGCTTTCACAAACCATTTCTCATTTTTCATTCTTTTAGATTAAGGAACTCTATTGTTTTACTGCCTACAAAGGCAGTACCACACAAAGTGTTTCCCTCTTCCTGCCATCTCCCACCACAAGAAATCCCAACGTATGAGCAAAAGCTCAGCAAACCTGTGTAAGCAACACCAGCCCGACCTACAGTTTGTGGAGCAGCGCTGAGCAACTACTGGTGATGTACTGGAGAGAAGCTGAGTGGGAGCACATGGGTGCCCGAGTACATCTCAGAATGGGTTTATTCAACCCATTGCCTCCCACTCATGAATGTGCAAAGACTTGCCTTAAAAGAGTAGGAGAAGGTGATGGCATCATTTCCATATAATTCTCCCAGTGTACTATTTCAGTAGCTTCTTAATATCTCCACTTGAGGAAGAAACCAGCACACAGCTCTGCAGCAAGGCTTGGAACAAGGTGGTATTGAAAGCCCCCAAAGTTCTGGCTACCCTGAACCTGCAGGTTCATTCAGGTAGAGTCTGGGTCAAGTAATCACCAATCTCCCCCTCATGCTAAACCTTCAGCCAACATCCAGTGCATCATTTGATACCTCCGGTCCTGCCCAGTCTCTCAGCCTCTAGAAGACCAGAAGAGACAGATGGGTGTAGTTAACCTCTTGGCTCAAACCAGTATGACAACTCACTCATGCCAGGCTTGAGAGGAATGCAAAAGCTGATTTTGCCACAGAAAGAAACAATGATGCTGAACAGAGGAGCTTAGTAAGCGTGCAATAAGTACTAAAAACACTTCAGCTTAGTCCAAAAGCACAGCTTGGTCAGAAGCAGGTAAGAAATCTCTTCCCTTGCACAAGATTTTAGAGACACCAAGGAAGACTCCAGAAATTCAGAATGGCTTAGCTAAGCACCAGCTCTATTTTTGCCTACAAGATAAAGCAACAGCTATGTGGATTATTATTTTACTTTGAAAAAGGGCAGTCATTAGGCAGGGCAGCAGAACATGCTCATCAGAGCCTGCTCCAAAGCAGCTGCACCCCATGACCACTGGACCAAAAAGGAGCAGCTCAGTATTTTACTCCAGCAGCAACACAAGTTCATGCTGCTCCTGGGCCTGCTGCTGACTGCTCAGCCATGGGAGCACAACTGCCCACACAGCTACCAGAGAAGCAGGGAGAGGAACTGCCCTGGGTTAAGGAGGTTGCTGGTTTATTGTAACCCAGAGCAGGATCACCATGGGGCCACACAGTTGAGTTGGCACAACTTGAACAACAGGGACCTAGCTTCCAATAACTTTGTTCGTGAAACTTGTCTGCTGAGAGGCACATGGCAAACACATCCAAGTTGGGTCTTCCCCATGTGAACAGACATCCCAAATCTTGTCCCAAAGATATTAAAGCTACAACTTGATGCAAGTTACAGACAGCGGTCCCAGTCCTCTCCTCCATTATCCCATATCAGTAACTTCAACTCTGAAAGCATAATCCAGAAATATTGTTTCTCATCTTGAAGAAAAATGCAACAGTTGGACATCATCTTTCAAAAGCTTTCTCCGTTTGCAAGACAGATCTGGAGGGAAGTGGCTGCTCAGGAGTACAGTCTAGGATGTAGCCCTGTCCATGTTCTCATTCCAGTGTCTGGGGGCTATATCCAGCTGGGCTACCAAGCACAAGATTTTCATGGTGAACTGTGGGAATACTGCCAATCCCAACAAAGATGTGTCCTCAACATAACCATGTCAGGAGCCTGGCAAGACAGAAATACACGTTTTTTTAAGGTCTTCTATTAGTCACTGTTGGAAACACTAGAAGTGGCACATGTCAGGTCAGCTACCCATCAAGTCGACAAAAGGAAAACAACCTAAAGCACCACATTTGGGTTTCAGGGCAATGCTGTCTTCAGTGCCTCAACTTTGGAATGAGCTGTACGATTCTGCCAAAGTCCAGGTCTGCAGATGTGAGGTACAGAAGCCATCCTGTTTGCAGGCAGAAACAGACAATAAAGGAATAAAGCTGAAAGAAGTAACTGTACAACTGCTTCTTCCTTTACATCGTTTTGTAGAAGTCTTAAGCTGCCTCAAAAAAAAAAGCTCTCTCTGCTTCTTTTTCCTCACTCAAGTATGTATTGGTACCTTAATTTCCCTCTTTCACTATGGCCAGCACCGTATATTGCCAGATTCTGGTCCAGAGCCAGAGATTCACCCATCAGGCCTGTCCTTATTTCAGGGGCTCAATGTATCTGTAGGAAACTGTCCCTGTTCCTCCCCAGGGCAGCAGAACTCCTGCCTCTGTTAGCTCTGGTTTCCAGCAGCTCACACAACACAAAGAACAGGGCATTTCAACCCTGGCCAGAAGTAGCTGGGATTTCTCTGTGCATTTTGCATTTCCTTTAGACAATGGGACTTCACTTCTGCTGCTTTAAGTGTGCTCAAAGGCATCACCTGGTCAAAAGGCACTGGAGAGGCATCAAGTCTTAGGAAGATGGTATCAGTAGATGTGTGAAGGTACCAGAAATACTTCAGCTTAGTAAGAAATCTGTACTGCACACAAGTCTTACAGCCACACGGAATGGTTTTGAGTTTGCTTTTTTGATGGCACTTCCACTGAAAGCATCTCCCAGCACAATATACAACAGCATATTGCATGTCAAACAGTCCAAGCCAGCATTTCCTTCCTAAGGTCTGTTATCATGCTTCAGTCACAAAGATCTACAGAACAGTATCTGCCTGAAAAAATGTCTATTCCACTTTAAAAAAAAGCCCCACACAACAGACCTGCAAAGTCCTTTCTAGAAGAGTATCCTGTAAGTATTTCATGATGTCAAAGACATTTTTCTTAAATAACTTGAAGAAATAACAATACCACCATGTACTTGAAGTGTGCAGACATCAGATAAACTTTGAAATGGTGAGAATATCTTTGACACCAACATCAGAGCAATAGTGGGGAGGATAAATTCCCAGTAACTTATGCTCTTTTTCCATAGACTATTTCCATAGCGAGTAGGCTTAAACATCAGGCTGGGGGAGAAAGGCTAGAGAGCAGTCCCAAGGAAAAGGACTTGGGGATGGAAGGAGATGAGAAGCTGGACATGAGCTGCCAGTGAGCGCTGGAGCCCAGAAGGACAATTGTGTCCTGGGCTGCAACAAAACAAGTGTGGCCAGCAGGGCCAGGGAGGGGATTCTGCCCCTCTGTCCTGCTCTGGTGAGACCCCACGTGGAGTGCTGTGTCCAGCTCTGGAGCCCTCAGCACAGGAGAGACATGGAGCTGTTGGAGAGGGTCCAGAGGAGGCCACAAAGATGATCAGAGGGCTGGAGCAGCTCTACTCTGGAGACAGGCTGAGAGAGTTGGGGGTGTTCAGCCTGGAGAAGAGAAGGCTCCAGAGAGACCTTAGAGCACCTTCCAGTGCCTGAAGGGGCTCCAGGAAAGCTGGGGAGGGGCTTTTCACCAGAGAGGGCAGTGACAGGACAAGGGGTCATGGTTTTAAACTGAAAGAGGGGAGATTTAGGTTAGACATCAGGAAGAAATTCTTCACCATGAGAGTAGTGAGGCACTGGAACAGATTGCCCAGGGAGGTTGTGGAAGTCCACTCCCTGGAGGTGTTCAAGGCCAGGTTGGATGAGGGTTGTGCAGCCTGGTCTACTGGGAGGTGTCCCTGCTCATGGCAGGGAGGTTGGAGCCCAAGGATCTTCAAAGGTCCCTTTCAACCTTCACCATTCTGTGATTCTATGATCTGCCAAGAAAACAACTGATAGATTTTTCTGGATTAAGTTTTATGAAATCTCTGGAAAGGTCTCTGGAATCAGCCTTTTCCTGGGCTCAAAGGTCCTTCCAGATGACAACTTAAAAAAGGGTGAACTTTCTTTAGACAGAGTACAGGCAGAGGATCAGACACCAAGGATGTTAGTAAAAATGTACCTCTCAAATGCTGGTTAAGTCTCCATTTACTGGGTGATCTGTTTCCCACCCGCTTGCATTACTGAGCACTGCTGGAGAACATCTATTCCACCACAGTATGCTCAGCTGCAAAGACAGACAAGATGTTTATCACAAGACAGATAATCCAGCCAAATTGTTTATCACCTCAAGACTCTTCAAAATCAGCTGTTTCCAGGGTAACCCCTGCCTGTGAAAAGAGCTCTACCCCAAAGTAACACATGGCTCTTTTCACCCAGCAGTTCCTGCAGTGCTTCACTGCGCAGCATTTCCCTCCTCTGACAGGAGTGAGAGCAAAGGGACAGGCTGCCTCCTGCACCAGAAGTCAGACAGGTACTTCGGGGGGAAATACTCTGCAAAAATCTTAAAATAACATGCCTGTGCAGCCTGCATCCTGAATCTGGACTTCTAGCTCAGAATGCTGTAACTACCATTTCCCAACAAATACGTAGACAGGGAGAAGACAATCATGAGGCACAGTAACTTCTTCCATGAGCACAACTAAGTAGCACCCACAAAAATGAGGAAGATGTCCTATGAAAACAAAACTAAAGCCATCCCAATTAAAAAGTTCCCTCACAGCAATGCCAAGGTTAGCTCAAAGATACTTTGATACATGGTCACAGGTGGCATGCAACTGTTAACCCCTTCAGAGACAACATGACTGATGAGAAACACAGGCTTAGCTGAAGAATTTTTAGCCAGTGGCACTTTACAAGAGCATTAGAGAATATTTAGGGAGGAAAAAATCCTTAATGTTCTTCATTCTTATCTTCCTCCTCCAGGCTTCAGTTTAGGGAGCATCTAAGCAGTAGGTATTTCTCTCCACTTCTCTGTGCCCTATTGCTTGGGGTTTTGTCCCTTCCTCAAAGCAGCACCTGCTCTAATGAACTGTTCCCTCCTCTGGCACGCTTTGCTTGGACAGAGAGGAAATGTTACCCACTCACCAAAGCACCAACAGAATACGCAGAACTTCAGGAAGGGAAAAAACGACCTCCCTTGGGCTGCCTCCATCTCCCCATCACTGCACAAAGGCCCTCAGCTTGCTCAGTGTCACCCACACCTGGTGAAACAGAGCACAGCGCTGTGACACGTCCCAGTAGTCCCCACTCAGCACTGACTTAATGAGCATCCTCATTTAGCAACCCAGCTCCACAGCTGGATCCCAGTTCCTACCACCACTTTCTCATTTCCCAACAGCAGACCTTGCCCACATATCACCTCTGCATCATTCAGCAGAAAGACAGATGTTTCGCCAAATTGCAACACAATACAAAACAGGAAGAGCTTAACCCTTTGAAGCAGTTACCAGCAAAACATGTTTTGGAACATGTCACCTTGACAAATGGGCAGTAAATCTACCTCAGTGATGCTTACTCTACAACTCTCAATCAAGCATAAAAAAAAAAAATAACTTGAGCCATTTTAACAGTTTTCAACTAGATAAGGCAAGGAAATCATTGCCAATGCAGGAGCATCTTGGGGATGCAATCTTAGGCAACATCTCTGCACTGGCAAAAGCCCCACAGCAGCTGTGGTTATAGCTTGTATCACTTCCCTGCACAAGAGCAGCTATACCTGCAAAAGCACTTTTTTCTGCTGGCAGAATCTGTATTTGCACTAGGAAAATCTGCCAGCATCCTTTTCCCAACAAGCCTCTTCAAGCTCAGACCATTTTTTTTAATGATGACTACACACTTTGTTTACCATACTCTGCTCACATAGTCTTACTTAGTCTTATAGCCAACAAAACAGACCCTGGCAACATCCTATTTTATAAGCCAGGATTTCTGCTACAAGTAATAATGCTGCCTGTTTACACCCCAAAACTTTTTCCTCCGAGGGCTCTGCAGAAGCTACCTTTGAAGAAAGGAGGCATGAAGAGTTTAGCAATTCTCTTGCTCATTCTCATTGCCATCTTTTAACAAAATGGCCCTATATTTGTAACTGTAGTCTCTAACTGCTGCAAGCATTTTTAACCAACTATCTGAGTTCCCTCAAGTTCAGAGAAAATAAAATACGCTGTTGGGATTCGACAGAGAAATAACAAAACACAAGTTATACAGCAGTGGGGAGAACAGGAAACCTCCAGGTTTTCCACTACTGTCTCATGTAAGGACTTTGAAGACTTGCCTCTACACAAACTTGGAATCATTTGATCAGAAGTGTTTCCAAAGCAGAGGAGTTAAGCCAGCAGGTATGTGCAGACCCTCCAGAGCACACAGAGCATCTCCCTTTTGGTGAGGAACAGGACAGGAACCTGGATGTGCCATTTTGTATTTGATGAACTGTGCTCCTTTCCATTACCATATCACCACCCCACATCACTCAGCTTCTGCCAGAGAAAAACCCTGCCTAATCAGTTCTGCTTTACAACTGATATGAAGGCTACCAATGTGAATAATTACGCTAATGACTGGCAGGTAATTAAGCACTCTGAAAAGGCTGGCACCCAGCCTCTTCAAATCACAGCACTGCCTGCACAGATACCCTGGCAAGTGACAGCAGGACAGTGGTCAGGGGAATAACGCTGTGGTAGATGCAGATGACAGATCCCAAACACCTCCAAGCACCCTCCCTCCAGACAGTTTCAGTATCAGCCACCCCTAAAGACAATTCCAAGTCTTTGCACTCTGTTCCTTCCTACAAGCTACCATCCCAGCTAAAAAAAAAAAAGCAAGCATCAGATACAGAAAGCTGGTTCCCAAACAGTAACCCCTGAAGTGGATAAAAGACATTAAGCAGATGAGATAATAAAAAATTCAGAAAGCAAGCCAAGAAGCAAGCATTTTACCAGTTTCTCAGCATCGTACCAGTTTCCACACCATCTCTGAACCCATTTCCAGTACCTCAACACAGAATTCCCAATGGAAAGCAAAGCAGCCTACATTTCTAAACTGCAAGAGTCCAAGACCAAGTACCACATTATACTTACCTTTGTATTTACTATCAACTGTCAGCATGCAACATAAAAATACAGCAGAGTACATTTTCAAGTATTAATTTCAGCTCTCTAACGACACAAATAAGGAAGTTTCAAACACATCATTTTACCAAGTCAAAGAAACAAAACGGTTATTACAGAGCATGCTAATGATTATATAAAATGGTTATAAATCATTGACCACCACCTTGAATTGCTCAGATTGTAATATTGTGTGATGACTGAAAGGCTAACTACTAAAACAAAGATGTCAGACACGTTCGTTCATCAGATCTTCATAGTACTTAGAAATTTTTACTTTCCTAAGCACATTCGGTGCTATTAACCCAAGACCTTCCACTTTACACAAAACCAAACTTCATGTTAATAGTGTCTAATGGGATCAGTCACTCAGGCGCAGGGGAAGGCAGAAAGCAAACACTCATTCTTCATTTTATGGAAGGGGCTCATGGTCAGGGCTTACTAGAGCCTGTCCGAGCTCCCAGAAGAGAAATGAAGCTGCTAACCTAATGTTGGAGTGTTCCACTTCCTATCTTCTTACTAAAAAGTTGCTGTTGAGTCTAGTTTTGATATACATGGATCAGCAAAGCTCTGTCACTTCTGAGCACGTACTCCAGAGCCTAAACTCTCCAGGCCTTAGGAGGTTTCTCCTCTGGTTGTTCCCTCAAGAGACAGACCTCCCACACATGCTCCCTTCTTCCAATAAGAGGTCCATATCACCTCTTCTCTCCAGACCATTCCTTCCACCTCCCTATTTCTCAGATCCTGGAGCCTGACTGGGATGTAGATTTTTAAGAGTAACTTATTCTTCAGTTATTCTTCCCACACAGGAAAGCTCATTGCAAGGGAGACTCTTTACTGGTGCGAATCCTGCTGTTTTCCACTAATCCCTCTCCACATTTCTCTTTGCCAAAGGAATGCTGATTGCATTTGTATTTTGTTACACAAGAACACATGCAGTTCAACATTTGGAAAAACTACCCAGAGCTCTTTCAAAAGTTAAATACGTGCCTATAATTATACGTGTGCTCAAAACAGGCCACAAAAACATTGTCTTCAAGTGTAGATCCACATGCATTTCTTCTGCTGACAGTGCAGGGGTTGAGCAACTCTGCCACCATCACTGCTGGCAAGTGGAGCAAAGCAGTTGCAGGCAGGGTCAAGCAGTGGGCTGGCTGATAGGAGTGGAGAGGAGGCAGGTTTAACCAGAGAGGTCACTGATCCTATTATTTGGCCCTGCAAACTGTTTGCAGTGAGGGCATGGAAGCTGCCCAAGCCAGGAGCAACACGCACGTAACCATGCCTGCCCCTATTTCAGGCTGCAGGTGCACATGTCTCTACACCCCCACAGCTCAAAAAGCACTGCTTGGGATGATAACTGGAATGGGTTTCCCAGGGAGGTTATTGATGCCCCATCCCTGGAGGTTTTTAAGGCCAGGTTGGACGAGGTTTTGTGCAACCTAGTCTAGCAGTAGGGTTCCCTGCTCATGGCAGGGGGGTTGGAACTTGATGATCTTTAAGGTCCCTTGCAACCTTAGTGATTCTATGAGTACAAGATACCCAAAGAAACTCTAAGCGCCAGAGCAGCTTGAGTATGGTGGCGTTTCAAGCCAAGCAACACCAAGAGCCTACCAACAACAGCCCAGAAAGCCAAAGACAAGCCCTGAAAGGAAGTTACCTGGAGTGAAGCACTTTACTACACAGTAACTATTTCACCAGCTTCCACACACACATCAAAGCGGCTCAGGATTGCCAAAATCAAATATGTCCTGCCGTGATTTTTATATAATAGGGTTGTGCAAATACCAGCTACTTCCTCTGGGGCTCCAAAAGCATTTTGCTGAAGTAAACAGGTCAAATGCACTTTGCCAGGGTAGTACAATCACATGGCTCACACAACACACTCCTTGGGAGGTTGACCTAGCCAGGCAGGAAGTGGAAACCTTCAGAAACACTTCCAATTTTCATTTCTTTCTTGGAAGAAAGCCTCTTCACACTTTCTCCTTCATAGGATAGACAGGTAGAAGCTTAAAAAAAACCAAAACTTTGAACTAACACCCAAAGTCAGTTACTTTGCCAGTTGACTATTTTCAGGTGCAATAATACAGATTCTCCTGGTTCTACACTTTTAGTGGGCATCCTCTACTTCAAGATAACTTTAACTGTGCCCAAGCAGAATCCTTCTGAGCTGGAACTCCTACTCTATCCTGCACATCTGCTGGAAAACAGAGTTTAGAGTTTGCATCCCTCATGTGGTAAAATAACACACAAAACATTACTCCATGAAGCACAGACCATTTTTTGGAAGGGCTGTAAATGCAGTAAACAAATACCAAGCTTTTAATTCCCAATGTTGGTGGTTATCTGCCTCCAGCTCCCAAATTCCTCAAACCACAAAGCAATCAAAGCTTGATCTTTTGTGAATTAACACACACCCTCCCCACACAAAAAGGCATGTTCATGGTGTCCCAGAATGTGGAGGATGCCTCAGACCTGGAAGCCAGGCAGAGAAGCAAGTAACTCAAGAAAAATCTTCTTTCATACCTTTATGTTTCAACCACAAGTCTCTTCCCAGAAGATCTATTTTTGAAGCAGATGGCCAAGGCAGGATCCTTGCACTGCTTGTCCCTGGAACTGAGAGGTGCCACATGGCGCTCTGGGATGTAAAAGCTTTAACTGAGGAAGATACAAAACCAAGAATGCTTTAGAAAAGGTTGGGAGGAAGGAACTTAATGTGCCAGCATGAGTAAGTGGGCCCCAGCTAGAAATCACCAGCAGAGCTCAGGAGAAGGCCAAGAAGCAGAGTTTCAGTTTGGTACATGGGCTACTGCCCAGTTACCCTTACATTATGGCCAAGAACTCCCTGCCCACAGAGCTCTCAGTCCTTCTGCTGTCCCCAGCAGCAGTATTTCATTCCTCTCCCCTTGTCCAATGGATCTGCAGAAAATGACAGCCTTTTGTCATCACACAGCTCTGTCAGAGCCTGGCAACAAGAAGAGATGGACACCATGACAGGAGCACAGAGAAGTAGTGCTTGACGCTTCAGCTGCCTGGGCTCCATACTTCTCCAAAGGGATGACACCAAGGGGGTACATGTGTCCCTCCTAAGGCAGCTCTTTCAGGGGCTTTTCTTCTGCAGAGGCAAAGCCAGGTGTCCCACCACTGCTCCAATGCTGCCCAGAACAGCTGGCAAGACCATTGGCACTGCCAAGAGGCACCACGACTGCCAAGACACTTGCACAAGGCAGGTCGACACGTGCAGAAGCAGGCAGTGGAGCTACAACAGGGAGCAGCAAAGGGTTTGTTGCAAGTATTTAAATGGCTTATTAGCTTCTCCCTTGTTCCAAGTGACTTAGATACTGTTGAAAGTTATCTACTAAGATCTTGGATCTGAAATGATTCCTGACACTTGGCAAAACTTCTCAGTGTCTAAAAACAAGCAAACGACTTGGTGCAGACAGTCTGAGTGTTACGTACAGAGGCTGAAACCCTCACCACAGGGAACTACTCCCAATACCAAAAATAATTACTCAGCACTGGTACACCATGTAAACAAGGGACCTCTTTTGAAAGAGTGTCTGTAGTTATACAGACATTTCAAATTCTAAAAAGGCACCAACTTGTGAAGTACAAACACCACCGAACTAAGTTCCATGTGAAACTCTGCTCCTGAGGAAGCCTGGAATAGCAGTTTTCAAAGAGTTCATTTAAACAGTTTTTCCATCACAGCTCCAGATCAAAAGCTAAAACCAAGCGAAGGCATCAAACACAGACCAGACAAACTCAAGGTTTTCAACATTCCCAACAGCAAACACCTGGGATGGTGAAGGTGTTTAAACAGGAGCAGAACTTCCATTACCAAATGAAGAATTTTATTTTTTTTCTCCCTCATGCAGTCGGGTTTTTCCTGGTCTCACTGGAGCCTCCTGCACTGCTACCCTACACGGGCTGGGCAGAGCTCTCTCCAACATCTGTATTCTGGGCTGCACTCAAATGCACCACTTGGCATCACTGAGCAGCTACCAACCCTCCTCCCTGTGTGCTCTCCAACAAACGAGGCTGCAATTTTTTTGCAACTGCTGAAAACTATTGAATGACTTCATGAAATTCAGCAGCATTTTATGTTTGTGTTTGTACAAAAGCCTCCAAACATCCTTTGGTTGTACCAACTGTACAGCAGCAGCCGCCACACGCAAGAGAAGACATCACGTGCAATCTTCTTAGATCTCTCTAACTCCAAAAGTAACAGAAGTCCAGAGGACTGGAAGCATGACCTTGAACAGGTAAACTGCAGACTAAACTACAGGGACAGGACCTTCAGCCTTCACAGTTCCTTTCCATGGAAAGTCACAGCTCTCATGACAAATTCTGGATTCTTTTCCCAGTTCTCAACCATTCAAAATGGACTTTCCTAAGTGGAGGAACGAGCAGCTATGTTCTCCAGAAAGAAAAATACAAATTATTTCTCTATAAAAACCCTGCCTGGCTATGATAACATGAGCATAGCTTGGAGATCAATGATCACTTCCTTAATCTGTTCTATTACCTCTGCCACCAAACAGCAGAACCACATTCTTGTTTACTTTCTCTCATTCATGGAGTAAAGGGGAAGAGAGATTATTTTCAAAACAGAAACTTGAAAACAATTCAACAGGTGCCAGGGACATTTGGGGAGGTGCTGTACAGGGAGTTATTTTTAATTTATGAGTTAACAGCATCACTGCAAACAAATGTTGAAGTCTTCCAGGTCTCAGTTTTAATCACAAGAAGCAGACACTGTCCAACTGAAATCCTGTCCACCATGCTCCTAAATTGAACCCTGCTCACCAAACAGGACTGCCCTGCACTTCCATATCACATCACAGGAGCACGAAGAGCATCAAGGGTTTGAGGTTTATTTCCTATTACAAACTTTAACTCATGAAAGGATAAAACTAAAGGGTCAGAGCTTAGGAGAAGTATAAAAGTGTAAGCTATAGTTTCATTTTTAATTATGTTTCCACACCCAGAAATAGCTGTTGATTCACATCAAGGACATGCAGTCTCAATTATGACTTCTCCGTGGCACTTCAGATTCCAGTCTATAGCAAAAATAACACTTCTACTCTGCATGGCAAGTATGGTCCTGCTCACTAAAATTAAACCCACAGGGAACAGCAATAACTATTTCTTGCTTTTAGAAACAACTGTTCAAAAGTAGCTAAAAAACAGTGTTTTCAGTTTCACTTTGAAAACATCCCCAGTACATGCCAGTCCCCATCTGCATCCACAAGGCCCCTGAGAGAAGGCTGTCTTGTGGTTGTTACAAAATTATGTTGAGACAAGAGACCAGCATCAATTTATTTTTTTTTTACCCATGGTCAGCCATGAGATTTACATCCAGCTGAACAGAAACCTAAAGCACTAAGCAAATGGGTCGTTTGAGTACAAAGTGTAAATTACTCTGGAGACTTAACAGATAAAACAAGACTCTTCTCCCTGGTAACACTGAAAGTTATCATAATTCTTTAAAAAAACTATTATATTCATAATTACATGTCTTGGCAGCCAGGGAACAGACACCACATCATTTCCAAAAGCCTTGCAGTGATTGCTTATACCAGCTTTCAGGAATGCTCTGTCACTATGAAGTTTACTCCATTCCTTGGAAATATTAAATGCATTCCTACTATAATGAAACACCTTATAAACGCCATGCCACAGAAACACAGAGTTTAACAAAGCATTTCCTCCCAGCATCATCATATTTAGGGCCCCAACAAGAATTTTATTATCAAATAACCAACCAGACAATAAGAGAAGTTAGAGGCTTGTAAATTCACCTCACGCAGGCAGCACGAGCGCACCCAAATGCAAGAAGAATCTGCCTGAAGTGCTTCCTCCCACAGACTCCTACCCAATACTTGTCAAGCAGCTTCAAGTACTCTGAGCTTCCAAGATGTCATCTCTAACATTAAATGCAGTTTTAGGCACGACCCTGTATCACAGCAGTAATTCCTGTTGCTCACCAACAAGTCATTCCTATTTTGGACAACATCTTGGGAATGTGCTGCCCGTAGCACTGAACTACACCAGCGTCAGGGAAATTTCCCAAGTTACAACTGGAAATCAGGATGTTTTGCCCAAGCAAGTAAAGCCACTGTTTAGTAAGACTCCATTTGCCAAGGGACAATGGGTTCGTGCTTGCCATAACAGAGCTCCATTTAACAGCAGAGCTGCAGCATTCCGGGGGATGTCTGCGCTGCCTCAACGCTGCCGGCCCCTTGGAAAAGCTGCTCCTCAACAAATTTAACAAACACAGCTTTGTACCTCGGGAGTGGCCTGGGGCTTTGGCTTATTTTAACAGCAAAGCTTTCCTTCAGTAAGGACCTGACCTTACTTCCAAAGAAGTCATCCAGCTTTGTCATCTAAATGAGAAACCAAGATTTGGTACAAATGCTCTGTCTGATGTTACGCATTCTGTTCTGCTCTGAAGAACCTGATTTTAAAGGCTACAGAAAAAAGGTATTTTTCAGCCAGACTAACTTTTGTTGGATACAGCAATGTCACCTCCTCCCAGAGAAAGCCCAAGTTTGAAGCTCAACATGCTCACAATCACACAGTGGGCTGGGTACAACACCCAGCTGCATCCAGGATCCCACTCCCTGCTGCACGGTGGGGATGAAAAAAGAGAAGAGGCTCAGCTTCCTTTTCTGCACTTTGTTTAAAACATCAACCACCTTGGAGAGTCAACCCAGTATTTTCCACACCTCACCATTACAAAGTCCAGAAAGAATTAATATGGTCAGTGACATCACAATGTCATCATTGGAATGCTCCAGAAAAAAAACAAAGGTGACCAAAAAAAGGAAGTGAACCCAGCTCAGAAATATTGAAATTGCACAAGTTTGCAACAAGGCAAGGAGAACAGTGGGCCAAGCAAGACTAGAGACACATGCTCTGCTCAGAGTAGAAATAAACATGCTATTCTAAACATTTTTCAAGTTGATTTTCAGAAAATCTAGAGCAAGGATGGAAACAGAAATCTGATAGGGAAAAAATCCCACAATGATGGCAGAAAATGATCTGGACAAAAGTTCAGAGAGGAAGAACATGGGGAAGATGCTCAACTGTGGGAAAACACCTTCGTGAGGAGAAAGCCTTTTGTTCAACACCATTCCTATGTCAAGGTTTTTACAGTTACTGGGTAAGTTATTCTGCCAGTGGTTGGAAAGTCACCAGAGACCCACCTGTTTACTTTGACAACTAAAACTCAAAATAACATGTTGAATGATTCTCCGTGTAATTATAGTGATATAATGGAAGTGATACTCTGATCTGAGGTAGGGCTTAAAAGTCCCAGCCAATCGACAGCACAAGGTTAAGGGGCTTATTCATACCCCTATTTTGGCCTTCAGAGAGGAAGGGAAATTCTTGCTGTGCAGCACACAAGCCACATTATGAGTACAAATGCTACGCACTTTGCAAAAATCATCATGAAACACCTAAAATCCTGCTTGTGCTCAGACAAGAGAGAGTGAATGCAAATTATTTGCAATACTGGAGTCATTCTGACACCTTCCTAGTGCAGGTTTAGTGGTCTTGGAAGGCCAGGCAGTGAGAAATGTAACAGCTCAGCGCCGAGTGGCTGTCTCCAACAGCCCATGACACGGTGCCATGCTGGCTCTGTACACAGGAAGCTTACCACAAGTTAGTTACTAGTTCTGCAAAGTCTTCATCAGATCCATTCTCTGTCCTGAGAAATTCAGGTTTTTCTTACACAGCTTGTACTTGGAAATAACTAAAGGGATGGGAGAAGAAATCTACTTCAGTCCCTTCAACCAGTAGTACTATCAGCTAATAAACTGCTCAAATGCAGTGTTGTAATACAAAGGCCATCTAATACAGACAGTTGTGGCTCAGATACCCTCTTACAGATACTTCATGCCTCACAGATAACTATTCCATTCACTGCAGCTGCAAAGATGATCAACTGAAAAACAATAATCCTATTTCTACCTTACTTCTGATCGGAAGTCAGTAGCTTTGCTGATTAGAGGGTGCAAGACCTACCTGAAAACTTCAGCTGTATGGGATACCTCTGCATTACATCCTCACTTGGACAAGTAAGTTCCCAAGCACTAAGAAACACAACTGCAACCATCACTCTCTGATACCAAGAACCCAAAGTACAGGCACGGAGACCAAACCATCCAGTGCTTGACTGGAACAAGTGAATCACGGCAGTGCAACTGAGGATCCGCAGCAGGATCCTGAGCCAACGGGACTCCAGAAAAGGTCTACTGAACCAGAAAAGCAGCAGCAGCAATCCTGGTTGGGCGCCAAAAGCAAGGAAATAAACAAAACAGAGACCTGGAAGATTTCACCACCAGCAACAGAAGCGAGGACGAGCAAATACTGAAGCATCAGCTGCATTCGGCTCACTTACCTCTGAGCAGACTAATGGCAGGAAGCGGCATTTGAAAGCAACTGAGACCAACTGAAGGTTTTCCCACCCTCTGCTGATTCGTTCCAGGGCTTAAGCTGGTTTTAGGCCCTGCCTATAGCCATGATACTCCAAACAACCTGGCTTTCTGCACTCCGCTAAACCAGGAATAACTACTCCAAACCTAACACAAATAACTACACCCTAAGCAGCAGCCAGTGGGTCTGTGTCAGTGGCTTGCAGGGCTCCTGCTGAGCCCAAGGTGGCCAAGTCCAGCACAGGGTCAGGCCTCCCACCACCTGCCCACAAGAAGGGTCTCTTCACTGATACTCATTTCTGTCCACTAGTTCTGCAACTCGGAGGTCAAGTGCACAACTCAAAGGCAGTGTAAGAGGATGAAAAAAACCCCACAGAGCAGAAACCAGGACCATGTCTAAGAAACCAGTTCATGAAGAACATGTAGGTGACTCCACCATGCCAGCTGGGTCTGGAAAATGGGTGAGCAGGAACACTTGCTACTCCTCACTGGCAGGAACTTTTCCACCACTTTGCTTATGCCAAGATGGGACAATTAACAGAATCTGTATAGTACAACCAGTGTGGGTCATGATTTTTGCAGTTTTAGGCATTAAATACAGACTCACTGTTTTAATTGGTATTTCAAAGAGTAAAATCATTAAGTTACCAGTTGTTTGCACATCTACTTGCCTTTTGTTTCCCTCCTTGTATTAGGATCAGTAACAAGGAGCAAAAAAAAACATCCATACTTAACCACGGGATCTTCTTTAACTGCAGGGTAATGAGCTAATCTAGACAAACTCCTTTATTCAGCTTTACATGCGCAGAACTATTATTAAAGTTATAAACTTTTAACGTGACTTAAAAAATACCATTTACTAATTTAGTACACAAATACTTCTACAGTTGTTTGCATCACGCTCCGTATAAACAACAGTGGATTTATAGCACATAAAACAACATTTTAAGGCTGCTATTATAGCCACTGCAGACCCCAGAATAGTTGGGTAAAAACATTCACTGAAGTATCTCATATTTAAACAGATTTACCAACACTGGAAGTAACATACATGTAGCAAAACAACTGCTTTCTGGGCACTGTGTCCTTCAGTATTTAATAAGCACGGATTTCATCTTCTCACATATTGGAAAAGGAGAAGCATTTTCTATTTACTGGCCATAACTCTGAATAATATCGAGTAATCAGGAACAAAAGAAAACCCACACACTCTGGTCACCTGCAGAAAGTGAACGGCATCAGAAAACTTTATGGTGAGCTGGGGCAAACCCTTGCCATAAACAATTAAACAGGGACAGTAAATAGCTTAAGTGGCTTGATTTTTTTTCTAAAAGCTCGAAAGCCAACAGATAAGACTCAGAACCTTTCATCCGGAGACAGTAAATTTTAATCGGAACTTCATTTCAATTTTAAACTAGGGTGCTTGAAAACTGGGGATAAAAAAGTTACTGTTTTCAAGCAAGTGTTCGTATCCCTCCTGGTCTATGCTGGAAATAAACACAAGGTTCAACCCCGTGAGCAGGAGCCCGTTCCTATGTGCCGGCAGGGTGGGGGGAAGGGAAAAGGCAACAAAACCAGAGCGGTGCCTGGCTGCCTCTCCTCGAATTCCAGAGCTTGCCATGGATTCACTGGGTTACCGAAGGCACTGGAGGGGCTAAACCCCGCCAACCAGAGTGGAGACGGAGGGGAAGAAAGGCAAAACCTAGACTACAGGCCGGCGGCTGGAAACCACACAAAGAGCGAGGAGCCCTTCCAAAGCCATGGGCCTGGTTCCCGACGCTTCCACGGCGGGAAGGGAGTTCCTGGCCTGCCCCGAGGGGCCTCCTCAGAGGAGTGGGATGCCGAGGAGCCCCGTCTCTTCCCGAAGGAGCTCCATGGTAGTCTGAGGGGGGATCTGGGCCGCGAAAGGGCCAGGCACCGGCGCCCCTCAGGCATGGCCCGTTGTCGGTGCGGGCTGCCCAAGCCTTTCCCCCCCGACCCCCCACACCGGCCCCGGGGGTCGCACCTGGATGACCTCATTGACCTCACGGATGCACTCCACCATGTGCTGCAGGATCTGCTCGGCCGTCAGCACCTCGTAGCGATAATCCTCCTCCTGCTCGGGGCCGCCGCCTCCAGGGCCCGGCCCGCCGCCCAGGCCGCCTCCGCCACTGCCGACGCCGGGGCCCAGCCCGCCCGTTTCACTGCCCAACAGCCCGTCGCGTTCTCCGCCGACGCGCAGCCCGGGCTCCACCAGCTCCACCTCGCCCAGGTCCAGGTTATCGTCCGGTTCGTCCTCCTCCTCGTCCTCCTCGTCCTCCTCCGCGCCGCTGTCCTCGCTGCACTCCTCGTCCTCGTCGAACTCGTAGTTGTAACCCTCGTCCGAGTCCATGGCGAGGCAGTGAAGAAACGGCGGCGGCTCCCGCGGCCCCCCCCACCCCGCCGGCCTGGCTGGCGCCCGCCGCCGCCCCCCCGCCTCCGGCGCTGGCCCCGCCGCGCCTCAGCCGCCGCCGACGCCAACAAAGGGACGCGGCCGCCCCGCTGCCGTCACCGCGCGCCGCGCACGCACGGCATGTCACGCCGCGCCGCGTGACGCGCAGCGCCCGCGCCTGCGCAGTAGCCGCCATCTGCCCTGGGCCCAGCCGGCGGCCATCTTGAGTGCGCGCCACGCCCTCGGCACACCCCCTGCATCTCCCCCGCCCGCCGAGCCATCTTGAGCGCGGCGCGGCGCCACCTTGAGTGTGGCAGAGGGGACTCGGGAGGGGCATTACCGGCTTCCTCCGCTACCTGCTCAGCCCCGGCGCCGCGGGGTGGCGGGGACTTGGTGCTCTGGGCGCGCTGGTGAGGTATCTTGTCAGCCCAGCGCGGAGGGAAGGACCTCAGTGCCGCCATTACATAGAGTGGGTGCAGTGCCTGTGGGGAGCAACTTCTGAGAAAATGTGGGAAAAATATGTTGTTCTGCGTCAAAATCAGAATAAAATTGTTCCAAAACCCTCCAGAAGCTCATACAAAACCACGGGATAGGCATGTGCCTGCCATATCTGGAGGGGACTCCAGCTGTGCTGGGTGGCCTCTTCATATTCCAGCTTTGCCTTCTGGTCAGTGGAGATAAAAACGTGGTTTTTTCACAATGGCACGGGGCTTGATTCCCGTTCTTCTCTTTTAACTTAGCATTTTGCAGGGGGGAAGAATACACAAGTGCCTTCATCGCCACACGGCAGACAGATTTTTTTCCCTCCTGCAGACAGCTGGGGCTGAGCCTGCCATTAGAGAGCACTCTGGGCAGCTCAGGCACTTGCACCCAGCACCATTCCCCGGTGGCCTCATCCCTGCTGGGGCATCTTGCTTGGACACTGAGCCACCAGCAAAAGGCTGGGCAGACAACAGGGTGCTGCAGGGCTCGAGCACCTTTCCCCTCAGCTTTCCCTGCCATCGCAGCAGCACAGCCAGGGCAGCTCTGCTTCCAGCATCAGCCATGCTCGGCCTGGTACAGCGGAGGCGAGCTGGGCTTATTGTTTGCCGCCATTTGGGGAGCGTGAGGGACTCCGGTTGGCTTGGAAACAAGGCTGCAGCCTGGCCCAGAGGACAGCCAGCTGCTACCGAGCCCTCCACTGCTATTCACAGCGGATGCGGGAAGCTGGCACAGCCTCGGGAGGGCTCCAGGGCCACCTTCTGCACCGACACTAATCCTCCACTTCCTCATGCCCCAGGGAATTGTTTCTTTCCTGGGTGAAGTAGGGCCATTCTGATGTGGTGACATTATTCACCTGCTTCACCCAGATGAAGAGGAGACTCAGTCTGGTAGTATGTGGTGTAGGTGTGACGAGTTTTGTCAGCTCTTTGGGGCAGGAGTCACTGCAGCGCTTTGTGTTTGTGCAGCTGTGGGATCCTGCCTCCTGCTCCTTTGTGAAACAGGCAGAAAATTGGAAGCTGTCTCCAAAAGCGTGTTTATTTTCTGCTGAAGCACGGAAAGCATAACGATGGCCACAGCGACAGGGGTTTAAGCTCAGGGTGACGCAGGCAGGTGCCCTGGGGATCCAAGCAGATTAAACATCTGACATCCTGGGTAGATGCCTCTCGAAACCTGGCTGGGTATCAATCTGCATCTTCAGACACACAGGCAGCTCAAAAAATCATCTCCAGGTGTTTTGTAGCATTACAGCCACTTCTGTTGAGCTTGCTACAGTCTCAACTGCCTACTGTCCTCCCCACACAGTCATCATGCAAAGCCATCCCTGTCAGGCAGCCCGGGGTCCCCAACTTCTGCTGCCCTGGTCAGGAGGGGCACACGGGACGTGGGCTGGGCACACAGGTTACCTCACACCAAGCTACCTCCTAAATAAAGCCAGTTCACTAATTACTTATTTGGAATGGCCAAGGCCCAGGCATTAATCATCCTGCCCTACATAAATATAAATAGCCCCTGCTTTGTTCAGCTCCGGACTTACCAGCTGGACGTTTGTTTGCCAGGCTGGTCCCATCTCCCATGTCGAGCCTTGGGGGCTCAGTTGGTCACCCCCCATTCCTCACTCTATGCTTCATCCCCGAGGGTGGCTGCATGTCACCCCTGGCACTCTGTGCTGGCACTGTCCTGCCCAGCTGGTGACATGCCCAGCTCCCCCCCCAGCATGCAAGCGGGGGTGGGCAGCAGATCTGCCCGCCGCAGCCCAAGGAGCCCAGCCAGCCACTGACAGGGCTGTGCTTTATTGGAGCTTTGCAGCTTCCCAGAGCCTGCACTTGGAGGCAAAACGGACTCCTACCCTCTGCCGAGGTGACTCTCCCCTCTGCGACGGGGTTATTAGTGTGTTTGTTTACCTGTTTTTGCCCTCGGGCTGCCCGGGATGCCCCCAGCGACTCCGGGGCGGGATCGGACACCCCGGTGCCTCCCGGCACCCCCTGCACCCCCCGGCATCCCCGCCGTGGGGCTCCCAGTGCCTCCGCGCTGCCCTCTCCTGGGCCCCGCCGAGCCTGCAGAGCTCCACAGCCCAGAGCCTCGGCAAAGCCCTGCCAGAGGCTGTCAGGCACGAAACTAAAGCCATCGCCTCCCAAAGCCCTGCAGAACCCAAGGGTTCCATCCTTCCGCAGCACAGAGCACAGACTTTGAGACACATGTAAATTCTCCTTGGGCACCCGACTGCTTCCATTTCTCGTATCATCCCAGTAGTAAATATATATATAGACCTTCCCTGTGCCATCCTTCAGACATGGGAAAGTGCTTCTCCTCCTATGGTCCCAGCCTCGTCTTTATCAACAGCAAGACATTAGGGAGAAATTCTTCACCCTGAAGGTGGTGAGACACTGGCCCAGGTTGCCCAGGGAAGCTGTGGAAGCCCCATCCCTGGAAGTGTTCCAGGCCAGGTTGGATTGGGCTCTGAGCAACCTGGTCTAGTGGGAGGTGTCCCTGCCCATGCAGGGGGGTTGGAACTGGATGATCTTGAAGGTCCCTTCCAACCCAAACCAGTCTATGATTCTAAGGCACAGATCAGCATTTCACTGCTGGTTACTCCTCAGTTAAAACACTAATACTTCTCAAAAATACTCTTTGGTATGAAATTTTAGCTATGCCCTTTGCAAAAGGTTTGCCTTTTGTTATGAAGTTTCCAACCCAGCAGACATGGTCAGCAAAAGGTACCCAAGAAAAGCAGGGCTGCTGCCTTAAGCTCATCCTGAGGGGATCTGCGCTGCTTCTGTGAATTTTAGGACTCCAGCTACCAAGGAAAGTTGAGAACTGCTCTTCTACGCACTCTGAAAAATGATTTAGATCTCCATAGGCACCTGGCACTTTTTCATTTTATTCTTACAAGAGCTTAATTACCCAAGTGATTCTAGTAACTGCTAACGCTGAAGCTGACAAGAATAAAATACTGCATTGCAATCACCTTGCTCCGAGAAGTTAAGCACCCGCTTATGGGATTTACAGGAGCGGGGCCTCTGTGCACCAGGAGTTTGTCACCACACATCTAATTGAATCCAGCTCAGCCCCACAGCCATGCCTGGGAGCAGCTGGGGACAGCAGCCACAAATCAGCCTCTGCCATAACCTGCAGCATCTCCCCAAGACAAGCTCTGCTTTGCTTCCCAAAACGCTGGGAACAGCACCCCACATCACAGCCACCCCCCTGGCTCCTGCCCTGGGAGGCACACCTGCAGATTCAGGATGAACCTCCCATTCTCACCCAGCCTCCCTCCTGCTCCACTGCTCCTTGAGCCAGATGGGAAAAAGCCCTTCTCCAACACAAGACATACAGAGCTTCTGCACTGGGAGAAAGGAAACCCAAGAGATTTCTTTCTGTCCTGGGTTTGATTTTGGCTGCCTGCGCACCCGTTGACAACCTTGATGGCAGGCATGGGCTGAGATGCCCCTCGGATCACTGCCATTTGTTCAGCCTCCCCAAAGCTCTGCAAGCTGAAGATAATCCAGAGGAAAAAGGCCTTTGCAAATTATACCAATAGCACAAATACCACCAGGCTGGACTCAAGTCAGGAACCCAAATCCTCCAGACGTATTAACACATCTCACTTCAAGCTTTCTGCCTTAGCTTCTCCTTTAAGTTCGTAATTGTTGAAATATTCCTCTTCACCAAGACCTGCTCTTGCCTGCTCGCTCTGCATCTCCCAAGGCCTCGCTCCCCTTCCATGTGCCCTCCCATCTGAAGAGGTCCCTTCCTGACAAGGTCCCTTCTGCTCAACTCCATTTGTGCTGAGAAATCATTGATCACATGTGTCTGTGGAACCATTCGATGGCAGCATGTAGTGCGATACACGGTGGTCAAGGTGGAAACGTAGATATGAAAACAAGCCATCCTGGGCTTTGAACAGCACCTGTGGCTCTGCAAGCTGCCTGCTGTACACCAGCCTGCTTCAGCCCCCGAAAGCACAGATCAAGCGAGGTGTTAGAGAAGGATCTGGCCAGTGAAAATACCCTGGATGTGGATTTAGGGTCATCTCTTACTGCACTCAGTTGGGTTTTGGTTGAAAGCTGCAGCTCAGGTCACAGCACAGCAAGGCTGATGGCCTGCCACTGCTGCTTAGTGTGCCCATGTTGGCAGCAAACTTCAGGGGAGCCACTCTGAGAAGAGCGATGTCACCCCGAAGCAGGAAATGTGTCCTTGTCATCCCACCTCCATCCACACAGAGCAACTACGACCTGGAACAGCAGATACATCAGCACCATTTGTGCTGATGACTTGCTCCCTGCCAGCGCCTGTGTGACACCACCCTGAACAATATCCTCCCTCAAACATGGAGATGTGCAACAGGAAGGTCCACACCTGCAAAGATCCAGCACATACCGACCCTCACTCCCTCTGGACCACCACCACAAGTAAGGTCACTTCAACAAGTGCATAGCTGCAACCCTCGTGGTTGCAATTCCAACACCATAATTATTTTACCAAGGATGAAGTGGAGGTAAACAAACAAATGGAGATAGTAAGTTTGCCCAGAAAGCTTCTGAGATGCCAAAATCCAAGTCAGAGGCCTACAGGCAGTTAAAGACATTTCCAGAAGATGACCTGGGTTTTCCAAAGCCCTCTTCCAGCCACACCACCAGCAGGTCCCTTGACCTGGGAGCTGGCTTCATTCACATGCGAGTGTGCTTAGCCAGTGTTTGGCTCAGAGAGCAAAGCAAACAGAAAACTCACGATCTGTGAAGGTTTTAATGAACGGCTTCCTCTGTTCCCCTTTCACCAGCTCATATGATTCTCACCAGCAGAGGAATCTGTATGCAAAACATCTTCCTGATTAAATGCAGAAGCAGCAAACATTACAGTGAATTAGGCAGCATAATAAATGGGTTTATACCTTTAAAAAAATGCTGTAGAACAAGGAACTGCACTGACAACCCAAAGGCCACCTTCATACCCTGCAAGTGAACAAACCAGAAAGACCCAAGCGTGACACCAGCCTGATTTTGTAACAAATTATGCCAGAATAATGAATTTGGATTTCTACCAAATTCATTATTAGTAGTAAGCAGGTAATCCAGCAGAGCCCTAGTGCAGCACAGTTTTCTGCAGAGTCCCCCAGCAACTGGGCTTCCAGCTCTTGCAGTCAAACAGAGGACAAGAGGAGTTTGCAGGTGCTTGTGCAACAGGCATCACCCAGCTGGGCCAGTGTGATGTTCTCAGCACCCAGCTTATAGCCCCGTGCACCGACATCAAAGCACCTCCTCATTTATTCCCTGCTCGTGCCTTGCTGAATTGGCCTCAAAGAGCCCTTCCCAGGTGGATATATCACCCTGGAGATGCGCTCCAAGACCACAAGCAAGTCTGTTGAAGAGCTACTGAAGAACACCAGCAGCTTCTGGCTACTGCTGCTCCACGCCCAATGCAGGACAGTGTGTAAACCAGTTTCTTTTAGCCTAAGCTCCAAAGTTAAGCACATGCTTAAGCAGTTTTCTTACGTAAAGATACATTCCTGAATCAGACTGTTAGTGTAGATTAATGCTGGCCAGCTACAGATGAACTACTCTGAGTCATTCCCCAGAGACATCAGGTCCCCTAAAATAGCAACAACAACAGAATCCAAAGAAAGGCTGGAATATTTCGACTGAAAGCTATGATCACAACACTTTACATAAGTGTGGCCAACATGCCACCCTCCCCAGACTGAAATAAGGATTCACTTCAGGCCAGGGCACTTTTGCATGTCAGTCTCCCCAGCTGCTGATGCTGCTGACACTGCCTGATGCAACACAGCAGCAAACTGCCTTGGGTTTGGTTTTTTTCTTGCCCTGCAATTTTAATATAGTGAAACTACTTAAGGAAAAGTCCAGAGATACTGGAGTAAATCAGTGTTGGCAGAAAAGCGGTGGCAACAGCTGGCACTTGGGAGGTTTGCAGGGGGAAAGGCAGCAAACCCCACTCAAGACCACAGAAGCTCCTGTAGACCAACAGCAGCCTTGAGACAAGCAGAGGAAAACCTGAGCACTAGGAACGATAGGAGCCATTTTCCCAGAAGTCCAATGCAGGTTGGAATACAGGCATTCCCCTCCACATCCCTTCCTGCCATGTGATGTGAACGGAGACAGAGACAGGGGTACAGGGCCAACACCCTGGAGCAATGCACTGGAGTCAGGGCACCATGGGGGAGCAGTGCATGTGGCATGTGCCACTGCAACAAACTGGGGTGCTACCACCTCTCCATAGGGAAAACAAAGAACAGCTGAGTATTGTCAGGAGCCTGAGGGCACCAACAGGTTTGAAATGCCCCAATCAGCCTCACCTGGGACCTCCACCCATGACCCATTGCTCCAGGAGCTCCATTTAAACTGAGGTCTGGGGAACTGCTTCTTTTCTGAGCTTTCCCATGGGTCTATTTGCTCCTAAGCTTTCCCAGGTTGATCTCAGACTTAGTGTTGTGTGTTGCTTTCGTCTGGTGGTACTTGTGCTGTTGATGGGCCCTGTTACTGCCACCATTTTCTGCCTGGCTGTGGGGCTGCACCCAACTGGTAAGGTTGTTGCCTGGCCTGTGTTGTGCCTGTCCTTGGTTCCCTTAGGTGGTCTTTGCTGTTCTACAAGGTTGGAGAAAAAGGATGTGGTGCCATGTAGGTTGAGCTCGTGGCAACACCACCTGGCTCTCTTTGGCCCTATTCCTGATGGAGCCTTTAGCTATAGGTGGTCCTTAGCCCCCTCCTTGCCTTTCCCCACTTGAGATGCCCTATCAGTTTTCACCAATTTAATGAAATTCCCACAATTCTGCTTAGACCCAGACCTAACTGTGATCCACTCCTGCTGCCACACGTCCCCATAACTTTTCCATGTTCATGATACCCCAAAACCTTCACTGCTACCTCATAAGCTCCTTCAATCCTGGTGAGCACCTCTCTCCACCCTTCTCTAACCCTCCTCTCCAGCCTCATCAAAACTCTTCCAGCTCTTTTGCTTTCACAAAAAGTGGTTTTTCAAGCAAAGTGTTTTTTTATCTGGAGCTAGTGCAACAGGGCCATCTCCCTCATTGTGCTTTCTCCTGTGGCATTTGTTTAATTTTGTGCTTGCTCTCTGTGCCTCTCTATGTTCCTTGAGTTTTCTGGCAGCTTCACTGCTTGCTTAGGAAGGCTGGGATAACAGTTTTTTAATAATTGGATGGAGTTGTGCTGGCAATTAGATGGGTACGACCTGGGATTAAGGGTCCTTATTTGACTTGGGGATTGCTGAGGAAGGCAGAGCTGGGAGGGAGGAGGCAAAATAAGAGTTCATCTGAGGCTGAGGGTTTCCTTGCAAAAGCCAAACCCTGTGTGGGGAGCATCCCTGCAACATTTCAGTGTGAGGTTCCACCATGGGATGAAGCCCTTTTTTGTACAACTCAGTATTTCACCTGCTGCCTATGGAATATCCCTGGAAACCTGTGCAAGGGCTGATCTGCATCCAGGGTTATTAATAAAAGTGTATGGTACCAACAAAAGATGCCCAAACCCACGGTGGATCCAAAGCATGTGCATGCTGTCACACAGCTGGAGAGGGGTGCAGGTGAAATGTGTTTTAAATCATTCGTTTTCTTAACTCCCAAATTTTCTTAACTCCCAGGCTTCTGAGATCCCCCAAGGAAGAGGGGGGTGGCAGGAAGCATGGTTGAGGGGCTCGAAATTTGGATGGCTGGCAAATAAATGACTGTCGACAGGGAGCTTGAGGGGTTTGTGGATTTCTTTCTAAGCAGCGAGGTGCTGGCTGGGGTGCAGGCACCCCCGGCGGCGGTGGGGTGAAGGCGGGGGAGGCCGCCGGAGAGGGCTCTGGGAGGGCTGCGGGGCCGAGCTGCCATTTTGCGGACGTCCCTCCCGCGGCGGACGGGACCGCCCCCTCCCTCAGCCTGCGGGGCGCGACATGGCGGCGGGGTGCGCGCTGCTGCTGCTCCTGCTGCCTCTGCTGCTGCCGCCGGAGCCGGCGGCTGCCCTGTGGCCGCAGCCCCAGGCCCAGCGTTCCCCGCCGGCCGGCGGCCGCTGCCCGGTGCCTCCCCGCCGTTTCCGCTTCGCTCACGCCAACGGCTCGGCCGTGGGGCCGGGCTGCGCGGTGCTGGAGGCGGCCTTCCAGCGGTACTGGCTGCTGCTCTTCGCCGCCGCCCGCCCGACCGGTGAGGCGGGGCGGGGGCTGCCGGCGGGGCGGGGGGGTCTGCGGCCTCCCTTGGGGGGCTAGGGACCGCTGGAAGGGCGGTTGGCCGTTTAAAGTGTGGCTTTAAAACAATCCCAACAAACCCAAAAATCCACAAAACCGAGCCCCCCTTTATTCTGGGGGTCAAACCGCGAGTTTTGTGGGGTCTGATTTTTAACCCTCGGATTTCCTCAGTTCAGCCGGGGCTGGTAGCGAGGGGAGATGGTGGCTGTGGCCTGATGGCGCGGTGGCTGGAACCGAGTCTCGTAGCAAAGGGCAGTGTTGCGTTTGTGTGTGGAGGGAGCGCCTGCAGCACACACATATTGAAATAAAATCTAATCCTGCTGGGCACAGTGAGCACTAGTTGTCTTGCACTTCTTTCAGGCAGTTAGGCTCTTGATATGAAGCGTTTCCTCTATCTCATTTTTTAGCTCTTCCAGATTGTGTTTCAGCTCCTTGTGCTTTGCATTGCTTCCTTTTCTTGCCACTGCAGGAAGAGCTGCTGCAGTAGCTCCAGCTTCAGTGCTTTTCACAAGTTTTCTCTTTTCCCTTTTCTAGTAGCTCTTGGTGTCCAGTGTGAAGCTTAGCCTTGAGGAAAGACACTTGCTGCTTCCTGGGTGTTTCTAGCAAGCACATATTTGTGCCGTGGGATTCTCTCTGCCAAAGTTGAGCTGCTAAACGTCCTGAGGCAGCGTGGCTTGTCTAGCAGAGAGAGGTGGTAGCTCTTGGATTCATTTTGGAGTTGTAGAGTAAGATGAGGAAAGGCAAAAGCTTTGAGAGCCTGGGCTGATTTGGGACAGGTTGTAAAGGTTTCTTGTTCCTGGACTTCTTCATGATAGCACTAGTTGCTTGTTTGGGATGAAATACAGGTAGTTCCTTGGATGCGTTTGCAGAGGCAAGTGCTGGCTTGGGAGCCAGCACACAGCGATGCTCGGTGCCTGCGTGGGTCTGCGACAGCTTGAAGCACTATATCTGGGGAAAATGAAATGCTTCATTCATCAAAAAGAGCTCGTAACTCTGCCTCCAAGTGTTTTAAATGTCAGTGTGAACTTGCTGCTGATCAAAGCAGAGACGGGTGATGGCTTTGGAAGCCGCTCTGCTTTGTCCTGAGCACGTCGTGCTTTGACAAAGGCAAGTGTGAAACACTGAGAGGAACCATTTGGCTTATTTTATTTCTTCAACTCTTGTAAGTAGCAGTAGAAATCAATTTTTATTTGGGAGTTGAGAAGGCTGCTCTTCCTTTTTTCTGTTAGGAACTAAACTTAAACTGCTGATACAGTTATTCATATTTTCCTGTTCCTTTCAGAGGGAAAATTGGATTATCATATCGCTTGGAGCAACTTTGTGCCATCACAAGATCAAGCTTATACTTGATGCTCAAACTACATGCTTGTTTTGATGGCTTTTTTCCCTTTTTTTTTTTTTTTTTTTTTGTTTTCCACATGGGTGGTTAGTAATAACAGGCAATAGAAAGCCTGGATGGAAGGAAATAATTTCTGTTAATAGAGAAAATAAGACAGAAACCTTTTTCTGTCTGTTTCAGAAAGCTGCTTTGTCAATTTAACAGGCAAGCAAGAAGCTCTGCATTCGTGCTGGACTTCTCGCATGAAAACAGAGACTGATTTAAGTGAGGATGGACATATGGGGGTCTTTGGTCAAGCCCTGGCTCAAAACAGAGCCAAGTTGGGAGCTGAGACAGCTTTGCAGTTGTCTGCTTTGTCTGTGTCCAGCTGAAATGGCAGTACTCCCACGTGGAGAACTGAGCCCTTGCTGAAGTGTTTCACCACCCTCAAGGTGAAAAATATTTATTATTTTTATGATATCTAATTGGGATTTCCCTGGTTGCTTTTCCCTTGTCTCTTGTCCTTAACCTGGGCAGCTCTAAAATGAGGCTGGGAGAGACCCAGGTCCTTGTGTGCAGCCAAAGCCAGGATCCTCCATCCCCAATGTTTTCCTGCTGCTAACCTGTTGGGGTCATAGCCTTTGTGTCCTTGTTCTCCAGTCCATGACCATAATTAACGTGACATGCACCTTCGCAGCGCTCTTTTGAACCATGAACTTCAACCTTTGTGGTTGATGGGTCACGGGTCCCTGCTGCCCCCATCTGCACTGCCTTCCAGGTGTGATAGCACTGGTGCCTGCCTGCTCCTTGGTCAAAGGAGGCCGTGTTTGGGTTTTGCAATGTGTCCTTGGGTGGCTTTAAACATGGTGCGTGGTGGTGGGACCAATTCTGTTGAGGCTTCTCAACAGAATTCGTATTTTCTGTGTCCCCCAGCTTGCCAGTGGCTGTCCCTGGGGAGCTGCTGTCTTGCCAGGCAGAGGGAGCAGGTCTTGCCGTGCCAGCTCGCGCATCTGCGAGGTTGCCTTGGCTACCGGCTCATCTGTAACAGGGAGGAAAGCTTAAAGCAGAGGGCTATCTTCAAGCTGTTTCCCTTCTCTCCATGGAGGTTTTGCCATTCCTTCATGGAAAAATGTGGGGGTTCTGGCTCCTGTGAGCTTTGGAGCACGGGCTCTCTGCATTTCACCCCAACGCTGGCTGTGCCACGCTCTCGCTGAAGTCTGCTTGGTGCTTGGCTTCTCACCAGGCTCACTCAAAGCCAAGCTCTTAATTTTTTAATGACCATATTGAGCATTTGCCGTTCCTAGGAACGCCGTAGGGCTGTAGGCATGGACGTCAGCTGTGATTAGCAGGGTCCCACCCTGCTATAACCCATGCTTCTCCTGGCCAGAGACTGCTGTGAGTAGACCCATGTGTCTCAGCAAAGGCTGAACTCCTCCCTTTGGAGGTGGGCAAGTGACTCCAGTGAGAATGTGGGGCTGTGTGCCCTTGGAAGTGCTCCTTCAGATAGGGAAGTGTGGCTGGAGCTCTTACTTGGGGTCTAGGGTTAGTTTTCCAGCCGCTGTACGTGGGGCCAGCTCTGCAGAAGGTGGGATTGGTCGGGAGCCTTTCTGTTCTAGGCAAGACCTTTTGGTGGCCCCTAACTCAGGCCAACTCTGCAATATGCATGGATTCATCCTCCAACCTTTTTTACAGATTTCTTTGCCCTAAGAAGTGTGGGTAGGGTAGCAGAGCTCTTGGGTTCTTGCTTTTTTCCCATTGCCAGGAGATTTTGGAGGCATGAAGCTCTTCACACCCCCACACACACCCCCACACACACCCCCCGAGGAGATTTGAGTAGTTGTGTCTGTTGCTTAGAGCAGGGGCTGGTGTCTGGGATGCCTTGAGGGCTGCTGCTAGACCATCCTCTGATGTCTCTCCTTTTTCATGTGCTCCTTTAAGCTTCCACTGCGAAGCTTTCCCTGGGGGCTTCTTCACCAGCAGACCTCTGTGCTGAAGGCTGGGATCAGCTCATATGTTCCTGCTTGCTTGTGTTGAAAGAAGCCCCCACTGAACACCCCTGTGCCTGCTCTGGGGTGAAGGAGGGAGGGTCCATTTCTGCCACATGTGTTAGAAGTCCCTGTACTCCATCACCAGCTGGGCTGGGGGGACATCGTTGGGCTGGAAGCACGGAAAAGAAGCAGGATGGGGTTGATGTCCGTGGTCTGTGTCCTTTGCAGAGGAGGAGCTGCCCTGGGGGACACCCTGTACTCAGCTCCTTGTCTTTGTCTCCACGCCGGGCTGCGATGGGTTTCCCAGCCTGGACTCCAAGGAAAGCTGTGAGTATCAGGGCTGGGAGCAGGAGGGAGCGACTGGAACAGGAGTGCAGCTGTTTCTGTGCCCACCAGTTGGAAACAGCACCGTGCTGCACTTACCCCAGCTCTGGGGAGGCAACGTCCTCACTATGTCGCTGAGAAATGGGGGCAGGGAGGGAGCAACTTATTGACAGTGCTGATAAAAAAAAAACCACCAAAGCCAAAGTGGGTTCTCTGGGATCCCAGAGTGCAGTCCTGTATGAAAACCTCTGCCTGGTGCTGCTGCAGCCCCGTCGCTGGGGCTGTGGTGCCCGTAGCAGGGTGTGCTGCAGTGCGGGACCCCCCACGCCAGCCCCTCCGCTGTGTTCCAGATAAGCTGTCCATCTCGGAAGGCTCCTTGCTGCTCTCTGCCGATGCTGTCTGGGGAGCTCTCAGAGGTGAGGTGTGCTTTCTGTGGGGCTTTCCTGCTCTCTCTGCCCCAGGCCTATGGGGACCTCTCTCTGTGCTTCTTTTTCTAGACTTATTTGTTAATTGAGCTCGGTTCCTTTGGGAGGATCTGTGCTGAGAAAGTGACTGTGTGTGGTTTTTGCTGCAGGCCTGGAGACATTCAGCCAGCTCGTTGGGAGAGATGAGAACGGCACGGTGAGTCCTGGCCTCATCTCCTCGGGGCAGTAAGCTCTTCCTAATGGGGACAGGCTGAGGATTGCTGGGATGCTTGGGATGAGGGGGTAACAGCAGAGCAGCACAGCCTCTCCAAGTGCCAAGAAGGGATTCATGAATTCAGCCAGATCGCTGCTTTCTGAGTGGGTAAAGCACCACAGCTTTATCTGGCTTGTTTGCACGCTGGGCAGTGAGGCTACCCCTCATCATCCTGCTGGCCTTGGGGCAAAGATGACCCTGATTCTCTCCTGCTAATGGCCCTGTTGCCTGGAGCCCTGCTCACTACTTTGTGCTCTCTGTGTGCAGTACTACATCAACAAGACAGAAATCGTGGACTTTCCCCGCTTCCCTCACCGGGGACTGTTGCTGGACACCTCTCGTCACTACCTGCCTCTGAGAGCCATCCTGGAAACTCTGGTAAGGTGCCTGTGCTGGGAGATGAGGTGGTTTAGTTGGGTGTCCCTTCCTCTGCGACAGCTGAAGGCTCCTTGAGTGGCCTGGAGGGCTTTTTGGGTTTTTTTGTGTTGCTCCTTTTCAAAGATCCTAAGGTCTACCTAATGTGTAGGCCATTGCACCTCCATCTTGTTGAGGAACAGCTTGTAAAATTTAGGCTTTTTGAAGAAAAGCAGGTTGCTTGTCCCTAGATGAAGCAACAGGCTGGGTCAGGATGGCAGAACGACCTCATTCTTCATATACAGATGTGCATCATGGAAAAATGCTTCTGTGCTGTAGGTCCTTTCCAGTTCCCATGGCTGTGGTTGCTCCTGGTGTAATTCACAGCTGCTTCGATTGAGTGTTTTCTCAGCTCCCTAAATAAGAGAAGGAAGAAAACCCTGGGCTGTCTTGGATTCCTGCAACCCAGATTACTTTCCAAGGCTGGGTTGTTTCTGAGGCAAGGGAAAACATGGACATCTTCCCAGCCACATCAGATCAAAGTTGGGTGGTGTATCTACATTCATCCCAGCAGACTTAAACTTCCAGGTTTTTACCATTGACTCAATTATAGGGAGAACAGGAATTTTATTGTGAGCAGAAGCACTACTGGCCCTCTGCAGCTCTTTGTGGTGCTGGTGTGGTTGGCGTGTGTTGGATCCTGGGGAGTGTTTTGGGACTCTGCCTTGTCCTTTTGGTGCACAGGGACCTTGGTCCCTTTCTGTGGCAAGCTGGGTAACCTTTCAGAAGGGACAGGACATTTCACCTCTCTTCCTGTCCCTTCCCAGGATGTCATGGCTTACAACAAGTTCAATGTCTTTCACTGGCACGTTGTGGACGACCCATCTTTTCCCTTTGAGAGCTTGACCTTCCCAGAGCTCAGCAAGCAGGTAACCCACCCTGACCACTGCGCAGGGAGCAGATCCCTCCCTCAGCACCTGAGCAAGGCCTTGAGACTTTCCATCTTCCCCAGGGAGCCTTCAATGCCATGACCCACGTGTACACAGCCAGTGATGTGCAGATGGTGATCGAGTACGCCCGGCTGCGTGGCATCAGGGTGGTCGTGGAGTTTGACACTCCTGGGCACACCCTCTCCTGGGGTGCAGGTGAGGAGCAGACCCTGCCTGCTGCTGCTGTGAGGAGAGCTGGAGTTGTACTATGGGGGGGGAAGGGGATCTGCAACGTGGATCCCAGAAGTGGGGTGTGGGCAGCCACGCCCCATGTGTTGACTTTGAGGAGGAGCAAACCATTGTCTGGGGGAAGTAGGACTCAATGGTCCAAGGTCTAGCAAATGGTCCAGCAAAATACACAGGGAAAATATTTCCATCTCTTCTCGGGTCCAGGCTGGGTGGGTTTTTTTTTGGGGGGGAACATCTGCTCTGCCAAAACCAACATCGTGGGCATTGCAAGGATCTTGGGTTTAACTGGGGGTTCAGCTGACCAAGCTTCCTTGCTCTGCTCGGCGGTGCCCCAGTCCTGACACGCTGCTCCCTGCTCCAAGGACTCCAAGTGCCTCCTCTTCCATGTCTGGAAGTGCAAGAAGCTCCAGGAAAACGTTGCCTTGTCTTTCTCTCTCCTTCCTCTGCTTTCAAATGCCATGTCCTGCATTGGAGTGTACACCCTGTGCATGTGGTCACAGTCAAAACTGTGGCTGCCCCCCTTCCCTGCCTGCAGCTGGGAGAGGGTGCTGGGGATGGCCCCAGCATTACCTTTCTCCAGCAGCTCTGTGGGTGGTTTCCTGTAGGAATGTCCTAGTGAGGAGAGACACCAAGGGGAAACCTGGGGAGGGTGAAAACTGTAGCACCCTGAAAGGACTTGGAGTGCTCTGTTCTCAGAGTAGCTGTTGCAGGGGGGATAAGGGATGTCCAGCCTAAAAGGCTCGAGCTCTGATCTCACCTGGGCATGTGTTGGGGGCAGCAGCAGATGTGTGGTGGGAGAACAAACAAAGATACCTCCCCATTGGGTCAGGCTTCCTGAGCCAGACATCATGTTTCTGCTGCCATGATTGTGCCTTCTGTGCAGTGCTTGAGTCTTCCTGTCATCATGGCAAGCACTGGGCTGTGCTGGAGGGTCTGGGGGATTATACAGACCATACAGCCACCTTTAGCCCCTTCCTCACTGTCCTGTATTTGTTACGACCCAGGTGCTCCAGGCCTCCTCACTCCCTGCTACTTGGGCAAGGATCCTTCTGGGACCTATGGACCCATCAACCCCATCCTTAACAGCACCTACCAGTTTGTGACCAGCTTATTTAAAGAGGTCAGCACTGTGTTCCCAGACTTCTTCCTTCACCTCGGTGGTGATGAGGTGGACTTCACGTGCTGGTGAGTCTGAGATCAGTCTGGATGGGGACTGGGGGGAAGTGTCTGGGACTGGAGTCCCAGCCCATCACTTTTTGGCTATGATCATCTGCAGATCTTTGGTGTTCTGCTCCCCTGGGCTCCGTGTGTTGGTTTCTGTGCTCATGGTGACACTGGCTGTGGGAAGCCGCTGGTGCCAGCACAGCCACAGCTCTTGGAATACCTGACCCAGCCTTAGGCTGATGTGGGAAGGACTTGGCCACATCCTGACCTTACTCCAGAGCTCAGGTTGCAGGGCTTTTATTCTCTTCTCTTCGGTACACAGGAAATCCAACCCAAAAATTCGTGCCTTCATGAAGGAGATGGGCTTTGGTGAAGATTACAGAAAGTTAGAGTCATTCTACATTCAGAGGTAAGAATGGTTGCATCCTAGGCCTGAAGCTGCAGTGTGTGACCAGCACAAATATCTTCTGCTGTCTCCAGGATACCAGATCTCCTTTTCAGGAGCACACCATTCAGGCACGTCTCCCTAATCCCAAAGGGAGCACCCTAGCCACGTTTTATTGGGAGATGGACCACAAAAAAGCCTGGGGCTGAGGAGAAAGAAGCCCCATAAGGGGCTGTGCTTTCTCCCTTCTCCTTCAGGAGTGCCTTTGTGTCCCGCCATGGGTGCTGGGAATATCAGTGCTGCTGCTGTGGCTGTGGGCAACCAGCAAAGAGAGGAGAGTGTGGTTGAGATGACCCAAAACTCAGTACTCTTTACACTCCAGGCTTCTGGACATCGTCTCTTCCCTCGGCAAAGGTTCTATCGTGTGGCAGGAGGTGTTTGACAATGCAGTGAAGGTGAGAGCTGCCTGCCTTCCCTCATGCAGTTCCCTGTCCTGGGGGGAACAGTGCCAGCATCCAGCTGGTGTGCTCTGGGGGGGCTGGGGCTGGTGGAGGGTTCCATGTTCTGGAACTGAGGTTGATCTGGAGTTAGTGCTGCCAGTGAGCTGCCCTCATGGTGGCTTTGTCAGACTGTTGTTAGCAGGCTCTTCCCTCATGGTTTTTGTATATACACCTGCAGGAGGCAGGTTGGAGTTATCCCTCTCTCTGTTGCTTCTGCAGACCAGTTGGAAAGAGGCTCAAAAGTCAAGCCAGGGTCTGCCTCAGTTTCCATTTAGGATGTTCAAAGCTGTGGATGGGTCAGGGCACTTGGCTTGTGAGGGGAGGTGGTGCTCTTGTTGCTGCACTGATCCCATTCATGGGGTTCCTGTGTGCTCTTCAGGTGAAGCCAGACACCATCATCCATGTGTGGAAGGAGAAGTCCCCGCCATACATGGAGGAGATGGCCAATGTCACCAAGGCTGGCTTCAGGGCTCTGCTCTCTGCCCCCTGGTACCTCAACCGCATCTCCTACGGGCAGGACTGGATGGTGGCCTACCAGGTGGAGCCCTTGAACTTTGAAGGTGTGTTCCTTGTGTCCCCTTCCCCTACAGCAGCTGACTTGTTGCTCAGAGGTAGTGCCAAGGCTGGGTCTCTTGCTAATTTCTTCTTGTTGCTGGTGTGAAGGTGCTTGAGCACCCGTGTCCTTGGTCCACGTGCTATTTGCTGTTCCTTTGCTGCCTGCAGAAAACAACTTGGCTCTCCCCCAGCCTGGGGTTTGAAGTGGGGGGGCTTCCAGATGGGCACGTTATTTCCTCCATAGCTGTTACAGGCACCTCTGTGGGCAGGCCAGTAAGTCACCCTGTTACTCTACAACCCCCCGTCACCTGAGTGCACTGTCCTGGCAGGCAGCCCTGAGCAGAAGGACCTGGTGATGGGTGGAGAGGCCTGCATGTGGGGTGAATATGTGGACGTCACAAACCTGGCCCCCAGGCTCTGGTAAGAGACACCGTGGGGAGGTTACCCCAGTCTCATGGGCAGGGCTTGGGCTTCTCTCCTGTGCCAAACGCTGCAGGTTTGGGCTGCATGTGGTGCTTGTCCCTGTCCCCTGGCAGCATCTCTGCGCTTGTAACAGCTTCACTGGAGCTGAATGAGAGTTTGTCAGACTGTCACCTGCTCCTGCACAGCCTGCTGCTGCAGCTGGTCCCTGTTTAACGCTGGTCTCTGTCCTGTCACCCCATTACATCCCAATCTGCACGTGTCCAGGAGTGGATCTTTTGATATTTAGAAGGACTTGTAGTGAGAGGACAAGGGGGAATGGATTAAAACTGGCATAGGGGAGATTGAGGTGAGACATGAGGAGGAAATTCTTGAGTGTGAGGGTGGTGAGACACTGGCCCAGGTTGCCAAGGGAAGCTGTGGAAGCCCCATCCCTGGAAGTGTTGAAGGGCAGGTTGGATGGGGCTTGGAGCAGCGTGGTCTGGTGGGAGGTGTCCCTGCCCATGATGGTCTGTAAGGTCCCGTCTAACCCAAACCATTCTGTGATTCTATGCTGATCTATGAAAGACTCAGGTCTTTGTATGTTGAAGGACTTGGGTCTGGAAAGTTTTTTAGGAGCTCAGAGTGAGCAGCTTTCAACCTCCCCTCTGACCTGACTGCCACTGTCCCTCATTCCTCAAGGCCAAGAGCTGGAGCTGTAGCTGAGAGACTGTGGAGCAACGCGACGGTCAGGGACCTGCAGGACGCCTACGTGCGGCTGGCCGACTTCCGCTGCAGGCTCCTGGGGTAACTGGCTCTGGGGGACCCTCTCTGGGGTTCAGTCCTGGGCGACGTGGGCTTTCCCTGGGGCAAAATGACCCTTGTTCTTGTGGAAAAATCCCGAGCTTTTCTCCTCTGCCTGTGTGTGGGCAGAGCTGGCTTTGTGCGGTGCTGGAAGAGAGCCCCTGCTGCCGGCGTGGGCTGGTGGCTCTGTCGAGGAGAGGGCTTCCTGCTGGGGAAGGGGGACCTGCTCCTCCTGCAGCACCAGCTGCCTCGGGGAACCTGCCCTTACCCTGTGCCAGCAAAACAGTCTCTAAGCACGGGACAGAAACTGCTCCCTCCCTGTCCCACACCCCTTGAACCCCTCAGGCCTGGCCGTGGGCTTGGCCGTGCCCCCGTAACGCCGTGTCTCTGCTCTCCTTCCAGACGGGGTGTCCAGGCACAGCCTCTCTACGTGGGATACTGTGACAATGAATTCGGCGGGTTCTGAAGGGTCACTGTGCACACAGGAGGGATGATCCCTCTCTCTCAAAAGCTGCTGGCTTGGCAGAGGGACCCTTTCCCACCCCTGCTTCTGCTCTTTTTTTGTTGCAATGAACTTTTTTTTTTCCCTAATGTGCACTCTTCATCTCATTTTCTATTTTTATTTCTTTAAATCTTTAAATAAATGACCCCAAAGAGGAAAAAAGGCGCCTTTTCATGCTCAGCTGGGGCTTGGGAAGACCATGCAAGGGGTTTTGTTAGCAGGAGATGGGTGGGGCTTGCTCCAGAGATGATGGTGGAGGAGCATCGTCCTGGTGGCTCTGGACCTTGCTGGTTGTCTCCTCAGCTGGATAAATATTGTTTAGTCTCTGCTGCTCTCAGACTCCATCCCTGCAGAGAGAAGGTGATGAGGAGGTCTGGGTTTCCCCAGTTTTCCCCTTGACCACCCACACCATCTGCATCTGTACCAGGACAGGTAACATCCCACTGTGGTTTTTCTTCTGTGGTCTCTATGCTCCAGTGGTCAACATTGTGGAGTTGGTTCCTGTCCTCTCTCTGCCGATGTCCATGCCTGCAGGTCACCATCTCTGCTGCCTGAAACCCTCTCTGCTGCCACCTCCTCCTTTGGCTTCTTCTGAGAAGAAGACACCCTGAAGGCTCTCCAAGAAGACCTCAAACCCACTGAGCTGAGCAGTGCATAGATGTTATGGAACTTCTGCTCAGGATTTGGCCAACTAATCCCTCCTCCTGCTATCTTGTCCTTGAGGTTGGGAGCTCAGCTCCAGGTCTCCTGCATCTAGAGGGACTGGACTTGAAAAGTGTTTTCCCTGGAGAAGAGGCTGGTGGTGCTGCTGTCCTGCAGAGTTGGGACAGTCGTGGTTCTTGTCCTTGGCGATTGGGATTGGAAACCCTGTCCAGATGGAATGGGGGGATTTCTCAGGAAGAAATTCTGGCTGAGGGGAGTGTTGGACATGTGTCTTGGTCTTCAGTGTGGAAGATCTGCTGTTAAGGCTGGAAACCTTTTACTTTTTAACTTTAAAATTAAAAGATGGAATTAATTTTGAATTGAAAATTTTCAGAAGTTACCGAGTCTTGTGTTTCTTTGCCCTCCTGCAAAAAAAAAAAAAACCAAACACTGATACATATTAAAGTGTGTGTGGGGGAATGATTGTGAGACCAAACAACCCCCGGAGCAGGGAATTTACACAGATTTGGGGGAAAGGGGGATGTTTGTCCCCCCTGCTCAGGGTGGGAGGGAAAGGGTTTGCCTTCCTGCTTCCTGGGGGAAGATGCTTCTCTGCTGCCTCCTCCAAGTCTCAATGGGAAATCCATGCTCCTTTTCTCCGTTGTTTTGGTCATAAATGGTGCTGTGCTCCCGAGGAGGGTGCTGTGCTCCCGAGGAGGGTGCTCCCCGCTTTCCCAAGCGGCCGGTTCCTTCCAGAACATCTATTTTGGTCATGTAAAACTTGCCGAGGAGCAGAGGAGAACAGGCAGCGTGTGAATCACTCGGGGCCAACGGGTTTAAAAATAAACCCAGGCGGCGGCAAAGAACAGCCGCCCGGCCCCCGGATTTCGGCAGGATCCCGCTCCGTGCCCCACAAACACACCCATGGGTGCCCACCCTGGGCACTGGCCCCGGCTGGTGGGTTTTACTGGGACACACCTGCATGTGTTTGCACACACCAGCACGTGTGCAGGTGCAGATGGCAGTGCCTGCACACGCACACTCGCGTGCCATTGACAGCCTCGCAACACGGGCGTGCATCTGCCTGTGCACACACACACTTGTGTGTTCTTGCACATGCATGTGCTCACTTTCAACTGTGTGCACACACTTGCATGTGCTTGCACACACAAGCTTGCACCTGCACGCACAAACATGCATGTGCTTGCATAGATGTGCGCAATTTTGCACACATGTGCACAACTTTGCACACATGCATGGACATGCTTGCAACATACATGCACATGCTTGCACACTCTTGCTCTCATGCTCACACACGCTTGCACGCACCTGCGCATGTGTGGCGGCACGCTGGGAAAGCCGGGCACCCCCAGGCCTGCTGCTGCTGCTCTGGGAGTAATTAATTAAAGACTGCTCCAGATATTAAAGACGTGGAGTCTAATTACAGCTTTTGGGGGGGTGGCGGGGGGTCCGTCGAGATGAAAAATGCAACAAAGTGCCCAGATTATCCCTTTTGAGCGTTTTCTGTGTCTTTAAATCCCGCTTTAAGGTGGGGAGGAGAGGGGTGTTTACTCTGGAACCTACTGATGGCCGCAGGGGTGCAGGCAGGTGGCAGCCCGGCCCCTTGCCCAGCCCTGCCGGGGGGCGGGGGTGTCGGGTGGGGTGGGCCCGGCAGGGGGCAGTAGTGGGCGGAGCCGAGGTACCCGCGCCGCTGCCCGCCGCAGCTCCCGATTGGCCGCCGCTCGCTCATTATGCTAATCCCGTGCGTCTCGCCGGGGCCGGCCTGCTGACGTCAGCAGGGGAGGGGGGAGGGGAGGGGAGGGGGGGGCAGCCGCGAGCGGGGAGGCCCGGGCCGAGCCGAGCGGTTCCGATCGGTGCCGAACGGTTCCGATCGGCGCCGCGCGGGGCGGGGCGGGGCGGGGCGGCGGCGGCGGAGCGGGCCATGGCCGCGGCGGGCAGCGGCGTGGCGGCGGCGGCGGCGGCGGAGGCGGCGGGGGCGGCGTTCAGCACCGCGAACAGCGGCCGGGTGAACGGGCTGAGCCGCCCGCCCGGCGCCATCGCCATGAAGGATCACGACGCCATCAAGCTGTTCGTGGGGCAGATCCCGCGTAACCTGGAGGAGAGCGACCTCAAGCCGCTCTTCGAGGAGTTCGGCCGCATCTACGAGCTCACCGTCCTCAAGGATCGCTTCACCGGCATGCACAAAGGTACGGGGGGGCTACTGCGCCCACCAGCGGGGCACGACCAGGCGGGGCATCCTGAGGTGGGACACCCTGAGGTGGAGGTGCCCCTGAGGTGATGTACCTCTGAGGTGATGTACCTCTGAGGTGGGACACCCCTGAGGTGGGGTATCCCTGAGGTGATGTACCCCTGAGGTGAGACACCCCTGAGGTGGGGTATCCCTCAGGTGATGTGCCTCTGAGATGGGACACCCCTGAGGTGAGGTACCCCTGCAGTTACATACCCCTGCGGTGGGACACCCTGAGGTGGAGCACCCTGAGGTAGGGTTGCCACTCAGGTGGGACACTCTGAGGTGGAGCACCCATGATCTGGAAGAACCTCTGAGGTGAGTCACCCTGGTATGGGGCCCCTCTGAGGAGGGGGCACCCCTGAGGTGAAGGGACTTCTGAGGTGGGACACCCTGAGATGGGGCACCGAGGTATGGGACACCTCTGAGGTGAGGTACACCTGATCTGGAGGCACCCATGAGGCAGGGGGATCCCTGAGGTGGGGATACCCCTAAGTTGAAGGTACCCCTGATTTGAAGGTACCCCTACGCTGGGGAAAACCTTGAGCTGGGGCATCCTGAGATAGTGGTTCCCCTGAGGTGGGGCGCCCTGGTATGGGGTACCCCTGAGGTGCAGTTGCCTCAGTATGGGGCACTGCTGAGGTGGGGGCACTCCTGAGATGAAGGTGCCCCTGAGGTGGTGGCACCTCAGTATGCGCCACACTGGTATGAGTCACACTGTAATAGGGCGCCCCTGAGGTGGGGTACAGCTGAAGTAAGCTACTGTTAAGGTGGGGCACCCCTCAGTTTGGGGTACCCCTGAGGTGGAAGTGCTGGTCTAAGGTGGACATACCCCTGGGATGGAGATACCCACCAGAGGTGGGAGCTCCAACCTGGGGTTGGAAGCTGCTGTCCACCTTGTGAGCACCCCAGCAGTGTTTGGGGCACCCACTTTGGTTGGGGGCACCATGAGTTTTGAGCACCCCCGGAGTTGGAGCACCTTTGGAGTGTAGGCACCCACCTGGGATACAGGCACTCATCTGCCTGCTCCCTGCCTGCACCCTGTGCCAGGCCTCTGCAGGGGGGGGTCAGGACATGCTACCCCAGGATCTGGCAGCACAGGGGCTTGGCTGGCATCCCAGCATGGGGCCCAGAGCACCCCAGGCCGTGTTGCACCGAGGGGCTCACACCTGCACCACCAAGATTTTCATGGAACGCCCCACCTGTGAGCTATGGGTCTGTGGCTCGGGGGCCGGGTCGGGGCACCCCGGGTGTCACCCAGACGGGATCTCACACTCCTCCGCACGCTGTTGCCGAGCCCCAGTGCCACAGCCAGCGCCTGCTTCACCTGGACTTCCTGGGAGCTGAAACTTGGCACGTGTGGATGCCGTGGTGTCGTGCCCTTCGGCTGTGGGGCAGCCCCCTGGACCCCATCGTTCTCCACACTGCAGCCTCCGAAATGTCTCCAGATGCCTCCAAAGCTGCTTGGGTGCCCCAAACAACGGGATTCGCACCTTGCTGGGCCCCCTCGGCGCTGCCTCCAGCGCAGGCTTCAACCACTGTGGCCCAGACATGCGATTTAATTGCGGACACTCCTCTAATTTGAATGGCATCCTTCCTTCTGGTGAGCCTCGGAGCAGGATCCCTCCTGCTCCAGCCCTCCAAACTTCTCCAGAATGCCTGGGCACCGTCCACATTGTCGCCTGCAGGGGAAAAGGGGAAAAAAAAGCAGGAGGAAGCCAACATGATTACGGATGGTAAACACTGGAAATGGCACCAGGACTGACGTGAGCAGCTGCACTGACCTCCCCTTTCCACCCGCCGTGGGATAACATTTATCCAGGGGGGATTTACCCTTGCTCCCTGTGAGGGCAAATGTCCCCAGCACCTTGAGGTGGGCAAGGGACCCCATCCCTTGGCATCCCCCAACCCTGCTGCCGCGCTCCCTCTCCTCCCAGGCACGCTGATTGTACTTATTAAGAGTTATTAATACTTAATCAGCTGGTGGATTTAATTGTGCCAATATTAAAAATGCATCAATGTCAATTTTATTCATTAAATATTTACTTTGTTGAAGGGAAACTGTTTTGCTGCTGTTTTAATATCACTTTCAGAGGATTTTGGATGTGACCCCGGGAAATTGAGGGGGAGCCCTTGGGGAGGGAGTGGCATGGTGGCAGCAGGGGGACCCAGGATGCTCCCATGGGAACTGGAGAGACAGAAGGGAGAGGACCAGACCCAGTCCCCGGGGCTCTCTCGTCGCCACCAGCTCTGAGCTGGTGAGCGGCTCGGCAGCGTGAGTCAGCGTGGGAAAACCTCGCCCCAGGCGTATTCCCGATTCCCGAAGCACCGCGATGTCTGAGTAGCCGAAACGCCTTTGCCACACAAATTCCATCCTGAGGAGGATGCTTGGGACTGGGAGAAGCGTGGCACCAAGCTGGGATGCACGACCTCGACGCCTGGAGAAGGGCTTCAGCTGCAGCTCTCCCTGGAGCCTGGGGCCAGAGCTCTGCTGCCTGCATGCTGCCAGACTTGCTGCCTGCTCTTGCCTTGCTCCTTCCCTCATCCTGCTGCTCCATCTCTTTTGTATCAAGATCCCCCACGCCATTTTGGGGCTGAGCTCTGGCCCCACTGGTGGCATTGCCCACCTGGGTGCCAGGATGCTGGGGTGCCAGGGTGCTGGATGTAAGAGTGCCAGGGTGGCACAGTGCTGGATGTAAGAGTGCTGGGGTGCTGGATGCCAGGGTGCTGGATATCAGGATGCCAATCTCCTGGATGCCAGGATGCCAAGGTAATGAGATGCCAGCCTATTAGGTGTCAGGGTGGCAGGATGCTGGATGCTGTGGTTCTGGGCTGCCAGGGTCCTGGATGCCAGGGTGTCAGGGTGCCAGAATGCTGGGTGTCAGGGTGCTGTTGTGCTGATGTCAGAGTGCCAGGGTGCTGAATGCCATGATGCCAGGGTGCCACATACCAGGGTACCAGGGAGTCGAGTGCCAGGGTGATGGGTATCAGAGTGCTGGGGTGCTGGGGTGCTGCATATCAGGATACCAGGGTGCTGGGTGCTGAGATGCCCCAGTGCCGTGTTAGCTGTGCTGCTGGCTCTCCGTGTGCCCGTTGCTTTATGGCAATGCCAGGCTGGACACTGACCCCATCTCCCCATCTCTGCAGGCTGTGCCTTCCTCACCTACTGCGCCCGCGACTCGGCCCTGAAGGCACAGAGCGCCCTGCACGAGCAGAAGACACTGCCAGGGGTAAGTGACATGGGGGGGGCTGGCGGGGGGGACACTGTGACACCTCCCTCCCTGGGGTGCAAGTGCGGGAGCCACTTCCAGCAGCCGCAAACCAAGGCATTGATTTTCCTGCCGCCCACGTGCTGTTGCGCTTTCTGTGGGCTCCGACCTCCTGGGCTTAACAAAGTGAAAATAAATATTTAATTATTCGCCTAAATAAAAATCAATAGGGCCAACGGTTGGCTGGGGAAAGCGCCGGGGCCCATGAATATCAATCCCTGCCACGGGTGCACGCAACTAGCGGAGGGGGACGAGGTTTGTGGCGATGTGGCTTCCCAAGCTGCGCTCTTCCTGGCTGTTCTGTGTATCAGTAGGCTTAAGAGTTAACAGCCCAGTGTGATAGTCTAAAGGAGGTGTGGGGCCAGGCCCTGCATGTGGGCATGGGCTTGCCTGTGTCCTCTCTTTGTCACACGCCCCCTCCTGTGTGCACACATGTGTGCGAGATGTGTGGCTGCTGTAGCCGCTCGCTCTTCCCCTGGCGCAGGGCTAGCACAGCGGTGTGTGTGTGAGCACATGCCTGCCTGTGGGCGTGCGGGCAGGTGGCCCCGCATGGGCACACGTCTGTGGGCACGCAGTGGGGGTGGGTGTGCGCCCACCTGGCACGGAGCGCGTGGGGTGTGCAAGCCCCGGGCTGCCGCACATACCCCTAGAGCTGTGCTCACACCACTAGAGCCGTGTCCCGCTATAGCTGTGCACCCCCATAGCTGTGTCCCCCCCGTAGCTGTGTCCCCCCCGTAGCTGTGCTCACACCCCCATAGCTGTGCCCCTCCATAGCTGTGCCCCCTATAGCTGTGCTTACAGCCCCATTGCTGTGCCCCCCCATAACAGTGCTCCCCCCGTGCCTGTGCTTACACCCCCGCTACCCCCGCTCCAGACAAGTCCCGCCCCCTGGGCGTGTCCAGCCGGTGGAGGGGGCGTGTCCCCAGCGCAGCCCCGCCCCTCGGCTCGGCCCGGCCCGGCCCGGCCCGGCTCGGCGGGGCTGCCCCGCCCCTCTCACCGCCCCGCCCCTCCCGCGCCGTTGCGCGAGCCGAGCCTAGCTGAGCCGAATTGGGCCGGACCGAGCCGAGCCGCTTCGGGAGGAGCTGGGCTGGGCCGGCCCGAGCCGAGTCCAGCCGGGCCGGACCGGACCGAGCCGAGTCCAGCTGAGTCCAGCCGGGCGGGCCGGGCCGTGCCATGCAGCTGCCGCAGGTGCCGGCGCCGGGGCCGCGGCCGCCCGTGCTGTGGGTGCCCGCCGGATCCAAGATTCTCTGCATCGAGGTACGGCCCCGCCTTTGTCTGCCGCCGGCTCGGCCCGGCAGTCTCCGTGTGCGCTGGGGCATCCGCACCCGCGGGGAGGGGTGCTGGGGAGCGGGGAGGCTGCACCCGGGGTGGTGTTTGCATGCAGAAGTGGGGGGCGGGGGTGATGTCGAGGGGCTGTATCTGCTCCCAGGGAGGGAGATGTTGGTGAGGAGAGTGTGTTTGCAGGCAGAGATAGGGTGTGTGCATGCCTGGGTTGGTGCGATGAGTGTATCTGCTCCCAGGGATGGGGGTCTCGGTGAGCAGGGTGTATTGCACATAGGGATGGGGTGTGTGAATGTCTGTGTTGGTGGGGAGGGGGATCTGCTCCCAGGGATGCCATGTCTGCGTGTGGATGGTGTTGGTGAGGAGGGTGTATCTGCACCCTGGGAGGGGGTGAATGTGTTGGCAGGGCGGTTGTTGGTGATGAGGGTGTATTTGCACGCAGGGATGGGGGTTGTGAGTGTGTGTGTGTGTGTCAGTGTGCTGATGAGGAGGGTGTATCTGCATCCAGAGATGGGGAAGGTGTTGGCAGGAGGGTGTATCTGCATCCAGGATGCTCTGTGTGTGTGTGGGCGTTGGTGAGCAGAGTGTATCTGCACCCAGGGATGGTGTGTGTTGGTCTGGGTGTTAGTGAGGAGGGTGTATCTGCACCCGGGGATGGGTCTCTGTTTGTGTGCTGGCTGGAGGGTGTATTTACCCCCGCTGGGCCTGGGTGTGCTTGTTGGTGCTGTGTGTTGTTGCAGGCGTGCAGGGGCTCTGCTGGGGGGTGTTACACCCACAGGTGGTGCAGGGGTGCGGTTTTGCCCCTGGGGTGTGTGCGGTGGGTGGGTGTTGGTGGGGAGTGGTTGCAGCCAGGGGTGGTGGGTGTGCAGCCGTGTCGGTGGCTCAGTGAGGGTGTCTTTGCCCCCAGTGACTGTGCGCCAGGTGGTGGGTATGGGTGTATGTGGGGTGGCAGCTGTGGGTGTGCAGGATGCGTGCACGTGGGTGCATGTGTGCACATGCTGGGGGGAGCAGGTAGCGTGGGTGTGCACACTGGTGTTGTGGGGGCTCCCACACCCACCATACTGGGGGTATGTAGGGCTTGGGGGGTGCACAGGGTATGGTGGATGCTGCTGCGGGGGTGGCCTCCAGGTCTGGGTGTCCATGTGTCCACAGAGGGTTGCTGAGGGTTCCCCCCTGTGGGTGCACAATGGGGAAACTGAGGCAAGGGGAGTTGTGTTCCTGCCTGGCATAGCGCACCCTGGGGTGTGCACCTGTGGCTGTGTGGGGTCCACAGCTGTGGGGAGGGTGCTGCGGGTGTTGCGTGGGTGTGTTGCTGTGAGTGGGTGCTCAGGAGGGGTCCAGGGGTGTGTGGGTGTACACGGGGCTGGGGTGGGTGCGTGGCTCATGTGGGTGTGCAGCAGTGCTGGGACGGCTGTACAGTTGTGCGTGGGTGCAGGCGTGCGGCTGTGAGGGTGTGCGCTCGTGTGGGGGGAGCAGAGGTGACCGTGGGTGGGTGGACGCGCAGAGGATGTGGTTGTGCGTTTGGGTGTGCGGGAGCACAGCTGTAGGGCACACAGGGCTGTTGGGCGGGTGTGCGGCTGTGCGGGGGTGTAACTGTCCCCAGGACTGTGTCCTCCCGCTGTGAGTTCACCCCTGGGCTCTGGCAGGGTGTTCCTGTGATGGGTGGCTGCATGTACCCGTGCACCGGTCTCCCTGCACTGTCTTGGCTAGTTGGGATGTGTGGTGGCCTGCTGGACCCTCCAGCTGTTGGGTGCGAGGAGGAGGGTGACATCAAGGAAGCAGCACGGGCCAGAAGTGACCCTGTCTTACAGGGCAGGTCCCACTCCAGGGAGTCACCATGGGCTGACTCTCCCCAGTGCCCAGGCTGTTGGGGGACTCTGAATTTGGGTGGGTGACAGTGACCAAGGGGTCAGGCGGCTGGTGGTGACCCCCTCGGGCTGTAGCACACTGATGGTTTGGCCATGAGGTGCTGTAGCTGAGGTACCCAGGAGTGATGGGAGTGGTGGGTGCTGGGTCACACCAGATAGGGTCTTCTGTGATCTTGGGTGCATTAGTGTGTCCTTGGGGTGTGCGAGGATGGGAATGACGACATGGGTGGGTATCTGGGTGCTATAGGGGTGGAGGGATAGGTGCTATGGGGACAGGGGAAATGGGGGGTGGATGGACTGGTGTAAGGGTGCTATGGGGATGGGCGGATGTTGGGGGGTGGATGGGTGGGTGTTATGGGAATGGGTGGGCACTAAGGGGATGGGTGGGTGTTGGGGATATGGGTGGGTGTTGGTGGATGGATGGGTGAACTGATGGGTGAATCTTAGGTGGAGATGGGCAGATGGGTGGTTGTGTGGGTGTCAGGGATGGGTGAGTGGATGGGTGGGTGTCAGGAGCGGGGGCAGATGGCTAGGTGGTTGGTTGGGTGTTGGGGGATGGATGGAGGGCTGTTGGGCAGCTGTGGGTGGCTGGGTGACCCTGTGGGCACAGGCATGGAGCAGGGGTGTGGTGGGGACAGATGGACAGGTGGGTGCCAGACAGCTGGGTGCAGGGAGAGGTCTGGGTGCCCAAGCCATCTACCTGTGCCATGGAAACGTGTGTAGGGGGTCACCAAGCACCCCAGGGTGGGCACGATGCCAAAGGTACCAGAACTCCCTTTTGGGGGTGTCTGTAGACCAGGGGGTTTCTGCCCAGTGCGGCGGCCATGGGGTAGGTTAGCCGGTCCCTGAGGCCTGACGTTTATAAACATCAGCCGCTCCTGGAGAATCAATACAGTTTAATAACCGGCGAGCGGAGACGGGAGACACATCAAAATGACACTCTGCGGCTCCCTAAATGTTATTCTAAATCATCCTCGCCGGGTTTATTACATTAAGCACCCAGCAGTGGGCACGGGAAATTTATTCCATCAAAGGCCATCGTGCTGAGAAATGGGACTGGCGGGTTGGTGGAGATGGGGCAGCCCCCCAAAAATGGGGTTCCCTCCTCCTGGATGTGGCAGGGATGAGGGGGATGTTGGTCCCACAGGTCTCTGTGCTGTCACAGCCTCTGGGGTTTGGGGTGAGGTCGGTGCAGGGGTTAGGGTGGATGTTTTTGGGACAGGTGGCACGATGAGTGCCACGAGAGCAGCCAGGTGGCCCTCAGTGCCACCCCATGGCTCCTGGGGACCCGGTCCCCTCCCTGAAGCATCCCCCGGCTCTGCGCTGACATTTCTCCCCGCGTTTCCCTGGAGACGAGGTGGTTGCTGTGGAAACCTCCCTCCTCTTCTTCCTTAACCATCCTCTTCCTCACCCTGGGGGCTGGGATTTGGTGCTGCTCCCCCTGCCAGCCCCTAACCCTGGGGACCCTCTCCAAGGGAGCCCAGGGGGGACCCTAGAGTGGGGGTACGACAGCTGACCCCATGCGTGCTCCAGCCATGTGTGCACACACGCCCCGTCATGCGTGACATCCTGCGTTGCCGTGACGACCCCATCGAGCACATGGCTTGGGCTCCGCAGTAGCGCGGGGGAAGCATGCTTGTTGCCATGGAAACAGCTGTAATTGTAGCATTTTTCGGCTAAAAGAAGGGAAAAAGGAGGGGGAGAGAGGGGGAGAAATGGCTCGGTGGGGCAGAGGGCCAGGGGTGTGTGCGCTGGCCGAGCGTGTCCTGCCACACACGTGTGTCACGCAGCTACGCACGGCAACGAGGCACAGGAGGAGGCCGGATTTGGGTGAGAATCAGGAAAATGGGAGCAGTGGTGGTGCCACCAGAGGGGCTGGGGCCAGCCGGGCGCTGCTGCCACCTCTGCAGTCCTTTGCATTCGAGGAAAGCGGGAAGGTGGCCAAGGCTGGCACCGGGTGCATGTTCCCGGGGCCGTGGCATCGCCCTCTGTCTGCGGCATCCCAGGTTCGGTGTGGCTCCCAGCCCCGGCCCTCCTCTTGCAGGTCCCTCCCCTGCTCCCCGCCCTGGCCCCTTGTGCCAGCTGGGGCCAAATCCTGCCGCTCCCCATGGAAAGGGCTCAGGAGGAGGCACAGCCACTGACTGCCTGCTCCTGCTTGTGTGTTGCAGATGAACCGCCCCATCCAGGTGAAGCCGGCCGACAGTGAGGGCCGAGGAGGTAGGTCCCCCTCTTCCCTGGCTGCCCCGCACAGGAAGGGGGGTGCAGGGTCACCCGGGAGGGTGGGGGACACGGTGGCATCACAGGGGCTGCCACAGGGAAGTTTGTTTCCAGAGGAACCCGCAAAAGGGGCTGCCTGTGCTGGTGGCATCCATACCTGGATAGCAAATGCAATCTCTGCTCTCCCTGCCTGGCCACCTGGGGAGAAGCATCCTGACGTCATACCATGAGCATCCTGACGTCATACCATGAGCATCCTGACATCATACCATGAGCATCCTGACGTCATACCACGAGCATCCTGACATCATGCTATGAGCATCCTGACGTCATACCACGAGCATCCTGACGTCATACCATGAGCATCCTGACGTCGTGCCCAGGCAGAGCAGCTCTGTGACAGCCCCTTTGTCTATCAAACAACCTGATTCCCCGCCTGCAGCTGCCTGTGGGGACCCCGGCAGACGCGGAGGGCGGGAGTTGGCTGCACGTGGCCTGAGCCCGTTGCAAACAGAAGCAGCCACTCCCCCTCCCTCCCGAAATTCTCAGTGGGTGTTTGCAGCTCAGGGGGCTGCTGCATTTCCAGGCTGAGTCAATAGTTTGGGCAAAATTGCAGGAAATGGATCAAAACCCAGTGACATTCCTGGTGCTGTGAGCCAGCACAGGGCATGTAGGGACACTGGGACACGCGGGACGCTGGTGTGGAGCCACGTGTCCTCAGCAGGATGGCGGGCAGGTATCCCCCTACCCAAAACACCTCATTAAACCCCACACAAGCTGGTCCCGGCACGTCCCAGAGGAACCCGGCACATAAATTACCCACGTACTGAGCGTAATTGGGGGAGGATTAAAAATTGATGGGTGAGCTCAGGCACCCAGCTCTGGCCCCCTTGCCCAGGAGGTGATGCTGGGCCACTGAGCCCACTGCCCCTGGCCACCTGCACCAGGAGATGGTTTATATTTAACTAGACAATACACAAGCCCTATTCCCTTAACTAATTTTCCCTGTACCTTAATGGACAGAGCATTAATCGTCTCCTGCCATTATTTATTTATTTCCCTGGCAACGCTCTTGACAGGGCACCTTATTTTCTTTGTCAAATGCCATTAGCGCACGGTGGGAGCGCGCGGCTGCGCAAGACAGATGCTGGTAATAATCATGAAATTCTCATTATTTACTCTCCCTTCTCTCGTGTTTGGGTTATTTATGTCCCCTGGGCATGGCCAGAGGCTGTGGGTTATTCTGCAAGTCAATCATATGGAGGCAATCGCCGCTGTTTTTGTGGGCTCTCTTTGTTTCCCAACCGCATCCTGCATCAGTGCCAGGGGAGCTGGCTCCTCCATCCCCAAGAAAAGCCCCAGCTCTAGTTCCTGAAGCAGGAGATGACTCTTCGCAGCTTCACACCTCTGCAATTTCCCTGCAGGAGAGGTTTTCCCACCCCAAGTGTTTTATAGGATGAAGGTGATAAACCCACCATCTTCACTGCCGGATTGGCATCACGCCCTCCCCAGCTCCAGTGTTACCCGGCTCTTTTCCCTCTGTGCAAATCGGGGCTGAGTGGATGGGATGGTGAGTGACATCCTGCTCTCCAATGGGCCGGGTTTTGTTTTTAGAAGACAGGAAGCTCTTTGTGGGCATGCTGGGGAAGCAGCAGAGCGAGGACGATGTCCGGCGCCTCTTTGAGCCCTTCGGCCAGATCGAGGAGTGCACCATCCTCCGAGGGCCCGACGGAGCCAGCAAAGGTGGGCTTTGGGGAGCAGGGTGAGCACCCTGCTGGCGGCTGGCACCCATGGAGGGCAGGAGCCACTGCCCAGGCAGCTCTGGCTCCTGCAGCAGCCAAATCCAACCTCTCCCTTGTCCCCTGTCTGTCCTTAGGTTGTGCCTTTGTGAAATACGGCAGCCACGCCGAGGCACAGGCTGCCATCAACAGCCTGCACGGCAGCCAAACCATGCCGGTAAGTGCCAGGCTCTGGCCCTGCCCCGTTCGACCCCGTGCTGCCTGCGTAATCCAATCACCAGCTAATTTGATCCTCTCTCTAATTGGATCAAAACCCTACAGATGGGCAATTTGTTGGCCAGATCACCCCGAGGTTCATCCTTGCCTGGGTGCTGAGCCCCCAGGGGTGGGCACGCAGGGCTAATTCCCTCTGTGCTGGAGAAAGGGGTTGTTTAATTAACACTGAAGGTCAAATATGTGAACAAGGAGGAGGAGAAAGGAAACAGAGGTCAGGGAGCTGCCGCCAGGGAGAAAAACTGGCTATAATTAAACCTCTCATCGATCGCTGGTTGCTGCTGCCAAGCTGGGCAGCATCCCCGGGGCTGAGGATGTTGCGGCTGCTGTGAGCCAGCAGGTCCTTCCCCGGAGCAGGGAGACATTTTGGGGACATGGCTGGGACACCACCGTCAGCCCCATCTTCCCGACTCAGGGCGCCTCGTCCAGCCTGGTGGTGAAGTTTGCGGACACGGATAAGGAGAGGACCCTGCGGCGGATGCATCAGATGGCGGGGCAGCTGGGCATCTTCAACCCCATGACCATCCAGTTCGGCGCCTACGGGGCCTACACGCAGGCGGTAGGAGCTGACACTGGCCAGGACCAGGGGACTTCTGGGGAGCCCCTGGGTTCGGGGGGCTTGTTTTGCCTGTGAAAGCCTGCATGGAATTATACCAGTGCCAGTGCCAGATGGCCTTCAGGGTTGGTGTATCCCCATTCGGGGGCACAACGGAGGGCTTCACCTCCCCAGGGGAGGGTGGCACAGCTGCAGGGCACAGCAGTCCCATATATCCCCTTTTTTAGTGTCACCTAGACCTCCTGTCCCCAGGTCTGGCAGCGGGTGACAGTTATCACTCCGAGCCCCTGTGTGTGGGTGCAAAGGGGGGATGCTAATTTATCTTCCCCTGCTCCCTGCTTCTCTCTGCTTCTCCCTCTCTTTCCCCTCTTCTCCCCCCTTTCTTCCCCTCAGATCATGCAGCAGCAGGCAGCCCTGATGGCGGCCGCCCAGGGGACCTGCCTGAACCCCATGGCCGCCATCGCTGCTGCCCAGATGCAGCAAATGGCCGCCTTCAACGTCAGCGGCCTGGTGGCCGCCCCCCTCACCCCCTCTTCAGGTACAACCCCCCCTCTGTTGCCCTCCCCACCCTGCTCAGCATCCTTCCCGGGGGGGCTGCTGGTGCTGATGCCTCCCTCCTGCAGGGACGAGCACCCCCCCAGGCATCGGCACGGCGCCCGTGCCCAGCATCGCCGCGCCCATCGGGGTGAACGGCTTCAGCCCGCTGCCGCCCCAGACCAACGGGCAGCCCGCCTCCGAGACCATCTACACCAACGGCATCCACCCCTACCCAGGTAACCCTCCTTGCAGCCTGCCAGGGGGCTCTAACCCATTCCCCTGGGGCTGGGAATGCGTGCTCAGCCCCCGTGGCCAGCTCCAGGGGTGTTCCCCATCCTGGGAACATGCTGGATGAACCGGCCATGCGCCAGTCCCCACCAAAATTGCTCCTCCTGTGGCATCCCCACCTTTGTGAGCAGGGCGATGCTCTCGGCTCTTCCAAAGTGGTGTGGAGCAGCTTGGTGCTCAGACGAGAGCCCTCTCCCATGGGAGCTGCTCATCCCCAGGTTTCTCTTCCCTGTTCTCTCTTCCTTCTCCCTTGTTTTCTCTCCCCAGCTCAAAGCCCGACGGTGGCGGATCCCCTCCAGCAAGCCTACGCAGGCATGCAGCACTATGCAGGTCTCCAACTTTGCTTTGCACACCTTGACTCTCTCCCTTCTTTGCTCCTCACCCTTTTTTGGGAGGGGTGAAACGCCACCTTGGGGTTGAACCACAGGACTGGGGATGGGTGCTGGGACAACGTGGTGAGCGTGGGGTGCCACAGCCTGGCAGTGATGGGGGTGATGCTGATGCAGAGCACTGTCCTCTTGTCCCCAGCAGCACGGATGTGCTTCTGGCACGGCCCTCCCTGCAAGTTTTAGATGGAGGAAAGTGAGTTTTAACACTGAGATAACTCCATGGGGGAGAGCTGCCAGCAGCACCCAGGAAAGGGTGCGAGTTCTGGGCAGTGGTGGAGAGCTGGCTCCATGCTGGATCCTGCCAACAGGCCAGCACACTGGTAGAGGTGTCTATGGAGGCACCCGGTCAGCAAAAATCCTTGGATGTTTGTTGCATGGCCAAATCCAATGGCCAGGGAGATGGGATGCAGAGAGGAGGGAGTCAGAGCAGCCTGTGGAAGTACATGGAGTCCAGCAGCCATTTAATTAGGAGCACTAACAGTGTTCTTCAGGTTTTGGACAGAAAAGCAAGTTTCGGACCCCAGTCTTTGTATTTTTTCAACCAAAAGCATGGGCTTTCCTCAACCTTGAGGCTGTATTACTGCTGCCACCAGTGTCCCTTCTGGAAGAGCCATTCTTGTATCCTGGGCATGCTGGGAGAACGGGGCCACGCCAGCAGGGGTGGGAAGGGCAGAGTGAGCAGCCCTGGGGCAGGAGAAGCACCTCCATCAAGGATGGCAGCAGGGGACATACCTGTCCCCAGCCCTTCCCAGGGCTGTGGTGGGAGCAGGGTGGGTGCCAGGGTCTCAGCTCCACGTTTCTCCCTTCCAGCAGCGTATCCCACCGCCTACGCACCCATCAGCCAAGCCTTTCCCCAGCAAGCGCCCATCATCCCGCAGCAGCAGCGAGAAGGTGAGGGGTGGTGGGGTCACCCCACCACGGGGCCGGCAGCTCCTCGCTCCCCCGGGGTGACCCCCCGCCTGGCGCCTGACGTGTGGCTGTCCTTTGTGTGTCACCCAGGTCCCGAGGGCTGTAACCTGTTTATTTATCACCTGCCCCAGGAGTTCGGGGACGCGGAGCTCACACAGATGTTCTTGCCTTTCGGCAATGTCATCTCTGCCAAAGTCTTTGTGGACCGTGCCACCAACCAGAGTAAATGCTTTGGTAAGTCCTGACGTGTGGTGCTCCACGATGTCCCAGTTCAGGGTCTGGCTGCCCTCAGTGTCCCACCTTAGGGGTCCAGCCCTGTCTGGTCTCCAGCTCAGAAGTCCAGCTCTTGCTGGTGTCCCAGTCTGACCCGAGGTCCCAGGTTAGGGGACCTTGTTTCCCCTGATGTCCCAGTTCAGGGTTCCAACTTTCCATGACAGCCCAGTTTGGGGCTCTGGCTCTCCCCAGTGTCCCCAGCTTGGAGATCCAGCTCTTCCTGGTCCCCAACTCAGGGTCCTGGCTCTCCTTGATGTTCCAGCTCAGGGGGCCATCTCTCCTTGATGTTCCATCTCAGGGTCCTTCTCTCCCTGACATCCCAGCTTTGGGTCCTTCTCTTCCTGATGTCCCAGCTCAGGAGTGGGGCTCTTCCTGATGTCCCAGCCCAGAGGTCAGGCTCTTCACGATGTCCCAGCTCAGGGGTTTGGCTTGGGCAGCACTGATGGGTGACTGAAGCCACACAGTGGCTGGAGCATCATGGCTGTCTGTCCTAAGGCCAAAGGGCAGTTTTTTGTCCCACACTGTGCCAGGACAGAAGAACCTATTCTGCTGCTGTCCCCTCTTTCACTGTCCCCTGTGTCCTCAGCCCAGTGCACCTGCCTGTGTGCCTACTAGGGAGGGCTGGTTGCCACTTGCTGCTGGCATGTCTGCTCTGCTCACATGGCTGAGTGCCACCACTGCCCCACGCATGCTCTGGCCTGCACACCTGTCAGCACAGTGTCCCTGTAGCCTGTTTCACTTTGGTGACCCCACAAGTCCTGTCACCCTGCGGCCCCCAGACCCATCACCCTGGTGTCTCCACAGACTTGCTCACCTTGATGTCCCTACAGACTCTTGTCACCTTGGTGACACACCTCCAAGTGTGTCTGGAGGCCCCATCACCTTGGTGTCTTTGCAGATCCTGTCACCTGGGTGTCCCATGAGCCTGCAGACCCCATCACCTTGGTGTCCCTGCAGTCCCCATCACTTTGGTAGACCCTGTCACCCCAGTGTCCGCACAAATCCCATCACCTTAGTGTCCCCAGAGATTATTCCAGTGTCATTCTGGACTCTCCTACTGCAGTGTCCCCGCAGACCTTGGTGTCTCCAAAGATGCCATCAGCCCATCACCCAGTATCCTGCAACTGGGGGCTGTGCTATCAGCCCCACATCCCCCTCTCCCAGCCCCCAACCCGGGGTACACCTGAGGCCACCCACAGGAGCATCCTCTGGGATTTCCACACCTTGGCTGAAGTCAAGCAGCAACCTGTGGTGTTTATGCTGACAAACTCCTCTGTCCCCTGGCCCTCACCCCCAGGTTTCGTCAGTTTTGACAATCCAACGAGCGCTCAGGCAGCCATTCAGGCCATGAACGGCTTCCAGATCGGCATGAAGAGGCTAAAAGTCCAGCTAAAGCGGCCGAAAGATGCCAACAGGCCCTACTGACCTCTGCTCACCCTGGCCCTGCGGAGAGGTAAGGGGGCTGGGGGGGCCTGGCCCTGCTGCCCCCCCATGGTGCCCTGGGGGACCTGGCAGTGGGGCTGGGCTCATGGGGGGCATTGCTGGCACTGGGTCTTCTCCAGAAATGTTCTCAAGTGTGTGTGGGGGCCTCTGTGCCCAGGACCCAAGGTGTGAGTGGTTCAAGATTTACTCTCCATCCTTCTTTCCATCCCTTTCTCTGTCCCCTCCCTCCATCCCTCCCTCTATCCCTCTGTCTTTCCCTCTCTCTCTCCATCCTTCCCTCCATCCTTCTCTCCGTCCCTGCCTTCATTCTTCCATCCTTCCCTCCATCCCTCTCTCTGTCCCTCTCTCCATCCTTCCGTCCCTCTCTCCCTCCCTCCCTTTCCGTCCCTCTGTCCTTCTCTCCATCCCTCTTTGTCCTTCTTTCCATCCCTCTCTCTGTCCTTCCCCCACCCCTCTTGCCATCCATCTCTCTGTCCTGTCCATCCCTCCATCCATCTCTCCCTCCATCCCTCTTTCCCTCCATCCTTCCTTCCATCCTTCCCTTCATCCCTCTCTCCCTCCCTCTCTCTGTCCTTCCCTCCCTCCTTCTCCTGCTCCCTCCCTCAGTCCTTCCCTCTGTCCCTCCCTCCCCAGGACACAGCCCGACGGCCCCTTCCCTGTTTTGCAGGTCGGGCGTCCCGCGGTGTCTGACGACTTCCCCCTTCCCCACGTGCAGTGTCCAAACCCGTAACTCTCTTTCTTTGCGCACACCCCGGAGGAGGAGGCAGATGAGGAGGAGACGGAGAAGGCGGCGAAGAAGAGAGTCATTCCGGTCGTAGCTTTTCTTTCCTTTTTTGATTTGTTTCCCCAAACTGGTCTTGTTTGTTACTTAACGGGAATGAGAGAGCAAGGAAGACAAGGAAGGAGGAGAGCGATGCGGAGCCGGGGCTGAGGTTTGCTCACCGGGACTCACCGAATCCCTCCCTGGGAGAACGGCCGACGGCTCCAGGCAGCTGGGATACGGATCTACCTTTGTGTTTGTTTTTTAAAGCACTCATTTGCTGCTACTGATTTCCCAGGAGAAACAAGGAAAAGAGGCTCCAAGCGGATTCTTAGACCAAAGCCAGTGGGATGGGACCAGCCTCGGGTGCTTCACCTGGAAAAGCTTGTTTGGAAAAAGGAAAAAGGGCAAGATTTGGTTTTTCCCCATGTCAGGGGGGGAAAAAAGGGGATCAAAGGATGTTGGACTTATAGAAGATATATATAAATAAGTATATATATATATATCCCATGGAGCAGGGCGGCGGGACGCGCGTGTCCCCCTGCTCGTCACTGGCACAGGGACATAGGATTACTTGTTTCAGAGTCATATCATTCCTTAGAGTTTAGGGACCAAAGGACTATTGCTTTTTTTAAATATATCTATAAATAAATTAATTTAAAAAAACAAAAACAAAACACACACACACAAAAAAAAAAACCCAACAAAAAACGGGGCAAGGAAGAAGAAAAAAACTAAGTTTAAAGAAGGTTGAGGGGAAAAAAAAAAAAACCCCAAACCTCAAACGTTAAGAGCTGCAAGTGTTTCCTGGAGGGCTCGGGTTGGGGCGGGGGGGGGGAATTTGTGGGGCTCAAGGGCTTGGTCTGGGGGGGCTGATTTGTGGTTGGGGATGGGGGGGGGGATATGGGGGGGGGTTGGGGGGCAGCAGTGGCTCCTCCAGCCCCGGTGCCAGCTGGGGGTGGGGGAGGGAGGCTGGTGGAAGAGCCTCGTGCTCGCCTCTCGGAGAAGGCAACGCGAGGTGGTTCTTTGTGGTTTTTTGGGGGGGGCGGGGGTGGGGTGGGGGTTGGGTTGTTTTCTCTTTTTTTTTTCAGCCAAAAACAAAACAAACAAACAAAAAAAAAGCAAAAAAAAAAAAGAAAAAGAAAAATGTGAGGTTTCGGCAGAAATGAAGTGAAGCGAAATAAACTTATTTTGTCAAAGTCGTCACCTTGGTTGGTTCTTTGGAGCAATCGCTGCCGCGTCCCACCACCCAAACCCCCAGCATCGTCCCCTCACGGACCCCATTTCAAACGATCACTTTCCAGAGAAATTCACCCCGGCTGTGAAGGGCACTGGGGCAGGACCCAGAGCACACCCACTGGTGTGACAAGCCTGTCGGGTCTCAGCTGGTGCCTGTACCTAAGTTGGGATACTTTTTTTAAGCTGCTCCTTAACTCTTTAGAAATCCTGGTTGAAAAATCCATGCCTGCATCTCCAGTGGGATGGCAAAGGCTGCTTGGGGGTATTTATTATTTTAAATCCCTCAGATGCCTGAACCCCTGGCAAGGGGCCCCATCACATGGGTGGTCCCATGTCTCCAGTGTGGTCCCATCCCTGAGGCACAACCCCTTCTCCATGGTGTGGGCCCTGCTCTGTAGCACTGTCCCTTTGCCGTGGTGTGGTGGTGCTGGGCTTCCCTCCCCACAGCCTCATCCCTTTCCCAAAGCCCCATCAAGTCCCTACGACCCTTCCCAATGATTCCATCCCTTCCCATGATCCCATCCCTTCCCTGTAATCCCATGCCTTTACCGCAGCCCCCTTTCCAATGATCCCATCCCTTCCCCACCCCCCCTGCTGTTTTAACCACACGACACAGTTTCCTTTTCTCTTTTTTTTTTTTTTTTTTCCCCTCTGTTTTTTGGGTTTGTTTTGGTTGGTTTTTGTTTGGTTTGGTTTTTGCTTCGGTTTCTCATTGTCAATAAAAACGCTGCCGATGCCAGGAGGGGCAGCCATCGGCCCCGCCAGCCCCTGCATCTCCCTCTCCACATTGCCACAGGGTTGGGGACACTGGGGGACAGGATGGGAGGGGACAAGGGACTGCTCAACGCACCGGGTGCTCGCTGGCTGCTTGACACCTGCGTACAGGGTGGAGGCACCAGCCTCGGCCCCTCTGCCTGGCCCAGGAGCCTCAAAACTCGCTTGTCCTTCCCAACCTTGCCTGGGGGTCTCCACTTCTCCACTTGGCACCTGGAGGGATCCCAGGGGGGCCCCGGGGGGGGTCCAGGGGGGCTCCCCACCGCCACTCAGTTCGTGTAGACCTGAGTCCCAATCACACGCATGATCTCCTTCTGGATTTTGGGGTCCTGAGTATTGATATTGGCATCTCCCACTTGGCCATCTTCATACCTGCAAGGGGAGGAGGGGGTGAGGGGGTGTCTGGGGGGTGTCCCAGGGGTGCTGGCAGGGTGGGCACAGCCAAGACTCACACAAAGAAGAAGCGGGTGCAGACGTGGTCCGAGACGGGGCAGACCCAGATGTTGCCGTGTTTCTGCAGGTCTTTGGAGGTGATGACTGTGGGGGAAGGAGCCATTGGGCGGGGGGTCCCCACAGGCCCCCCCGTCCCCCTCCCTCCCACCAGCTGAGCCGGGGAGGTGGGTGCTGCCTGGCACCCCCCTCTCCGTGTCCCCCCGCCCTGTGTCCCCACACCTTCACAAAGCGCGATGCAGTTCAAGTTGCGGCTCTGGAGGAAGCGGGACTGGATGGAGCGGGTCTGCAGGGAGAGCACCCGGCGTTACTGCCCGGCCTGGCTCGGCTCACCCCCTCATTGTGTCCCCGTCCCCCCACAGTGTCCCCTGGCTGTCACCTGGGGGATGGTGTTCATCCGGTTGTACCTCTGCACCAGCTCATCCTTCGAAGGCATCCGGTGCTGCCCTTTCCCCATCCCTGTGGAGAAGCCAGGCGGAGTCGTCACTCGCGGACAGGGAGCATCCCCGGGGTGACGCGGAGACACACGCCACAGACGGTGACAACCATGCCAGGTGCTCCCGCCTGGTGGCCAAGCTCTGCGACCCTCCCCAAACATGGGCGCAGTGGCTTTTGGAGCCAAGAAAATATTGGGAGTTTAATTCCCTGGCACATCAGAAAGCCCCATCCTGGCTGGGAAGAGGCCGGTGCAGGTGGGAAGGATGCGGTTCCTTTGGCCGCACGATGCCGAACATCCCTGGGCCCACGCAGGGAGCGGGGATGGGAGTGCAGGCAGGGACTGGGCAGCACAGGCAGGACTGGGCAACACAGGCAGCCTCTTACCTGAGTATCCAAAGGAAATACTGGAGATGGGGCTCAGATAGATGCCCTTCCCATAGGCTGCTCCATGCAGCTTGCAGGAAAACACCAGGGTGAGCAATGCAGGGTCCCCCCGATGGCTCGAGGACGGTGGCGGAGGTGGCCCGGCCTCAGCAGGCAGCTGCCTGCACCCCCTGCCTGCCTGCCCGCCCGGGGTGGGCCCAGGGGAGCCTCACCTGCAGTTTGGTGTAGGAAGCGTTGACCAGCCCGTTGCGGAGGATGGAGTGCCAGTTCTCAATGTGAGAGCCGCTGGGAAGGACCAGCCCCATGTCAGCCCCACGGCAGCCCCGCAGCGCCCGCACGGGGGCTCCTGCTGCTGTTCCCCCCCTCCAGCAACTCACTGGAAAGCGAAGGTGCTGCCATAGAGCTTCTTGGCGGTGCGGAAGCGAGCCTCCTTGGCCGGGGGGCTGCTGAGCAGGAGGAACTGGTGGGAGGTGTGCATGAACTTCAGCTGCTACCAGAGGAAAGGGACGAGCAGAGGCAGCGCCGGCAGGGGGAAAGGACAGACAGACGGACAGAGATCATGCACGGCAGCCTGGCCCCTGGCCTGGCCCAGCCCTGGTTGGGCCATTCCAAGCTTGCCAGGAGGGCCGGTGGCATCCCGCAGCCCACGGCAAATATCCACCACCCCATATTCCTTATCTTGCCTTCTGCACCCCATTCTAGGGCTGTGTCCTCCAGCCCAGCCCCTTGTATTGCCCATCCATTATCCTGCATCCCACACCCCATACCCTGTGTCCTGCATCACATATCCTATGTCCCACCTTCCACATCCTACATCCCACATCCCACACCCAACATCCCAATCCCATACCCTTCATCCCACATCCCATATCCTACACCTCATATCCTATAGCCTGCACCTGGTATCCCATGTCCTAAATCCCACCTCCCATATCCCACATCCCAGACCCTTCATCCCATGTGCAGCACCCTGCCTGGAGCCCAGCCAGGCTCCTTACCCTGCTGAGGGGCAGCTTGACAATATGGGATCTGTTGCTGGAGATTATCCTTGGGAAGAGGAGGAGGAAGGGGAGGAGAAGAAAGGTCACACAGGGTGGTCCCACACTCCTTGGGAGTGGGGCCAAGCCAGGAACTGCACCAGAACCAACCTGCCCCGAGGCTGGTGGAGGGTCGTGATCCCCCAGGAGACAGGGGGTTACGGGGTGGGTTGTGCTGGGGATGCCCGGTTGTCCCCCACCCCAGTATCTGTCCCAGGGGATGTGAGGCAGTGGGGAAGGATGTGGGGCAGGCAGAGGGACTTGGGGCATTGTGGAGGGACATGAGGCAGTGGGAGGGATGTAGGGCAGCGGAACTGGGGCACAGGACCCTGGGCCTTACCACTGCAGGAGGGGATGAGCCAGGGGGTCCAGCTTATCCATCTGCTTCTTGATCTCCAGGTAGGAGCCCTGCAGAGGTGAGAATGGGTGCAGGTGGGCACCAAAACTCCACCCCCCTTGGCAAAGGTGCCTGCACTGGGGGGTCTCACAAAGGGCCACGGGTGGTGGGTGGGCCAGGCTGGTGTACCTGCGTCATCTCCCGGATGGACATCACGCTGTCCAGGGCCTTCTGCAGCCGCTCGTAGTTCTTCTTCTATGCATGGGGCAGGAGAGGGGTCATTGGAAGGGTCCAGGGGGGGTTCCTCAGCCCTGCAGACCCCCAGTGTGGGTGAGTGTTGCCCCCTGGTGCTTACCTTGGGGTTGAAGGCAAGTGTTTTGGGGTCGTTGGGGTCCACCACAGAAGGGTAAGGCTCAAAGATAATGCTCTTGCGGGGGGACTCCAGGGCAGCACGGCACATGGCCACCAGCAGGTCCACCACCTTGGGGACAGAGCACGGGTGAAGGGACAGTGCCCCGAGGTGGCAGTGTGGCCACCCACCATGCGCAGCCCTACCTCGGCACCTGTTGCCACCTCCTCTGCCGCACCAGACATGACGCCCAGGGTGTAGAAGGAGAAGACACAGAGCTCCCGGGTGCACACGGCTGGCTGTGGGGGTACAGGAACTGTGAGGAGGGACAGGGACACGGGGTGACAGCCTGTGCATGCTCTGTCTCCGTCCCCGTTCCCACACCTTAAGCATGGAGCCGTTCTGGAAGACGTGCTGCTCGTCACACACCACACAGTACTCATTGAGCGTTGGGATCCGCTGCTCCGCGTACTTCATGATCTGAGGGACAATGGGAGTCAGGCCCTGCCACGGCGCCCGGGACGATGCTCCAGGCAGCGGGAAGGGGCTGAGCAGGATGTGGGGTGAGTGGGAAGGATGCTCCGGGCAGCGACTTGGAGCCAAGTGGGATGTGGGATGAGTGGGGAGGATGCTCCAGGCAGCAGGATGGGTACGAGTGGGACATGGGACACAGGGCAGGATGCTCTGGGAAGCAGGATGGGGCTGAGTGGGATGCAGGGCAGGGGTAGGATGCTCCAGGCAGTGGGATGTGGCCACTCACCTGGACGAGGAAGCCATACTCCAGCGTTGGGATGTTCTTGCAGTGGCCGCCAACCTGCGCCCGAACCGGAGAGGAGCCAGCTGCGTTATCCCCTTTCCCCTGCACATCCCCACCCCCGCACGGCACCGGCATCCCCCAACGCCCCCCCGGCTGCAGCGGGACCCCCATGTGCCAACACCCTCCTGGGGATGCAGCCGCACTGGGGATGTGGCACCAAGAAGACCCTACAGGACTCCCCACCAGTGTCCCAGCTTGCCCAGCAGCAGCCAAGGGTGCTGGGGACAAGGTACAGGGGACAAAAAGCTGCAGGGGCTCCCCCCGACCCCAGGGGGTTCCAGCACCCCATGACAAGCGATCCGACCCTGCAGCAGCCCATCAGGAATTGGGGAAAGGAAAGGAGAGGAAAGCAAACCCCGAGGCGGGGAGGCACCCACCAGGATGTTGAAGGGGGCAACACCTGCCTGGGTGCTGGGGGGGGCATAGCCAAAAACCTCCACCTTGGGGTTCTTCACCGTGCAGGAGACGGAGCGGTTCATCAGGCGGTTGACACGAGCCTCGGGGATGCTCAGTTTGCCCTTCAGCACAGACTCTTGGATGACAGGGAAGCTGGGAGACCTGTGGGCACAGTGCCACTGAGCTCCCTGGTTTGTCACCATCCCCTACTCCTGCTGTCACCCGGTGCTGAATTCACCCTTCAGATGGTTTTTGGGGAGAAACCTTCACCTCTTTGGGCTCTGGGTGGGAGCAGCACCATCCAAGGGGCCAATGGGGAAACTGAAGCACAGTGTCAGGTCCCCAGGGTGAGGGGACAGAGGGATGGGGACCCTGGGGACACCACCAAGGTCTTACTTAGGGATGGGGGAGAAGATGCTGAGGCCAGCACGGAACTTCTTGATGGTGCCGCTCGTCTTGAACCAACTGTGCCGCTTCTCCTGCTGGGTCTTCAGGAAATCGTTGCTGAGATGTTTCCATTGCTGGGACGTGAACATGCCCAGGATCCTGGCAGAGAGGTGGCATGGGTGCCCAAGTGGGGTACTAGCATCCAGAGGTGCTTCAGCACCCACTGACTCTGGCACATGGGGTGGTGCAAGCCACCCAGCTCCTCCTCTTCCCCACCCAAAACTGGTGGTGAACCTGTCCCAGGGCTGTGTGGCAGGTAAAAGGTGGTGGCATGGGGACGTGCAGCACTGGCCAGTTTTGGGGCAAAACAGGGACCCCTTGGCCCACCCCACCCACCACCCTTGGTGCCCGTTGGGTTTCAGCTCTTTACTTTTTCAGCTGCAGACCCAGCCCAAAGCCCTCCTTGTTGGACGGTTGGAAAACCTCAATGGATGGTTCTGAGGGGAGAGAAAAGAGGACAAACCATCAGTGCCACCACTGTCCCGGTCCTGAGGGTAGGTGGGGACACTGCGTCCTGCCCCTCCCCACTCACCGGGGCCATCGAGGTACTGGGAGAGGGAGAAGCGGAGGCGGAGGACGATGGGCTCTGTCCGCAGCACCTTCCACGCCGTCGCCACCTCCTCCTGCCGGGGGAGAGCCGTGGTTCGGCACAGCCACCGGACCCCCAGACAGGGAGGGAAATTTGGGGACCCCCTGGGCGTGTGTGCCCCCCCTCCCCATGCCAACACCAGTGGGGGCACCCTGGGCACTCACATCGAGGAAGCTGATGTTGACATGGAGGTCAATGTCCACGTCATCGATGGTCCCGTACTCCCTGTGAAGACATGCGGCGCCGTGGCGGGGGGACGGGGTGAGGCTGGCACGGCTGCCCGGTGCCCCCCGTGCTGGGGCAAGGGGGCTTGTGGGGTGGCAACAGGCAAGTGTGGCTCCCCATGTATCCCATGTGTGCACCCGAAACCAGGATGGCACCGGGAGAGTGCCTGGATTGTGGGTGGGTGCCTGGGGATGGCATGGCTGGTGCCCAGTGATGCCATGGCCTGGTGCCCTGGCTATGCCACAGCTGGGTGTCCTGGGAATGCCATGTCTGGGTGCTCTGGGGATGGCACCACCAAGTGCCCAGAGAAGCCATGGCCTAGTGCCCCAGGATGGCACAGTGGGTGCCCCAGGGATGGAACAGTCGGGTGCCCTGGTGATGCCACAGCCAGGTGCCCCAGGGATGCCTCTGCTGGATGTGCAGGAATGACATGGCCAGGTCCCTAGGGATGCCACAGCTGGGTGCCCTGGGTATGGCACAGCCCAGGGTTATCATGGCCAAGTGCCCTGGAGATGGCATGGATGGGTGCCTGGAGATGCCACAGCTGGGTGTCCTCACTATGGCACAGTTGGGTGTCCTGGGAATGCCATGTCTGGGTGCCCTAGGGATGGCACTGCTGCACGTGCAGGAATGGCATGGCCAGGTCCCTTGGGGATGCCACAGCTGGGTGCCCCGGAAATGCCACATCCAGGTGCCCGGGGCTGGCAGGGCCGGGCGTGGGAGCACCCACCTGACGGCCACGGCATTCTCGCTGTAGATCTCCTTCACTGCCTCAATGTCAGCATCCAGCTGTGGGTGGCGGTACAGGTCGGCGGCGCAGGTCCCCTGTGGCACAGCACCCACAGCACCGTCACACCCTCAGGCCCACGTTTGGGATGGGGTGCAGGTTGGGGGTCACCAAGCCCCCCCCATGGCACCCAGGGGACCTGGCACCCGCAGCGCTCACCTGGACACCGTAGAGGAATTCCTCGGACTCATTGTCCCCATCAGAGTCGTCATCCGTCCAGTACTGGCCCTTAAGGTCCTGGGGGGCAGAGGAGGGGGGGGGGGGGGAGGGGGTTAAGGGGGGAGCAGCAGGTGGGGGGCAGCAGCTGGGGGGGGGGTAGAGGGTTGGAGGACCGCAGGGATGGGGGGAGTAGAGGGTTGGAGGACCGCAGGGATGGGGGGAGAGGGTTGAGGGGAGCAGATTATGGGGGAAAGGGTTGGGGGGGTGGCTTGGTGGAGAGGAAGCAGCAGCTTGGGGGGAGTGAATTAGGGGGCAGTGGGTTGGAGGAAGTGGAATGTGGAGCAGCAGGATGGGGGGCAATTTGGGGGGGGAGCAGGATGGAGGGAGTGGAATGGGAAACAGCAAGGTGGAGGATGGGAGGAGCGATTTAGGGGACAGCAGGATGAGGGGCAGCAGGATGTGGGGAACAGGTTGATGGGGTGGGGGAACAGGATGGGGGGCAGCGAGATGGGGGGCAGAAGAAGAGGGGCAGTGGGGTAAGAGAGCATATTGGGGAGGTGGGTTGAGGGGAATGAGATGGGGACAGCATCTTGGGGGGCAGCAGGTTGGGGGGCAGTGGATGGGGACAGCAGATGGGCACAGCGGATGGGGACAGCGGGTGGGGGCCGTGCATGGAGCCGCCGAGGGGCCCGACCGAGGGGAGGGGGCTCCAGCCCCCTCAGCCCCGTCCCCTTCCTGTGGCGGGGACAAGAGGGACACGGGGGGGGGGGGGGGACACGGGGACAGAGGGGGACACGTGGGGACACGGGGGGGAGGGGGGGACAGAGGGGGCCGCGCGGGGCCGCGTAGCCCGCCGTCCCCCCCGCGCAGGCCCGGCCCCGCCGCCCCCCGCCCCCGGCCCTGTGTGGATGTCCCCGTGTCCCCTCGGCCCCCGGCCGCGGGTCGCCCCTCACCATCTCAGCGCTGCCCGGCCGGGCCTGCCCCCGCCTCCATGCTGCCGGCCGGGCGAGCGGCCATCGCGCCGTGACGTCAGGCCCCGCCGCCACCGGCGTCACCCGGCAACGCCGCTGACGTCACCCCTGGGGACCCCCCGCTCCTCCCCCCGCACCTCCCGGGAGAGGGGCGGCCATAACGGGACCCGGGAACTGGGGGGTGCCAGTGTTCCCAGTGTCCCCAGCACAGGGTCCCTGTGGCCCTGACTCGGGGTCCCCACAGTCGCCAGCCCAGGGTCCCCCAGGGGATGGACATTTTGGGTCCCCACATGGCTGGCACAACGGTCCCCAGAGCCTGGGACAGGGTCCCCGGTGTCCCCAGGACGAGGTCCCTAGCACAGAGTCACCATCATCCCATGGTAGGGCGGCCATTTTGGGTCCCCACATAGCTGGCACAGTGTCCCCAGGGCTCAGGACAGGGTCCCCTGTGTCCCCAGCACTGGGTTCCCATGTCCCCAGCACAGAATGGCCATTTTTGGTCCCCACACAGCTGGCACAGGGGCCCCAGAGCCTAGGACTGGGTGCCCAGTGTCCCCGGGACAGGGTCATTTGGGTGGCCATTTTGGGTCCCCACACAGCTGGCACAGGGTCTGTGTGGCAATTCTCCATGTCTATGGGGTGGGGTGCCTAGTGTCCCCAGCACAGGGTCAACACGGTCCCAGGGAAGAGCAGCCACGATGGGTCCCCAATGTCCCCAGAAAAGGTCCCCATTGTTCTTGGATAGGGTCCCTATCATCAACAGTATGGGGCTCCAGCATGGAGCTCTCCAGCATCCCCAGCCCAGAGTTCTCAGTGTCCCCAGCCCAGGGTCACCATGGATCCCCATCACAGGGTCCCCAGAGTCCCCAGAACAGGGTTCCCAGGGTTGCCTATGGCTCTAGCACAAGGTGGCCGTGTTGCGTCCCTACAAGGCTGGCATGGTGTCTCCATGGTTCCATCATGGTGTCCCCAATGTTCCCATCACGGGGTCCCCAGTGTTCCCCGCACAGGGTCCCCAACATTTCCAGCCTGATGTCCCCATGGTCCCAGTGCAAGGCAGCACCATTTGATCTCCAATGTCCCCAGCCCAGGAGTATCCCCACGGTGCAGCTAGAGGCTCAGGACCCTTCAACACCATCCCAAAACCTGCGCCCGGGGCCCCCTAGCACCCCGACGCACTTGGGGGACGCGGTCCCTTTAAGGCGCGGCCGCTCTGGGCTGCGTGCACCGCCTCCTCATTGGCCGGCCGGGCGCGTGCGGCGTTATAGTACCTCCCTCCGCGCCTTGTGCGTCCGCTGCCAAAATGAGTCCCGGCGCCCCGCCCCCTCCCGCTGCCCCTCCCGCAGCGGGTCGGGCAGCGGAGGGATCTGTGGGGGGCGGTGCTTCGGTCGGCCGGGATCACCTTGGCGGGACGTCGGGGCGGGGCAGCGCGCAGAGGAGCGGCGGTGCGGGGCGAGGACGGGCGGTGGCAGGTAACGGCGGCTTGAAGGGACAGCGGGTGGCGGCAAGTGAGCGAGCAGCGGGACCCCCCGCCGCACCCCCCGCCATCAACCCCCTTCCCGCCGTGGGGCGAGGGTCTCCCTCAGGCGGCGGTTGAGGCGGGCGAGGGGGAGCGCGGCCCCGGAGCCCACTGGGAAGGTGGGGGTGCGCACGTGCGGGGGGCTCGAGCACGTGGCGCCGCTCCGAGCATCCCTTCTCCCCTGGGGATGGAGATGGGGGAGGGGGTGGGTCCGTGAGGGAAGGCACCGGACCTGGGGTACCGTGTGAGCTCTCCATGTGCTCCCCGTAAAGCGGAGCGCGGGGGCCCGCATTGCAGCACCGCGCCCGGCTTCCTGCTTGGCCGGGGCTGGACCTGGAGTCTTCTGGGAGAGGCTGAGTCAGAGGGATCCGGAGCGAAGCGCTTCACCGGCCCCCCCGCACCCCCCTCCCCCCCCCCCATGTCCGCACTCACGTAAGAGCCGCCGCGATGCTCTGCAGGGCATCAGCTTAAATCAGCCTACGGTTCACTGCCATCCCCGGGATGCAGCAGCCTCTTCATCCCCTCCCTCGGAGGAGAAGGGCCCCTCTGAATTGATCTTCGCCCATAATTACGCCTGCCTAAACACGTCCCATTGATTCGGGCAGCCTCTTGAACTGTGGAAAAAAAAAAAAGCAACCCAACTCTTTGGAACGTGTTTAAAGCCCCTTTGCAGGGCTGGCTGGGCATGAAGAGGGCTTTTGTCGGCGCACAATGGCAGCCTCCCGACTGTCTCCTCAGATTAATACAAGTAGGCAGCAATCTCTAACAACCTGCCGTGTTCCGATAAGGCAACTGGTTATCGGCGAGGTTAACAGAAATCAGTGTTTCACGGAGGTTTTCGTGATGTTAGTGGAATAACTTTCTGGCTCTGACCTGCCTTGGCCTAAAGGTAGGGTGACAGAGGCTTTTTAGTTACTCAGGTACCTCCAGGGTGCGTTGTGCAACCAGGAGTGCTTAATGGAAAAAAAATCCAGTCCTAAGCACATAATTTTATGCCCGACGTCCCAATTATAAAACAGAATTTAGGCTAATTCAGAGGAGTTAAAGTATGGTGGCCTGATGGTTCATGCTGATGCCAGGCTGAGGGACCCCTTCACTGCCGGGCAGCAAGCTCTGCTCCCAGCCACGTGCTTGAATTTGGGACTTTTGCCTGTGAAACACTTCCGAGAAACTTTTACTTTCACTAGGTAATGAGCCTGTGGAGGCTGCGGCGCTGCCTGGGAGCCCGTTGCTCCACCAGCCTGCCTCTTTGTCAACTAATCTACTTCCTTTCCTGTGCTCGAAGTAATACATTTTGCAAAAACCTGTCTTTATTTGTGGTAGGAGGAGTGCTCCAGCACCGATGTTAATCCTCTTTCCACGTACCAACCTGATAATTTAATTAACTACAAACAACACGTTTCCCAGGCTGGCGGGACCACGTGCTGGTCCTTTATCTCCCACCCGGCCTGGAGGAGGCTGTTGTTCTCCCAAGGGAAGATGGTGATGGATGGCACGTAGGGAATGGGGCTGCAGTACCTTGGCGCTGCCGCAGGGCTCCAGCCATCCCGGAGCTGCGGCAGAGGGATTCATGCTTCCACCTAGAATTGTATTTAAATGTAAAAAAGACCCTAAAACTTTCTTTTGTAACGCAAAACAGGGGTTTTTTTACAGTTTCCTTGGAGGCAGGTGGGTGGTTTCTGCTGGTGTGGGGCCAGGCTGAAAGGCTTCGTATCCTGAGGTGTTGGTAGGTGTGCCTGCAGTGCAAACACTCTCCAGATAAGTCTTTCTTGTCGCCAAATATCTGATGCTCAGCACCTCCAGTCACTTCATTTCTTTTTAAGCCTCCTGTATGCCTTTGCCCTCTAGGGAGGACAGGCTGGGCTAAGTCACACGTGGATCCACAGCTAATCCGTTGCATGCAGGGAAGTGCTGGTGTCACCCTTCCTGGGCCCCATAAAGCCCGAGGGGCATCTCCATCCCGGGGCTGCGGGGCTCTCCTCCCGCAGAGCTGCTGCTGAGGAAGTTTACTCCAGCTGGGAGCAGGTGGTGGCTTCTGGGTCCTGTCCAGCATTGCAGAAAAGAGATGGCATTTTGGGGTGGCCATCTTGTCCTTACATAACGGGGCGATGCCACCTCCTGCAGCACCACCGAGGGGGGAACGTGTTGTTCTCATTCCCGGGAAGAGGGGTTGACAGGCTATGTTACAATCCTGCTTCACCGCAGAGCTGCATTTTTTGTTGAGTCCCTTTAGCTTCTGGAACAAACCAAGCTGATATTTTTCTAGGCTTTTTTTGGGAATTTGAAGGCCTGCCCGGTTTCATAACCCTGCCCTTCTCAAATGTAAGTGCTAACTCAAACCATTTCTGCCTTTGGCCAGGGACGCTGGGCAGGAGCAGCCTTGTTCTGTAGTGTCAGTGAGGTTGTGTAAGTGAGGCTGACCAATAAAATCCAAATCTTTGCTTGCTGTGAGCCTCCCCTCTGCCTGCCTGCAACTTTTGCAGGCAGGAAATCATCTTTGTTCGGCATGGCAGTGGTTAATGCTGGTCCTGCCTGGGGACAGTCCCTTCCAGGCCTGCCTGCTGTGGTTTTCACTTCCTTTTGTTACCGATAAGGGCAAAGACTTGACCCAGGGTGGGGATTGCCGGGATGGGGGTTGCTGCTGCCTCTCCTTTCTTCCTCCCTGAGGTGCCATGGATTTAGGGTTGCTCTTGGCTGACCGCAGGATGAGCTGGCTGGAGTTAGTCACCTCGCTGCTGCAAAAACGGTCGTCCTGACCTCAGATGGCTCTTTCTAGAATATTCAAGAGCGAGGGAGATAGCAGACATCTTCAAGAAGCCCTGCCTGAAGCACAGGCAGCCCAAGTAATAAACTTAGGGATTTAAATGCTATTCCTTGAGGAAGGAATTCAGATTTATTCAGTGCTGGAAACATTCAGGTTTTGTAGAGTATTGCTTCCCCCCCTTCCACGCTCAGCCCAGACTGAGTGCTCTGTGTCTTCAGGCGTCCTTGAAGTCCTTGCTTCTCTGATCTTAAAAAAAGCAAGTCTGGAGTAGTGGGAAATGCCGGGCATTCCTTTTTATTTTTGTAAGACTGGTCCTTCCAGTAGAATTCAGTCAATGCTTTGTAGATACATGGTAATGGCAGGCAGGAGCAAGTATTAAAAAGTGAAGCTTGTTGCTAGCCAGGCAGGGTCTGCGGGCAGATGGGTCTTTGGGATACTTTTTGGCTGCTGCGTTTCTGCTCTCACCCCTGGAGAAGGTCATGGTGTTTTCCTAACTTTTCTGACCTCGCTGGACTGCTGAAAATCTTGTGAAGGGAATTCTGACTGGGAACTTAACGTTAGGGCTTCAAAATTATGTTTGCAAATGGCTTGAGTGGGTGAGGGATTTCCATGAGATAGGGAGAGCTCATCTGCCTATCTTAAAACTTTCAAGTCATGCTCTGGATGCAGTTTCCATGTCGGGAACCCATTGTTTCATATTCGTCTCGTTCCCAGAAGCTGCACAGAGCTGCTCACCTATGTTAGGAGGTTATTTCCCAGCAAAGGCTTCTTTATTTTCTTTTTTTTGGCATCTCTTGAAGCCTGTGCTGCTCTGCAGGTGTCAGAGGATGCAGCAGCAAGTGTTAGAGGGCTGAAACACAATGTTTCAGTGGCTTGTCCTATAATAATGGGACTTTGTAGGGCTTTTGATGTGGGCAGAGACCTTCTTGTAGTGACTCCGGTGAATCAGCAACTTCTGGCAGGGCTGAGGGAAAAGAGGCTTTGCCAGGACAAATTATGGTTTTCACTGGCCCTGCTGCTTGATGCCGCATGGGAGCGAGAGGCGATGGTGAGTCAGGGCTGCTGCGAGAGGATCTGCACGATCTGCACGTAGGTGGCGAAGGTCTGCGGAGGAGAGGAGGCTGTGGGGGGAGGAGCGTCGGGGCGCTCTGCGGCACCGGGCAGGCACATGGCCCGGCATCTCCCTGCCTCTTCTCTAGAGACATGGCTTCGTCCTGGCTAGGCCTGCTAGCACCATTTTGTGATTTATTGGGGGGTTTTTGTCTTCTTGGGGCAGGCAGAACAAAAGCCTGGCTCTGTCCTTTCTTTAGCTGAGCAGCAGCCCATGTTTCTACGAGGATAAGGGCAGGTCTTGCAGGTGAAGGCAGCGTGTGCTGGAAGAGCAGCCTGCTTTGAATCTCCCCTGCCTGCCCAGGGGGTGAAGTTTGAAGTCAAACCACTGTTTGAAGTTTGACTAGTGACCTGTCTGTGCTGGTAGCCACCTTATATCACTTTCACCGGGGGCTTTTTGAACACTGGCAATCTATTCTGGACAGGTCGAAGAGGACAAACAGATTTTAACCACTGCTGTTCCTTGAGAACAAAATTATTACTGTGCGGCCTGAGCTGCGCACTTAGAATGTCCTCCTGTCTCAGTGGACAGTTCAGCTTCGTCTTGGGATTGTGGGCTGTTCCTGCTGCTGTGGGGATGCTCTAGTTGTGTAGAGGCAAGCAGAAGGAGCTCAGAGAAGGTTTTTTTATCAAAATGTTGAAAAATGTAAGCAATTTCAAACCTTGTGGTGGTTTTCTGCTGCCCTGGGTGAGGGGGAACGCAGGGAATGGGGGAGACCCCCAGCATCTTCAGTTTGAAGAGGGACCTTGAGTGTATTAAATCTTCAGTCTTTTACCCCTCCTCTACCAGGGTGTTTAATCAACTCAAGTCTACTTGCTTGTACAGGCTTAAGGGATGGGTTTGAAGCTTAGGTGGGCTTTGCTGTGGTGAGTGCTCCTGGGCAGCAGGTGGCCTGTGTTGGAGCGTACCTGCAGTCACGCTGGCATCGAGCTGCCCCACTCCCCAGGTATGATGGGAAATGTAGTGGAGGCCTGTAGGAGAAATGACTGGAGAGCTGGGAGGGAGGAGGCAGAGTCTCTGCCTGTGCACTCAAGTGCTTGAATTTTGTTGCGTTGTGTAGCTCCAGGGGAAGACTGGCAATGAAGAGAAGCTATGAAGGGAACATCTGCGTAGCAGGCAGGTGAGCTTTGGGTGGTGTACGTGGGGGATGACATGGAAATAGAAGTGTGTCTTGCCTGTATCTTAAGACTCTCAAGTAGGAACATAAAGCTAGTTCGACCCAGTAGCAACTTTCTTGTTATCTCCATATTCATCACATCGGTGTGTTGGTGTCTCTGCTTGATGAGCAAGTCTGAGTGATTCCTAAACCTGGCACCTCTTTCTTCTTTTCTAGACACAGAATTCCAGCAACGATGTCGAAGCACCACGATGCCGGGACCGCTTTCATCCAGACCCAGCAGCTGCACGCTGCCATGGCAGACACCTTCCTGGAGCACATGTGCCGCCTGGACATTGACTCGGAGCCAACCATCGCGAGGAACACCGGCATCATCTGCACCATTGGTAGGTGATTCCTAGATAGGAGAGACTTGCAGCTGTGAACTCCTGCGTTGCTGGAACTCATTATGAAAATTGTGGGATGGCTTCAGCTTTCATCCCTTGCCAGGGCTGAACTTGTGTGTTGAAAGAACATGACTTTCCCATGTCTGCCTAACCCATGTTATTGCTAGGAATGAATCCAGAAGCTGAGGAAATTGGAACTGGTCAAGTTCTGCTGTGCTCCTCAGGGCAAGTTAAAACAATCTTTGCTGTTGAGATGAGCTGCCTCAGTGCTGAGCAAGTCTATATCCATCATACCTTTTCCACATGAAACAGCCTAGTGTGTGTGGGTTATCTCATTATTTTTACAGAGTTAATATTCAGACTGTTTCTTCCTCCTAGGCCCAGCCTCCCGCTCAGTGGAGAAGCTGAAGGAAATGATTAAATCTGGAATGAATGTTGCTCGCCTCAACTTCTCTCATGGCAGCCACGAGGTAAGGGTGGGGTCTGAGCAGATACAGCCCTGACCAGGCTCTGTGTGTCTGCTAACCCTGGCTCTCATGGAAGAGCTAGATCCAGCTTAGTCCAGACCAGGCTTGCTTTGGGAAGGTGAAACTTACCTCTGCTTTTGGGGAAGGCATGCTAGTGGTACATACTGAGCCTGTGTGATTGCTGATAACATTTAAGTGCATTTTCTGAGCCATTCTGAAAGCAGTTCAGATTGCTTCCACACCCTTCTCTGTACCAGGGAGCCAGGTTACTGATGCTTGAGACTCGTGTGCCAACTGCTTGCCATGAAATCCTTCAGTTCTTCCTTGTGTCCTGCCATTTGCTGGACAAAGCTGCTGCTTCTCACTTAGTAGCAGGAGCTGAGGATTTCTTTCCTGGTGTTGCTGTGCACCTCTGCAGGAGTTCACAACTACCAGTTGTTCATCTCTCTTCTTGTTTTCCTACTGGGGCTTTTGCAAGCAGGCCATCAATGAATAACCTTGTCTCAAAAGAAAACTGTTAGTGATTTGATGTAATTACTGTGCCTAGTTGAAAGAATTGGACTCCCGGGTTTGCTCAGCCAACCAGTTGCTCCGGTTGTGTTCCTGGCAGTGTGGGGGTTAGCACCACGGTACTTGTGGTGGTGAGGTGATGTGGTGAGCTTACAAGAGTAAGGTCAATAGTAATCCACACTGTTCATGGCAGACAAGCTCTTATTGATATAAATAGATCAGATCCTCAGTGATACTGGAGAAGCCAAGGATCCCATTCCCGGTTGCCTAGAATGCCCCCCTGAGCCTTCCTGCTGAGTTTTCACCCTGGCTGCCCTCCAGCTCTCAAAATGTCAGGCAGTAGCCAGCAGCAGCTGTAGGTGCCTTTACTTACTGAACCGTGAGCCTCATGGCGTGTAACAGCTCAGCCTCTTGCCCTCGTGGCCTTTAAAGGCCACAGGGCACTGTCAGACCAAAAGGTCTGATGCTTAGCTGTGGAGAACCATCAGACCTTGACTAAACACCCAGGGGTAGCATGGGTGCATGGGCTGCAGTTAGCAAGATCTGCCTGAGGAATGGGTAGTGGGGAATAACTCTGCTCTCAGCAGTGAAATCCTGCAGCTGGGTGGCTCTTGGGCCAGCTGGCTCAGCAGGGAGTTGGTGTCCAGGCTATAACTGGGAATTTTCACACCGTTGCTGCCCAGCGGAGCCACTGCTGTGGTTTGTGTACTTGTCAGCTGAGGCTGAGGACGGGGAGTGTGGCTTTCTGCTTTGGGTGAGGTCTAATTGCACATTTCAAACAGATGAGGTTTGGTTACAGCAGAGCCCGGTCTTGCTGTCATCTCCTGGTGAGTTTGACTGTTGGCCAGAGCCAGTCTTAACTTTGAGTCCTCTCCTGGTTCCTCCAAAACATTCTGTTTTCCAGTGAAGCTGTAAAGGGTTTTCATCTGTCCTGAGCACTTCAGTTCTTGTGTCCACCCCAAGACAGTCAGCAGGGCTTCAGCTTGAACACAGGTGCTCTGGTGCCTGACTGACACCCTTTGAAATGGAAAAAAGTGCTTTTACTTCCAGCTCTGCCTGCATTCCTGTTCTGCATACGTAAGTCTTCAGGAAGTCAGGCTCCCTAGGAGGCAGTTAGTCATCAGTATCAAACTGAAAAGGAAAAGTCCCAGGTGACTGGGTCCAGATAAACATACCAGCACATTTCAGGCTGTTTTTTTGTACTGCATCCATCTAGGCTGCAGCGCATGGAAGGGTCAGGGCCTTCTCAACTTGCACACTCAAACTCAATAAATTTTGCGGCTCTCAAGAGCTGGCAAGGGCATGCATGTGAACTTTGGCACGGCTTTTTCCAGCCCCACCTTCCTGATGCTGGATACTGCAGTCGGTGTGCAGGGCTGGTGTCAAGGTGGATGTGGGTGGGTGGTATGGGGCAGCTGGGCGATCCCAGGTGAGTCAGGTCAAGCACCCTGGTCTGTGGCACAAAGAGGGGAAAGGGTATTTCTTATCTACAAAAGCCTGTCAAGTGTTACACAACTTGCAGTCCAGGTTATCTCTGAATGTTGTTTAAGCAAGTAAAGTAAACTGATCTGCTGGTCATCTGAAGCTCATTTGATGAGGTAGTTGGGATGGGATTTTCTCCGCAGAACCGTCTGTCTTGAGATTGGCAGTGTTAGCAAAGTGCTGTTGCACATGGGAAGGTTTGGAAGCTGGGTGTGTGGTGCTAGGGTCTTGAAATTCCATCTGCCATTGCTTTGGTTCTCAAAATAAAATGCTAATACTTAAATGGATAATGTCCTATTAGCAAATCCTTTAGGGAAAATTTAAGCCAAAGAGTTCTAAAAAAGCTCTGGGACTTGATACGAGGGGTCAAGCTGGAAGCCTGGGGTGGTTCGGCAGCACAGAGGATGGCATCCTCCTTTCTGTGCTCTAAAGGGAGGAGGAGAACAACCACGTGTAGCAGTCATTTAGCTGTGACATTTTCCTGGCATTCAGGAGTCTCTGTGCACAGGATTGCCCAGCTGCCAGCGTTGCCCATGTTCTGCCATGTTGACCAGGCAGATGTTCAGCAGAGCTTTCAGAAACGTTCTTCCTAAAGGCCTGCTGGTCAGTGGGCTGTCTTCAAACAGCAAGTGTACATCCTGATGGATAATCACTTCAGCTGAGCACCTGGGCTGTCTCCTTGAGCTGTCCTGGGATTAGAACTGGTGGCACTGAAGGCGTAGCCAGAAAACTGCCAGACTCCACTTACTACAGGGTCTTTGTGTCCTCACACTCTGCTTTTCTGGAAGCTCAGTCTGAATTAAATTCTCAAGCTAGAACTGAAACTGAGCATAATGTAGGAGCAGAGCTGTCAGCCTGAGTGGCATTTGGGGTGTGTCGTGGCTTTTTCATAAGCTGTAGAGTAGGAATGGGCTGAATATTTCCTTATCTTTTTCCTTGCCAGTATCATGAGGGCACAATCAAGAACGTGCGAGAAGCTACGGAGAGCTTTGCCTCTGATCCCATCACCTACAGACCTGTGGCTATTGCACTGGATACCAAGGGACCTGAAATACGAACTGGACTCATTAAGGGAGTAAGTGGCTCTTTTTTTTTTTCCTCCTCCTATTTTTCTGTGTGTGAGACTAGATACCATGTTGTGCCTGTGGCCTTTTTCAAACAAATCATCCCTCTAGAAGATGAGGTAGTGAACCAGCTACCAAAAGTTTTGATGAAGTGCTGCAGGCGGGGGGTGGTGCTGTGCTGGTTTGCACCAGTTTTGCTGAAGGACATGTTTTGACCCGCAGAGTGGCACAGCAGAAGTGGAGCTGAAGAAGGGTGCACAACTCAAGGTGACCCTGGATGATGCCTACATGGAGAACTGTGATGAGAACGTGCTGTGGGTGGACTACAAGAATATCACCAAGGTTGTAGAAATCGGCAGCAAAATTTATGTGGATGACGGGCTGATTTCCTTGCTGGTTAAGGAGAAAGGTGGGTAACGACTGCTCCAGCTATGCCTCTTGTTTTTTTCCTCAGAACAGATGTGTTTTCCTCCAGTAACTGTTTTTTAGCTTGCAGTTGTGTATTAAAGCAAGGAGTGCACAGTTCTTAATGCTGTTGGGAGACTTTGAGCAAAGCATTTTCTACTTTAATGGTAGTAAGTTCCTGAAAACTAACATCAGCTTAGTGTTGCTAGACTGTCATCTAAAGCCCCTCTTCAGAGGTGCATGTGTGATAGGGACATACCAGTGCTCGTGATCAAAGCCTGTCAGGAGCTGATTCATACTTTAGCCAGCCTAATTCACACTTGTAGTGCATGTTTTAACTAGTTTTACAGCATAAACCCTGAGTTTTGTGGTTAGAGACAGAACTAGCTTCAACTGGTAATGCAGAGGCAAAGTTAGTGCCACAGCTCTCCCTTTATAGTGCTGCCTAAGCTCCTCTAGCCTCCAGGTATCTCCTCTAATTCCAGAGCATGTAGGGAGTTGGAGGTGAGACTTTTGGGGTGCTCAGTTTGGTATTCCAGGGCTCCTGTGTGTAGAAATGACACCTGGTTGCTTTTCTTGGGAGACGTTCCTGACTTCCTGCACAGAACAAATGGCATCTTCTCCAAGAGGAGTGGGCTTAAATAGCCCTGTCGTGCTCCCATGGGTACATTGCAAGCTTGTGTGTTACATAAATCCTCTGAAGAGAGTGGTGATGGGCTTGTATCCCGTGTGGTCCCTGTTGGCACTGCTCCTCTCAGACAGGGAGGTGATGTGGGAGCTGGGAGCTTGCTGGTGAAGCCCAACTGTGGGAACACATCTGTTTCAGGCAAGGACTATATCATGACTGAGATTGAGAACGGTGGCATGCTCGGCAGCAAGAAGGGAGTGAACCTGCCCGGCGCCGCAGTCGACCTGCCTGCGGTCTCTGAAAAGGACATTCAGGACCTGAAGTTTGGTGTGGAGCAGAACGTGGATATGGTGTTTGCTTCCTTCATCCGCAAAGCTGCTGATGTCCACGCCGTCAGGAAGGTGCTGGGGGAAAAGGGAAAGAACATCAAGATCATCAGCAAGATTGAGAACCATGAGGGTGTGCGCAGGTGAGCTTTGTGCAGGTGGCACCTGGGGTTTGTCACCCTCTATCAACAGAAGAGCACAGCCCCTGCACGCTGTACTCCAGGCTCCTGGTCTCTGCCTTGCCAGCGTAGCAGGGCGCAGCCAGCAGCAGCAAACTCACTAGTCTGCATAACGGGGTGGTAGCACAGGCTGTCCCTTAACATCTTGTGCGTGGGTTGTGTAACTGTCACATGCTCTGAGCTCGTGGGGACATTGTCACCATCTCCCCACATCCCTGGAAAATCTGTGATAGCCTTTGTAGTGAGTCTGAGTTCAAACTTAGCAGAGTTGCTGTTCTGGACGGAAACCATTTAGCCTGGGACAAACTGTCAGACTGAAATATCTCTGATCAACTCATGCTGCCCTAAAGTCACTTTAGAAAGCCTGATATAGCCCTTTATATGTGCTCTGAGTTGGTTGTGGTTTTTTCTTCCTCCTACCTTGGCATTCCAGGCCAGCAGACTGGCCCGTGGACAGGCCGTGTGCTGATGGTGCAGCTCCTGTCACACTCCAGAGCGATGCTCCTTTTCTGAGAGGGAGGATGGAGCAGGCAGGAAGGTCCTTCATGCAACAACTGGGATAACCAACCTTTTCTCTTGCTGTCAGGTTTGATGAGATCATGGAGGCCAGTGATGGCATTATGGTGGCCCGTGGGGACCTGGGAATTGAGATCCCGGCTGAAAAGGTCTTCCTGGCCCAGAAGATGATGATCGGGCGCTGCAACAGGGCTGGCAAACCCATCATCTGTGCCACTCAGGTACTGGAGACACAGCCCTGGCTTGGAGCTGGCAGGGGGGAATGTCAGTAGCTATCAGGGATTGATGGTGTTTCTAGAGGTTTTGCTCAGCAGGATAGCTCTTCTTGAGGCACTTGAAAGATGTGTTTGGGATCTTCCCTGGGACCTCTTGCCTGGCTGCTGTAGGCTTTATCTCAAAGCTTCATGGAGTCTGTCGTTCGGGCTGACTGAACAAATTCTGGGGAAAAAAATTGTTTGTACTTTGCACTTGCATCTTGTAGCATCTGTGTCTAACAGAGCAGACCTGCTGAGGTTTCCAGGTGTCCTACAAGAAGTACCCACACTGCAGCATCAGAAGGAACAGAGTAAAACATCCATCTCCTCATTATCCTTGGAACTGCTAGAGAGGGAGGGAGAGCTGATGCTCAACTTCACTGGTTCCAGCAGGGATGGTGTCCCTCCAGCACTGGGAGCACCTGGTTTCCTAGCTGTGCTTGCTATGTGCACAGGCTGTGGAAGCCAAAACCACCTCTAGACAGTAGCCATCAGACAAGGTTCTGCATTTACAGCTCATGCTCCTTCCCCTTCCTGTATCGCTACTGCAGCGCAACCGAAACGCTGCTCCAGGTGGTGTCCCATGAGGAAATGAGGGGTGTTTGACCCCTGGTGAGCTGCGGGGGGGGCAAGGCTGGACACCCGAGGAGGATCAGAGAGCTGGCCAGGCTTTGGTGTGTGGTTATACCAGCTTCTGGGAACGGGGGGTGGAAAGAGCTAAGTTCATGGGAAACTGTCCTGTTTCCTGCTCTCTTCAGAGTGGATGCTCAGAAGCTGGTAGCTGTCCTGAGTCTACCAGAACATATTCTATAAAGAATTTGAAATCTTGTGTTGGATGAAGATGACTTCAGTTGGTGCAGACCCTGCTGTTTTCCTATTTCTAGATGAAAAAAAACCTCCAAAACTAGATACTAATTTGGGAACATACAGTTAGATTTGAGTTTTCCATAAGGATGTCTGACACAGTACTCTGCCCTAAAGAGTTCCTTAGACCACACCCTGTACTGAGAAGTTAAATTGGAACGTCAGGGTCGTGTGTCTGTGAGACTGTGTGGGTTAAATCTGCCTGGAAAAGGAGTAAATGGAGAACAGGTGCAAAATGAAATGGGTTGTGTTTCCTGAGGACGAGGCCTGTCTCTGTCCTATCACTCCAGGAGAACTTTTCTGCCCTATCTGTAGAATATATTAAAGTGAAAAAGCAGCTGGTTCCTTGGGCAGTGGCTTGATCTCCTTGGACATCTTTCTTCCAGATGCTGGAAAGCATGATCAAGAAACCTCGCCCCACCCGTGCCGAGGGCAGCGATGTTGCCAACGCCGTCCTGGATGGAGCAGACTGCATCATGCTCTCTGGAGAGACTGCCAAGGGAGACTACCCGCTGGAGGCCGTGCGCATGCAGCACGCTGTGAGTACTGCTGCTGCCTTGCTGGGCCTGCCCCACCTGCAGTTGGGGCTGCACCTGCCCTCGGAGCCAGGCACCTGAAGATCTCAGCATGCCTGGTGCTTGGGGGCAGCACCCAGCAGTCCCAACTAGAGGGTCACAAAGATGATCCGAGGGGCTGGAGCAGCTCTGCTCTGGAGACAGGCTGAGGGAGTTTGGGTTAGTTCAGCCTGGAGAAGAGAAGGCTCCAGGGAGATCTTAGAGCACCTTCCAGGGCCTGAAGGGGCTCCAGGAAAGCTGGGGAGGGACTGTAGACAAGGGCAGGGAGTGAGAGGACAAGGGGGAATGGATTAAAACTGGAAAAGGGAAGATTGAGGTGAGACATGAGGAAGAAATTCTTCACTGTGGGGGTGGTGAGACACTGGCTCAGGTTGCCCAGGGAAGCTGTGGCTGCCCCATCCCTGGAAGTGTTGAAGGGCAGGTTGGATGGGGCTTGGAGCAACCTGGTGTAGTGGGAGGTGTCCCTGCCCATGAGGTGGGTTGGATCTACATGATCTTTCAGGTCTCTTCCAACCCAAACCACTCTATGATAACTAGTGAGTTTTTTGTTCACACTCCCTCTGTGGGTGTTTTTGGGCCTGAAAACTGCACTTTGTGTGCTCCAAACTATTGTTAGACAGAGCTGAGAACTGCTATGCAATGCTCCAAAATCTAAAATTTCACATTTCTCATACTCCATTTTTGCTTATGCCAGGGTAAAGAGGTTCTTGCCTTTTGTTAGGAGTTCCCTCAAACACACCGTTTGTGTTGCCATACTAAATGCCTTAAACTTCTCCAAGGTCATGGAGCTGCTTAAGCCGTTTATCTCTAGATAATGAAAAGTATTGGCTGAGTCCTGGGGGGGCGGGGGAGGCTTGTGAGTCTGATTTACAGCACCTGGTGCACTCTGGGTTGGGGGTGTTTGTTGCATGAGTACTGACAGCATCATATTTTTACATGCCTGAACTGCCAGAAACCTCTGCTCTGCTTCGAGTTCACCCAGCTCATGTTTCAGCTGATAAAAAGTCTGATGTCAGGTGTTGCTTCTCCCCAGTTACCAGAGCTGTGAATTGCTGCAGTGATAACTGACCAGTTTTAACTCTCACCGGTTTTATTTGCAATTCAGATTATATAGACTAATCAACTCAGGTAGTGTTTGTTTGCAGTGTGTTATGGAAATATTTCTCACCTTTATCTGGTCAATATGGAGTGGTGTTTTTTGCACGTGCGAAATGCTAAATATGACTTGATCAGGCAGTGACTGCTGGTTTACAGACTGAATGCTTACTGGGCACTTAAAAGGTTCTTCCACAGTTTTTTAACCCCCTAAATCACAAGGGTTGACTTTCTACCAAGAGCTGGAAACTTGCTGCAACAAACTTTACACATTGGCTTCCATTTTTGTATTAATTCTTGGAGTCAGGCAGGTTGTATTGTACTGGTAGCCTGAACTTGGGACCCCTTTGCTTGGGCTCCCTTGCATGTGCTTCCTTCGTCCTGCAGACCTGGGAATAGTGGTGTTCCCTCTGTCAGGCCCCTGCAGCACTACGGAAGGTTTTAACCCTCTGTGCAGAAGAGCAAATACAGATTCACCCTGTTTAATGGAACCTGGCACAGGCAGCAAGGTGCCAACTCTGGTGGTAGGAGCCCGTTCCTCTACAGGCAGGTTCTTTCATCCAAGCTAATTCCTTTGGTGTTAGTCGAGAGAAGCCCTGCCCAGCATTAGTGCCCTGTATAACCATGGTCTGAAGGTCTGCAGCGTGGCCAGAGCTGGTGGATGATTTCCATTTGAAGTGGCCAAGTGGTCACACCTTACCTCTGGAACAGAGTGGCTCCTGTGTGCATTCCTGAAACTGGTCTCAGTTGGGGTTTGCATGTTTGTTTATCTAGTCACACCATCCCTTTCCAGCCAGCCTCATAGAAAGGAGCTTGCTCTTCAGGAGCTGGCATCTCTGACAAAAATGCCATGTGCCTCGAGTTTGGTAGCAAGCTTCCAAATCTTGGGCAGGCTGTTCCCTGCTTGTGCAGGGACTTGCCCTCCAACTCCAATCTTCAAATGCCGCCCTGGCCACGCTGTCTTAACGGGACCAAGGTTTAAATAGCTGCTCTGTTCTCCTTTCTCTCACCTCAACCTGGGTATCTCCACAACTGGAAACCCTCTAACTGTTGGTGTGTGAGTAAAGCCAGCTGTGACGTGGAGTTGGGAATTGCTGTGTCCTTCTGCAGCCACTCTCAAAGCAGACGTGTACACACATACTCTGACAAGCAGGGAATGCAGGCTTCCCTCGTAACTGGGGTTCGCTCTGCGTGTAACCCAGAGCTGCCTCTGGAGCTGAAGATAAACTCCTGCCTTTGGAGGAAGTGTTCTGAGGTGAATGCTTCCATTTTCTCTAATGGCAAGTGAAAAGCCAGCAGCAATAAACCCAGCTGCTTTAGGACCAGAGCTGGCAGTAGAGTGCCGTGCCGGCCTGTGACACGTGCCTGGTTATTTTTAGATGTAAGATACTTAACTACTTTGGCTTAAAGTGTTATCTGTGGAAGAGGGATAATTCCTACCATCATATAAAATAATTAATGAACGCTAGAGTAACTCCTTATTCCAAAGGAGTCTTAACTACAAAGCTTTCACTATAAGGGCACTTCAGGCTCTGCTTAAACATCAACTTGTCATGCTTTCTGTAGTGGCTGCTCGCCTTCTGGAGTAACTGAATAAAGTTGTCCTTGAAAAGATGATCAACCTTTGCATGCTTTTCTGGTCTCTGCAAGCCTTCTTTATCAGGTTGTCTAGGGCTAACACAGCCTTCTGGGATGAGAACGCTCTTTAAATGTGAGTGATTCCCGGCGTACTGGGATGAATAAGTCACTGAACTTACTGCAAAGGCTTTGTCTGAACAGAAAGCCCTTAGCTGTGCCTCTGCACTGCTCATCTGGCACTGTACAAACACCCCAATGTGTTGCAACAACCCTGTAAGGAAGACTTGTTCCTGTTTATTTCTCTTACCACCCAAAGGGAAGTTGGTACTGCACTTCACTGGAGGTGAAACTTCCTTGGCTCTCAAGTTAAAACTAAATCTTTATTGGCTCTCAAGTTAAACTAAATCTAATGAAGCTGAGACAGTCTCCCAACTTCAGGGGTGATGTTGGAAGTGCATTGCTTGCATGTTGGCTCTGTGAAGACTGTTCCAGCCCAGCCTTGCTGGGTGGTGTTGGGGGGAGTATGAAGGGGGGAACATGGAGCTACAGGGATTTCCTCTTGAGAAATAGCAGGCGGGACCAGCCCGTGGCACGTTAGCCCGAGTTGCATTCAACAAATTCGCAACCTGAGAGCCAAAGAGTTTCACGGCCTGAGCTTTAATATCCTCTTGCATGCATTACTATGACAACTGAACAAATTAATGTGATCTCATGTTACTTTGGTATATCTTTCCTTCTTTTCTTTCCTCTTTCTCTCCATCCCTCTCACTCGTGCCTGCAGATGGCTCGTGAGGCTGAGGCTGCAATGTTTCATCGTCAGCTCTTTGAAGAAATTTTACGCCTCAATGTTAACAACAGGGACCCTGCCGATGCCATGGCAGCGGGTGCAGTGGAGGCCTCTTTTAAGTGCTTAGCTCCAGCCCTGATAGTTCTGACCGAGTCTGGCAGGTAGGGCCCAGAGAGGGGACTTGGTGCCAGTTCTCCAGCAGTAAAGCCGCTCCGTTCTAACACTGCCGCAGTTAGCGAGCAGCTCGCTGCTGCTGTCGGCCTCGCATAACCGCTGCCATCCCAGCTGAGCTCAGCTGTGCCAGGGAGGGACTCCAGGTAGGCAGGAGCAGAGCGAGAGTGCCTGGCAGTTGGCATGAGTGTCACCTGAGTGTGGGCTTGGCAAGGCAAGGTGACTCAGTAGGTGCCACCACTTTGGAAAAGAAACCTTGTGAATCGAGTGGTTCTGTACGACTGGGGTGTTTGGGGGCTGAGTGTGCCAGCCGTCACCCCAGAGTGTTGAGCTAAATCTGGGCTTGCTAATTGGTACTGACATCAAAAGCTGTTGGTATTGGTGTGACACCTGGCTGATAGAGCACCTCACCTTGCCCTGTGCTGCCTCGAGCGACTGACGTGAGTGTTGTCTTCCTGGACACGTGTTGCTCTTGTAGATTGCCCGGGAGGCCGAAGCCGCCATCTTTCACAGGCAGTTGTTTGAGGAGCTGCGTCGTCTGACTCCCCTCAACTGTGATCCCACGGAGGCTGCTGCTGTTGGCGCTGTGGAAGCGTCCTTCAAGTGCTGCAGTGGGGCCATTATTGTCCTCACCAAGTCTGGAAGGTAGGAGGTGACAGGTTCCCTCAGGTCGAGCCCACTTCGTGACAGGGTGGGGGAAGGAGACTCGCAAAAATACGGCTTTGAAAACTAGAGTTGTAAGAGTGAAGCCCGGGTTTGGGCGGCAACTGTGAGCTCTGGCTGCCTGCCCGTGGTGCCGGTTCCTCGGGAGATGGGCAGACATCTCAAACATCTGCACACACGTAACCTCCGAGCTCCTCAGCCTGCCTCTGCCAGCGTGGCATCAGCAGCAAGCCCTGCCTCCCCTTGGTGCTGCAAATGGCAGCTCTGCCTGCAGCGCTGGCTGGAAGAGTCAAAGGAAAATAAGAGTTGCAGCTTTGATTCCGACCTCTTGGCAAGAAATCCTCAATTTAACAGTAAAGCAGAAGCTCAGGGGATGCAGAATCTACTTTATAAATCGAGGCTTTGGCCTTTTGTAGTAGCACCCAAATATTGGTCCCTTGCTGAACCCTTCAGACATCAGCCCTGCTTGCCTGAGCCTCAGGGGCAAAGGGGGACTGCTTAGCCTAGAATTGTTAGCCAGGGAAACAAGAAGTGTTGGGAATTTCCTCTTACAGGCTTCCTGTGCCAGCCTGTGAGTTGCCTGACTGAACAGGCAGGCGTCTGGCAGGCACCCAGCAGCCAGGTGCTGCCTGTGCTCAGGTGAGCTCCGAGCCTTGGCTGCAGGTGAGGGACAGCAATGCAGACACACTGGAATTCTGTAGTTTAGGATTTCTGTCCAGGGATAGTGACAGCTGCTGAGTAGAGATCAGCTTTTCCATCTAGAGGAACTACGCTGTCCACTCTCAAAGCATGTCCAACCATAAGTCTCAGACTGCTTTCTGGAAGAAAATGAATTTCTTGCACTGGATTCAGACCAAAGAAATAGCACAGCAGCAGAGAGGTGATACATGCACTGGGCATTGTCTGCCTGAAGATCTGGACCATCGGTGAATCCTTCACCTAAATTTGCAGCTTAAAACAATTTGACACAGCCACTTTCTGCAGAAATGAGGAGTGACTATGCTCTGGATACCCTCGTGCTCCTAATGTTTCTTTGTAAAAGGTACCAGTCTTACACTTGACCTTTTTAGAGAGATTTGAACTGTGATACTTAAATATTTTTAGCTGTGGATTCTGTTACAGCCTTTGGGTACTTGGGTCTCCCAGAGCTACTGGGAGTCTTCTTGGAGAGTGTGGGAAGGATTGTCTGAGAGCTGGCACGTGTGTTTGGGTGCTTCCAGCAGACTGCTACTGCCTGCTTTGAGCAGTGATCTTTGAGTGTTGCTGAGCTTGGCTCCACTAAATGAGGCTGCAGAAGCTAGTGGAGATCCTGGTGTGCTCGTGTAAATGTCACAGCCTTGCAGTTCTAATCTCCATTTATTTGCAGATGCCCCTGTAAGCCGTGCCCAGGGAAGGGGAAGCTGTAGTCCCTGTCCAGGGTGTGCTGCTTGCTATGTTAAGGCATTTTAAGAATCCTGAGCCCAACGTCCTAGGGTAAATTCTGGCCATGGTTGCATATGCTTCCTATGGGGCACAAGGGCAGAGCTGTGTGTGGAGGAACCAGCTTGTTTGCTGGCTTCAGTGGGTGAACGTGGCTGGAAGGCAAATGGCTTCCTCCTTGGCAAGCTTTGGGCAGCGCTGCTGGCGCTGGTTCTCTCCATCCCATAACCCGGGAGCTCTTCAAAACAGAGGGAACTTGCAGGCATCCCTGCTGAGATGCCAAGGACTGTTTGCAGAGGCCAGAATAAATGGCACCTCGCCACCTTAACGTAGCAACAGAGACAAAAAAAGGCTTGTTTTTGGGACTGAAACAAGAAGGTGGCACTTCCTAACCTCGGAGGCGAGGTGATTTTCAGTGCGAGACTGGAGCAGGGACCGCCACCTCTGGTGGAGGTCCACCCAGCTGCTGAACTGGGAATTCTGCAGTTGACCTCACTGGTGAGCTTGGCTCTTGCCAGCATCTCCTGTGGTCATCCTCTGTGTCCCTCCTGGCATTTAGTGGAGCCCCCCAGGATGACACGCCACCCTCCCCTCTGCCTCTGCTCCCTCGGGCTGTGCACAGGTGTCCCCTCGGGCACTGGGCCTGTCATGCCGTGCTCCACCTGGTCTCTGCTTCCCTTCTAGGTCAGCACACCTGGTGTCCCGGTACCGCCCGCGGGCTCCCATCATTGCCGTGACCCGGAATGACCAGACGGCACGCCAGGCCCACCTCTACCGGGGCATCTTCCCCGTTCTCTGCAAAGAACCAGCCCACGACGCATGGGCAGAGGACGTGGACCTCCGTGTCAATCTGGGCATGAATGTTGGTGAGTGATGGTCTGGTGGGATGTGAGGGTCCCAAGTGCCTCACACAGTGCTTTTGGGGTTACCCATGGGGACTGGTGACAAAGGGAGGGGAACTGGCTGCCTGGGTGGTAATGGGCTCAGATTGGGAAATGGGGAACTGCAGTTGCATGAGTGCAACTGCATCCGATTGTGAAATGTGACAGCAGGTTTGTCAACAGTGACTTTAAAAGAGCTTCCAGCAGAAAGCAGAGGCTGGTTTTAAGGTGGTGTTTGAACCATAACGCTCATCGCTCCTGAGGGACAAGAGCAGCCTGTAGTGGGGGTGGCTCCTTTCTCTGACCCCTTTCCAAACCTGCTCATGAATTTTAAGCTCAGTGTCACTGAGGAGCCCAAAACGGAGGAGAAGGGTCTGAGATGGGTGGGCAGCAGTGTGACAGGGTCTTGATACCAATCCAGAGCTGTGGTTGTCAAGGACCAGCTGTCCCCACAGCTAGCGTGGTGAGGAACAGGTGACAAGTGGTGGGACCTGAGCTCTGACACCTCCCTCTCTTCTCTCCTAGGCAAAGCCCGTGGGTTTTTCAAGAGCGGTGACCTGGTGATCGTCCTGACGGGCTGGCGCCCCGGCTCCGGTTACACCAACACCATGCGCGTGGTGCCCGTGCCCTGAGCCACCGGCTCCTCCCAGCACCCCCCTCCTTCCCTCCCTTCCCCTCCCCGCTGCTCCCCTCGCGTTAGACCAGCCACCGCCTGCCATGTTCTCCCCATCCCTAGTGTGGGTGTAGGTTGCACAGCCCTGCCCAGCGCAGCAGCAGGGGGAAGAGACCTTAAATCACTTAAAACAAACAAACAAAAAAAATTATACTTGAAGTGTTTAGTTTTTCTAAAGACCTTTCCCCGATGGGTGTCAAGAGTCAGTGTAGGTGTTGCCAGGACTCCTGGGAGCCTGGTGGCTGTCCTCTGAGTGGGGCATGTCCACTTCCCCACTCAACTTTGGGGTGATGGGGAAGGGGAGCGATGTGGTGATGGTTCCCCTCTACTCCCCCCTCACTCCAGGCAAGCTGCTATCCCCCCCCTCCCCTGCAGCCACATCTGCACCCCCAGACCAAGTCCCAGGTGACTCCAGCTGTTTTCCAGGGGTAGGGTAGGAGAAGGGTGTTGGCTCCCTGCACACAGTGTCCCCTGTGTCGTGTTAGTTGTGTCCCCCCGCCCGCACCCCTCACTCGGCCGGGCCCTGGGGTGGTAGAGCACAAGTTTCCATCAATAAAGAGCAGCTGAATCACCCGCCGGCCTCCCGCTCTTTCGGCTTTGGAGGGGGGCGTCTGGTTTGGAGCGCAGGGCCGCGGCCCCTTTAAGAATCATGTCCCCGGCGGGGCTCCGCCCCCTCCCGGCAATGGGCGGGGCTCGGCGAGGGGCGGGGCGTTGAGAACTCGGCGAGAGGCAGTGGCCAGTGGGAGCTCGCGGCGGGGGCGGTGGGCAGCCAATGGGCGGGCCCCATGGCGGCGCGAGGAGGCCGGGCGCGCGGGGCATGACGGCGGCGGGTGCCGCGGGGCCGCCGCGCAGGTAGGGGCGGGCGGGAGGGCTGCGGGGGTCACCCGAGGGTCCCGCGGCCCGGCGGCGGCCGGGAGCCGCGGGGGGCGTCCGCGGTGCCACCGGGGAGCGTGGTACTAGCCCCCGGCTTGCCCCCCGCTGGCGGCGTCGCGCTCTGAGGGGAGCGCGGAAACACCGAGGCCCCCCTTCACCTCACTGAGGGGATGAACCGGGTAGGGGGGGCTGGGAGTCGCTCGTGCTGCTGGCGGGGGGTCTCCGAGCCCGGGCGGGGGCTGAGGACCGGCCCCGGGGGCTGAGGACGAGCTCCGGGGCAGTCCTGGGCGCTCCTGGCCGCGGCTCCCGGCATGGCTCGGTGCTGGCCGAGCTCTCCGGGCCCGTCTCTGCCCTACTGGGGCCGCGCAGGGAGCAAGGCCGGGCTCGCTCCGTGGCGTGGGGCTCGTGGAGCAGCGCCCAGTATAAACCAGTATCGCGGGGGGCCGAGGGTGATCCTGGGACCGAGTCCTCGGTTCCCATCCGGCTGCGACCCGCCCGCCGCGGAGACCCGGGCTGGGCGGCTCCGGGAACACGCGCGGCTCCGTCTCTCCCTCCTCTCCCTGACCTCCTGCTCTCTCCTGACAGAGACCGGCCCTTCCCCTCCAGCATCCTCGGCAGTGGCTCCGCTCCAGCAGCCAACACACGGGACTGAAATGACCTTGAAAGCCGGGAACAAGGGCAGCTCGCCGGATCCCGCCCGGGCTCGCTCGGGCCGAGGCAGCCCGGCCCCAAGTGCCTCCCCCTGCCTCTGATCCTCGTTTTTTTTTCGGGAGGCGAAATCCCTGGCTCGCTCTCTCCTGCCTCCGCCGCGCGCGCTTCCTCCTCCCTTGCGCCGGCAGCAGGGAAAGGATCCAGCGAAAATCAAACGCCGCCGGAGGGGCTCACGCCGGACCGCGTCCAGGCCGGATCCCAGCGCTGTGTAAGGGAAGGGAGATGCTGCTCCGCAGGGAGGGAGAAGCACTGGGCTTCGGCTAGCAAAGCTGCCGCCCAGGACTCGAGCTGGGGGTCTTGGGGAGCCTGCCCGGGCAGAGGGGGAGGGTGTCAGCCCTAGTACCGCGGGCAGGGGTCAGCAGGTCACTAGTAATGTTTGCCCTTTGCTGGGGACTCCTGTGCCCACCCACTCTGCCTTGTCTTGGAGGCGCCGTGCTCAGACTGTGCTTGTTCTGCTTGTAGTTTGGAACACTCGGGATGGTGGTTTTCCAGCAGGAGCAGCTTCCTGCTAAAAAAAACCCAAACTTCGAGGAGGGTGATGGTGTGAAAGTGTATTCCTGCCTGTGCCACTGCTGGAAGTGGCTCTTGGCAGGGAGATGTCCCCATCAGCTGTGCATGGAGCCCAAACTTATCCTGTGCTCCCAAACACTGGATTGTGATCCCTGCCACAGCTGGGAGCCAGCATGGAGTGAGATCTGGAGAGGGGGAGACAAGGCAGCCACTGGCAACATCTCTACTGGGGCTGAGGATGCTCCTTGCAGCCCCCGACCCTCCCTGGAGTCACCTAGTGCAGTGACCATAAGAGGGAAACAAAAGCAGGATGGGACCATGCAGTGCTTCCAGGTGTTCCCCAGCCTCTGGCTTTTCTTGTTTTAGGGAATATCTGTGTGGTTGGTGACCTCGGGGGTGGTTCTCGAGGAGGGGGTGCCTCTGCCCAGCCCCCACATGGTGCCCCTTGGTGTCAGCCCCGGTTAGGACTAAATCCGCTCACCCGGATTAAGTGGAGCAACTGCTTGGGGATTTAAGGGATGACGTGGGGGAAGCTGGAGCAGGCTGAGCTCTGGAGAAGGAGGTTCTGGAATACGTTGGAACCTCTTTTTCAGCATGGGGGTGAGGGGGGGGGAAGGCTTTGGTGCTTCTGTGGTACAAGTTTTGGCTTCAGGGCAGCATGGCATCAGCTGGCAGAGGGTGTTTGCAGCACAGAACAACTGTCCTGAAGGCACAGGATGTCAGAGGAATCAGGCAGAGGAAAAGCCTGTTAGTGTGATGCCAAGGGATGTTATTTTAGTGCTTTGTGTCAGGAGAGTCTCCATTCCATTCCAGACACATCCTTTGACCTGAACTTCTCCTAAAAAACCCCACAACCTCGATGTCTTCATCCCATCCCCCTGATGCTTGGGCTTTGGGGCTGTGTGGGCAGCTCTTTTGCTTTGGATACACTGTGGTGATCCAGGAGTTGCTTCCCAGCCCATCCCTAACTGTGTGGCACTGGTGACTTGTGCTCAGTTTTCCTGCAGCCCCACATACGTGCTGTGTCTTGAGGGAGCATCCCCCAGGCCTCCAGCTGGGATTCAGCCTGGCTCAATCACATGGGGACAGTGTTTTGGTTGGACCCTCAAGGCTACAGGACAGGGGGGGGCTCCTGCAGCTTTGACTCTCAGGCTGTTTGGGTGATGGGTGTTAGGGTGCAGCACCCCAGTCGTGGCTCTCCCTGAGTCAGTGAGGGATTATTTAGATAGGTTTCCCTTTGGATGAGCCCCTAGGAGCAGGGTGTATGTAGGGAAGCACTGAGCAGCAAAAGAGCCCCTCTCTTTATTCAGGAAGCAGATTGGGATGCCTTCTCTGCCTGGGCTCTGCCGCACTGCTGCGGCATCATCCCCGTGGGCACCGGGATGGGCTCCAGCTCTGCACTTGTCCTGCCTGCTGGTGCTCATCCTGCCTGCTGCTATCCTGCCTGTCCCCCACCTGCTCTGCCATCACCCCCTGCCCCTCCAGCCAACGATTTCCTCTCTGTGGATCCGGTGGCTGTTTGCTGGCCCTGCCGCGCTGTCAGAACCTGTATCATCGCAGCTATGAGCTGCCAGCGAGCCTCATGCACCGAGTAATCGTGGATCAGGGCTCCGGCATCGATCCCTTGGGATCACGCTCCGCTTTGGCTCTCGGTGCCAGGAGTGCCGTGGCACAGCAGTCTCCAGTGGCGGTTTGCCGAGGGTGGAAGCGTCACCTTTGTGGCCTGCTGGGTGATAACCTTCTCTGCAGGCACAGGGAGCGTGTTTGCTTTACCTGTCATGGCTGATAAGCACCTCTGATAAAACTCCTCATAGTAAATAACGGGCTTTAACGAAAAAGGAGCCATTGAAGAGGGGAGGTGGTGCCCTTGGCACTGGCTCTGCCCTGGGAAGATGGTGCTTTGCTGACGTGGAGGAGCAGACCTGGCCCTCACTGGCTGAGATCTCCATCATCCCCCGGAGTTTTGTAAACCTGTGATTTTTCCCATCCCAACTTTCTTCTCTGGAGGAGAAGAGGCTCTGCTTTGGAGGGTGTTATCTGAGGTAGCAGCGAGGAGGCTGCTGCTCCATGGCCACTTGGTTGCAAGTGCCAGGGAGTTCCTGGCAAGAAATGCCCTTTTTTTTTCTCTGTGTGACTTGAGATATCGCAGAAACATTCTCACTGTCCTTGAGTGGCAGAGATACGAACATTTCTGCACAGAGTGGGGTTGAAGGGAGGGGATTTATAGCTCTGAAATGCATCCCTCCCTTCTATCCCTTCCTCTGGGAGGCTAACGGGCTTCTTCTTGCAGTGCCAAGCTGATGCATGAAAAAGCAGCTCCCCTGAAGAGCCCTGAGCCCATGCACGGCCGTGAGAAACTGGAGGCATCCCACAAGGAGAAGAGTTTGGATTCCCTCGACAGCAGGTGAGGGGCAGGATCCTGGGGGCTGTGGTCGAGTATTTGCTCTTTTTTTCCTCCTGTTTCCAGCTCCTGCAGGATCCCTGCTGCTTCTGAGCCCCCAGATGCAACCCACCAGCTGGGAGTGGGCACAGGGGGTCCCCTCTTTGTTTTCACCCTCAAATATTGAACCAGACAGAGATCAGCCTTCTCCTGCAGCCATTATTTAACCTCAGCAACACCCAATGCTACGATAAATCACTGAGACATTCAAAATGTGGCTTCCCATGGTCTCTTCAGCCTTCTTCTTCTTGCCGTGTCTCTTCTCGCAGCATGTGGGCTTTTGGGAGCAGGTCGGAGGCCTGGGGCTCTTCACTTAACTCATTATTATTTTTCCTTCCAGTCTCCACCTGAATGAAGCCCTGAAGGATGAAGACATCAAGAAATGCCATCGGGAAGTGGTAAGTCTTTGGCATTGTGGGCCAACGGGCTGGGTTTTTGTAGCCTGACCCAGCTGTTTGCCCTGGAGGAGCCTGCCTGGACTCTCTGACGTGGGCTGTGGGGAGCTGGAGGTGACGACGTGGTGGCTCCTGGTGCAGGGCAGAGGCTCCTGCCTGTGTTTTCAGGCAGATTCATGTAGCTTTTGATCTGCCCTGCAAACACCTTCAGGGTTTTTCATCCAGGGCAAAGGAGAAAGTGGAAATCTTGGCTGCAAGCAGCTCTTTTCCCTCTGCTTGGACCTTTTTGGTTGTTCAAATGGTGGCCAAAGTAGAGCTTTTTGTTTTGTTTACAAACAAGAGATGCTCTGGCAGAGGGAGGGGCAAAGGAGGAGGTGTTTTGCCTTTCCCCATTAGAAATATGGAGGAGAAAAACATTTTGCCAATTATTTGGAGGCATCTAGGAGGGTTATGGTGTTGGCAATGGATTTGTGCTGTGGCTGGGGGGGTGTTTCTTGGTGGTGATTAGGAGGTGATACCACAGTCCCTGCCTGTGTCCTGCCATGTCCCCCTGAAACACTCCTACTCCCCCATGCTGTCCTGGCCTCTTTCCAGGGGGTGTCTGAGCTGAGCCCAGGTGCTGCTGAGCCTTGATCCTCTTACAGCCCAGCTCATCCGGTGACAAGGTGCGCAGAGCAAAGGTGACCTTGTCACCATGGGCAGCAGGGCTCTGCCTGCGGTGCTGCCTGCAGACCGGCCTCGCTGCCCCACGGCCCTTCGAGCTGCACTGGGCCTCCCTGCATCCCTGGAGCATCCCATCCCTTGGATTTTAGCCTGTGGTCACCACCGTAGGGGACAGCTGTGTCCCCAGGGAACACCCCGAGCTCCGGGGTGCTGCCTCCTCCGGTGCAGGGGCACAGATCAGCTGAATGGATTTAATGCAAAGTGTTGAACTGCTTCGGAGCCTTTAACTTCTATACAGAATTATTTAAGGACGAACCTGCCGAGCGTCCCGCTGCGGCTGCTGGCGGGCTTTGAAGAGACACCAGGAATATAAATAGCTGGATGGCGCGGCACGATGGGCGCAAAGCAAGTGTTGTCACTGTGTCCCGAATATGGGAAGAGCTTGAGGAGGAGGAGAGAAACAGCTGGGCAACATAAATTGCCTGTGGATGAGCCCGGGAGGAAACTGGCTCCTCGCAGAGGCTCAGAAGCCTCCTCAGATATTAGGGGAGATGTTTATCTGGGAGGATGGCACAGCGTTTGCTGGGTGCTGGATCATCCCGCCCTCCTCTAGCCTTTCGGGCCTGCCGTTCCCAGCCTGGTGGGACCCCCCTGCGCCGGTCCCGGGTGCGGGAAGAGGGAGGGTTGTTTTTTTGGTTGTGTTGGGGTTTTTTTTGTGGGAGGGTGCTTTTTGGGTCTGCTTATCAGCAAGGTCACCGGATAACTTTGCTCTGCTTCATTTTCAGGCTGCTAGCAAGTACAACTCTCAGTACCACAAGCTGTTCAAGGACATCCCGACGGAGGAGAGTGTGCTGAAAGGTGGGTGGCACGGCAAGGGATGGGCACGGGGGCAGCAGGATCCCTCACAGGGTCTGCCATGCTGCTCTCTCTGCCTTGCAGTTTGCTCCTGCGCCCTCCAGAGAGACATCCTCATCCAGGGAAGGCTTTACATCTCCCCCAACTGGCTCTGCTTCTACGCAAACCTTTTCGGGAAGGACATCAAGGTAACGTGGGGGCCAGCCCACCCTGATGCCATAGGGATCATAGCCCAGGGTATGCTGCAGCCCACTTATCCCCTCCCACACCCAAATACCCCCAAAATCTCCATCCAAAGCCTCCGATGAGCAGGGGAGTGTGGCTGTGCCTCCCCCTCCCATCACCTGCAGGAAAACCAAATATTGGTTTTGTTTATAATTCCCTGGTGCAAAACCTCCTGCAAGCTGCAGCGGTGTTTGAAGGAAGATCAAAGGTTTTGGGGGGGTTAGATTTGAATCTCTCTTGGCTTTTCTTCTTGATTTACAATCTGATGTTTCCCTATTAGTCTTGTGGGTGATGGGGATCTTGGGGAGAGACGACTTCCTTTAAAACTGGGCTGAAGAACTGAATTATTTATATCAGCTGCTTTAAACAAATATCTGATGGAATTACAGGATTTCAGCAAAGTTCTCCTGCCATAAATTACATCCTGCTTTATTTTCAACCCCGCCCAGGCTTTCAGGGGCTCTCTTCTGATGGGTCTGGGTGATGCTTTCCCTGTGTCCTCCCTGTTTTGATCAAGAAGAAACTGCCGAGCTGAGAGTAATGCAGGGGGATGCCATGACCTTTAGTAAAACCAGGCTGTCCTGGTGAAATGCTGAACCCCAGCATCACTGCTCTGCTTGGGGCATAATTATGATGCCTCTTAAATCTTTGCCTTGCGAAAGAAACTCCCCGAGCTTGTGCTGTGCCCATCCCTGCCCATCCCTGTGTCTTTTTGCCCTCCAGGTTGTGATCCCGGTGGTCTCTGTACAGCTGATAAAAAAGCACAAGACAGCTCGGCTGCTGCCCAACGGCCTGGCCATCACCACCACTGCCAGCAGGAAGGTAACACCAGTGCTTCCAGCATCATCCCCAGCCTCTCTGCAGCCAGGGGGTGCCCTGGTCAGAGCTGGCTGTAATTTGAGAGCAGGGAACAAAGCAATTCCCATCCCTTGCTGAAAGTGTGGAAGTGAGCGGTGCTCTCCCTGCTAGCAGCTGCCCGAAGCAAACACCGCAGCTCTGCTTTGGGTTCTGAATTTCACTTTGCTTTGGGCAAAGCAAAGCCCCAGTGAAACTCAGCCAAGCCCAGCAAATCCCTGCCAGGCTCCAATAAAACCTTTAAACTCCTTAAACAGGCACGCAGGGGAAGGGCTTGGGCCAGTGTTCACCCTGGGCTGGTGGAAAACGTGATTAAGGGGCTGAATTTCCAGCTTTTAAATCAGGGCGGGTGTTGCTGGCCACCATGAACTGACATAGCCTGGTGTGTCTGAGCCCTTGCCTGTCTGGATGCTGCTGGTGGCAGTGTGCATTGCTGGTCCCGTGCCAGGAAAGGGGTGGTTCCTATGGGATTTTGGGAGGGCGTTATTCCTGTGGGGTGGCACAAGGCAGGATTTGGGCGTTCAAAGTGATGTGGTTGCGAGGCTGCTCTGCGTTGGGCGAGGTGAGCACTGCCCTGCCTCCCCTCGTGCCGATCCGTGGGGATGTTTTGTTTTGCTCCTGAACCCCATTTGCTGCTGCATCCCTCTGGGCCGAGTGCGAGAGGTCCCATGGGAACAGCAGCTGAGTGAAACTGGCCCCAAAAAAATCTGGTCCAGGTTTTAGCAGGCTGCAAAAATAGCAGCAGGGAAACTCTGGAGGGAGATGCCTGCAGGGGGGACATGGCTCCCGAACCGGGGAGATTCAAGGGCAGGACGTCTCTGCCTGTCCCCTGCCTGTGGAGAACTGGACTCGGGACAGGGGAATCTCTCCTGGCAGCTTCTCTCTTTCTCTTGCAGTACATCTTCGTGTCCCTTATCTCCCGTGACAGTGTCTATGATGTCCTGAGGAGAGTCTGCACACACCTGCAGGTACCCTCTGTCCGATGGCTTTTCAGTGGCTGCAGGGCTCTGTGTGTGCCCCTTGGGCTGCATTTCAGGGAGCAGAGCTCTTCACATCAAGGCTTTGGACGGCTCTCAAAGCCCTCCCTGGAGCGCTGGTGCCTCTTCCCAGCATCCCTGCTCCACAGCAAGGGATGGGAAGAGGAGCAGGAGCCGTGCCCTGGGCATGTCCTGTCCCCATGAGCCTCCGCTGGCCTTTTCTGGGTCATGGATGACAGAGCCAGAGCCCAGAGTTTCTGCTCTTTCCCAGGGCGTGTATATGAATTATTTATAATCTGGTAATAACACTAGTTCTGCCACTCTGCACATCTCTGCCTTTTCCCTAGATCTAAAGTTTTAAGGGGTGGAAAAATGGTACAAAGTAAAAAAACAAAAAACAAAAAACGTGAATTTAAAAGCTTGAGGGGGGGAACAAACCCATCAGTCCTTGACCTGGAGAGGATTGTGGGGACCTCCTCCTTTGAAGCATGTGGGAAGCAGTGCCAGAGCCCCTCCCTGCCCAGAAGGGTGTCTGCCAGCTGTGCCAAGGTGGTGATTTGGGTGACTCAGCCCTGTTGCCAAACTGGGGGAATTTATTCTTTGGAATGTGCTGGGCTCTGCCCAGATGTTCCCTTTTTTTTTTTTACCCCTCTGATGGTTTATCTCCTCTGCTGGGAGCTGAGACTGCTGCAGGAACCCTCTGCTCAGCTGTGACCTCACAGGGTTTTCAGCAGCAGGAGGCAGCAATGGGGTGCCCCATCCTCTGCCAGATGCTTTTCTTCATCCACAAAATCCCCACACTCAGAAATTTTAAGTGGCTGCTTTTCACAGACTCACCAGAAACATCAGCATTCAATTTTCTGGCTCAGGCGGAAGCAGGGAGAGGTGGCACCATAACGCCTGTTTCTTTCTACCCTCCAGGTTTCCAGTAAGAAGAGCTTAAGTTTGAAGGAGCTGTCAGAGGAGCCTGATTCTGTGTCGCTGGTGAGGGTCAGGGCAGCTCTGGGAGAGGGAAGGACCCCCACCAACTCACCCTGTGGGCAGGAGAGCAGCCGCCCGGCCCCCTCGGTGGGTTCACCACCTACCCGACACGCTGGGGTTCGGCCGGCGGCTGCTGGCGGGGGGCAGAGTCCAGCCTCTCCCCTGGCTGCCCAGACGGGTCGCGCAAGGATGCGGCCGGCGCCTTCGTAGCTTGTCCTCTGGGATCCTCCTACCCCGACTTGGCAGACAGGGGTGGGTCAAGAGGACAATTTGCACAGCCTGTGGCTGAGCACAAGCGGATGACCCAGCCGGTTGGTCTCAGGGGTCCATTTATAGGCAAACTTTGGAGCAATGTGGAAAATGCTGTTGCTTTGCTCCCACCAGCTGATGCTGTTCACAGCCATGAACCTGGTTATCAGGCTGGAAATGTGATTGAATGATCCAAAAGCAGATGGGATAGCTGGGAGGCTGGAGAGGGAACAGCCTGAGAAACCATGGTGTGACCGAGGCAGCACGAGGGGTCCCTTCCTGCTGCCTTTGGAGTGTGGCAGGGCTTAGCTCTGCCTGCAGTGACAGGATGTGTCCTCACCATGAAATGTGGGTGGCTCGTCACTGTCTCTGCTCAGTCACAAAGCCATTGGTGCTTGACCATGCAGTGTGTCCTCTGTGGGATGGTGGCCCTGGGCATCAGGCTGGGTGCAAGAGAATACAGTCAGAGAGGCCAATGGCCCTTGCATGCTGGCCCAGGATGTGACAAATGAGATGTCCCCCTTGAGCTGGTGGCATCCCAGGGATTGAAAGTGCTCTTCAAGGGGTGAATCGAAAATGATCCAGGCTGGCAGCATCTCCTGGTGCTTCTGAGGGATGGAGCTCCAGCCCTGGGGACACTCCAGCAGGGGAACTCTGCTCCATGCCATCTTGATTCAGTGCCTTTCCAGGTGGGCTGGGACTGCGATGCTGAGCCTCAAATGCAAAGGGTGAGGGAGGCAGCAGTTGGTATTTGGGGCAGGCATGGGGTGTCTGGGCAGGTCCTTCCTAGGGCAGTAGAAACCTGTGTCCCCACAAGGCCATTGTGAAGGACTAGCTCCTCCTTAGGATGAAGTTTTGGATGTGCTGGGGCTCCGTGGAGGTTTGAGTCTGAATCTGGCTCCAACATGTCCTCAGTGCTGCCAGTTTCATGGGAGAAGCCACATAGCTCACCCAGCACTGTTCCTGCAGGAGGTGATTGTCCCTGAGGGCAAGTGGAGGAAGGTATCACCCACTTCACTGTCACTGTCACTGCCGGACACCGACTACCAGTGCATCCACCGGACCTCTGTCAGCAGCCTGAGTGCCAAGGAGAGCTCCTGCACTTCTGAGGAGCCCTTGGTTTCAGGTGAGGGCTGCGTCTGACCCTGGACACTGGTCTGTGCCCTGCCCTGCACATGGGGCTGGACGGAAACCCTCTGCTCTCTGGGAGGGGACTTCTGCCTTGCAGCCAAGCAGGGTTAAGACTGGGAGGCAGTCAGGAAGTCCTGGGGATTGGGAGGGGTGTGGGGGGTCTGCCTGTGGGGTCTGAGCCACAGCATGTGCCTGTAAGGTAGCCTTAGCCCACAGGGGAGGAATATTTCATGCTTGAAGGCTCCCAGTTGCTGGAGGAGCACGAGCATCTGCCCAGTGTCACTTTGCCACTGACTCTGCATTTCAGAAAGTGCAATAAACACTGAGGAGGAGCTGGAGGTGGAGCAGAGCTGCGTGGCAGAGCTGAGACCTTCTGACTACCAGCTTCTGAAGATCTTCATCGTGCTGTAAGTGTGCTGAGGGCGGCTGTGGCGTGGGGAGGACAGGGGGTATGCCAGAAACATTCATCTAGACACCGGCCACTGAGCTTGTTCCTCTGCTCCCAGCATCTGCCTCCTGGTCGTGTCCTCCTCGTACCTGGCGTTTCGCATCTTCCGTCTGGAGCAGCAGCTCTGCTCTCTGAACCGGGACTACCTCTCCCGCGGGCACAGGAGGTGAGACACCCTCAGGGACGCTTTTGGGTAGCTGGGGCACACCATGGGTGGAGGACCCGAGGGATGTGGTGCAAAGAGCAACAGCTCTGCTCGGCGATGTGTCCCAGGGATGCTTTGTTCCTTATTCTGTGTCCCTTATCCTGTTGGGATGGCTAATGGCAGACCCAAAGTGCCATCCCCATGCTGTAGATGACCTCATCAATTGCTTTCCCTGAGACTTTCTGCCCTTGGGAAGAAGTTCCTGTTGGGTTTGGGGCTGGTTCCCCAGTTGCAGGAAGCACCAGGGCATCTCTGTAGAGCTGGGCTGCACCCTGGGGCTAATGCAGCCAGGGATGGAGGGGAGTGGGTTCCTGTGGGTTGGGCACATCAGGGATCTCCCTCCCTGTGTCTGTGGGCTGGCTTATGGTGCCTCCGTGGCCGCTTGCCCTGTCTCACCCCTCTCTGCTTGCAGGTGACCGTCACCCCCAGCGCTGACCGAGACGGTGGCTCCCTACGGACAGACCCCAGTGCTGTGTCCTCCTGCCGTGGCTGTTGCACATGGCCCCACTTTCCCTCGGCCGGTAAAATGGGACCAAGTATCTTCTCTCTTCCTGCTGGCACCCGCTCCTGGCGGGACCGCCCGGCCGGCTCACGGCCACCAGTGCCAACTCCCCATCCTGCTGGAAACCCGTTTTCTTCCCGGGACGCTGCTGTGCCGTAGCACCAGATGGTGGCTCGGGGCTGCCGAGCGGTTGGACCTCCCCTTAGGACTTGCTGCTAAAACGGGTGCCAGTTTTTATTCCAGACTTGGGTTTTCCATGTGAAAAGATGACCTTAGGCTGACCGGGAACCCCAGGAAATGGGGATGATTTGCTGCTGCTGCTGCTCTGGGTGAAGCCCAGGCAGTGGCTCTGGCTTGAATCTGCCTGCTTGTCCCCCTCTTGGCGCCCCTGGGACCACAGCCGGAGGAATGGCCCCAACCCCCAGGATCTGCAGGGATGGGGACAAAGGGGCCACCAGCCCTGTGGGGCGTCATATATCCCAGCACCCAAGGGTGGGGATACAATCCAGAGACCCCCCCCAGCCCTCCTCTCCTGGAGCACTGGGACCTCTTGGGTTGGAGTGGGGGGGGGGGGGGGGGGGGCGTGTCCCTGCAAAGCACTTTAGGGTCCCCCAGACCAGGCGTCCTCGCCGAGGACCACACCTGGGAAGGGTGCCAGACCAGGGCTTTGTTATCCCTGGTCGCCTCGTTAAGATGTCTGGAAAGAGCCCATGGTTGGCACCAGTGAACGTCCCAGATTGCAACACGTCTGTGCCCTGGTTCGTGTTCACCTTGTCACCGCATGGAGCTGAGTGCCGCAGGATTTATCCCACAGCCTCCCCTGGGAGCATGCTTGGGCAGCAGGAGATACCTGTGAGATGTATTTTGGTTTTCTTTCATATTTTTTTGGAAACTACAAGTGCTGATGGGGCCAAATCCCGGTGCCTAGGGAAGAGCTCGCTGCTCACTCCGGGCTCGGAACGGCTTTTACATGAAAATAAATCCAGGATTTTCTAGCACGGCCCTGTCTGCTGCCAGCGTCTGTGAGGCGGTGCTGTTCTGTGACCCCTGAAAGGGGGTAGCCCCGAATCTGGGATATCCTGGTCCTCAGGATGTGGATTTCGTAGGGACTGTCCTTGCGTGGGCTTGGGGATGGGTGGCATCACCTTGCTGTCGCTTTGGGGCAGCGCTGGAGGACCTGGGGCTGTGTGGCCCCCAGTGTCACACCCTCTAGAGCAGGACAGGAGGGAGGCTGGTGGGTGCTCAGCATAATTTCTCCCGGACTGTGTCACCCAGATGTCACCCCGGCCATACCAGGCTGGGGATGCAGCCCTGGGTAAAGCAGCGGGACCAGGGGTGGTGGCTTTTGGAGGACACCCGGGGCCAAGGGTGATCCGAGCGTAGGGGACGGGAGGTTTTTTTCACTAGATGGCAGCAGAGACTGAGGGAGGTGACGCTCAAACTGGTGGCAGGGCCACCTTGGGGACAGCAGATGCCTGGGCAGGGTGCTGAGCTGGAGCTGCAGGGTGCTGAGCTGGAGCCCCAGCCTGCTGGTGTGGACAGGGTGACCTTTCCTCCTCTTCCTCCCTGGGCATCCACAAACCGTATTGCCTCCCCACCAGCCTGGCCCATGCAGCAAAATGCATTAAATTAGGAGAAATGCATGAAAATGGCTCAAGAAAAGCCACAGCAGAGGTGGTGGTGGCTAAACGGGCTTGAGGTGGTGTTACTCCATTTTTTTTTTTCGGGAGATTTAGCACTCTGAGATGCCAGGGGAGGTTTGGAGGAGGCCAGGGCAGGCCCCCCACTGTGGTTTGGGGGGGTCCCTGCTGCCAGGAGCAGGTTGCAAGGCTCCGGTTTTGTGTTCTGGCTGGTGTTTGCTCTCCTGGTGACGCCCTGCTTGAGCTTATTTGCTTTTCTTTGTGTAAAGAAATGCCACGTAAAAGCCTCAGGTGCAGGAAATGTCCCGGGGTGCTCACTTTGCTGTGCTCTGGATCAGCACAGGCCCTGCCCGTGAGTCTCCCCAGTGCTTTCCCTGTCGGACCCACAATCTCACCTTCCTGCCTCCCCTCCACCCATGCTCCTTCCTGGCCAAATGATGCTGACAAGGACACAGTTTGGTTTGAGTTTTATTTCGGAGCCGGGAGCAAGGCAGCCTCCCGCGGTGGCAGTGGTGGTGGTCACTCCAGTGAAGCTCCACGTGAATCCCCTTGGGCATGTGGCTTGATGCCATTTCGGCTCCATCCCAGTAGTGGAAGGGGTTTTCCAGGGAGGGCTGGTGCTGGAGGGATGCCCTGGCCTACTGGCTGCTCTCCCATCCAGGCAGTCTAGGAAGGAGGGGGATGATCCCGACCCTTATTGTGCTCCTCTGCTGCCTGTGTGTGTTGGCTTGAGTGTTTTGGGAGAGCCTCAGCTGCTGAGGGAAATCTAAGCCCTTCCTACAGTTGATCACCCTTGGTGCTGTGTGGGTGAACGCCCTGGTGGGGCTGGGCTGCCAGTAAGATGGGTGAAGAGCTCCAGGTTCAAAATAATCCTCACCCATTTTCTTTTCCAAGGGTTACATTTAAGCTGGATTTCCCTGCTCCAGTTGGGCACTGGGGTGTGGTTGCTCTGCTAGATACCACCTGAGCAACCTCCTCCTTGCTTCTCACGAGGTTAGAGATTATTCCTTATCCTGCAACGACATCTCAGTTTAATTTTATTTTCCCCACTGCTAAGCCTGTCTTTTAAGATGAGGATCTGCTCTGAGATCCCAGCCATCATCCAGAGCAGGAGAAGTGTTTCAATTAGAAGTGTATTAAGGATTTCTTGGGCTTCAAGGAGATGGCAGTTATCTTTGGCTTTTATACCTCAAACTCTGTCCTTTTGTTCTCCCTGGTGTGTTTTTTTTAACTTGAGTAACAGAACTGGTTTTGTGCTAGAGGAAGCAGCGACCGCCTTGTACGCTCTGAGCACGGCGAACACTAACGAGGGCTGGGAAGTGCTGATAAACCCAAATGGAGACGACCTAAAATCATAATGAAAAGAAAACCCTTCAAAGAGTGAGTGTCACTTTTCATTTCAATTAAGTTTCTTTTCCTAGGACTGGGTTTCTCAGCTTCCTGTTTCCTTTGGAGTCGCATCTTTAGACATTGACGTCTCAGTGTCAGGTTTTCTGGGGTAAAAAATCCTTGCTGCTAAATCCTAGGCTGCTCCAATGACACTAAGTGGGAGGCACAAATTAGAAATAGGCCCTTTTGGGGGCTTGGTTTTTATAGGGCATTTGCTAAGCCTGGCTTGGAATTGGCCTGTAGCCAATTAAAGCCACCTAACAAGGGTGTGTTGCCTGCTGGGCAAAGGCAGCAAAGTCTCTGTAGCAACTCATTTTGCCACAGCGATTAGTGTAAAAATTCACCATGGAGAGGAGGATTTATTTGAAAGTAAAGTGACATTTCTGGTTAGAAGTTCCAAGGCCAGTGATTTCTAGAGGGGACTAAGGCTCCTCCAGGAGGGAACAGGGGGGGTTGGGGGGTGTAGCCAAGCTGGAGGGGTTACATTCTTCTTCTTTGGGACAATCCTGTGCATGGGCATCTCCCTCAGGCACTGGGGGTGCTGCCTCATGGATGGGGAAGGCAGTTTCTGGGGGGTCTGGAGCTGCATCTCCATCACTTCTGTGCCAGCCTGGTGATGAGAGCTTTCCACTCTGACCTCTTCTGTGTGACATAGGAAGGGGTGAGGAGCTGCAGCAAAGGCTCCGCCCGGCCCCTGAAGTATCCCTGACACACAGCCTCTGCATTGCAGATCACGTACATCCCGCAGTCATAGCTGTTCTGCTGGGCAGGTGCCTTCTCCTCCACAAAGGTGGTTTTGCCCCCTCTTTTGTCCAAGAAGGCCTCCAGCTTCCCTGCCACTTGCTTGGCATGGACAGAGTTGCATTTACTGTGGGAATCATAATGGGCGAAACACTTTTTGTCCCTGAAATAAACCAGTAAGCTCCAGTGGGTGCCCCCAGCAGCCTGGTTGGAGTTGTCATTGATAGGCAAGAACACCAGCTTCTTGTGGAGAAGGTCCAGTGGTTGAAGGAATATGGCTATTTCTTCCTGACTAAGGGCACATTTGATGAACTGAGCCACCTCGGGGCTGATGAAACAAACCTGATCACTAAACTCTTGGAACTGGTGGTTGGTGAAGTACTCGAAGGCAAACCCGATGATGTGGTCATTAAGCCAGTTCGGGGGCTCCAGCAAGGAGACATCCGACTGCCTCAGCAAACTGTCCATGTAGCTGAGAAACACTGGGTCCATCCTGTGCAGGTCGGGGCCACAACACTCTGGAAGACTTCAAAAGCTGAAACATAGAAAGGGAAGATGAATTAAGGAATTAGATGACACCTGAGACAAGACTGAGTGCAACAAACATCCCGAGTTCCTTCTCAGCAAAGGCCCAGGTTTCCCAGACAGGTATTTGCAGGAGCAGCATTTGAACCACCTGCCAGGTGAGCAGACAGAGCACAGGCAGCTCCTGTGACAGGTTGAGCCAGGCCCTTCTGCTGCTCGAGGAGCAGTGCATGGCTCTGATGAGATAAATGTTTCATCATTATCATCTCAACCTCAGAGCAAAGTGATTTCAAAGCAGTTCCTGCCCGGGCACCACAGGCACACCTTCAGTCCCGCGCTTCGCATGGAAACCACAGGAGATCTGGGAGAAGTTGGTCAGTGCTTTGGTGTTTCACCTGCACAATGACAATCGCCGTAACTCTCTGCATCACTGGTGCTCCTGAAATAAAAGCCTTTGGGGGCTGTGACAGGCACAGGGTCCCTTTTGCCTGGCAGAGTGTGCCACAGCTCAGTGCCAGACACATGACCTGTTCCAGGAAAACCTGCTGGCCCGCCAGCACGGGAGGCAAGGCGGAGATGAGTAAGGAGAAACAAAGCAAAGCAAGACCACAAACCCCTACCGTGGGAACCTTCAGGACAACTCTCTGCCTCACTGGTAGAGATTTCAACATCTCAAGTATCACTGAAGCTGGACGGTCTGCAAAATACCTATTGTTTTGAGCTCGGGTTTTCACTTGCCAGAATGTTGCTAACAAAATGATAAAGGGCTCATGGGTACACTGAGGGGGCAGATCTCTGCAGGCTTCCACTGCTGATGTCTACCTGTGAGCAGAAGTGACTGGTCATGCCAACCCACCCTTTCCAATCTTTTACTCTGTTTTTTGTCCAGGCTATGTTCTTGCCTCTCAACCTGTGCCTCCTTTCCACAAATGGAGGCTGCTTACCCTTAAAAAGTCGCCTGGAAATTCAAGTAGACTGTAGCACGTGGTTCTCCCCACCCACATGTTTGAGGAAGTCCTGAAGGGACTTCACCAGGTCTTCCAGGCAAGAATTCTCCTGACTCCTTTCCATTTACCATGTTATCATTGTATCCACTAATTCTGCTCTTTTTACCAGTTGTATAGTTCTTTTTCAGAAGCTCTTCCATTTGCTGTCTTCCCATCCCGTGGGGATTAAAGTGTGTTTTAAGAAAGAGATTACAACACAAAATACTTGCCGGTGCCAGACTAGGGTTGAGGAGATCTTCCCAAGAGAAACTGTTGGTTTAAACCCCCCCTACCTGCCCTGGTTTTCCTTTTGCTCTCAAATCCCCTGGCCTGGGCTCCTCAGCCCCTACCACATCTCTCAGTGTGAGGACAGGGCTGGAAGTGCCACAGCTGGGGACAGGGTGACGTGGAGCCGATTTGGCCTCACCCTTTCCTCATCTGTGCCAAAACATCTTCGGATTTCTTAAAGCACAGTGTGAAAACTAATCATGATAAGATCACTTTAGTATGATTCACTATAAATAAGACACTAATTATCCACGATGATAGGGGAAATTAAAAAAAAAAAATCAAGTGTGTTGTTTACATGTGAAGGAGAAGTAGATTTGTGCTTTATTGTGATGTGACTGATGAAAAAATCCTTCCTACTCAGGTATGCATAAACTAAGAGATTTATCTCTCAAAAACCTTGGCAAGGTCACAGGGCCTGTGACTTGTAAATAACAGAATGGATGAAACACGCTGCGTGTGGAATGGAAGGAAGGGCTGAGGTAGAGGATCTGGGGCTTGAAAAAGCTAATAACTATTTGTGTGTGGCTGATGGATCCAAGAGATGCCAGGCAGCAAGAGTCACTGCAAAGGAAGGGGAACAGCCCTTGGTATTTATACTGAGCCAAGCACAATGGTATTTGGACACGCTTCCTACATTAACGAGCTCCAACTGCTTCCAAGTTTGTGGAGCAAATCCTTTGCAACAGCCTGCAGTACAAACCAAAACAAAAAAGCTAAACTAAGTCCCAGCAACTGAGCTGAGGAGGTTAACAGGGTCACTGCTGAAATAATTTTTGCACCTGCCCATGCGATTCTCCAAATTTTCATTTACTGTGTGTTTTTTTTTCTGCTTCATCTTCCTGAGATGCATGAAATACAGCAAATAAGTCCAAATGGGACTACGGGTGAGGGAAGGAAGCATGTGTCCTGTATTCTCTTAATTTTCCACTCTGCAGAAACATCACTTGTGGTTTTTTTGGTCACAGGAAAAAAAAAAAAATAAAGAGAGATTTGGCAGCTTCCTACAGTCAGGAAGGGAGAATGATTATAGCAAATGCTTAATTGCCACTAGCTACTACTTTTAATTTTATTGCCATCTGGCATTTGTGAAACTGCCTGTGAGTTCTGCAGGATGACTCACCCCCCACAGCTTGAAGGAAAACCCTTTGCAGGCTCAGACACTCCTCAGAGCCACTTAAGGTCAGAGGAGCCCTGCAAAGCCACCAGAGAGGTTCTTTTGTTTGGGAGAACCTCCCCGTTAACACTGAAGATGAATCCTCCGAGAAGCCAGGAGGTGGATCTGAGCACCTTTGAGGTTAAGGGGTGTTGAAATCCCGGTGCCGATCGCAGGAGCGCAGCTCAGACACAGCCAGGATTGGCTTCCTGAAGGCTCCAGCACACTCTGTTCAGAAGTTTTCATAAAAATAGGAGTAAATCATGACGCAGGCCTGGAATATTTGTTGTAGCTTGCCAACAAGAGTCTTGCTCCTTCATTTTATTTGCATATTAGTAGTTGGAATTTGAAACTCCCTAGTAATTGAGTGTAAATAGGCAGTGATGGAGCAAAGAGAGCCTAAATTTAAGGATGAATCAGATCCCTAAAGTCTATTTTTAATAAATTAAAGGTCCTAAGGATATCCAGAGTGAATATTTTAAGGTGCCACACCACTAAACTCCTGTAGCAAATGTAAAGAATATGGAGGTAAATAGAAAGAAGTCACCTGAAAGACAAATTATTCAGACTTCACTGAAGAAAAGTTGGAGGGACAGAGAAGTTTTCGACTTTGGAACTATCAAGAGTAAGAGGCCAAACAATTTAACCACCAGAGCATGCCTGGAAAAACAGTTTTTAGACCATATCGGTGCTCTTAATGCAGCGAGATCAGAGAAGAACCATCAGTTTCTATTTACCAGCATGAGCTGGGCTGAGGTCCCAGTGCCTGAGTCCTCGTTCTTACTGGTCTCCTAACAGAGCCAGAGAAGAAACTCAAGCAAAATTAAATAACTAAGTGAGAAAAGAAGCACACTTGCTTACTCTTTTTGTTAAATATAAGCAATCTCTTTGTAGCTTATAGACTCCAGTTCCTGTATGATACAGAGCAGAGACTCTGCGGGTTCGATGAGCCCTGAATGCCCAAGTCAGAAGAAAATACTCATTATTTCTGTAGGCACAACACCCAAACCTTTCCATTCCTAACAGTTTTCCCAAGCATGTGCAGCACATGAAGCAACCCACCTCCAGAACCTGGCTTTGTCAGCAGCATCTCACGGGGCAGGAAACTAAAATCTGGAAGAACTAAATCCAATGCTAGTAAATGAAATGCACACAGTCATGTTTTGGTCCCTAGGATGGGGTTGACCAAAGCATTAGATTTAAGGGGAATAAAACCCAGCAACCTGAATGCCTGAGAACGAGAGGTGTCACCAAGCCTCTCCCCGAGGAAAGGACGGCAAAGCCCTCGGCTCAGGTCATGGAAACAGCATCAAACTGGGCATCAATGGATGGCAGTCATCTACTTTGAGATAGAGTTTCTTCAGGAGAGCAAGGGGAAGTGCTGGCAGGGAATATCAGTTGCCTGAAAGACCTAAAGGCAAGAATTGGGTCAGGAGAAAGAATTCGGTCAGAGGAAGGGACTAGGGCTGTGGTTGTTCTGAGGACACACAACCCAAGTGATGGGATGGATGCTGGGCTTCTCCGGCCACCGGCAATGACCGGGATCAGAGCAAGCCCCCGGGAACAGCTCGCCGGTCCCGCTGCCTCTAGGGATATGAATGAGAGTTAAGGGGAGAGGAGAAGGTCCGGCTGGGGCCTGGTGCGGGTCCAGCCGGTAACACAGCTCCCTACTCACCCAGCCCGGCCAAGCGGTGCCCGGGCAGCCCCAGCTCAGCACACGATGCGTGTAACGCGTCTCTACGTTTAACGATTTTAACCATTTTCCCCTCAAAACTCGCGTTGGAGCCTCCGGGCCCAGTGGAGGCCGGCACAGACGCCCACCGGCCGCGGCGTGCGCGCCCACCGGGCACGGCAACCAACGCCGGGGCCCCGCCGATATCGCTTCTACCATGGCAACGCCGGCCAGGCCGGGTCCTCCCCCCCGCACCGCTCACCTGCCGCCTCATCGCCCGCTCGCCCTCCGCGACGCCGGCACCGGCCGGTTGCTGCGCGCTGCCGTAAAGCTGGTAACGCTGTGTCGTAACCACCCAGCGCAGGCGCGCGGGGGAGGGGGCAATGGGCGGGGCGGTGGGCGGGGCGGTAGGCGGTGCGCGGGCGGTGGCGGGCGCGCGCGGGCAGTCGGGCGGCGGCGCGAGCGGCCGTACCTCCCCAGGCTCCCCCCAGCGCTGCTCCCCTCACAGGCGGCGGCGGGCGAGGGATGCGCCGCGCCCCGGCACCCAGGTGAGGGGCGGCGGTGGGCGGCGGCGGGGCGAGCCGGGGGTCTCTGGGGGTTTTGGGGGGGGGGCGTTGTGTGGGTGCGTGTGTGAGTGAGTGAGTGCGTGTGTGTGTGTGTGTGTGAGTGAGTGAGGGGGGCGGCAGGCGCGGGCAGTGCCGGGGTGGCCGCGTCCCCCTCAGTCTAAGGCGAGCCCCGTCGGAGCGGAGGAGCACGGCGGGGCCGGTGGAAGTCTTTGTTCGGCGGAGAAGGGCGAGCCCCCCCAGTAGCGGGGCCCCCCTCAGGCGTGACCGACCCCCGGGGGCTGTGGCGGGCGCAAGGTGCGGGGCCGCTCCTCGGCGGCGGGTCCTCCCCGGGGGCTGCCTCGCGCCTGGGAACTCTGAGGCGATTTTTAACCCGTCGATACCGATACGCTACCGTTTACACCCATTTTAGGGCGGGTCGGACACGCTAGACGTGAAAAAACCAGCCTGGGGCGGGGGGATAGCTGGTACATGTCTGAGTGTTCCCAGTGTCACCAGTGGGTCCGTGGGTTGCGGCATCCCCACAGCGCCCCCCTGCCCTTCCCTCGTGTAGGGGAACAGCCCCGAGGGCGCGGCGATGGGCGCTGCGACGGCACCGGGTCGCGGTCGGCACCGTCCCCGTGGGCAGAGGAGCAGCCCCGTTACTCGGCGAGAGCGATGCCCACCCCGCCTGCACGAGGTGTTGCTGCTTTTTAATTTGACTCCACGGCAGCTTCCCGGCACACCGGACCCTGAGGAGAGCACTGCTCCTCCGAAGGTTAATCCAGTCGTTATTTCTTTCTGGAATTTTCCTAAATGTAGCCGGAACGGCCTTTGCTTTATCACCCCCCCAAAAAAAAAAAATCCTCCGACGTGACTCGCGGTAGGACCTGCCGTAAGTTCAGAGCCGGGCGTTTTGCCGCCCTTCTGCTTATAGAACCGGCTTCCTCCTCCTTCATTTACATTTTCACATCCTGAAATCAAGCTGAGATTAATAAAGTCGGGAGCGTGAGCTCAGCAGAAATCATGGCTTTCATGTCCCTCACTGCAGTGCGCGTTACCCTGCCCATCGCTGTATAAAAAAATAATCACGTAGCGGCAGAGGAAGGAGGAGACGGCTGCTACGGGGAGAAAAAACAGTGCGGCCTTTTGCTAAATCTGTAAGGAAATGCTTAAATAAATCACTTCGTAAATAGATGATTAGTTGGAGAAGTGAGTTTCTGGCTGGCTCGAGTGTTTTCCCGACCCTTTTCCTAGGGGAATGCTAGGCAATGACAGGGGAGTGTTGTCTTCTCTCCTCTCCTGGTGAGATGTGCCTGGATGTGGTGGTGATGGGCTGTGAATGCTGGAGCTCGACCTTACCGAGCTGAGCTGAACCACGGGCGCCAGCAAACTGCAGCTGGGGTCAGAGGCAGCCTTATCGCTGAAGAGCATCTTCTCTTCAGCCCGTTGTCCTGGAGTCACACGATGATCATGGTTTCCCCTGTGTCTGCAAGAAAATTTATCCTTTGCAGTGGCTTTTTTAATTTTAAAAATCTTTTAAAATCAAATTAAGAGGATTTTCTTTGCATTTTTCCCCTTTTGAGAGCTCTCCCAGCCTTAACTCTCACTCCTGGCCTTGATTTTTCATCCCCAAGATCATTTTGGAAGCTGTTGGTCCAACTGCTGGCAGTAGGGAAGGTAATTCAGCAGCCCTGGCACTCCACAGCTTTTGTTTCCTGATCGATCAATGATGATGCAACTTTAGATATTTATTTATTTATTTATTTATTGCAATCTTTATGTAAATCAGGATGGCTTTAGAGATGTTTCTTCTTTATTGGAAGGCCTGCAGTTGGTCCATCAGTGATGCCTCTGAAACATCTGAAAAAGGTTTATTTGAATATTTTTTTTTAAATATTGAAACGTAGGCTTAGCTTTGCAGAGCATGCCTCAGACTTATTTCCTCTGTGCATCCACAGCTCTAGTTATGATTTCTAAAGTTCACATTTTTACCTTTTTTTCTTTTTTCTAGGGGGGTGGGGTAGCTGCATTTTAAGATTTAAAGGTATCAAATGGCTGATGTGGCATCTGTTGTTGCGGTATCTTTTACAAACATCAGCAGTTATATATGCCACCTAAAACTCAAACTAGCAAAGCTTTGGGATCCTTTGCCAGGAAAATCTAACCATCTAAATTATTTATGCCTAAATTATTTTTATCTAGGATGTTCATGTTAGCCATCACGTTTGCAAGAAAACCTCTGAGAATGTGAAGCATGTGAGGTCAGGCACTTGGGAAACGTGAAACCTGAGGTTACCTGTGCAGCCTTAATTTAGCTCATTTTGAGGTAGGGCTGTACTAGAAACTCTTCTTTGCCCATGTACACCACTTGATTTCTGGAAGAATGGTGTCCAACTCTGGGTGGAAGGACAAATCACTCTTCCACGTTGCCCACAGGTCAACAGGGAGCATGGGGATGGTGCTGGTCCATCCACTGGTTTTGCAGCTCGGCACCACCGGGCACCTGGCAAGGAAGACCAGAGTTCAGCATTAAAGCCTTGAGACTGAGAACATCATGTAGTCCTGAAGCCTTAAATACCTCAAGTCTAGCAAAACTGTGAGCTGATGTGATCCAAGAGTTTCTAAAGCCATTTGGGGTGGATGTAGCATAGCTGTTTTCTGCCAAATCCTAGTTCTTGCTCCAAACAATGCAGCTTTTCTCTGCAATTCCTTTCACAAATACATTTATTGGGGGGAAAACAAGGTTGTTGAGGTGCTTGAAGTGTCTTAGCTGTTCTAACTTGATTTCAGAAGTTCCTGTGTCTCGTTGGTTTATGCATAAAATGGGATTGCAGTCCCTCTTGCACACGAAATACTTGAGAAGTATGAAGGCGTCACTGCTGTCTGTGGGAAGGAGCCCCACTGGATTTAGACAAGTAGTTTTGCTGTCGTGTCACCCTGAGGTTGAAGGCACATTCATTATGTACTTCATGAAGCTCCCAGCCCGGTCCCGGAGTCTGGCTCCCCAAGACGGGCTGGGTGCATGTTTTGGCTTTAGAAGATGTATTTTTGTGTGTGTGTTGAGCTTAAAAAGATGATCTTATTTTCTCAGGCTTGGGTCCTGCGTGCGTACATTTGCTTAACTTGCTCTTAAGCGAATGGGATTTCTCTCTTCGCTAAAAAGTAAACATGAGCATAAATATTTAAAGGATCACGGCTTAAGTTTGCAAATTCAAGACTTTCTCTAGCATTCCTTTGGACAAAAGCAGCATCGTCAGAGATTTTGGTCGTGTCTGGGTAGTTCCCTGTTCTGGGAAGAAGACTGTTGATTGTTTGGGCTTCCTGCTGCAAAAATGTTCTGCCGTGTTTTCAGGTTAGACGTCTGGGATTGTCCCAGAGCTTAGGCCTGGGTTTCTTATTGAATTGTAAGGATGAAATGCTGCTGGTGGGCTCTTCAGAATTGAGATTATTTTTATGGCCCTTTGTTTTTCTTTTACACGGGCCAATTTTTTTCATAGGCTTTTGGTCTATGGGTGAAGGCACACGTGTTCAGGATTGAGAATATAGAAACCAAACATGTGAAACTCTTGCCAGATAATGGATAATAACAGGGAAAAAGGGAAGTGAAATAGTCTCTGTTTTTTCTGTGTGACTCTGATTTTAGATCTTGGTAACATGTTTAGCAGGTTGAATGCCATGGTGTGATGTACGTCTCCCTCCTGGGATTGCATTGATGTCTTAAATTGTGTGTCTTAGGAATTGAAAATTTAAAAGCAAACTCAACAAACCATATGACCTCAGAAAATGTCAAAATTCAGAAGGGAAGCATGTTGAATAGTGATTTTAGAGTTGAACTAGTTTTTATCTGTTTTTAAAGTATTATCAAGAGTTACAGCTCTACTAATCATCATGGGAGCATTTTTTTTTTTTCTGTGGGGAGGAATCCTGTAGTGGGTAACTGTGGAACCCATTACAGATCAAGTGAGAGCAGTATGTCTTTGCCCCAAATGCTTTTTATTTTAAGAAACCCCCTATGATTTTAATGCTACCCAGTTGTTTATTGCTGCTTCTACGTTATCTTTTTTTTTTCTTTCCATTGCTTTCCACCAGGGGAGGACTGTAGGATCATTTAGGTCAAAAAGGACCTCAGGAGGTCATGTGGTCCAAAATTCTGCACCCGGCAGGGTCAGCTGCAAGGTCAGACTGGGTTCCTTGCAGCTTTAGCTGTCTCACGTTGGTGGTCTTCCACCAGTGGTTTGCAGGTTGCAGGAAGAGGAGCGAAGGGGAGGGGAGTGTTTTGGGCTGTACCAAGTGGAAAGTGTCCAAGGAGAGCAAGATTGTATGTGATCTGTGGCAGCCCTTGTTCATGCAGCACATTCTTCCACTTGCAAGCATGTTGAACTGCCATTTTACTCTGCATTTCCATGATTTCATTAAGCAGTAGCAGGCTTCTGTTGAAAGGGGATCTGTCCTGGCTGAAGGGAGAGGAGCAGGCATAGTCCCTCCCCTGGGCTGATTTGCTGATAAGCAGCCCAAAGCTGGCAAGTGGCCAGCCTTGGAGTGTTTTGATGGAAACTCCTCGGTGGTGAGATGGTCACACACCATTTTTCTAGGCAAAGTGAAATAATAAAGAAATACTCGTTGATTTAAGGATTTAGCTACTCCCCTGTTCCTTCTTGCATTGCGGTTTGTCTTCAGGCATGGGTGGGCATTCCTAGGGAGGGGGATGAGGTATCTCTTTCTTGTGTAGCGTTCTGGTATGCCTTTGACTGTCCACAATGTACCAAGGCATGGCTTGGCACCAGCTTTGTCAAATGAAGCTGTGGGTCACTATTTTGGGCTCTGTTGGTGTTTCTTGTCAGCCCTTTTTTGGGTTTCTCTAAGAGCCTTGTGAAGAGACAGAGCCAGGGCTCCTGCCAAGCCCGTGGTTGCCAAGGGAGATGAATCTTAAGAGTGGGATGCCTGTGGTGCACTGAGGGTGTCCCAGGTACAAGCTGGGGTGTGCTTGGACCCTTTGAGGTACAACTCTCCATCCTCCACCAGGAATGTTGATAGGGTCCCCTTGGTTGCATCTTCTTGCTGTTGATGTGAGATAAGCACGTGGGGAGGCTCAGCCAGCTGTGTCTCATCCAAGCTCTTGGTCATCCAAGCTTTCTTTTTTTGCAGCTACAAGCCTGACTTAAAGCAAGATGTCCATGTAGTTCTGCCATGGTCTTCCTTTTTCTCTCTCTTGGCTTCTGGTGTGCATTTAAAATGGCTCCTTCAGGTCCCAGAGAAGGTTTCTGAAATCCCTGTGGGTGTCGAAGGTCCCTAGGAGTAGGCTGGCTGTAGATCTAGGTCATTCTAAAGTTGCCAGTGTCAAAGGGAGGGCTGGGTCAGGCCCTTCCAACCCTGATGTCCTCTGTGGTTCAAAATGGGTGCTCAGCTTCTCTAAGAAAAATCATCTTGATTTCCATCCTGCATCTTGTGGGAGTTACTGCACATATCTTGTAGAACCAATGGGGAATAAGCAGTGATGTGTCCTGCTTGGGTGTTGCATGAGGTAGCAGAGGAAAAACGTATTTTAAAATGCACAGAAACACTGGATTTGGTGAGTAATGGGCTGCTCTTCAGTATTTTTACCACTTGATAGTTAACCATCTATTGAGGACCCAACTGAGCATACTGGGTATGCAAATACTGATTTTCCTCCTGCTCTTATTTTGGTTACCACCTATATTTATGTAAAAATAGCAAAAAACATGTGGGTTTCTACATCAGATTTGAGTCTTATTTGCTGATGTCTTCACCTTGAATCATTTCTGTTATGACCAAAATTACCTTGAATTAGTGACTCCTCCTTTGGCTGCCTGTTTAGTCTCTGCTTTAGGCCACCAAACACTAATAGTCTGACAGCTCTTGTGCTGTTTTTAATGAAAATTTTTCTGATGATCATCTATTACTTGTAAAGCATGACCTTTACAAAGGCACATGATCCTGGCTGTGGTATGTCATGGTGGATCATTGATGGAAGTGGAGTGTCTGACCCATATAGATGTATCTGTGAAAAGTCTGAGCTTCAAAACCACCCCAGACCATGAATGTTTTTGATAGACCGCCAAGAATTCTTTTATTGTATTCAGCATCTGCACCATTAGTTTTAAGGGATGAACTTAAAACAAGTTAACTGAAAATATTTACTTTAGAAGGCTTCCGTAAGCCAAATGTCTTTTTATACTTTACATAAATATGTAGACGGAAATAAAATTCTCAAAAACGTTGACATTTTTTCTTTGGCAGCTCTTGTCCAAGAACTGTTAGGTTGGTTTACGCTTGTTGGGTACATAGGACAACCTTCCCCGGGAGGAATTAGTAAATGATTTAATTGTTAAGGAATGTGTTCCCATTAGGCAAAAATAAATAAATAATTGAATGCAGTAGATCATTAGAGATGTAGCACTTGATTAAAATGGTGTCAGCCAGCTTTTTACAATTTCTGAATACGTATTTTTTTGGAATAGGGACGTTATGTTGGTAAATAACCCTTCTTGGAGGTTGCTTTGAGAAATACAAATGCAGGAGAGCCAGTCCCTGCTCCTTAATTCACCAGTTGCTCAGTAAATGAGGGATAATTATGTGGTAAGGATGGCTGAACAACTCGTGCTCCAAGAGGGACTTGGACAGGTTTCACAGCAGAGCCGCTGTTTCGTCTGCTTCTTTTCGTCGGAAAATATACAGCCCTGCAGCAGGGAGGGCCTGCTGGAGAAGGCTGCAGTGGACAGGCGACTGGGTCTGCGTTTGGGCCACCTCATTTGCAATGTCTCAGTAAGCAGCAAGAGGGGCACAGCTACTTGTTTTACCCTTCATGGCAAGAGAATGCACAAACAATCTGCAGAGGCAGGCGCTTGTGTTCCACGGCCGCAGAGCAGCCCCGCTCCCCGTGGCCGTCGCCTCTGATAAGCTTATCCGGAGGTGCTTCACCGTGCCGGGCAGGTAAGCCAGGAGATAGGAGGACAATGCAGAGCAGAGGTCAGGTTTGAGGGGCCTGCAGCAGATAACGAGGAATCTTAAGAGTATTTCCAAACTGTGAACAGGATGAACTAACCAAAAGCAGATGTGATTTTAGAAACAAAACCTGCTTTTTCTGCTCACTGCAGAATCTTCTTCAACTCCAATGATTGCCAAGTGCATCGTGACTTGTCGAAGCACAGGACCTGTTTCAAAGTGTACTTGCACTTCTTCAAATAAATCTTCAATTTCACTGCAATCTGCAGTGATTTAATTAAGGAATTTATTAGCATTAATAAATATCAGCAGTAATGTTCCTTCTTGTAGGCCTGAAATGGTATCTCTAAGAAATACATTGCCAAGGAAGATGACTGAGCAGCAGTTGCCCCTCACTTGCCCAGCCATGTTTGCTACTGCTCTGTGCAGGAGACATGGACTCGTGTTGTTTCAGACACAAATCCTTTTTTATTTACAGTAGGGGAGCTGCAGGCCTGCCTTCGAACTAGTTGTTTCTGAGTTCAGCTCTGCTGTATGTTCTGTTTTTATTCCTTTCCCTCCATTTATGGAATAACACAAATAGCCATTGCTGCTCAGCTGCGGTGAGCAATAGCATAAATATGCAGGGAAAATAAAAATAAATACATATCTATATATAAAAGAAATAAAGCACCTCAGCAAATGGGGTAAGGATAATGAAACACAGAAATAAGTGAGCACCAAAATCCATGTCTGTGTATTGAGAATTCATCCTTCCACCTGGAAGCCTTTGCTGGAGAGATCTGAAAACTGAAACAAGGGTGAAAAAACCCTTCCCTGAATATTTTCCTGTATTTTGTTCTTGTTGAAGGAAGGTGTGAATCTCACCTGCAGTGTTTGCTGGCTGCGTTTTTAGCAGCATTAGGGGTTTCCTCCTCTGGTTTACTTTCAGCTGTCCTGCTTAAATGCTTTAATTTTTGTTTTGTCTGGGAAGACGCACAATTTGAGGAGTAAAAGCTGAATGAAAAGTTTTGTGCAGTTGTTATAGTCTAAGAAATGGCCCCTCTGCGAGATCTCCTGTAGTAAATATGAATAATGTTCAGTTGCAGGCAAAACACATTTAAAAACTCAGTTTTCAAGTAGCTCAGTGTTGATATTCGTGTTTCAGGCTGTGTGGTTGGGAGATTGCAATCTTCTCACTTGTGTTAGTTTTTAGTAAAAATCCTTGAGCAAATCTCTTCTTTGAAGAAAAAAAATCTTGAAATTAAAAGCTGCAGAGATGGATTTTAAACACGGGAGGTGCAGTTTTTCTGAGTTATAAGTTAATTTTACTTGAGTGTGGGCTGTCCCCTGCATTGCGAAAGGTGTTTGGTTTTTTGTAGGACTGGATCAACTTTTCTGTTTAGGTTTTCTGGGAGCACTAATCTACATACTTTTCATTCAGGTATGCTCTTCAGGGGGTGGATAGGACAAATATTCAAAAAACTTGAACAATTTTCCTTAGGTGAAGGATCATTACAGGTTCAGGTGCTGCCATTATTAGTGAGACTCCCACCAGCTGCTGTTTAATTTTCTAAATGTATAAATGTCAAAATTCCTGATCGTTATAGAAGTATGTGTGTTTGTGTGCTTTGGGGAGCTTGAGCCCTGAAACACCTGGAGACATTCAAAACCCACCTGGATGCAGTCCTGAGTAATGTGGTCTAGGGGATCCTGCTTTAGCAGGGGAGTTGGACTAGATGATCTCTAGAGGTCCCTTCCAACTCTGACAGTTCTGTAATTCTGTAATATTTAGCGAATTGATGCCAATGGATTTGAAGAGAGCCTCAGTCTGAGCTGGTAATGCTGATTAATTATCAAAAAATACAGCTGTTTTGGTTTCTGTGAAAAAAGTTTTGTGGGATGCAAAATAATTGTAAAGCTGCAAGGTCAAGTGTGAAAGTTGAGCAGAAAATTGTGAGTTAGGGGGTTGGTGCACACCACTGTCATGCTTTGGAGACTTCAGGATTCTTCTGGTGGGGATCTTCTTCAGAAACAACCTCTTCAGATGGGTGCTCTGAGACCTTAGAGTTGGGAGAAGTGAGTTGGAAGGAAGCAAAGCTCAAAGCTAAGAAAAAAAAAATTGCTCTGGTTGAGTTTTGGAGCATTTCCTTGGGCTGTATTACCACCCTATGTGAAGCTCAAGACAGAAGATGCCATGGTGGCTTGGAGGATGTGGGTTGGGCTCAGGTTAGAGCTGCAGGCTTTGACATCACTGTGTGATTTTGCTGGCATCACTGAGTACTTGTTTCTTCATTCTGCACCTTCCAGTGCTCAGCAGGTCTGCAAATCTGGACCTGAACTGGTTTCTGGGGGGGTTTTGTAGGTTTTTCGTTTGGTTTGGTTTGGATTTTTGGTGTTTTGTTCTGGTTTGGTTTGGTTTTTTTTTCCCCGAGTACTAAAAATAGCCACAACTCTGGTCACCTGGTAGGAAACATTGGCTATTGTAGAAGAGGCAAGTAGGGAAATAAATCTTGTTTGGTGGCATTTACTTGCTGATAAGACTATTTTTTTAAATGTGCTTCCTTTCCTCATTCTCTTCATGCCTTCTCCTTTCTCAAGGAGCAAGGTGTGGGTCCTTCTGATGCCTCAGTGCAGAACTGAATTCGTCTCTGCGTCTCCTAGATGTGCTGAGGTATGCAGCAGTGCAAGTCCTGGGAAGGGGGGCTTAGGGTGGACTGCTGTGCAACTGTGTATTATTGTGAGGAAAACAAGTATTTTCCTCATGTTACAAAGTATGCCCAAGGGATTAGTGTTGCAGGGGAAATTTCCTATTGGGTTAGCTGCATCATTCATCATAATATGCCTGAAATTGGTGAATACACATTTGCTGTTGCTTTTATATATATATATTTTTTTAAAAAAAAAAAAAACTTTATTTCTGATCTGAAGCAGTTAAGGCTGCAGCCTGGGTTAATTTTTTTTTTGGGGCAAAAACAATACGAGGCAGTTGCTGTGGTCTGCAGGGTGTGGCTCGGAAAGGTCTTGTTTCTGATTCTCTTTGCTGGGCTGAGCAACGGCTAATTATAGAGACAAGCTGGGGAAGGAAGAGAGCGGGGTCAATTAGAGCATCCAGCAGAGTTTCCTTTAAATTAGTGGTTGGCCTGGGTAGATTAAAAAAAACAACAACAATGAAGAGGCATGGAGTGAGATTTCAAATGTCCTGGTGTAGAGCAAGGTCGGTGGCTACAGTAGATGATGTTTTGCAGTTTTGGTTTAAGTAAAGAACATGTTGAATTAGCAGTTTTATGAGCAGAACTGAACTAAAAAGACTGGAGAGAGATTACTGCTGGTTTTCCTCTTTGATATGTTTTTGAATAGCAATAGGTTGTGATAGTGAATGAGGCAAAGAAATGCCTGGTCCCCAACCATTGAGTAAAGTGACTTTTCTGTGAAAAAGGAATTGTGTGATAATTTTAAGTCTTTAGTACTCAAAATGTTGTATTTCAAGAAAAAGAATACTTTGCCCCCTACATCTTAGGTAAATGTGAAATGGATCCATTTTGGATGTGTTTTATCCCTGGTTGGATAGCAAACTGAGGCTAAATCTCTTTTTCTTGAGGCTGCCTTTGGGTTTAAAAGTAGTTTTTTTCTTTTCTCTTTTTCTTTTCTTTTTTTTTTTTTTTTTCTGGATTTATATGTTAACTAACTCAGATTAGAGGAGACAGTATTTTAAGAGGTGATGGAGAAGCAGTGCAAGCTCTTGGCTCATAGCTCTGTGGGTGTGGAGAGCAATAAACCCTTATGCTGACTGGAATTCATGCAAGCCAGTAAAAAAAAGCTTTTATTGTGCTCTGACACCAGATGATCTTTTGGTCCCTTAACACCCCCTTGTCTCAGTGTTTCTCCTTTTAGGAAAAAAAGCCTTGCTTGGCAGACCCTCCCCATTTCTGCAGTGTGTTTTTACTTCTCCTTTGCTGGACTGCCTGCCTGGCAGCATGCAATTACAGAGAATTGCTGTGCAGAAATGGAGATGGTAGAGCAGGGAGAAAAATCCCAAGTTTCATCTCTGCTTTTCAATCCAGATTGGCAAGTTCCTTCTGCCGGTGGCATGACTCATCCTGGGCTTCCTCGCTGGAGGCCGCTTCTGGCAGGGCATCAAAGGAGCAGCCTGTGCTTTCAAACCAGAGCTGAACCAGGATCTTCCTTGAGTGAAGGCTGTTTTTCTGGTCTGGGAATCTCTTGTTGCGTGGACAACAGTGAGATATGCCCAAATCTTAAGGGAATTTGTGATGAACTGGATCAATTCATCCTAAGGGTGAGAAGGGCTTCTTGTCACTGCTATGAGCAGTCCACAGGTCTTGCCCAACTGGGGATGTGCTACAAAAGGCCCTTTGGGATCGATACAGTCAGCAGAACAATTTTTTTTTCACTTTTTAGTTTCTTTTGTAGGGTTTTAGTGTGTCAGTTAGGAAATCCTTAGGCTGGGAAGGGAATTTTTAGGTTTCTTTTTCCTGAGGGTGTAGGTAGAGGTGCAGGGCTGTGATGCCAGTGGAGACTCCTGCCCTCCTCTCATTCGTTCTCCTGCTAAAACATTTCCCTCATTTTTGGTTAAATCAAGTTAGCTTTAAACCTGTGAAAGACTAACTTTTTTATCATAAACTTATTTATTCACAGCAAGGAACATGAGCAGTTCCACAGGAGGAGTTCAGGATGGTGCTGCTGACAGGGAGAGGCACAGCTGGGCCTAAGAGAGGACGTGGGTCTCCAGGGCATGTCACCAGTGACTTGATGCACGAACCTCCTTGTTGTGAGCTTACTCTTGGTTTTAGGGACTTTCTTCAACTGAAAAGTATTGTCAATGTTTTGTAGGCTTTCTAATGTTATTTTATAAATGGTTTACAGTATTTGTAGTATTTGTAGGCTTATTCTATTTTTTTCTTGTAGTTCCAGGGTTCCCCAGGCATCTTGCAGAAGTTGTTGCAAACGACTTCGTTTCAGATGGATCCATAGGGTCTGTCAAGGAGGGTGACAAAATCTATAGGATAGTGCAGGGTCTTGGCACACCTACAGCCTTGGCTGTGGGATTTGTCTGTGTTGTAGGTGTCGTGTCAGGGAGAGAAAAGCTTGAGAGAATATGAAAAGGATGTATAAATATTTAGAGGCTGCCTCTTTCAAATGTGTGAAGGGAGAGTCTTGGAAAATCATGAAAGTAGTGGGTTGGTTTTGGTTTTTTGTTTTTTTCTTAATGGGTTGGAAATGGAGATTGGTGTCCTGAGCTGGCAGAGGAGTCAGCTTCTTGATAGTGATCTTAAGTTATACACAAGGAAGAGCCTTAGAGGTACAGATAAAAAATGCAAAGCTAATTCAGTAAGGATGCATTAGGATGCAAAAGAAGAGCAGTATGGTCATATGAAAATCATGATTTTTTGCTGCAATGTCCTGGCAGGTTGGGGCAAGATAAGACTGCCTTTCCCCCTGTCTGAGGGAAGCTGCTCCACCAGCTGAGATAAATGCCCAAGAAGGGAGTTTTACTGTTTTTTTTCCTGTTTCTGTTGGATTTAGTCCCCTCAATGTTTAATAGACAATGACATTTAAATTCTGTGTCACCCTGGTTCCTCTCTTGCCACTGCGTTGCTTACATGTTTCTTTTCTTTGCCCACTTCTTGGTTATTTCATGTGCGTGACAGAGGCTGCAGCTCAGAGCTGTGGTGGTTTTCATATCACCTTCTTGTTCTGCATCAGTATCAGGCAATCCCTGCTGTTTTGCAGGGCTGCTGTGATGCTTTTAAAAAAAGTGCTTCAGTATACTTATATTTTTTTCAGCTGGTGTCTGTGCAGTCCCTCCTCTTTTTTCTTGTGCAACATTTTGTGACAATTTAGGACATTTAAAAAACAAAGTTCCTACTATTTAATGCAAAGCCATCGAAACTTCACATTTTTATTTTGGATTGTTTCCCACAAAGCATAGAGTTTATTTTCCATGTGTCTCTGATCTGTCAGCACAACTGTTGATAAGTATTGGAGCAAGTGAAATTTCTCTGTGTTGCCAAGTTATTTTTTGCTATTTGGTTTCTGAATTAATCCTTTAGCTGAGAGCACTTAATTGCAAGGTATTGCCATTTGTGAGGTGCTGGGTGTATGTGATGGCCAAGCTGGCTCTATTTCTAATTAACAGTTTAGGTAGTTATATCTGAAAACCATACCTAAACATGGAAAATGGCTTTCTGTAGGCAGGCGTGCTGAAGAAGGTAATTCTTTGTTAGGTCTGTGTTAATGATTTTAGTAGTCTTATTTAATTTTGCATGTGTTCAGATTTCTGGTCATGCTCAGTGCTGCATTTTATTTTTTTCCCCTCTTACCGTACATCAGCCTCCTCAAAACATTATACCCTGCTTTAATTTTCTCAATTTCCTATGATTCTGGGTTAACCCTCTTTTCAGGAAATCAGTGGCTTCCTGCAGACTATTTGTAGTTGCTGTTGGCCGAGAGAAGTGAGGTGATGTCTACGCAATGAAATGTGATGAAGCCTTTGGGAAGATTAGTTTGGAGGTTCCTGGGCGGAGTTTTTTGTTTGCTCAAGGTATTGTCGAGGTGAAAACCCGCAGCAGTGGCACTGGCATTAATCTTATTTACTAGTGTTTGAAGAATATCTGATGCTATTGTCTGTTCCTTCATACATGAAATCTAATCTCTGCTTGAATCAGCCTTTGTAATAAGGCTCCTGTTTGATAAGCAAGTAGACAAGTATTAGGGCATTGCCACCAAGGGCCGAGATAAAGTGGCCGAGCTTGAACGTAGGTTATTTATGCACAGAAAACAAACTTATCAGCGTTTCTGAATTACCCCTATTGCAGAGTGGACGCTCCTGCCCTTTAACAAAGCTGGATTTAGCTAGATGGCTTCTTCTCTGTCACAGGAATAAAATACTTTTCTACGTGGATGGTATTTCTGGTGCTGCCTACGGCGTGCATGCAGAAAATGCATGAAGAATCCGGCGTCCGTGGGCAGCTCCCGCGTCAGCCCAGGGCTTCCAGAGCTGTGGCTGAAATATGTGCAGCCTGTTCCCTTGGCGCCTACGTGGTCCAGTGACCTGGCAAGGAGGAGGATGACAAGGACCAGAAGCCATCGCAGAGAAAACCACTTGTCTGTCCTACTCTGGAGCAGAAACATCCTGGAGCTCAAGCATCTTCTGCCGTGCAGCGTAATGAGCAAGTCAAGCTGCACCGAGCCTCAAAGCTTGAGCAAAATGTGGTGTGGGTGTTGGAAGGTGTCTGGTGGTGTGGGGCTGATGGCTGGTATTTATTAAGTTCTCATCAGGCTCAGAAAACCTAGGCATAAGGGAAGATAAAATAATGTTAAATAAGGTAATTCTAAAGTGTCTTCATGATTTTCCAGAGTGCTGGTGGTTGCGGCGTGGAATATTTTTGCTTTTTTGGGGGTAAACTGGGGAGAGAAAATTCCTTCCAGAGGTGATCCTGCAGCTGGTGATAGAGGTTGCAGTAGGGTAGAGATGGCAGGTGTTACAGACAGGAGGCTTTTTCTTCCTTTCCTTATGCAAAGTTACTGTTGCAGGGGAATCCTTTGCAAAGTAACACCAAGACACCTGTTGGAAACCCCCCCTAGTTAACTCTTGCAAAGCATAGTAAAGAAGCCCATGAAATGGCCATGCTGGAGATGAATCTGAAAATGCATTGAAGTTTTTTATCATGTTATGGCAGATCAAGTAAATACTCTCACTTCATTGTATTTCTATGTAAACTCATTAGCTAACCTTTTCCACTTAATATTTCTCCTAATTCATATTTTGAATGCCCTAGTGCCACCATTTCGTGTCTGTGTTATTAATCTGATGTAGTTGTTCTTTGTGCTGGTGTATAACTGTGCTTTGGTTTGCTCTGGTTGTGGTGCAGAGCAAAGGGACCTGAGGAACCTCGGGGAGATATGGGAGTACTGAACGGGATGGGAGTGGGAGGTAGCAGACCTCGTAGTACTACAAAGGAATCATCAACTTAGGTAATTCCCATGGGGGTAATTCAAAATTCAGTTTGAATGGTCCGTAAAATGTCCACATTGATTTTGAAACCTCCTGTGTGTCCTGATCTTGCGTTGTTTTCCTCTCATTTGTTTTCCTGCTGTCATTTGCCAGAAGAACTCATGGGACTAAAACTTCCTAACATCTTCTGGTTGGTATTGGTCTAGTAACCTTCTGCCTGTGTCATCCTCCTTAAAACTGAACTCGTGACCAGAGTCCTTAGGCATGGAGAAGACAGACAGGCTGATGCACACTTCCCTTTGGAAATTTCACCAAATCTTTCTATTGGTTGCTTTGTGGGCCTCTCAACGTAATGGGATTTTGTGTGGTTGGTGTGATGAGCCTCCACCTGACTCATTTGGAGTGGGGTAACCCCTTTGCCACCTGCCTGATCCAAAGTTTTGGACACTTGTATGTACTATTGGCACATGAAACGTCAAAAAATACTCAGCATCCCTAGAAATGTTTTCAGTTGACAAGTTGACTGGTGAGCTCACCTCAAGTTTGGCTTTCCTCATTTCCCATCACAGAAGGCAACGGCCGGATGATCCCAGGGAGGGAGTGTAGCAGAGGATGTTCCCTCCTCGGCAGGAATGTGCTGTCCCACTTCATTTACTTTGCTTGATCCAATGCTTCTCATCTGCTTCAGTGGAAAACCAGCTGGTTTAACTTCCCCCGGTGAAGATGGATGCTCTTTCCCCCAAAAAACCCAATACCTGGCAAACCAGTAAGGGGCAACCTGAAACGAGATTTCATCCCTTGTAATACTCACATGGAGGGCTGTGGCAAGGACCTGCTGGGATCCAGGTTATTTGTTGATAAAAACAAATTAAAAGTGTGTTTTCCATGGCTGCTTGTCGAAGATGCCTTTTTGATTTATGTTCTTGCATCTTTTGCATCTGAGATGAAAACCAACGTGGCTAAATGATGAGGTTCAGGGTGATAGGAGCCAAACAGATGCACTTCAGAACATTAAACTTCAATCTTGGATTGACTTAGCTCATTTCCTAGTGTCATTACATTATCTGGATGATAAATGTGCTTTAGTTGTGTGATCCTACACTGCCTGTATTTTTAAACATTTTTTTATCACGCCTCCCTTCTGTTGATCTCATCACATAGCCAAGTTAATAGATTTCAGGCAGTTTCATTTCCATACCATATGTTCTCTAAGGCGTTTTGGAGGGATAATTATGCTTCTGTGTTGTGTTTCCCCCTCGGATGCCACCAGGTACTGTGTTTTTCAGGTAGCAGAGGTAGGCATGCACGTTCTCAGAGAAGCTCTGAGATGACCTGTGTTTTCTGAAGGTGCCATCTCCTGTTGTCTTTTAGAGGAGCCAGGGAGGATGACACCTGGGTTGTGAAGACAAGGAGATCAAATAGTTACTCTGGAAGGTTTTATTAGACTTATTTAACCCCCCCAGCCCACTGGTGGGATATTTCCTTGAAGAGCAACTTCTAAACCATTATTTCTAGAACATTAATTACTGAGCAAGGTAGGAGTTCGTGCTGTAACTGTTAAGTACTGCAGTGAATGTAAAGGATCAAGGCAAAGCAGGATGTTTCCTGCTTAAATGACCATAGCTAAATGTAAATGATAAAACTGAATTATGCACTCAGAGAATGCTCAATCTCTTTTGGGAAGGATATGGTTTTTTTTTCCTATCTAACAAAGCGTGATGGGTACTTGAAGAATAAACTGCTGCAGTTACAAGCTGCTGCTGCTGCTTCACTAATTTACCTAAATCACTAGAGTAACGTACTGAAGGTGACATTTAACACCATCTGGATGGTACTAAATACTTTGAAAGTTTCTTTCTTCAAGCAAGTATAGTAGTTTATTTTAAGTGGCTTGTGTTAGAGGTGAAGAGGTTGTCCTTAGACTGAAGTTTGGAGGAAAAAAATTCAGTTGGATTATTTCCTAACTTAATGGGGCTGGGAAATTTCCTCTTCCTCATCCACAATTCCTTAGGGTTTGTGTTTTTCAATTCAAATATGATTTTTTTTTTATGATAGCAAAAGCTTAAGGAAAGCTGAAAATCCATGAGACTCGAGTCTGAAGTCAATGAGGACAACCAAGAAGACAACAGCTGGTTTTCTATGTGTGTGTCAGAGTCCAAATACTAACAGCTTAAAAATCATTGATGCCCTTAAATGGCTGAGTGACTTTAGATTGCTTTCTGCCTGCAACAGAGTTATAGATAAGGATAATGATCTAAACTGGTTAAAATACATCTTTCTGTAGAAAGTGAGTTTTGGGCTGAGGATGGAAAGACAGGATAAAGTAGGAAGGAAGTTTTCTATCTTGAAAAGTCAGCAGAACTTCATGTTTCTGATCCAAATCATGGTTTGCAATCCCGTGTGTGCAATGTCAGTGGAGGTATATCAGGGGCAGCATTTTAGAGAGGGGGAAACAGGAATGGGATGATTATGAAAAGAAGGAAGAACTTTTCATATTGTTTTATCTCTTTCTCAAAAAAAGAAAGAAATACAGCCAGTGTGTTAATGTCAGCAAAAGTAAAGAAATAAGGAGATCTATTTCAGTCCTCTGTGAACAATGTGTGTTGATTAACTTGGCATTCCTCAGATCAACTCAGATGAGTCCTAAAACTATTTCTGTGAGATCAGTGTGTCTCAAAATTTCCTTTTTAGTGCATTTTTGATTTATCCTTAGTGTATTTTTAAATTTGCAGGAATAACACGCCTACACCTTCTTCTGACAATGTTCATGCTGGCAGCCAATCTTTCTTTGGAGCTCCCTGTGTATGGGAGAAGTGTCACGTCTGTGTGTGCCTGATGAGAGCTGAGAGGCAGCATCTGCTCTGGGATGGAGCAGTGATCACTGTGGGGTGACAGTGGAGAAGATGGCTTGGTGTGTGTTGTGGCCCTGGGCAGCTGCCTGTTGTGGCCAGCGCCACTGTCCTAACCTTTCTGATTCTGCCTGTGAAATGGAGTGCAAGCAATTGCAAAAACCAATAGGTTAAATATATTTTTTTAATACTTATTCTATTTTGTTGCTGGATCCCCTCTTCATATCCCCCCTCTCCCTTTTTCATGATGACCTTGCTTTGCCTCCAGCGAGAAAATTCAACTAATTTTGTTGACTTGTCTGTTTAAATACTCATTATTGGATTTACCTGACCTCTTTTTCTGTTGTGGAGAGTTGTGCTGGCCTTGTGCCAGCTGAGTAATTTGTAGTGATCTGAAAGCATTGGGTTAAAATGGTTTATGGCCCCTCTCTCCTCACTTCTGCTTTAAATAAAACAATTCTCATGAAACTTCTAGGTATGTTCCTTCTGTTGCAATAAATCCTTTGTGTGCGAAAGAGAGAGACATGATTCATGCCCAAGGCTGAAGATATTTTAGCTGAAATATTTACAATATTGCTGAATGTGAAGAAAAAATGTAGTAAGTTGAGAAAAGTAAATGATGTAACTTTTTAGGCAGGATCTTGGAAAGTGCATTTTTATTGAGGTGACTCCAGGGAGAGGTTTGTGATCTTGCATCATACTTTAAAGTTGCAAAAAGTGTGGTTTCACTTTTATGGCCAATGTGTGATTCTTGTAAATCAGGTTCTAATATCGGGGAAAATACCTTATATTTTCTAGGTGATAATGTGCTGGTGGAAAACCATGTAGATCTGGCTGTTGTGGAGTGCCTGTAGTTCCCGTCTCAGTTGTCCTTCATGTAAATAAAAGGTAGAAATGAAACCAGTTGTGTTATCTGAGCCTGTTCAGCTACAATCAGCATTGCATTTCAGTTTCTTCAGATAACACACGGCCAGCCTTGGCTGTGTTCTGTCCCTTTCCAAGGGCAGGGATGCCAGCCTGTTGTCGTGCTTTATCCCAAAGACATGGCCTGTTCCGTGTCTGCTCCCGGGTGTGAGACTGGGGAGGTTTGATAGAGGGATGCCTGGTGGTCCTGGCTTGGTTTTGGGTGGACTCATGGTCTTTGTGAAGACTCCTGTGTGCTCACGTTTCTCATCACTATGCACTGGTGTCCAGAATACCCGATACAATATTTAGAGTTGGGGCAACATTTGGGAAACTGTGGTCTGCCTCTGGAAAGGATTTGTTTATAGAGGTGGAATCAAGTGAAGGGTCCTGACCAGAAACAGGTGAATGTTATGAGGACCTTGCTTGCTTTGACAATCCCTTCTCCTAGGATGTTTGGAGACAGAAAACAAGGTCTAGAAATCGTTTCAAGCTTATGTGTAGGGTATTTGGTTGCTCTGTAATTTAAAAGTCATAATAATAATTTTTAAAAAGCTTTAAGAAACTTAAGGATTATGTTAATAATAAATTCTTAACTGCAGATTTATTAAATGCAGGATTACCCTTTTTCTGTTTACTGATGGCATCTTTATAGTAGCAAAGTCTCTAAAATATACTCTTAATATTCTTTACAAAGGAAGAGGCTTAAAACCTGTGTGTACTGCTGTTTTTGGAGGATATCTGTATTTCCTCTCCTGTGTCAGGTGGAATCGATGGTTTTCTGTACTAAGATGCAGAGATTGCTTGATTTTTTTGTGGAAAAGAGGCACCTATACTTCCCCTTGGGAAGAGGCACCTCTGCTTCCCCTTGAACAGGGAAAAGAAAAATTGGGAGAGACAGATGGGCATAGATAGGGTAGGAAGTAAAAGGTGAGGGGGCCTAATGACTTTCTCTGGAATAACCCTGTAACTGAAGCTAATAGTCATTGAATAATCAGAAGAATCAACTTTGAAGTGTTCAAATGCAAAATATCCTAGGGGAGGCTTTAGATTTGTAGCAGCTTTCAAAGGAAATGAATATACGATGTGGAAGAGAGATTTTTCTCTTGCATTTGGCACCCCTCAAAGCAGCTAACCACGTCTGGGTAAGGCCGATTATCTGCTGACTGCAATTAGCACAGCCGCCGTCTCCGGGGCTGCTCCCTGAGCTGTCCTGTGGTAAATGCACCAACAGATGCTAAACAAGCAGTTTTGCAGACCTGGCTTAAAACGGTTTCTTGTTCTCCCCGTGATGTTTCTGCTAGAGATGTGTAATTATCTTTGAGATGTTTAATGCTTTGGTGCTCACTCTCTCATTTAATTTCTTAAACCGTCTGAGGATGCTTGATCTCTAATGCTGCAGCCTCCCGGAGCTGTGTGCTCGACGACCATTTGTTTTCCATTTGCTTTAATCTTTCCTTTTTGAGGATTGATCAGATCAGAATTTCTTTTCTGTAGCGGTGTTCTAATCTAATGAAAAGTCATGCCTGCCAATGGAAAAAAGTGGGAGGGTCACACACCCACACACACCCCCACATACACCTCCCCCCCCGCCCCTGTAATTCTGGATGAAAAAATAGCCCTTATAAAGACAGGGAATACATGTGGAAGTTCAAGATACTCTGAACGGAAGAGAAAAATAAATACATTGTGTTAGTTTGAATTAAATATGCTCGGTTTTAATTTGTGCTCACTGAAGCATGAAAATCGTTCCACTACCAGTCTTGGGAATGTTTCTGTTCTTGTTGCTTGATCTCCAAAGAAACCAGATCTTCAGCTTTCAGACAAGATGTTTTTTTCAGAGCATATAATGAGATTCAGGCGGTTACCTTGATCAGCTTAATTCTTACCTTATTGGGCTAATATATTGATTTAAAAAAATAAAATTCATTTTCCGGAATGTGCTTTGGAATTTTATTTGCTCAACAGTTACATGCCTCCACTACCTTACTTTGTGTCGAGCACTGGCTGGGCTGCCTCAGGTGGCAGCTGTCATTGGGGTGCAACAATGACATTGTGCTCTGAGCTGCTATGTTGTCCTGACGCTGGGAAGGTTGAAATGAAATGCAAAGTCCATGTATGTCTTTGTCCCCCCGGTGTCATCTTAGCCTTTGTCTGTAAGTGCTGCTTGTTCTGCCTTGTGCTGGGTGGCCATATGGAGTTACCTGCCTGGCAGGTTTGAAAATCAGGATGCTTTCTTCTTAGCCTTTATTGGTGACCTACAATTAGCAAAAGGTGTGTGAACCCCCATAAAGCAGATTTAAATAACCCAGAGGATATCAGAGGCACCCTAAAATACAGATTTATTACTGCAGTGTGCTGTGTCACAGCCTCTGCTGGAGATACTTCATCATTTACTGCTTGTTTCATTTTAAAAAGGTGAATTAATGGCATGTGGCTTCCCTAGTGGATTCATCAGTTCCCTGGGACTGCTCACTGAATGTCACTGAATTTCTGCAGACTTTGCTGAAGAAAAGCAATAACTTGATGACCTCAAGGAGGAGCTGAATTTAGCTCGACTGGGACTTGTAGTTCCCATAGACCCATTAGGAGGTCTAGTCCTCGCTTGGTCAAGCATTTGTCTTGTATATGTGCTGTGTTTGGATGCTAGCACTGATCTCTTATGGACCATCCATAGCTTTTTGCCTGTGAAAACAAATACCATGCACATGTAGAAACTTCTCCTTTTGCTGCTAATTTTTAAAACCTAAACTGGTCTTTTCTATGACATTCCAATGCTTGTTTCAACTGAGCTAATAAAAAGGGGCCCCTGGTAATGGTACCTTCAATCTTGCAGAAGATAGCAGCCTAGTTAGTTACTTAGCGTCTCACCTCCATTTTTCAAAATGCAGCTTGATTTCTTCCTGTATTTCTGCTCCTAGACAATTAGTGGAGATGGAAACTTTCTCCATGTTGCGCCTGTTTGTTAGAAGTGTCTGTAATTCCCCAAAACAATCTCCTCTGCATAGTCTGTCCAGTTCTTACCTTTCTTATTAAAGGTGTTGAAAGTGATGCCAGGATAGCACTTAGTTTTCCTAGTCCTTCACATGAAATCCACAGCTTATTCAGGTATTTCACAAGCAAGTCAAGTAGCTGTTGATTGCAGGGCTGTGTCCTCGTGCGAGCTGCTGTAGAATTCAGAAACTATAGATAAAAATTTGGGAATAAAAAATTTGCCTAGGAAACGTTGCCCCTCTTAGGGCTAAGTGGACAAAAAGACAAGCTGCAGTGTGGGGATTTGTGCTAAAAGTACCAACTGTGCCAGCTGTGGTGGAATATTTTAATATATAATTAACATATAAGGGGTATTTCAACTAGCTGCCCCTTCAGTTTTAAAATATCAATGTTAATTAGTGAAGTATCTGCCTCAAACTAGTTTGATGACATGCATTATTAAATACTTGGATAGCTCCCCCTTTTTTCTTTTGCTTCTCTTTTTGATATTAATGTTTTCAAAGAACTGCAAAGCTTGTGTTTTCAGGTAGCTGACAATAGCTATTTTTAGTGAAGCTGTCATCTATAATTCAAGGGAGTTTTCAGTACTTCTTGGATTGTAAGAAGGTTTTGGTTTCATGTCCTGATGCATTCAGAACACTCTTCAAGTTTAAAAGCCACACGTGTGTTGTGGCACTTATCTGACAGCTTAATTTGAAGATTGAATGTATTGTTTTGTGGTTAGTTTAAATGCAACCTCCTATTTGTGCCCTTGCTTGTAAATTATCATAACCTGAGGGATTAATATTTTTTATAAATACAGCCTTTAGAGGAAAAAAAATACTTTATTTTTTTCCATAAACTAGTTTCTGGAAGTCTTGTTTAAAACATGATTCATCCTGTTTGGCATTTGTTTTGTTTGTTTCAGGTGTTTATTTTTTGGGTTTTCTTCAAGTGACTGAGCCGCTCTGGCAGTACAGGTTTAATATTCCTTTGCCTTTGATGTTGGATGGCACATTTCTGAATGCTTTAAGATCTGTTCCTTGTGCTAGCTTGGCTGTATGGAGGGTATATAGGCTGCTACCAGCTGTGCCTGAGGTATCCCTGGATGATGGGCTTGGCCCAGCACTTCCATGGGCTGGGGAGCAGAAGGATGTTTTCGGGTCAGTGCTACGAGCTTCTGCATAGTTCTGCGCTGAGAATAAGCACTAATTTTCTAGGGGTTTTAAGTGCTCAGTTTCAAGGAGTGGGAGCTACCTGCATGGTCTGGCTATACAGGCCCAGTTGCTAAATTATATAGGTTCAGTGAGGCACTAAACTGTTTTGGATGCTGAACTTTGAGAGGAGATGGATAACACATGGCATCATCTCTTACTTAGTATGAACCTGAATCTAGTCATGAGCTTTTTTCTGCAGTTACTGCTGCTGAGGGCTGACTTCAGTTTATTGCAGAAAAGAGGATTCTCTGTGGGGAAATGATTTCATCTGCAGATGGAAAACGGGAAGGAGGTGCAAGCAGAAGTGGCAAACCGGAGGACAAAACTCGCACACGTTTTGCAGTTAGTTGAGGGTTGCCTTCATTTAAGGAGGATTTTAAAAGAACAAGGATGGGCTTGTGTGGAAGCCATGGTGATTTGTGTTTCTGAAACAAGAGCTTTAGCAGAAGAAACCACAGTTGGCAGCTGCAGGGGTTAGTGTGCATGCTACTGTAAGAATATGGACTTCCAAAAAGAACTTTGTTCCTGTTGAGATGCTTGAGAAAAGCTGAATTGTAGTGTTGCTTAAAGAATATGAGGCAGAGCAGAAAAACTGGAGAATTAGGTGTTTAAACTCTGACTCATTAAAAAGCATGCTTTACCTAAAGTGTTAAAAAATGCTATTTGGCTTCTGACCAGCCAGAGTTGCTTTTTATCCTTCATTTAATCCTGAGGAGTATAGATCTTATCAGTAGGAAAGTTGGAAGCATCTTCTGGCAGAAGAGAAAGCTCAGGTTTTTGTGTTGATGGGTCACCGGGACCAGGCAGGTAATAATTTTTGTGAAATGTAATAAAGTTGTGTTGATAACATTAGAAAATTTTATTTGAATTAGATCATTTGCCAAAAAGAGCTTTTTGTGAGAAGGCTTTAAAATCGTCCTTTTCTTGCTATTGGTTGTAGTCCATAGTCTCTCATAAAATGGAGAGAACATCAGTAACAACATTATTATATCTTCTCCTAGCACCACTGCACTTACATTTGACTTTGCAGCTCAGCTGTATTAACTTCAAAGCTCTTAAAACTACAAGAGAAAAAACATCTGAAATTATCAAGATGTTCTTCAACCCAGTATTCAAAAAGAATGTGGTGACATTCAGTTATGTAAATTGTCCCTATTTTTCTTTTAGGGAAATACAGCACAGATGTTGTCGCTTCCAAAGCGGTTTAGTGTGTATTGTGGTGCATGCATGGGCTCCATGATAAGCAAGGCTAAGAAGTGTTGGTTTGTCTTGGTTTGTGCTGGAAGTGGATTGGGTTTCCTGAGGAAGGAGACCTTCATGCTGAGGAGCTGCTGAACGACATGGCTCCCTAACCCAACAAGATCCTTTCAAAAGGACTAATATACTGATATATTGGTATCTATTGATATGTATCCATATTCAAAATACTCTTACACTGCTATGAAATTGCAATGTATTTCTTTATAATAGCATATTAAAATGTATTTTTTTAATAAGCTGCTATTTGTTTCCCATTGCTTCCATTTGTTTCCCTTATCTTCTGACATTTTCTGATGCAGTGATCTGGTGGCATTTAGGTGCTAGTGCAAGGGGGTTGTGTGATACTTCTTGCTTCAGGAAAGGCAAGTGTCTTCTTGCTCAGTGATTGTTTCCAGTGTGATGCTTGTTGGAGCTGTAAGGACTGGAGTCCTTGCATGTGCATCCTTTTTGGCACAGCAGCAGTCAGGTTTCTCCTACCGCAGGGCTGGATTAGGAGGGGGAGGATGCTTTTATTTCCCTGGGTTTTCTTCTCTGAAGCTCTTGAGCTCTCCTAGGATAGAAGCATCTTGTTCTTAACACTGGTGTAGTTCCTGGGCTCTGAAAAAGGTATTTTCTGCATCTGTTTTGGGGCTGGCGAGATCCTTCTCAGTGAGGACTCCTCTAGTCCTTGACAGTGTCTCTCTGCTCTGACACTTCATTCTGCTCTATCCTTCACTTTTAACAGGTTTGAAAATACTTTTATGGTAAGTACTGATTTATTTTTTTTTCAGGCTCTGTACGTGAGATTTTTGGCTGCAAACAAAAATAGAAATAGCTAGGCATGTGCTTTGTGAGATAACAGGAAGATCTTGTGTCCATTTACGGTTTCTACAGCCTGCTAGCTGGTTCTCCTCTGTGCTTGTACTAATGTGGTATTTGACAGTGATCTATGCTTTTGGATATCAACTCCAGATGAGAGAGTTGGGGGTGTTCAGCCTGGAGAAGAGAAGGCTCCAGGGAGACCTTAGAGCACCTTCCAGTGCCTGAAGGGGCTCCAGGAAAGCTGAGGAGGGACTTTAGACGAGGGCAGGGAGGAGGAGGACAAGGGGGAATGGATCAAAACTGGCAGAGGGGAGATTGAGGTGAGACATGAGGAGGAAATTGTTGAGTGTGAGGGTGGTGAGACACTGGCCCAGGTTGCCCAGGGAAGCTGTGGCTGCCCCATCCCTGGAAGTGTTGAAGGGCAGGTTGGATGGGGCTTGGAGCAACCTGGTGTAGTGGGAGGTGTCCCTGCCCATGCAGAGGGTTGGATCTGGATGATCTTTAAGGTTTCTTCCAACCCAAACCAGTTTGTGATTCTGTTATTCGTTTCCAGTGGGTTTTCTAGAAGCTGGACTCCTCTGTATATCTGTGAGAAGCAAATCCAATCAGCAAAGTTGGAAAATTTGGTATTTTGGCTGTTAACATGAACAGAGTTGCTGTATTGGTGAGGGTTGCTCTGTCAGATTACAATGCTTCAGCCCAGAGTTAATCTGGTAAAACTTGAAGGTGAATGTCATTTTGCCACCTCTATAACTGACAAATTTTTCTTGGTATTTGGAACTGGCCTCTGGCCAGTGACTACTTAATTAGTCATTAGAAGAACTAAAATAACCTGTAACAATGATTCATCCCCCTGCAAGTCTCCAAACACTCGGGATACACAAAGCACTTCCGCAGTTTCTGGCTTTTGGTTAGTCCTTGCCCTTCGGGTTGCAGTTCTCGTTAGCCACGGAGGGAATATGAGAACAGCAAGTTTCAATTCAGTGAGTGCCACCCTTTTGGCCTGGGAGAGGATTCAGCTATTTCCTTTAGTTATTTTTATTTGAATATATATTTTTTTGTTTGTTTCTGGCAAAAAAAGCCAAGGGAGCAGCTGGAGGGCATGGTGCTGGATGCGGGCTTTGCTACCAGCCCTTCTTTGTCAGAACAAAGTTTTCAATGCTGCTGCATTTTTGCTGTGTTTCCAGTATTTCTTGTGTCCTTGCTCACTCTGACATAATTTCATCAAAGAAGCTCCAGGACAGAGTGAGTACTAACTTCCAAGTGCCTGCTGTTCAGGGAGTATCATGAAAGGCTCCTTATTTTAATACTTCAACACCACTACTGCTCTATATGCATATGGGAAACGTCTTGGGAGAACAGTTGTGCTTCCAGAAATCAAGCAGCAATGACTTAAATCAGGAGCTCAAGAAAGAGGAACAGTCCTGGGCCAGTTTTTGTTTGCTCCATTTTTTGGTGCTCCCAGCATCATGGAGAAATGCTGTGATGGAAGCTGAGATGGAAATCACTTCTCTCATTCAGTTGCCTCAATCACAAGACCTCACCAAGCTTTCCTGTAGTCCCCTCCCTTTGTTTTTTTAACTTGCATTTATTTTGCCCTTCTCCATGCTTACAGCAGCATCTCCAGCTGGCAAGGCAGGAATCCTGCAGACAAGAGCTTCATTCACTGTGTTACCCCTGATTAATTCCTCGGATGCTGATTCATTCCCTGCACAGAAGGTGCTCTGACCTTAAGGGGAAGAGCAAGTGGTCATGTTATTATTCACATCCTGATTCAGTTCCTTGTTTGTCACAACCATTTGCAACAGCTTCTAGGAATAATTAATATTGCAATAGTTTTTCCTGTTCGTTTTTTTAGGATGCTTTGGTTTTTCTTTTGCTTCCCACTTCCATTTTGTGTCAGCTAAAAGGTCTGGCAGAAACTGGCGGATGTCCACATAAGATGGATCAGCAAGAGTGTAGCAGCATCCTTGCCCATCTTCCAGCTGCTAGAAGGAGGAGAACTCTCCTCTAGTATAGAAGTGAACAGACAAGAAGCTGATAGAGTTGCTTGAAGTGCTGAATGAAAATGGAAAAATACAGGAAAAAGAAGCCTGATACAACTTTTCTCAGAGTTTCAAGCCACAGGAGAGGCTGGTGAGCTTAGGAACAACTTAGAAAACACTTGCCACCTGTTTTAGGTTACACTTAGTGTGGGCAACTGTACATCTTTGGGAATGATGTACATAGTTTGAGCTATGTACTCACAACTTCTTTTATATTCTGGGAATCCTCCTTGGTGGCTGTGCAAGTGAGACAGTGTGGGATCACCCCTACTTGCAGAAATAATCCCTCCTGTCAGAGGCATGGTGGTGGCTAACAGTGGCCAAGCATGGTTTCTCCTTTTATTACGACTCTTGACAATAATAGTTTATGAATCTGACCTTGGATTGAGAACATGAAGAAGGTTTATCTAGGGAAGCTGTGGCTGCCCCATCCCTGGAAGTGTTGAAGGGCAGGTTGGATGGGGCTTGGAGCAACCTGGTCTGGTGGGAGGTGTCCCTGCCCATGCAGGGGGGTTGGAGCTAAATGATCTTTCAGGTCCCTTCCAACCCAAACCATTCTATGATTCTATGAAAACCATTTGGGATTACAGGAAGTGAAGGGACACCAGATTTTTAGGTTTGCTTTGAACTCTGAGCAAGGTGAAGCAGATTTAGCAAGGGACAAGAATTCTTGATTACAGAATTGGGACCAAATGGAGAATTTTAAGGGGAGAGGAAATGAGCCACTGAAGCAGTAAAATGCGTAGTGGGGATGATACTGCCACTGCATGATTGTCCTTGGTTTTTTCCTCATTCAAGCTTGTAATCCATTTTGAAGAAGTAAATTTGAATTATGATTACAAATCTAGTTGAAGATGTCCCTGGTCATTGCAGGAGGGTTGGACTAGATGACCTTTAAAGGTCTCTTCCAACCCAAACCATTCTATGACCACTATGAGACTTCCACATCTCACTTTTCCTGCGTTAGAGGTTTTGTTCTTTTGGATGACACTCATTTGATAGAAATTTTGTGTGCAGTTTTACTGCAAAACAGTCCTCTTCGGACCTCCTGCCTTTCCCACATCAATACCTGGGGCCATAAACCTGCATTTTAGGTAGCACCACCTGCTGTGCTTGCACCACACATGGTTCTTAGAGATGGACCAAGGTAGATGATTGACGGTTATGACATTTATCTCTAATCAGCAAACAGTGGGAAGAGAAAAATGTAGTATGGAATGGAAAGATGATAAAAGGAGAGGGTTAAGCATTATATAAATGATTGAGTGAACTGACACATAAAACTGTGCAGGGATAACCAAGATGGTGAAGATCTGCATGAGCTTTTTTCTGCCCATCAAGTGTGGTAGTTTTTCCAGCATCAGCTGTCAGAGCAGTGTCACCCTGGCCTCAGTTCTGATGTTATGTGGGTGTCATTTCAGGCACCAGCAGCACAAGGTTATTTGCTGCTTCAGAGGAGAAATTCAGAGAGCTCTTGTGCCGAGACATTTGGCTGAAGCTGTGAAGTGTGTTTAAGTGGGCTGTTTCTTTATCAGATTTTTGGAGTTGATCTGTTGCAGGAATTTCTGCCGCACACGGTATGCGGTGTGACGTACCGGTGGATGGACAAATCCAGGCTGTCTGGAGCAACCAAGCCTGGTAGGATTGCCTGAGGATTGGGAATGGGGAGAAAGTTTCACTCTTTTTGTAGTCCTTTGTCTGGGTTATGGGATGTTAGAATAAAACCAAGTGAACTTTGCTTCCAGAATTGCCCCTTTAGCAGCCTCAACACTGACACTAATCTCTTATTTTTTCCAAATTTTTCAATATTTGGCAAACTCTGTCTGTGATTTTCAGCTTTAGCTGCCACAGATTATTTATGATGGGTGCTGATGCTTCCAGTAGATGGTTTATTTTGGACTTTTGCCACGTGTTGCTTACACCATCCCTGAAAATGAAAATACTGTGGTTGGTCTTTCTGTATGGAAAAATAAGAAATGGCATTTCTGAAAGCCTCCATTTCAGTAACCTTCCCTCATTTGTTTGATATCCCTCACAGAATAACGCTCATGCTAAAAAAAGCAGCCCCCAATGCAGTCATATATATGTTTGATTTGAGAAAGCACATTTGCCACTGGTGTTTATATTAAACTGTGGTCAACTAGTAAAAGATTGCATATAATATAAAAGTAAACCACTATTTACAAGTTCAGTGGATGCACAAAGCCTAGTTGACCATTGTAATTTTAGTATGGTTTTTCTGGCAACCTGCTGGTAATCAGAGTATTACTGTAATTTTTTATAAGGGCCTCTGAGCTCCTAGGAAATATTAATCTATTTTGTTATGGAGAAGGACACGTGGCTTAATTTGTAGCCTCATGCTTGTTTGGAGATAAGACTTTTTGCATTGCACAGAGAATTATGTTATGATGTAAAATTGAGCAAAATCGGAGTGCAGGGTCAATTTGAGTATGAATCTTTATTCAAATGCTGGAAAATGTAAAAGGATATAGAAGACATTAGGCTGAAAGCATATGGGCTTAAAATGTCATAAATTCTTCCTTTCCCAGTCATATGTAGTCCATAATTTTTGTCCAGAGTGTTCACAGGAGTTTGCAGTTATTTCTGACCTCTGAGGTCTGATGTACCATCTGGGTTTCCATCTCCCATGGGATCAGCATCCCATTATTGCTGCCTTCATCCTTGCCAAAAGCCAGTCCATGAGTGAAGCAGCTGAACGATAGTTTAAAATCTGCCACTTGGGTCCAGAGAGAAGCATCCCTTGTCAGTAAGAGACTGGCTTTTCTTTTCTGTAAACCTATAGAAATGACTTTGATGTAAGCATCATTTTTGTGTGTTCTTCATTTAAATGTAAACATGGAGGAAAGTGAAATGCTTTTAAATAAAATAGTGCATGCAGCAAGTATTCATGGGTTGCAAAATACTTACTCTATTTTGTTCTTTTCATCTTTCTCTTGTTTTTTGTGTCCAAACACAAAAATACTGCTAATTTTAAAAGTTCTGTAACAGCTAATAGGACAGCCTGCTTTTGAACAGTTGTGATTTGGAGAGCCTTTCTCCCTGACATGTGCTAATTACCTAATGACAGGTATTTCATTGCAATATTTTCTCCAAAATACTCTGGAAACTGCCTGTCTGCAAGAGGCACCTTTGATGTTGAGCAGAGCCAGGCCCATGTGCACCAGCAGTTGGGAGACCACAACCAATTATCTTCATTAACATTTCTCTGACCTGCCATAATACTCCAAGATGTGTTTAGCATGATTAAAAGTGAATCCTGTGGCACGCCTCCTGGGGTTTGTAAGGCTCAAATTAACACCTCTTTGCTTTCGGACCTTGCTAAATTTCTTAGTCATTTAGTGGGACCTTCTGGAATTGGAGTGGTTTTGGGGGGACTTGGCTCTTCTGTGTTCCCAGAGTTACTGGGGCTTTTAGCAGCTCCATGGGTCTCATGCTTGGCTCACAGTTTTGCCAGGTTCAAGTTGTTGGGATGCAGAAGACAGATGTTTGTTCTTCTACTGAGTCCATGCAGCATAAGCATCTATAGTAAAGCCTCTGAGCAGGTGGGGTAGAGTGGCCTGATGCGTTGCAGAGGATTTATTGAGCTTGCACACATTTACAGGAGGGAGGAGGTAGAAAGGAAGGTCGGTTTGCTCAAGGTAAGCAATTTAAAGTCCTGTTTGCAGTTCTCATGTGAGTCAGCAGTCTTTGATACACTCTGATAACTTGAATAAAAATAGCCAGCTCTCCTGTTGTAAGCTTTGAAGTAAAATCTCCACGAGGAATTATTTAGCCTAAGTGTGCTTTTTTTTTTTCTCCCCCTCCTTGAAGAAAAGCTGATCCTGGAGTCCTGGAGCTAGACAAAGAAAGCCCAACCCAGCACTTAACTGACATCATCCCTGTTGCATCTGTGCCTCTACTAAAGCTGTAGGAAAGCAGCTGGAGTGCTTCTCAGTGTATGATATATGTCCTGCTACCAAGCAATACGCCGTGAATCCCTGCCAGATGTATTTCACTGTGACACATTAATTTCTTTGCTTTGAATAGCATGTGGCTGGGGATAATATACTTCATGAAATATCGGGGTGAGAAACAATACAACATAAAATAATGCTTTTTATTTGAGGACCTCAGAAATTTTTTTTGTAACTGAAACTGGACTGACAATCTTGGATCTGGGTACTTGGGGAGAAGCACCAGGACAGGGCTACTATGTCCTTGCTTCTTGTGAGTACTCTTCCTGACATTGAATATCTGAAGCTCAGGAATTCCCTAAACCTGACATGGGTTTTGACCTCATGTTTTTTTGACCATTCTTGTGCATTTTGTTGACACCCTAAGGGAACTGACATAGTGGTGAAGTCTTGCTCCTGTGGGGCAGGGCTCAAGGAAAGGCTCAGCATTGCACATGGTGTTAGGATGTGCATTATGTAAGCTTTGATCTGTATTAGGTGTCACCTGCCACTTCATTGTGGAGGTCCTGGCTCTGAGGGTCCTCTGCGTTTCTTCATAGTTACCTTTCTCTTTACATTGGAATAAACCTTAACATCTTCAAGGGGAGTTTTGACTTTGTTAGAATCAATTGGTGGAGAACTGAGTACCACTGACTCTGGAATTACTTTCATTTGGGGCTGGTGGTGGGTATAGTCGTCTTGCAGTGGTTAAGTTTGAGCAATTATCTGTGCATTTGATGTTTCAGCACCAGAGATTTGTGTTCTGTGGTTTCTAAGCAGTAGGAGAGAAATAAAAAGTGAGATTGTACGAGTGAGTTGGCTGTAATACTATATATGTCAGATATGGATGTCTCTGAACAAGGTGGGGTGGGTGGGAAAGTGCTACTGTTTGAACCCCACTGGGTTGAAAATCTCCTGAACAGAAACAGAAAAAAGTTTATCTATTGTTCACTGACAGAGGACCATGGGATAATGTATCTAGGACAAAGACCAGGTCCAGAGAAGAAGGTGATGGTCATTTTATCTTAGCAGCTCAAATGTGAAGGTGGTGCATACCACACACCCCTGAGAAGCTGGTGATTCTTTTTACAACCTGGATTTTGGAGCAGCTATAGGGGAGTTGGTGAATTCAGTCAATACGAGGTCCTCATTCCAGGAGTGCTGGAGCAAACAAAGCCTTGGGTGTATCAGCAGCTTGTGCTCATGGATGTGCACTGCTGCAGGAGTTGTGTGTCCCTTTACAACATGAGAGAAACTGGAGCTTGTGACCACCGAATAATTCCATTTTTTAAAAACTTGTGGCTAGGCAAATATGTTTCAAGAGTAATTTTGAATGTTGCTCAGGGAAGGCCTTTGAACTGACATGAGGAAACAGTTTCAGGTTGCACCAGGGGAGGTTTGGATTGGGTGTTAGGAGAAACTTCTTCAGCAAAATTGTTTCAGGCCCTGGCACAGGCTGCCCAGGGCAGTGGTGGAGTCCCCATCCCTGGAGGGATTTCAAAGCTGTGTAGATGTGGTGCTGAGGGACATGGGTTAGTGGTGGCCTTGGCAGTGCTGGGTTAACGGTTGGACTTGTTGATCTTAAAGGTCTTTTTGAACCAAAATATTTCCATGATTCTAGGACAAAGAAGGCATTTTCCTTTTGGCTGAAGTGTGCCTTTAGGGTGCTCTTTTAAAGTAGATTTTCTTTAAGTTAGTATTTTATGCAACTGTTCAAAATCTTGAAAGGTTTAGTTCTCTAACAACATCTCGATATGTGTAATTTATATGTAAAGGGAAGTCAGCAGTGGGAAAGTCAAGGGGTGTTTTCCAGAGTCACTGTTCGCTGAGTGATGCTTTCCCTAAGTTGGCATGAAGTAGGTAAACATGGAAATAAAGGCACTCACTCTTAAACAAGTTATTTGGTAATATTAAGCAATAAGGCTGTAGCATGAGGAGACATGAAGAGAATGCCACTATTGATTCAGCAGGCTGTCTGGTATGTTGCTCACAAAATACCAATTTTATTCTCGGTAAAATGCTCCGAAAATCAGAGGGGTCTTTTTGAATCTGTGGTGCTTCAGGGTCAGGGAAAAATTAGTAAAAGCTTGAGGTGCTGCGGGTTGTAACATCTGAGTAGAGGGGAGCCTGAGGTGTGGGTAGTGTGTGTGTGTGTTTGTTACATACCTTTATTTATTACAGGTTTGGTGTGTGCAAACCCTGCTCTCTTTCCAGCTGTGGGTTGCTTTCTGGAAGGCGATTGGCATCGTCACTTGAGTCGCTCTGTTGCATCTCATGGCACGTGTCAACCATTTTTCAAGGACCCTTGCCAAGGTACAGCTCCTCACCTGTTCTTGTTTTGCCTCTTTTTAGCATTGCTAACATGATGACCTGACAAGATCCAGGACGGTCCTGACTATGCAGCGCAGGTACTGATGGGAAAGGATCCAATATGAGTGTAAATGATGTTGGAGGAAGACGACGCTTTGAGGATAGTGAGTACACACTGCACATATACCCCGGGAGCATCGCAGAAGGGACTATCTACTGCCCCATCGCTGCCAGGAAAACATCCACGGCTGCTGAGGTGATCGAGGCGCTCATTAATAAACTTCAGCTCGAGAAAACAAAATGTTACGTCCTTGCCGAAGTGAAGGAGTTTGGTGGGGAGGAATGGATCCTCAACCCTACGGACTGCCCAGTCCAGCGCATGATGCTGTGGCCTCGCATGGCCCTGGAGAACCGTATCAGCGGCGAGGATTATCGCTTCCTGCTGCGGGAGAAGAACCTGGATGGGTCCATTCACTACGGGAGCCTGCAGTCCTGGCTGCGGGTGACAGAGGAGCGCCGCAGGATGGTGGAGCGGGGCTTCCTCCCCCAGCCGCAGCAGAAGGACTACGATGACTTGTGCAGCCTGCCGGACTTGAATGAAAAAACGCTCCTGGAAAACCTCAGAAACCGCTTTAAGCAAGAAAAAATCTACACCTACGTGGGCAGCATCCTCATCGTTATTAATCCATTCAAGTTTCTACCTATTTATAACCCCAAATATGTCAAGATGTATGATAACCATCAGCTGGGAAAGCTGGAGCCCCATATTTACGCTGTGGCAGACGTGGCTTACCACGCCATGCTGCAGCGGAAGAAGAACCAGTGCATCGTGATTTCGGGAGAGAGTGGATCAGGGAAGACACAGAGCACCAACTTTCTGATTCATCACCTCACCGCCCTCAGCCAGAAGGGATTTGCCAGTGGAGTAGAACAGATTATTCTTGGAGCTGGACCAGTGCTTGAGGTAAGATGGAAACGATAGTAGCGTGGAAACTTTTTAACGGTGCAAAAAAAACCCCAACACCACCAAAACCCAAGGAGCTGAGGTTTTATTATGACACTAGTCTGGGGCTATCTGCTAAACACCGATAATAAAGTTACAACACTACTGGCAATAAGAGGAGGTTTTGTTTCTGTCTGTAGAATTCTACCTGCTTCAAAAAAAGAAAGTACAGCAAATCTGACAGAATTATTAACACTTGGTTTTCACTCAAGTGTTTCTTAATACTGATATATCTTGGTGACTTTTCAGTTTGAAAATGGGAATGAAAAAGCCTTTCTTGAATTGTCAGTAGCCTTTCTGTGTAGTACATTGAACAGAGAGTTCATTGCACGTGGGATATTGATAGTGGTGTATTTACAGAGTTTCTGTGCACTCAACTTGATTGAGCTGGGGGCAAGGCCAAAGGTCACTTTCATGGTCAAAATTGTATTTTTTAACTAGTACTTGATTTGCCTGATGTGATTAGTTACTTTATGAGGACTTTTCCTGCGTATGAAAGGAGATTGGATGGAATGCACAATTAACTTTGCAGATAGAGGGAACAAGCGATCATTAATAAATTTGTCTTGAGCTTCCCTTGACACTCTTTGAAATGGTTTTCCTTAGAGTTGCCAGTTTGGCTTGTTGAACAGTTGTGTGTGTCAAAGCCTGTCCTCATGTGGGTGTCATGAGCATCAGCTTCAGTCATGCCAACATTGTTCTTTGAAGCCATGGTTCAGAGGTGGCTTGATAGCTGCATGTTCTTCTCTTAAAATAAAAGCTGGCTTCAACTTAGGGACAGTAAAACTCATGGATTTTTGTGGATTTGTTTTCTATTTTGAAAGGTGTTTTTTTGCAATTGTAGGCTTGAGATATCTCCTCTCTGTGTCTATATTCCTTTAATGAGTCTGAGGGCTAGGATCAGCTTCAGCTCCCAGGAGAAGACTGGGAAGCAGAAGAAGGCCTAGTGCTTGTGGATGTCTCAGCTCAGGACAAGCAAACAGCTGCATTTTGCAAAGCCAACAAGTTTTTTCTCTTTTCACGCCAGGTAGAACAGGCTGAGGTAATTCGATCTGGAATTAGCAAATTATTAAAGTCATTTGGGATGGGCTTTGCCCTTAGAAGCAGGAAAACTGTGTAACAAACTGAAGGTAAAGAAATTAAAAAGGGCTTTTTTTCTTTTTTTCACAGTCTACATTAAACTGTGTGTTGTTCTTTTAAAGTCCACAAGCAAGCAGACTCCCTGCTCTTGCATTCCCCGGTGTTTCTCCTGTTGTGCAAGAGATTATGGAGCTGTTTCTTGCTGGAGTCGATGAGAAAATATTGGACTGGACCCCAGCAGTCTGCAGTTAATGGTTGTTACTGTTGTGACCCAGTTAATGACCACAGTTGTGACCACATTAATTTACAAGCAGATATGAAAACTATTGCTTTCCACCTCTAATCTTGTTATTTATTTGAAACATTTGCATTCCTGTTTGGCTTTTGGTCTGCTTTTGATGTCTCTTCTTGGAACACTTTATAGTTCTCTTAAGTAGAGAGAACATCTGTGTGTAACTTAAATTTCCAGAGGTGGAGAAGAGAGATCTCTGTGAAGGAGAAGGTAGAAGGAAGTTTTGGGAATTGTTTTTTTTTAATTCTGCTTTTTTCACGACTAGGTAAAATAGTCCCATTGCAAACCTGCCTGAGCATCACTCAGTCAACCAGTGCAGTCCCTTAAATAAATGAACAGTTCCACCTACTTGAAAAATTAAATTTTTGGTTTATTTCACAAGTACAGACTTACAGTCATTGCTTAAAGCTTGTGTCTGAAGGCAAGAGATAGAGGATGCCCACGAGCTGCACATTTCTTTGCTTTTCTTTCTCTGCTCGCTTATTTTATGCTATAGAACAGGGAGAGGGGGTGCAGGCAATTTCAGGATGGTGCAATTTGAAGTTCCCTGGTTATCAGGATCCCTGGTGTTGTCACCCTGGTGTTTCAGGATTTTACTTTGCTTGGCTTTACTCACTTGGCTCTGGGATGGAGGGAGGGCAGCAGCACCAGTGGTTTGCTGGGAACGCTGCTTTGGTGACGGTTACTTCTTGCCCAGGACTGTTGGGTGTGTTGGGATTAGGTGCAGGGGAGGGTGCAGTGTAAACCTCCTCGCTTTCCTTTCGCAAGATCTGCAGCTGTTTTTAAGGAAAAAAAAAAATAAATCTGAATCATATCTGTTATTTCTTCTGCTTTTGGAACAGAAGTTTGCATTCCTTCCTTCTGGCAGCTGGACGGCTGCTGTTGTGCTTCTCTAGCTGCCTCCAGGTCCTTTGGAGAAAGTGAGGGGAATCCAGAACTGCTCCTGCTCTGCCAGCTCCAGCCCCAAATAGTCACAAATCATGCAGGCCCAGAGATAAAACGTGCATGCTTTTGCTTTTCCTTCTCTTCCTAAAACTTCCTAAGAAAGGGATCTTCAGAGAAGATCTGTTGTAAAGGGCTGTGTTACCCTGCCACCCATTTGCAGATTTAACCTTTTGATTCCTTTTATTCGTGGTTGAAATGCTCTTTTCACTTCTCTGTAAGTTTAGATGCCAAACTGCTGTATTTTTCCCCCCTCTTTTCTTCACTTCCTGCAGACACCTTCTTCGATCCCTTTGTTTTCCCTCTGCGAATTTGAAATTATGTTCAGCTCAGGCTTGTCTTTTGGGAGGCAGTGACATACCCCTTTGTGCTGCCCTGCAAAGCATCTCTGGAGGCAGGAGTGTTTGCCCTGACCCACCCGTTCCTGGGAATGCCTTCCCAGTCATGCTCGCACGGCAGGAGCGGAAGTGGAGCAAAATTAAGATTGTCTTTTTTTTTTTTTTTTTTTCCAGCTTTGCTGTTTTCCTAATTTACCTTTTTTGGATAGCCTCAGGCTATTGTTTGTGGTTATTCCTTTTTTTTTTGGGGGGGTTGCACGAGGTTCCTGTGAGCCTTGTCCAAATGGCACTTTTGGGGATGACTGTCACAGCAAGCTGTTGCTGCCATCTAAATGTGACAATGTCATCCAGTAGTTGTGTGGAGCAGCCACTGCAGTCAGAGGTGTGGGCTGAGACCAAACATGTCCTTTTAAAGTGTATTTGATACGAGTCCTAGGGTGTTTTTTTCCTACATTGGGATTTAACAGGCAAGCTTTTTCTGTAGTGGTGCTCCTTGAAGTGGATGCAATATGCTGTTCTTTTGTGATAAATGGTACTATAAAATATTGACATGTTTATATATTATTTGTGATAAATAAGAACACTTAAATACCATACTTAATTTTCTAATAACAAGATTCCAATAGGTTTTAAAAGCTGATTTTTCTGTATATGTTTCCCCATTTTTTTATAAATCCATTTTTCCCTCTAGAAGATTGCTTTTTCAGCAGGATATCCACAGAGCTGAGCTTAACAAAATGTTGCTTTCTGACTATGTAGTTCCAAGACTTTGCTTCTCAAATTCAATTATTTTATGTAATTACCAGAGGAAGAGTTGTACCTGCTGCAATACAATTGTTTCTGATAGACTTCATCCAATACTTTCAATGACAACTTCAGTCTTGTAGAATCATAGAATGGTTTGAGTTGGAAAAGACCTTAAAGATGATCTAGATCCAATCCCCCTGCATGGGCAGGGACACCTCCCACTAGACCAGGTTGCTCCAAGCCCCGTCCAACCTGCCCTTGAACATTTCCAGGGATGGGGCAGCCACAGCTTCCCTGGGCAACCTGGGCCAGTGTGTCACCACTCTCACACTCAAGAATTTCCTCCTCATGTCTCACCTCAATCTCCCCTCTTCCAGTTTTCATCCATTCCCCCTTGTCCTCTCCCTCCCTGCCCTTGTCCAAAGTCCCTCCCCAGCTTTCCTGGAGCCCCTTCAGGCCCTGGAAGGTGCTCTAAGGTCTCCCTGGAGCCTTCTCTTCTCCAGGCTGAACACCCCCAACTCTCTCAGCCTGTCTCCAGAGCAGAGCTGCTCCAGCCCTCAGATCATCTCCGTGGCCTTCTCTGGATTCTTTCCAACAACTCCATGTCCTTCTTATGTTGGGGGCTCCAGAACTTTACACAGCACTGCAAAGGGGTCTCATGAGAGCTGAGTAGAGAGTGGGAGAATCCCCTCCCTGGCCCTGCTGCCCACGCTGTTTTTGCTGCAGCCCAGGACACGGGTGGTTTCTGGGCTCCGGCACGTGGTGCTGGCTCATGTTGAGCTGCTTGTCCACCATCACCCCCAAGTCCTTCTCCTCAGGGCTGTTTTCAAACCATTCTCCACCCAGCCTGTATTTGTGCTTGGGATTGCCCCGACCCAGCTTGATGATCCAGCACAGACCCAGAGTGCATAACGTTGCTGCTACGTAGGTAGTTTGTGTTTTATTGAGATGCCGATTTCTATATTATGTAAGAAAGCATTAAGGAAGTGTGTGTTGATCCGGCAATTGCTTTACTCCAACAATTGTACTTTTTTTGGAGAGGGGAATAGGAGGCACTTCCTATAGGCAACTGATGCAGATCATGAAGGGTATCTACTTAATTTCTAATTCTGAAAGCCACAATCAAAGGTTTGCTCTAAAATAACCCTAAATGATGGTATCACAGGACTTCAAATTGTGGGTAGTGAGGCACTGGAATTGTAGAATTATAGAATGGTTTTGGGGTGGAAGGAACCTTAAAGATTGTCTAGTTCCAACCCCCCTGCATGAACAGAGACACCTCCCACTAGACCAGTGTCACGGTCCCCACAACCAGGTTACTGAGGAAGAAGTTGCCCAGAGAAGCTGTGGATGCCCCATCGTTGAAAGTGTTCAAGGTCAAGTTGGATGGGGCTTGAAGCAACCAGGTCTAGTGGAAGATGTCCTTATGCCCTGCTATGGGCATGGCCTGGATGATCTTTGAAGGTCCCTTCCAACCCCACTTGTTCTGTGGTTCAATTCATGGTTGGCTTGGAGAGCAGTGGTTTAGCCACAGGGCTGTTTCACCCCATAGGTAGGTAACTTCTTCATTTGAACTTAGGACAGTGTTTTAAGCCCTTGTTTTGTCTTTCATTCCATTAGCTAGATACATCCAGATGAACTCTCTATTGGAAGCCCAGCTTGTTTTCCATAGACTTAAACCTTTGGAGGTGGGATGTTGGTGTGCTGCTCCCCAGCCCTCCCTGGGATCATGACCCCCATGTGCTGGTGCATCCTCATCCGTTCAGAGCAAAGTGGAGCATGAGCATAAGCCATAAAGCCTCAGCTTTCCTGGGGAGTCCGAATAGAGTTAATTTATTATATCATGTTACTGTTTTTATCAGCGCTCTGCAAGAATGCAGAAGTAGCAAATTTCTCCCTGGCTCAGGTATGCCCAAGGGTCCCCAGGCAGGTGTCGGATGAGCCTACATCTAAAGGAGTCTACACCAGGTCCTTTTCTCATCCATAACTTTCTCAACATCTTGTATGTCACGAGAAGCACTGTGATGGCAGCTACAAAAACCAGACATGTTTTCTAAGCAGCTGTTTACATACATCTTCAACCGTCCCAGTGGGGATTTCTCAATTGCTTATAAAAAAAAACAGCAACAAAAAGCAAAAAGAAATGTTTCTGTCAGGGGCTGAGGAGCACTGCTGGTGGCAGGGGGGTAGCTGTTGCTGTCCTTCACAGCTGATGTGTGCCTGCAGCTTCTGTGCCAGGAAAAAAGGACTTGATTGCTGGAATTGTTTTTGAAAAAATTGCAGCTAGCCTTTTGTAGTGGCAGGCGTGCTGTTTGCTTTCCCAATAGGTGGTGGTTTGCATAGGAACCTTAGGAACAGCAGCTGGAATGGATTTTTTAAATTTTCTGGATATATTGTATGTGTTAATATGTGTGTTCTGGATATAATGTGTCTGACTTATTCAGGGAGGCTACAGCTTCAGTCTTAAGGTCTAGAAAACAAAAAGCTGTTATTTTTCTAATATTTTTTTTTTAATCTTGATTGTTAGAGGAAAATGTAAGCAGCAACTAAAAGATACTGCATTTTATTGTTTGGGCTTTGCCATGGCAGTGTATGTCCCCCTCCCACCTCAGTCAGGCTGTTGCAGCAGCAGCTGAAGAGCTGGCCGCTGGTAGGTGCGAGTCAAAATAATACCGTGCTGCCAGAATTTCAGTAGATGCTGCTGAATGTTTCCAGAGTTCAACAAAGAGCTATTGAGTGGAGCTAAAAAAAAAAATAAATCAATTAACTAGAAGAATCAGGCATGTACTGGGCTTTCAGTGTATTCGAATGGCATTGAGCAGTGTGGGGATAGTAAAGCTCAGTGTGTGTGCATCCTCCGTGGCTGCGTCCTGAGCTGGACGCCTACAAGACCTGTAGCAATCCCAGGTAGGACCCAGCTCTGCCAGCAGATCCCACCCTGCTAATCTCGTGGTGCATAGCCAGGGGAAGGAAATGCTTTTGTCATACAGCAAATGATGGTGCAATTTTTTGCCTGTGAGAAAAGACATTCATATTTTTACTTGGAAGAGCGTTAGTGGGATGTAACCTTTGAGTGTATTCACTTGTTTTACTTACATTTACTTGAAACAGTATTAATGGGAGGTGATCAAATGTCATTAAATTGGACTTCAAACCAAAAAGACCCTGATTTAGCTCATGAAGTTCAGTTTCCAATGCACTGATTTTAAGTCATTAGGTTGTATCTTCTGGCTCTAGAGGTTTTATATCTGGAAAATAGATTTATACAACAATGAGAGGCAAAGACTCACTATCCTGCTCATTACTGACTCTTGATCATTTTTAACCTCTAATATATACCACTGTTATCTATCTCTTGTGTGGTTTTGGGGTAGGTGTTCAGTGCCACAGCCAGGATTTTTTGCCTTGCATTCTTCCCTCCCCAGTGCACAGAGAGGTTAGAGAGGGAGCAGTGCACAGAGATTACCCAGATGATGCCTAATGTGGGAAGAATTTGTGCAGGCTTGGGCCGGCAGCAGGGACACAAAGGAGTCACACAGCAAGGCTCATGCACCACATGCTTTTCAGCAGGGCTTTCCAAATGCTGTTATTCTTTCGCTGGGGATATTTTACAGTTTCAGGCTCTGTATCAAAAAGGGTCTTGTTCATCTGTGTCTCTGATGCCGAGTTAGTGAGTCTTTTTACTTCAGAGGCTTCCTGCAATATCCACATTGGCTGTGTTGGTGCTGAGTTTAATACTATTTTGTCATTTTCTGCTATCTTCAGCAACTGTTCTGTCACCACCAAATGCAGTTCATTATGCTTAAATGACAGAAATGGTTACATCTGACCTGAGATAACTGCAGGAAAATGCGTAAGTTATTAAAGCACATTTAGGCCTTTTTCTCCACCCTTAAGCGTTAGCAGCTATTTGGTTTCCAGGAGGGAAATGCAAAATAAAACCCTGTCTCTGCTGGGTGGGAGTGCTGGCCTTGCAGGGAGCATTTTATTGAACTGACACATCCAAGCATCCCATCTTTTCCCTCCCTCCTCACCATCTCTGTTTGGGGAGCTGTTTTGTTTCACCATTCATTCTCACTAATACCCTTCAATTTTTATCCTTTCTTTTATTCTTCTTTCACTGATCTCTTAAGGTTTCACTCTTTCCTCTATTGATCTGTATCTAGATCTTTTGTACCTAGATATCTCGATTTTATAGATATCTAGATCCCCAGATTCCCAGACTTTCTGGATCGCTAGATCTAAACTTTATAGATATTTATCTGTATAGATATCTGTATTTTATAGATATATAGTCCTGAGGCTGAGCTGAGCAGGAACCATGTGTTCATGTTTGCATGCAGCCGTAGCCAACCCAGATGATGCTCAGCATTAGACAGTGTTAGAGAACAATTGCCTCTTAAACCATATTTTTTTAATCTTCCAGTGACATTGCACCAGTGTATCTGTTACTTGGTTTTGTATTAAGGTTTTTTTTAAAGCATGAATATCAAGGTGCACATTTTCTAAAGTATGAAGGACCTATTTTCTGAAAGCTTTTTGTTTCATTTTTTGCTATGTATACTTATGAAATAGTCTAATGGTAGTTACTCTAAGTAATGTTTTTGATCAAAGATTGTGCTGCTACTATCCAGTAAGGTTTCTATGAGGATTTAATATTGATAACTGATGTGCAGACATTTATCTCTCACATGAATAGTTAATATGACACTGTATTTTTCTAGTCACGCAATGAGAAATTAATGCTCTGGGAGAGATTTTGTTTCTTTCCTCCCCTCCCTTCTCCCAGCCAAAATACAGATTTTTAGGACTCTTTACTGAGACCCTTTTGACATTTTTCATGGCTGGGGAGCCCATATCAGGTTTTACACGCTGGGTTTGGGTGCTGGGTGGGCACCAGATAGGTGATGTGCTGCAGCTTGGTCATCCTTGGTGAGGAACAGAAGAGCCTAAGAAGGAGGAGCCTTTACAGGACAGGGACTACACCCAGCGCTGGTGGCAGCAGTTGTCAAATTTTTCCTTAATGGTTTCTGCTGTTTCCATGGCTTTTCCAGGCCCAAAACATAAGTGCTCTCCACTAAACATCTCTGGTGAGTGTATTTTGGTTTTGCTGCCTGAGGAGCAATACCCTCTCTTGTCTGCTCCATGACAAGGTGAAGATTGAGTTCCAGGAATTCCAAAAAATTATTTCCTAAGGCAGCAAATAACATGGTGGATGATGGAGATGGTGGAGTTCAGGATCCTGTGTGGGAGGAATAGAATACCTAGCAAGACCACAACCCTGGACTTCCACAGGGCCAACTTTGGCCTCTTCAAACAATTGTTAAGGGAAGTCTCATGGGAAAGGGTACTAGGTGGTAAAGGGGCTCAAGATAGTTGGTCAACATTCAAGGACCACTTCTCCCAAGCTCAGGATCAGAGCATCCCAACAGGTAGGAAATCAAGTAAGGGAGCCAGGAGACCAGCATGGTTAAACAAGGAACTGCTGGGCAAACTCAAGTGGAAAAAGAGAATCTGTGGATCATGGAAGGAGGGGCTGGCCACTTGGGAGGAATATAGGACTGTTGTCAGAGGATGTAGGGAGGCAATTAGGAAAGCTAAGGCTTCCTTGGAACTTAATTTTGCAAGTGAGGTCAAAGACAATAGAAAGGGCTTCTTCAAACACATTGCAGATAAAACTAACACTAGAGGCAATATGGGCCCACTGTTGAGTGAGGTGGGTGCCCTGGTGACAGAGGATATAAAGAAGGCAGAGGTACTGAATGCCTTCTTTGCCTCTGTCTTTACTGCTGCAGACTCTCCCCAGGAGCCCCAGATCCCTAAAGCCCCAGAGGGAGTCAGGATGAAGGAGGAGTTTGCCTTGGTAGATGAGGATTGGGTTAGGGGTCAGTTAAGCAATCTGGACATCCATAAATCAATGGGTCCGGATGGAATGCACCCACGGGTGCTGAGGGAGCTGGTGGAGGTCATTGCTAGGCCACTCTCCATCATCTTTGGTAAGTCATGGGTGACAGGAGAGGTGCCTGAGGACTGGAGGATAGCAAATGTCACACCAGTCTACAAGAAGGGCAAGAAGGAGGACCCGGGTAACTATAGACAGGTCAGCTTCACCTCCATCCTGGGAAAGGTGATGGAACAACTTATTCTTGGCACTGTCTCTAGGCATATCAAGGATGAGGGGGTCATTAAGAGCAGTCAACATGGTTTTACCAAGGGGAAGTCATGTTTGACCAACCTTATAGCCTTCTATGAGGAAGTAACTAGGTGGATAGATGATGGTAGGGCTGTAGATGTGGTTTATCTTGATTTCAGTAAAGCATTTGACACTGTCTCCCACAGCATCCTCGTAGATAAGCTAAGGAAGTGTGGTCTTGATGATCAGGTAGTGAGGTGGGTCATGAACTGGTTGAAAGGAAGAAGTCGGAGAGTTGTGGTCAATGGGACAGAATCTAGTTGGAGGTCTGTGACTAGTGGAGTCCCTCAGGGGTCTGTACTGGGACTGGTACTGTTCAATATTGTCATCAACAACCTGGATGAGGGAACAGAGTGTACCCTCAGCAAGTTTGCTGATGACACTAAGCTGGGAGGAGTGGCTGACACACCAGAAGGCTGTGCTGCCATTCAGTGAGACCTGGACAGGCTGGAGAGTTGGGTGGGGAGAAACTTGATGAAATTCAACAAGGGCAAGTGTAGAGTTTTGCATCTGGGGAAGAACATCCCCACGTACCAGTACAGGTTGGGAGCTGACCTGCTGGAGAGCAGTGTAGGAGAAAGGGACCTGGGGGTCCTTGTGGACAGGAGGATGACCATGAGCCAGCAATGTGCCCTTGTGGCCAAGAAGGCCAATGGCATCCTGGGGTGCATTAGAAAGGGTGTGGTTAGTAGGTCAAGAGAGGTTCTCCTCCCCCTCTATTCTACCTTGGTGAGGCTGCATCTGGAATATTGTGTCCAGTTCTGGGCCCCTCAGTTCAAGAAGGACAGGGAACTGCTTGAAAGAGTCCAGTGCAGAGCCACAAAGATGATTAAGGGAGTGGAACATCTCCCTTATGAGGAAAGGCTGAGGGAGCTGGGTCTCTTTAGCTTGGAGAAGAGGAGACCGAGGGGTGACCTCATCAATGTTTATAAATATGTAAGGGGTGAGTGTCAGGAAGATGGAGCCAGGCTTTTTTCAGTGACGTCCAGTGATAAGACAAGGGGCAATGGATGCAAACTGGAGCATGGGAGGTTCCATGTAAACATTAGAAAAAAACTTCTTTACTGTGAGAGTGACAGAGCACTGGAACAGGCTGCCCAGAGAGGCTGTGGAGTCTCCTTCTCTGGAGACATTCCAAACCCACCTGGACAAGTTCCTGTGTGATGTGCTCTAGGTGACCCTGCCTGGCAGGGAGGTTGGACTAGATGATCTTTCAAGGTCCCTTCCAACCCCTAGGATTCTGTGATTCTGTATTTTTCTGAATCTTTCCTCAAATGTGAGAGGTGTTCACTTCTTATTTGTAGAACAGAAACTGCTATTTATAGCAAGGAAATTGGCATTGTCACTTTTTTTATACAGTGGAGACACAGAGAAAATGCAATTAGTTGTTTTAAGTTTTTTTTCTTTTTAGTGTCTCCACTGGCTGTTGATGTATATAAACCTAAAGGAAGAGTGTTACTACTGGACTCTGTGCACGTGGCTGACACTTTCTCCTGACTCTTCTTTGTTTTCCTGTATGAGCCTGGGCAGGTCTGCAAGCATCATATCTGTGAAGGGTCTGAAGTACCTTCCTGTCCTAGATGGAAACTGAAGATAGCTATGTGCACAGGCACACATTATATATGATAGAATAATGGAATGGTTTGGGTAGGGAGGGACCTTAAAGATCATCTAGATCCAACCCCCTGCATGGGCAGGGACACCTCCCACTAGATGAGGTTGCTCTGAGCCCCATCCAACCTGCCCTTCAACACTTCCAGGGATGGGGCAGCCACAGCTTCCCTGGGCAACCTGGGCCAGTGCGTCACCACCCTCACACTAAAGAATTTCCTCCTCATGTCTCACCTCAATCTCCTCTTCCAGTTTTGATCCATTCCCCCTTGTCTTGTCACTCCCTACCCTTGTCCAAAGTCCCTCCCCAGCTTTCTTGTAGGCCTTCTTCAGATACACCTTATATCCTATATATAGCTTAATGAACTGCAAGCAGTTCAGCACAACAGGGAGCCGTTGTGTGAAGGGAAGCAGCTGGTGCCAAGCCTGTGTGTGAACCTCCTGAGTTCTAGTGCAGATGAGCTCCCTTCTGGTCCTGCAGCAGAAGACCTCTGTTGCCTACAACCAGGATTTAGTTTGAATCGCAGCAGTTTTGATGTAGAACACTGAAGTGAGGTGGGGGGGCTGTCAAGAATTGGTGGGATGAGTGGTGTTGACCATCTCTTCTACATCTTGGAGAAGATTGCGTTTTCTTTGTGGTCCTAATGTCTGCCAGGTCTAAAGAAGCCTAACCAGATGCCCCTGCTATTGACCACCCAGCTTTGCCAGATTCAACAGAAATCAAATTTAACAAGTAGGGTGACATAGTGAAGCACAGGCAGGTAGCTGCTCCAGTTTGTTAAATATTACATAGAGGTTAAGTTAAAGCTCAGCAGAGTGTGTGGCAGAGAGCGATGGAACGATCCTTCCCCAACCCACGTTGCACAAGTCTTGCCAAAGCTCATGGCAGCAATTTGAGGTAGGCAAATAAAATCATTGTTTGCTGTGTGTGCAGAAAGGATCTCCCTGGGCTGCGGGGGCAGCTCATTTTGCTGCGCTTCCTGAAGATGGATGAGGGACAAACCTCATGCCTGACAGCTGAGCCTTTGGCTTTGTCACAGTGATTGGGGATTTGGGCTTCTACAGGTGAAGGCTGCGAGAGAGAAATTGAAAGGAAATGAGTTACCATTGAGTGTAAAACAGTAGAGGCATTTTGCAGATTAGTTATTTTAGGACATAAAAAGGATTTTTAAAAAATTCCGTCCATTTTACATCACTCTGAGCGACAAATTAACAAATTCTATCACTGGGCTGGTTGGTGCCCCCCATGTGTTGCTGCTTGCTGCCATGGAGCTTTGTGATGTAGGGAAGAACTGTCTGCATTTTGTAGAGAAGAGCCTCGTAGAGTGAGGTCGTCCTCCTTCACCCACAAGGATGGCTGGGCTCAGCCAGATGAAGGGTTCACCTCATCCTTCATCCCATCCTGGGAAGGTCAGAGTGAGGCTTCCCTGCCAGTCCTGTCCCAGGGCAATCTGTAGCTCAGGGATCTCCTAAATGGGCGGCGATCTCTGTCTAATAAATCTGGATGGGTTCTTTAAGGGTCAGCTTGCTTATGTGAAGCTTGTGATGTGGGGTTGTGAGACCTTAGCTGGAGTACTGTGTCCAGCTCTGGAGCCCCCAAAACAGGAAATGGCAGGTTTGAGGAGCAAAGGTTTGGCGTGGTGGATCGGGGTGGGAGCAGTATCCCAAATACTCGATGCTCAAGTGCTTTCCAAAGCAGAGCAGATTTAATGTCTCCAGACCTCGGCAAAGAGTCTGACATGCTTGGAGAAGAAACAGGAAAGAAAAAAAAGGAAAAAAGAAGAAAAAAGAAACAAGCAAAAAAAGAAGAAACACACCAGGCAGACTTTAATAAGGTTAATTTTTTTTTTTTTTTTTCTGAATTCCTGCTTTCTCTGAATTCCAGAAAACTTAAATGCAGGCTGGGAGGTCTAAAGGGGAGCCCTGAGTCTCTCCTGTGGTTAAGTATAGGATTCAGGTGGGGTTTTCTTCTTGCAGCTTAGAAGTGTCCTTGTGAAATTGAATTATCCTCTAATTAAGGAAGTGCAGAAGATTGTCCGAAAGTGTAGAAAATTCAACATTATTTTTTTCACAAAGTATTGGTGGAGTGGGCTGCATTTGATGGGGCTGGTGAGGAATTGTGGTTTCAGGCTTACAACCTTCTCTGCAAGGTTTATATACACTTCTTCATCAAGACTGAACTTTGCAGCCTTTAGAAATACACTTCTATGGTTTAATTTAAGGCTCTGAAAATTGGGTAGTTGGAAGTATTGGAGTTTATTTCTTTATTGCCTAGGCTACGGCTGCAGGAACGGCGGTGCTCCGAGGAATGTAGTTGAATTATCAGGCTGAACTCCACATTCTGGGCCAGAGTGTTCTTGGTATTTGGAGGCCTCTGGGATAGAGGTAACCTTGCCAGCAGTTCATAAATTTGAGCCGGGCTTTTTTACCTTAGTCAGGAAATTCATGTTTGAGCTTTATTTAAGCTGGGATTCACAGTGATCTAATCCCAGCATGCTGCCAAACCCAACCTGTGGCTGTTATTTTTTTTGGCCTTTCAGTGCTCTTTTTTTGTTTTACCCTTTGTGTTTCGGATCGCTTGGTTCCGTCTCCGTTTTTTTCCCCTGGAGCTGTTAACGAGGAGGGGATGAATGCAGAGGCAATCGTGCCTGGCTGCTAATTGCGGGCGGGGTGACAGCGGCAGCGGGCGGAGGAGCGGGCGGAATCGCTGGCACGGAGCTGACCCGGGATGTGCTCTCCAGGAAAAATGAGAATGAGAGAATAGCCTTAATTTCTCCTAATAGCAGCGAGAGGAAAGCATGTGGTGGTGTTCTGCAAGTACTGAGAGATTGTGTGTGTCTCTACATATCCATGTATATACACACACACGCAAGGAGACACAGATCTGCATTGCAGGTGTCATATAACAGTCCAAAATAATGTCTATAGAATAATATCTACTATAATATGTATTATAATAGTAATGTAATAATACATACACACACACAAATCTGCATGGTAGATGTCATATAATTTTGGACTTTAGTATTATAATATCTACTATAATCATACATGTAATATAATAATGTAATAATATATGCACAAAAATCTGCATTGCAGGTGCCCAAGTAATATATCTAATAATATCTACTATATTAATACTTATTATTACATTACCATATTATATATACACATGGATGCAAATCTGTCATATAGCAGTCCAAAATAATATATTATAATAATATATAGGAATATATAATTTAATAATAACATAATAATAAACACACATAAGATCTGCATTGCAGCTGTCATAGAGGTTCAAAATCATCGGGTGAAACCCTCTTTGTTCTCTGGGTCGTGGCTTGGTGTGAAGCTCAGCATCTTCCTTGTAAAAAGTGTTATTGTAACTTGATCCTTAAGCTTCAGCAGAATGCAGGAGATAATACAAGTAAACCCTTTTTACTATGGAAACACACATCCGTGGTACATGCTGACAATGTTTTGGAGAGTAGTTAGCCAGGGAAATTTGTCCAATATTTAAATTATTGTATCAGTTAATGGAAAGGCCAACTATTTTCTTTGCTGTTTGTTGGGTAACTGGAGATGCTGCTGCAGTGTATAATTGGGTGTTTAACAGGATGTGAAGCTAAACTAAAATAATATCTGTTAAGTCAGATTTAAAGGAAGTCAAGTGAATGCCCCAAAATAGCAGCTGGTCTGTACGGGGTTGATGATCTGTAATCCCCAGCATGGTCCTTGGGGCAGAGCTGTCAGTGTACAGGTTCCCTGTATACAACAGTGGACTGGGCAGTGATTTCTGTGTAGCAAATATGGCACATCAAGGCTCATTTCTCCCCCTTGCTTTTCTTTTTCTGCAAGTCGAGGTAAAGAATAACCTGCTCCTGCATCCTCTGTTGATTGCCACTGTACACTTGCTTTAAATCAGGATACTCTCTTGCCAAACGTTTCAGATTAGCATTAAGTGGGGAAAAAAATAACACTGTGGAGAGAGCAAAGACCTTCACAGACCTTTCTTTGCTTGTGAAATATGTCTACAAATTCAACAATATTCTCAGTATAACAAGTGGGCATCCAAGAGCTGCTAAGCCTGGATTAATCCTGGGTTTGGGCAGCTTCAGGAGGGATTATGAACGATAATATTGGCATAAGGGCTGCAAGATGGGAGGGCAGCTTCCCAAACTGCTTACGCAGCTCAAAGAAACTTTGCTGCAGCCTCACGGCTCGTGTGCTGCTGTCTGCTTTGGGCTGCGAAGGAGAAACCTCTGCTTGCTAGAATTACATCACAATTATAATATTTGTAATAATAGAGATGCAATATAAATAGCCTTATGGCAGAAGGGAAAGAGATGGGTAATGACTGGGTGTGTCCTGCCTGTTGCTGCCTTGGTTTTTCATTCTGGCTCGTGCAACCCTTCCCTCTCTCTAACATCTGGTTTTCATCTGCCGCAGGAAAGCTAAATAATTTCAATAAAACTGGGAGAAAACATAATGCTTTAAAAAACAAAAACAAACCATACTGGTATTTGTCTGGTTTTCAAGTGGGGTTATTAATTCCGTTATTAATTTAGTTTGTCAGCCTGGGTTATTGACAGAGTGGATGGCTTGGATGAGTGGCATCATCTGACTGAGAACACAATCCCAGTCTAACAAGGTCAGAGAACTGCATTTTTCCTTACAAGGATCTGAAATGATAAATAATGTGATTTGAGGTTACTCAGAACTTGGGTGCGTCCCCCAGCAACATCTCAGCAGAGCGCTGAAGCAGGGAGGTGATGTTGGGGATCACAACAGCCTCATTTGGGTGGCACTGGCCATGTTTTCTAAAGGATTGAGCACGCAGCAATATCTGCAGCACCTTAGCCTGCAGCAAAGATGCATTTCCTAAATTGCTGAAGATAAGATAGATTGATATTTAGTTAATACAGAGTATATGAGATCTGTCAATATAAAAAAAGTACAATGCACACAAGATATATTAATATAAAATACAACATACATGTATGATACATAAATATAATGTAAATATATAATATATACATATGATATATAAAAATATATCTTTAAAAATACTTAGTATCTCCCCATCGAAGCCTGATTAAAATTAGCCTAAATGACAACCTTAAAGTTTAGAGGTAGCGTGGGTCAGAGTCTGCTTAATCTCCATCCCATTAGCAGCCCCCCTTGACTAAGTTTTTTAAATTGCCTTTTCTTGATTGCTGGGCTTTTAAAGAAGTCCATAAGCTCTTAGTGAGGGCTTGGCAGTGTGCAGATGGAGCATTTGTCTTGCTAGGTGCAGCATTGACTCCAGTGGTTGGGCACTTGAGGAATATTTAGTAACTTTTTTTCCATTTAGGCCACAAAACTCTTGCGGATCATTAGATCAGCTGATCCTGCCCTTGCTGGCTTTTTCTCACTGTGAAAGCTTTGTTAAGATTTAACTATAAGTAAGCAAAATATTTCAGGTTTTCTGTCTTAATTGCGTCTGTTAGCAGGAGAAACAGAGCTGGGAGAAGGAGGTTTTTGAGTAACTGGGTTGTCTCACCTGCTGGCTTAAGGCATAAGATCTGGGCGAGCAAATACTGAAGGCTGTAGGAGCCCTAGGTTTGCATTTTGACTTTAATGGCTGTAATTCTAAAATTGCTTTCTGATTATCACGTCAAAAGACCTTAAGTACTAGTTTTCAAAAAAAGTTTAAGTTTTCAGCTTTCAACTGGAAATTCAAAAAGTAACATAGGTTTGAACTTAGCTATTGCCCTCTACAACTACCTGAAAAGAGGTTGTAGTGAGGTGAGTGTTGGCCTCTTCTCCCTGGTGACCAGCGATAGGACAAGAGGAAATGAGGTCAAGTTGCACCAGGGGAGGTTCAGGCTGGATGTTAGAAAAGATTTCTGCACAGAAAGAGTGGTGAGGCCTTGGAACAGGCTGCCCAGGGAGGTGGTGGAGGCACCGTCCCTGGAAATGTTCAAAAAAGGGGTAGACATGGTGTTTCATAAGATGGTTTAGTGGTGAGGGGTTGTAAGTGGTTAAAGTTGATCTTGAAGGTCTTTTCCAACCTTGACGATTCTATTAAGTTTTATGCTTTGAATGAAAATGCTGAATTTCCATGTATTTGACTGGATTCAAACCACGTTTGATTTGTCTTCACCCTGGGTTGCCAGATCCACACTGCATTTTGCTCAGGAGCAAGCTTTCCTTGGAGAAGGGTGTGTGATTGGGTTTGGGCACTTGCAATTGCTGAAAGTGTTCTCAAATTAATTACAGAGGTATTTTATTTTTCTCTTTGATGCATTTGTTTTATAAAGTGGCACTGGAAGAATTATGGATGCAATAATAATCCCAAACCCACTTAGACCATATATTTTTTTTGGGCTGGCTCAGGATCTTGATCCGGTCGGGAATAGGATGGTCTATGTATTTATGCCACATGTCCCAGGGAGCAGGAGAGTGTAGATGGGAACCTCATAAGGTGATGTTGATGCTCAGCACTGCTTATCTTCAAGCTTTGATTCTGGATCTCCTTAGCACCAATTCCATCCTTTTTTCCCCCCCCTTTGTTATTTTTTTTGGACAGTCCCTGACAGTGTGGGATTTTATTTTTCCTCGTGCTTTTTTTGCAATTTCCATCTGGGTTTTAATTATTCTAGTGACTTCAAACTAGGCAGCTGATGAATTTTCAGTAGCTCCCATCCACCTGGATGTCATCCAAGGGGAGAAACAAGGGGAGAAACAGCAGAAAAAAGGAGAGATGACTGGAGAAATGGCCTCGCGTATCGGGTGCCGGAGGCCGGGTGACCAAGGCCTTCCTGCTGAAATCCAGCCAGCACGAGGTAGGACAATCGTGCTGCTGTTCTCATCGGGAGTTATAAACAAGAGGATGAGGCTCAGCAAAAGAAAGAAAGATTTCTTTCTGGGTTTTTTCCTTTTTGTGAGTTTTTTTTAGCTTCCTTTTCCATCCTTCCTCCTGCTCCTGAAGCGCAGGCAGAGCTACTTAGAGAAGAAATGCTGTTTTCACATGAGTTTAATTTTTTAATGCAGTATTTTGCTGGCTGAATCAAGTCAATAAAGAAATACATGTAATACCCTCTCTTCAAAGGTGCAAACAAAGCCCTTCTTAGCTACCACTACTGGTATTTTGGTTTGGAGTTTCATAAAGCTGCTTTGAGTGAGCAAGCAGAAGCAGCATCCCCATCTTTCCCACCCAGGATAAACAGATGAGCTCCAGCAATTTCTGCTATATCCTGCATATGTCTCTTTTACACAAAAAAGAAATGGAATAATAAGCAGCTTAAAAAAATTGTCGATTCACATCATCCCAAGTGGAAACAGAGTGGCTGTAGGCTCCTTGCTTTAACCCTACTTTCAGGATGACACATTCTTTGTTATTCAAGGGGGTTATCCTTCAACTCTACCCCTACAAAATGTTTCCAAATCCCTCCAAGCGATACATTCTGAGATGTTTTGACTGTACACTGAGTATGCTAGGACTGCTTGAGTGGTCATCTCCTTGGTGTTCTCAGTAGCTTCAGATTTGGGTGGTGTATAGTGAGATAAACAGGTAACTATACAGTTCTGTGTATGGAGTAAAGGTGGATAGTATAGAATCCCAGACTGGTTTGGGTTGGATGGGACCTTAAAGATCATCTAGTTCCAACCTGCAGCATGGGTAGGGACACCTCCCACTAGACCAAGTTGCTCAGAGCTCCATCCACCCCGCCCTTGAACACTTCCAGGGATGGGGCAGCCACAACTTCCTTGGGCAACCTGTTCCAGTGTCTCACCACCCTCATGGTGAAGAATTTCCTCCTCATGCACCACTCCTCACTGGTCTCATTTGGACATCAAGCTGTTGACCACTACCCTTTGAGTGTGACCAGCCAGCCAATTCCTTATTATATAAGCTATTAAAGAAAGTGAGATCTGAATCTAAAATACCCTCCAGCCTTTTTTTTTTTCCCCTCACTAGGACTAGTACCTCCTCATGCATAAAGCTCTACTGATTTTGATTGAGATCATACAAACCATCATCTCTCTAGTTCTGCCTTAATTGAAGGGAGATCCAAGACATCAAAACCATGTGTTTCTTGTGTTCTTTATTGAGAACAAAAGAATTATGTCTTGGATCAGACACGGAGTCACAGTCACCCCCTGGAATCTCTCTGTTACATGAGGATGATATGGGTGGTAGTTGGAGAGTTGGGCTGTACCTTTGGGCATCACTGTCCTGCCCTCAGTCCTACAGGGAGGGGATGGTCTGGTGGTCCTTTCCTGCTCCAGGGGCAAGTGCAGAAGTGCTGGCAGCTCCTCTACTTCAAATGCTGCTTCTTGGTTCATTTTTCCAAAGCAAGTGTAATTAGTGCCAGCCCACTCTTTATTCCCCACTCTTTATTCCCATATGTTGCTGCGTGTTAGGTCACCACCTGCTTTCAAATAATAGATGAAAATGTGGTTTTATGTGGGTCATAAATTATATATTGCTGCTCAGCACAGGGAATGCTTGTTTTTCCCCTTCCTTTTTCACATCCCTGTGCTCCACTGGTTAAAGATCCTTTTTTCCCATTGGCTTCAACTGACAAATATCTTGCTCAATTCAGAAAAAAATGCTCTGAATTTGTACTTGAGCTTTGCAGTTCGCCTTAGCCTGGCAGAAGACACATACAAGTTTGTTGGGTTTTCCATCTATTCCAGTTAGTCTGGTTAAAGATAATACTACACCTGTATGCAAAATTTCTTGCCTTTCTCTGCATCCCATCACAGCTATTAGGATACCCCCATCAGGTTGTGATTGTCATTTCTTTGCTCTGTATTTAGTTACAGAAGAATCACCAGAAGACTTTAAACACACTGCAGTGGTTCTTCCCCGCTTGAAACGCTGGTCTAACTGTTACTGTTCACTGCAGGTTTCTTCCAAGGGGAGTTGTACACCTTTTGTTTAGTTACACAGTGTTGGAGACAGGGAGCATGGTGGGTGAAGGTCTTCAGCGTGGGGAGCAGTCAGAGAGGGTTTATCAGGCTGCATGGTGGCAATTGAACAGAAAAGGGGTTAAAAAAAACATGTGAGGTGCTGTCCCTATCTGCTGGAAACCAGCACTTCAGGAAAACCGAAGAGAATTTAATAAGCGTTTAACGAAGCATTGCTTATTTGCATGAGATTACTTGGAAAGCAAAGTCGACTGTTACTTTTTTGCTCCAACAAGCAACACCCCAGTGAATTTCCCAAGTGGATCATCTGCATTTCTCCTGCCACCAGCTGTGCAGAGTGTTGTAGCATGAAATACTTGTGCACGGCTCCAAGCGCAGCAAACAGAACCACGCTCATTTGTTCTGAGCAGGTCACGGTCTGTCCATCCGTCACACACCTTTTTTCTGGCTGTCTTGTCATTTCAATGTGGTGCTGCACCTACAGGTTATTCTGGTGTTTGCTGTGTTCTTCTAAAGGTTTACAAACTTGGTGTTCTCCAAAACATTAGATACAAAGACTAAATAAATTGCCAAGTTAAATGTTATTAAATGCTTTTAGAGACTTAATTTGCAATGTAGTGCTTAGGCATCCTCAGCACCACGGCATCCTCTTCCCCCTCCCCTGCTGCATGGAGCTCTGGGGATCAGCTCAAAGTGAGCTCACATCTGGGAGGACCCTGGCTTCACATGCTGTGAAATTTGGAAGACGTATGGTAGTGGATGGAAGGAGGTCTCAGAAGGAGGTTTGATGGCTCTTGGATGCTGCCCTGAAAATTGGGATTACATTCCTTCCTCTGGTTCCCTCCATTTTGGGTCAGATCTCCAACTCAAAGCGTGTGGTTTCCACAGACATTTTGCTTCTTTGTGTCTGAGTACTTGACATCTTGCAGTGACACTGGATGTGTGAAGCTACCCTACAAATTCATACTGGAAGTGTTTTTAAAAATCCTGCCCATTGGTGGAAGATACAGCCTCCAGCTACATTTCTTAATACATATATGAAAAAATGGAATACAATGAAGGTGCTTTTGAGTCCTCACTTCATGATGTCTCTTGCTTGGCCAAGGTGGATGATGAAGAGCTGCTGCTTATCTTCATGTGGGGAGGAGCACATCGGTATCCTCAGCACGCTGGCCAGACATCCGTGCTGGCACACCAAGGGTGGGCTCAGTTTGGCTCCTACTCTTTCCAAAAAGCTGGGGAACGTGCTCCCAGCACGCTGTCCCAACCGCTTGGCGTTTTGCAAAGGAAAAGGTGGACAACAGAAAAACATCTGCGTTGGTTTTGCAGAGCGTTTTCTGCTGCGTGAGAAGCTGGAGTACAAAATCTCAGCACATTTCCCTTAGGTTTATTAATTCAGGGCTTTCTTTTTTGTTGGATTTTTTTTTTACCATCCTTGGTAGTACTGAGGAGTACTGTGCAAGGCTGAATAGATGGTTTGGGCAGGGTGTGCTTGGCATGGCAGCTTGTTCCCTGCATGGACACCTCTTGCCTGTAAAACTGCATCCAAACCCTGTGTCTGGCTCGTGCCATGGGGCATCACCTGCTCCGTGCTCACCTTGCAGCTCCTCCTTTCCCTGGAGGCAATGAATGGTATGGTGTTGCATTTACCTCCAGCTTTGTAACCTTCTTCAGTTTATAGAAAAATCTCCATCATAACTTCAAAATACCCACATGTAATACCTTTGGAAAGGTGACAAATGGTACCTCTTAAATTGTTCTATTTTGCTGAAAATACCCATTTAAGCAGTTGCATCCTCTCCTAAAACAAATGCCTGAGAAGAATGCATTGATTTTTCCAACTTCTCTTTTGCTCCCTGAAAGCAATTGGTGCCAGTTGTTGTTTTTCCTGGCACTTATCACATATTCTGGTCACTGATAGGATAATTATTTTTTTCAATGCTACACATCAGTCCTATGAGATAATTATTTTTTGCAGTGCTGTGCATCGGTCTGGCTCCTGTGGGTGTTATCATCCATTCCCAAGACTTACTACTAAGCATTTTTAAGCTCCCATTTCAGCATTTGAACTGGGCTCAAAAGGGGCAAAGACAATTTTATGGATTGGTGAGGCATCTGAAGCTGCCTGCAGCTCCTGCAACATTGTGAGAGCTGGAAAACATCATCCCAGCAGAGCTGCTGTGGTGTAAACGAGTCATCTGAAAGGCTTCCGATGTAGGGAAATTTGATGCTGCAGCTTAATAGTGCTTGAAATTTTGGAGTTGCATCAAGAAGAGTTGTGGATTATTTATATAATCCTGCAGAAGAGCAGGGAAGGGCTGGAGACATGTATATTAACATTTAACCTTGTTCTTACTCGTGGCAGAAGACAACCGTGGGTTTTGTTGTGTTGATTTAATGGCAGAGCTCTGATATGATTTTTTATTTTTGGAGGGGAGGATGTGTATTATTTTTTGTCTGTAACTAGCAAAAAGTAGCTGAGGTCTAAAAGGAAGGATAACAGAGGCAGAAGCCAAGCTGGGTCTCGTATTTCAGTGGTATGCTTTTGTTGCTGCTAACGTGTTTTTGTTTTTCTTCATTACACATATTTCTCTTGGGAAAAGCAGGAAAAATATGTGTGTAAAATATACATGAGGGCTCCGTGCCTCTGCTAAGAGGTTCCAGATGGGGGAGGCATTACAATGGGGACACTTTCTCCTGCCTTTCTGTTTGTGGCATTGAGTTTGGTGACAAAACTGCAGAAAAACTTGTGTCAAGCCCGGAACAGTGAATGCTTCAATTTTAATTAGGTGTTTTTTGGGCTATCCAAGTATGAAGTGGGAAGTTGAAACTTCATTTCTAAACATTTATGGCCCCATGTAGAGTCATTATATTAAAAAAAAAATAAGGTTGTGAAGGTACTTTGAGAGGCCTTCTCCAGGGGCTGGAGAGTGTCCAAGGGCTGTACCAGATACCAAGAGATATCCAGACAAGATTCCTCTGCTTGATTTAGAGGCTGATGGTTGGTGTGGAGGGGGTGGAAGCTGGTGGAGATGCCTCTCCAAGGGACGAGAGTCGGGTGATGTTTCGCTTCCATGCCAGGCAGCGGCTCTTGGCTCTGGCTGAGGTTGCTGTTGTGTTGAAGGTGCTCCTCTTCAAGAAGACCTCCCCAAACTTTGATGGCTTGTTTTCACACCTGCCCTCAGGCTGAAGGTCCACAGGTCCACCACCCAAAGGAAGCAGTCTTGCAGCAAAAGCCACAGCCTAGGCTCAGGCCAGCTGTCGGTGATAACAGCCTGTCATCACCAGCTCTTCAAATAAGTGAGTCACAGCTCCAGCAAACACTTCTGAGTGCTACTAGTGCTGTCAAAAAATGACAACAGAGCTAAGAGCTTGCTTACAGCAAAGTGTGTTGTCCTAACACCTTGTCCTAAGGGAACACAGTCTCCTCTATGGGTATTTTTGCCTGATGAAATTATATATTTTTTTTAAAAAGTACTTGGATTTGGGATGTCATGTGTTGTACCATTTGAAACATTGATGCTTCTGAGACAACATCCTTCTGGCCAAAAAGACTCAAAACATGTTGCTTCTAGAAGTGTGTGGAGCAAAGGGTGAGAACTGCCTCTCTAGAGCTGTTTGTAATGCTCGATGCACTGAAAAGCAACGGGAGATGGATCAGAGGCAGTGATTTACCCCCTTCTTCTGCAGAGCATTGAAACACGTGGATGCTTGTCTGGTTTTGGAAATGGAGAAGTCATCTTTTCTGTAACGGTGGCTTTGTGGTGGGTGAGACATGAGTGGTCAACAGCTCTGGAGACTCAAAAGCCTCAACCTTGTGCTGCATTTGTCCTTGGCTCAAGGGACGTGAGCTGCTGTAGTAGCTGCAATAAGACTTTATTTAAGGTGAAGGAAATCGGCTGCAATCCTGCCACACTGCAAGGTTGTTTCTGGCAGTCACAGAGGAGTTTGTCACAGGATCAGCTGTTCGTGGTGCATGGGCTGTACTTGATCTAGCTCTGTAAAAACAGATTATGCAAGGTGGGGAAATCGGGTATGACTTGATGCTATAATATATAATACAACCTATTTGACAGTCACTTCAAATATATAATAAGGTTTTTTTATCAGTCAATATTCTATTAGTGCTGTTTTGTTTCTGCTGTAGTGCTCAGTTATGGTGCTCGTATTGCCTACTGGGGGAGAGCCAAGTCTCTTCTTAAGCCATGACTTGTTTTTAACTGGTCATTTTAATGCTCTTTGATTTATTTCTCTATCAGTATGAAAAAATAATTTGAAGCTCCAGTTAAGGAGATATTGTGCAGTTCTGGGACCTGTCAGACCCCTCCTATCTGCATCTGATGTAGTAAAATTTGTTCTTTGTCTGCAGAACATAAATGCTGGGAATTGTAAGTGTCCCCTCAGTTGGAGATACTGCTGTTACAACACCAAGCTTCCCAACTTCATTTTGGGATACTTCTCTAAATCCAAAGCTGAATCCAGGCTGAAGATTTTTTTTTTTCCACCAGAAGATTTGTTGGCCAATGTGCTTATGGAAACCACGGGTGCTTGGCTGCTCTTCCCAGGGCTGTCCACCCTACACATAAAAACATCAATGTATGAGCAGAGGACCAGAGATGTGAGCCAGACCTGATGGATTTGGCAGCCTCTGCCTCCAGGATCCATCGGTACCAGTGTTGGCCAATAACTGTCTGCCAGATTAGCTGGGGTTTTTTTCCCCATTATGGCACTTGTGTAGGAAAACTGTCCCCATTTGGGAAGAAGACTTAAGCAGGAGGGTTTGGGGTTTTATTTCGTTGCATCGTGGTTATGTGGGAATTCCTTTTTTTCTGGAGCATTGCTTAGGAGGAAGAAGTTGAAATGGGCTGATGCTGTGTTTAAATTTGAGGACAGGAGGGGAATATTCTGCCAATGTTGAAGCGTTTGCCAGGAATGCAGATGATCTCCCAAACAAGTGTGTGTTGTACTGACTTTTATAGTACTTTATCTGGAGGATCTTACTCTGTAAGTCTATTTAATGGTGCTCTTGATATTTCCATTACATGCACTGGCACTTCTCTTAGCCAATTAAATTAACCCCAAAAACCTTATCCAAATTGGCTCTCTCCCATTAGAAGTAATTTTCTCTCATATTTGAATCAGGCAGTGGGAACTCCAAGTGCACCAAGACAAGCTGTCTTAACTGGCCCTGTGTTTTAAGCCTAATTGCTGCAAAAGGTTTGTTGGTTAGTTGCTCCATTCCAGGATGGCACCGTGAGTCAGTGGCAGGAGGGAATTGCTGCCCTTGAGTAGTTGCTGGGACCAGGTAGCTTTAGTGCAACCATTTTACAATAGTAGAGACATTTTTAGTTGGCTCAAACTATTTGTAACAAAATAATTTAGAGTTGTTTCATAGCCTGTATCATAATTGTAATATTTTATACATAATTTAAAGTACAAGAAGACATGGCTGTTAATGTGGTAGAACTCACTTGGCTGCCATTCAATAATGATAATTGTGAAATGAGGTATTTGTGCTTTATATTGAAAGAAAACCACAGAGTTTAATTCTGCGTAGGGAAGGGTGCGTCGTTGTTGGCAGTTGGATGAAGAGATGAAGAGCATTTCAGTGCTCATAAATGCAACAAATAATACATTTGTTTGGAGTAGGGACACCCCTTGAATAGGGTTTTGGAGCTTTGGGCAGTTTTTGCAAGGCTGTCCATTTGGATCTGTTCTCCATAAAGTCTATGTGGAGGAAGGAGAGGAAGGGTCTCCCAGCGCATCCCAGGTGTTTTTATCCTTTGGACTTCCCCCATCTGAAGTATTTTCAGGTTGTGCATTTGAAAGGTTCCTTGGCAGGGAATGAAAAGCAAGGGGATTGGGTGCTTTTAATGTCATATTTTAATTTAGATAAAAATAATCTTTTCTTGTGGTAGAGCAGCAGCTGGAGCTTTGCAAATATTTCCTTTTAACAATACTGAGTTGTTTTCTTTCATGCAACCTTCTGTGTGCTGTAGGTATTCCCAACCAGGAGATGCCATGGGGGTTATCAACTACATGGGGGGATGCATTACCTTAAGAATTCTGGGCTCCCCAGTTCATTAAGGATAAGGAACTACTGGAAAGAGCCCAGTGCAGGGCCACAAAGATGCTGAGGGGACTGGAGTATCTGCCCTGGGAGGAAAGGCTGAGAGAGCTGGGGCTGTTCAGCCTGGAGAGGAGGAGACTGAGGGGGGATCTCATCAGTGCTGATCAATATCTACAGGGGGTGTCAGGAGGATGGGACCAGACTCTTTTCTGCACTGTCCAGCGACAGGACAAGGGGCAATGGGCACAACCTGGAGCACAGGAGGTTCAAGTTAAACATAAGAAAAAACTTATTTACTGTGAGGGAACAGAGCCCTGGGACAAGATGGAAAACTGGGGATTGGCTTTGCGATGCACTCTGGTGACTCGTTGAAGAAAATAATATAATGAAAAAGAAACCTTTAAAGGCTTTTAAAGGTCAATGTTTGGCAGTTCAGGGTTGCAGGTTGTTCTTGGTGAGAGCTCTGCTCAAGTGCTGGAAATACTTTGTGGTTTGTGCTTTTTACCATAAAAAGCTTCGATGGTTTCATTAGCACGGAACGTGAACCACAACCCAAAGAACCAGAGTGAGGTGTCGGCGCTTGAACTCCTACTTAATTGCTATAAACTGGTATTCAGAATGCTTACTTGGCCACACAGAACAATGCCTTGAAGGAACCATACAAAAGCTATTTTACTCTGCAAGAATTCAAGTTGTAACTCACACACTTTGCTCATTTAGGTGCTTTTTGTAGGTGTCATGGACTCTGCTGCATAGAGGTGACTTTAGGGCTCCCTGAGGAAACCGCTGGGGCAGGTACCTCAAAGTGGGGTGGTTTTAGCAGTGAGTTCACATTGAGAGGTTTTATCAGGCAGTGAGCTGCAGATTTAAAAGCAGTATTTCCCAGGGCAGCAGCAATAATGAGAAGGGATTTAGCAAGGCTCTAGCTTAAGCAGTCTAGATGCATTTTATATTCTGGCTTTAATTCAATATATTTCTGTTAAAAAGCAATATAACAGGACAAGAAGAGCTCTGGGAGCTTAGTCGCAGGTTGAATGAAAACAAGCAAAAATTAACTATCGTGTAGCTGTTTGTTTCCTGATGCAGAAAGGAATTTGTAACTGCAGAGAATTACTTTAAAAGCCAGTGAATGCTCTGGTCACATTAAAAAAACCAAAACATTAAAATTACAAAATTTCAAGATGCTTTTTTTTTTTTTTCCCCTGTGCCTTTTTCCTTTTGGAATAAAGACATTTGTGAATTACGATTTTTTTCAAGCATAATGTGTAGAATACTAGGAAAAAATAGCCTTCAGATCTGTAAATAAATGTCAGGTAATGTTTAAAACTACCAGTCTTAGTGGAATTTTATGCTGGGTTTCTCTAACAGAAGCTGTAGGTAAAGCACATCCAACATGGACATGGAATCCTCGCTGGTTCAGCATTGGTGTCGTGTCCATCTAACTCTGGCTCTGGCCTTCTGCTGATGTTTTTTCATAGAGTCATAGAATGGTTTGAGTTGGAAGAGACCTTAAAGATCATCTAGATCCAATGCCTCTGCATGGGCAGAGACACCTCCCACTAGACCAGGTTGCTCCAAGTCCCATCCAACCTGCCCTTCAACACTTCCAGGGATGGGGCAGCCACAGCTTCCCTGAGCAACATGGGCCAGTGTCTCACCACCCTCATAGCAAAGAATTTCCTCCTCATGTCTCACCTCAATCTCCCCTCTGCCAGTTTTAATCCATTCCCCCTTGTCCTCTCCCTCCCTGCCCTTGTCCAAAGTCCCTCCCCAGCTTTCCTGGAGCCCCTTCAGACACTGGAAGGTGCTCTGAGGTCTCCCCAGAGCCTTCTCTTCTCCAGGCTGAACACCCCCAACTCTCTCAGCCTGTCTCCAGAGCAGAGCTGCTCCAGCCCTTGGATCATCTCCGTGGCCACCTCTGGACTCACTCAAGGAGCTCCATGTCCTCATGTTCAGGGCTCCAGAGCTGGACACGGTGCTCCAGGTGTGCTCTCACAAGAGTGGAGTAGAGGGTCAGAATCCCCTTCCTGGCCCTGCTGCCCACGCTGCTTCTGCTGCAGCCCAGGACACAGGTGGTTTCTGGGCTCCAGCGCATGGTGCTGGCTCATGTTGAGCTTCTCATCAACCACCACCCCCAAGTCCTTCTTCCAGGCTGTTCCCAATCCATTCTCCACCCTACCTGTATTATTTTTGATGGTAAATAGACTTTTCCCAGTGCAGTCCCTATGCATTAGGGCTTGGGCTCTTGGCACATCACATGGACCCTGCACCCCTTCTTGTCCTTTCCCAGCATCGATATAAGCAAGCAGTTGAATTCACAAATATTCTCTTCAGTTGCATACGTTCAGACCAGTGTTTGGTTTCCCTGGCTGCTGCATTGCTGGCTGACACTTCAAGTTTCCACCTTGCTTACACAGTTACAAGTCATTCATACTTTATGAATACGTTTCATTCACTAATTCCAAAATTCACAGTAAACCAGAGAATACGAGTCTTCCTGCAGGCTCTTGTCTGATACTAACCTATTTCTTGTCCCTAGCATGACTAAATCTTGCTCCTGGTCCTCTCAGTGCCCCACGATGTGGTCTAACTATTGATAGAAGAATTCCATGATGGTCTAGCCTGTATTGAGGTTTAGGCAGTTGCCTTGCTTTTCCACTGATACATTAATGGTGTGGCTTTCTAAAAAATTAAATTTACATTTCAAGTAGGTGGGGAAACTGTTTAAAAACTCCTGTCTATGAATACTGTGAGAGACGGACATGATATTGTTTGTGAGTGTGACAGAGTGTGGTCCTCAGCCCTCAGTCCCCTTTTGGAGGGGGAGTGGGTTGCAGCTTTATCCATCTCGGCCCACGACAAACACATTTCTCTTTCTGTGTAGCAAAGATAAAATGATGCCTTTTTTTTCCCCTCTAAGGGTGGGTGCTGGAGGCTCATCTGAGAAGGGCAGGGCTGGGGACCTCAAACACACCAGTGAAGGCACATATTTCCTTTAGTGCTTTCACCACAGAAGTTTTATTCCATCAGGAAGTACAACTGTTGTTCCATAGGGGAATGCAACTTACTTTATATGGGAATTACATTCAATTAGGATTATCCATCTAGCAGTGTCTCATTGCCATTGCCATACTAGAACAAGTCACTGCAGTGCTTTCCTAGCTGCAGGTGTTTGGAAAATAACCTTATTTCGGCAAAGACATTAAAATAATCCTTATTCTGGTGGTAATTTGTAATTAATACAGATTGCATTAATATTCAGTCCATGATGAAGAGACCGTGACCCGTCATGGTCAGGAGGAACGTGAAGTATTTAGCCACAAAATTGTTAATTATTATTTTTCCCCTGCCATCCACGATAAGCATCTCTTTGTGCAGGAGGGTGGTAGGAGGCAGGAGGAATGGAGCTGCTCGTTTCTCTGTTCAATCACCAGTGCCAGGTCCAGAGGGATGCTTGGCTCCTACAGAGGAACGTATTGAATTTTGTTTCCTTCAAAATGTTGAGCCCTGGCCAGGAAAAGCTTTGGTCTCCCTGAGAATTTTAGGAATGCTGTTATGGAGTTTTGTCCGTTGGGCTCCTCAACAGCTTTTAATCAATGAGTTAGTAAAGGGAAATAATGGCCACAGATGATCATTTGGGTTAAGGAAGTTGTTATAACTCATTTTGTGTTTTCCAAGGCTGAATTATTATATTCTGCTCTCACTGCAGGAGAACATAGTGTCCTGCTTAAGTATATATAGATTAGGCATGCATAAATGGAATTAATCACACTTTTTTTTTAAAGCCCAATTGTTCTGTTAAAGAAACAGGGTGAGTAAATCAAACAAAATGTATGAAGTTGTCTCAAGTTACACGTCAGGCATTTCTGGAGCTACTTGTTGGCCCAACACCAGTGGGATTCTGCTGTGGAGTCAGCCCTGAGCTTGAACAAGGCAGAAGCCAAAGAGCTTTCTCATTTACATCAGCTATAAAGGAAAGTGCATGAAAGTGGGATATTACGGGTTATGATTCTGTTGGTGTTTGGGTTCTAATATATAATGTGGTCTGTCATATTAATCCAGGAAAAAAGCTTGTAAAAAAAAAAAAAAAAAAGGCCAGTTCCCCCACTCCTAGATTTGAAACCTTTTCTTCTGGCTCTAAATGTTACTAACGAGTGAAAATGATTTTTTTTGTGGGCAAGGCTCTTCCTGAATAAATCCTAATAAACCTCGTTTCTCTCTGTGAGCTATTAAGGTATAAGCACAGGGAGCCGAATCAGAAATAATTTTAATATTTTTTTCTTCAGTTCTTTATTAAATTATATGAAAAGGTGAATAAAATCATGCTGTTGTCCATTTAGTCTGTTCGAGTTCACGTTGCTGCTGGCTTGTTTCTTCTCAGTGAACAGCATTAGGTGTATAGAAATTAGGTGTATAGAAAATGTGGCTTATGGCCTTCACGTGGTGTCCTAGATTGTCCTATCACAGGGAAATTCATAATGTAAATAGTATTCTTTAAAACAAGTATATAAATACATGGTGATGCACTAGCTTGTGTGAAATATCAACATATTCTGCTTAGAAGCTTCTTGCTGTGTCTCTGCCTGCTGAAATACCTGAAGGAGGACAGGTCAGTCCTCAGAAATGTTAAATAGCATCCCATCTTTTAGTGCCAAAATGCCTACTTTTGGGGAGAGGATGCCTGGATTTTCATCACCAGGAGAGTCTGGGGGGGCTTCAGAGCCACCAAGCTGGTGAAGGGTCTAGATAGCAAGTCATACGAGGAGTGGCTGAGGGAACTAGGGATGTTTAGTTTGGAGAAGAGGAGGCTGAGGGGAGACCTCATTGCCCACTACAACTGCCTGAAAGGAGGTTGTAGGGAGGTGGGTGTTGGCCTCTTCTCCCAAGTGAATAATGACAGGGCTGGAGGAAATGGTCTGAAGTTGCCCCAGGGGAGGTTTAGATTGGATGTTAGGAAGAATTTCTTCACTGAATGAGTGGTCAGGCCCTGGAACAGCCTGCCCAGGGAGGTGGTGGAGTCACCATCCTTGGATGTATTCAAGAAACGTGTAGATGAGGAGCTTCAGGGCATGCTCTAGTGGCTGAGATTGTAGGTTGTGTTTTGTGGGTTTTTTTGGGGTGTGGTTTTGTGAAGTTTTTTGGGTTTTGCTTGTTTTGTTTGGTTGGTTGTTTTTTGGTTGGACTTGGTGATCTCAGAGGTCCTTTCCAACTGTAACTATTCTATGATTCAGTGGTCACCCAAAGGTGTGGGCACCTTCAATGCCCTCCTCAGTGTGCAGTAGAAGGGGGGATACTGGGTGAGGGGAGAATTTTGGGGTGGAATGAGCAAAAACCGGGTGTGAACAGCCTGAAAAGATGTGAAACATCTGTAGGGGAGCATTCCTTAGCTGTGTGTCTGTAGGAATCACTTCTCCAGTATCATCTGCTCGCTCGGCAGGTTTTGGCTATCCCAAGAACTTGTTTTAGTCAACTAAACTGAATTCATATGCAACAGCTTGAGTTTAACCAAATCCCTGTATTCAAATAGGGGGCAAAATCACGTCGTTTTTCTGTTAGCAAACCTTCTAAATCATTAAATCTAGGCAGATTGCTAATTAAATCTGCCTGGGAAGATAAAAGTAGACATGAGACTGTGCATCACGCAGGTACTAAAGGTGTCAAGTGCCTTTTTGCCAAGGTTTCATTTAATTTGGCCTTTATTTTTTGCTTTTAGTTGCAAAGTTAAATCTGAAAAGGTCATTTGAAAAGCTCCAGATTATAGATGTAAAGCCCTTTTAATCTTTTCTAATAAATAGCTGAAGAGGGAATAAATCCATTGGGAGCTCAGAGCTGAGCTCTGATATTAAAGCCTCAGCACAAAATGTATTTCTAATTGTAATTCAACGTCTGTACACAAACAACACTTAGAAATTATCTTGCCTATAATTACCTTAAATAAATTTGGCTTAGAAGAAAAGGTGAATGATTATTGAAACTGGTTTAATAAAGGAAACATTAATTGGACGTGGCAGCTTGACAGATTCTGTCACCGTGTACCGGGTTGTAGGATCATTATTATGAAAGTGATTTAGGCACAATTGAAAATACCAGGTTTTGGTGAGGCTGAGCTGCACTTCTTAGAGGTTCCCAGTAGCTCTTCTGTTCAGAGATTTCATTAAAATGGCAATAACTGACTCTCTGTATTAGATGCCTCGGTAAGGCAGGCTTTTAATAAAAGCTTTGCATAATAAAGACTTAAAAGCATTTTGATTTGGGAAGAACAAGAGAAGCAAATGGAAACGCCAGTGTCTGAAATGCTGAACGTACTCTGGGTTACGCCGGTGCTACATCTGACATTGTCTAACATCTGAGTAGCCTTCAAAGCATTTTTTTCCCCCTAATTCCATATATAATTAAAAAGCAGCTTCCTCTTGCTCATTAACATTTAGAGTCTTGTTGGAGCAGTGTACTTTTATATTTATTTAAATAAGTAGAGCACAGCCTTAATATATACTATAATAACTTCAAGTATTAAATATCTCTGGTACAGCTAACGCTTCATTTTTAAACACTGTTCCTCTGCCCTTCATGAATAACAACTTGAAAGTGGATATTGTCCCCAGAAATCCTCAGGTTATTTTGTAGACCATTCAACCAACTTTCACCAAAGTGCTTTTTGTCAATGATACGATTGCAAAAGCCTCAAAGTTAAGTTGCGATTGTCGTGCATATAAACAAGCTAAATAAAGGTGGCTTTTCAAAGCTAATGATGCCATCTCTCTCTTTTCACAGGCTTTTGGAAATGCAAAAACAGCCCATAACAACAACTCCAGTCGCTTTGGCAAATTTATTCAAGTGAATTATCAGGAGACAGGCACCGTGCGAGGGTAAGTGGGAATGGGGTTGGAGATGCTGTTCGTGCTCCTACCCGCACAAGGAGCCTGAACAGGCTGGAGCAGGGGGTACATGAAAAAGAAGGTTAATTTTTTTGGCCAGTATGTTTCCCAGAGTAGAGAGGTGAAAAATATAGACACACACATATATATATATTTTTTTTTAGCATATTTAAATTGGTTGGAATGAAAATGTTGGTGTATCTGAGCTGCACATTGAAGTGTGAATACACCTGAGCTGGCTTCGAGCCAGCTGAGCTCTACTTAATCATGATGCCAACTGTACAATTAAGCTAAAATGGAACTTTTCCTCTTAAGATAGCAGGTAAGGCAGGAAAAGGGGATGTTTTAGCTCAAGTGGGGTAGGGGGCTGGAGCATATGATAGGAAGTAGAGGCTGAACGAGCTGGCTTTGCTCAGGCTTAGAAGGAGAAAAGCAAGAGGGGGTTAATCTCCAGCTGCTGCTGCAGCTCTTGATTGCTGTCTAATTCCCCATATGCTTCTGTCTCTACCCTGAAATCTCTCTTTAACCCAGCCCTTGACCAATTAAGGTCTCTTTATCCCGGGCTGTTGCAAGGAGATGCTTGTCTCCATCATGGTTCTCTCCAGTTTATTTCAGCACCTCTTCTGCTCCCTGAACGCCCTGGAGCATCCAGCTGTGACTCAAGCCTTCCTTCTCCTGAGGAGGGCTGCAGCAGAAGTGCTGCGTGGTGGGAAGCCTATGGATGGAACCTTCTGGGTGGGCTTACCTGAGCTTGGCTTTTGCTTTGGCTTTAAACAATTTACATGGCATTGGGTCATCCCGCAGTGCCTCAAGCTAGCTCTAAATGAGCAGGGCTTCGTTAAGTCTTCTTTTTGTCCAGGTTAATTTACTCAGTTGGAAAAAGAAGAGTCACGAAAAGCAAAAGTGGCATTCCAGAGGTTGTGTAATTTCTGCAGCTAGCTAAGAGATCTCTTGCTGAGACTTTGTTGGTATTTTAGAGAACTGCATTTCAGTTATTTTTTCATTCTTGTTTTCCAGCAGAACAGTAGCACACAAAAGACTTCCATTAATTTTTCAGGAGAGCTTTCGTACTCTGTGTACCTTCCCGCTGTTTTTTTTCATCCTACGTCAGATCTCGTGTTCTTTTTATTATTATTTTTTCTTCTTTAATTCTGGCGAAGGATAGTTGTTGTTTTGTTGGGTTTTTTAATACCTACTGAAATACAGGGTAACAAGAATCCAACAAATGCTTTAACAATGTATTATCTTGACATGCTCTGTCAGCTTTATGGAAGCAGCCTCTATTTCTACTTGGCAGATGAGTGCAAGTGATATTGTATTGGTGCACCTGAGTTCAACAAAATAAGAGGAATTTTCTCTCCTCTTCAAAAAAATAGTCTTTCCTGGTCTTTGGTTGCATGGTGTGATGTGACTGTGCTTTGCTATCAGCTCACACTGCTGCCCCAACGAAAAGAAAGACATTTAAAAAACTCTGTGAGTTGTTCCTGGCATAGGAGACCACAATTTTTTTTCCATAGTCTTACCAAGAAGATCACAAGTACTTTTATTTCTAAAAAAACTTAGCATAGATTTTAAGCACAACCCTAGTCAATTCTCACCCTGTATTCTGCATGTGATTTGCTTTGTTAATGGAACTGTAATTTGCAGCCCCTCATCAGCATTTTGCTCTGTTCAGAGGCTGAAAATAGCAGTTGGTTATTTGCTTACAAACCCTATGAATATAATGACCCCAAAACATGAGGCAAATTTAAACTTAAGAGCTGTAATAGCCAAGAGATTTAGCAGCAGCCAACCCCACCCCATTAAATGAAGTCTTTGAAGGTGTCTCTAAAATTGGTGGAGCATGAGCAACGGCTTCAGTTAAGTGTGTTCCCATAAAGCTGCATAAATTTATTATGTCCTGTTGGATGATAAGCGAGTTCTGGAGAAGGTCTTTGCAACCTGTTCGCTCCTCGTAAGATGATCAAAAGCCTCACCATCTGACACGCTCCATAAAATTGCAGAAGAGCCAGAGAGGAGACATTTTAATTAAAAGCAAGAGTGCACTGGTATGATGGTACATCTCTGCAGTGGCAGGAGGCCGGATCTCACGCACCAGGAGCTGGTGCTTCCCAACAGGCCCTGCGTGGCTGTTTTGCATGGTGGCATTTTGTATGAAATTCAGTCTCAGGTTTCAGATGATGTTACCTGGTACACTAAGTACAGGCTCTTCAGCATGTTTAAATGAGAATTTTACATGGAATTGTACTCTTAGAACTCCTTTTCTTTACTCCTAAGGTAGATTTTACATAATTGACAACAGGAAATAAAAGCATTTGGAAATGTCTGCTTTTTTCTACTTAAGTTGGTTTTCCCTTTCACTATCCTATTACAAGGGAAGATGTATGTTCCTGGGATATATATTCATTATGAACTTTGCACTAAGCAAGGAGTATTTTACCAAAACAGCTTTTTAGTTGCATCTACAAAAAAAAAAAAAAATTAAAATTAATTTTTTAAAAATTTGCCCTGATTTAAATAGTGGTTTGGACCAGATGACCAGGAAGACCTTTCCAACCTAAATTATTGCATGGGAGTGATTTTTTTTTTTTTTTTTGGGGTCCATAATAAGAGCAGAACTCACAGTGGAAGGGGTGAAATGTCAAGGGTGGTGGATGAGATCCAGATTGTTGTGCAGCAGTGTGCTGAGCTGCTGCCCAGGGCTGGGAGTGGGATCTGGGACACTCGGATCCCTTTGTCACTCATCCACTCACTGAGCCTGCAAGGAATTTATGGCATGACTTGGAAAGGAAAAATAGGTTTGACGTTAGAAAAGGCATAAAAAACTCCAACCTGTTGGCAAGGAATATCCATAGGCTGCTCTTGGCTTTCTGACAGGGAATAAGCAAGAATAAAATGTTCTGGTGCAGGTCCTATAGAGCAATGATACTGCTTGTCTGTCTGTCTGTCTTTACTGCTCCTATCCAGCAAGATCATCCCATGAAGGACTGGATATGCCATTGCCCAGAGCCTCTCCTAAGAGCTGTCACAAAACTTCTGCAGCATGTCCAAATGAGTTATTTCCTTTTATTTTTTAGTCAAAGGAGGGGAGAATTGCTGAGAGAAAAATAATAAATAGGCCTGTCTTCCCCAGCTGGGGGCTATGGTGGAGAAGCAAGTTAGAGTGGCACCCCCATGTCCTACCATGGCCAAGGTTTCTTGTGCTTCCCGATCCATAGGTGGCTGCTAATGACAGTGCCACGTCACTGGGCGTCTGTAGCTGGAAAAGCACAGCTACATCATCCAAACTGCCAATTATAACCCCAGTTTCTAAATCCCTGTCATTACTGGTTAGTATTGTTTGGAAGACAAAACCTGTCGAAACTTGTTTTTGCTCTACAAGCTTGAAAAAATATTTAATATATAAGTGAAACATTTATTATGGAGGCTCTTAGGATAAAATGTAAATTCCAATAAGCAGCTTTTGCAATTGTTTATTTTTTGACTGGAGCCACAATTAATAACCCGAGTTCTTGTTGAGAAGTGGCTTTTCTGGAAGAGATTTGGGGAGCAATTCTGCAACTAAATATGATCTTGCAGACTTTTGCACCTGGATATATTTCTCCTGTGCCCAAATCTTGGCCTGCAAGTGGTGTGATTTGGCTGCCTTTGGGTTCAGTAGGGATCTGAGGTTCCTTGGTGCTGTCAGAATTTCCCCCTGCGCTCCCTGCCCATAGGCTAACGCATCTGAGATCATGTTTTTCATCTCCAAGTTAGTGTTGGCATTGTACCAAACCCAAAAAACCTCAAAAGCCAAACATAATATTGAGCTTGTTCTGCCTAGGAAGAAATTTATATAACTAAGTGAAACAAGGCTGAAACTTTTTTGTGTGTGCACACTAAGACAGAAGAGTCCTGGTGAAGCTGTGTTCAGTTAAGTTGACTATTGGGTCAATGAATAACGCTTCTATTTTTTTCCTTCCAGAGCTTATGTTGAAAAGTACCTCCTGGAGAAGTCAAGACTTGTCTATCAGGAGCACAATGAACGGTAGGTGCCTGTATTTTGCCTGCAGGGTTGGTTTTGACTCCTTTATGTGCTGACAGCGTGGCACAGAGAGCTCAAAGCCCTGGTTGAGCTGGCACGGGGGGACCAGGATTGTCACGCTCCCAACCCTGTGCTTCAAAGAGAAATGATGCAGTTTAGACTTTGCTGCTTGGGGAGGAATGTGCTACCCAGGGAAAATTGACTCCCTTATTTTATTGACAGTCCTTGACTTACATTTTCCACTGTCTTTATGATTCATGTCATATGGATTATTGCATAGCATTTGTTTTCTTGTGCAAATTGTAAGCTATTTAGTATCTAACTGGAGGTGGAGATGGTATTTTAATTCTGTATTACAGAATTAGACCATCAGAAGTCCCTCTAGAAAAAGCTAAGATTACATAGGCAACAAATTTAAGCAAGTTGTTCTTTCCTAACTGCAAAGTGTTATTTACATACATCTCTCTCAATAATTACCACTCTGATTTTAAATAAATTTGCCGCTTCTAGTTGTCTTTCAACTCTTGGCACTTCTGTCTGTCTTTCCCTTTTGGGATAGATGTGTGAGAAGGTTTCTTGAATGCTTGTAGGCTGATCCTGAAATTAAATAGCAAACACAGCCTTGACAAATGTCCTCTTGGGTGTTGCAAGATGATTAAACTTGGTTCCTCTTGGAAAGCATCCAACGTGAAAGCAAAGTTTTAATTTTAGAAATAACCGCTGCGCTCTTAGCGCTAATCCGCCTTAGAGCTGTCTCCAAGCAAACCAGATGAGTGTCACTTGGGCTGCTTGTCGTATTAGTGATATTCAAGTGTTTTGAATATTTGAGCAGCTGTAAAAATGGAAGATTTTTCCATTCTCTCTTACAGAACTGCAAACTCATTGCCTTTTTAGTAGTAATAAAGTGTTAACGTTAATGTTTTCTACATTACATGGAAATATGTTGTTTTGATTCTAATAAATATGTAGGTATCTCACTTGTTTCTGGAGGAAAACGTGGCCATGTCAGCTAGGAGTTCTTTAAGTGTAATCTAGGGCAGTTGATGGAAAAGAAGGATCTCATTCTCTGGTGCTTGATTCAATCTTTTACATCACTGCGAAGTGGGTAGGGGCAGTTCCTGAGCAGTGCTTAGGTCTGAGTTTGGAAGCTGGAAAATCAGGTTCTGAGGTTTAGCTGCGCTGCTTCGTGCTGCTGCTGCTTTGCAAGTCTTAACATCACCTTTTTTTTTTTTCTTTTTTTTTTTTTTCTTTTCTTTTTTTATTTGTCACCAGGAACTACCATGTATTTTATTACCTCCTGGCAGGAGCGAGTGAGGAGGAGAGATCAGCATTTCATCTGAAGCAGCCTGAGGAATATCATTACCTCAACCAGGTGGGAATACTCCACGGGAACACACTATGTGGTCTGACCTTTTCTACTGCTGATATTTAATGCTAATATGAAGTGTGGAATAGTAAAGATGGGTTGTTCTCATGCTCTGTAGGCAGCCTTCCATCACTGGCAATTAATCTGCATTGGCAATTTGAAAACCTTGTAGTACGAAAAAGATAAATCACTTTTCTCCATTTTTGTCCCCTAACTGGGCTATGTTAAATATCTGGTGGTTTTCTTGGTGGAAGGCAGAAGCAGTAGTAATTCACCTCTTACCTGTGTGAATGGCATTTGCTCATTAACATCCAGCTGCTGAGTAGCAGAAAAGGGGAAGATGTCTGCTACTGGTAGCTCTTCAGGATATAACATCTTGCATGAGGTAGTCCTAATTCTGGAGCTTCGTGGCTGGCTGTGAGCATGATCCTTTGAATTTAACCATTTAATAAGTTTAATATAAATCAAAGCACAGCAACCATTGAAAATGTGTGAATTAAAAATGACTGAAAAAGTAAAATATATTCCTACTTTGGAAAAGCTTATTATTTCAGGTATTTAAGATGCAGTTGTCTTGGGATGCTTGTGAACAGGGACTTTACTGCTCTTTGGTTACAAAGAAAAAAAGAAAAAAAAAAAAAGAGTAGGATTATGTGAAGGGTAGTTGGGTTATACATTGATTTTAACTAATTGCCATTTTCTTGGAGTTGAAGCATGATTCACAGTAAAGAGTGATTTAACCCCTAAGCTGGGCAGAAATTTGTACAGAGAGGGCAACTCCAACAGCTTTTAGTCTTTCTAGAAAGAGACTTGAACTCCTGCATGTGCCTCAATTACCCAGAGCTTTTAAAAGATCTTTTTCAAGGGGGCCATCAAACCCAACATCTACTGTAATATTAACAGTTCCCCCCATGCTTAGCAGGATCAGGAAATTTGCACAAATGAGTAGCATTTTAAGAGCTGAAAGCTTTTTGCTCACCCTGTCTGTGCCTCAGGCATTGACTGGGGAACGTGATGTGATCTTCACCACCATCTGTGCTGCACTTCTGCAGTGGGAAGATGCCAAGATCATTCGGATCGAATGTTTTGTCAGATTCAGGGGTTTTGTGGGGCAATCTGGTAGTTTTATGTTAGTCTAAAACATTGCTTTTAATTATAGTCCTTCATTTTTTTAATAGCAGTTTAATATTTAAAGTAAAATTATAACGCCAAGTGTGTAGAACTAGTAGGAATGTGATCATTTAGGTGGAAATGTTTCTTTTAATCTGAATTAGGATGCTGTGGGCAGGTAGCCTGGAGAAGGGTGCTGAGGTGCATCCAGTGGAGCAGGGAATCAGGCTCTGGACTTGCCTGAGCACAATGGATGGATGATAGTGACAGTCTGATTTTGTAGGGGTTTTATGATAGTAATTTAAAAAAAATTAATAATAAGTTAGCGTTAGAGAGACCATTTTAACACTGATAATGATGGGAAAATTGTTTCTTTAGGTGCATTCAGGGCATTGTTTCATTTTAAGGCTTTCTGACAGTGCAGTAACAGCTTTTCCGTGCCCCAAAGGCAAAGGGGGAAAAGGCAAATAAGGAGAAAAAATCAGAAGAGGAGGAATAGGGAAGGCAACTTTGGAAACATAAAAGAGGAAAGTAATAAAAGGACACCTGAGCATTTACAGGAGCTTCTTAAATGTGTCCTAGAGAAATCCCTGCCTTTTTAAAAGGTAAAAAACAGGCTCAGATGTGAACCTAAGTGTTCAAACATTAAATATTTAAGTGGAAAAGTTATAAAATATTGAACCAGGCACCTTAAGTCAAGGGCTGACTCAGGCCTTGAGTCAAGCATTACTTCCATTCTCCCAGGTTCCTCGGCTCCCATTAAGTTATACAAAACAAACGTGCATTTTTGCATTGCAGATAAGAAAAGAATCTACTCAGATGTTTCACCAAAATGTGCTGTTATTTTGTCGACCTGTAAATGCAGGGAGCAGGTTTGGAAAAAACAAAATAAAATGTTTTATTTAAAAGCAAATTTCTTTAACCTATCCCTTGAGTTTGGATGACTTCTCCGTATCTCATAGCAATGGCAGGTGTACCTACCATTGCATTCCCTGCACCTTGCTGAAGGTTTTCTGTGTTGGTTATTCACATCTATCCATTTTTAAATGAGTGATTTGCAGGATTAGATCCTTACTTTTAAGTTCATCAGGAGTTCTGGTGCCACGTGTTTCTCCCCCTTGGGCCTGCTCACTGATGTGTGCTTTGACTTCACCCAACTCCATCTCTGTCTGATTGGAAAAAAGATAGAAATTCCTAAAAAGCTTTCAAGTGTTGCTTTCAAATCAGTTGGAGAATCACACTGTCACAGCAATTGCATGTGTCTAGGGCAGAAGAGGAAAGTAGAAATAAAAAAATCTGCTCTTCAGTGTGATTTTCCATCAATGACTCTTCAGCTCTAGGTAAGCCAAAGATTCCTCCAACAGTGGAGGAAAAGGAAAGCTCTGAAAATCCATCAGTCTTGTTGCATGAGAGGTCCTCACTGTCTCGAAAACATTGTAAGTAGGAATCAGAACACCATGAGTGCAAAAGCATCATAAATCCTACCTTTAAAAAATAATAATAAAACAAGGAATGACTATGCAGAATAACAACATTTATTTTACTTGGAAAATCGACATTGCTGCCCTGGTTAAAGAGCAGGTAGTGGGAATTATCTGGGGTCTGAGCACTACTTAACCCAGTCTGCCTTGCTTTCAGATGACAAAGAAACCTCTCAGACAGAGCTGGGATGATTATTGCTATGACTCTGAGCCGGTCAGTACAAGTACCTGCCTCTTCTGTGTTGCTGGTGCAGGGCTGCTACTCACTTGAATTTGTTAGGTCCACCAAGACCTGAGCAGAAAACAAAGTCAAATTAAGTTTAACCTATTAATTACCCTCCCCTTTCCTCTGCCTTGCAGTGGTGTGGTTGTGTATTTGCTTGTGACGATACATGTATTTTTCCCTTGTCCTTTTTTTTGGTTCCTTCCATCTGGAAAGCTTCTTCAAGAGCTAGATATGGTCATCTAGCTTTAGCAAACTGAGGGGTGTTTTTTGATCCTTCTTGATATAATAGATGATGATTTATGGAAATTGTGATACGGCAGCAATGTGAAAATTGAAAATCCTTGCTGATGAAACAGCAAATCTTGAAGCCCAGCAGTTGATGGTGATTGTAGCAGTGTGTCTGCTCTCCAGCTTCCAGGGGAAAAAACCACAAAGCTAAAACCATCCCCCCAGCTGTCTGTGAGAAAATAAAATCCTGATATGATTCAGAATGCAAAAACAATTCCTTCACGTAAAATAGCTCTGCTGACATGATCATCCTTTCCAAATGGATCAACCCAAAAAAGAGAATGGTGAAGCATCTTCCTTTCCCCATCTCCTCCTGTGCAACCAAGTGGGAGGCGGTGACTTTGGTTGGTGCCGTGCTTTGGGTGTCCGTGTGTCCTGTGTTGGTCTCTGTTGACTTTGTCTGAAGCATGTTTCAGATCAGCTGCATGTTGTTCCTGCTAATTTTGTGCTTAATGGTTGCCCAACTGTAGCAGGTGCATCTGGAAGAGTTAAGAGGTAATCTGTGAAGGAGCTGGGTTTTACTTGGGCTAAAAAAGTGTCTGAACAGCAGGATTTCAACTGGAAAATCCTTAGGAGGGGAGGAGAGAAGGGAAGGGGAGTCTAAGGTTTACCCCCAAGGTTTAAAAATGTTGAATATTGTGTTAGTATCCTTAACATACGAGGACCCTTAGAGGACTAAAAGAGCAGGGAGTGAAGAGCAGGGGCTTTTCTAGATACCTTGATACAAGGTACTATGGTGCACAGACCTTAACTGCTTAAGGACTGGGTCAGGACAATTAAAATTAAAACAAACCCCAAACGTGATACCTTCTCCTGGAGGGGCCAATAATGCCTTCCCAGTGCAGGGATCACCATGTTCTAGGTCCTTATTTTGCAAAGCAAAGCTGTGTGCTGTTACAATTTGACTGTTCATCTGTATTTTATTTTGCTGGGGACCATTTTCTGTGATACTCGTGGTAAATCCCATCTCCGTTTCCGTTGCTGAGTCACTCTTTAGTGTGCCCTGGACCTCTCCCCCTAACCACGGACTCAACACACTGCAGATATCTGGTTTATAAAACAACCCTATTTATTATTTCCTCTTTAAGCTTTCCATGGAAATCCATGGATTGCTTCCATGTGACCACAGTAAGCAGGGGACTCACTTTTCTGGGAAACTAATTGCCCCGGCGGAATATTAATGATGAATTTGGTGTATGGGCATGGACTTTGTAACGCTTGTCTGCCCTAATATCAAAGAAACTCCATTTTTTTTAATCATTAGCATCCATTAGGAAACTGTACTGAGCTGAAACACTACAGAGAGCATCTGCTTTTAAGTGGATAATTTGCAAAAGGCCTTTCCATGTGGATTAATGAGTTTGGCAATTGTTATGTAAATCATTAATTAAATTGCCTTTGGCGTAGATTGTGCTGCTTCTGAGTTGTCCACGGTATTTTGCCGTTGACTCGTGACATAGTTTTGGATGAACGATGCCACGAAATGGAGTTGTCTCCTGGAACGTGGAGCACCATGTGGAATCTTTAAAAAGTTTTCAAAAATACTTATTTGCAGAATGTGTGGGTGTATTGTTGTCCTGCAGGCTCCAGGTCATAGTGGGTGTTAAAACTACTCCAGGGTCTCCTCCGCATCTGTGTAGTGGCTGAGGAGAGCAGTTGGCCAAGGTTGAGTTAGGAGGGACAACTTCTTGTCCTGGTATTTTCTGGTGTAAATAATTGCATGGCTGATCCCTGATGATCCTGCAGGTGTATAGTGTCCTTGTTGCATGCCTTTGGATAAGGTGTACAGGGAGCTTATACATCTGTTAAAATGAGTAATTTCCAGTATGTTCAACATCTCTGAGTTCACTCTGTCCATGCAATGTTCAGTTGTTGTCCCTGAAGACCATTTGTAAAAAATTTTAGATTTTCCTGTCCAGTTGAACTTCTCTAGCTTTTAATTGAGGGGGTAGGACAGGTATGTTTGAGTAGTCTCCTATGATGAGAGAAATAGCTTAAAGAATTTCTCCCTGTAATCAGTAACTATCACTGTAACAATGCTGTGGAGTGGGATGAAGAACCTACTGCTGGTAGATTTGTGAGGCTTTAAATGGGGACAGGTGCTTTGAGACATGAAGCTGATGACATAAAAGACCTTTATTCTATATATTCTGTGTTTATCCTATATTTATTAATTACTCTATGTACTGTAAGTGGGTGTAAGTGTCTTTTCAAGTGACAGTCATCATCCTGGGACTACTTGGTACCTGTTCAATGACCTTCACTGCAGCATTCACCTAACCCTGTGCAGTGCAGACTTGCAGAATTTGTGCACACTCACCCATCTGGTAAATGTGATTTACAGACAAATGACCAAAAGAAACTATGTGGATGCAGCTGCTTAATTAATTGTCACTGCAACTGCAGCTATAATTTTTAATTAACACACCGGGATTAACTTGTAGAAAGCGTCTGCTGTAAGTATTAATAAAATAGTGTGAGGTTTAAGGTAACACTGTATTGTGGGATGCACAATCAAGTTTTGATTTGAAGGTTGGGAATTTTTATACGCAGCAGTGGGAAAAAGTATTAAATGTGAGCTATGAAGCCAGAGAGAATAATCAATAATCCAGGGGGGGGCTCATGGTGAGCCAAAGCAGAAGGAACTTGGCATTAATAGTTTATATACTCATTTAAGGAGCATTTATGTTCCCTAACTATTGGTGCAGGACAATATTAGTTGGGTCCAGAATATAATTGGATTTCCCTGGAAGTATCAGTGACTGCTGTCAGGTTGGGGAATATCTGAAAGACTAAAGTGTTCAGGCACATTAGCCTCCAAGAAATATAAAATGGAGTGATTTCAAATTCCCTCAGTGCTCACATTTTTTGAAAACTTCTTGGTAGTGACAATAAAATTAGCGAGAAATAAATTTAAAGCTTTCTCTTTCCTATCCAGGATTTAGTAAACTGAGAATTTACATTAAATTTTGAAAACTGAATTCTTCCTCTTTTCTTATAGGAACTCCTAATGGACGAGGACTTAATGTGGAATAAATTACCTATAAATGTGTAACATCATATCGTGAATTCACATATTTTTTGCATGCTAGTTGTCCCACACTGATGAACTCTTGCCATGCTGTTAGAATGGTGCTTTTCTCCTCTTGGCTTAGAGATTAAGCCTAGGAAATAAGGATCTATCTCCAGGAAAAATCAGCCAAAAATGGTGTTTTGGAAAAGCTTTACCAACGTAGTCCTCAGTTGTTCCCCATAATGTCAGTAGAGCCTCCTGGATATCTCATTTCCCAGTGCCAGGTTGGAAATGTTCAAGTTGCTGATAAAAGGCATGGAGGATCACTAAGTAATATTTATGAAGTGTTGACATGGCCACCTGGACCTGTTCCAATACTTTCTTTCAGTGCTTAATCTCTCTGTTTGAACCCAACAGGACTGCTTTTCCGTGGAAGGGGAGGACTTGAAGCATGACTTTGAGAGGTTACAACTGGCCATGGAGATGGTGGGGTTTCTTCCCAAGACTCGCAGACAGTAAGTTTATTTTCCATAGTTCAAAGATTGTATTAGTTAATATAATCTCCATAATTTAGCTGACATAATGGCTGTGCTCTACGTAACCCATTGGGCTGCTGAGAAGGAATAATTGGTGAGAAGTTGCCCAGAGAAGCTGCAGATGCCCCATCCCTGGAAGTGTTCAAGGCCAGGTTAGATGGGGCTTGGAGCAACCTGCTCTAGCAGGAGGTGTCCCTGCCCATGACAGGGTGTGGGACTAGTTGATCTTTAATGGTCCCTTCCAACCCAAACCATTCTATGAATAATGACACTTGACCATTCATACAATAAAGGAGTAAACAAAATTTAAAGATACCAACAAAATATGCGCATCATTACTGGAGGTAACAAATCTCTTGGTGCAAATGGAGCATTGGCAGGAAAGTTGTACCTTGAAATATTTTTCAACTGTCAGGAATAGTCATACCTTCATCTGCATGTCATGAATCCAGATTTTGGTTTAATCAGAAGTCATCATACTTACTCCTCTGCGTGCCATTGCTGGGGCTGTGGCCTCATTTCTAGCTGGTCTTTATTCACTGATTCACTGGAAGTGCTGATTGAAAAAACTGGGCTTATTAGCTGGGTCTTAATCCCACCTTTCACAAACTGCTTCAAATGAGGGTTGTCTTCAACCAAAATCACAAAATAATTCCTCTCATGTTGAGTTGGATACCAGTCCATTGATAGTGGATTAAAACTGGAAGAACGGCGATTTAGATTAGACATTAGGAAGAAATTCTGGAGTGTGAGGGTGGTGAGACACTGGCCCAGGTTGCCCAGGGAAGCTGTGGCTGCCCCATCCCTGGAAGTGTTGAAGGGCAGGTTGGATGGGGCCTGGAGCAACCTGGTCTAGTGGGAGGTGTCCCTGCCCATGCAGGGGGGTTGGACCTGGATGATCTTTAAGGTTTCTTCCAACCCAAACCATTCTATGATTGATTCTATGATTTTTGGCTTGAAAGTCTTCAGTAGGTTTGAGTGAATTTGACAGATTTGTTACTGAGGTCAGTAATGGGCACAGAATAATATGTATTGAGAAAATGACCTCAAAGGGGGTTTGTTTTTTGACATCTTAAGTACTGCTGAAAAGTACATCAGTAGCTGGAACACAGTGAGTAATCTTGTGCTTTTTTTGAGTCTAAATGTTCAAGCACTGATTTAATGAATGGGGTTCCTTTCTGCCTGAAATCCCGGAGGTTTACATGGGAACAGGGAATTACAGCTTTTCACTAACGGCACTTGAAACCCTCTTCATCACCTTGGCTAAATTATGTTTAAGAAGCTAACATCTAACCTAGTTTTTTTTGCTCCTGAGTGGTTTGCCTCCTATTCTTTAAGAACCATTTTTCCTGCTTTTTACCATGTATCTGAGAAGCCCTTAACTGCGAGACAGTCCTGCCTTCTGCTCCAACATGGAATTTTCCCCCAACTGAGAATCTTTTTCATCAGCTCATCCTTTATCCCCAACTTGTGACAAACCAATTACAAAATTAAGACTGGTTTTTCTCTGTCTGTCCCACACATGTGGCTAAATCCAATTATACATACTCCTAGTGTAATTATGTCAGACATCAGTGTGTGCTCCCTTATCTTTCAAGAATCAGGTTTCAGCAACAAGGTGTTTCTACAGCCTGGTTAGGGTGCAGCAAGGGCGTTGAGTTGACAGAGTAAAGCAATCAGTGTCAGGCCTGAGCTGAGCAGGATATCACAGTAAATTCATGCTTTTGATGTACTGTGCAATAACTTTTCTTGGTGCACAAGCTCTTGTATTTCTCCTAGTGAATTTTGCCTGTCAAAAAATAGGATGGATTCTTTGCCATACGAGGAAATTGATTCTGCTTGGCATTGTACAACTGTGACAGGAATAAATAACCACTTTTAGCTGAGTATAATGTGAAGGACATTTAAAGTGTTGCTGTACTTTTATAGCAAAACATGAGGTTTCACCTTTGCAGAAACAGTTACAGAAGAGAAATTTTTATTATTACATCCCTGTAATTCATGATGAGGGATCAGCATCCCTAGTTTAGAGAGAAGGGAGAACTGGCTTGGAGAGGTAAAAGTGTGTTGTCAGACAAGCTGGTGCCATGGCGAGGAATCAAAATTGATTTGATTCATTTTCAGCTCCCCAGAGAGTGTAGAAATAGGAACAAACAGTTTGTAGCTGAAGTCAGGGATGGGTGGATAGTCTGAAAGAGCTGTTTTTTGGAGGAGTGAGGATATAGCTTAAAAGTGACAAAATAAAAAAAAAAAAATTAAAAAATGGCTGGATAAATTTACTTGTGTAACATCTTTTCTCTGTCTCAGGATACTTATATATTATAAAAGCATTTATGCTTTGTTTTTATAGGCTTCCTGCCTGGGACTAGATCTGAGAAGGTGATAAATACACATGCCAGGGGATTAAGAAGGATCACGTGCATGACTGAGTCCAGTCTTCCCCTACATTTAGGCAATTGCATGATCAATATTAGATCTGGATATCTAGATTCCTGGAGGATTTACTTTTTCTTATGATACGGGGTGCCATTTTATAACCATGGGTTTGATGTCTTGGCTAATTTTCAAGAAAGCCATACCAATGTAAGTTTGGTATTGGAAATGAAGTGTTTCATTTGAGCATCATTTTTTGAGGAAACAGTGGGAGATTTGGGACATGAACTGCTTTGGATTGAAAATTAGTGGAATGAGTCAAATACGAAGGTGGCATTTGGATGTTTGGGGATGTGGTTTGCTTTTGCATTAGCTTTAAGAGAAACCAACTGAGTGAAATTCATTTTCTCTATTTTCTTTAGGATTTTCTCTCTCTTGTCAGCAATACTGCACCTGGGCAACATCCGTTACAAGAAGAAAACTTACCGGGATGACTCCATCGACATTTGTAACCCTGAAATCCTACCTATTGTGTCCGACCTGCTGGAGGTAAGACTTTGTTTTCCATCCTGGAACATTCACACCTGATGAACCACTATGCTTTATAATAGAATTTATTGCTAGTTTCACTGAATAGTAAATTCTCTTTTGTTACCGTTCATGTTTGCCGGTGAAAAGTTATGAAGGTTTTTTTTAATGAGGTTTTTAATGCAGGATTTTTTCCCCCACTCTTAAGCTTCAGGTTAAATTGAATGCAAATATTAATTTCTGTGATTAAAATTTGGAAGGTTGCAAACCAGTTCTAGCTGGAAAGCAGACCTGTCATTCAATGCAGTAGCTTCTTCAGTTGCCAACCATCAGCTCCCTCACCGAAATTCCCTGATGCTTCTGAAATCTGTTCTGATACTTGTATAAGAAACCAAAGCAGTTGTAAGACCATTAGCCTGCTCTTCTGGTTCAGGTGGTGGCTGGAGGAAGTGCTGAGCTTGCTCACCATGTTTTACTGTCTGTTGTTCCCCTGCCAGCATCCGTAAAGGTTATATTAGAGATGCTCCAGGGTGCATCTCATCCCTTTAATACCTATTTATGGGCCTATTATCCACATGTTTATCTAGTTCTTTTGGGAACCTGTTGATGCTATCTGCTGTGTAAGACCCTTTACCAAAAGCACCTTGTCCTCTGTGAGTCACTGCTGTGCTGGTATCATCTGGGAAGGGTTGGTAGGTTTCAGCCTGATGACCCAGGCCCATAGCCAATTCTGCCCATCAGTGCAAAAGCACTAAGTGAGCTCTCAGGAGAGCTGCTCTGGTAGCCGAAAGAGGTTAGGAAGCTGTGATATTGCTTGTCCATGAGCCAACTTACCCAACTGTTGCCTTACGTCTTCAAGAGGCTCAACACCTCTTGACATGGAAATAGGTGACCAGAAGCTTTCCTTGCCATCTCACTATTCCTGAAATGCTCTAAACTACTTGTAACTCCAAAGGATACTGAGATGTTATACTTGTAGTTGGTTAAAACAACTATTATCTTTATCCCTTTGTACTTGCTGGACAGTACAGAAGGTTAATTTTTATGAATTTTATTATAGGATCAGAAGATAACTTGTTATTTTGTGTCCACGTGATGCTCTTCCCTTTCCTCCTCTTAAATAACAGTTGTGTGGTCTCACTACCTAAAGAACTCAGGAACTGGCTCTTGCAGATTTTCATAGCACTTCATTAATGCTTTGAAATTAGGGGGGGAAAAGCTTCTGTAAAATATGGCTATAAGCAGCTGGATGCTCTTTGCATCTTGGCATTGGGGACTGCAGAAATAAACAGAAGGAAAATATGAGTTTGGAGGAGAATGTTGTTGATCTTACCCTGTTAAAAATGGCCATAGCCAGAGTGCCAAGTCATTTAAGAAGTCATCATTTTTCAAGAAAAGCTTTGACTAAGAGAGTGACTTAGAGATCTGAAAAAGTTCCAGGCTTCGAGTCTTTGCCCTGGATTTCTTCTGCAAACAAACTCCTCTGCAGCATCTGCATGATTTAAGGTAACGGGTGATTTTTTTGCACGTCTACTCGTGAAGTGATGCATTGGTTGAGCCCTATAGGTCCAACGGTGGCTTAGTGCCATGGGCTGGTGCAGCACAGAGCATGGAGACCCTGCTCATGTGCAAATAGTATCCACAATATGTAAAGAAAAAAACAACAACATATATTTAACTTCACCCTTCTGAAAGAAGGTTGTAGAGAGACAAATGCCGGTCTTTTCTCACAAGTAACAAAGCAATAGGACGAGAGGAAACAGCCTCACGTTGTACCAGGGGAGGTTCAGGCTGGATATTAGGAAAAATTTCTTCACAGAAAGGGTTGTCAGGCCCTGGAACAGGCTGCCCAGGGCATTGGTGGAGTCACTATCCCTGGACGTGTTTAGAAGTCATGTAGATGTGGTGCTGAGGGCCACATCTGAGGGCCGTCATGATGGGCAATGTCATAAGGGTGACGTCATAATGGAGTTGGAGACATTGGTTGCCTCCAAGTGTAAAGTTTCCAATAGACCGACTCCCCGATCAGCTGAAATAAAGCCAATAGTCTCATATTTGGAAGAGGCTTGGTTTCTCTTTCTGAAATGCTGAACCTTTGCAGACCTGGATAGATCTCTTCTTATTCAGTTTTGACCAAAAGGAGGAGTAGAGGGTTCAAACAGATGAAAAATCATCACAAAGAGCATCTGTTGCACTTTATTCATTACTTAGCGACTTACAACTCTCCAAATTAAGTGTAGTGAATTCTTCTCAGCCAGAGGAGAGACCAGAAATATTGGTTGAAACATTTGACACTTTGTGTTTTGTCTCAGTTGAGTAATTATTTTTATTACTTATTTGTGGACACTGAACAGTTTACAGTTTTGCTTTTCACACCATTGTTCCTGAAAACATGAATTGGCTTGAACAAGTTATTAATCCTCTCTCTAGATCTTGGCATCACTCACTAAGACTGAAAAATCATCTCGGAATGAAAAGAATATCAGTTGACAAAGCATTTAACTTCTTTTCATACAGGCACTGGGTGTTTGGCAGGGTGGTCCTGAGCATAGCAAAATGATGGAAGAAACCAGCTCTGCTGTGATCTGATACCTACCTACTTTGGGGGTGTTATGGGTTTGGGTTTTTTTCATTAAATGACCCGCTGGATTTGTTCAGTCAAGGTGAAATGGAAAGAAAAGGAAAAAGGAAGAAAGGGAAAAGGAAAGGGAAGAAAAAAATCCTGTTGGATTTGGTGGGAAGACTCTGAGAAGCAGGAGCTGAACTGACCACCTCTGGGACCAGCCAAGGAGAGGGTATGGAGAAGTCCTTCTGCACAGCACTGGTGGGGCCATAGCCTTCATGGAGATGAGAGGACCAAACAGCCTGGCTGAAATGAAAAATGTAGGCAAAACTCAGGTGTGTTCCTCCTCCAAAGGGAAGTCTGGCCCAAATGGTCATGAGTTAGCTGGTCTACATTGGAGCCTCTGTGGACAACTGGGGGGATCTCCCTGCTGCAGCAACTCATGCAACAGCCCTGCCCAGCTCTCCAGATAACGAGATTTGTGTGCCTATAAAACGAAGCTGATAAGCAGATGATGCTCTGGAATGAATTTGATTTTTCTTAGATACCAACAACCCCATCCAATGTGGTTTTGCTTTATGAAAACATTCAGACCAGCGTTCGTTGAAAAAGCAAATTGCAATATAGGATTTTGGCTGGACTCTGCAGATCATTTTTGCATTTGTAGGAAGACTCTGATTCTTTTTCTTTTTTCTTTCCCCCAAGCACAGACACGGCGTGTGGATTATGTGAGGCTTTTAGCAGGTTGTTCACGGCCTGTGTTTAAACTTTGCTAGAATACGGTGCCATAGGGTGATGTCAAGGCTGCCTGATGGATCAAGCAGGCGTGGAGTCCTGTGCAATCACTGCACATATCCCAGCTCTGCTGCAGAAACCATAGAGGATTGTGTAAAACTGGGAAAGCTTTTGTGCTTCTGGGGAAAAGCCTGGAAAGGCTCATTTGTGGGCTTGTTAACAAAAGCAATCTATTAGAAACGATCCAGTGTCAGGAGAGACTTTTTTTTTTCCCTTTAAAAAAGCAGGAACATTTTAATTGTGTACATTTATTAAGACTGGAAATTATTTCCCGGGATGGTGTGTTGAGTAAGGAAGGCAAATGCTGTCTTGGCTCATTGGAGCAGTTTTGTGGTTAGTTTTTAGGCTCAATGCAAATAAAGGTAAATCTAAGTTATCAAGTGTCCTAAATTAGTTTTGCCAGATCTCTTTTTTCATTGTTGATGTTAGCTTTTGGAGCCAATATCTACCTCCAGGGGACATTTATGTGCTCAAGTTCTTTTTTGCTCAAAAATGGCTTCAGCTTCCCAGGGGGATCCCACAGACATTGTGTGCTCCTTGTGTGATAAACATCTTGGAAAGTAATTGGGGAGCAAAAGGGAGGTGAGGATTATGAGGCCGCCAGTGCTTGCATCCAGCCTTCTCTTCTGGATCAATTTTCTGGATGAGGTTTTGGGGCTCATAGAAAAGTTTGGATTGGAAGGGACCTCCGAAGTTCATCTAGTCCAATTCCCCTGCAATGAGCAGGGAGAACGTCATCAGATGTGAAGCTCCAAACCAGAACTTGAGTCAGGTAACTTCTGGTTGTTTGAAAGAAAGTCTGAAGGAAAAGTTCAGATCTTTTTCAAGAAGAACTGATGGAAATCTGAATGTATTTTCTGTCACTCCCCACCAGGCAGCTTTTGAATGAGTGCTCAACACTGGAATCCCTCTCTCAAATATGGGAGGAGAGACCAAAAGTGATGTTTTCTTGCTCTCAAGTTGGAAATGGTTCATTTTTCTTCAGCAGCTCCAACATAATACCCCAGGATGGCTGGAGAAGCAATCTGTGCCTGCCTTGGCTGCAGCCCAGCCCTCGCAGAAGCCCACTGGCTGCCTGCTCCCCCCGTGCTCCCCTGACCTTTCCAGCTGTGGCAGCACTGCTGGTCATCCTTCCCTGGCTTTTAGAGCTCTAGTCACCCAACCCTCTCAGCCTTGGTTCCACATGTGGCAGTGAAGTCTTAAATCTGTATTTTGTCCCTGTAATTAAGACACAAACTCCTATGGGTTGTGTAGCTTTTTTTAAGAGGTAGAGCAGGACTTGCCCTTTAGCAGAAAACTATGAAATGTAACTTAGAAGCGTAGCTCCCAGGGCACAAAACAAAGAAGTAAGTTGTGTTGTCCTCTTTGCTAATCTGCTAGGATGGTTTTTTCTCTATTTTTTTGCTGGAGGAGGAAGCATAGGATGGACATGATTGGGAAGTTGCAAGTATCTCCATGCACCAGGTGTCCTTAGTCATCGGCGTGCAGCAAGTTTTTCTTTAGAAAGCTCCTGTGGCTCCTTGTTGGCATCAGGAGTCACCTACCTTCAAACTGTGACCTTAAATGAAAATGAGGATAATTTGGCTATACCCATGGTGTTGGCTCTCAGAGGTAATAAAGCACTCAGGATCAAGCTCCACTGGGTGGTAATTGCAGGGAGATGTAGGGATTATGTTCCCATCCCTGCCAAGTACGTTTTTGTACTGGAAGATGATGGTCAGCCCACCTGGAGATGACAGATGCACATCTGCAAGTCTCGGCCGTCCGAGGAGCAGAGGGAGAAGGAAACAAGGAGGAACATTAGATGGGGATGGTGTGGGTAGTTGTTGAAACCTTTTCAAATCCCTGTGTTTGCTGACAAATCTGGGATTTGAAAGCATTTAGGCTGATGGGGAATGTTGCATTGGACTGCTTTGATTAGGAACCATCTGATACCCCTCTGCCTTGCTGTCTCCAAGAATTGAAAAAAGGCAGCATGCTGGCTCTGGGCTCACAGCATCCCTCTGTTACATGGGGTAAGGGAGGGTGTAAATCTCACTTCTGTTCCCAGCTGGGTACTTGAGGAAGGGCAGGCAGTGGTCCTGCAGTCCCAAGCTGTTGGAATAGTGTCCAAGTTTTGCCTGCAGAGCTGGATTTAAAAAATCAACATTTTGCCGAATGGAGAGGAATAGAGCCCAAATGTGAAAATTTGCTGTGGGTTTCTGGGTGAACTGGAAGGTTATTATTTTTTCCTGCTTGATTCTGAAAGGTAAAATCAGATCATAGGAACTGGGGGGGGTTCCAGTGATATTGAGTACCAATGAAATGAACCTCAAGGTGTTGATGGTCAGTTTCCAGTGACAGAGACATGGTTGTTATATGAAGGTCATAACCAGGTGACTTGATGTTTTCTGCTTTCCACACCACAGCAACAAGTTCTTGTTAGTTGGTGTTGCAGGGAAAGTCACTTAGACAAAAATGCTCCAGAGTTTATCCCTCCCATGGCAGGAGTTTTGAAGGAAAGAAGTAGTTTTCTGTACAGAATGGCATCGTTATCCCAATGGTTTGTGGGATTTCTTATCATAGAATCATAAAAACACAGAATCCTAGGGGTTGGAAGGGACCTCGAAAGATCATCTAGTCTAACCCCCCTGCCAGAGCAGGGTCACCTAGAGCACATCACACAGGAACTGGTCCAGGTGGGTTTGGAATGTCTCCAGTGAAGGAGACTCCACAGCCTCTCTGGGCAGCCTGTTCCAGGGCTCTGTCACTCTCACAGTAAAAAAGTTTTTTCTGATATTCACCTTGAACCTCCTATGCTCCAATTTGCACCCATTACCCCTTGTCCTATCACTGGTCACCACTGAGAAAAGCTTAACTCCATCTTCCTGACACTCACCCCTTACATATTTGTAAACATTGATGAGGTCACCCCTCAGTCTCCTCTTCTCCAAGCTAAAGAGACCCAGCTCCCTCAGCCTTTCCTCATAAGGGAGATGTTCCACTCCCTTAATCATCTTTGTGGCTCTGCACTGGACTCTTTCAAGCAGTTCCCTGTCCTTCTTGAACTGAGGGGCCCAGAACTGGACACAATATTCCAGATGCGGCCTCACCAATGCAGAATAGAGGGGGAGGAGAACCTCTCTTGACCTACTAACCACACCCTTTCTAATGCACCCCAGGATGCCATTGGCCTTCTTGGCCACAAGGGCACATTGCTGGCTCATGGTCATCCTCCTGTCCACCAGGACCCCCAGGTCCCTTTCTCCTACACTGCTCTCCAGCAGGTCAGCTCCCAACCTGTACTGGCACATGGGGATGTTCTTCCCCAGATGCAAGACTCTACACTTGCCCTTGTTGAATTTCATCAGGTTTCTCCCTGCCCAACTCTCCAGCCTGTCCAGGTCTCACTGAATGGCAGCACAGCCTTCTGTTGCTTCTTAGTTGCATTGCTCTTCAGACTAATTATTTGCTTAAACCAGTAAGTCAAAGTATGTAAGCCACTGAGTTTCCCATCATCCATGTCAGATCCTAAATGGTTTACCTGCCATAAAATCTGGCCTTGGATGGTTTCATAAACATGGATTTGGTGCTCCTAGTCTTCCTCAAGAAATGCTCTGAGCTGGTCTGGTGTCTGCATGGAGTTCTTCACATAGGGTAAGCAGCTTATCTAGACTTTGCTGCTGCTTCTCAAGCAACAACATCACCGTATCAATCCAGAGCTGCTAACTCCAGGCTCAAAGGTTTTCACCCAGACTCACCATTTCTTTTTTGACTCAGAAATTTAGCAAGGAGAAGTCAACGACTCAAAGTGTTTAGGTGTAACTTCCGTATAAGCAAATTGACATCTATGCTGGTAGAGAGTCTGAGTTCCAAAATTCTCCAGGGGGTATCAAAATAAGAGGGACTTGAATCTGGTGATAAAAGAGGAGCTTTTCGCCCAACACCTCATAGCCTGTAACAGTTTGTTGGCACTCTTTACCTGGTTGCTAAAGTGTCTGTGTTTACACAACTGATGTGTGTTTTTCCTGCAAACCAGTTTCTGTTAGGGCTGATTAGGGGTTGTTGTCTTGCTGGGAACAGCATCTTTAGGGAGTGAATATCAGGTGCCAATAGCAGAGTAAATATCGGGTGCTTTTCAAAAGGTTTCTTCCTCCTCCTAATTCCTCCCCACCCTGAAAAACACCAAAAAAACCCTCCACTTAGAGATCTGATGACACTTTTGCTTGTGTGTAGAGTCATCTGTATGAGGTCATCTTGCCAACACTAGAAAGTTGACTTATTTTGCCAACAAAAAGTGTGGGAGGGAGTTGTTGCACTGGGAGTGAAGGATACTAGTGGGAAATAGCTGGAAATGTGGTGACTGAATGTGGAAAATCAGGCTCCCCTGAATACCATGGTGTCTGGTTTCTGATGCTGGATTTATGTGCTGGGTTGTCCCCTCCCAATGTCTAGCTCGTTCTTCTGCATTGAACATTAACTCTGCAAGGGCTGGCAAAAGGGTTTTAAACGTTATTAAAAAGACATTTTATAAATTTTAAATTTATGAAAATGTTTACATTTATAAATTATATTTTTAAAATAATTAGATATTTTTAAAATTATTCCTAGAATAATAATTAACATCAAGATTTCTGTTTCAGGTGAAAGAAGAGATGCTGTTTGAGGCCCTGGTTACCAGAAAGACGGTGACAGTAGGAGAGAAGCTGATCTTACCATACAAGCTGGCAGAGGTCTGTACATGATGCTTCTTAATTCAAAGGGCAACTCTTGGGATGGTTTTCACTGCTTTGAGATGTACACTCAGCTCTGGTAGAGTTTTGGTTTTTATTTAAATATGCAAAAATAATGTAGGAGAAGCTAATGTGTATGAACCTAGGAAATGATTGGTTTTCCCTTCACCGCTGTTCCTGGAAAGCAGCTTTGCATGGATTCTGTGATGGTCTTTAACTGTTTTAATGACTTCCAGTTGTGTAAGTGTTCTCCAAAGCAGATGGTGTGTTGTGGAGCCTGTATGATCCAAATTCAGTAGTAGTCTTCATACGTCATTCCTTAAACTGCAGCACCGATTCATCCTGCAGCAGAGTGGTGACCTAAGACCTCCAAGAGATTTTTGCTGGGGTCCCAAGTGCCTTCATTACTCATGGTTCCTGTACAGGTGCAGCTGGACATCCTCTGTAGGAAATTCCTATTATCTTTTCTTCAGACCTCTCACAACCTGGGTTCTTGTGTGATGCTTTGGAGCAGCCACAGCTCCATCAGCTGCTCTCAAACACGAGTGTAGCCTGTGCCTTGCTAACTGTGGGGCCACCTCTGCAGGAAACGTTTGACTTCTGTATCATGATCTGGCCCAAAATGACAATGTCAGCAAACGTGTCTTTTTTCTAAATATGTAGTTTCCAGGAATTTTGAATTATATTCTGTGGCCGCTAAACAGAAACACCTCTGTTTTCTTCTCCAAAGTGTCTAAGCTCTATTCTGCTGCAACCCTTGTTTTGGCTGTTTCTGCATCTCATGTTCTTGTATCCCCCCACACCCCAGTTGGAGGACGCTGAGTGTGGCATCACACCACGTTCCATCCCTCCGTTCCCTCTTGTCATATGATTGTATGAGGATGTACAACATCTTGAGTCATGCCTCAGAATAGTCTCTTGTGCTGCAGATAAGCATGCACATGATGTGCTGTCTTTAGGGTGAGCTGTAGGGATCTTGATTCCTTTTTTCCCAGAAAAAAGAAAAGAAATAGTAATTTCTCCCCTTTTTAGATTGTGTTTGAGCTCAGCAGCTGTTACTGAGCTTTAATCTTTAAAAGTAAAGTGTTGCAAGGCTTGAATCTCCCTTAACAAAGGGCACACACGTGCTCTGCATAGAACCATCATAGCATCACAGACTGGTTTGAGTTGGAAGAGATCTTGAAGATCATCTAGTTCCAACCTCCAGCATGGGCAGTGACACCTCCCACTAGACCAAGTTGCTCCAAGCCCCATCCACCTTGGCCTTGAACACTTCCAGGGATGGGGCAGCCACAGCTTCCCTGGGCAACCTGGGCCAGTGTCTCACCACCCTCATAGTGAAGAATTTCCTCCTCGTGTCTCACCTAAATCTCCCCTTTTCCAGTTTTAATCCATTCCCCCTTGTCCTCTCACTATATGCCCTTGTAAAAAGTCTCTCCCCAGCTTTCCTGTAGGCTCCCCTCAGGTACTTCAAAACACTTGCTATGTTTTAGTGATGTAATGGACATGGTATTTGTACTTTTTTCTTACATCTTGGGCACAGACTTAATAAACTGTTAGAAAAGTTTCAAACATGACCATAACCACCCTTCTGCTGGAGGCTGCTTCCCAGCAGCTCTGATGATGGAACAGTGTGCAGCAATGTGCCTTCAACCACCTCGCTGCAAAACTTGGAAGGTTGGATTAAACTTTTTCTTCTAATGTTTTATCCTGGGCCACCAGGTTTTGTATTGAAACATCTTGAAACAGTCTTAGCTAGATGGTCCTTCTGTTGAGATGAAAGAGCTCCTCTTGCTACCTACAATGGCTGTGCATGAATTTCTCAAGTGCTTTCCAAAATGTTTTTGATGATGTGTCTGCTCATGAATCTCAGGTATTCACTTACAGAGGTTTGTCACCATTATCTAGTAGTGAAAGGTGAGGGTGTGGTGGCTGGGGGAGAGGCAAAGGAGCACAAGGCTCTGGGGGAAGGGTTGATGCAATCTCCATGACGAAGTCAGTTTGTGAGAAGCCGTGAATGGTGCTAAATAAAAGATGGGCACACCCCCCCACCCCAGCCCCCCCACAACCCCCATCCATGCTTTTTATTCACTGTCCTTACAACATCAGCATCCTGACCACCAAATGTTATCCTACAGTGACCTCTCTCTGATAGGGTCACTACTGACTTGCTCATCCTCATACTAGAGCAGAATTTGAGATGCTCTAACTGGAACCTCACCATGATAAGAGGTCTTCTGGTCTTCCTTTGGCTCAAGGAGTAGGAGAGGTCACTTAGATTCAGATCCATCTGAATAAGGAAGAGCAGCATTAATTTGACATTTTGGGATTTTATAAAGAATACAATCTGACAATCCCACTCATGATTAATTGGACTGTTGGCTCTGTTGGGAACCAATGGGCTGGTTATTCTCCTTGTGTGTTTTACAGAAGAGCATTATAGATGGCTCAAATGGATGGAGGTCTGGAGGATTTTCAGACATGACTGTCCCACCTCAACTCCTGTAACTCACAGGCAGCTGCCTTTCCTGGTAGAGAGATGATGTGTGTAGCAGCTGCTTTAAAATGCTGAAATGCTTGATGTTTCTGCATCACTTGATACACCGGAAGTTTCACAGGAATTTGTCTGGAAAAGTCTGTACTGCAGTGGCTCTCAAAGAAGTCACAATGACATTGTAAAGATGTCATTTTGGCATGTGCTGGCTTTTTTTTACACCATCAAGAAGAGCAGCTTGGATCTACCAAGTGCCTTTCAAGGCTTTGAGCAGTTTTCTGTAGGCAGCCTGCACAGTGCAAATGGTTGCTAAAAGAAGAGCAAAAACTCAGCAACAGAAGGAATTCTAAGACATTTTATTTGGTTCTGAAACCTGTTTAAGCTGTGAATGGAAATAGTAAATGATTGGGCTTTATGGGTGAAGTGGACTCAGTAGCATTCGGCTTCTATCTCTGACATCTCTGATGAGATCGCTGAGGATAGCAGAAGAGTCTGTTGAGGAGATTGTGTCTCCTGGTGATGAGGCACTTACAGACCTGGGTTTCTTGGTTGTCTTCTGTCTCTTTATTAATCTTGGGTTAATTGCAAGAAGTTAGACGTATGGAACTTTCATTTGAAATAAACATTCTTATGTAAAGAGCCTTGAGATGTTATGCTTGGGATGGGTTCTTGAGCTTTGATGAGGTTCCTACACACATCTCCTCCGTACTGAAGAGACACTTACTGTATTCAGTGTGGGTAGTTGGACTTGTCGTAGGGGTTCAGGTGTTTCATTGTGTGCTCTGCACAGGAGCAGCCATTTGCTGATCCCTTCATCAAACAGTGCTGCAATATATGGGGCTGAGAACTTGATGTAGAAATACTTCCCATTAAGTGGCTAATGCTAATGTGGTCATTCTGTGATCCCAGCCTGGCTCCTGGGAGATCCATAACCTCAGAGTCCTGCCATGACAATCATCACCTCCCTTAGTAATCTTGAATGGTTGAATGGGCAGAGGAGATGCAGGTGGCCTGGAATAATCCTTCCCTTGAGAGGTTTGGAGGCATCAAAGCTGAGGTTGAACCTTTCCATGCTCCTGAGCTGTAGCCCCACAGCCTATGGAGAGGGTGGCTTTGTGGGATTTGCAGCGATGCCGCATTCCTCCCTGTCTGCGTGCCTGCTCGCTGCCTTGTTATTGTCCCCTGATTAGAAACGTTGGCCTGTGCTTTGGGGCTTTGCTTTTGCTTTTTTGTTTGTTTGGGTTTTTTTTCCCCTCCCCTGAAACGGCAGTTTGAGCACTTGGCAAGTCCTTGTTTGAAACGTTCACCTTCATAACAGTTATCAATTTCTATCAGGCTCTCCTCCTGGGTTTGTTCTGTTCATCTTTGCAATAATTCATGTAAAACTAGATATTTTATTCTGGCACGTTTTGATCGTTGGGTATAAGCTACTGCAAAAGTTCCTGTGGGGGGAGAATGGTTGGACTAGGTGATCTTAGAGGTCTTTTCCAACCTCGACTTCAGCAAGACCTTTGACACAGTCTCCTACAGCATCCTCCTGGAGAAGCTGGCAATCCATGGGTTTGACAGGTGCACCCTTTGCTGGGTCAAAAAAGGGTTGGATGACCAGGCCCAGAGAGTGATGGTGAATGGAGCTGCATCCAGCTGGCGTCTGGTGACCAGCGGTGTCCCCCAAGGATCAGTACTGGGCCCAGTCCTGTTCAATATCTTTATTGATGACCTGGATGTGGGGATTGAGTCCACCCTCAGTAAATTCGCAGATGACACCAAGCTGGGGGGAACTGTTGATCTGCCAGAGGGTAGGAAGAAGCTGCAGGAGGACCTGGACAGGCTGGATCGATGGGCTGAGGCCAACGGCATGAAATTCAACAAGACCAAGTGCAGGGTCCTGCACTTTGGCCACAATCACCCCAGGCAGGGCTACAGGCTGGGGGAAGAGTGGCTGGAGAGCAGCCTGGCAGAGAGGGACCTGGGAGTGCTGGTGGACAGCTGGTTGAACATGAGCCAGCAGTGTGCCCAGGTGGCCCGGAAGGCCAATGACATCCTGGCTTGGATCAGGAATAGTGTGGCCAGCAGGAGTAGGGATGTGATTCTCCCCCTGTGCTCAGCACTGGTGAGGCCTCACCTCGAGTCCTGTGTGCAGCTCTGGGCCCCTCACTTCAAGAAGGACATTGAGGTGCTGGAGCAGGTCCAGAGGAGAGCAACAAGGCTGGTGAAAGGACTAGAGGGAAAGTCTTATAGGGAGAGGCTGAGGGTGCTGGGGTTGTTTAGCCTGGAGAAGAGGAGACTCAGGGGGACCTTATCACTCTCTTCAACTACCTGAAGGGACGTTGTAGTCAGGTGGGGGCTGAGCTCTTTTTCCAGGCAACCAGTGACAGGACAAGAGGGCACAGCCTGAAGCTGCTCCAGGGGAGGTTTAGGTTGGATATTAGGAAGCACTTCCTCACGGAGAGGGTGATTAGACATTGGAATGGACTTCCCAGGCAAGTGGTGGAGGCACCGTCCCTGGATGTGTTCAAGGCAAGGCTGGATGGGGCACTTAGTGCCATGGTCTAGATGGTGTGGTGGTGTTGGTCATAGGCTGGACTTGATGATATTAAAGGTCTTTTCCAGCCTTGGTGATTCTGTGATTCTGTGATTCTCTGATCCTGTAACTTGCAGTAGACATCCCAGCAGCCTGAAGTTGAAGGAGACAGCTGCAACCAACTCCTCTCTGTTTATTCATATTGTACTCTTTTGTTTCTGACTTTTTGTGGTAGCTTTGCCCCCATGGTTTGCGTTGGGCTTTGCTCCCATGAGTTGCCTGCTATTTTTAGGCTAGGCAGAAGTGCTGGCTTTGTCAGTTTCTTTTAATAAGTTAAGAGTTTTTGAGTCTTGCCTACATACAGCTGTTCTGCTTCATGACCTTGGAAGTTCTAAATCAGGTTAATGGGTTAAAACATTACAGTGAAGTCCAACAAGAAGGTAGGACTCCAACAAAGCAAAAGCACTGCTTCCTGTGTACCAGCAGTTGCCAGTGCTGTTGTCTTCAGCTAAACAAGTTCTTCCCAGCGTGAACAGATATTTTTTTACTCGGTTTTCACAGGAGGATACAAGGTATGTTATAGCTGCACCTGCTCAAGCAGAGCAGTAGCCTGGAGCAGATAAACTGTTGTGAGATGAGCTCCCATTTCAAGCTGTGATCTGTTGTTCCTTGCTGTGCAGTCAGTGCCTGTCCTCAGGGCATTACAAGGATTATGGGGTGAGCGTGGGCTTCTTCAGGAAGTCCCTGCAAAGTGCAATGTGCCTTCAGGTTTTTCTTATCATTCAGTAAATCATGGTGTTGTGGTTGTTCAGCCTGGAGAAGAGAAGGCTCTGGGGGGACCTTAGAGCACCTTCCAGGGCCTGAAGGGGCTGCAGAAAAGCTGGGGAGGGACTTTGGCCAAGGGCAGGGAGTGACAGGACAAGGGGCAATGGATTAAAACTGGAAGAGGGGAGATTTAGGTTAGAGATCAAGAGGAAATTCTTGAGTGTGAGGGTGGTGAGACACTGGAACAGGTTACCCAGGGAAGCTGTGGCTGCCCCATCCCTGGAAGTGTTGAAGGGCAGGTTGGATGGGACTTGGAGCAACCTGGTCTAGTGGGAAGTGTCCCTGCCCATGGCAAGGGGGTTAGATCTAGATGATCTTTAAGGTCTCTTCCAAACCAAACCAGTCTGTGATTCTGTGATTCTACGCGTATTGTTATGAGGTTGAGTCTGACCCACAGGATTAACATTCAAGTACAGCCCCATGTCACTGGAGCTACTGCTATTTCTGAAATTAAGGAGCAGCAGTCAAGGCAAAAATCAACACTGCTTTGTAGTTGCAGCCTCTCCTTGCTGTGGCAAACAGGGGCTTGATTGCAGACCCCGTGTGTCCTTAGCCCTGTGGGGAGAGCTGCCTGCCCGCGCTCCGTCTGCCTCTCCAGCGCTTGTTGAAATTGCAATGAGCAAGGACACCACATCCATAAATAATGCTTATATTTACCTCAGGCAGCTGCCTCTTATCTTCAGAGCCACGCTGGCTTGTCTGCCGCAGAGCTGCCTCCTGGAACCATTCATTTTTCCTTTTATAGGAGCTGGATGGTATTTTAATGCAGTGTTGGAAATGACTGCGTGATTTGGTCTAGCGCTAAGGTTCAGAAGCTTTATGCTGTAGATAAACTTAGAAAAAAAGGCTGCATGGACATGAAAGGCTGCAGTTGTGTTCAGAGGTCTTGTTTTGTTGTCCAAAACAGCTGCCAACATCTTTATCAGGAGGAAAATGGTGTATTAAGGGAGCTAGCAGCAGTTAATGGGTTTTCAGAGAAATCACAGTGTAGCCATGCTGGGTGAGGGCAGTGTTTGGTAACAGCCAGCTGGCCAAGTCCACGTGTTCCTGGGTAATCTGCTCTAGCAGGGATGTTGGACTAGATAATCTCCAGAGGTCCCTTCCAACCCCATCCATTCTGTAATTCTGTGATTTAACAAATAAAACACAGTGGTAATGACTCTTGGAAAGAGAGGATGTGACTACGGGAGCAAGAGAGCCATCTGTGGTTTCTGGGCTGATTAGAGTATTTTGATTCAGGTCTGTCTTGAACGTTGGGCGTGTCTCTGCAGCCACAGTAGTGTTATTCCTGATAAATTAAAACATAGCAGGCACATAAACAAAATAGGGAAAAATGGGATTTTAATGGCAGCAGAATAGTAGCGTCCACTGAAGGTTGCTGTTGTCCTTATCCAGGTCCCCCTCAACTCTGAACTCTGGGCATCTTTTCCATATATCAAAAGCAGCGTGGCCAGCAGGTTGAGGGAGGTGATTCTCCTCCTCTGCTCTGTTCTTATGAGACCCACCTGCAGAACTGTGTCCAGTTCTGGAGCCCTCAACACAGGAAGGACATGGAGATTTTGGAGTAAGTCCAGATGAGACCACGAAGATGATCCAAGGGCTGGAGCAGCTCAGCTCTGGAGACAGGCTGAGAGAGTTGGGGGTGTTCAGCCTGGAGAAGAGAAGGCTCCAGGGAGACCTTAGAGCACCTTCCAGTGCCTGAAGGGGCTCCAGGAAAGCTGGGGAGGGGCTTTGGACAAGGGCAGGGAGGGAGAGGACAAGGGGGAATGGATGAAAGCTGGCAGAGGGGAGATTGAGGTGAGACATGAGGAGGAAATTCTGGAGTGTGAGGGTGGTGAGACACTGGCCCAGGTTGCCCAGGGAAGCTGTGGAAGCCCCATCCCTGGAAGTGTTGAAGGGCAGGTTGGATGGGGCTTGGAGCAACCTGGTGTAGTGGGAGGTGTCCCTGCCCATGCAGGACAGGATGGTTGGATCTAGATGATCTTTCAGGTCCCTTCCAACCCAAACCATTTTATGACTCTATGATTCTCTGAACTTGGGGGTTGTTAGAAATCTTTCTCTTGATCCTGTTTGTAATCTGAGCATCATCATAAGCTTCATCTGTACAAGGAACTGCCCTTCTGGGCCATGTTTGTTTTCCTGCTTCTATCTAAATAATTCAAAGAATTCAGGTTGTTCCAATCTCAGCTTGCTGCAAGGCTCCAAGGCTGTTGGTTTATGCCTTGACTAATAGTCATATACCTTTCTCAAACTCATTTGACATGTTGATGGGTGATTCTCACTCCTCTTTTCCGTCACGTTGGACATGAGCCCCATGTCCAAGCTCCTCAACCATCCCCACCTTCTCTCAATCCCTTTTGTTCTGCTTATCAGGCTGGTGTCTGTCACCTGCTTCTCTGTTTTTCACCAGTCTCTGCATTTTTTCCATGTTCTTCATCAGATGAGGAAAATCTCGTTATCAAAGTAAACACATCTGTTAGGGAATCCTCTTTGCCATCCCTCCAGAAACAAGATTTTTTTTCTCTGATGCTTTCAATTCTTTTAGTTCTGTTGGTATTCCTTAAGTGAATGACTTTGCAAAAATATTTTGTTTTAACAGATCTTTCTAATTTTCATCCATTTGTGACCAAGGACGTTTTCTCCCTGAGGCTTAGTTAATGAATTCATTCACACTTTTGGAAGAAGTTTAATGTGAAATTGCCCAACAGAAGCAAAATAAAAGATGTGAGACAACTTCTTGGGCACCAAGTGATCTGATTTTTCCCTTCCTTCAATTTCAGAAAGCTGTTAGCAGCTGGTTGTTTGATGTGATGTGTGCCACCATAAATGTGTCTTGGATTTAACTTCATGTGTATTCATAATTGCAAATGGAAAATGGCCATCAGGAACTGAAAGGGACAGAGTTGTATGTCCAGGGAGGTCCCTGTGAGCAGATGTGGAGCACAAGTATGTCATTTCCTGCCCCTATGACACTCCTCTATATCATGATAGCAAGACCTGGGATGCAAACATATATTTTTTAAAGCTCCTCTGCACTGCCCTAAGCATCCTTGGTTCTTGGGGTCTGCTAAAACTCGATGAAATGCCAAGATATTTGGAAAAATGTTATTTGCAAGCTTTTGTAAGATATAATGTGCCATCACATCTTTGCTTAAATGGCTCTTTAGCAAACGAGCATTACATGCAGGTGGATACGTGGCCATGGAAGGACACCATCAAACTGTCCTGTGCTGGTGTGCAGAGCACCCAAATTGCAATTGAATCTGTGAAATGCTTTTTATGCTGCATAAATACATGCAGTTATAGGTACATGTAAAATCAGCTAACGGTTAGAAAAGCTCTGATGCAATTCGGGTCAGATTTGCTAACCAAAATATTCAGTCTCCTGAAAATCTGCAGGAAAAAGCAGAGGGTAATAAGCACTGAAACGTGTTTTTAGTGTGACAGGGAAGCAGGAGAAGACAGTCCAGGTCTTGTGTCTGCCTTTGCTGAGTGCTGTGCAACCTTGCTGCATCCTTTCATTGTCTCAGATGTTCATCATCTCTGGGTCCCTAGGGAAGACCTTGGAGTTGAAGGAGAGTTGGGTTTGTGTCCTTTTGCTAAGTTCACTAGAAGTCTAGTAAACACCAGCATTGGGCTGTGTGGAGAAAGGGGGACAGGAGGGACTCTGCCCAGGATTGGTGGGGCAGGCACATCTCTCCCTTCTGGTGGCACAAAGCCATTAGATACTTCATGTCATAAGGTGTCCCATCACCCTGATCTTCTTTACCTGGGTTAAACTTCTTGCTGATGAGCACAAGACACTGGCACTTCCATGAACAACCATCACAAGGTGGTTATTTTGGACGATAAACTGCATTGCATTAGTGGCTTGAGCTTGGGCAGAACATTTAATTTGCAGCATGGTAACAGTTAATTGGCAGAGACACAAGTTGGAGAAGCCTTGTGGAGCAGACCTTAATGAGAGGAAGAAAGTATTTCATTACGGCAAAAAACTGAGTGATATTTCATTACCTTTTGTGTGCTTTCTAATGTCTTTTCCAGACCATTGTAAAGAGAAAAGGAATGGGCTTCCAGCACCAAATGGTGTAACATCACCTAAGATGTTAAAAAAAAACCCCACCAGAAACAAAGGAAAAGATCATAGTTGCATTTAACAGACTGAAAATATGAGAGGAGAAAAAGGGGGAAGCAGACAAAATAATTAATAGTGTGAAGAAATGGAATGAAAATTCTCAGTCCTGAAGGATGAGGGCAGGGACACTTAATGGAAAAGAAAGTAGCAAAACTGCTGGAAGCACCTACTTATACCAAAGCCCATTAGCATAGGAGACTCATTGTCACCACAGGTTATTAGTGGCAGGAGCTCAGCAGGTTTCCTTTGAAGAGCAGGTATGTTGATGAGTGCATTCAGAATTAACAGAAAAATATTAATAGAAGAAAACTGAAACCCCACAAAGCTTTGAAGAGACAAGGAAATGTCTCTCCTTCAGGATGTGAGTACAACCTGTCAGTGTAGAACTTCAAAAGAAACATATTCATGGGATTGGGTTTCTCATTTTTCCCTTCAGAATGTGCAGAACAGCTGTGCTTGGTGACAGTACACAAGTAGTTTTATCAGACTGGTGTCCTCCATGGATCTCATCATGGATTGGAGCATTCTTCATTTATTAGGAAGACTGAGTCTGTCAAAATTGGTTCCTTTATTAACCTGTTTTTATAATTTTTTCCCACTATGATATGGTTATATACTCTAATATTCCCATGAGCAGTGCATGGGAGGTAGTGCTGAGATGTGACTGAATGGAGCTCATGCCTGGGAGGATCTCCCAAGTCCAAAGAACTTCCTGGTTGACAGAGTAGATTTGAACGTCTTGGGAGCCCAGTGCTCATGTGTGAAGATGATGTGGTTTCTCTTCTCTGTGCCACCATGGGAATGCTGGTTGTTAGCTGTGTTCGTGCTTATTTGTTTGGCACTAAGATCTGGAAGAAGAAAGGAAGGCTCTCAGATTTCAACATTTCTGAGCAGAATCCAAAATAAGGACTTTAAGAAGGGAAGTGCTGACCTTCCATTGACTGCTCTGCTTGCAATGAACCTCCCTTCTGAGTGCCCTTTCTCTCATCAAAACCATTCTTGACTCTTTAAAGGGTTCTTTTAATTACATCTGATTACTGAAAAGATGCTTTAATTACACAGAGTCCCTTTTGTTACTCAAACTTAGGTGAAACTCATGCGAGAAGTTTTATAAGAAAGGAAACAAACCATTCCTGGGCTAGCAAGTCAGCTGTTTCCATGCAGGATGTCATTTTGGTACAGTTGCTTGGAATAGGGGATTTTTTTTCTGTATAATCTCAATCTGAATAGATGTCAATGGATTTCTCAGGCTGTTTTTCAACACTTGGTGGAGACAGAGGTAGAGGAGCTCTGTGGCTGGACGGAATCTGTTCCACAGAGTTTACTCCCTCCAGCTGGGGCAGCCAAGGTGTGACAAGAAATAATTTCCCTTTGAAGAAGCTTGAAAAAAAAAGAAAAAAAAAGCCAGTAGTGGCAATGATGACAAACTGGCAGAAGACATTTTTCTATGATAGTGTCTTCTGCTTGGGAAGGGCCAGCAGAAAGAGGTTGGCTTCTAAAAGCTATTTTTGGAGATGCATTGGGCTTCACGGGGAGAATGCTGGTACATTGGGCCTGTAACGTAGTGAGCATGTTTCTCTAAATGTAGTCACAGGTTCCTCCTCAGGTCAGGTCACATATCTACTTCTTGTGGACACTGGCCCAGGTTGCCCAGGGAAGCTGTGGCTGCCCCATCCCTGGAAGTGTTGAAGGCCAAGTTGGATGGGGCTTGGAGCAACCTGGTGTAGTGGGAGGTGTCCCTGCCCATGCAGGGGGGTTGGATCTAGATGATCTTCAAGGTCCCTCCCAACCCAAACCAGTCTGTGATTCTATGCTAAGTAACCCATTAATTTATTTATGTACCAGTTTCTCTGAGAAAACACAGACTGAAAGGGATCTCAGGTCGTGCTTTTGATAGAAGAGACTCTGGATGAACATAGGTGGAGGACAACACTTTTTTGTTGGAAAAAAGTGTTTGAAACTTTTGCTGTCAGTGAATTTGGCTGCCTGGTAACTCTGTTCTTCTGCAGCTCTTCATGGTGGGCTCATGCTCTACGTGAGCACCTTTCAGTAGGGGTTCTCCATGCCATCCTTTTTTCCACAAGGAGAAGTGAGAACCACAGATGGGTTTTCTGGAGAAGTTTTACTTCAGGAAGAGAGAGGAATTTTTTTTGGTTACTTGTGATTTGTTACAGATGACATTTTTGAACTTGGACTGAAATCTTTTTAGGAAGATGGCACTTTTAACCACAGGGCTCCATGGCTGAGACTCTGAGAAAATCACTAACAAGATTTTTGTTGGTTTAGCTTGGTTTTGACTTTAACCTGGGTGATTTTTCTGAAAAGCACGACTACAGCATATTAAAGATATTCAGCTCCAACATGGCAGTATTATAGATGGGGTCTTGCAAAACATCTCTAGAAGAGTCAATAGCAGGCAGGCTGTAGTCTGGGGTGGCGTAACAAGTCTCCCATATGTCCTCTTCCAATCTGAGATACAGTAGGTGGGTTCTCAACACCCACAGAAGATGTTCCTTTTCAGATTTTCCACTTTGTTTTCCCTGTTAACATCCATCCAACGATGAGAGGATGAGTAAGGAGGGGGGGAGGTTGCAGGAGCTGACAGGTCCTGCCTTACTCCTTGGGAGTCATGTTAGCTCAGGAATGGCACGAGCCATTTCAGTGGGAATGTGTACAAGGTGGGGAGCAGTGTAAGGGTGAACATGGTAACCCCGTGATGAAAAGAGTGTGATGACATGAAAAGTGTTTTAAATACTTATTTTTTTGTGTTATTAATGACAAAGGTTGGGTTTCTCATTTCCTAGAGTAGCAGGTAAGCTCGTAGTTCTGAAGGACTTTCTTGTCAACCTGGTGACACGTTGATGCAGGAAGATTGTCTCCCTGGACAAATCCATTGATTTGACTTCTCACGTTGTGGTTGGGATATTTTGGGAAGAGCGTCAGCATGGTTTGGGAGAACTCCCTAAAAATACCTCTGAGTAATATTGGACTGGCAGGTTGGAGATGGACCTTTGACCAAGGAAGGTGATCATGAAGGTACTGGGAAACTGATACTAGAGAAAAGAGAGCACAAGAATTAAAAAAAGAAATAAAATGTTTGATACCTAAAGTGGGAAACTAGTACCAAAAAAATCTCTCTGAATCTGAGAAGTTTATAACCGATTTAGTGAAAAAATTCTGCAATGCCATCTTGGAGAACGAGTCAGTGTTGGATTGTGAATGACATTCCAGTCTATTTTTTCTCGTTGTAAAATCCACCCATAAGTTCTGGGAAACATCATGGACACTTGCATCTCTTGGATGAGACCACTGGTGGGACACCCGCTGCCTCCCAGCTCCGGGTGATAGCAGGAGGTTTCTGCTGGGACATGGCAGCCAGCTGAGAAGGCAGGAGCCAGCAGTTGGGGTAGTGCAAGGCCTACTGGGGCTTTTTTTGGGTGTATATATTTTTTTCAGACACATTTATAGAAATAAAACATAAAAATGAGCCTTTCCAGTAAAGTTTAGAGTATTTTTAAATTCACTTTTCCTTTTTGTAATTAGGCTCCTGTTGCATTTGTCACCCCTCTTCTTGCAGCGATCCTCTAGCAGATATTTTTATTCCTCCATAACCAAACATAAAAATCATTAAAAAAACCTCAGCAGGCTGGAGTCAGCGTGATGCATTAATGATTTGAGTTCTGTGTGGAGGAGCAAGCACGAGAATGACAGGATTTTAATAAGATGCTAAGATAAAATACGAGTATGGAAAATGACATCATTCTTAGCCAGCCCCAGGATGATATAATACTCCTTGATGCCAAGATAGGGATTAAGCTAGAGTCTGATATCCTGCAGGAGGACTTTCCTCTGGGTGTTAAGCCTCTGTTTAAAAAAAAGAAAAAGAAAAAGAAAGCTAAGCCTGTCTCAGCTCATGTCCCGTGACCCAAAGGGGAACCACAAAAGCTGCTTAATCTGTCTCCTGCCGCAGGACACGGCTGCGAATGGGAACCAGACACGGTGTGTTGGGTCAGAAATAGAAAGTGAGCAGAGGAGCAGGAAACCAGAACTGTGCTCACACGTGTGACTTGGGACCTACTGATGGCAGATAAGAGCGAGACACTAAAACCTGCGTAGAGGCAAAAGGAGAGGTTTAAACCTTGCTGGATTCCAGCTTTCCATCTATTTTTTTTTTTCAAACTTCCCAACTCCAGTGGTGAGCTGTCGGGAAGCTGGGATGCGTTGGCAGGGCTTGTATGTGGTGCTACTGCACCTCATTGCCATCCCTCCTCTTCTGCTCCTTCCCTTATCCAGCTCTGCTTCACTGCTACATGTCTCTCCCTTCCTTAGGTGTTACTCCATCTCAGGAGTGACAGCCCCACCAAGCCACTCTTCTCCTGTCCCTGCAACTACAGCCCCAGGCTGAAGCCACAGATGGGTTTTTTGCAGCCCTTATGGACCAGTAACAGCATCAGAGAGAAGAATGGGATTTTAGTAGTAGTTTAGTACATGCAGTAGCTACTTCTCCATGACAAGCACTCTTATTAGGACCTGGCACCCCTAAGTCCTATACAAATAAGAGTGTATTTTGAGTCTGTTCTATTGAATCATGCAGAGATGATCACCAGCTTGATGCCTGTCTGGGCTGTTTGATTGACTGCATGTCCGAGCCTTACTGAGAGTGGAGGTTTGGCTTCTACTCCTGTTCATTAGATCCCTTTATGAGATGCAAATCAAGTGTACAAGGAGAGCTTGAATTGCTCTTGGTTTTGCTTGTTTTAACCTCAGATAAATCCTATCCCTAGTAGTGATAGAGTTCTTCACACTAGCTAAGCATCACTTGTATTTTTTTAGAATAAAATCTGATTTATTTCATCATTTACTCATGCATGCAGCATAATTTTGTTGACTAGGTGCTTTGACTCAAACAAGAAAACAAGCACACTTTTTCCCTGTGTTTTGGTATTTTTGTCCCTATTTGATAATTTGCTTTAATATTTGCTTTAATAATTTGATAATATGCTTTAAACTCATGGAAGTGAAAGAGGGAGGCATCATCAGAAAAAGTTAGGTAAATACTGAAGGCAAAATTCAGTAGGTATTAAAATGTGTTTTCCTGAGTCATCTTGGAATAAGACATTTGTGTTACAGTGGGTAAAATACAATTATGAAGCCAAATACCACCTTAGAGAATAAATGGGAGTGGCCATTAAGGGTTTTAAAACAGACATCCAATGACAACATAAATCAAATCCTGTGTATGATCTTCAGATAATAACTCCCTAAGTTGTTTTTTTTTTGGTAGGATATGAGCAGATTCATGGGATTTGGTGCCAAATTCCTGTGAGCAGAAACAGGAGTTGGTTCATTGGGTAACACCCTGAAAATTAATCCCAGAATCATAGAATGGTTTGGGTTGGAAGGGACCTTAAAGATCATCTAGATCCAACCCCCCTGCCTGGGCAGGGACACCTCCCACTACACCAGGTTGCTCCAAGCCCCATCCAACCTGCCCTTCAACACTTCCAGGGATGGGGCAGCCACAGCTTCCCTGGGCAACCTGGGCCAGTGTCTCACCCCCCTCACACTCAAGAATTTCCTCCTCATGTCTCACCTCAATCTCCCCTCTGCCAGTTTTAATCCATCCCCCCTTGTCCTCTCCCTCCCTGCCCTTGTCCAAAGTCAGCTATTAAAAGGAAAACAAACAAAGCCCCCATAGAGCCACTAAACATCTCTATATGGATTTGATTTTTGGAGGGATTTCCTGAATAGGAAGAATCCTACTACTGCTTTTTATTATTTTTTTTCCCTGAATATTTCATTGGAAGCACATTTCATCCTTGCATAGAAATTATAGGAAGTCTATCCAAGGCCCTGAGGGAGAACGGGATATTTCCTTTCTTCCTGTGTTCATACCTTATTTCCTGAAGGGCAGAGGAATCTCCATTTCTCTTAAACCCAAGCAGCAAACACAGTGATTTGTGGTGCCTGGCTTTACTTAAATAACTTGACTCCTTTCTTTGTGTTTTATATGAAATCTTGCAAACTTTGCACTCAGAAAAACAAAACATTTCTTGCCATCCTGGAATGATTCTTATTGTTTTTTGTCGGTATTTGTTGATCCCGGTCGGAAAGGAGAGTGTGTGTCCCTTGTTTTCTTCCTAGAGGGCAGGAAACTCCTCACATGTGTGTGTTCACCTCTGTGTTACGGAAGAGCTGTTGGGTCACTGGCAGTGGAAGAATTCCGAGGTGGCTTTTACAGCTCCATTGGGATCATTCCCGTTTTAACTAATGAATCTTTTGAGATTACCACAGGTTCTTACTGGGAAGTTTACAAGAAGAGTTGCTTGTAAAGCCAGATTTTTTGGGATGGTTGGGAGTTTTGCATCTGCAGGGAACACAGGCACTGGCAATGGGTTTATCCAGTGGGAGCAAATAACATGGATGATGTCTGTCTTTAGTGTGAGGGTGGTGAGACACTGGCCCAGGTTGCCCAGGTACACCACCTGTGTCCTGGGCTGCAGCAGAAGCAGCATGGGCAGCAAGGCCAGGGAGGGGATTCTGACCCTCTACTCCACTCTTGTGAGAGCACACCTGGAGCACCGTGTCCAGCTCTGGAGCCCTGAACGTAAGGACATGGAGCTCCTTGAGTGAGTCCAGAGGTGGCCATGGAGAAGATCCAAGGGCTGGAGCAGCTCTGCTCTGGAGACAGGCTGAGAGAGTTGGGGTGTCCAGTCTGGAGAAGAGAAGGCTCCAGGGAGACCTCAGAGCACCTTCCAGTGCCTGAAGGGGCTCCAGGAAAGCTGGGGAGGGACTTTGGACAAGGGCAGGGAGGGAGAGGACAAGGGGGAATGGATTAAAACTGGCAGAGGGGAGATTGAGGTGAGACATGAGGAGGAAATTGTTGAATGTGAGGGTGGTGAGACCCTGGCCTAGGTTGCCCAGGGAAGCTGTGGAAGCCCCATCCCTGGAAGTGTTGAAGGGCAGGTTGGATGGGGCTTGGAGCAACCTGGTGTAGTGGGAGGTGTCCCTGCCCATGCAGGGGGGTTGGATCTAGATGATCTTCAAGGTCCCTCCCAACCCAAACCATTCTATGATGCTATGATTGTTATTCTATATCCAGTGAATTTTCTGGAGTCTTGCCTAAGGAATAACATTTAAACATCCCGTTTTCAAGTGCTCGTAGCTTTTAGAATATCTGAACTGGGGGCACTGACCTCACTCCCATGTCTTTGTTGGCCCCTTGTGAAACACAGAGTGAACAATTGGGAGAGGATTTAACAGCATCATTGTTGACCAAACATTGTTGAAAGTGTCAGGACAGCATGTTGACCAACTGAAATGCTCAGCGTGTATTTATAGATGTTTCATAAACTTGTATAATACTTAAAAAACCAGGATAAGGGGTGCCTACTGTCACAGATAAACTCTGCAGTGTTTTAATCCACATTAGGTCTTTGGTTTGGTGCTTATGCTTACTCTCCAGTTCTGCTTTTTAAATCCCTTTCTTATTGACTTGAGTCTGGTCCAGAAACCCAGCTCTGGGCACATGCACCCTTCGTAAGATGCATTTTTTTACACCAGTGACCCCAGTTAGGTTGCTGCCCTCCAGTATGCCTGCATTCTGGGGCTTTTTTTTTCTGTGCAAAATGGTCTTTGGGGTTTTCTGCCTCACTTTTCTGTAGAAGAGCCTGTGGTGCCTCCTGCACTCAGGAGGTAGTAGTGGTGGAGTGCTTCTCAGGAACCCTCCTGAGCAATCTCAGTGGCTGTTCCAATGTAATATTAATAGCTTTTTTGATGAACTGGTCATAAGAGCTGCTGGTACCCAAAGATCCATCACCCAGCCTTTCTCTTCTGGTTGTCCAGGGTCAGTCAATCTTGTCCTTTGCATTAGGGGTGAGGAAAGATGGGTAGATCTCCCCATGAGCTAAGATGTTTAAAGTCTTTAGAGGTCTGTAGCTGGCTCTTAAATGCCACTTGGGAATCATTTCTTAGCCCACATTGATCAGTGCATCAATATAATGCTCTTCCTAAGTGATTGCAAAAGGGCTGAGCTTTGCTTTGCTTCTCTTCTGCCTTCTTCCAATTTCTCTGAGTCTCTGTCTCAAGTGATGCATTGCACAGGAATGGTTATTTATTTTATGCAGACTGTTTTTAAACAAAATGTTAGTGGAAATGTTTATGCTGGTTACAAGAGCCCTTTCTGCTGTGTTTTTGTTTGGGTCAAAAAATGCATCCAATAAAGATTACCGGCTGTGTGCAGGGGAACTTCTTATCCCAGCAGATTATGTGAAAATATCTGTAAAAGGTTAACTGGGCATCTACCAGGAGGGTAGGTCACCACTGTGGCCTTCAGGGTCAGTAGTGGCACTGGAGAAGGAGAAACTGGAGTCACTGGAACGAAGACCAAGGGCTCTTGGGCCTTGCAAAATCATCTGTTGGTTTTACAAGTAGCAGAAGAGCAGAGCTTGGAGGCTCTTCTGTACATGGCTGTGTCAAGAAGGTGAAATGAAGAGCTGTGGTTGGTAAGGGTATCTTGACTGAAGTCTTCACTGGACACCAAACCCACCGAGCTGTATAAATAAGAGTGGATGGAGCTCAGTTGGGGCAGACCACCTGGATGGCTGCCTGTGCTCAATTCCAGGTATTTTTTTGGGATAGAAGGTTCCCCATTAGGTTACACGCTGGTATGAGCAGCTGAGTGAACTGGGGGTGTTTAGCCATCAAAAAAAGGAATCTGAGGGGAGACCTTCTTGCTCTCTGCAACTACCTGAAAGGAGATTGTAGCAAGGTGGGGGTCACTCTCTTCTCACAAGTAACAAGCAACAGGACAAGAAGAAATGGCCTCAAGTTGTATCAGGGGAGGTTTAGGTTGGATATTAGGAACAATTTCTGCACCGCAAAGGTTGTCAGGCCCTGGCTCAGGCTGCCCAGGGCAGTGGTGGAGTCCCCATCCCTGGAAGGATTTAAAAGCCATGTAGATGTGGTGCTGAGGGACATGGTTTAGTGGTGGCCTTCACAGTGCTGGGTTAATGGTTGGACTTGATGATCTTCAAAGTCTTTTCCACCAGAACGTTCTATGATTTTGTGTCTGAAATGTTGATGTTGCCCCTACGCTCAGCAGCCCGTGCTCTACTTAATATCATATTCGGGTCAGGGAGCTGGAGGTTTCTCCTGGTTTTGGCTCCAGGACCAAATCCAGAGAAGATCTGTGACATTACAATGCCAGCATGGACTTTGCACAAATAGAAGCCTGAGCTGTACTACATCTGGCAGCCTTACATTTCCCAAAAGGTCCAGGGAGACATGCAGGGCAAGATCTGAGATTTGAAAAGAAATGGAAACAAGATATTTTTCTAATGAGTTTTTCAGAGGCAGCACCAGTGCCCCAGTTTTACAGCAAAGGCGCCCATCTGCTCATGAAGTCCTACATGTGTGGCAGTCCATTTTTTTCAATATTTTAAGCCATAAAATGCAGCTGACAGCTTGTAGCATCCAAGTGAAAAGGATGCTTTAAATGTGGTTAACTGTGTATAAGCTGTTGTGGTTTCTGGATGTGTAGCAAGGAGAAAGAAGCTGTTATTCTGGTAGTTAGTAAAAATATGAGGAGTTGTTTTTTTCCTGAGAGCTGTACCAGCTCTGGCCATCCAGTCCCCTGCACAGGTTGGAACAGCAACCAGCAGAAGCTGTGCAAAAAAAAAAAAAAGTTTTCTTTTACATCATCACACACAGCTCTTCACAGAATCACAGAATGTTAGGGGTTGGAAGGGACCTCTGGAGATCATCAAGTCCAACCCCTCTGCTGCAGCAGGAAGATCTGGGGCAGGTCACTCAGAAATGCATCCAGATGGATCTTAAAAGTCTGCAGAGAAGGAGACTGTGCAACCTCTCTGGGCAGCCTGTTCCAGTGCTCTGTAACCCTCACAGGAATAAAGTTCTTCCTCATGTTGAGGTGGAACTTCTATGCTCTAGCTTGAATCCATTGCCCCTTGTCCTATCACAGGGCACAAGTGACAACAGGTTGTCCCTGCCTTCTTGATGCCTAGCCCTCATATGTTTGTACACATGAATTAGACCCCCTCTCAGTCTTCTCCTCTCCAGACTAAGCAGCCCCAGGTCTCTCAGCCTTTCCTCATAAGGCAGGTGTTCCAGTCCCTTCATCATCCTTGTAGCCTCCATTGGACTCTCAAGTAAATCCCTGTCCCTCTTGAACTGGGGACCCCAGAACTGGATGCAATACTCTAGGTGAGGTCTCATTAGGGCAGAGTAGAGAGGGAGGAGAACTTCCTTTGGCCTCCTGGACACACTCTTCTTCATGCACCTCAGGATACTATTGGCTCTCTTGGCCACAAGGGCACATTGTCCCATGGATAACTTGTTGTCCACCAGGACCCCAAGGTCCTTCTCCACGGAGCTGCTCTGTAGCAGATCAACTCCTAACCTGTACTGGTGCATTTTATTGCTCCTTCTCAGGTGCAGAACTCTGCATTTGCTCTTGTTGAACCTCATTATGTTGCTCTTTGCCCAGCTCTCCAGTCTGTCCAGGTCTTGCTGAATGGCTGCACATCCTTCAGGTGAATCAGCCAATCCTCCCAGCTTCGTGTCATCAGCAAACTTGCCGAGGAGACACTCTGTCCCCTTTCCTGGTTTTTACTCTCCGTGAGTCACTGCTGCTGTGGAGCAGGTCGTATGGGACTGTCTGATGTGAGGATGCTATTGTTATAGCAAAGAAGACTGTAAAATTAAAGTTTTGTGGATAATAATTTGAATAATAATTATTTAATAAAGATTTTTTTAATCCTGTTTTTTTTTTGCAATTTGATTGCATCCAGCAGAACTATTTTTAGGGGAAGGGGAGAAACCTTTAATCTTTTATGATTTTTTAAAGCAGGCACACAATTTAGCATGTTATTGCCTGCTTTTTCTCTTTTTTTTCTTTCTTAATTGCCTGCTTTATCCCTTTTATAACTTTTGAGAAGGATCTAACCCTGTTGTTTTCCCTGGATTCTCTGGGTGCCAGCAAATATTTTTAATACTGCCAGCAGAAAAAGCCCTGTACTTGGAGATTCAACTCTCAGCAGAGTGCAGAACAGCAGGAGTAGGAAACACCAACCCTGGGCTGGGGAGCAGTGATGCTGCAGACAGAAGTTGTGCTTCTATGTCTTTAGAGAGTTTCTAATCTTAAAAATTAAGAATCTACTGAGCGAATGTGTTGTGTAAAACACAAACAGAGGCTTTTCATTTGAGCCAATTTGGTTTTCTTAGATTATATCTTTTGCTGTCTCTAAAACACAGGCTGTCGCTGCCGAAACTGTAAGTCCTTGCTCCAGAGCACTTCAAAGAGAGATTTTAATTCTTAAGTCTCTCTTCCCCTTGTTCCTTTTGGCAGAAGATGTTGCCAAAAGTATCTCTGTGTTTAAGGTAGCCTGAATGCCTGTCATGAAAATGTGCAGGCCGATTAATTTGGCAATGCAATTTTACGAAGCCAAATGTCTTCTAGCAGGATCTTAGCAAAACTTGGCCAACCCCAACAAATGGCATTTGTCACATATCATAGATAAAATATTTATCCTTGCTAGCCTGATAAGCAGGAAACCCATTGATTAAAACCTTGTCTTCAGCTTATTTCCTGCATCGTGGAGTTCAAGCACGTTTGATCTCTCTTGGGTTTGAATCAGCAATATTTTAGTGTATGGGCAAGATGTTGCACTCGCTTTGATCCCCGAGAGATCGGTTTGGCATTGCAGGAGCTATTTTTCTTTTGCTTTGTGAGTGAAATAAAAATGGTTTGATGAGCAATGCAGTGTTCCAGATCGGCTGAAATGTCACATAATGAGACTTGCAGAGGAGACAACAAATTGTAGGAGACTGCCTGAAGACAAGCCTTAGGTGATCCGTGCTACAAATTTCAGATAATATTTGCATTTAATGTATGTCGGAAAATAAGTACTGGAAACTCAGAGTGAGACAGATTGAAAGGAACAAACTGCTCTGTGGGGTTTCTTTTATTTAATTTTTGATTTCAAGGGTTTTATGGACAAGTGGTATTTTAAACTGCCTGCATGGTGGCAAGTGGCAATGCAAGATGAGCGGCTGAAATGGGAAAAAAAAAGGTGGAAAACTCATTTTTGAAGTGGACTGCTCCAACAATTTGGGGGGAAAGGGAAATGATGCTCTTGAATTGCGGCAGTTCCTTGATTTGTAAAGAAATAACATTCCCTGCCAGTCCTCAGATTAGGTAGTTTGATATTTATTTAGGATAGAGAGGGACTTTATCTAAAAAGTGATATCCTCCAGGGTCTATTCTAAAGAGTAAATACTTCATTGGAATGGAAAAAAAAAATCCCCAAAAACTTGAGTCAAATCAAAGAGATTAATGTCTCTGCTGGTATTTTATAAAGGGATGTTGCATGAAGGCAAAGTGCTGACTTCAAGTCTTCAAACCAAGTAAAAATACCTCATTTGAGAAAGTTGCTGGTGGTTTGGGTACTGCAGATGATGGGCACCATGAAGTGAATTCCCAATGTTGGTGGTCATCACTCCCCATAAGCAGGTTCCATCACAGTACGGGGGGTTGAGCTTAGAGAGGGGGTTTTGGTGGGACCCCATAGCATCGAGCAGCACTTGCTGTTGTGGATGGTGGAATTCCTGCCAGGAGGAGACTGCAGGTACGATGAGGCAGTGCTAGCAGCCCGGATTCAGCCCCTCTGCGTTTCAGCCCCTGGGGGAGCGTGCGGGGCGAAGTGCAGCGCTGCAAGGCTCGTCTGGCCAGGAGCTGCAAACGAGATCCATGTGTCCATGTGCTTCATTCACCCTCGTATATTCTCTATTTGTTACTTTACCAGCTCTACCAGCTCTTACAATACAACCATTGCTTCTAAAAATAACTATTGACAAAACAGAGTTTTGGACAGTTGATGATGTTTTTGGGTCCCAAGCAAGGAGAGCAGCTCTCTCTGGGCTTCTGAACTTGCCAGGTACAAGCCCATCCCAGGAAGAAGAGCGATGGCTTAGAGCTTACTCTGCACATCCCTGGGGTAAACAGGGCACTGCTGGGGTGGTGGAGGCTTGATGATATCCTTGTCTATTTTAGAAAAAAAGAGGAAACTTCAGGGGAAAGAAAAGTTTTATGACATAAACCCATGTATGACTGTAGAGAGGAAATGATGCCCTTCTTCTTTGGCTTTAAATAGAAATGGGTTTTGGTTTCAATTGTGTGCTTTTGTGTTGCAGCAGTTAATTGGGCTGGTTTACACTCAGACAAAGCATTATGGCAGCGAGAAATGTTCCTGGGTCTTAACCTTTGTCATCCCCAGAGGCTGATTTTTCTGGTGTGACAGCAGCACTGATTGTGTTCCAGCTTTATCCAATCAAAGAAGCTGAGATGGGTTAGAGAATTTGGTCTTGAGGTTTTCTATTAATCACTGAAATATTCCCCCACGTTTGGGAGAATGTAAAAGAATAAAAATAACAGCCAAAGAAACCCTCTACACAACCCATGTTGCTTGTAATAAAAACAGCAAAAAAACCTCTCCCCAAAACCTGTTCTTCAGTAAAGGGAAAAAAAAACAGTTACTGGAAGCTAGACCTGTTTGTGTTTCTAAATGGCAGCAGCTTTCCAGCACTTGTGGGATAACTCAGACACTTCAAGAGCTCAGACTCAATCTTTAAAAGCCCTGGTTTGTTCTGTGCTACAACAAATCCTTTTGGCCCTGTTGCTTATCTGTTTTCATCGTACGCTTGGTTTTGGTTTGCAGCGATGCTTGTTTGGGGCAAGTGAGTGATTCCTTCTTAATTGCTGTGATGTTTTGTCGTTACCCTTGCAACGTGGCTTATCTGCCAGGGTTTTATGGCCACCCAGCAATATTTAGCAGCGTATGGAGGCTGATGTACACTGTGAGCTGGTGAGCATCCTGAGGCCTGGACCATGTTCCTGCCTCCACCTGTTCCAAGCCAAGCGAGACCGCGTACCGGATTAATTACACGTTAAGACCAAGAAGATAAATGATGCTACATGAGCTTTATTCTTTTGCTTGAGATCAGTGAAATAAAGCTACTTGGGGAATTAGGATGTACCAAAGCATGGCAGTGCAACTCAAGGTAATAATTTAAACCAAGGGAGAATCACAGTGGCAAGAACAAAGATAGCCCTTGAATATGAATTCCTGCTTTGCAGTTATGTACGGAGGTGCCTGTCCCCAAGGACACCTGTTTGGGGGTACAGCCCAGGTCCCCTCCTGTTATCTTGTTTTTCATCACAGTTGATTGAGCAGAATCTCCTTGCGTGGTGGCTGAGAGCACTGGGGTGGGGATGGCTGTTCCTCGAGGGTGTTATTCCACTTTCCTGGAGAGCTGTTGGAGGAGCAGTGAATCTGCCTTGCTGGGATTTTTAGCTCCTCTTGGCAGTACCTGGAAAACATCACGCTTTCGGTACTGCTCACAGATTTACTGTTGGGGTTTTAGCATCCCCTTTTGTAACCCTTCTGCTGGTACCAGGCACTGCAGCTTGCTCTCACATCACTCACTATCCTTTCTGTGCAATATCCACCCTCCTCTGTTCTTCTCCCTGAACAAACTCTTTAATGATCTTGATGAAGTTTAATACATCTTTTTAAATATATTTCATAGAATCCCAGACTGGTTTGGGTTGGAAGGGACCTTAAAGATCATCTAGATCCAAACCCCTGTATGTGCAGGGACACCTCCCACTAGACCAGGTTGCTCAGAGCACCATCTAACCTGCCCTTCTTTTCCTTTTGCTACCAGTGATGGGATTTATGGTGTGATCTAGTGCATCATCCACTTGAATGCTCCAAAGGAAAGCAAGCCAAAGGGCACATCTCATGGCCCTGGGAATGCAACCAACTCCCGATGGCATCAGTGCATGACATAAACTAAAACCCTGAACAAAAGCTTTGGCGAGGGAGAAATATGAACGTTGGATGTGGGCACTTGAGAAGAATGAACCCATTTTAGTACAGAGCAGGAATCATTTCCAATCACCTTTTTTCTTCTCCCTTTCAGGCTGTGACAGTGCGAAACTCCATGACCAAATCATTGTACAGTGCCCTGTTTGACTGGATAGTGTTCAGAATCAACCATGCTCTCCTCAACTCGAAGGACATGGAGGAAAACACCAAGGTAACGTCTCACCACCTCTTTTGGCCACACTGTCGTCTTTTTGAAATAAGTAACTGCAGGATAAAATATTACCTGAGCCCCTAACAGCATGTTGGTTAACATCAAGTTAATTTTTCCTCAGTTAATATTTTAGACATCAGTATTTTAAGTGGTGTTTGCTGAGCCAGGAAGGATGAAGCACCTCAAATCGTATGTGCTCAAGGTGGCGAGGTTAGATGTTTTGTTGTGGCCACAAAAGCCTGTTGTCCCACCCCCTCCAGGAGCAATGCCAAATGTTTTTGCTTCTTGATGTGTAAAACTATAGGAGCGTATAGAATTGAGGGGAAGAACAGGAAATCTTGGGAACAGGAGGCATTCTGATGAAGTTGCTCCATAAAAATAATTATGAAAGGTGAATGAGCCATGGTGTTGGTAGGGGCTGAGAGCACATCTCTAACAAGCAGAAAAGTGAAAGGAGGGGGAAAAAAATGTAATGATGGGAAGAGTGAAGCCAGTGCAGTGCCAAACTGCTTTCCCAGGGAGTTGATGGAAGAGATGACATGACATTTCCTGCAATAGCAGGGCTGGATGCTGCCACTCAGGACATCCTCTCCACAACCTCTCATCTATCCATCTGTGCTCATCGTGACGGGGAGATGCTGACCCCACAAAGCACGTCCACTCACGCACACACTGGCAGCTCACCAACTACCCTGGGCTTGGGAATTCTGGGCACGGGCCAGCAGCGTGTGTGTTTGGGGGGGTTGTACACCCAGGCTGAAGCTGCAGCTGCCAAGAGGAGGATTGTTTGCCAAGTGCCAGCATTACGTTTGAATCATGCCATAGGACTGAAGTTGCAGAGGTTTGCAGCATAGCCCGTCCTTTATTGAGCATAATTATAGACTGGAAAGAAATACCTGCATATAAAATTTGGTAATATGCTTTTCACAGAATCAAAGAATCATTTAGGTTGGAAAAGACCTTCAAGATCTTCGAGTCCAACCATTAACCCTACTCTACCAAGTCCAGCACTGAGCCATGTCCCCAAGCATCACATCTAGATGACTTTTAAACACATCCCAGGGATGGTGACTCAACCACCTCCCTGGGCAGCACGTTCCAATGTCTGACAACCCTTTTGGTGAAAAAGTTCTTCCTAATGTCTAGTCTAGACCTCCCCTGGCACAGCTTGAGGCCACTTCCTCTTGTTCTATCACCAGTTACTTGTGAGAGGAGACCAGCACCTACCTCTTTACAATGTCCTTTCAGGCAGTTGTAGAGGACAATGAGGTGAAGCAGAAAAAGTGGATTCATTTTGACAAGGAAATGCATCTCAAGTACTAATTTTTTTTTAACCATCCAGTGGTTTTTAAACAATATTCTCTGATCCCTAATATTTAAATACAAAAACCAGATTGGGAGCCTCTTGCCTGCATGGTCAGTGTGTCTATAATAGCAGGGCACAGCAGTAGGTGCTTATAGGCCATTAAACTTTGGTTCCCAACCTCAAATCTCAGAGGTAAGAGCCAGAAGAGCCCAAATTGGAGCTGTTTCCCAGCATCACTGCTGCACATTAACCCTCTGCTTCCTCCAGCCGAGACTCCTGTGTAGTGTAACGACCTTTCCTTTGCTTGTCTCCCTCTGTCATCTCATGAATTCCCAATTCCCAGTTTTCTGACCCATTTTTTTCCACCTGAAATCACACAGGTAAGCACTAAGATCCAGGTCAGGCAGCAAGAGCCAGGAGCAGCACTGCCCTTGGCACGAGCAGCTCCACCTCTGCTGGCAAACGCCCAGCACCCGGAGCTGCGGGAACGTGCAGGCTCGGACTGGCAGAGAGATCCAGCCAGGCCATCCTGGGCCAGGTTTTCTGAGAAGGTAGTGCACAAAACACCAAGAAATAGATACTTCTAGAGACAGGAGTGTAGTTACGTTTATCTTCAGAGTCCTCTATGAACGTGGATTGACTGTCACAAGCACCTGGAGATTATGAAAATGCACAAATCCTGCCCGATCCATGGGCAGAGAGGTTAAATAAGAGAGTTTGTGTGCATTGCCCAGAGCTGCAGAGAGCAGCTTCACTGAGCATTGGCGACTCAACTTTCCCTTGAGTTCTTTTACACCATCACCTCCTCATTCCTTTTTTTTTTTAACCCTCAACTTGGGTCCTTCCAGCACCGAGGGAGAAGAAGCACCTGCCTGGACTGGGCAGGGCTGGGAATAGCTGCTCCTCTGTGCTTGAAGAGTTAACTTCACAGCCAGGAAGGGGCTGAGGGCATCCCAAGCCCTGCAGCTGCTGCTGAGACACCAGCCAGCAATTCCCACCCTTCCCTGCCCTGGGAAGCTGATGCCCCATTCATTTGGGTTTTCCTACCACTTCACAATCCTCTTTAAATCCTTTTCAGCTCGTGCTTGGAGAAACCCCAGATGAGGATACAGGTTCTTCTTAACCTCCCATATGTGGTCTTGAGGTTGGGCAACACCAACGAGTAACTGGAAGGTGGACTGGGAATAGGGGTGTCTCCAAAGCCTGGGAATAGGTCCTCACTGGAAGGCAAGATCTCAGCACTTTGGTGACAAGTACTTGCTGACATCTACCAGCTCCCTCCAAAAATCTCCTAACCACACTGGATCTCTCATTTATGAAAGCAAATACAATCTTGCACCTCACCATGGAAGGTTGCTGAGTCCTGAGTTTGCAGCGGGTGAGCGATATGCAGCAAATGTCCCAGCTTAATCCCAGCCCACACTTGCCACCAGCATTTCTTTGACTTTTAACACCCGTTTTGAAATAATCCCACAGGTTGGGAAGGTTCAGAAGGTTGTCAGATGATGGATTTTTGGCAGAGAGCTTTCTTCTATGGCAGTTGTGTTATGGAGAGGTAAAATAACATTCAAACCCATCTGAATTCAGAGAGTACATGGGAGGAGAACTGCATCTGAGGTTGGTGAGAAAGATCAGTATGAAAGTGCATCTTGTAATGAGTGTGAATTTTTAGTTCAGTGGTCATACACAAAAAATAACACCTTGTGGCAAGCTTGTGTGGCCCTCCTAGAAGTGGATATAACATTCAGGGGTGCAAATGGTGTTTGGTGAGGAGGATGTTTATAGCTCATTACTCCTATCTTATTGCTGCTGGAGTAGGTGGTTTGGTGATAGGTGGGAAGAAGACCTGCATCCTAACAAAGTCCAAACCTTAGGAGGACTTGGGACAATGGGAATGGAGACAATTTTCATATCCCAATATGTGTGTTTATTTGATGTCAGCAGTAAGGAGAAGATCAAAAGATGAAACTGGGTAAAAAAAATAAACACCCAGCCATCGTTCTTCCACTGTTTTTCAAGCAAGTCTTTGAAGATGTAAATCAGACCTTTGATATCCAAATTTAGTGAAATGTACAGTGAATTATTTTGGGGAAAGGCAGTGGGATTTGGCTTATCTTGCTTGCTAACAGGATTCAGAGCATGTTATTTCTGAACTGAGTTGTGAATAAGTTATTTGATAGGGGTTGTTTCATGCTCGTAGCTGTGCTGCTGTGTATCGGCCTCGCTCTGACTCAGAGTTCCTCCATCTTCTATCTATGGCTTTTAGTTTATCTTCTCATGATCCCCTACAAACTGTCTGAAATTTGACCTTTATTAATGAGGTTGGAGACTTTTCCTCCTCTTGAGAACTAGATTACCAAACCTCAGAGAGTCTCTTATTTAATTCCCATTCTACAAATTAGGTTAAGAATTGTTAGAAGTCCATCTCGTTGCTTAAAATGATGATATAGTGTAGGTTGTGGTGGACCAAAGATATTTTTTCTAAGGGTTTTTTTAAGCCTTTCCCATTTGGTTCCTGTGAAGTGTCTTAATTTCTGCCTCAAGCACCCTGCTGCTATTTCAGACAAGGTGCTGCATACGTGGTGATGCTGGTGAATGTGAATTCATGTCCACAAAGAGAATTCATTTAATTCAATGGCCAGGAAGAAAATACGTGGTTGAATTCATGAAGAATTCATGTGCATGAAGAAAATACATTTCAAGCTAATCAACTAGTTAATCCTTGGCTATCTGACCTGAAGCAGAGGGAAGAATTGCTAAGCACGCAATGGGTTTAATGCCCATCTGTTCATTATTTTTAGGTCCCAGCTTCCAAATTTGTAGCAAATCACTGCCTCTCACTTTATACAACAGGTCGTTTATTGACGACCTGGATGTGGGGATTGAGTCCACCCTCAGTAAAGTTGCAGATGACACCAAGCTGGGGGGAACTGTTGATCTGCCAGAGGGTAGGAAGAAGCTGCAGGAGGACCTGGACAGGCTGGATCGATGGGCTGAGGCCAACGGCATGAAATTCAACAAGACCAAGTGCAGGGTCCTGCACTTTGGCCACAATAACCCCAGGCAGGGCTACAGGCTGGGGGAAGAGTGGCTGGAGAGCAGCCTGGCAGAGAGGGACCTGGGAGTGCTGGTGGACAGCTGGTTGAACATGAGCCAGCAGTGTGCCCAGGTGGCCCGGAAGGCCAATGGCATCCTGGCTTGTATCAGGAATAGTGTGGCCAGCAGGAGCAGGGATGTGATTCTCCCCCTGTGCTCAGCACTGGTGAGGCCTCACCTTGAGTACTGTGTGCAGCTCTGGGCCCCTCACTTCAAGAAGGACGTTGAGGTGCTGGAGCAGGTCCAGAGGAGAGCAACAAGGCTGGTGAAAGGACTAGAGGGAAAGTCTTATAGGGAGAGGCTGAGGATGCTGGGGTTGTTTAGCCTGGAGAAGAGGAGACTCAAGGGAACCTTATCACTCTCTTCAACTACCTGAAGGGAGGTTGTAGTCAGGTGGGGGGCTGGGCTCTTTTTCCAGGCAACCAGTGACAGGACAAGAGGGCACAGCCTGAAGCTGCTCCAGGGGAGGTTTAGGTTGGATATTAGGAAGCACTTCCTCACGGAGAGGGTGATTAGACATTGGAATGGACTTCCCAGGGAAGTGGTGGAGGCACCATCCCTGGATGTGTTCAAGGCAAGGCTGGATGTGGCACTTAGTGCCATGGTCTAGATGGTGTGGTGGTGTTGGTCATAGGCTGGACTTGATGATATTAAAGGTCTTTTCCAGCCTTGGTAGTTCTGTGATTCTGTGATTCATCCTGTCTATTGTGGGGATGTAGATTGGAGCAGACCTTTAGATTTAGTGGTTAGGTTTGGTTTTGTTAGGTTTTTTTGGTTTTGTTGGGGGATTTTTGCAGTTTTGGCTTTGGAATATTGTAAAAAATGAAGGGTTTTTTGTTTTGTTTTTTTTTAAAAACTGCTGTAGGCTTGTCCATGCTGCTCACTTGTTCATTTGAAATGTTAGTTTTGATAAAGGAACAACATTAACACATAAACTAGATTTGGCTAATTGAGGTCTAAATGATAGTGCATCTTTGCCTGATGTCCTTATGGCACTCGTTCAAAGGGTGGCTTTGAAGAATCAGAAAACTTGTGAAGGTCAAATTCCTTTGATTATTTTCTTTAAATATTGAACTGCAAACTTAATCCCCCAACCAGCCAGATTCTGTGCTTTTGTCAGGCAGTTTAACAAAAGAAGTTAAATTCCACATACCTCAATGGAAATAGTATTCTTTTCACCTTGGTATAAGAAATGTCTCTGTGCTGGTAGATTGAAGTTACTTTAGAGGTTGGAAGGGACCTCTGAAGATCATCATTCATACTTTAGAATGGGAAAAAAAAAAAAAAAATATATATATATATATATATAATTGAGGATTTTTGGCCAGAGAGCAGAAAAACGGCCATAGATTCCCTATTTTTCATTTTTAAAAAGTTTTACCAATGTAAAGACATTGATCTCTTTCTTTTGGAAACTCTGTGGTGCTGCCCCCTGCAACAGAGGGCAACCAAGCTGATTGACCACAGAGCTCTGCCCCGATTCCTCTGGCATAAAACTTGGCAAAAAATCCCCACATCTAAAAATTTGTATTCAGGAGTTGTCCAGATAGTCAGTGAAGTAAGAAAAATCCTTTTTCCCCTGTGTAACAGCTGTGGCAGAATTAACCATCCTCATCTTGCAGACGTGGTTTGACACCCGCAGTGATTTTTTTAAATGCAGATTATTTTCCTGTTTCAGTTCTGTGCGTTTGTCCTGGGTGAGTTTGTTTAATTTGGGGGGTCAGCAAAAAAAAAGAAAACCTTCAAAATACAGTATTTTAGTAGGATCCTTTCACCTCTGAAATAGCAAAAAAATGTATATATATAACTCTTTTATTTTGCTTTATAAATTTATTTACATTAAAATATATTTTGTAACAGTTTCAACACAGTAAATGAACCAGCATTGAAAGAGAGGGGAATTATTTTTTTTCTCAATTATTTCTTATTAAATGATGTTTTTGAGAGCTCAGAAACCTTGTTTAGTTGGAAGTGCTCACTCATGGCAGGGGCTTAACTATTTCCACAGAGCATCCATGAAAGCCAGTGTTGGTAATTCCGTAAGGATTTTGGAAGTGTGAGCATTTTATTTTCTAAGTCTTGTTTTGATGTAGTGCAATAGGAGACGAGGAGGCTGAGGGGTGACCTCAGTGCAGTCTTTGGCTTCCTCATGAGGGGAGGAGATGGGGCAGGTCCTGATCTCTTCACTCCTGTGACCAGTGACAGGACTGGGGGAAATGGCAGGAAGCTGAATCAGGGCAGGTTTAGGTTGGATATCAGGAAAAGGTTTTTCTCCCAGAGGGTGGTCAAGTACTGGAACAGGCTCCACAGGGAAGGGGTCACAGCACCAACCTGCCTGAGTTCAAGAAGCGTTTGGATGATGCTCCCAGGACCATGGTGGGATTCTTGGGGTGCCCTACACAGGGACAGGAGTTGGACTCGGTGATCCTGATGGGTCCCTTCCAACTCAGCATGTTCTATGATTCTATGAATAGTGTATTTTATTCAGGGTAATATTTTGAAGCTCTTGAGTATTGGAGGGAGAAGCTTGTGTGGTGGTGAGGTTGGGATTTCCTTATGCAGAGGGCAATGGAAATGGAGCATCAGTGTCATGGTTGAGAAGAAGTCACTTTGTCCTGTTTCCATATCTAATATATAAAACGAGCTGCTTATTATAGTAAGATTTTCAGAAGAATTCTTACTAAAATCTCTTAAAAAAAAAAAAAAAAAAAAAGATGAAGCAGAAGATTTCTGCTTGTTGGGCTGGCATTTAAGTAATATCTCTGTGACCAAAGGGGTTGCCACGCTTGTCGGGACAAGCAGGAGAAGGAAGCAGCGAGTGAGAGCAAATCCCTCTGCCAGGTTCAGTCCTTGGTCCAGTGGCTTCCCAATTTCCATCTTCTGGTCAAACGGCTCTTTCTCATGGGCATTTTGCCAAGTGATGCAAAATTCTGGGAAGCTGGCCAAGGCCCTTCAGTAGCCATCCTTGTCATGGCATGGGTGGGGGTGAGGGGGTAGAGTCTGGCCCTGGAATAGGGAGAAAAGCCTGGATGAAGGATAAAGTAGCCAAAGACCTCTTGGAAAAATGAGTTAGAGTCTTCTCACTGTTGTTATATTTCTTTTGTTGTGTTTCCCCTTGTCCTGGTAGCTCAAGTCTGTCTCATACAAAGCTCCAGCTCCCAAGCCAGGTGGCCACTCTGCCCACGGCAGCTCTCTCTGTTCCAGCGTAGGTGGTTCCCTGGTCAGGAGTTGAGCACAAAAGGAATATTTTCCTCCCACACCACATGGTCTGTTGAGAACGAACCAGCTGTGGTGTAGAGAGCCTGGTGGGCAGCCTGGTTCATATTTCTGTCAGTGGAGTTGGGCCACTCTTAGGAAGGTAGTCTGAGTGCAGTGCAGATAAGACCAATAAAATGAAACCAGGGCTCCTGGCAGCTTTCAGGCTCTGCTGAGGTGAAGGTGTTTCTCCTCCCTGCTTGAGGTTTGGCTCATTTGACCAGTGCTAATGCTTTTGCCTCGCTTATTATTTTTACTTAATTAATGGTAATGTTGAACAGAGGCTGTGTATGAGCGAGATGGCTTTGATGAGACCCCAGACTGTGGTTCACTAATGAACTGCTGGCAGAGCTCTCTCTGCATGTGTCCTTCAGGCTCTTCACTCCTTCTCTGATGACCACAGGCTTTATAGCTGGACCCAATCTGAGTTTTATTTGTAACTAATGATTAATTACTTGTTTAACAGTGAAGCCATATAGAGGTTTGGAAGTTGCAGCAGAAATTATACCTACTTAAGTTTGGGTTTTGCCCAGGTTCCCTGCGTAGGTGAGGTTTGTCTGCTGGCTCATCCCTACCTCCCTTTTTCCCCATGTTTACCAAATCCAACAAGCAGAGGAATCAAGGCACTGGCTTCTCAAGTTTCATGAAAACCAGTATCTACACAAAGGAGAAAGGTCTACATTTCTAGTCCCATTAAGGGAAGGAAGGATAGTCTGAGATGGGGAGTGGATGGGTTGCACTTGCTCATGGACCAATGTATGTGTGGCCAGTGGTCCACTGCTGTTCCTTGCCTGGCTGGTGTGGGAGGAACGAGGTTGGTTTGGGAGGAGAGGAGGGGGCCAGGAGGTTGCAAAGCAAGCTGGGAATTCACAGTGGTGTTGGCCTCCTTTTGCCAACATAGCACACCTTGGTGCACTCACGTCTTTATGACTATCTAAGAGGTTAGAGGAGAGACCAAACATTGTTAAGGCTCTTCAGTTTGGAGAAAAGGCTGGAATGGGATACAGTTGAGGTGTCATCAGCAATGGCAACTGTGTGAGAGCATGCTGTGACTTCCTACACAAAAAATGACACCAATGCTCCTTGTACTACCCCACCACCTGGAAGACAAATTCTTACTGACTCCAGGGAACATTGCCTTCTGCTGCATCAGCAGCCATGGATGAGTTTGGTCAAGAATATATTCCAAATCAAGTGTGTATCTGCAGTCCCAAGTAGACTTCTGCAGGTGCTGTGGCATTTATTCAAGTCAGTGCTTTCAAGCTCTTGAATAGACACCAAAGTCAAATTGGGGAAAAAAAGGCACTTTAGAACTGTAACTCACCAAGTCCTGCAGTTGGTGTTACAGGGTATGGGTTTAGTAAAAGAAAAGCCTTCTCAAGTTCTCTTGTGAACTTCTAGGAGTTGGCCTGAGAGTGGTGAGGGACCATAGTATTGGTGGGTCAAAAAAAAAATTGGATGGGTACCTCTTTACACATCTCTTGTCTGTGAAGTAAAGGGACACAGGTTCCTCTCCAGCTCCATCATCCCTAAGCCATGGGTGCTGGTAGAAAAGGTAGGAAAGGACCATGGAAGAGCCATGCTGATATTCCCAGGATGGGATGTCCTGCTGCCATGGTTAGAGATGCTGGTCTGGGAGGTGGGTGGGGCTGGTCCTGAAGAGCGTTTCTCATGTCCTGGTGGCTGGGGTGGGGATGGCTGTGCTGGAGCAGGGGGCCCTGGGACAGCATCCGTGGGAAGTGAGGCTTGGTTCCCTTCCCAGACCAGAGGCCTTCATTCGATGCAAGCAGTAGCTGAGTCTTCAAAGGGCACAGAAGGCAGGGAAAGCAAACTTTTGGGTTAGCTTAGAAAGGAGCTTTTGTTTTATATGCTCAACAGACCTGTTGCCAAAGTTCTCAATTATGAAGGAACCTGAATCAGGAGATGGTTTTGAGCCCTCCCTTTCAGCAGGTATTTCTTGGGAAGGTTTGCAGCTGAGGTGTGTTCACTTAGACACCCTGTAGTCACCTTGTAGCCATGTTTCTGTGGAGTGTCTTCACATTATAAACCTTTCTCTCCCCAACCTATTTTACCCCTCGAAAGATAAACACTGCCTTAGATCCAACAGGATATCGTGGAACTGGGTTCAGGTTTCTTCAAAGATTATTTGTCTAGAAATTAAAACAAAACCAAAGCAAAAACGAAACAAAAAAACAACCAACCAAAATAAAAACAAAACCAAAACCAAAAACTGAAAGGGCTTTTCTTTTAGAAAATGGTCTTTTGTCCAGATATTGAAAGTTACATGTTGTCTCTGTGATGTAGGTGAAGTGTTCCAGATGGCATGAAACCAATCATTCCAGTAAAAATTACATGTCCTGATGTTAAGTATATTTAACTCTGTTCATATGCTTTTGATTAGGTGCTGTGTATGAATAATCCATTTCCTTTAAGTGATTTTATTCTAATCTGCATTTTTACTTTTCTTGCAGACTTTATCCATTGGGGTGCTTGATATTTTTGGGTTTGAAGACTATGAAAATAACAGTTTTGAACAATTCTGCATCAACTTTGCCAATGAGCGCTTGCAGCACTACTTTAACCAACACATCTTTAAACTTGAACAGGTAGGTCTGAAAATATTTCACTTCTGATGCCAATGAGAGTTGACATGAGTTTGGTGGCACCAAGAAAGTTCTTAAATTGTCCCTTTAATTCTTGTTTATTAAGGATAGTATGCTGAATTATTCAAATTAACTTCTAATTTACCATATGACTTACTGCCACCTGTAAAATAAAATCCAGCCAGAGATTTGCTGGTTTTAAATAAGCATTTTGGGATACAAGGATGCTCAAACATCACGAAGACCTTAACCATTGCTCTATCTCCTTGATACATGCTCAGAGGGCTCATCCGTGAGCGATTTCTTTCTTGCCTTTGCCTGGACTTGCTGCTGTGTCATTTAATATCACATGAAAGTTATTTTTCACCACCTGTGAAAAATGCCACCCCAATCTTCTGGTGTTTTTTTTGCTTTCCAGTGTAAATTTGTAGGGAGGGGGGAGAAATGTCATGCTCGTACATGTTCTGCAAGGTCAGACTTGAGCTCTTTACAACCTCCAATAGCCATGGCAGATTAGGAGAGGCTGAACTTTAAGCTTTGCTTTAGGTTTGCAAAGACAGGGTGTTGCTTTGCAGCCTCAAATTAATGTGCTGCAAGAGAGATAACAACAATGCAGACCATCATTCAGCAGGTAACATACCCAAGATGGCCTAGTCTATTAATTACAATGGGAGAAGCCTTCTCCAAACATCAGTTGTTATCTAAGAACAAGCAGGACAAGAACACTGCTAAAGTACCTGATGTTTCATGGATGTACAACATATAATTGGGCTGTATAAAACAGCAAATATGTGATAGACCTTCAAAATGCCTTTTTTTTTTAATGCCAGTCTTCATGCCCTCCCTTCAGGTGAAATTCTTCTTTGGGTGAGGTCAAGGGAAATCCTCCTTATCATCAGTTTTGGTAGAGCTGGTATTTGATGAGCTGCACTATGCGGCCTGAGTCCAGCTGAGATCAGGGAATTAAACCAGCTCTTCCCAGAAGCCCTGCGAGTCACAGGGTTTTTGCCTCTACACCATTACAAAAGATCTGAAAAGTCAGAAAGAAACATCTCCTTGAATGCAGGGATGATCGAAATGACTGCCTGACTGGAGGTTGTAGTGAGGTGGAGGTCTGTCTCTTCTCCCATGTAACTACTGATAGGATGAGAGGAGATGGCTTCAACTTGTGCCAGGGGAGGTCCACATTGAATATTAGGAACAAATTTGTTACTGAAAGAGTGGTTGAGCATTGGAACAGGCTGCCCAGGGAAGTGGTAGAGTCCCTGGAGGTGTTAAAATACAGTGTAGATGTGGCACTTCAGGTTCAGTTTGCATGGTGGTGTTGGGTTGATGGGTGGACTTGATGATCTTAGAGGCATTTTCCAAACTTAATGAATGCTATGAAGACAGGCTGAGAGAGTTGGGGCTATTCAGCCAGGAGAAGAGAAGGCTTCAGGGGGACCTTAAAGTACCTTCCAGTGTCTGAAGGGCTACAGGAAAGCTGGGGAGAGACTTTTCACCAGAGAGGGCAGTAATAGGACAAGGGGTAATGGTTTTAAACTGAAAGAGGGGAGATTTAGGTTAGATGTCAGAAATAAATTCTTCACCATGAGGGTAGTGAGGCACTGGAACAGGTTGCCCAGGGAGGGCATATACCCCCTCCTTGGAGGTGTTTAAGGATGAGGATGAGGCTTGTGGAGTCTCGTCTAGTGTGAGGTGTCCCTGCCCATGCAGGGGTTTGGATCTAGATGATCTTTAAGGTCCCTTCCAACCTTAACCATTCTATGATTCTATTATTTTTTCTGGTACACTTTTGAGAAGGGACTTAAGGAGGGAAGACCCTTCTTGAAAGCTGGAGACAGAGATGCTACCTCGGTGAGGTGGGATTTCAGGGCACTCGGCTTTCGGCAGCCTCTGTTGGCTTTGGAGGAGCAAGGCAAGATGCCATCATCCATAAGCAAATTCCCATCCTTGGAGTGGGATTTCTTAGCAGGTCAGTGCTCCTCCCTAAGCCCGGGGTATATGCAGAGCTCCTGATTGCTCTGTAATTCTCCTTGGACCAGCTTATAACCAGCGACCTAATTAGCTTTCTGCTGTAAATCTGTCAAGCACATGAGGTCATTACACTCTGTATTTGCCTTGTGGATGAGAGAGGCAGTTTTGGAGGCATCACATTGCAAAGGGCTCCTTTCAGGTCTCCATCTGGGGCTGGAACACTGCAAGCTCTGCTGGGGGACAATACCATAATCTCTCCACCATTTCCTGTACATGTGAATAAGCTGTAGAGCTGCAGGGGTGCTGGTTCTTGGGTGAATTATTTGTATGGTTTAATATTTACTTTTCCTCTTCTTGGAGTTCCGTGCTGCATGTAGAGGAGTGGATTTAGTGGGAGGACAACCGATGAGACATCTTCAAATCTTGGGTCTTCCCAGAGATTGACCTGCTTTTTAATGAGAGTTGCCATGAAGATTAGGTAGTTCATACTGTGTTTCAAGATGGCAAAATAGTTGCATTATTTTGAACTGTGATGTTATCCAAGATATTTGTGGCTTTACAAGGGTCCTTCTCTGCATCCAGAGATAGGCTGTTGGGATCTCCAGTATTGCAGGAGGCTGAAAAACAGATAGCTGAAATGCTTGGATGCTTCTGCTAGAAGAAATGACAAGTATTGGCTCAGGATTTTTTCTTAGCATTTGTCTGCACGAAGGGTATTAAGCCATGATGTAATTGTTGCTGTGCTGCACTGCTGATGATATGGAAACCAACATGCCTACCACAAAGTCATCTCACAGATGTGTGGGATTATTTTAACCTTTATTTTCTCCTTTTTTTTTTTTTTTTTTTGTGGTGAAATCTAATCCAATGTGCCTTGTGAACCTTTTTTTAAACCTTCTGTCCGAAGACAATGCTATTTCCAGTGCGTTGCAAACAAACGGCTGAGGCATCCTCAGGCAGTCTGGCTTCAGCCTGATGCCTCCTGTAAATACAGCTGCTACCATGCTGGTCACCAAGAGCCTCCAAACATCTTTGCAAGAGCAACCTCCTCTCTTTGAGCCAACCATGAGAATAAGGATAATGCTTCGCTGTCCTTTTTGTAGAAAAATAGGAGGAGAAAGCAAAAAATGGTCAACATTGCAGTTCTGCCTTGGATAAAGATCGTTATTGATGTTCTGCTCCTGCTTTCTGTTTAAACCAACTGTTCTGGATGATTCATGGTACATGGGAATGTGCAGATGAGGGAAGAGTACAAGAAAGATAACTCTAAGCAGGCAGAAAAGCCCAGGCTTATAAATCCAGGTTTAAATCAGCAAATTCTTGGCTTTGAGCTGGTACCAATAGATTTGTTAACCTCGAACAATTGAGTCCAGAGGAGGCCATGAAAATGATCATAGGGCTGGAGCACCTCTCCTATGAAGACAAGATGAGAGAGCTGGGGTTGTTCAGCCTGGAAAAGAGAAGGCTTCAGGAAGACCTTAGATCACTTTCCAATGCCTGAAGGGGCTCCAGGAAAGCTGGGGAGGGACTCTGAGCAAGGGCAGGGAGGGAGAGGACAAGGGGGAATGGATTAAAACTGGAAGAGGGGAGACTGAGGTGAGACATGAGGAGGAAATTCTTGAGCGTGAGGGTGGTGAGACACTTGCCCAGGGAAGCTGTGGCTGCCCCATCCCTGGAAGTGTTGAAGGGCAGGTTGGATGGGGCTCTGAGCAACCTGGTGTAGTGGGAGGTGTCCCTGCCCATGCAGGGGGGTTGGATCTAGATGATCTTTAAGGTCCCTTCCAAACTAAACCATTCTAAGAGTTTATGAATTGCTGTTGCAGGAATTGTAAGTTAAATACAGCCTGCCCCATCATGTAGGAAGGATGGTCTTCTCCTCCCCACGTACCTCCCAGGTTTATGGGGAGGAGATGGGATGATGGTAGTCGGTGGTTGCAACCGCTGCCCCATGTGGTGCTTGCTCTGGGTGGCAGGAAGGTGGAGCATCCTTCACTAGGCTCCATGCAAAGTGCAGACATGTGTAGCTCTTCCATGCAACATGGGCTTATCCCTCCCTCAGGCTGGTGACTTCTGGTGAGACATCCCCGTAGCCCTTGGACTTGTTAGGTGCTATCGGAACATCACACCTTGGTGGTGGTTCTCTGTTCCATCCCTGTGTCCTCCTCAGGTGACCTCCTGTGCAGAGCAGATAAGCGGAGAGCTGCTGCTATGTTTGGGTAACACCCAGGTGCTTCTGGGAGAGGCAAACAGCATTTCTGTTTTTTTTTGTAATTTAGGGCATTGCACAAAATAATTGTTGTCTATGAAGATGTCTAACTTGGAGGTCAACACTAACATAACACCCGTGATAAGACCTTCCTTCAAGTTTCCAGATCTTGGGCAGTTTGAGGGCCAGAAATCCAAGTTTTTCTTTATGTATCCCATTCTCCAAACATTGACCATCTTTGACAGGTAGATTAAGGTTATGGTGGGTGGATTTAGGTTATGGTTGGACTTGGTGATCGTCAAGGTCTTTTCCAACCAGGTTGATTCTGTGATTCTGTGACCTCACTGATCTTCCCACATCCCTGCTCAGGCTCATCCAATGTTTGGCTTTTCAGTCACCCCCACCCCCCACTTTCCCCTCTTTTCAGCTGCTGCTTTGGGAAGTCATCCCAAAGCTTTCCATACCACAACCATTACTGTGTAAATTCTTTTCTACCCCATTTTCTACCTTTTGCTTACCCATCAAACCTCAATTTCGAGTACATCCTTTTATTGTTTAAAAAAACAAAACAAAACAAACACTCTTAATAACCAAGGTTGAGACTGAAAAAAAATTATTTGGAGCACGATCAACTGGCATGAGCTCAAGCGTTGAGCAAAGTCTATTTTCTGGTGGGGTCCCTGATGAGTTTGATGTCCCAGTCAGCAAACCTCAGCCCGCTCAGATAGAAAAACTTCATTTCATAAGGATAACATGTCCTATGAAGTGTTTGCTCAGCCATCTAAAGCTCTGTAAATATTTAGGGAGGTCTATAAGTTTTACTGGTCCTGTGGAATAGGTGGAAAAATCTGTCAGTCTGAACTAAATCATGAACTTTTTAACAATTTGTTCATCTCAGTGGGAGTGAATGAATGGAGAAAAGCATCAATTTGTTGCAGGACACGGTGATGGGTGGTTTATTTAGTCTGTGAAATAGCTCTGATGTTTTAAAGCATCTTGGCTACACAGGGTTTCTCAGGCCCTGCTCCTCCCTCTCCCAGCAGCCTTCCGTGATGTTTAGAGAAAAGAAAATATGGAAAATTCTGTATGAAAAATAAAAATACGAACATGCAAAATAGGAAGATTGAAACATAGAAAAATAAAATAGGACATTTAAAATAGAAAGAATTAAAATAGGAAATTTAAAATATTAAGTGCTCCAGCCTCATCGCAAAGGCCACAGCAGGTGAAAGCAGGGACTGGGAGAACAAAGTACCCCTTTGTGCTGGTTTGATTGGGCTGGATTTTTTTGGTAGCAAGGGAAGGGCCCCTGGGGTGGCTCTGGTAAGAAGCTGAGAAGCTCCCCCTGCTCCAAAACCAGCCAAGGAGCCATTAGAGGGACAATAGATGCACCTCTGCGATTAGCCTATGAAAGAACTGATGCCAGACCTGAGCAGATGGAGCACAAAAAGAAGAGGAGCTGTGCTGGAGGTGGTGCTGGTGGTGCGTGAGGAAGATGATGCCCAAGCAGAAGTTTCCCTGCAACCCGTGGTGAGATGGCAGCTGTCCTCCAGCATCCGTAAATGAATGTGGTGGAACATTCCCTGGGGGCACCAGGAGGAGTGAGAGCCATGGCCAGTGGACTTGGATTTTGTGGCCAGTGGACTCGGATTTGCTGCCAGTGGACTCGGCTGATGCAGCTGTGGAAGCCCCCGGGCCAGGGGAGGTGCCTGTTCCCGGAGCAGCCCCTGACTCTGTGGGCAGCCCGCGCTGGAGCAGCTGCTCCGGACCTGGTGGGAAGGACTCATGGAGGAGAGGTTCATGGAGGACTCTCTGCCATGGGAGGGACCCCATTGGGAAGCAGGGGAGGACTGTGAGGAATCCTTCCTGAGGAAGGAGCAGCAGGAACCACCAGGCTGTGAACTGACTCCAAACCCCATCCCCATCCCCCTGTGCCGCTGGGGGGAAGGAGGGAGAGAAATGGGGAACAAAGTGATTTGGGCCTGGGCAGAAGGGAGGGGAGGGGTAACATACATAAGCACAGCTCTTTGTGGTGTCTGTGGCCTGTGTGTGTTTGATTAATGTGAAATTAAATTATTATTTTTTCCCCAAGTTGAGTCTGTTTTGCCCGGGACCTTAATAGGTGAAAAGCCCTCCTTGTCTTTTGTCTCAGCCCATGAACTTCTAGTTTGGTTTGTCCTCCTCATACCAGGGTGTGTGTGGGGTGGGGGGGGAAGTTGAGTGAGTGGCCATGTGGCTGTTTCTCTGTTGTCATGTTGGGCCTAAACCACGACACCCCTGCTGTAGGAGAACAGGTTCACGACCATCTGAAGAACCTGAAGGTGCATGAGTCTATGGGACCTGGTGGGGCCCATCCACAGGTCCTGAGGGAGCTGGCAGATGCAGTTGCTTAGCCTCTGTCCATCGTATTTGGGAGGTCATGGCAGTCTGGTGAGGTTCCTGCTGATTGGAAAAAATGTCCTATAGCCCCTCTTTTTAAAAAAGGGAAAAAGCAAGACTGAGGGAACAACAGGCCAGTCAGTCTCTCCTCTGTGCCTGGCAAGATCATGGAGCAGATCCTCCTGGAAAACTTGCTAAGGCACATGGAAAATAAGGAGGTGATTGGTGACAGCCAATATCGTTTCACTGAGGGCAAATCATACCTGACCAATCTGGTGGCCTTCCGTGACAAGACTACAGAGATGGTGGGTGGTGGCAGAGCAACTGACGTCATCTACCTGGATTTGTGCGAGGCATCTGACACTGTCCCACATGACATCCTGGTCTGCAAACTGTCAAGACATGAATTTGACAGGTGGACCACTCGGTTGATTGGCTGGATCATAGAATCATAGAATCCTAGGGGTTGGAAGGGACCTCGAAAGATCATCTAGTCCAACCCCCCCTGCCAGAGCAGGGTCACCTAGAGCACATCACACAGGAACTGGTCCAGGTGGGTTTTGAATGTCTCCAGTGAAGGAGACTCCACAGCCTCTCTGGGCAGCCTGTTCCAGTGCTCTGTCACTCTCACAGTAAAAAAGTTTTTTCTGATATTTACCTTGAACCTCCTATGCTCCAATTTGCACCCATTACTCCTTGTCCTATCACTGGTCATCACTGAGAAGAGCCTAACTCCATCTCCCTGACACTCACCCCTTACATATTTGTAAACATTGATGAGGTCACCCCTCAGCCTCCTTTTTTCCAAGCTAAAGAGACCCAGCTCCCTCAGCCTTTCCTCATAAGGGAGATGTTCCACTCCCTTAATCATCTTTGTGGCTCTGCGCTGGACTCTTTCAAGCAGTTCCCTGTCCTTCTTGAACTGAGGGGCCCAGAACTGGACACAATATTCCAGATGCAGCCTCACCAAGGTAGAATAGAGGGGGAGGAGAACCTCTCTTGACCTACTAACCACACCCTTTCTAATGCACCCCAGGATGCCATTGGCCTTCTTGGCCACAAGGGCACATTGCTGGCTCATGGTCATCCTCCTGTCTACCAGGACCCCCAGGTCTCTTTCTCCTACACTACTCTCTAGCAGGTCAGCCCCCAACCTATACTGGTACATGGTGTTTCTCTTCCCCAAATGCAAAACTCTACACTTCCCCTTGTTGAATTTCATCATGTTTCTCCCCGCCCAACTCTCCAGCCTGTCTAAGTCTCTCTGAATGGCAGCACAGCCTTCTGGTGTGTCAGCCACTCCTCCCAGCTTAGTGTCATCAGCAAACTTGCTGAGGGTACATTCTATACCCTCATCCAGGTCGTTGATGAAGATGTTGAACAACATCGGTCCCAGTACCGACCCCTGAGGGACTCCACTAGTCACACACTTCCAACCAGATTCTGCCCCATTGACTACAACCCTCTGACTCCTTCCCATCAACCAGTTCCTGATCCACCTCACTACCTGATCACCAAACCCATACCTGATCAACTTATCTACAAGCATGCTGTGGGAGACGGTGTCAAATGCCTTACTGAAATCCAGATAAACCACATCTACCGCTCTACCATCATCTATCCACCTAGTAATTTCCTCATAGAAGGCTATGAGATTAGTCAAACATGATTTAACCTTGATAAAACCATGCTGACTGCTCTTGATGACCCCCATGTCCTTGATATGCCTAGAGATAGAGATAAGAACAAGTTGTTCCATCACCTTTCCAGGGATGGAGGTGAGGCTGACCGGTCTATAGTTACCCGGGTCCTCCTTCTTGCCCTTCTTGTAGACTGGAGTGACATTTGCTATCCTCCAGTCCTCAGGCACCTCTCCTGTCACCCATGACTTACCAAAGATGATGGAGAGTGGCCTAGCAATGACCTCCACCAGCTCCCTCAGCACCCTTGGATGCATTCCATCTGGACCCATCGATTTATGGATGTCCAGATTACTCAACTGATCCCTAACCCAATCCTCATCTACTATGTCAAACTCCTCATCTATCTTGACTACTTCTGGGGCTATATGAGTCTGGAGCTCATGGGGAAATCCTGCAGGAGTAAAGACAGAGGCAAAGAAGGCGTTCAGCACCTCTGCCTTCTTTATATCCTCTGTCACCAGGGCTCCCACCTCATTCAACAGTGGGCCAATATTGCCTCTAGTGTTAGCTTTGTTAGCTATGTATTTGAAAAAGCCCTTTCTATTATCCTCAACCTGACTTGCAAGGTTAAGTTCCAAGGAGGCCTTAGCTTTCCTAATTGCCTCCCTACATCCTCTGACAACAGCCCTATATTCCTCCCAAGTGACCAGCCCCTCCTTCCATGATCTGTAGATTTTCCTTTTCCACTTAAGTTTGCCCAGCAGTTCCTTTTTTAACCATGCTGGTCTCCTAGCTCCCTTACTAGATTTCCTAACCATTGGGATGCTCTGATCCTGTGCTTGCAAGAAGTGGTCCTTGAATGTTGACAAGCTATCTTGAGCCCCTTTATCTTCTAGCACCCTGTCCCATGGGATTTCCCTTAACAGTTGATTGAGGAGGCCAAAGTTTGCCCTGTGGAAGTACAGGGTTCTGGTCCTACTGGGTATTCTGTTCCTTCCACACAGGATCCTGAACTCCACCATCTCGTGATCACTGCAGCCAAGGCTGCCACTGACCACCACTGCTTCAACAAGGCCCTCCTTGTTGGTTAGTACAAGATGGATGGCCACACCCAGAGAGTTGTGGTCGATGGTTCAGTGTCCAAGTGTAGGCAAGTGATGAGTGGCGTTCCTCAGGGGTCAGTACTGGGACCGGTGCTGTGCAACAGCTTTGTTGGAGACATGGACAGTGGGATTGAGTGTATCCTCAGAAAGTTTGCTGACCATACCAAGCTGTGTGGAGTAGTTGACACCCTAGAGGGAAGGGATGCCATCCACAGGGACCTTGACAGGCTGGAGAGGTGAGCCCATGCCAACCTCATGAAGTTCAACAAGGCCAAGTATAAAATCCTGCACCTGGGTCAGGGCAATCCCAAACACAAATACAGGCTGGGGGGGAACGGCTGGAGAGCAGCCCTAAGGAGAAGGACTTGGGGGTGGGAGGAGATGAGAAGCTGGACATGAGCTGCCAGTGAGCGCTGGAGCCCAGAGGGCCAATTGTGTCCTGGGCTGCATCAAAAGAAGTGTGGCCAGCAGGGCCAGGGAGGGGATTCTGCCCCTCTGTCCTGGTCTGGTGAGACCCCACCTGGAGTGCTGTGTCCAGCTCTGGAGCCCTCAGCACAGAAGAGACATGGAGCTGTTGGAGATGGTCCAGAGGGGGGACACAAAGATGATCCAAGGGCTGGAGCAGCTCTGCTATGAAGACAGGAGAAGAGAGTTGGGGTTGTTCAGCCTGGAGAAGAGAAGGCTCCAGGGAGACCTTATAGTAGCTTTCCAGTGCCTGAAGGGGCTCCAGGAAAGCTGGGGAGGGACTTTTCACCAGAGAGGGCAGTGATAGGACAAGGGGTCATGGTTTTAAACTGAAAGAAGGGAGATTTAGGTCAGATGTCAATAAGAAATTATTCACCTTGAGGGTAGTGAGGCACTGGAACAGGTTGCCCAGGGAAGGTGTAGAAGCCCCATACCTGGAGGTGTTCAAGGCCAGGTTGGATGAGGTTTGTGCAGCCTGGTCTACTGGGAGGTTTCCCTGCTCATAGCAGGGAAGTTGGAACCTGATGATCTTTAAGGTCCCTTCCAACCTTCACCATTCTATGATTCTAAATAAAGTTAAAATAAATTAAATAGATTGTAAAAATAAATAAATGAAAATAAATTAAATAAATGAAAAATAAGAAAAAATAATCTTTCTCGTACTGCTTGGAGCACTTTTTCCCTTCCTTTCCAGTAAGGAGTTTTGTTGTGTCTCATCCCTCTGGTTAGGTTTGAGTGCCTCTTTATTGTCTCTGAAGACAAAAGCCAACCATCAGAAGTCAACTGTTGCAAACTGGGAGGCTCAGTTCAAATTTCTGTTTTCACTGGAGATGGGAGAGCAGATGCCCTTTGAAAAATGCTGCCATCAGCTGTGGGCATGTGACACATGGAGAAACAACAAGCTGCCCAAGTCATTGATTTATGACTTGGCAACAGGCCATCATATGTAACTCACACTTGGGGAAAAACAAAAGATGCCAAGAGTATGTAACTCATATTGGGAGGGGAAAAAAAGAGAGAGCTTGGAGTTGCCTAAATGTTCTCTTTAGGATAAGAAGATTTCAAACTACAGAATAGAAATAAAACACAACTTTGGTCATCACTGGTCCCGCAAAGCACTGACTTGGGTCCTCCCCTCCTGGGGAGCTGTGTGGCTGGGGCTGGGCAGGGCTTTGCCACCCCCTTGTTCCTGGGTTACTACAGATGACAAACATTGATAATATAGAATCACAGACTGGTTTGGGTTGGAAGGGACCTTAAAGATCATCTAGACCCAACCCCCTGCCATGGGCCGGGACACCTCCCACTAGACCAGGTTGCTCCAAGCCCCATCCAACCTGCCCTTCAACACTTCCAGGGATGGGGCAGCCACAGCTTCCCTGGGCAACCTGGGCCAGTGTCTCACCACCCTCACATTCAAGAATTTCCTCCTCATGTCTCACCTAATCTTCCCTCTTCCAGTTTTAATCCATTCCCCTTGTCCTCTCCCTCCCTGCCCTTGCTCAAAGTCCCTCCCCAGCTTTCCTGGAGCCCCTTCAGGCCCTGGAAGGTGCTCTAAGGTCTCCCTGGAGCCTTCTCTTCTCCAGGCTGAACACCCCCAACTCTCTCAGCCTGTCTCCAGAGCAGAGCTGCTCCAGCCCTCATAACATCTTTGTGGCCTCCTTGGACTCTCTCTGGGAGCTCCGTCCTCCTTCTTTTGGGGGCTGCAGAACTGGACACAGTTCTCCAGGTGGGGAGAATATATCATAATAGATTATATTCTGTATATATACCATAATATCATAGAATAGCTTGAGTTGGAATGGACCTTAAAGATCATCTAGTTCCAACCCCCCTGCTATATATAATATCTAATATTATATATGAACCCCAGAAGTACTGTTCTTACATCTCCTTAACAGTATCCTTGGTAGGCAAGTTAGAAAACATGCTTAAAATATTGTTAGAAAACATGCTTTAAATATCATTAGAAAATACTTTAGAAAACCTTCCTTGTGTGATGTGCGGGTTTTCTGCATCTTTTCGACGCTGAAATGAGATACCCAAAAGAAACAGGTGTGAGTTGCTTGATTTTTTTTTAAATGTAATTCCCTGAGCTTTAATTGAAGCCCAGTGCAGAGAAGTCTCCATCTGTGGTTGACAGCATAAAACCCCAGATAAATGCACTGAGAGCTCCTGTTTTCAAGTTGGAGAATGTATAAGTTAAAGTTCAAGCACCTACTTGGGTTAAAAGAGAGGAAAGCAGATTCTTCTGGGGAGATGGACAACAGAAGGGCCAAGCTTTTTCTTTTTTTTTCTTTTTTTCTTTTTTTTTTAATTTTTAATAAGTAAAGAAAAATTATTTAGGTAAAAAGCTGTTGAGCTGAACAGGCAGGTTGAAATGTGGTTGTCACCATTGTTGCCTGGACGGTTTGTGTGGCACGGTAACAAGATTTTGTAGGGGTAGCACAGCATGGATCTATATATAGATACAACAACTAGGGAGTACTGGGAGCCCACTGTGAGTGTGAATGAATGAGAGAGGAAAGAGGAGCCAGGGTGTTCATTGACACAAATTTGAAGTGGGGACTGGAAGGAAAAGAAGACCTTTAACCTGGAGGACCAGTCTGGTGCTGACCATGACCACTGTGGAGGTCCCCTTCACATTTCCTAAGCCTGATACACCTTGCAAGGACTGTATTGATTGATAGATATTTATTTTCCTCTTTAATTTAGATAGCAAAAAATGAAAGAAATTACTCTGCCTGCAGATCGTGCAGCATCTTGAAGCTCACGCTTCTCCTGGCTATTTTAAGAGGGTTGGGGAGAAGGATGCTCCTGCAAAGGGAGGGAATGGGAGGTGGGTTTTGCCAGCTGAACCAGGCAAAACCAATTTTCCCCATTTGAGAGCAAAATATAATTGATGACTGAAACCTGCTGTGGTCACTGAAGCACAGGGAGCTGATCTGAGCTCAGAGATAGGTGCTGCAGATTTGATGTAGCTCATGGAGCCACATGCACAAAACCCTGGGCTGAACCTGCTATTCTAAATCACTTTCTCTAATAATGGACAGACTAAATTACAATGAAGTAAAATCTCAGGCTGCTTAAATAAAGCAGATAGTAGGTGGTCAGCAGGCAAAGGATCAGCCTCAAAATAAAGCCAAATTCACTTGCCATTCACTGAGTAGCCTCTGAAGTAGTCACCTTGAAGGAGACCACCATCTCAAGGAGCACCTTTTCTTCAAAGCTAGCTGCCAACATGCCCTAAGTGGTTTGCAACTTAAAACTGGGTGGCAGAAGTGCAGGGGAGGTCAGCATTGCCAGACGTTGTCCTTAAAATAGAGCAACTTATAAACCCCTTTATAGACCAGGCATTTATAGAGGATGCAGAGACATATTTATATATACTGTGTCTGCAGGCGCATTATTAAAAATATGTATATTTATCTAGATGGCTGCATGTATAAATTCCTTTGCTACTTAATTTGAGAACAAACATAACAATCCTGGTTCATAAATGAAAATGTAGGCAGCACCAGCCTCAGTCTCCTCTTCTGGAGGGATGTCGGGAACTCGAGGCATCTGCGTCGGTGGCAACACATGAGCCCTGGCACCAAACCAGCCCCTGGTCTCCTTCCTTTGGGAACTCTCTAATAATAAGGTTTTCCTATCTCAAGGTTTTATCATATCAAACTCGATTTAATTATCAAATTAAGCCCAGATGATTCTGCTGGGACTGACTCAGCGTGCCTGCATGTGTTTGCTGAACAAGTAATTAATCCTCTGGATTAATTCATGGATGGGTGGATCCTGGGTGGATCTCTCCTCGCTGAAGAGATTCCCCCACGCCCTGCTGCCATTTCCAGGCTTGGCAAAGCTCACCCAAGCAGAGAAAACTGGAAGAAGGGAGATTTAGATTAGACATTAGGAGGAAATTCTTCACCATGAGGGTGATGAGACACTGGCCCAGGTTGCCCAGGGAAGCTGTGGAAGCCCCATCCCTGGAAGTGTTGAAGGGCAGGTTGGATGGGGCTTGGAGCAACCTGATCTAGTGGGAGGTGTCCCTGCCCATGCAGGGGGGTTGGATCTAGATGATCTTTAAGGTCCTTTCCAACCCAAATCATTCTATGATTCTGTGATTCTATGATTTTAGGTTATATACAGATATGGGTGGATCCAGAAAGGAGCTTTAACAAGATTTAGCTTCTTTAGTTTATCATGTAACAATGACTTATTTTAATTAAATTTTTTAAACATTAAATATTATGTTCTTTCCTGGAAGGTTTTCGATATAGTTTGCAAATACAGCTTTGCTTCTAATTTTTGAACTGGGCATTTGAGGTGTTGGTGATATGTCTTCTTGTTCACGGGCATCTGCAGGTGAGCAACCAAGAGAGAAACAATTTAGTTTAGTGGCTCTAGGCATGAATTTGCAAAGATTTCTATTTTGGTGCATGTCAAATTGACTTGTAATCTTTTCTGAAGAATATTTGGAAAGCAGCTAGGAGTTGAGAGAGATGTGGAAGGGGTTTTAATTTCTAGTTTCCTACTTTGCAAACACTGCCTGAAGCTGAAGCAGATGGTGTTAGAGTCTGGGTGAGGGAATTTCACACGCTTCTGTTCTGTTGTGAATTTTTAGGCAAAATAGATACATTTAGACATCCAAAAGTGTCTGCCTATCAATTGCATCGGAGTGTATGGCTCTGGAGTAGGCAAGTTTTTATGATAGGAATGTGCTGGGAAGCATTCCCAGGTGGAGCTATGCTGCTTCTTTGAGCAATTTTCATTGTGTAAACCAGGTTTCCTAGTGCCTCAGTAATGAAAGGCTTGGGCAGATTGACTGCTGGGGTTTATCCTGCTCCATCTGGGAGGAGGGGAAGGAGCTGATGGGTTTTCCTCTGCTCTTGGGATGTACTCGAGGGTTCCCAAAGCAGGGATTGCCATGCTTTGGGGAAGCAGAAAATGCCCAGTTTCCCTTGCGCATGATTCCACACAAAGAATGAATCCTTTTGTTTTGCATTTCCTTCTTAATATGCTTCAATTTCCTAGTTGGACTTGATAAAAACTGAAACATTTAACCCCTCTTTTTACCATCAGCCTTGTCCCAGCCCCAGAAGAGGCCAGAGCATCATCCCTGTCTTTGGGTTTAAAATGTGATTTTCACTGCGACTAATGTCAATATCTCCACAGTAGAAGACATTTGCCTCCTGGGCACTGAAGTGCTGAGATAATTTCATGGCTCTTGGCTTGCAGGCTGTTGGGTGCCCAACACCCTCCAGACTTCTTTAAGTCGTGGCAAATCTTTGACCTTTGATATCCTATGATGGGACAACAAATTCCATATAGCATGGAAAAATTCAATATTCAGGTCTGATTTTTCACTGCCTTTTGGTTTGTACTTGCTAATTCCTCAGTTTTATGCGTTTAGATAGATGGGAAACTTCTTGGTATGTTTTTGATTTTGTATTTTTATCACATCTGTCCTGCTTCATTTCTTCTCAGGGTTCCTGTGCTCCTTTTCTTCTAAGTTTTTCAAGCTCCTGATCACTCCCTCCAACCACCATTTTACCATATGATTCTGGGGAGCAGTAGCCCCCAGTGAGCACAATACTCTAGCTAAGGATGAGCTTAAAAATCCTATTTAATGTTTTCTCCTTCTATTATGCTTTTTAGCAGTTGGTTTTCCTTACTGTTGACCATGGCTGGGTATGGGATAATTCATACTAGAGCCCCTGTGGATTGGGTAGAGATGTTTTCCAGCACCTCCAAGGCATTATTGGGCTCCTGGGTTGTTTCTCCCACTCAAGATGTAGAAAACTTGAATTCCACTGCAGATTAGAGTGTGTTTCCATTTGGTTTAGCATCAAAATAAAGTCCTGATAACAGAACTGATCCAACACTCCTATAAAGATAACAGGACTTGTTTCTCTACAGGTTGTACTATAAAATTAGGGATGTTTTCTGTTCCTAGCAGGAGGGTTTCCATCAAGCCTTGTGTCCCAGTTGAGAAGGTTTTCCTGATGCTCAGCATGTGTGTTTTAATCTTCATTTCATTATTCTGTGTAGAATAAGCAGTGTTTGAACTCTGAGGTCAGCTGGAGGCAGGCAGGGTTTCTCTTTAATAGTGCTTAGCTCTCTCATTACTGGAGTCTCTTTAATTTTCATCCATAACAATGTTGGATGTTCTGCCACATTCTGGTTATTTGCTGCCCCAAATTGTACGTGCCGATACGCCTCAGACAATGCGGTGTGATGTTCAGGGAAGATTGATGCTTAGATTCTAACTTTATGCATTTCAAGGTCTGGATCCACATTTTATATCTTTGTTGGTTGGTTGGTTGGTTTGTTTTTTGTTTGAACATCCCAAATTGTGTTTTAGTCCAGCCTGAGCATTTTAAGCTCTAAAAAACATCCCTTTCAAACAAGAAAAACTCAGACTGATGCCGCCTGTCCTTAGGAGCCACCTCCCTGCTCAGCCCCCTCTGTCTCAACATCAGATGCAATAACAAAGTACATACAGATATGGGATCTTTCCCCTACAGAGAGGTGAGATGAAGTCACCAAACCCCTCTTCTCCCGAGCTGAGTCAGAGAAACCAAATCCCCATGATGCAGTTTTGCTGACCCAGCTGCTGCAGCGCCCATCAGTGCGGCTACGGCGACCCAGCCACGCTCCCGCCTCGGGGACAGCCTTGGAGCAGTGACTGTGCTTGTGCTGGCACAACGGGTCCCCAGCAGGTCCCTTTGGTGGCACGCAGAGCCAGGGCTGATGTCCTGCCAATGTCACCGGGGTCAGGGCAGCAGCATTGTTTCTAAATGCACAATTGGGAAGCATTCATCTCCCCGTGGTGGCTCTACCCGTCGCTGGGAGAGCAATCAGCAGCATCTCACCCAATAATTAAATGAAAATCCAGAGCTGCTGGACTCGAAAAAAACCCTGAATGTCTTTTTTTTTGTTTTGCTCAATTCCTCTTGCCAAGTTTGAGAGCTCAGCACTCTCCTCTCCGGTGGACTTGCATCGTTCCAGCAGACAAGGTTTCAGCTCTCCAGGGATGGGAGGAGTAAATCCATACATTTTTGTTGGGAATGAGGATGCCAAAAATAGGACTCTACAGATTTTACTGAGCTAGAAACTTTTGTGGATAGTGATAATGTCAGCAGTTAGGTTCTTGATGTAAAGGTGGTCTTCTAGGAATAGGACATTTGAATTTGCTCCTAACTTAGTTTTAATTCAAGGTGTCCATTGAAGCTGATTTTCAACTAACCTCCAGCTTGAGGGTTTTTGTTTGAGTGGGCTGTAAGTGTTTTGTATTGTCTTCATCTTGACTGTATATTTGTTAAATGAAAACCTCATGTTGTTTGGATCTGATCCCTTAATATTCCAGTGCTCTGTGACGACCCTGCATCCATCAAAAGGTGGCAGAGACTTTATTGTCATCCTCCAAGGTGAAGGAAAATTTTGGAGATAGATTTTTAAGGCTAGCTCCCAAATGCTGCAGAAAAATGGTCATTGACAGATAAATATAGAAATCGTGTAGAAGATTCATAACTGTTCTGCAGACCAGCAGATACCCAAGGAATTCCATTGGTCAATCACAAAGCCATAGTTAGCTCTCCTGGGCTGTGATTCTGAAGGCAACCAAACCAATAACTGGAAAAACACTTGGAAAATAAGAAATAAGGGGATTTATTTTTTTCCATTTGAGTTTTGGAGCAATTGCTCTGGAATAGTTCCTGCTGCTGCGTGTGCGTCTGTCTTGAAATGAAAGCATAAATCTGAGTTATTGTGGAAAAAGTTATTAGTTGAGGGCTTTAATCCCTCTTCGTGTTTGGCCAACACAGCAAGAGATTGCACTGGGGATGGAAGGGAGGGAGCAATGGATGGACAGATGTGGGGAACAATCCCACAGCCTGGGATTGAGTGTTTCTGACCCAGCCCAGATGAAAAAGAAGAGCAGAGGAGGGAAATTACCCAAAATCCTACTGCTGAAGAAACCGAGGCCAGGAGATCCATGATGACTGGCCTCAGGTCATGCACCCTCTATGGCAGAGCTGAAAATGAGCCTAAAGAAATAGAGACCTTGAACTTGGATCTTTAACAGTCATTTACTGGAGTATATATTTTTAAAAATCAACTAGAACTAATTGCTAATTAGTTGTTTGAGTGATCTTATGAGCTGTAGAAATTTTAGTGTGGTCAGAAGAGCTTCACTGTGCAGATGCCAAACATCCCATGTGGGGCTATGGATGTCTAGAGCAGAGTGATGGTTTGTGCCCAGTTTAGGTGCAGACTTTAAAGTCTAGGTAATAGGGGTTTTTTTGGGGGAAAAAAATTATGTGTAAAGCCCTCCCACAAGTAGTTCAAAAAAGAATCATGGTAATCATAGAATCATAGAATGGTCTGGATTGAAAGGGACCTTAAAGATCACCTATATCCAACCCCCCTGCATGAACAGGGACACCTCCCACTAGACCAGGTTGCTCCAAGCTTCATCCAACCTGCCCTTGAACACTTCCAGGGATGGGGCAGCCACAGCTTCCCTGGGCAACCTGGGTCAGTGTCTCACCACCCTCATAGTGAAGAATTTCCTCCTCATGTCTCCCCTGTTTTAGTTTAAAACTGTTACCTCTTGTCTTCTTGCTATAAGCCCTTGTCCAAAGTCCCTCCCCAGCTTTTCTGTAGCCACCTTCAGGTACTGGAAGGCAGCTACAAGGTCTCCCCAGAGCCTTCTCTTCTCCTGTCTGAACACCCCCAAGTCTCTCAGCCTGTCTCCAGAGCAGAGCTGCCCCAGCCCACAGATCATCTCTGTGGCCTCCTCTGGACTTGCTCCAACAGCTCCCTGTCCTTCTTATGTTGGGGGCTCCAGAATGGGACGCAGTACTGCAGGTGGGGTCTCACCAGAGCAGGGTAGATAAGCCAAGAGACATGCACCAGCCACCCAGCACCACTAAAACAAACTCTTCTTTTATCATCACGGCAAGATTTGATGTTCTCCGGGTGCTCAGGACCAGTCCTGAGACTAATGGACCCTGTCTCCCATTAAGCAGCTGTCAGAAGCAGGCTGTTGAGGAAAGATGCTGACTCCCATTATGGCTCCACGCGTCGCTGTTTCTCTCTCTTAAATCACTCAGGAGAAGCTCATTGTCCCTCCAGAAATATGCAGCCTTCTACACTTGGCAGGACTGCTGTATAGAAGCTTCTTTCCTTGACTTGCACTACAAATACAACAAGTCTTAGTCAAAAATATGATTTTTAATTGCCTGTGATTTAGCAGGGGCTCTTGTTGTATGTTATTCTGCTTGCCTCCTGGGCCCTGGTTGCTCTGCAGAAACCTAAGAAAAAAGAAAAAAAAATAGAATAATATGGAGTTGTTCCCTATTTTCAGGATTTCTTTTTCTGATGGGATGTGCTACGTTTTTAACCCAAAAGGCTTTAGGGCCATTAAAAACTCCTACATAAGCATGGAGGTTGGTGCAAAGGTATAGGATGTCTCAGATACAGAATTCAGCACTTGGCAGGTTTTTTTAGCAAAACTGTCCTTGTGAGATGTCTCCAAGCACTTCAGGTTGTTTCATTCTAAAAACAATACAAGTCGAGTTCGTGGGAATTATAGATCAGGGTTGGAAGAACATACTTGAAGTTTTTTGATCCTATTAAAAACAAAAGCAGAAGCTGCAATCAAAATTAATTGGATTGTTATGAAGATGCATCATATTAAAGCAATTTTGAAGTGTTTTTCCTTTTTTTGCTTCAATTCTGCCATCAAAATATCTTGGATTACAAAAGGAAAAACACAGCTTGGATTGGTAGGACTTCCTCCAACAGATGGAATAAGGTGCCCTTCCAATATTGCTGTCTTGAGAGTGGACCACAAGTCCTAAAAGTGTATGATAATAATTAAGATTTTTAAGCTCTACTTTCTTCCAGATGTCCTAAAATAATTCCTGCAGAAGACTGCTCAGAGTTAATCCAGTTGAAAATCTATTTCAGAGGAGATAACCTTTATGGAAGGGGAAGAGTTGCAGTTGTTTTGGTGGAAAATAAATAGCGCTTTTTTTCCTCAGCATGAATTTGGGGCCAGATCTTCACTTTGACTGTAAAAGCGGTCTTGGAGAGGTGGTTTCTGCTACCTGGAGGTCTCTTTGTTAGTCCTTGTAGCACCAGCTGTTAATATTGTGAGATACAGAAGAACAGACCCCAGTGAAGCAGGAGTGGGAGTTATGTTGGGTTTTCTGTGTAATTAAATGAACACAGTGTTCTGACATTTTCTTCTAGCAATAAAATACTAAATATTAGTTGATGCAAATGCAGTGTATAAAGCTTTGACAGCCTGGGATAAGAAAGCAAGAAGCAGAGATGTGCAGCACGCCGGGCATCCTTGGTAGGCATGGGCTGCCCTGTGGCTACCTGATGTCTGAGCAAAATCTTGGTGAAATCCCACGGGGTTCTCTGTGGGTTGGGTTGTTCGAGTGGTTCTTTATCATTTTCTTTTGCAGCAGAAAAAATAGCAGTGGCATCTCAGATGAAGAGATGTTCGTTTTGGTAAATGGAGCATCAGTTTCCACGAAAGCCTTTGAATTTCGCCTTTTTTTTTCCTTCCTTGCACCCAATATTGTTATAATAACTGTGAGTTGTTTGGGTTTCTTTAGGAGGAATATAGAGCAGAAGGAATTACCTGGCACAACATCGACTACATCGACAACTCCAGCTGCATCAACCTGATCAGTAAGAAGCCGACGGGCCTGCTCCATCTGCTGGATGAGGAGAGCAAGTGAGTAGGAAGCTCTTGGGTTTGCTAATGAGATTTGTTTTTTCACTTAAAAAGTGTTTATCCTTAAGTCTGAGCTCTTGTCATTCTGCTCAGGAAGATGCTACCAGCTCACAGGGATGATTTATCTTTATTTTATGTCTCTGGTTGTGTTTCTGAGATGGTAACACAAACAGTGGAGAATCAGCAAGCTGAGCAAAAAGCCTGAACAAATAATAATTAAAAGTCTGCTTCAAGAATTTATTTCAGGGAAGGGCAGAGGTTTCCTTGGTTTCTCTCCCCATTTCTCTCCCTCTCTATCTCCCCTGTTGAGCTGAGCGAAGCAAGAATCTGAGCGAGTTAAAGCAGTTTGTGTGGGTGCAGTTATTCAGATATGAGGTGGATATATCAATGATATAGAATATATATATTTCCTAGATGTATGAATACCCCATAAATGTAGGAGCTATCAAGGCTTCAAAGCCAATGACAGAAACTTGGGGTTCCACATAAATGCAGCTACTGTGAGTAATTTCTAAAGGAGTACAGTATGCTAATTTTGGCATTTATCACCAATTTCAGACCATTAATAAATCAATTAAGAGCTCTCCAGACACCAGATACACCCTGTGCTTGTACATAACCACATGGCAGCCTACAAAATAGCATTTGCTCTGCAGACATGGAAGTGGAAGCTCCAGTTGTTTCTATTTCCCCATTTGTGGTCAAGAAAGAAGTGTAAAAGCTTTTTTGTTGGGTTTACAGTTATCTTCTTTTGAATTCTTTCCACTCAGTTTTCCTCAAGCCACAAACCAGACCCTGCTGGACAAGTTTAAGCGTCAACATGAAGGGAATTCCTACATCGAATTTCCGGCGGTCATGGAGCCGGCTTTCATCATCAAACACTACGCGGGCAAAGTGAAGTACGGAGTGAAGGTCTGTCTCCCAGCTGCTCCCTGGCAGTTGTTTGCATTTAAATCATGGAGCTGGGCTGGAGAAGGAGAGCCTCAAAGGCTCCACCAACATGTTTTGGAAAGGACTTGGCTAGAGAAGAGATGTGAGGAACAGGAGAGAAGTGGTTGGTGAAAAGCTTGGGAGAAGCCAAGAAGCTGCTGGAGAGCAGCTCTGGAGAGAAGGACCTCGGGGTCCTGGTGGACAACAGGTTGACCTTGAGCCAACAATGTGCCCTTGCAGCCAAGAAGGCCAATGCCATCCTGGGGTGCATCAGGAAGAGTGTGGCCAGTAGGTCAAGGGAGGTTCTCCTCCCCCTGTACTCTGCCCTGGTGAGGCCACATCTGGAACACTGCATCCAATTCTGGGGTCCTCAGTTTAGGAAGAATAAGGAACTACTGGAAAGAGTCCAGCACGGGCCACCAAGATGATGAGGGGTCTGGAGCATCTGCCCTGTGAGGAAAGGATGAGAGAGCTGGGGCTGTTCAGCCTGGGGAGGAGGAAGCTGAGGGGGGATCTCATAAATACTGATAAATATCTACAGGGCGTGTCAGGAGGATGGGACCAGTCTCTTTTCCGCAGTGTCCAGTGATAGGACATGGGGCAACAGGCACAAGCTGGAGCACAGGAGGTTCAAGCTAAACATAAGGGAAAACTTCTTTCCTGTGAGGGAACAGAGCCCTGGGACAGGCTGCCCAGAGAGGCTGTGGAGTCTCCTTCTCTGGAGACATTCCAAACCTGTCTGGACATGTTCGTGTGGGATCTACTGGAGGTGATCCTGGTCTGGCAGGGGGGTTGGACTAGGTGATCTTCACAGATTCCTTCCAACTCTGACGACATTATGACTATGACTATTTATATTCAGGCCAATTATTAGCAGAAGCAATTCTGGTCGGCAGGTAGGAAACAGCCTTGGGTTTTATGGCTGCAAATCTGTAATAGTGTTTTTGATGCAATCAATAAACTTCAGCATCACCTTTAAGATGCTTCCAAGAGCAGTGCTTTGGGATAAAACAGTTATTTTCTGGACAATGAAACAGTTATTTTCTGAACATAAAGCGGCACCTAATATGAGGGCAGAAAAAAAAAAAGAACCAGGACTCAATAGTAGTGTTGTCCCATGGATAGCCTAGCAGATCTTACCTGGGGTATCTTGTAGAGATTGTTTATTTTCCTCTTTCCCACCCTTCCTTTTCCTCCTTCCCTAGGATTTCCGGGAGAAGAACACGGATCACATGCGTCCAGACATCGTCGCTCTCCTGCGGAGCAGCAAGAACGCCTTCATCTGCGGGATGATCGGGATCGACCCGGTGGCCGTGTTCCGCTGGGCGGTCCTGCGGGCCTTCTTCAGGGCAATGGTGGCCTTCAGGGAGGCTGGAAAACGACACGTGGAGAAAAAAACTGGTACGTGTGTCAGGTCTAATATATTACTACGATATTTTAAGTAGCCTGGCTTAGTAGGAGCTATTAATCTATTTTAAAAGTCATTAGAAGAGCCTGCGGGTTTTTACATTTAAAGGTAGGTTTGGATTTTAACACATTGTGAGAAAAGCTTTTCAATTTACTGCTGCTTGAACTGTTCCTTTTCATGGGGTGCATACGTAGAAAATCCTGAATAATTCAAACAGAGACATAAAAATTATTCCGCAAATAAGGCAGATTATTTTTGCTAAGAGTTCTTGAACTGTTAGTTACATCTGGGGAAAACAAAAGGCAAGACTTCTCTCTGATTTTTCAAGCTGTTCACCCTTGAAGCTGCAAGAGAGTGTGGCTCTTGTCTAGCAGAATTTAGTGCTTCACAGTCATCCAGAACCACCTCCTGCTGAATGTGGGGGCATTAAATTAAAGGGAAGTACTGGTGCATCATCATGCTGTGGCAGGCAATACCTGGCTGTGCTTTTAGACCATTTCTCTGCATAAAGCAATGTTGGAAAGATGGGTACAAGCTATTACTGTTGATTTCTGGGTATAGGAGGGCTTGAAATTCACAGTGAAATTAGAACCTCCGCAAGGAAAATGTCATCTGAGTTAAAATGAAGCATGGAGTCGGCCCATAAATTACTTTTTTAGTTGAAGGGGTGTGCATCAAGGAGAACCAAGGAGCTTGGGTTGAGGAATGTAGATGTGAAAACCGTACAAGCAGAAAGAATAATTTGCTTGTTTGAGGCAAGTAGTAGTTTTCAGAGAAGAGCCAGAGGCAAAAATCAGCTTTCAGCTCTTAAGGCTCTTCCTCTTGAACCACTCAGGTGCGGTGTAAGAGAAAAGATGTTTTTCATGAACCTGGGTCTCTGTGGCACATCAAGGCAGTATTTCCCACAGCAATGTGGGGTAACGTCACCAGGTAGATGGCAAAGGCGTTAGGCATTGGGAGAAGCATCACTCAGAAGAGTTGGCTTTCAAAAATCCATGTTCCTATTTTCCCAGCATCCTCTTTTTGTCTCACATAAAACCCAGGCTGAACTAAAGTGAATTGGTCAAGGAGATAATAAAAACACGTTCAGTCTCGGGAAGTAAGAGCTAATTTCAAGCCCTGCTTCACTTTCTGTGTCTCTGGCAATCAGTCGTGCCTAGCTTTCCTCTTTTCAGTCTGGACTTTCTGGCATTAACTTGCTTGTATCTCTAGATATATATAAAGATACAGATAAAAAATAGAGTCCAGGAGGTTTTCAGATAATTCTGGGAGACTCAGTTCTTGTATTGCCTTTTCTTTCCATACCCAAACTAATGCTAATGGCTGAGTTTCTAAACCTTTCCTGGCACATGTCTATCTGGTGTCCTTTACCCCACTTTCAAATGGCTTTGTGCTTTGTCACCTCTGGTTTTTGAGCCAAAAAGAAAGTAAAAACATCCCAAACCCCTCGAAAATCTGGCTAAGTTTTGTCTTAAAATTCCTGACATTCCTCAGATTGATTATATCCTGAATTTCAATGTGCATCTTCAGCCTGAATTGGGAGAAAGTCATGAGAAAGTCACTGTTATATGGGCAGAACTAGCAAAAGGAGATGACCTAAATCAAATTCCCATATTGAGGTCCACCTTACCCCTCAGGAAAGCTTGCCCTACAAGTGATGGCAGAGCTGGGACCACTCAGGTCCAGCTGCCTCTGCCCTCTTTGGAGAGGGACCCATCCCCTCTTAGCATGACTTCTCCCCAGGTGCTGGTAGCACTTAGCAAGGCAAGATCCGTAGCGATGTTTTCATCATGCTTTTAGTGGGAAGACCTCATGCCCATCTCTTGTTCTGTTGTCCTTCTCCAAATTCCCATCTTGCCAAAGCACCATGAAGCAGATGGCTGTAGAAGAAGTGGACCTGAGCAAAAGGCTTGGCTGGTGTTTGGATGGTGGGGCAGGTTGCTCCTGGTCCATCCAGCTCCCCAAAATAATGCAGAAAAGCCCCAAACTGATGCTTTGCACCAATGGCAGAAGGCATTTGGGAATGATTAAAGAATCACAAAAACTACCCCTTTTGCTAGACAAAAGCAGACAACCACAGACAGCATCTACTTAGGTTTATTTTGGATTTTTATCAAACCTTGCTGGCTTTAATTAGCCAGGTGTGAACACCTTACTGCCCACAGACTGCGTTTGATAAAATTATGGTAGATGAGCCGAGAATAACTTCACACATGTACGTCCATCCAAGTGTGCACACTTCATATTTGTATCTCATCTTTTAAAAGGTGTGTGGCCCTGTTCTTGGTTTCTGAGGTCCCTTCTGCTGCTGCTGCCATCCATCAGAGGGTGTCATTAATGAGTAGAAAAATACCTGAAGCATGATGCTTTTTTTTCTTAAGGCTCTTTGCCCTCTTTTGTTTTCAACCCCACATGGGTCTCCCTTGCTTTTACCTGGCTGAAGGCTTGTTCCAGTCACTCCTGCAATACCCAGCAGGGATTTTAATAGAAAATCTCTGCCTTATGCATAAGCAGCTCTGCAAAATTTTGCTCTGCTTTCTTCTTGCATCATCCTTTCAGTTTTCTTCTCTGTGCCAACCAGTGCTCTGATGCTTCTGTAAGGATAATCAGCATTTTTTCCTACTGGCTCTAGGGATTCCTGGTTTTGTGCTCCTAGTAGCTTTGTAGTGCAGCTTTTAGTGATGATTGTCCTCATTAACCTGGAGGTGAAGAGCAGCAAAGTGGTGTCATGGTGAATTTTGTTGGGTTCCTTTCTCTTCTGCCCGAGAGAGACCTCACAGTGCTGCCAACCCTCCTCGGATGAAACACACTGAAGGGTGGACTTCTTCAAGAATTTGATTTTTTATTTATTATTATTGAATTTATCAGGGAGGATTGAGATGGTCCAAAAGAACTACATGTTTGAACTAGATTTGTTAATGAAATTTGATGAAAGGAACATGAAAGCTACTTAGGAAAGAAATTTGGATAATTGACTTTTTTTTGCTGTATCATCAATACAAATTTATTATGCAAAGCCCCTTTATTCTTTGTTAGCAAAACCTTGATGGAAGAGCTGGTGCTGTTCATGTACCCCAGGAGACTCCCAGCTTTCCCATCTTGGGGTTGCTGGACACGAACATAAATCCTCTCTCTGACGAAGGGTTCATTATAGAATTATAGAAATACAGACTGGCTTGGGTTCGAAGGGACCTTCAAGATCATCTAGTTCCAACCCCCCTGCATGGGCAGGGACACATCCCACTAGACCAGGTTGCTCCAAGCCCCATCCAGCTTCATAGTCCTGAGGCTGTGCCCTCCCTCAATGAGCTGTGTTTGCACTTGGCAAACAAGGGGTAGAGCCTGTTGCAGCTGGCCTACATGGTTACACCTTCTCAAAACCAATCCCACTGACTTCTGCAGATTTATTCCTGAAGCTGGGCACCAAAAAGCCAACCTCGCCCCAAAAGAGTAAAAAAAATCCGCTGTATTTGCCAAATAAAGGTGATAGCACCCAAAAAAAAATGGTCTTTGAGGTGTCACTGAGCAGCATGAAGAGGTGGTAAAGCGCGGCAGATTGACAATGTTCCTCTGGAAAGTTCAGATCAGTCCTTTCTGATGATCTCATGCATTGGTATGAAATGATTCCATACACACTGACACAAGGTAGCTCCTCGGTGACCTCATGACACCTCAGCAGGAGCATGACACGTCCCTTGGCCACTTAAACGATGATGGAGAGACATGTGTCACCTGTGTAACCTCTCCTCCACCCCGTGGTTGGAGCTGGGCCATCAAAAGTCCTGCTGGCCACACAGTTATTGTGTCTTCCAACTTCTGACCTCAGTCCCATCCTACCTAACTCCATACTCTGTGTCCTTTGCCCTTGAGGAATACAGAGCCCCTGTTTAATACAAATAATTCCTATTTTTCCTTTTAATTGCCACTATCTGAGCAAAGCACAGCTCTGGGATGCGGGATGAGAATTGGAAGTGGCCGTGTCCAGGAACATCTGCCCAGGGAATTACGGATAAAACCTGGCAAAGGCACAAGAAGGATTTTTAAAAGTAGAGATGTATTTAATCGTCTATTTTTTGCCCAAATCATCACAGAGTGATTTTAAAGTGATTATGCTCTGGATTGTAAGTGGGGCTGGGCCGTGGTCCAGCCCGTCGCCACGGAGGAAACCGAGGTTAAATTGTGTTGAGCGCAGAGAGCGCCGCACAACCCCCCGAGCTCTCGTGTCCTTCGAGCTTGTTCTTTACCCTCTCCTGATTTCTGCTTATATAATCTTTCTCTTCTCTCCATTTTTTTTGTTTGTTTTGTTTGTTTGTGTTTGTTTTTATTTTGCTTCCCAAGGGCATGATGATGCAGTGCCATGTGCGGTTTTGAAAAGTGTGGATAGTTTTAGCTTTCTCCATCACCCAGTTCATCAGAGGAGCTTAGAGATCCTGCAGAGATGCAAGGAGGAGAAGTACAGTAAGGCTCCACCACCCACCTTTCCCTCTGATACCACACTCACTCACCAAGAAATGGAAACCAGGTGCATTCAGCATAGAAAGGGTAAAAAAACCACGTGAGGATCCTTCCAGTATCAAACTGGCTGCCTTACAGCAATTTTGACCCTATTGGGAAATTCTTAAGGCAGAGTTTGGAGAGTCAAGTAAAATGTAAACCTGCAGCTCTTGAGATACAGCGTCAATTTGTTGGTGGTTTCACTGTTCACTCACTGATGTTGAGGTGCTGACGCTTGGGGGTTTTTTTGTGTGGTTTATTGTCATTATCACATGGGATAATAAGTTCAAAGCACCACACATCCGGTGGGAATATTCCTGAGATAAGGCATGTGGCTGATACAGCTGGAATTTAACTTGATTTGGATTTCATTGGACCTAAAAAATAGCGTTAGCTTTGGAAAACATGGTCTTTGAGGGCTGTTACTTAACACTGAGGCATTTGGTGATGGTGTTTTACACAGTCTGTTGAGTGAAGATGCACTTGGTCTCCATTTCTTCCTCCTCGCTCCCCTGTCACGTTAATAAACTCATCCTGCATGAGACCACGGACACTTGCCTGCAGTACTGTATTTTTTATACATATATAAAAATATATAACTTACGCTTGTATCTTTAGACGTGCCATTTTCCTGCCATTATTCCCTTCCTTCACGTTGCACATTACAGCTTACAGAAGTCACGTGCTGCTACGTGCAGTCTGCAAGGGCAAAACCTCAGCCCGAGTCACTAACTTAAACATTGTGCAACTTAGGTGTAAATGCAAACCACCCCATTCTTTTCTGCAGAGCTGAGCACGGTAAGTACAGCAGTAGTAGCAGTAATTGCATGTTCCATCCTCACAAATACTCTTTTTGTGCTAAGAAATGTTCTATCGGGTTTCCATGCTTCCTGCAGCAGGTAGCATTGAAGGAGCTGAGGTGTTTTAGTTATTGATTTAGACTTTAATTCTTAATTTAGACTTTAATTCTTAATTTAGAGTCCATTGCTTTTTCCTACAAGTTCCCACTGTTGCTACAAAGAAGCATAAAGCAGTAAGACCAACACAGCAATGGATTTTAAGTGGTGTTGGGCTGAGTGACCTGACTGGTACTAAGTAACTATTGAAAAGGAAGGTGATTATCAGCAGACTAATTTTAATTGCACTGAATAATTAAATTAACGTTTAATTTGTAAGTTAACTCAGCAACATGGGAAGTTTGGGGGGGGATTAATTTGCAGTTGCTTAGGTGAGAAGAGGGAAATTCATACAACTCAGGAGACTCTTAGTAACAGAGCCTTAATGTGAAGCAGTGAAGTTGAGCTCAGTGTTGAGCTCAACAAGGAGACAATCTATTTGAACCCTCTCTCAAGGATGACATGGTTGAGCTCAACAGATTAAAACCTCACTTACTATAGACTCATCCACTCCGTTCAGTCTCTGTCAGGATAAAACCGACGCGTGGATCCGAGAGCACCATGGCCATAGTTTGTGAAATGGCCGAGAGCATCCAGCCTGCCAAACAAGCAGTTCCTGTTCAGCAGTCCAAAATCATTCTTGTCTTCCCATCACTGGGTGTGCTCCTGCAAGGTGCTTCCCCAGGCTTCGTTTCTTTGGCAGGCTCAACTGGGGTTGGAACGTGTCCAATTTCTGGGTGCTGAATATTTCAGGCTTGCGGGCCCTGAAGGCTCAGGCTGAGGTTGGCCCCAGGAGTTGGCTTTTCCCAGAAGCCAGATGAGGTTACATCCACGTCATCCTTGTGAGAGGGACCAGATAAATAATCTTGTCGTCTTGAATTGTGCAATTAGTTCTAGCTATGCACCAAACTAATTCATTTGATAAGCATATTGAGATTCCCTTTAGGTGACTTGGTACTCAGCTTGTGTCACCAACCAGTTGTCCTTCCCTTCCCATCTCAGCTGTTTTGCTGGGGTCTTGGAGTCTCAATTCCACCAGAGCAAGGGACAGGGTTTAGAAACCTCTGAGTTTAAGACCAAAGCTCTACTGGTTGCTGTTCATGAGTAAGGAGTACACTGGGATTAGCCAAAACTCTCTGCAGTGAGGGCAAAGACCTGTTAGGCAAATCCATCTGTCTTGCTGAAACACTACTTAAAAAGTCAGAATAATTTTATTCCTGAAGTGTAAAGTAGATCAACCTGCTTCTGAACTAGGTGAAGCTTCCACTCCCACCACTGTTCCTTGCATGCAGCATATTGAAATATACAATTTAATAGTATTCACTCTCTAGAATTCTCAAAGCCATGTGAGACTTAAATCTAAAGCCTTTCATTTCTAAAAAAACCCCATTCTGTTTCCCTGAAAAGGGATACATCAAGACAACAACTTTGATTTGGCAGGTATGTGTTTCTTTGTTTAAGAGCCAAACAATGGCACAATGTAGTGAAGTCTTTTTAATTTTTGATATGTCTAAAGCAATCATAGAATCATATCATAGGATCAGAGACTTGGGTTGGAAGGCACCTTAAGGATCATCTAGATCCAACCCCCCTGCAGAGCCCCATCCAACCTGCCCTTCAACACTTCCAGGGATGGGGCTTCCACAGCTTCCCTGGGCAAACTGGGCCAGTGTCTCACCACCCTCACGCTAAAGAATCCTCTTTAACCCAGCTTGTGCACCGTAAAAAAAAGTTGCTTAATGAGGTGCTAAGCTGGCAGAATTACCGTGTGGATTTCATGCAGTTAATATCTGGAAGCCTGGAAGAGAAATTCCCTCTTCCTGAGCAATGCATGGTGCAGATGTGGTAATATTTTGTAGTAACTTCATAACTTCAGCCCAAGTTGTTGGGTTAGATGGTGGTTTGGGACTTTATCTTTCAAGGGTTTCTTTGATGGGGAGTGCAGGGAAGTGAAGGAGGACAGAGTTTGCTCCAAAAAGAAGGGTGCAGATTAAAAAAAAATCTTAGAAATACCTTAGAAATACCTGTGAAAGCCCATTTTTCATTAAATGCTTTAGGTTAGAGAAGCCTTCAGTGCCTTGTTGGGAAAGTATCTGGGCATATATACTAAACAAAAAATAAACACAACTAGACATTAGGTGTAAAACTAGGTACAAAAAATACTAATGAGGCATTTTAAGCAGATTCCTGATTATTCTCGTTCCTCACCCCCTGCCCTTTACAATTTGGTTTCTGTGCTCTCAAAGAGCAACTTTTGGCACAGAAGGGGGTAAAAGAGCAATCCTAGGATGAGAAATTTAACAAAAATGGCTTAAGTGGCAAGAAAAGGGATTAGATAGAGAGTTTTGAGCTGTAGGTGTAGCTAGGCACTTGGATAGATTATCTGGCTCACTTTCCCAGCATCTCTAGGAGAATTGGACACCTTTAGCTACAATAATTTACCCACGTGGACCATCAGCCTTTTCAGGCATCTCCTGCCCAACGTTCAGGCTTCAAGACAAGCTGTTCTAACATCTCAACAGATAAGGAGGACAGTAGATGTCCCGTTAAAGGGATGTCACCTGTTGAGGAATTAATCTTCTCCTTAAGAAATTCCAGGCTCTAGGAATGGTAGATCAGCAGGACAGGGTCAGATCTCTGTGTATTTCCTTTGTGTTCAGAATAAAAAGATCCTTAGGATGCCTTTTAACTCAGCATCTGGGCTAGATTAAACAGGAAAATGATAAATGATGGGAGGAGGGGATGTGCTATTGCTTCTTCCTATTCTGGAACAAAACTACAATTTAGACTTCTTTCTTTTCAGAGAGGGATGGGGGTTTTTTGCAATTTTTCTTCCAGGGTAAAGGAATATACATTTTCCCAGGTCCTGGTGAGCGCCGCAATGTTGCCTGTCTCACAGCAGCGATGTCAAGACAGTTAAAAAATTGCTTGGCTGTTTTCCTGTCACATTTGAGCTTCTGCGGTCTTTAAATAGCTGTACTTCAGTGACTTAAGAAGTGTTTTGTTGTCTACAAGAATTGTCTTCTGTCTTCCTAAACACTTGGTTACAAAACATTTCCACTTGGGGGAAGATAACAGTGGGAAATGTCTGCTTCTGTCACCATGTGTGAGAACTTCCTTGGATATTTATTAAATATAAATTACTCTAAACTGCCCCTGTCAAAGGATATAGGATCAAGAGGCAATAAAGCCTCCCCATGCAGTAGATACTCCTTGCTATATGTGCTCCTGTCTATAAATTTGTGAGAAGCACATTTTTCCAAGCACCCTATTCAGTTCCAAGCATTGTACTCGTGTTGTCCCATGCACAGCAGAGAGCTTAGGAATATTTTGGACGTGCAGGACATGGGTGGCTGGTCCCCCACCCCATCACAGCAACCTCTTTCTTCACCCCACTTGCTTCTGAGCTGGGACAATGTGTCCCTAACACAGCGAGGGTGTGTGGGAGGGGAATGAGGAGGCTGGAGCAAACAGTGTTGCTCACACGGGTGGTGACTCAGTGGCAGAGATAGAACTCAGGAGACGATGGGGATGTGGCATCCTTGGCACCCTTGTGTGCCCAGCATGTGCCATGACACGTACGTGCTCCTCCTCGCTGTAGTCAGTGTTAAGCTATGGCTCTGCTAATTGCCTGCTGGGCAAGAGCCAAGTAGAAACATCTTTTCCTCCCGTGCTGCTGTAGATATTACTCGGAAGAGCCCACGGACACCACTCTCAGATCTCCAGGGAGCCAACACCATCAACGAGAGGACACAGCGGTAAGTCTCTTGCTTTTACATTGGCATGTCATGGAAATCTGGGATGGGAGAGTCTGGTGTTATAAACGACTGTATTAATGTTTCTCCCAGCTTGATTATAATTTTGTCTTTGTTACTTTTCTGCTACGTGATCACATCTAAACATCTTTTCCTTACTAAACCGCAGGCAACTTCCTTGAGCCAAAAGGCAGGTGGTGTGGCATACAAGGTGGTCAGAAGCTTGCAAAAAAAATAATGAATGTGCTGATATCAAGGAAATTAAAATGTACTGAGGATATTTCCAGTGCAAAAAAACCCCCAATTATGTGTTTGGGTGCAGATCTGCACACAAGCAGTGCAATGGTGACCCTAGCTGCCACTGAGTGAAGGACCTGGGAAGTTTTGGGCCTTGAGATGGTACCTTGTCAAATGCTTCCTTTTTTTTAAGGGAAAGAAGCATGTTAGCTTCAAAAAGGTGCAATTTCTACAGGTTTTATGTGCAGTTTTATTTTTTAATCCTTCCTTAAAGGTTCTGGCCATCCAAACAACCACTTAATGAGACCTTTTTGCTTGAGAGCCAGGTCTGTGCTTTGAGATGCAGATCTGTGGCTCTTCTGCAGGAGGTTTTCCAAACGCAGTTCAGAATTAAACAGCTTGTGAAGCAAAATGCCTCAATTTCTAAGGGATACCTGGGCAGTAATACTCCTCTATTTCTCCAGCTACTGTTGTCTGTCCCCCTGCAGACCCCAGAAAGTCTGATCATTCAAATCCTACCTCTCAAGGGATGTGGTGCCTCTCTGCTTCCCTCTGAGCAGATGTATGTGTGTGAGGGGAAAGGATAATCAGAGTGTCCTCAGCTCCTGCAACAATGGCTGGGAGCTGCAGACGTTCAGTGATAACTTCATGTTTCTCGAGAAGTCCAGAACAAGTCGAGAGGTGTCTGAGGCTGTCTCCTGAAACATGTCCATCAAATCCCCTGTAATGGTCCTTGCATCTCAGTGGGCTTCCCTTCCACACAAAATAAAATATCCTCCAAATATATTACTAAACCTCATTTTTGTTGGCTTTAATGCCAAAGGGCCAAGACAGAAATGAGATACACATTGTTCCTTTTATTGCCTGGCATTGTTCACCACATTTCCTCTGAGTGCCATCAAGACTAGAATATCCCTCTTGCCCTGAATTTCTTCCCTTTGAGAATGGTGGTGGCACCCTGCTGAAGAAGAACTGAATATTCTCATCTCATTATGAGTTGGCTTATTTTCAGTAGTCTGAGGATGTGATTTCCATAAAATTGTTGGAGTGAATTCATAAATTTGCACCACTTCTAGATTTTGGGCAGAAATCCATCTTGTGCAAGCAATCTCACCCTGTTGTGGGAAGGTGATGCAACCCTGGTTGTCCTCACATCAGTCTTTCCCACCCCTCCTTTTCTTTCTACTAATGCTATAGCTGCTACAGGTCTAATTTGTTGAGTTACAGTGATAGTAGGTACATGATGATGTTTGAGACAGAGAAGGTTGGTGTCTCCAGAGGTGACGTTCACTGTTTCTAGCATCTCTGGTTGCACAGGTTTCCCTAAATGTGACGTAACATGAAACTTTGTGCCTGTGGAGATCTTCGCATGTAGATAAGAGAAGTTCTGCAGTTTCTCTAGCAAGCCTTCAAAGCTGGTGTTGGTGCATGAAGAACATCTTCACAGATGTTCTTAACGCAAGCCAGCAGAGCAGACAAATTCCCTCTAAACTGCCAAGATCAAAGGCAGCAACTACTGTGGCTTCCTTGCAGCAACCTCAGCAGTTGTATCCTAACAACAGGGTCAGGACAGGCAACTTTATTCCCTTTACAGATTTATTTACAGCAAATGTGCTTTTGAAGCTGTCCTAATTCCTGCATTCCTCCTAGTGTGGTGCCTCAGTTGCACAAGGCCACAATCTTTACTTCTCTGCAGCGTCATCAGTGGGAGGCCCTCAGATGTCCTCTGTGCCCCTTCCTTCTGAAAACATAAACTGGGTCTCTTGAAAGATCTCTCAAGTCCAGCCTGGGCTTTGGGAGCGGGCAGGTGATTTTGTTACCTTTCATTGTGGATGATTTTGATCTGAAGAGCCACAATTTTGATCTGAAGAGTCATATCCCACTTGAGAAACGGTGGTATTTCAGTTAACTTGTGCTTGTCGAGCAAGAAGGGATAAATACAGGGGAGAAGGTAACTTGTATGGAAGAGAGCTTCACTTTGACAGCTTTCCAGCAGATAGACCAGCAAGTGATTTACGGAGCTCAATTAAATAGGAATTTGCTTTCAAAGCCATCTCATGATCATGTGGTTGCTGATAAGTCTGCCTTGAACATCCAACCCACAGGACAGCCTGGGGCTTGATTCTAAAAGCAAATCTGAGGCATGACATCACGCAGGAAGTCACTGCAGAGGGTTTAGTGAAGCCAAGAGCTCTGCTCTGATCTCAGAAGAAAGCCAACGGGTGGTTTGCACATGGGAAACCAGGCTTCAGCAGAACGTGGGGCAGCCAGTGTGCCTGGGAGGAATGAGAGCCAGGCCATGGCTGAGCACACCTACTCAGGCTCTCTGTTCTTCTGCTGCTTTATCTTCATTGATGGAACAGTTTTATGTGCAGTGGTGATTACAGGCTGGAGAGGTGGGCTCATGCAAACTGCATGGATTTCAACCAGGCCAAGTGCAAGGTCCTGCATCTGGGTCGGGGCAATCCCGAGCACAAATACAGGCTGGGTGGACAATGGATTGAGAACAGCCCTGAGGAGAAAGAAGGACTTGGGGGTGATGGTGGATGTGAAGCTCAACATGAGCCGGCACTGTGCGCTGGAGCCCAGAAACCACCCGTGTCCTGGGCTGCAGCAAAAGCAGCGTGGGCAGCAGTACCTGAAGGGGCTCCAGGAAAGCTGGGGAGGGACTTTGGACAAGGGCAGGGAGGGAGAGGACAAGGGGGAATGGATTAAAACTGGAAGAGGGGAGATTGAGGTGAGACATGAGGAGGAAATTCTCTCCTGTGAGGGTGGTGAGACACTGGCCCAGGTTGCCCAGGGAAGCTGTGGCTGCCCCATCCCTGGAAGTGTTGAAGGGCAGGTTGGATGGGGCTTGGAGCAACCTGGTCTAGTGGGAGGTGTCCCTGCCCATGCAGGACAGGATGGTTGGATCTAGATGATCTTTAAGGTCCCTTCCAACCCGAACCAGTCTGTTTCTGTGTCTAAGAAGCAGGCAGGAAAGCAGGTGTTGATCAGTCTGTCTTGAAACAGTTGGGCTTGGTGAGATAGTTGACCTCCCAAGTACCAAACCAGCTGCGTTGGTCACCACATGCACATCTTAAAGTGTCCAGAATAAACAGAGCTGTCATTTTATCCCTTTTTTTTTTTTCCAAAACCACATGGGAATTTCTAGGGTTTTCCATTCTCTAGTCTCATTCACAGTCCATATAACCACAGTCGGTTTCAAGCCTGAGGGTGCGTTGAGGTTGGCCAGGATTAATGATGGGTTGTAGATCCAGGAGTGGCCCTTGACTCAAGCTATGATTTATTTTATTATTTTTTTCCTCCTGGAAATGTGAGGGTTTTGTTGGATGGGACCTGGGCTGGAAAGAGAAAGGTGGACAGGAGAGATCACCTGGATATTAAAGCTCCTCACTGGCCTTCCTTGAATCAAACAGGCTGCCTAAAAAAAGCAGGTCCTAGAGTACTCAGCCAGGGATTTCCTTTGCTGTGATTCATCCTTGCTTTGAATAGTGAAACATGTAAAAATGCTGGTTTATTGGGCCTGGGAAAGAGTTTGGAAAACGCTGCAGTGAGGCGACTTGCACTCCAGTTGTCATGTTGCTCCTAGGATCTGGCTCCAGGCTTTGAGAATGAACAACTTCACGTGCTTTAGTTTTTTAATTTCCATGTAGCACTTGGTATTTGCCCATCCCGCAAATCAAGACTTGAAGGCAAAGCGCTGCCTTGTTGCCAGACCTCAAAAGTGAGGGAGGCCCCATTTAAACCACCGTGTCCTTCAGTATCCTCATGACCAGAAGCTGTGTTGAGTCTCCCCTTATTCCTTTTCCTCCTCCCTGAGATAGCTCGGGGGGGGATTGCAGACCCCATATCCTTCCTTAAATCACCTTCATTTCATCTCATGGTTTCTGCAAGGCTAATAGAGAATTTAAAACAAAACAAAACCAAAGAAAAAACACACCACCAAACCAAAAGTGTTGCACTTGGGTGCAGCCCAGGAGAGGCTTTGCATAACCCCAGACACTATAGGGAGGCTCCTTAACTGTGGAAACTATTTGTCCTGCCATGTGGTTTTGTCCAGTACCACTTTCCCTTCCTCCAAGGAAGGATTTTTGTTCCTCTCACCCTTCCCTTCAGTCCTTCTTCAGTCAGCTGTTTTTTGCTGGAGACCAAAGCAGCTCCACTCCATAGTAGAGAGGACCAGACTGGGCAAGTGGTTCGTGATCAGATCCCAGCAAGTGATTCTGGGCCAACCCATCAGTCCTGCTGGAGCTGGCATCCTTTGTTTCTGGCAAAGAATTAGTTTATTGCAAATGATATTTACTTTTTCATTTCCAAATGAAGTGGTTGCATGAATTAGAAAAGACAGAGTCAGCACCAGTATCATCTGAAGTTGTGACTGTCGGTTATGGCAAGACTGATGGCAGAGGTCATAGTCTCATGTCCTTCACACCACCAGGGTAGCTGCAGACTCAGGACTTGTAACTGGGAGAACTGGGAGTTCTTATTCTGCTGATAGTGTTTATGCTGATCTGTTTATGATTATCGGATTTTGAATTAGCTGATGACTTCATGTGGTGTCTGGCATCATGAACTCATCCCATGGGAGTGGATTTACGGTTAAAAGAACAAAGCGGCAACTTTAATTTTCTGCTGATGGATTATTTTATGATCTTCATTTTTATTTTGTTGTAGAATCAGCTGTTTTTTTCTGTCTCCTAACACTGTGTGTTGGTGTTGCAGTGATGCCTACGCCATGGGCTGGAACGGCCGGATGGGGATGCGGCACAGCAGGCTCAGCAGCTCTGGTGCCTTCCTAGACAAAGATGGGATATTCGTCAACGCCACCAACAGCAAGCTGCTGGAGAGGGCTCATGGCATCCTCATGTCAGTGCAGTGGGAGTGGCTTTGGGCTTTATTCCTGGAGCATAATGTGCAACATGGGTAGTTAGAGGGGTGTAAATAGCCAGGATATAAAAATATCAGAGTTTTAAGTAGACTTGTTAGTAGTTGGTTGTTAAGTAGACTTCGGGATGTTTCACTGTTGGGTCGAAGTGATCCCAGGATGTTTTACACATCTGATTTATTTGACTCTTCTTCTTCATTTGTAATGACAGACATAGGGAAGAGAGAGAAGGAATAAAACTGCTGGTCCAACCAGTCTTGAGATGTGACGGCGATGTAATGCAGTCACATTTTTTACTGTGGTATCAAAGTTGCCATTACAAATTAGGTGGGGAAATAATGTCCATGATTCACGCTGTAGCCTCAAAAGACAGTTCAGAGAACATCTCTGGGGTGGCTGGAGTTGAGGCGGGGTGTGAGAAAGCAGGGGTGTGGTCAGTCATTCCATGATGCTGCTCCCTGCCTCTACCCAAATCACCAGCACTCCCATCACTTCCAGTGTAGCGATTCCCTTTTATTGGACACCTTCCTCTCAACCTGTGCCACAAAATTTCTAAAACTAGTTTGCCACCCAAACTAGGGGCCACCCAGTTTCAGTGTAGGTTATAGGAAGCAGCTGTGAAAGGGGATTTTGGAGAGCTTGTTGCATGAACTCCATTCTGCAGTTGCACATGAGAATTAACCTGAACCGTTTATTATCTCCTCAGGCGAAATAAGAATTTCAAAGCCAAACCCAATCTCCCAAAGGTGAGCGAGAAGCAGCATTTTTACCTTCTTGGTCCGTGGGGTAAGACTGGAGGTACGGTGATGAGCTGCTGATGGGTGTGAGGAGGACCACTTGTGTCTCCATCAAGACCTTGGTCAACTCAGCTCTTTTCAGGGTCTTTATATAAAAACAAGGGATTTGTGCTGAATCCTGCTTTCTTGGATCTGCTCTGGCTCCTTTTTCCTTCTCCTGGGAAGAAGTCCATATATGCTGGTGAAATCTGATAATTAAATATAAACTAAAACGAGTGGGAAGGTTCTGCAATGAGCTGGTACCTGATAAACAACAGGCTTTGCTAGTATTGCATTTCATAGAATCATAGAATTGTTTGGGTTGGAAGGGACCTTAAAGATCATCTAGTTCCATCCCCCCTGCCATGGGCAGGGACACCTCTCACTAGATCAGGTTGCTCAGAGGCCCATCCAGCCTGGCCTTGAAAACTTCCAGGGATGGGGCTTCCACCACCTCTCTGGGCAACCTGTCCCAGTGTCTCACCACCCTTATGAGGAAGAACTTCTTCCTAATGTCTAATCTGAATCTACCCGCCTCTAGTTTTGGTCCATTCCCCCTAGTCCTACCACTACCCAACATCCTAAAAAGTCCCTCACCAGCTCTCTTGTAGGCCCCCTTAAGATACTGGAAGGCCACAATAAGGTCTTCTCAGAGCCTTCTCTTCTCCAGACTGAATAACCCCAACTCTCTCAGTCTGTCTTCACAGTAGAGGTGCTTCAGCCCTCTGATCATCCTCATGACCCTTCTTTAGACACGTTCCAGCATGTCCATATCTTTCTTGTAATAGGGAATAGGATCCAGAACTGGATGCATTACTGCAGATGAGGTCTCACGAGAGTGGAATGCAGGGGGAGAATCACCTCCCTCCACCTGCTGGCCACGCTTCTCTTGATGCAGCCCAGGATACGATTGGCTTTCTGGGCTGCAAATGTACACTGCTGGCTCATGTTGAGCTTCTTGTCCACCGGCACCCCCGAGTCCTTTACTTCAGGGCAGCTGTCAAGCCAGTCACTGCCCAGCCTATATCTGTGCCTGGAATTGCCCCGACTGAGATGCAGGAGCTTGTACTTGGTCTAGTTGAACTTCATGAGGTTGGCATGGGCCCACCACTCCAGCCTGTCAAGGTCCCTCTGGATAGTCCCTCCATCTTGGCTGCATCTACTATATTTTAAGAGATGCCAACAGATTTGTTGTATCTAGAAGAATTATGTTTGTTGCTGTCCTTGCTGGTGCTGTGTCGGTGGTTGGAAACAGAGGACCAGGTCGAGAAAACTTTGGTTTTACTGCTCTTCATGTGCATGTTGCACCTGGAGAAGCACCCATCAGTTAACTGATGAACTGCTCGTTAACAGGGAATAGTTTGTCTGCGGCCCTTAGTGGGTACAAGAGACAGACTTCCCATGGTCAAAGATGTCCTTGGCAAGTCCTCAGAGGAGCTCAGAGGAAGGTGACTGGGGGGATCTGGCTCTGGCCAAGCAGAGCAGAGCTACATTTCAAACTATCCCTTGGTCTTTCCCATTGAGGTTAAGTAGGGTGTTCACTTAAGGAAGCCCTGCAGAGTGTAGAGAGGGGTGTAGCAGACACATAACTAGATAAGATCTAGAGATAGCTAGATAGCTAGAGAAAATCCTGTTATTCTTGTGTTTATCAAAAGTCTCTCTTCTTCCACAGCACATGCTGGATGTGAAGTCCCTCAAGCACCTAACCAACCTGACGCTGCATGACCGCATCACCAAATCTCTCCTCCATCTCCATAAGAAGAAAAAACCTCCCAGCATCAGCGCCCAGTTCCAGGTAATCCTTTGCCTCTGAGACAGAGGTGAATTAAAAACAAATACCTGCTCCAGGTCCCCAAGGTGCTGAGGAGGACACTTGCAGGCACAGTCCTGTCCCATCCTCACCACCGTTGATACGAATTCAGCCGAGATGGTGGCTTGGGGAACCTGGAGACAACTTGCAGGTATCTGAAGGGTTTAATGGAGAGAAACAAGAGCAATGGTGGATATTGGCAGGGATGATGTGGTGGAGCAAGATGGGATGTGAGGATGAGCTGCAGAGCAGAGATGTTGGTGCACCCCTGTCCTCTGGCACCTCGCTTGCCAAGCCATCATCTCATGGCACTTTCTCCAATGAATCCAGAAACCACAAAACCCCAAATGACATTTTTTTGGTGTGGTCTTTTTACTTGCATTCAGCAGCTGCAGTTCCGTCTGTTTGCAAGTCAACCAGAATGTGAATTTTAATAGGGGCAGAAAGGTCACAACGTTGTTGTGTTACCTCCAGGCAGACAGAGGAGCTCGGAGGAAGGATCGATGGGGCATTTGTTGTGTTCATTTTTGCCAGCCCCTCCCTGGGAACAGCTGCAGCAAAAATAATCCTCCAATGTGCACATCAGGGCTTAGAAGCTGCTACAAGACACATACACAAGCTGGTGGCAATATTAAAAATGGGTTTCTTAGCAAGCCTGCCTTGGTTTTAACTTATAATTTTGGGAGGTTTTTTGGAGATAAGGGTCATTTTTAGAAATATACCTTGTGTAGGTAAGATCAAGTAATGAAGTAGATGCTTTGCATCTATGTACATCACAGAATGCTCATCTGTGTGTATATAGGTATTTAAAACTTGGTCTGATCTAATGGTGTGCTGGTTAAAATACACAGTTTAATTCACACAATGCCAGGGGAGGGTTGAAACAGGGATGTCTTGGAGTGAAATGTCTTCCCAAAACCTGTTCAACCTCCAAGCAAAACTCTAAAAAGCCTCAGGGTGTGCAATTGAGATTTTTATGTATTTTTTTCCACTTCTTTTCAAGAGCAGGCTCATGAAATTGGGTCACAGGCAGGAAATACAAATGTTTCCTATCACGGGGTTGTTTTGTTGTTGTTGTTGTTGGGGTTTTTTTTGCTGATAAATGCTGCCTTGTAATGTCTGAATGCCAGGCTGGCAGCTGCTCTGTCTCCTATTGATTTTCACCCTGTGTATACTTATTTATAGGAGAAATAGCTGTAGCAGAGTGTGCTTTGAGAGCAGTGGTGGGTTTTCCAGCTGCAGACTAAAGCACTGGTACCTAAACTGCAGCCTCGCGATTTATAACCTCCCCTTTTATCCTTCATGCAGGTGGGCCCTAGAGGAAAGGACTCTGCCCTGCCAAGCACAGGGTGATGCTGAAATGATTGAGCAAGCCCCAAAAGAGGGGGTGGGTGGAACATTTTGCAAGCAAGAGGGATAAAGGAGCAGGGTACGGGGTTAATCTGGGGACCTCGCCTGTCCTTTATGGATTCCCGATGCCCAGGGCTTTTGCCAGATGGTGCTTGAGCCATCTGCTGTGGATGGGATGTTGCTGGCTGCTGATGGAATGGAAATTCCCCCCTCCTACGGGGTCCATTTCCACCATTTCCAGTGCCAGGAGTTTTGCTTACCAGGCTTTCCACAGAGCTCTTTGGGAAGGAGGTTTCATCCTGAGCGTCCACCCCTTCCCTCTCACCAGCCCAACGTGGGGCACAGTGATGTTGCAGCACCACTGCTGATTGATAGCTCCTAGTAGGCTTTTTTTTGGGAAGAAAAAAGAAAAAAAGAGTGATTTCAGTCTATTTTGAAGGAAAGGGAGGAGGTCTGCCACGTAGCAGTGTTCCTGCTGCTCCCTGGGATGCGGGGGACGGGGACATGCAGTTAATAAATGCGTAGCACAGCTGCGTCACATGTGAGTGAAATCTTCCCTGGATCCTGTACTTAGATAAATATTTCTAAACATGAAAGGCTTCCCCTAAAGATGTCTTTAAATAGATGGGAAGGAAAAAAGGCTTCCTGCGAGCAGAGCTGTAGGCAAAATGCTTCTTTCTAATATCACACTGTTTTGTTAACACATATATCCATAAATTCATAACTGCATAAATTCATACCCAGCAGAATGTAATTTACACAACTGAGTTTTTAACATTATTAAAATCAGGAGTAATCAGCTCTGGAGCACGTTACTACTACCATGTCAGTAACATGCTCAACAGTTAGAGATATTCAAAGTATTTATAGGGCACAGCAAAAAAAAAAAAAAAATGCAGTCAAGGAGCCCAGCCAGCCACAGACTGACTCAGCATGCTCTGATTTTTGGTGTGTCTTTATTCAAAGAGCTTGTGCTTCGTTGCAAAAGAGTTGAGGGTTTCCAAGGTGGAGGAGTAACTTGGTGCGACGTCCTGCTGGAATGGCAGGCGTATAAATGATGCCAAGATAAATTCATTGTTAGGGGTGAGGCTTTTAATAATGATGCAGAAATAAGGGGAAAATATAAAATGGGAACCTGGAAAACCCTCGATTCTTGGTGATCACAGCTGTGTGTTTATCACCAGTCCTGGCTCACTGGGGAGGTCCCAGATGACTGGAGGTTGGCCAATGTGACACCCATCACAAGAAGGGCCGGAAGGAGGATCCGGGGAACTCTAGGCCTGTCAGCCTGACCTCGGTGCCTGGCAAGGTTATGGAACAGATCATCCGAAGTGCCATCAAGCGGCATGTGGAAGACAACCAGGGGATCAGGTCCAGCCAACATGGGTTTAGGAAAGGGAGGTCCTGCCTGACTAATCTCATCTCCTTCTATGACTGGGTGACCCGCCTAGTGGATGAGGGGAAGGCTGTGGATGTGGTCTGCCTCGACTTCAGCAAGGCCTTTGACACAGTCTCCCACAGCATCCTCCTGGAGAAGCTGGCAATCCATGGCTTCGACAGGTGCACCCTTCGCTGGGTCAAAAACTGGTTGGATGACCAGGCCCAGAGAGTGATGGTGAATGGAGCTGCATCCAGCTGGTGTCCGGTGACCAGCGGTGTCCCCCAAGGATCAGTACTGGGCCCAGTCCTATTCAAATCTTTATTGATGACCTGGATGTGGGGATTGAGTCCACCCTCAGTAAAGTCGCAGATGACACCAAGCTGGGAGAGCAACAAGGCTGGTGAAAGGACTAGAGGGAAAGTCTTATAGAGAGAGGTTGAGCATGTTGGGGTTGTTTAGCCTGGAGAAGAGCAGACTCAGGGGGGACCTCATCACTCTCTTCAACTACCTGAAGGGAGGTTGTAGTCAGGTGGGGGCTGGGCTCTTCTCCCAGGCAACTGGTGACAGGACAAGAGGGCACAGCCTGAAGTTGCTCCAAGGGAGGTTTAGATTGGATATTAGGAAGCACTTCCTCACGGAGAGGGTGATTAGACATTGGAATAGACTTCCCAGGGAAGTGGTGGAGGCACCATCCCTGGATGTGTTCAAGGCAAGGCTGGATGTGGCACTTAGTGCCATGGTCTAGATGGTGTGGTGGTGTTGGTCATAGGCTGGACTTGATGATCTTAAAGGTCTTTTCCAGCCTTGGTAATTCTGTGATTCTGTGATTCAGCAGAGGAATCTAGGTGGGAATATGCCAGCAGTGAAGCTCTTAAAACAGTCTCTGAACTGTTGAGGGTTCAATAGACTTGAAAAATCATTGCAAATTCCAGATCTTCCCATTGCTTGACTGTCCTTAAGAAAACTCCTCTCTAGGCCAAGTTTTGACAATTAAAAATGATAAATTAAACAGTTTGAGCAGAGGAAAGATTTATTTGTATTTAAAACCCATCAGTGACTGTTTGTTGCAAGGGGTGAGCCATCACCTTGAAGCTCCCGCTCACATCGAGAAGCACCTTGTTGGTGTGAAGCAGGACATGACTTTGGGCTCCTGGGGTTGATGTGAAAAGGTCAAGCTCGGGACATCAAAATCTAATTCAGCATTATATTTCTTTCCAGCTAATTTGGTGGGTGCAAAGACAAAAGCCAGCCATGTTGCTTGGGCTGAAACACTAATTTTGGGGAATAATTTCCCATCTGCCTGGTTTACTCATTTATTCCAATTTTTTTGTGTTTTCCGATTTAAGTGCTTGGATTTTAATTATTCATCACAGTCTCTTCCCTCTTTCCCAACTGAAGAGGTCTTCTCTGTTGCAGGCATCACTCAACAAGCTGATGGAGACCCTTGGCCAAGCAGAACCTTATTTTGTCAAGTGCATTCGATCCAACGCCGAAAAGGTAAATCCTGTCGCAGGAAAGGTGCGAAACATCATCTCTGAAATAGGTTTTTTTTATTTTTTACAGGGGTTAAAAAGTAAAGAAAGCCCCAAATTGAGTTGGATTTGGAAAGTATTTGTGTATTAGCAATCAATGTTGTCTCTTGGGTGCTGCTTTTGATAAACTGCACTGGCTTCTCTTGTAAGTGTAGAAACAAATCTATGAAAAAGATATGCTTTTAGTTTATGTGAGAAATACCTTTGGTTTATGGACTAATTTGATTCCATCAGAGCTCCTGCCACCTCTACTGGAGAATTACTGACCCATTAATTCACTTGGGCTGTTACTGAGCCTTAAAGCTTTTTTAAAATCAAGTTTCTATAGGTGAAAGCAGATAATTTTAGAATAAGCCACATTATCCAAACTGACTCAGTGATGCAATTTCTTTTTTAGCTTTAAGGGTTGGTTTGTCTCATGAACTAAGGACCCTCACAGCTTACAGCAGTGATGCTTTCTTGTGGATTTATCCTTTGGAGTTTTACCCAGACGTTTAAAGATTAAACTTTATGCCCAGATAATTTAGTTACTCACAATCTTACCCACTAGCTGTGCCCTTGGGGGGGTCTTACTCAGTTCAGGAGTTCAAATAAACCTTCATTATACCATTATATATCTAGGTTACTGCTTGGAATTCTCCATCTGATGGATGCTGGGAAGCAAACAGGATTGGAGACCTCATACGAGCCTTCCAGTATCTGAAGGGGTCCTACAAGAATGCTAGGGAGGGACTTTTTACTAGGGCTTGTAGTGAGAGGACAAGGGGGAATGGATTAAAACTGGCAGAGGGGAGACTGAGGTGAGACATGAGGAGGAAATTCTTGAGTGTGAGGGTGGTGAGACACTGGCCCAGGTTGCCCAGAGAAGCTGTGGCTGCCCCATCCCTGGAAGTGTTGAAGGGCAGGTTGGATGGGGCTTGGAGCAACCTGGTGTAGTGGGAGGTGTCCCTGCCCATGCAGGGAGTTGGATCTAGATGATCTTTGAGGTCCCTTCCAACCCAAACCAGTCTGGGATTCTATAATTCAGGCCTGGAGAGGGTTAGCGCAGTTCCTGGGGACCCACATTCCCTCCCTCCCGTATCATCATTGCCAACGTGCATGTCATGCAGATGTGCTACATCTGCCAAATCCATTAACCCATCCATGCAGTTAGAAGCTGCAGCTGAAGGGAATATTTGCTCATCCTTGGCCTGTTTTTTTCCCTTCCAGCTGCCCCTGCGGTTCAATGACAGCCTGGTGCTGCGGCAGCTGCGGTACACAGGGATGCTGGAGACCGTTCGCATTCGTCAGTCAGGATACAGCTGCAAATACTCCTTCCAGGTTGGGAAAAATGTCTTTCTCCACCTTTAGCATCATTGTCAGCATTGTCTGATTGTTGCTAGCTTGGTTTTTTTAATGAGGTAATGAGTTTATAGCTCAGGCTGATGCCTGGCATGGAGTGTCCTCTGCTGATTTCGAGCAAGATGGTCTAGACTGAAGTGCAAAAAACCTCGTGGTTTTTGAACAAAAGCAGTATTTTTTGGTAATGTGGACTTCCTTTTTTCCAAAAAATAAAAAAGTATTGAGTTTCCACGTGCTCTTCTGGGCGTGGTTTGGAATCACCTAGGAACGGTGTTTGTCCCCGTCATGTCATGCTGGTCACGTCCCATCAGGAGTGTGATTGGCATCCTCTAAACCATTCAGGAGTTATCCAGCTTTTCCTGTTTTCTTCTTCTCCCTGTTTTTGCCAGGTTTTGTGCACATGTTGATCCTTTCATGTTTTGCTGGTGCTGATTTGTTTCCTGCTGGCAGCTGGTTGGAGCCAGATGTCATGTTCTGTGCAGCAGCTGTGTCAAAAAAAGCAAAACTGCTCAATATTTTCTTGCTGAGAACATGGGTCCCAACCTTACTTGGGAGGATCCCTCCTCTTGTACCTCCTCCGCTCTTTGAGTCCTCACAGCCGTAACCATTGGAGCATCTCTGAGATGCTTTGCAGATGCTGATAACCCTCTTCCCTAGCAGCTGCTTGGAGCATTTCTTGCTGGAGGTGACCCCGTGGATTGTGCAGAACCTCTCCTCCCACACTGAAAGACGTCTGAATGTTGCTGAGTCCCTGCTTTGATGTGTTTCCCATCAAACCACAAATTTGGGAGGAAACTTGGTGTTACCCCATCCGTGCTATCTGTCCTTCTGCTCACTCGATAGATCCTGTTTCATGTGGCCAGTGGAGCAAGTCTGTTATTTCTGTAAGGAAAGGGACACAGTGGGACCCATCTAACCAAGTCTTGGTGTTCCTTCTTTTTTCCTCCTCAGGATTTTGTCAACCATTTCCACGTCCTTCTGCCACAAGGAATCAGCCCGTCTAAGCACAATATCCATGACTTCTTCCAGAAAATAAAACTGGATGCAGACAATTACCAAGTGGGAAGAACGATGGTAAATGTTTATCCTCCGCTCAGACGTAACATTTAAGATAAAGATTGCCTCAATTTCTGTAATGATATATTAGCATCTTTAGGTATATTTTTAATCAATTAAACTATTTTGAAACTATGTGTGAGGGTGATGAGACACTGGCCCAGGTTGCCCAGGGAGGTTGTGGCAACCCCACCCCTGGAAGTGTTCAAGGGCAGGTTGGATGGGGCTTGGAGCAACCTGGTCTAGTGGGAGGTGTCCCTGCCCATGCAGGGGGGTTGGATCTAGATGATCTTGAAGGTCCCTTCCAACCCAAATCATTCTATGACTTTCCTTTGGTTTGACAGAAGCCAAATGACTTAAATGAAGCTTTGAATATTAAATGCAAATTAATAAGGAATATTGTTGGTTTGTGTTAAACCTTGTCACTGGTCTGGTTGTAATGATGCAGCCTTCAAAAAAATCTGAGTGTAGACACAGCGTAACACGTCATATTGCCTCCCCGAAGGTAGACCAGAGCTTGGACAGTTGCAGGCTGGAGATGAAACTGCAGAGGTGGCTTAATTGAAACCAGCAGCTGAACTTCCTTCTGGGCATCCAGAACACAAAAACCAGGAGGATTAAATCATTTGTTTTGTGGTCTCAGAGCTTTCCATGCTAGTGGTTTTTGGGGTTGTTTTTTTTTGGCCAGGTTTTCGTGAAGGAACGGGAGCGGCAGCTCCTGCAGGACCTGCTCCATCAGGAGGTGCTGCGGCGGATCACGCTGCTGCAGCGCTGGTTCCGCAGCGTGCTCTGCAGGAGGCAGTTCCTGAGCTCACGGCAAGCTGCCCTGGTCATACAGGTGGGTGATGGTGCCTCCTTCCTTTGCAAATTCCAATCCACCAGTCCTACAGATACTGCTGATGGGTAGAATCCAGTCCTGTCTCTGAGGAAGGCTTGTGTCAGGAATAGCGTTGCCAGCAGGAGTAGGGAGGTGATCATGCCCCTGTATTTGGCACTGGTGAGGCTGCACCTTGAGTGCCGTGTTCAGTTCTGGGCCCCTCACTATAAGAAGAACTTTGAGTTGCTGGAGTAGGTTCAGTGAAGGGCAACCAAGCTGGTGAAGGGACTGGAGAAAAAGTGCTATAAGAGGAGGCTGAGGGAATTGGGATTGTCTAGTTTGGAGAAGAGGAGGCTAAGGGGAGACCTCATTGCTCTCTACAACTACCTGGGAGGAGGTTATAGGGAGGTGGGTGGTGGCCTCTTCTTTCAAGTAAATAATGACAGGACTAGAGGAAATGGTCTGAAGTTACAGCGGAGGAGATTTAGACTGGATATTAGGAAGAATTTCTTTACTGAAAGAGGAGTCAGGCACTGGCATAGGATGCCCAGGGAGGTGGTGGAGTCACCATCCCTGGAGCTATTTAAAAACCATGTAGAGGAGGTACTTCAGGACATGCTGTAGCAGGCATGTCTTTTTTTTTGGGGAAGGGAGAGGATTGTCAGTTGGACACGGTGATCTTAGAAGTCTTTTCCACCTATGACAGCTCTGCAATTCTGTGATTCAGGAGCAATCATGGTTTGGCTCTTAGTGCCATAATAAGTTGGGAATGGGGGAGCTGGAGAGGTTGCATGAAGGTGCTGTCCCATCCCCATGTAACACCCTTTTCAAGGAGCTGTCTGCTGTGTTTGCAGAGATCTTGGCGTAATTACCAGAGCCACAAGCAAGGTGAACCATCTCTGGACCCTCTCATCCTTAACAAAGCTGCCCTTGTTCTCCAGACCCACTGGCGTGGCTTTGTGGAGAGGCGGAGGTTCCTGCAGATGCAGTTGGCAGCCCACCTCATCCAGAGCTGTTGGCGGGAGCACGCCAGGCGGCGGCACGGCGCGGCCAGCAGCATCCAGGCGGCCTGGCGAGGACACCGCGCCAAGCGGTCCTACGCCACCAGCAGAAGCAAAGTCATCGGCCTGCAGGCGGCCTGCAGGGGATATTTAGCACGGCAAAGGTAACGCCTGCTAAAAAAGAAAGCCTTAAGGGAGGTGCTTGATGTGAATTTGGGCACTTCTTGGACTACAGTGACTTAGAGAGGGTGGTGTCCCTAGGTAGGATCCCTGACCTTCTCCTGACCTGCCCTGATCCTTCCCTTGTCCACACTTTCTAACAAAGGCCTTTATTTAGCTGCACGTCCCACTCTTAGACTAAGCAGAGCCTATTTTGGGTTGGAGCACGTAGGCAGTGGAAAGCTGAGGCCATAAATACTTGTGAGGTTTTTTTCCCCTGGGCACAGCACCAGTTTAAGTAGCCCTATTTTTAACTCAGATTGCCTCACCGATCTGGTCACTGCACTGTCTCCTGGGGACAGGAGATACCGGAGCCGGCCGCTGCGAAGGGGAGAGGGCATTTCCAGCCATGCCTCAGCTTGCTAGCCACAGGGCAGGTCTTGGTTCATTTTCCAGAGGTGTTGCCTGTAAGGCGTGGAGAATCTTGACATAGGGTAGAAGATCAGGGAGCTGCAAAGAGCTCTTGGTGCAGGGTGCAAGGCCCTGCTAGCTGTACCAGAGGCAGCACAGGCAGGATGGTGAAGATGGAGAAGCCAAGGGGGTGAGATGAGTTAAGTTCTTCTGGCTCAATCAGCTTGCAAACGAACTAGACCAGGGATGGAGGCTAGAACTGCTGCCCCCAGCACAAGAGGAGCTTTCAGGTACGTTGAGGCAGCTCTTGACTAGGAGAGATGATGTAAGAGGAGAAGGTTGAAAACTGACCGTGCGAAGAGGGTTGCTTGAGGTGCTAGTGGCGGTGAGGTGATGATGGTGATGAGATGCCATGGGTGCAGTGCCATGAAGGGACGTTAAGTGGGGCACAAGGGTACAATATGTTGGTTTTCTGCTTTCTTGCAGGTTTAGAGCTTTGAAAGAGCAGCGATTAAAAGAAAAACAGCTGGGGAATGGCCTGTCAGGTAGAGAAGAGGAAAGACCAGAGGCTGATGGTGCTTTGGAAATTAAGGGCTCAGACCCATCTAAGTGGGAAGATGGCTCATTTGAAGAGCGAGTGAGAGCTATAGAGGAACATAAATCACTGATGGAGAATAACCGGGTGAATCACATGGACCCATTGGATACTTCTGCAAATTTGTTGTACCAAAGGCACGAGAGAGCCAGTAGCCAGAGCGGGATGGACACCGAAGAGGAGGTTGTTGTGAGAGAGAGACCCAAGTCGCTGGAGGATCTCAACCAGAAAAAAGTGGTTCGTGCAAAAAGAGAAAGCCGGAGGATGCGTGAACTGGAACAGGCAAAATTTAGCTTGGAGCTGCTCAAGGTCCGGTCCACTGGTGGGCTATCACCTTCAGAAGAGCGGCGGTGGTCCACTGAGCTTGTATCTGAGGCACTTCATTCCCCTCAGGGAACCCCGGAGAGTGAAAGCTCTCAAGGGAGCTTTGAGATGTTAAGCTGTGAAGATACCCCAAGTAATAAACTCGTTTCTGTAGTTTTCAATGAACAAGATGCGCAGTCATTTGCCACAGACTCTTGGCCTAGCAGCCCCCAGGCTCATCTGCAGGAGAAGTCCTTCTGTGCAGCAGATGTGAACAGCAATTTACCTGCTTGCAGAAGGATGCAGCCAGACTCGGAGCTACCTGATAACCCCACCGTGAAGGAGCGCCTGGTCTGCAACCCCCTAGATGGTATATACAAGCTGCAGCCAAGAGAAACCTTCCTTGCCAGCAACCTACCTACTTTCTATGTTCCACCACAAGATGATGTGAAGGTGAAGCTGATGGAGAACAACCTGAAGAACAAAGCAGTGGAAAGAGAGGAGAGAACAGTTACATTCTCTGAGGTCAGGAAAGACTCTGAGCCAGACCAGGGCAGAGCCGTGGGAGGGGAGAAAGAGAAGAAATCCTCTCCCAAGAGGGAGGAACATGGGACAGCGACTGTGACACAGGCCCATTCTCCAGAGTCTGTCATCAAGAGACTGGAAAAGCTCAACGTGGAGAAGGAGGAACGGCAAAAGCAGCTTCAGCTGCAAAATGAGAGGGAGCTGATGGAGCAGATCCGTCAGCAGAAAGAAATTCTGGAGAGACAACGCAAAGTCTTCGAACAGCAAGGGAGGATGGAGGCTTTGCAGAGGGCTGAGCAGAGCAGAATGAAGGACTCCTCCCTCAAACCAACAAAAAAAACAGACAGCCGGCCTCAGTCCATCCTCATCCTGCACCCCCAGAGCAGAGAGGAGCATGGCCCCACCATGAGTGGGACTCCAACCTCAACAGTGGACATTAAAGGTCTCACCGTTGGGACCAGGGGAAGCTCTCCAGCCCACAGTGCCCCTAAAGATAGACCTGTCAGCATGTTCCTGGAACGAAGAGAAGGTCAGTCAGCATTGATGCTGGAACCCCGGTGCCATTCCAGACCGGCTCTGGACCCCAAGGACCTCCCGGGCAGCCACTTCTCAAGGACAGAGCGCCTCCGGCAGCCCCGAATGCCCAGCCAGGCCACTGAGGAGACAAGGGCAAGCGCTATGTTCTTCACACCAAAAGACAATCCCTTTGGCCTCCAGTGAGTAAAGATGGTGTGCTTCCTCCATAGGCATAGACTTCCTCTGTGGCCTTTTCCATGGGCTTTCTCCATATGCTTTATCCTTGGGCTTTTTGTTCTGCTAGGGATGATTTTCTAACAAATGGTCCAGAACATTGTTAGAGAGGTTGTGGAGTCTCCGTCTCTGGAGACATTCAAAACCTGTCTGGATGTGTTGTGTGATCTACTGTAGGTCTAGCAGGGGGGTTGGACTAGATGATCTTCAGAGGTCCCTTCCAACTCTGACTGACCACTCTGCGAGACTGTATAAAATTGCTAGCAAAATGAGTTTCTTGGTCTTCTAGCAACGCGTGGGCAGAGATCAGAGGAGAAGGAAAAAGAACTGGAAATATGATTTCTCGGTCTCTTATGTGATGAGATAATCATGGACATGAGCAGATGAAGGAAGTCAGCAGAAAGAGGGTCGATACTGTTTTCATTTACCTGTGATGAACCATGATAGGAGTTTGTATCTCTGGGTACAAGATGAAGAAAAAATGTTTAGGATTTTGGGGTGATTAGAGTAGAAATGAGTAGATATGAAAAAAAAAATCAGGCTTTTTGTTGTTCACTGTAGAATAAACGCAGCCAGCAAAGCCACTTGAACCATCTTACCCTGTGTGTGGGAATGGTCAAAGTTTTAGTTGCAAGTGATGGTAGAGAGAGTGAGCTGAGCAAAAAGCAGCTTCAGTGGGTGTATTTTTTAAGGCTATGTTAGGTGCAAAGCAAGGATCCTCTCCTTCCAAACCAGCTCATATGAAAATCTGCAGGACATCATGGAGAACTGGTTTGAAAATTTGGGGGACAAAAAAAAAAATCCTGTATTTTACTTTTTATTCTGCAACATCATGTTTGAGAATCCAGAAGTGAAAAGGTACCATCCATATCCACTGTGATGGGTAGAGTTGGCAGGCAGAATTTTGTATCTTCTTGTCCTTTGGTATTAACTCAAATCCTGAAGAATTTGCAGCAATTCCCAAACCCCATGACCTCAAACTTGCAATTTGGTCTCGATTGCTTGGGCTGTGCACTTGTATGTTCCGGCGAGCCGGGCTGGTGCGGTGGGAAGGCTTTTAGGAGAAGATGAAACATCTCTCTGCTGTTGTGTTCCAGCAGGGAAGCAAGTCATCAATGCCTTTCCAAGAGTGAACTAGTCAGGAAGCCATTTAAGATGCCGGGGTCTGGCAGAGGAGAGGTAAGTTGTGGTTTCTGTATTTTCTCTTTAAATTGAACAAGGATAAAAAAAACACCTTTATTCTGCCTCAAAATCTTCAAAGAAGTGAAGTGTAAAGCACAAGGGCTGCTAGACACAGGGAAGGGGGATATGATGGTAAGGCAACCTTCACACCTTCTCTTTCATGTCCAGAGAAGAACAACAGAGCTGGTGAAGAATCTGGAGCACAAGTCTGCTGAGGGAACTGGGGGTGTTCAGCCTGGAGAAAAGGAGGCTGAGGGGAAACCTAGCTCTGCAACTGCCTGACAGGAGGTTGGAGCTGGGGGGGAGGTTGATCTCGTCTCTCAAGTTACAAGTGACAGAAGTGAGGAAATGGCCTCAAGTTGTGCCAGGAGAGGTTTAGATAGTAGGGAAAATGTCTTCATCAAAAGCATTGTCAGGCCCTGGCTCAGGCTGCCCAGGGCAGTGGTGGAGTCCCCATCCCTGGAGGGATTTCAAAGCTGTGCAGATGTGGTGCTGAGGGACATGGTTTAGTGGTCACCTTGGCAGTGCTGGGTTAATGGTTGGACTTGATGATCTTAAAGGTCTGTTCCAACCAAAATGATTCCATGATTCTAAGAAAAAAAAGCCTTGTAACATTAATTCATAGCATAAAAAAGACCTCATGGTCCTGATGGCAAACACTGTCCAATGCAGTCTTGTCTTGGTTTGGTTTAACGTACAGTTGAGTAACACCTATGATTGTCCATTTTCACCCTGCCATCTTGTTTTTTTTGTTTTTCCTGGTCTGTGTTTGGTTTTTTTTTACACTAGATATAATACTGTGTCCCCCCCATGGAATGCAACGTCACTCTTAAGGCCATACTTGAGCTACTCAATGAGGCCAAACATCTGTAGAATCTCCTTTTCATTTGAAAAACCTTTATTTATTTTTGTTGTTGTTGTTGTTGTATCATTTGGTCAAGCAGGTTCCCAGACCGACCCATAAAAAGAAAGCCCGCATGGCGCGGACACGCTCCGATTTCTTGACTAGAGGCACTTTTGCTGATGGGGAGGGGGATACGGAGGAAGATGATTACGATGGCAATTTTGAGTTCCTTCTGTCCTCTGACCAACCTCCTCACCCCGAGGCGGTGCCTGCAGCCCGGCTGGGCCAGGCCTGTTACAGTGACTCCGAAATGGTAATTTTGGCGGGGGAGATGAAAGAAGGGAGCAAGCGGAGCTGCGGGAGCCTTTCTCTGCTAACCTTAGCTACACTGATCCCTCCTCTCCTTCTTCTCCCACTTCCAAGGATGCTGTAGATGGGTAAACTCGGTGAACACAGCAGAAAGGGATGTGAAATGGGAAAAATGGCACAGTTTTGGCTGCCCAGGGAAGCTGTGGAAGCCCCATCCCTGGAAGTGTTCAAGGCCAGGTTGGATGGGGCTCTGAGCAACCTGGTCTAGTGGGAGGTGTCCCTGCCCATGCAAGGGGGTTGGAACTAGATGATCTTTTAAAGTCCCTTCCAACCCAAACCGTTCTATGGCTCTATGATTTCTTGGCCATGGGGATGTCTTCTGGCTGGATTCCATATCAGCTACAGTTTGCATAGTTATCTTAGAGCACTGGAGCTTGTCTTCCATGGCTACCTGGGTTTTTTTGTTTTTAACCTTAATAGCAATGTCTCCCTAGGATCCTTTTGCTCTTAAAATGATCTCCACCCATCCATAGAAAGGTCAAAGCAAACATTGACCAAAAAAGCAACAGCCAACAAAGAAAAATGATAAAAACCTTTCGCCTTCAGTTACTTTTGATTTGGATCCTTAGCCACAGTGTCTGATTATTATTCAACTATTGGAGCAGTGCTGGCAGATGGCAAGAAAGTAAAAACATATACACTGGGCAATAAAAACATAGCGAAAGTGAAATAGTGAGTTTTAAAAAAATAAACCCAACCACTTTAGTGGCATTTTCAAGCCCAGGAACTGGTGTCCTTTGACAGGTTCATGGGCAGCTCCGTGCTACGTGAGCCTGGGCTGCAGAGCATTTGCCTCTTGGGCTTAATCTTCTGCCTGGATAAGCTGCTTTTAGAAAATCACAAACCGAGAGGTTTCAGGACTGGAAGAGGCCAACAGCTTCCCTCCCACTCCTATTTGTTTTTCCTGAGGTGATGGAGTTGTTCTCATAGAAACGTGGATAAACATCAGGAATGGTCTCCTGCTGAAAGGGCCCAGGTGGGGCATTGGGTAGAGTTGCCTTGCTCTGCTGCTCCAGCTATGGTCCTGGATGTGGAGCTGAGTTTCAAACCAAACCAAAGCATAAAAACCCAAAGGCAGTTATATATTTGTGTTATGGTGTTCCCTTGGGTCAAGTGATCCCAAAATCAGCTTTTCCAGGAAAGGCAGATGGCCAAGGAGGGCTTTTTGTGACTTTTCTGTTAGCAGTTTTCACTACAAAGGGAAAAAAAATTCCCAGGATAATTTCCTCACGGGAAGGGGGAAGAGATTTATAAATTCCATTAATTTTTAAGGTTGCTTTTAATAAATTTCCAGAGGTTTTAAGCCAGGAGTACTCAAAACCTGAGTGAAGGACACGGCTCTGTGAACTGAGCTCACTTGGCGGCGTCTTTGCGCATCTCCCTGCTCATAGATGAGGAAAGGGAGAATTTTATGGAGTAAAGGATAGTATTTTCCAGAGCCTGGTGAAAGGCTGGGCCATGCCATGCCTGGGGTGCTGTGCTGTGTTCCTGGAGGATACCCTCTTACAAAGCTTTAGGGTTTTTAGCTTTTCCTGCTGGGACATGAAAGGTGCTTGGCAAGTTTCCATCCTTGGGAGAGACCTGGCTCATCCCACTCTTGGGATGCTCCTTGGGACACTCCTTGGGACTCTGCTCACCTGGTTTAACAGCTCTCACCGCATGCAAGTAGTAGTAGGTGCCAACTGCCTCTCGTCTCTCCTGTGTCCCTCTCCTCTGCTCTCCATCACTAGCTCTAACTGGTGCTCAGCACTTTCACCCCTCACGTGGTTCAGTTCTGCTACCCATGAAGTCATGTGCTCAGCCATACCCCATGTCTGTATGTCCTGACAACATGTACAGTGTTTCCATCTGTATTCTGCATTGCAGGTTTGGGACCAGCCCCTTGGCTTGTGGCTTTTCTGGGTCAGGATCACCAAAAGTAGCAAAATCTAGGAACTGCTTATTTGTATTTATTCACAGAGCCCAAGTGGGTGTTGCAGATGGTGGAGCAGCCTATGGTAGAGCAATACTGGTGCATGTTGGTTTGGGTACAAGCTCAAGTAGGTTGATGTCTATATAGACACATTTGTTGTGTCTTGTGATGTTCCCACAAAGCCGAGTCAGGCAGCTGCCACGCGCGAGCTGGTTTCTGTGCTCATGAGTAGCTTATTCATCCAGCTCCTGCCCCCGGCTACAACTTTCCAAAAAAGCCTCTTTTGATGTGCTGCTCAGTGGCCAAGGACTGCTGGATAGACACGTGTGTGGATCACGTGTGACCTTGTGAAGCTGAGCATGTGATGGCTTACCAGCTGCACTGGGCTAAACCTGCCTGTTTTGCCCATTGGTTTCTTCACCTTCAAGTCAATTATTATCTCTCTCCAGCTGGTAAGTAGAGGTCCACCAGAAACCAATGGTCCTGACCTAAGTCTGTGGTATCCCAACACAGCAAGACCAGGAGCATCTTCAGGCAGAGCTGAAACCCAAGGTGCACCAGTATAGAAGGTGGCTGCTGAAGGTACAGTTGACTCCAAGGTGCCTTTAAAGCTAAAGAGTTTCCTGACAAGACCAAGCCCTTCAAAAGTTGCTTCAGTTTTTTGGGTAGTGAATAGCTGAGCATTAACATACCTTGTGGTGAGACAAATAGAAATGGGAGGAATAGCTCCTGGCTGTGGTCAGCACATATTTATACCCCTTCTGGTTTGCACCTAAGCCCAGATAGCTTTCCTGCAGCAGATAAATGAAAAGCCTTGCTTAGAGAAACCACACCAGAAATACCTTCTGAGTACCTCCTTCGACAGAGGCTCTTAGAGAGGCATCTGGATAATGAAGCAGTCATTTAGCTCCAGCTTCCATCCTAAAGCCACGAATAGCCAAACATCAGTCCAAGTATCTGCCACCAGCTGATCCCAAGCACGCCTGAGGAGCCAGCAGTGAAAGAAGATCTCTTGTCCTAAGCCATGCAGAGGGAGTCTTGCACTTTAGGAAGGTCTTCAAGGCAGCACGTAGCACTGCTGCCTGCTGAGACAAGGCACTTGGCCATAGTTACCTCTTGCTAGCACCAGTGAGTGAAATACAGGTTGCTCTTGCAGAGGAAAAAGATTTGGTCTCCTCTTCATCCAGGGGACAACTTCAGACCTACGGCTATTGCCATTTGCCCACACGTGGTGCTTTGTGGTGTTCCCTGACCAGGGATTTTCTGGTGCAGAGGCTAAACTGAGAAAGTTTCCCATCCAGCTGAGGAGCTTCCCCTTCAGAGCTTCCTATCCCTGAAACAGAAGGACCTTGTGCCAAAAAAGCCTTTTAGTCCTTAGTTTCAAAAGCTGGAGAGGTTGCTGTGATAGCAGAGGGAATGCTGAACGATTGTAGGTCATAGAAGTGGGGCAGAGCAGAGAGAGGAGTCACGGTAGAAAATCCTTCTGCCAGTTTTGTCCAAAAAGGACATTACAGATGTGTGTGACTCAAAGTCTTCTGAATGAGCCAGGGGTTTCACTTGCTTTGCTCTGCTCCAAAATCTGTACATTCAATCTGCTTGCACAGTAGATACAATATATATTTAAAAAAGAAAATGTACATGGTTTCCTATAGAGGACTCTTTAAATGGCTTTGAAGAAGAAAAAAAGGGAGTAAATGCCCCCACAAATACTTTTTTTTTTTTTTAATAAGAAAAACCAAAGCACTGAGAGTGATTAAAAGGTTGAAATCACTCAAGAACAGAACTGTATTATGGGGGCAAATATTTTAACAGGTCATTTTTAACAGCGAACAGTGAGGTTGGGCTGTATGGAAATCACTTTCATGGGTTTTCAGGGGTTCTTTTTGCCAGCATCTGTCCACAGTTTCTGAGTGATCATCACCGAAGTGGGAGACCGACAGGAACAACAAACCCTTGGATGGTTTAGGCAGTTTTTTTTTAATTTCCCAGTGGTGATTTTGCCTTATGTGCTGCCATCTCCTGGCTGGTAGAGAGGTTAGCCCAAGGGTGGAAAATGAAACACTGAAGAGTAAATACGACCAATGTGACTCCCCTGCAGCCCATATTTTATATAATTTTATTTGAAATATTTTCATAGAAGAAGAATAAATTATTAAAACTACCGTGTTCTCCGCTGAGACATTTGGGTGATGGGAAAGTTACAGGAGATATTTGACCATCATCTCCTGAATCCTTTCGTACAACCTGGTTCCCTGTTTTCCTTCTGCCCAAAGTCTCTCCTCCAGGAGTCCCACCTGGAAAACACAGCTGTAATTGGAAAAAAAAAAAGAGTTATTATTTTAAAATATGGGAAGATTATTGCTGGGCTATTTCATGGAATCCCATTAGGTTGAATGATTTCAAATACATTTTGTCCTTAAAAATTATCCCAGGGCATTTTAAATTGTGGTGAAAGCAAAAAATTCTTTGTATTAAAGCTGCAAAATCTTTAATTTCTAAAGGGTTCATTTGGACATGTCCTTGGCACAAAGACTTTGGTCTTTTCTGTAAAGTCCTCAACAAGAGTCGGAGGATGAAGCTCTGCTGGGTAAGATCCATGTGACTGAAGGTTCCTTTGGTGCTAGGAACACCACAAATCACTTTGTTGTGCCTAACGTGGCTCTTCTAGGATGGAGAGCTGGGCTACCAGAACAAGATGAGGTGTTCAATGACTTTTGTCATTGGTGGCTTAAGGAGGAACAAGGCTGGACCTCAGTGTAGAGTTGGAACAAGAGAAATGCCTTTCTTTTTTAGGTGTTTTTACAATATTTCTGTAGTTGTAGCTGGTTTGACAAGACTGTAGGTTTTACCTGCAGGCAGATAGAAATAAAGACATAACAGATGAAATATCTACTTTTTGCTAGGAAAAAAAATGACTCAGCTGGTATCCCAAGAGCTGTCTCACTTGTGAATGTGTCGTGCTTGGAATCGTTACAGACAGCGCAGCGCTTCGCCTCTGGGGACGGCCAAACAAAGCTGCACAAAACCATGTCTCAGGGGGAGATCGGGAAGCTGGTGGCCACGCAGAAGAGCCTGGCTCCAGATGGGAGGTAGGAAACATGGCTGGAGGTGGGAGATGAGTCCCTCCCATGTCTTTCTTGCTTTCCTCGCTGAACTACCCTGGCTCATTTGGAGCTCCACCACCCAAAGCCAGCACACGAGTTGCTCATCCCCCATGACCATGGACATGCCCAAATAGAAGAGGCATCCTGCTCATATCACAATAAAGTTTTGATGATGTGGGTAAGAAGTCCCATCCCAAACCACCCAATTGCATGCGTGAAACTTGAGTTTCATGCCTTTCCTGAAGGTGCATGGCCCTGGTAGAAGTTGTGTGGATTTATTTCTTAAACACCATGAAGGTCCAGGAGATTTGGGGTAATTTTGGGTAGAAGGACATTTTCCTAGTTAAGGTGGTTCCTCTTTCCATTACTTATTTCCAGGCCACAGCGAGCCAAGATGAGGTTCTGGGTGAAGGGAAAGCAGGGAGAGAAGAAGACCCCACGAGAGAAGCTTGCTACTCAGTCTGAGCTGCTGGAGCTGTATGCAGAGCAAGAAGCCCCCGGCAGGGAGGTGCTTCCTGGCTTGCAGCTTGGTGAAGGTAAGGCTTGACACTACAAACACATGTGGCCCAATATCTTGGGGCTTGGGTAAAGGTACAGAAGGGAGGAAGGCTGGTTTATCTATAGGGTTCGGGTATCTGTGAGTGGGAGACTCATCTGCAATGGTGTGATCCAGCTGAGGCTGCTGTGGGAAAATGGGTTAGCAAGCTGCACAAATGTAATGTCCTGGTTCGTGTACCTTGAATTCATGGAGAGCGTCAACCAGAAACAGTGGCAAGTAGGTTAGAGATCCAAAAGGGATCTTGAGGAGTTCCATGTTGCTCATCCTCCTGGCAGCCTTCTGGACATGGGCAGATGTTTCCCCTCTTGATGGAGAAAATAACCAAAGGAGAAATGACATTTAATCTCCCTACGAGTACCACACAGTGCTCTTCTTCTCCACAGGTTTATTCCAATGCCCATCTCCCTATTTTAGTGGCAGAAATATTATTCATAGAATCATAGAATCATAGAATCCTAGGGGTTGGAAGGGACCTCGAAAGATCATCTAGTCCAACCCCCCTGCCAGAGCAGGGTCACCTAGAGCACATCACACAGGAACTGGTCCAGGTGGGTTTGGAATGTCTCCAGTGAAGGAGACTCCACAGCCTCTCTGGGCAGCCAGTTCCAGTGCTCTGTCACTCTCACAGTAAAAAAGTTTTTTCTGATATTTACCTTGAACCTCCTATGCTCCAATTTGCACCCATTACCCCTTGTCCTATCACTGGTCACCACTGAGAAAAGCTTAACTCCATCTTCCTGACACTCACCCCTTACATATTTGTAAACATTGATGAGGTCACCCCTCAGCCTCCTTTTTTCCAAGCTAAAGAGACCCAGCTCCCTCAGCCTTTCCTCATAAGGGAGATGTTCCACTCCCTTAATCATCTTTGTGGCTCTGCACTGGACTCTTTCAAGCAGTTCCCTGTCCTTCTTGAACTGAGGGGCCCAGAACTGGACACAATATTCCAGATGTGGCCTCACCAATGCAGAATAGAGGGGGAGGAGAACCTCTCTTGACCTACTAACCACACCCTTTCTAATGCACCCCAGGATGCCATTGGCCTTCCTAGCCACAAGGGCACATTGCTGGCTCATGGTCATCCTCCTGTCTACCAGGACCCCGAGGTCCCTTTCTCCTACACTGCTCTCCAGCAGGTCAGCCCCCAACCTGTACTGGTACATGGTGTTTCTCTTCCCCAAATGCAAAACTCTACACTTGCCCTTGTTAAACTTCATCATGTTTCTCCCCGCCCAACTCTCCAGCCTGTCTAAGTCTCTCTGAATGGCAGCACAGCCTTCTGGTGTGTCAGCCACTCCTCCCAGCTTAGTGTCATCAGCAAACTTGCTGAGGGTACATTCTGTAACCTCATCCAGGTCGTTGATGAAGATGTTGAACAACACCGGTCCCAGTACCGACCCCTGAGGGACTCCACTAGTCACAGACCTCCAACTAGATTCTGCCCCATTGACTACAACTCTCTGGCTCCTTCCTTTCAACCAGTTCTTGATCCATCTCACTACCTGATCACCAAACCCATATTTGATCAACTTATCTACAAGGATGCTGTGGGAGCATCAATCCTTTTCCCTCTTTTTTATTCTCACCTGTAGAGTTGGGTCCTCACCACCTGACCCCTCCACGAAGTCCTGAGCTGTCTGGTATCTACCGGCGGGAGTTTAAGGAGAACAAGGAGCCTTCTCCCAAAGTGAAACGCAAGCGCAGCGTCAAGATCAGCAACGTGGCTCTGGAGCCCGTGCAGTGGCAGAACGACTCGCTGCAGATCATAACCAGCGCCAGCGACTTGAAGAGCATGGATGAGTTTCTCCTGAAAAAGGTAACTCCTGTCCTTGCTGCTCCAGCTAAATCATCGGAGAGCTTGAAGAGCAGATGGAGGCTACAAAGCCATATGTATCCTGGGAGCTGCAGGAGCAATACTAATAATTCATCTAAGGGTGCACAACATACATCAGGGCAGGCTTGGGAGGAAAGATGGACATGCTGTGTGTGCACCACATGGTCGTTCTGTGCAGGCACAACAGCTTTGGTGCTTCCCTTGCTTTAATTTGGCCCTGGTGGCACCAGAAATGGGTGACACAGGAGAGCAGGAGTTGAAGGCTGTGGGGCAGTGCTTGTGTTTCCGAGTTGGCATGCAGGAGAAACCACCTCACAGTCACTGTTAACGTGGTCTACCCTTGGTGGAGCAGCTGCTTGTTAGTGATGCTTCAGCTCCTGGAGCAGGTCCAGAGGAGGCCACGAAGATAATCAGAGGGCTGGAGCACCTCTCCTGTGAAGACAGGATGAGACAGTTGGGGTTGTTCAGCCTGGAGAAGAGATGGCTCTGGGGAGATCTCAGAGCACCTTCCAGTACCTGAAGGGGCTCCAGGAAAGCTGGGGAGGGACTTTGGACAAGGACAGGGAGGGAGAGGACAAGGGGGAATGGATCAAAACTGAAAGAGGGGAGATTTAGGTGGGACATGAGGAGGAAATTCTTGAGTGTGAGGGTGGTGAGACTCTGGCCCAGGTTGCCCAGGGAAGCTGTGAGAGCCCCATCCCTGGAAGTGTTGAAGGGCAGGTTGGATGGGGCTTGGAGCAGCCTGGTCTAGTGGGAGGTGTCCCTGCCCATGAATGGGGGTTGGATCTTGATGATCTAAGGTGCCTTCCAACCTAAACCATTCTATGATCGCACTTCTGCCACAGCAAAACTCACACAGGCTCATAAACCCCTTTGGTTTCCCAGATGAATGAACTGGATAACGAGGACAGCAAGAAGGACACACTAGTGGATGTTGTGTTCAAGAAAGCGCTGAAGGAATTCCGACAAAACATCTTCAGCTTTTACTCCTCAGCGTTGGCGGTAGGTGACTGGATGGTAGGACAGAATTTCCACCTCCAGGAGACACAAGATGTTCTGAGTCCTCCTGGTGGTGGAGACATTGCTGAGCCTTCCATTCCTGGTCTGCATATCCCAAAGGAAAGATGTTCTTCCTTTGTGTTAAGTCCCATGAGCTGTAAATCTGGACTAAAATCTTCCTCCTTGAGTGGAGATTTCTGGTCTCCTCATTACAATTTGCTCCCAGTCAAATGGGAGATGACAGTAAGTCAATAAATTACTATTTCCTACCCAAAGTTCCAAAAACCTTTGTGTTCAATTTGTGAGTGGACAATGTCTGAGCAATGTGGAGCTCTGCTTTTCTACTGTTTCTGAATCTGAGCAACTATCGCTATGGCCTAGTCATCACAGCAATCAAAAATGCCATTTAATTGCCCAAATTGTACAAAAAAGTTCCTTCTGACACTTGAACTGGTATTTAATGTCCTCTTGCTCTGTGCACCAAGAAGCCACCCTGCCAAAGGTCGTGAACCAACTATTAGATTATCCTTTTTTCCTTCTTTTAATCATACTTGAACTTTCCCTGGGCGTTTGGAAGCTGGTCAGGCTGAAATGATTGTCTGGAGCCGAACAGGCAGTCCAGGGTGTTTAAAAGTCCCTTTTCTTGTTGCTTCCATTTCTTTAAAAGATGGATGATGGGAAAAGCATCCGCTACAAGGACCTGTACGCCTTATTCGAGCAGATTCTGGAGAAGACCATGAGGCTTGAGCAGAGGGACTGGAGTGAATCTCCAGTTAAAGTCTGGGTCAATACCTTCAAAGTCTTCCTGGATGAATATATGATTGAATACAAACCCCTGGACTACACTGCTGTGAAGGTAGGTGGCACTTTTCTTGAGCCCCTTAAAGATTTGGGATTTGTCTTTCCCTGGGGTTGTGCTCTCTGTAGGCACCTCTGTTGTCTGCTCCTCTGCTTTCAGCTGAGATGGACAATGTAAGCAGGCAAGGCATGAGTCATTGGTTGTGTTTCACTGGGCTCAGCAAACCCCAGGTCAGCTAATACCAACTCTTGAGATGGAGATAGGGACAGTTGTCGAGGGGTTTTCTGAGAACGGGCTGATCCGTGGGAGAGTTTTCTAAAGTGGCTTCTCCTCACTGGAGGATGGCACTGGAAGGCAGTGGGCAAAGTTAGATACAAGACCTCTGTGGGATTTACCTGGTGAAATTGCCCATGAATACTCTGGAACCTCTTTCTGTTACCAGGTGCCAAAAACGGAACGAAAGAAGAGAAGAAAAAAGGAAGCAGATGTGGTGAGTTGAGCATTAAAATAATCAATGGCCTAGTGGCCAGAATCGTGAGTAATAAGAGACCTGCTCATGATGTGTCCTCTGCTGAGATCTGAACATCACACCGTAGGGACCATGCAGCCATGAAAGGACGTACTAATAAGATGGATGAGGTGGATTTCGTTTGCTTGATGAAGGATTGCTGTAGGTTGTCCTCCAAAAACACATCCCTCATCAGTCAAGATGTAACGTCAGAAGTTATTATAGAAGAATTGAGAGAAAACAAAGTGTTGTTCTGCGTTTTTGCATAAACTTATGGTTTGAGTTTTCCATCTCTGCTGTCAAAGGTGTGGGAGATTACATCTCCTTTCTTCCCAAAGAATATGATAGTCCTAGGAAGTATGCAGATGCAGAGCAAAAAAGGGGCCGTGGATGCATAGAAGACCTTCTTAACATGGAGAGGTGGAGTAACCAACCTCAGTCAAATGCAGTTTCTAACCTACTTGCATGACAGTTTGGTTCCTGTACCAGCTCCATGTCTGGGGTTGTCTACAGGGTTATTGAGCTGCAAAGGAAATAAAAACAGCTGAAAGTTGGGCACCTGACTGTGATTTTGCAGCAAACCCTTCACCCATCTCCTTCTTCTCACCACGCCATCTGTTTCGTTGCAGGTGGAAGAGCACAATGGTCACATTTTTAAGGCGACCCAGTACAGCATCCCCACCTACTGTGAATATTGTTCCTCCTTGATCTGGATAATGGACAGGGCTTCTGTTTGTAAATGTAAGCCCACTCTCTCTGCCCTTTTTTTCACATGCTTATATCACAGGGATGAGTTTTGGGGCTCTGAAAGATGTTTCCTGCTGGTTCCTGCAACCCCCCTCTCAAATAACTTGGGGCTTTTTAATATTAGAAGAGCTTCTGGGACAGATCCAAAAGGTTTGTGAAGTCATCTAGTAAGTTCACCCCAGCAGTCCTTCCAGTCCTCATGGTGCAGTTGGTTTTGTGCGTGGGAGCTTTGCGTGACACATCTTATCCCATAAGGTCCTGTGGTCATCCCAGTAGGCCAAAGCGCATTTAAGTGTCACAGTTAGAAGGACAGTAGAGAGCTGGATATGGAGAACGTGCCCTATGGCTTCAGCCTGTAGGATGCCCATCAGGCTCATGCCCATGGAAAATTAATTTGGTTTAGTTTGACCTCCAGGCACATGAATTTTTGGAGGGATGAGGACAATGGAGGAGGACCAATGGGAAAGGTTGATCCATCACATTGGGTTTTCCAACATTTCTTTGCTTAGGTTGAAGGTATCAACTCTGAGATATTTCAGGCTGATGTCCAGTGCAGGAAAAACACAGATGAGGTGCTCTTTCCAACCTCCTGGAGGGTTTTCATGTCTGATAGCCCAGAGTGACTCATGGGTTATTTTCTGAGTTGATCTATCAGGGGTTTTTGTAATCATTTCAAGGGTTTAAATATGGGACCTTTAAAATTAAAGGCTTTATTTTTTTGAGTGGATCTAATATAGACTTGGCCCCTAGGAACTGCAAATTCAACATGCTTTTGACCTCCTAGTTCTGAGAGGAGCTACTTAATTCATATTAATTCATATTTCTCCAGCAATCTGACTTTTTGGATCATTAAATACTACTTTTCTTCATTGCAGTGTGTAAATATGCTTGTCACAAGAAGTGCTGTCTTAAAACCACAACCAAGTGCTCCAAAAAGGTAAAGGTTTCCCATTCCTTTTCTTCTATTAAATACCTCTCAGACAGTGATCCCAGGTGTTTAAAAACAGTATCTGCAGGTATAGAATTTGATACGTTGGCAGCCTCCATAACCTGCGTGATTACATTTCCTCAGTAAATAATCTGAATATATACATTGAATATCTATATATTTGAATATATTTCGTTTGATACAGTATTTTTGCTGCCCTCTTTCCCTTTCTGGTGGTATTTGTGCAAGAGCTGGAAACACCTCGTGTGAGTTTCTGCTCTATGTATGTGAGAAGTTCAATGAAATCACCGATGCTTTTTTCCAGAGGAGCTCGCAGAGCCTTCTTGTTTCCTGGGGTTTCTCTGCACGAGGGAGTGTTTGTACCCCAGGAAGCAAGTTCACTCTGTCTTCATGGTAGCTTCCACTTGGGCAGCTGGAATTTCTCTAGGAAGGCTCTGGTTTGTCTGTGCTTGGTGCGTTAATGTTTTTAGGGTTTAGCAATGAGGAACCACAGATCATCCATTATGCTTTGAGAAAGAGGTATTTATTTTCTGGCAACAGTTGATTTTGTAACTGTTACTTGTCCCAGCCTGGATCTGGTTCTCCAGCTCTGTGGTGAACTTGAGCAAACACCAAGCTCATCTCTTGTGATGACCGTAGAATTGTTTTCACCCGCTCTTGGTCCTCATCTCAGAGCTACTTTGATTCCAGTGAAGGTGCACATGGGTTTGTGGCCTCGCATTTGCTGACGGTTTTAGCAGCCAAGCAGGCTGGTTGAACAGCAGGTGGTGAATTTTAACTGATAGCTGAGACCAGATGTTCCTGGGATGGGTTTTTTTTCCCCTAGAGCATGACACAACATGGGCATCTTGCTCACATCATGTGTAGGTGGGATTTTGAATGGTTTGATTTTGGCATCATGTTTGTTCACAGTTATTGTGCAATCACCAATGATGTAAGTTGATCTGAGTACCCGAGACTCAGATTTACCTGTTCTGCTTTGTGTGTCCTCTTTGGGCAGTGAAATCATCCCTGGAGATGGTGCCAGAGGGGCAGGAGGCAGAGGACCACCATCCCCAGCTGATAATTTAACCACACTGAGGTGGTTAAAGAAATAAAATCCAGGTTTTTATGACTTCAGGTGGATGTCCAGAGACAGATCTAGCACTTCAAGATATACCTTGCTGGTTGTCCTGTCCTCCTTTACCAGTAGCTTCATTAGATTTGCAGGTTGTCTGGATCAGCTGAAGAGGTTTCAATAGCAGTCGGATGCGAGCGCTGGTGCCAGCATTGCTTCCTGAAAGGATTTAAAACCCTTTTTAATTTTTTTCTTTTTTCCCTCTTCCCTATCAGTATGACCCTGAGCTCTCGTCTCGGCAGTTCGGTGTGGAGCTCTCCCGCTTGACCAGCGAGGAGCGGGCAGTGCCAGTGCTGGTGGAGAAGCTCATCAACTACATCGAAATGCATGGGCTGTACACTGAGGGCATTTACAGAAAATCAGGGTCCACCAACAAGATCAAGGAGCTGCGGCAAGGACTCGATACAGGTAAAAGAATGGAAAAGAAAAACCACATGGGGGGAAAAGTCTCCACAAGAGCAAGGTTGGATGGAAGGAAGGTGGGATGCAGAACAGGGGAGCGCTCCTGTCTTCCGTGACTAGACATGTAGTTTAGATGTGGCACTTCAGGACATGCTCTTTGTGGGCATGGTGGGTGTTGCTGTTTGTTTGGTGGTCTGGTGGCGTGTGTTTTGGGTTTGTTTTTTTTTGGGGGGGTGAGGTTTTCTGGGTGGATGGTTGGACTTGGTGATCTTAGAGGTCTTTTCCAACCGTAACAAAGCTATGATTCCATGACTGCAGGCTGTGAAAACACAAGTGATGTTTTCATGTCTCCAACCCAAATCTGTTCTCAAGCCACTGACTCACACTTTTTGGGTGCAATGCATGAAACAAGTCCTTCTAGTTGAGGGGAAAACGCTGCCTTAGAAATCCTGGTCCCACCTAAGGTTACATAGCCTGGAAAATGCCGGTTTTAAGACATGGAGCTGAAATTAGGTGACTGATTTCTTGACATGGAAACCTGAACGTTTTCTGTCCTAGTGTAGCTTATCCATGCCCTGGCTTCATATTGATCTTGGCCTCTTGGTTTTATTCTTTCTCCTCAATCCACTGCCCAATGCAGACATCGATAATGTGAATTTAGATGACTATAACATCCACGTCATCGCCAGCGTGTTCAAGCAGTGGCTCCGTGATCTGCCCAACCCTCTCATGACCTTTGAGCTCTACGAGGAGTTTCTGCGGGCAATGGGTAAGGAGCCTCCTTCATGATCCTGTTCCCTCAGCAGAGGAAAACAATGGCCACTTTTAGTGCCCAACTCAGTATTTACTTCTTGGGCCCAAATAATCTGGTTTTACCAAATCATTTTTGCCCGGTTTCAGTCTGATTTTTTGGCCATAAGGGATTTTCATGCAAAGCCACTGGCAGTTCGGTCCTGCTTTCGTTGGTGGCACACGTTTGCATCATGGTTCAGCAGATTCTAGCCCAAAATGCCTTTTTAAATAGTGAAGTCAGCAGGCATTAAGAAGGTTTTAAATATGAGGAAGTAGAAGCTGCCTCTCAGTGCTGGTGCTTTCTCCACAGGCCTCCAGGAGAGGAAGGAGACGGTGCGAGGAGTGTATTCAGTCATTGACCAGCTCTCCCGCACCCATCTCAGCACCTTGGAGCGTCTCATCTTCCACCTGGTGAGGTACGTTGAACTGAGGCAGCTTTGGACAAGCAAGGGAAGGATGCTCAGACATCCTTTCATACCAAAATAGCCAAGACCAGGAGCAGGTGGGCAAAGGAAAGGGAAGAGCTTTCAGGTCTGTCGTGCCTCCCAGGAGGTGGCTCCAGAGCTGCTTCTCCAAACAATGCTCATACTGATGAGCTTGTACTGATCAAAACTTTGGTTGCTCCTTGTGCCTGCAGGTCCGTGGAGCTTCTTGCCACTGCAGGGACAGGTTGTTTGGGTGGAAAACATTGGTTCTTTGGCTACCCTGGGGGCACCTGAGGTGTCTTTAGGTTTGGCTTTCTCCATTGAGCAGAGCAAAGACAAAGGCCGAGCAGCGCACTTGCTAGCAGAGCAGGATAGCACTGGAGAAGTGTCATCTCCTCTATTCACCCATGGCCATTTGGAGGAGGTGAAGTGGAGGTTACTTCTCTCTTAATCCCTATTTTTTTCAGGATTGCCCTCCAAGAAGAGACCAATCGAATGTCAGCAAATGCCTTAGCCATTGTCTTTGCTCCCTGTATCCTCCGCTGCCCCGACACGACCGACCCACTGCAGAGTGTTCAGGACATCAGTAAAACCACCACGTAAGAACATGGTGCTGCGTGATCCAGCTCCACTAGCATCGAGCTCACATCTTGATAACACTTAGTTAGGCGTGAAGGGCTCAAGGGCAGAAAGCTTTAGTGTGGAAATTGTACACACGTATTAAATGCATCTTCATGAAGATGTTTCACGTTCTCTCAATCCCAAGAGGTTGGTGAAGGTGAATTTTTAAGTGGTGAAGCATCCACAAGAGCAGATCAGCTTGCGTTCCTGTCTGGCACATCTCAGCAGGAAGAGGTGGAGCTTGTGCTGCCGTGGTTTTATAGTCTATCTATTATATCTATCATAGTTTATCTACGGCAAGCAGATCTTTATGCTTACTTAATTTTGTCTTGTTTTATTTGAGGAGGTGAGCTTGTTTGGTCTGCAGCAATATTCATATTGCATACTTGGACTTCTTTAAGGTAATTGGCATAATTGCAAGGATTTGACAGAGAAAAAGTGAAGTGCTTGCCCAGGTTCAGTCTGGCTCATATTAAACAGACTGAAAAATAGATAATGGAGACAATTATAATAATGGAAACCATCCAGTGAAGGGCTGGGCTACTGAAGGAGGTCTCCAGTAAGTCTGTGAAAATTGTTGAAGACCAGAATGTGCGTGGACCCCCAGTTAGTAGGAGCACTCATCCTTCTACAGGATTTCTTTGTAGCTTCTCCCTCAGCCTTTTGCTATTGCATATCCTCTAGTTTTATTACATGAAAGGATTATTTTTGTCCCCAAACACGATCCTGCCAGCACTGGGGGTCTTCAACGTTTCTAGTCTGAGTTCCTTGATCCATCTGTAACCCCCTATCACTCTTTTTAGGGGAATTTCCCCTACCCTTGTGTTTCCAGCTGGACCTTTCTCCCGCCATGCCTTTCTGGCAGGGAAGATCTTATGGCAAGACAGGGCCAGCTCTCACCAAACACCTTCCTCCTCCCATTTTGTGATCTGTTGGTGTGGTTTTTTTCCCTTAGTTGCGTAGAATTAATCGTCATTGAGCAGATGAACAAGTACAAGGCTCGTCTCAAGGACATCAACAGCCTGGAGTTTGCGGAGAACAAAGCCAAGAGCCGCCTCTCCTTGATCCGCAGATCCATGGTGAGATGCCAAAGCCACCTCTGTTCCCTTCTGTCCTCTCCTTGCCCCTAAAAGCAACACTACCTGATCTTCTCCTGCTTATTCCAGCCTCCCAAACCCTTTGCGACCTCTCACCGCCATCTCCCCCAGGACAGGGACCCTCAGCCCTGTGGTGGATCCTCACCTTTACAGGGAGTCATAACAAAGCCAAGGAAGGTCCATGGAAACGTGGTCACTCCAGCTCAGACACTCCTGATCAACGTTTCCACCTTCATTTGAGCTTGTTTGGTCCTGGATCGAGTCAAGCCTTTGACTGGCTTGACGTTGCCCCATGGGAGACCTGGACCATCCTTTTTCACGCTCAATGGCATTGTCTGAAACCAAAATGAGCTTCCCCAAAGACTCTTCTTGCTCCTGCACCACCTTGTTGGGAGCCTCAAACCCATCTCATTGAGCTTCCATGCTTCCTTGGTGGCCGGCGGGCTGTGGATGCACGCTGCACTTGCCTCGTTGGGCTGCAGGAAAGGGATGGACTCAGCACCATGAGGTCATCCCAGGCTTGGATTGAGGAGCCGAGCAGCCCCTCTGCTTGGCTCTGCCTGCTCTGGTCATCAGGGACATGTTGCTCCTGCTTTTGGGGGGATGAAACCCAAGCAGGGGTTGCCCAAGGTTGTGGGGCTAGTGCTGCAGAGCTGCCCCACTCATCCCAGTTAAGAAAAAACCCAGAAAAATGAACAAAAAATGGGTTTTTTTTTTTGGCGGGGCGACAGCATGTGCACTCTAACCTTCTGCTTTCCTTTTCATCTCCTCTCTAATCCAGAAGCCCGTACTAATTGCAGTTAGATTTATGAGCATAACCCGCAGTTCCATCCCGGTATGTATCCACTGCAGCGTGCCCCGCGCCAGCTGCCGCGTCCCTCCCGTGTCTGTCACCGCCGCTCATTCCAGCCTCGTCCCACCGGCCATCCTCTGTGACGTTTGCCCGTCTCGTCCCCGAGCAGGGGCCGTGCCTCAGGGCCACCGTTTCTCCCACAGGTCCCCTGGGAGGCAAGAGTTGGGGCCACCAGTGCTTGGCCATCCCTGCACGCAGCTCCTCAAAAACCTGCTTCCTGCCCCTTTTCCTTTTCCTGCTTTTTTTTTACTCTTTTCTTTTTCCATCCTGTGCTTCCCTCTTTTTTGCTTTCCTTGACTCACCTGTTCCCACCCTAATTTCTGCTCACTCAAGATGTGTTTCGGCATCAAGTTGCTTTTGCAGCGCTGCGGTATCTCGAGATGGTGGATAAAACTCCTGGCTCAGATGCCTCAGAGGGCACGAGGCATCCAAAGGTCTCCTCCACCTTCTTGGCAGAGGAGCATGACCACCACCTTGAGCTCAGGGTCAGGAGACCCAGGTTTGAATTGGAAGGCGTCCAGCAATCCCTGTGTTTCCCAGCTCCATCCCAGCTTGAGTTTGAGTTTCCAGCAAGACTGCAATGGGCAAAAAAAGTGCCTGCAGATTTTGGGGTTGCTCTTCCCTTCCTACCAGGTTCAGCCCATGATACTTCTCCCCATACTTCAGCATCCTCAAGGGTCTAGAGATGAAGAAGAGCATCTTCTGCTCTTCTCTGCAACCACTCTGCTCCCCCCCCGACACTGTTTCACAGGCGCGTCATTTTCCAGGGGCTTATGTCCACGAGCCAGTGGGATCTTTGGGATCTCAGGGGTTTTGGCTAATAGGATTCCGGGTAGCTGCACTTCAGCTCAGGAACCCACGTGAGAAGATGCCGTCAGAAGAACACTGGGGCACGGGAGTAGCTTTGCTGCCAGAGAAAGGTCTTCAAGTTGTGACTTTAAGAGATGAAAGGAGTAAAATGGAGCAAATCTTACTTTTAGAAGGTAAAAAGAGGCTCCTTTACCCTGCAAACCTCTTCCAGGCACACGGGGAATCAGAGAGGCCTGGGGATGTCCCAGATGAAGGGTAAAATAGTCCTATGAGGAGAAGAGATGTGTTGCAATGAGCTCTTCAGCTGCAAGGAAGGGCAGATGATGGGCATGAGTCAGGCTGGTCAACACCTCCTAGGTCCTGTTTGGTTCAGGATCTTGAATTTAGAAGATGTGATGTGTCTGGTGAAGATAAAAGCTTTTTAATGTCTGTGGTGTCCCTCATGCCCAAAAATCCATCTCTTTTTTCCACTCTGGAGCAGATCTGTAGAGCTGGGCCTCAGAAAGTTTCCGGGTCTCATGTACATGAGATCAGAGCGGGAGCAATATGATGAGGTGAGAGTTACTGTTTTCCAAAGGGGTTGGTGGAGTCCTTTGAGATGCTCAGGAAAAAGCAAGGGTGGGTGAGGGGAGGCTGCAAGGTGTGATCTAACAATAAACCAGGAGCTGGGTGCCCTGAAATCAAAGCCCAGGTGATGCTCTCACCCAGAGCCAAGGCAGCCACCTGTCAGGTCAAGCTTCCCATTGCACAAGCTGTGGGCTTTGCAGAAACCCATCCTGCTGCCAGCTGGGCTTGCTTTGAAGTCCAAGTTGCACTTGGTCCATCAGCTGGTCCATCAGCACCATCCTCTCCGCCTCCATCCTCACCGCCTCCATCCTCACATTCTCCAGTGTGTTGAGTCCTTCTCGTACCTCTCCCAGCCTGGGGTGAGATTTTTGGACGGTCCTGGGTGCAACCACCAGCAGTGCACTGAGGACCAATGGCCAGGGCCATCTTCTTCGCTCCTCGGGAGAGCAGTGTGGTTGACACCTGAGATGTTTCCAAAATCACCTTGGCTGCTGGTGGTCACATTGTTGTCTCTCTTCAGGGCAAAGGACGCATGCGACGAGGGGCCTACCCCAGCCCAACATCTCCTGTCACTGGGCGCCTGCCCTCAGTGACGGATGTCCCTGAGGAGACCATGAGTAGCGAGGAAGCCATGGAGATAGAGGTGACAGAGCAGCAGCAAGCAGCCATGCAGCAGGAGGAGAAGGTGCTGACCGAGCAGATTGAGAGCCTGCAGAAGGAAAAGTGAGTCTGGGCAGGGGTTCAAGCCACTGTCGGTTACAGATGTTGTCTGACATCATACAGTTGACATACTGCTCGTAGAGTGAGCTGGAGGACTCCAGCCCTCTGTGATCTCTTGGTGTGCACTCATCCCTTTCTTCTCCTCCCCACATTTGTGTTCTCTTGGGTCAATGGGGTCGCTTTTTGGCAGGGAGGAGCTGACATTCGAGATGCTGACGCTGGAGCCCCGCGCCTCTGATGACGAGACCCTTGAGTCTGAAGCCTCCATTGGCACCGCCGACAGCTCCGAGAATTTGAACTTTGACTCCGAAGGAGCCATCTCTGACCGTTCAGGTAAATCCAGGTGTTCTTGGGATTGTCTTGGAATGGGTTGGAAAAGACCTTTATGGGTCTAGAGAAGAAGTCTTATGAGGAAAGGCTGATGGAACTGGGATTGTTTAGTTTGGAGAAGAAGAGGCTGAGGGGAGACCTCATTGCTCTCTAGAACTATCTGACAGGAGGTTGTAGTGAGGTGGGAGTTGGCCTCTTCTCCAGGTAAATGACAGGACTAGAGGAAATGGCCTGAAATTGCCCCAGGGGAGTTTTAGATTGGATATGAGGAAGAATTTCTTTACCACAAGAGTGGTCAGGCACTGGAACAGCCTGCCCAGGGCAGGGTGGAGTCACCATCTCTGGAGATATTCAAGAAATGTGTAGCTGTGGCACTTCAGGACATGCTCTAGTGGGCAGGGTGGGGTTTTTGTGGGTTGTGTGGTGGTGCCGGTTTTGTGGGTTTGTAGTTGGTTGTTTTTTTCTTTCCCCTGGGTGTATGGTTGGACTCGGTGATCTTAGAGGTCTTTCCCAACTGTGACAATTATAAATCAAATTCTAGATTCTGAATCAATTCAAAGATCATCTAGTCCAACCTCCCTGCACTGACCAGGGACATCTTCTACTCAATCAGGTTGCTCTCAGGTTCTGTGATAGCTTCTGGGGTTTATTTGGTTTGTCTGCCCACTCTTGCCATGTAGCAGATGAAAGGGGGTGAAGAGTTAAAACATGTGGACCTGAGGATGGGGGTGGTAGCACCCAAAGATTTGATGAGGAGGTGAGTGCTCCTCCAGCACTGCTGCATCATCCAGGGTGACACTACCTCCAGCAAGATGCTGGGAATGTTTCCTGGCTCCAGGGCTGAAGCACCGCTGCTCTGGAGACAGGCTGACGGAGTTGGGATTGTTCAGCCTGGAGAAGAGAAGGCTCCAGGGAGACCTCATAGGGGCCTTCCAGTATCTGAAGGGGCTTCAGAAAAGCTGGGGAGGGACTTTGGACAAGGGCAGGGAGTGACAGGACAAGGGGGAATGGATTAAAACTGGAAGAGGGGAGATTTGGGTGAGACATTAGGAGGAAATTCTTCACTATGAGGGTGGTGAGACACTGGCCCAGGTTGCCCAGGGAGGTTGTGGAAGCCCCATCCCTGGAAGTGTTGAAGGGCAGGATGGATGGCGCTTGGAGCAACCTGGTCTAGTGGGAGGTGTCCCTGCCCATGCAGGGGGATTGGATCTAGATGATCTTTAATGTTCCTTCCAACCCAAACCAGTCTATGATTCTATGGTGTGTCCCCCTTGGAGGAGCACCCAGACACTGGATGGTTTTGAAGCGTTAATCCTCAGGTGGACCTTCTCTCCCCCTGCAGAGAGAAGCATAGCACTTACCTCCCTGCGCCCTGCCAAGGCAGAGGGGCCGAGCCGGCTGCGAAGGCACCCCCGGACACGGCCGGATGCGGCAGACCCAGCCGAGGCCTCCATCTCCTCCTCTTCCCAATCGTCCACCTCCTGCTTGCCCCACCTGCCCCGAAAGCGCTTCCAGATGTACTCCAAATCACCTTTCTACCGAGCAGGGGGGGCTGGAGAGTCCCCTGAAACCCGGGCAAGCCCCGAGGCCTTCATGGGATCTCTCCGTTATCCTGAGGACCGACCTCAGTTCACCACCCGCGGGACCTTCAACCCAGAGAAAGGCAAACAGAAACTGAAGAGCGGGAAAAGTTCACCCCCCAAAACCAAAGAGCCCCCGGATGGAGGGGCAGGGGGGGGCCGCAAGAGGAACCCCGAGGCCGACTGTGCCACCGCCCAACCCCTTGTCCTCCTGGGGAGCAACGAGTTCATGGTCTGAGACTTCCCACCTCCTCCATAGTGCCAGGACAATGAGTTCTTAATTACAAAGAGCCGGTGGGGGACGGTTTGAACAGTGGCCTTAATGGTTTGGGGGGGTTGGCCCGGGAATGAGGGGGGCACCGGCCGGCTCCTGCGCCCTTCCCCTCGGAGCATCCGGCATCTGGGAGAGTCGTGCCACCAAAATCCTGGTGCCGAATCGCCCTCGGTAGGAGAAACCGAGCCCAGAAATCCTGCCGGAGCATCTGGAGCCGGCTCCGCTCCGGCCCTCCGCGCTTTAACCACCTCATCCACGCCAACGCCAAGCGCATGGAAAAGCGTTAAAATCTGCCAAAAATCACCTTTTTTTTTCATTATTTTATTTTTTAACATGACCTAACCACCTTTCCTCTTTTTTTTTTTTGTTGGAGACCATCAGTATTAAATAATAATAATAATTAATAATAATAATAATTATAATAATCAAGGACTACTTGAAGCTATATTTGTTTATAAGCCAGTTACTGGAGTTTGTTGTAAATATATACATATTTTTATTATTTTTTTAAAATATTTTTCCCCAGACGGGACATTTTTGGTTTGGGTTTGTTTGTGTTTTTTTTTTTAATTATTATTATTATTATTTGGCCGGGGAGGAGGGAAGCGATGGGCTGAGCCGTCCTGCCGGTGTCACCGCCGGTGTCCCATCCATGACTTTCCGCTCTACGTTGAGTTTTATTTGAAACGAGGAATCCCTAGAGGTGTAATTAGCATGATTTAAAAGCAATGCCCGTGATAGGACTAATTAGCAACGCTAATTAACGACTCGTATCTTAATCCCTCCCATGTCAGCGCCACCATTGGTGGGTACTGGAAAACCTCCAGAAAGGTGAAATTAGGAGCCCTGGGGCACTAATTAGATTAATAAAGGCTGGATCCGTCCTTTCTGATGGGCTGGGTCTCAAGGGTTGAGGCTCATCCTTTCCCGAAATGCCACCAAAAAGGGGGAAAATAAAAAAAATGGAGTTTCCCTGGATATTTTGTGGTTTGCCTGGCATCCTTCCATCCCTGGGCTTGGCCAAGCTGCCTGTCTGACCCCTCTCCCCCCACCCAAACAGCCATTTATTTGGAGGCGTGGCTTATTTATTGGGGAGTTTGATTTTATGTTTTGTTTTGTGTTGTTTCATTTTATTTCTCTTTAAAATCTAAAATGGTTATTTTAATGTTTTTATTTGAATGTTTTTCTTTGGAATTTTTTTCAATGGGGGAAGCAACGGATGCCACTGAGCGAGCGGGCAGGTGGGAGCAGCATCCATCTCCACGCTGCATCCTGGGAGTGGAGCAAGGCCAAGTCAATCATCCCCCATCAAGAGGGGAAAATGGGATTTTACCATCCCCAGACAGGAGAAGAGGGATTTTGGGACCGAGCCAGGATGCGCCGGGAAGGCAGGAACCACCCCAAACCCATGAGCTAGAAGTAACAGGAGCTTCCAGCCCAGCCGTTTTAGAGCCTCTGTATCCAACATCCTGGAATTCCCCTGGGAGTGGCCAGGCTGGGGCCACGATGGTGGGAGAGCCCATCCTCATCCTCCATCTTCTTCCCCCAGTGGTTTGGGAGCAGCAGATCCAGGATCCGGCTCCAGCAGCACCTCCAAATATATAGATATATATGGATGGATATTTCTTTTGAGATGTAGATGTATTTCCCATATATATATATATGGTTTTTATATATATATATATGAAGAAAATACATTTAAAAGAATGTATGTTCTATATATAAAGAAAGTACCTATGAAAGAAGATATATTCTCTGTATAAATAAAAACATCTATAAAAGAATATAGAAATAAATGTGTTTCTTTATATATTTTGTTTCTTTTATATATCATATATATAAAGAAATACATATATGCTATATATAAAGAATACATTTATTTCTTTATATTTTTATATATTGATATATATAAATATACATAAAAGAAATATACTATATATAAAGAATATCTATTTCTGTATATATTTTTATGTATTTCTCTATAAAGAAATAGATACAAAAGGAATAGAACAATAGATAAATTACATGTATTTCTTTATATGTATTTTATTTTATATGTATAAAGAAATATATATTGCTTCATATGTATTTATTTATATAGAGAATATATTTCTCTATATATAAAGAAATATATTAAAAGAAATATATACTATACATAAATAATATGTTTATATATTTTAAATATATTTCTTTATATATATATAAATGCATAAAATATGTATAGAATATATATAAAAAATCTGTTTCTTTATATATAGAATATATATGTGTGTGTACATAGATAAAGAAAATATATATATTAAAGAAATATAGACATATATATCTGTATCTGTGACAGGCAGTGATGGATCCCCTGGAATTGGGGGGGAACTGGGGGGGGGAGTTGGGGTGTCTTGGGGTCCCTGGCATCTCCCACTGCTCCTTCCCTCAGGTAAAGGATTTGGGGCAAAAAAGGGGGTTTTCCAGAGCAGCGTGAATGTATTTACTACTGGCAAGGAGGGCTGGGGCTGGTAATGATTATTCTTAATTATTATTATTATTATTATTATTTTTCATGGAGATTTTTTTTTTCTACGTAATTTATAATTCTGCTGCGTGTAAATTAAAACCAAGTCTGTATGTGAGAGGTGAAGCATCCCGGGCGCCGCGCTGGGAAATGTTCGAAACCGGGGACAAAACGTGAAATAAAAGCCTAATTCTGCGGAGGCCCAAACTTCTCTGGTGCCCGGGGGGCGAGGGGGGGGGGCTCCCTGCACCCCAAACTGCTGCCAGGGCTGGGGGGCTGGGGGCACTGGGGGGGTTCCAGCTGCTGCCAGCCCGTGGCTGCAGCAAAGGCACTTGGAGATGTTTCCCCAGGCCCCCCCGGGCCCCTCCCCCTGCTCCACCTCCCCTCTCTGCTCTTCACAGAATTTAATTTGGATTGTTTAATTCAGATTATGTCTATTCAAATAATTTCTACTCAGATTATTTAATTCCGAATACTTCTATTCGGATTCTTTATTCTCCTCCAGATTCTTTCTTTTCGTTTTACTTACATTCAGATTCTTTCTAATCAGAGTATGTTTTTATCTTATTTATATGCAGCTAAATTTCTTTTCTATTTATTTGTATTCAGATTAATTCAGATTCGTCTATTAACCGTATTTCTATTCAGATTATTTATATTCAGATTATTTAATTCAGATTATTTATTTTCAGATTGATTCTACTCAGATCTTTTTGTATTCAGATATTTTAGATTTATTTATTTTCAGACTTTTTTAGGTTATCTCTTTTAATTTTATTAGTATTCCAGGCAGATTACTTATATTTAGCTTTTTTTATATTCAGATAGGTTGGGGTTTTTTCAATCTGTATTCAGATTAGTTCAGGCTCTCTCTAATAATTTTCTTTATATTCTTATTCAGATTATTTATTTTCAAATTACTTCGATTCAGATTGTTTATATTCAGGGTTTGGGGGTTTTCTTTCAGATTATACGGGCTATTTTATTTTCATTTTATTTCTATTCCGATTATCTAATGCAGATCATTTCTATTCAGAATACTTAGTCCTATAATTTCAATTATTTGTATTCAGGTTATTTCAGGTTATTTCTATTAACCTTTATATTCATATTATTTAATTCAGATTATATTATTTATTCATATGCAGATTATTTCTGTTAGTTTTAGTTATATTCCCATTCTTTCTATTAAGCTTATTTACATTCTGATTATTTAACTCAGATTATTTCTATTTAGCATACTTATATTCAGATAATTGTCTCTTTATTTGATATTCATTTTATTTCTTTTTATCTCATTTCTATTCATATTATTAATATTTAACTGGTGTGTCCCCCCCGCTGTCCCCCGCCCCGAGGAGGGGACCCCGAGTCACAGTGCACAGAAGCCAGCTGCAAAAGCCTCTTTATTTGGAGTATAAAATGGGGGGGTGGGTACAGGAGCCCCCTGGGACATGGGACCAGGGTCTGGCACCATGTGTCCCCTGGGATCATGGAGGTGACGGCATGGCAGGGGGGGCACACCCCGGAGTGGGGGGCAGTGACTGGGGCTGGAGGGGGACAGACCCCAGGATGGGGTCACCCCTGGGATGGCATTACCCCTGTGGCCAGTGTCACCCCTGGCCTGGCATCAGCTCCAGCCAATGTCACCCCTAGTGGCATCACCCCTGGGAAAGTGTCACCCCTGGACTGATGTCACCACCACGCTGGCGTCACCCTGGCCAGTGTGTCACCCCTGGGTTGGTATGAACCCAGGATGGTCAGTGTCACCCACGGGCTTGTGTCACCCCTGGGCTGCCATCAACCCCAGGATGGCAGTGTCACCAGCCAGTGTCAATGCAGGGCTCGTGTCACCCCTGGGCTGCCATCATCCCCAGCCAATGTCACACTTGGTCTTGTGTCAAACCCTGGGCTGGCATCACCCTGTGCTACGTTCCCCCCCAGGCTGCTGTCTCCCTGGGTGGCAGTGGGTCCCTGTGGGTGCAGATGCCACAGCAAGGGCACCTTGCCTGGGTCCATGGGTTCCTGCAGCCTGGCTTTGGGACAGTGCCACCTGTTTATGCAACCACCCCAATGAGGTGCTTCTAATGCATCTGGCACCCACTCGGTGACATCCCCCTGCCACCAGCTGTCTCCAGGGAGGCTGCTCCCACATCCCAGCTGCCAGAAGCATCCCACAGTCCTGGCCACCACCCTGGAAATGGGACCACAGGCACCTTCACACCCCACAGCATCCCGAGGTGATGAGAAGCAGGGTGGTGGTGACATGGTGCAAGTGCCAGGTAACAAACAAGATGCTATTGAGGTGGGAGAGGGGGTCAGTTCTTGAACATGTCACACAGCAGCTTCTCCATGGGGGTGTTGCCAATGGTCCGGCGGAAGAAGAGCAGCTCCACGTGCTCGGAGGAGATGAAACGCAGTGCTGGGAGGAGCAGCAGCAGCTTCCCGAACCTGGAGGACGGAGTGGTGGCCATGGGTGGGTGGGTGTCCTCACCCCCAGTGTCACTCATGGGGACATGGGGACAGCAGTACCTGACAGGCTGCCCAGGGTAGTGAGAACGGTTGTGCTGGCCCAGCATCACCTGCGACTGGTCCTGCAGGTTCTCCACCTGCTCAGGGTCTTTCAGTCCACGGGTCTCTGTGGGGACAAGGAGGTGACAGGATGGAGTGGGGACTGGGCGGGGGGTGGCCAGCGGCAGGTGCTGGTGGGTCCCTCACCTGGTTTGAAGAGCACCACGGCCTTCATGCAGGCAAATTCGGTGGGGTCAACAGCCAACGCCTTGAAGCGCCCCAGAGTCTCCTGCAGTGCCCGGACGTCCAGGCTGGCCGGCAGCAGCTTGCCAGGGGCTGGCTCAGGGACAGCCAGCAGCGGGCAGCTCTCCAAGGGCATGGACCACTGGATGGCACAGAGCAGGAACAGCTCGCTCCATGCCTCCTCCAGCAGGATCACCTGGGGCGAGATGGGGGAAACCCAAAAAAAACCAATCACCCTAAAGCCTCCAGAACCTGAAGCCACCACAGATAGTTGGGCTGAAGAGCATCTTCTGGGGGGGGGGGTTGGAACTCAAGACCCTGCAGTAAACGTTGTGGGGATCCCTACTTCATTGGTTGTATACAATTTTTTGGGGTCCCCAATGCCCCATGGAGGTCCCCAACCCCACCTGGTCACGGAAGGGCAGGTTGGAGAAGACAGGCAGATTTTTAGCCCATTTCACAGCCATAAAGAGGAGACGTGCTGAGGTCTCATAGACATTTTCGGGGCTGGCCGCTGGATATGGTGCCACCTGGTACTCGCTGGCCACTCGCTCCGGCTCACTGCCCGTCACATCCACTGTCTCATCAGCTGTGGGGACAGAAGGGAACGCTGGTGGTCACCTTGCTGTGAGGACAACCCACTGTCCATGCCCTCACCACAAGTGGCCACTCACCATCCTCAGGCTCCAGCTTGGCGCAGGTCTCGGCCGTCATTAGGCTGGCCATGAAGCGATGGTTGGTGGGTGGCGTGGGTGCTCGGGGCCCTGGGGTGACAGTGACAGTGGCACTGGGACCACGAGGAGCAGGGCAGGAGGTCGGAGGGACCTCACGGGTGGTGGCCACGTGCTCGGGGGGCAGCTCTGAGTCCAGCTCGATGCTGTCCAGCCGGACCTGGGCTGTGCTGCGGGGCTGGCGCTCGTTCTGCACAGCTGTGGGGACAAGGTGGCATCAGCGCTGGCCACTCAGCTGTCACCCCCACCACCGTGTAGCCCCCTCCCCGTCTCACCATCCTTGTTCATGCCAGCTTGCAGGCACTTCTTCAGCCGGCAGGCCTGGCACTGGTTGCGGTGAGCCTTGTCCACCGGGCACAGCCCTGTCCCCGCCTGGCACCTGTGGGAAGAGGTGGCCCCTGGCTGCAGCCCGTGGGGTGGCCCCTGTCCCTGGGGCAGCCTGCTTCCCAGGCTTGTCCCACCTCCATGGGCTTTGTCACTGTTGGGTGTTGTGTTCTCCACGCAATGGCTGTCCAACCACAGTGGGCACTCTGTCCCCAGTGGGTGTCCTGTCCTCGTGTTTACCCTGCCTTGATGGGTGTCCTGCCCCTGTGAGTGCCCTGGACGCCCCCTGCTAAGTCCCTGCCCCATTTGGTGTCTGTTCCCCAGCCCTTGCCTTGATGGCTGTCCTATCCTCCTGGTCCCTGTTGCCCTGGTCCCTGTCCCCCTTGGTGCCATCCCCTGGATCCCTGTCTCACTAGGTGTCCATCCCCCTGGTCCCTACCGTTATGGGTGACTGTCTCCCTCATCCCTGCCTTGCTAAGTGTCCAACTTCTGGATCCCAGCCCTGCTGGGTGTCCATCTCATGGGTTCCTACCCCACTGGGCATCCATCCCATGGGTTCCTGCCCTGCTGGGCATCCATCTCATTGGGTCCCTGTGCCATGGGGACCACCCCAGCCCCATCCCCACCTGTAGATGAGCTTCCTGCGGACGCTGCGCTTGAAGAAGCCGCTGCAGCCGTTGCAGGCGTAGATGCCGTAGTGTTTCCCACTGCTGGTGTCCCCGCACACCTTGCACAGCAGCACGGGGCTCAGCGCCTTGCCGGGGGCCGGGCTCAGCCCTGCAGGAGCAGAGCCACCACATTCAGGGTGACTCAGGACACCCCCCATGTCCCTCATCCTTCCCACCAGTCCCCCCCCCCCCCACACTGGTCCAGCCCGGGGACATGGATGGAAACACCCTGGAGACTGCGGGGATTGGACATGGGGCTTCAGCTTCTCCCTGTGCCCTCTTTTAGAAGGAAATGAAATGTTGTCCTTAGGGATGGGGACACCAGGTATCACAGAGAAGGGCCACAACCCTGGACTGGGGGGTGGCCTGGAGAAGGGCCACAGCTGGGGACACTGGGCATTCCAGCAAGGAACCAAGGGCATCCCAGAGAAGGGTCACAGCCAGGGATCATGAGGACCCTGCGGAAGGACCAGGGACCATGGGCAGCCAGGAGAGGGTTGTGGCTGGGGGCTGCAGGCATCCCACAGAAGGACCAGAGCTGGGGACCTCAGGCATCTAGAAAGACCATGATGAGGACCATATGCATCATGGAGAGTGTTGGGGACTGCAGGCATCCTGGGCCAGAGAGGGACCATGATAGAGAATCTCAGCAACGTGAAGAAGGGTGATAGCTGAGGACCCAAGGCATCTAGGAGAAGGACCATGATGGGGACCCTGGGTATCTTGGAGAAGAACCATAATGAGGACCCCCAGGCATCCCAGATAAGGACCATGATGGGAAATCCCTACCTAGTGAAGGCCTACAATGAGGACCCTAGGAGTCTTGGTGAAGGACTATTGTGGGAGCCCAGGTATCTGATAGAAGGACGATGATGGGGACTCCAGCCACCCTAGAGAAATTCTGTGATGGGGACCCCAACCATCCTGGAGAAGGACTGTGATGGAGACCCAGGGTACCTTGTAGAAGGACCACAATGAGAACCCTGGCCATCCTGAAGGCAGACCCCACCAGTGCCCATGATCCCACCATCTCTCACCCTCTTGAGCAGAACACCACCTCTTACCCGTGGGGCTGTCACCCAGCCCAGCGCTCACCACCGACCCAGCCGGCGACGCAGCCATCCCACACCTGATGGTCTTCAGCTCTCCCTCCACTGTGGTGAGTGCTCCAGGCTCTGGTGGGGTCGTCAGTGGGTGCTCCAGACTCTGGCAAGATGGTTGGTGGGCGCCCTGGGCTCTGTCGAAGTGGTTGGTGGGTACCCCGAGCTCTAGTGAGGTGGTTGGTGGGTGCTCCAGGCTCTGGTGAGGTGGTGGGTTTGTGCCCCGGCAGCTCTGTGTGCAGTGGGGCTCCTGCCTTGCTCTCTTCAAGGCAGCTTAGCAGCAGGCGCTGTGTAAGCAGCCGCCTCTTTGTCACCCTCTTAATCTTTAGTGTCTGCGCGGGGTTGGAGGGGGGAGCCGGGGCGGGGGGGGGGGAACGGGGATCAATCAGCCACACGATGAAGAATTAAAAAGGTGCTGAGCCCCAGCCCTGTAACCCTAAACCCTGCGACACCCAAGCCACCCCCCCCCCACCCCCCTGCGTGCCACCGCGGGGGTGTCACCCTGCCACTGCGTGTGTGTGTCTCATTTCCCAACCCGCCCCCCCCCCCCCACTCCCCCTCCCCAGCACTGCAAGGCTGAGATTGCAGCCGAGGTGGGCAACGGGGCTTGGGGCAGGGACCCCCATATGTGTTCCCCCCCCTTTGGGACCCACCAGGCCCTATAAGCACATAAGCCCTTTGCTAAGGCGGTTAGAGGGGAATAACGAAAAGTGGTAATTAAGGGGGGTAATTTCCCTGCCCCCAAGTAATTAATTACCAGCCCTGATGGCAAGCCACACACACACACACACCCTCCTCCCAGTGCCTCAGTTTCCCCTCCCGGGGCTGCTGACACGGCAGCAGGCGGGGGCCGGGTGGCCCCTGGGGGTTATGCAACTGCTGCTAAACCCTCACCATGACAGGGCAGCACAATTTGGGATTTGAGGGCTTTAGCCACTAAACCCCCCTACCCAGCACCAGGGGGTGGCATGGCGGGTGGCCACTGTCACTTAGCCCACATTGTCCCCAGGAATGGGCCCAGGGGTCCCCAGCCTGCTGTGCCCCACACAGGGGGTGGCTGCCAGAGGTGGCCCCTGACCCAGGGGCCAGGTGGTGGCAGCAAGGCCCTCGCTGGGGGCTGGTGGCCATGATACTTGTGGATGGGGGGGCTGAAGGTCACCCCTTTGTCACCTCTGCCTGCTCTGGGACTCCACCATCCTGCCCACAACCTCCTTCCATCCTCCCTTGCCTGTACCATTGCTCCGTTATCCTGTCTGCTGCAGGGCTCCATCACCCTGCCTGCAGCATGGCTCAACCTCTCCTGCCTGCAGCATTGCTCCACCACCCTGCCTGCAGTGCATCCCCGCCATCCTGCTTGCCTGCAGCATGGCTCCATCCTTGACTGCAGTGTGGCTCCACCACCCTGCCTGCAGCCCCCATCCCACCCAGGACCCCTGTCCCCCCCAGGACCCCCACCCTGACCCAGATCTCTGACAGCCACCATCTGCGGCAGCGGCCACCCTCCTCCCTCCGCAGAATTATGACGCTGGGCTAATGCGCCAGGACCAAGCTGTCACCTCACCCTGCCTGTCCCTTGCCTGCAACCAAGGTGCCTCCAGCACCTTCCTCAAAGCTTCACCCATGGGCCAACCCACCACTCCCTGCCCGGCACCTACTCTGGGGGCTCTGGCAGTCCCCACACCCCAGGTGCCAGCCCAGCCATGGGTGACACAAGGACCCACAGTGACACGCGCTGAGTCGGCTAATTTGCTGGTTCCCTCCTGGCCGTCGGGTAAGAACCAGCTCCGGAGCAGGGATTTGGGAGCGGGATTAGCCAGGCCAACCATCTGCTGCCGGCCAATCACTGCCACACCCAGGAAAGCCAATAATTCCAAAAATATGGTTTCCCACCCCGTTTCCCTGTGACCCCCAGCTGGGTGCTGTTCCCAAGGGTGCTCCATCGCCCCCGGCCCCAGGGTGAGCACCCTGTGAGCACCCAACCCAGGCCTGGGGGGAGTTTGGTCTGGCCTATTTTGGGGAGCGCTGAAGCCGGCCCGAGGCCGTGGCCGTGGGGGTGGGGGTGCGGGAGCAAACGTTAAAGCCCCCAGCAGGGCCGTGACTCCGCGCGGTGACAGACGCTGGGGCAGATGCCACAGGATTACTCAGCCTAAAACCTGGGGATCTGCCCCCCTCGCCCCTCCCCAGCAGGCCCAGAGCGTTTAATTACTAATTTACTAATTACCCAAAGATGCTGGTGAAGGGCTTGAGACCCACGGGTGGGAGCAGCCCCAAGGCTCCGGCTGAGCTAATCCCAGCAGCTGTGGGGAGCCATGGATGCGCCCGGGCCAGGGGACAGCTCGGGTGGGGACATGGGGTGACCCAGGGAGGCACTGGTGTCCTGGCAGCCCCACTCCTGGTGGTGGTGGTGGCATGGGGTGGTGGGGAACGGGAGGCGACAGTAGGGACAAGGAGGGGATGGAGGGGACCAGGAGGGGACAGTGGGGAGAGGATGATGAGGAGATGATAAGAATCAGGAGACACTGGGGACCAAAGGGAGGTGGTGGGGACCAGGAGGGAAATTATGGAGATGAAGAGGAGCCGATGGGGATGAAAGAGAGATGACAAGGACCATGTGGGGACAACAAGGATTAGAAGGGGGGTGATGGGGAACAGGACGAGATTATGGAGACCAGGACAATGTGATTGGGAACCAGAAGCAGATGATGGGGATGAGGATGAGATGATTTGGAACCAGGAAGGGATGAAAGGGACCAAGAGGAGATGGTGCTGACCAGGAAGGAATGATGAAGACCAGGAGGAGATGGTGGGGATCAGGAGAGGACAAAAAGGATCAAGGGGGGATGATGGGGACCAGGAGGAGGTAATGGGGACTAGGAAGGGATGATGGGGATCAGAAGGGGATGATGGAAACCTGGATGTTTTGATGGTGACCAGGAGACAATGATGGATGGTGCAGAGCAGGAGGTAGCAAGGACCAGGAGAGGATGACTGAGACCAGGACAACAGGGACCACATGGGGATGATGGGGACCAGGAGGTGGCAGTGGGATGAAATACAGGTGGATGGGGATCATGAGGGTATAGTGAGGACTAGAATCGGATTATGGGGACCAGGAGGGGGGTGATGGGGACCAGAAGAGGACAATGGTGACAAAGAGGAACCAAGGGAACTTAGAGGGATGATGAAGACCAGGAGGTGATGAGGAAGCCCAGGAGCAGCTAGTGGGGACCAGGAGGAATGGTGGAGACCCGGAGGGGACACTGTGCAACAGAAGGGGGTAGTGAGAACTAGAGGGTACATCAGGACAGGACAATAGGGACCAGGAGAGGATGGTGGAGATCAGGAGGGGCCAAGAGCAACCAGAAGTGACAGAGGTCTGGGACGATACAAGATGGCTGCAGGACTGGAGGTGGCTGGGAAGGGTTAAGGTGGCTGCCCAGCGCTGAGCCGTGTCCAGGCCAGGCTCAGGTTTCAGCCCTAATTAGCTCTTGTTTATTGGTGGCTCCATGACAAATGATGCTGTGGAGGTCACCCGATGACAGAGGGCGACAGCTCCCACAGCTCCCACGTCACGCCCCCCCCCCAGCTTTGCCAAAGCCTTCACTGACCCCCCCGGTGCAAGGATTAAAGTTTCATGTGGCTCCATAGCTGACCCCGGGCACGCGCAGCTCTGGGGACAAAGCTGGTGGCTGTCCCTTGGGTCACCTTCAGGACAAGAGTAGTTCTCCCACCAAGTGGTGTTTTGGCATCTGCTGGGTGGTGATGCATGGTGGCCACTGGGCCATTTTGTGACAAATTCGGTGTCACCCGAGGGGTTTGCTGACTACATGTCACCCCAGGTTGGGTTTGTCCCCCTGAGATGGGCTCAGTGCCACCCTGGGGCCAGTCGGTGTGGTTCGGCCACATTCCTGGGCACTGGCGGAGCCATGAGCAGGTGCCAAGAGCCACCACAGTGCTCGAGGCAAGTTGAGGACCTGCCCTGCAGCCATCTTTGGAGCAGCAGCTGCTTGGGGACCGTGGTGGTAAAAGGGGAGCTCAGCGGTGGCCCCAAGGCAAGGGAGCTGGGGACAGCACAGGCACCAGGGTTGGCAGGGTGCCTGAGGTGGTGGCCTGGGTTTTGGCAGGGCGACATGGCACCTCAATGGTTTTGGGACAGAGAGGTCCCCGAGGTGGGTCTGGGCATGGCTCTGTGTCCCCAGCTCTCTGGACATCGGCGTTTCTCCTGGCAGATGAACCTCCTCAGCCAGGTAAAGGGGGAGCCGGCGGGGAGAGAACCGTAGCCAGCCAGTGTGACCCCTCTGCAGCGTCATCCCTCTGTGGTGGCATCCGGTGCCCACCGACCCCGTGGCTGGGACCTGCCCGGTGCTGGGGAAGGCGGGGGGGACAGCGGGGGCCTGGGAGGCGGCTGGCTCGGGGGGGTGCAGGCAGGGAGGGTGTCAGCAGGAGGGTGTGCTACCAGTGGTGGTGCAGGCAGGGACAGCGCTATCCGAGGAGGATGCAGGCAGGGCGGGTGCAGACGGGACGGGGGAGGTGGCTGCTCAGTGCTGGGTGCAAGCAAGGGGAGAGCAGGCACGGGGGCTGCTATCGGGGGGGGGGGTGTCCCCGGCTCTTCTCCCCCTCCCCACAGGTGACCCGCCTGGTGCAGACCCTGGGCGCCCCAGACGGGCCGTTCCTCCAGCCCTGCCACTGGCTGCGCTCCTGGGTGCGTCAGGTTTGGGGGGTGCTGGCACGGGGACCCCGCTAGGGGCGGGGGCAGGGGGTGGCAGCCCTGGGGAGGGGCTGCACCATGACGATGGGGCCCTGGGTCACCAGTGCCACCGGGGTGACACCGGGTGTTTGTCCCTCCAGGTGAGCAGCTCCAGGCAGGTAAGTGCCAGTGTCCCCTCTGTGCCACCCATGTCACTCTGGCCCGGCCCTTTTCTCAATACCCATGGGTGCTAAGCACCTAGAGGATGTGGCCCCTTCTTGAAGGGTTCCCTATCCATGGAGACCCAAGCTGTGTCCAAGCCAGCAGGGATGGGGGATGAGCCAGTGGGTCAATGATGCTGCCAGTGTCCCCCGGGGCACTGCTGGCCCTGAAACATGGTGGGGTCTCCAGGCTGTGGCTGGGGTGACAAGCACAGCGGCGTTCTTCCTCTGCGAGGGGCTGCTGGGCCAACACTTTGACGTGGTCCCTGATGGGGTGGCTGAGCCCCAGCCTGGGGACCTCTTCCTCTTCCCACTGGCCTCCGGGGGCCCTGGATGGTGGGGCGCCCATGCCGGCGTCTACTGTGGTGATGGGGAGATCATCCACCTGGAAGGTGAGCCCCAGGAGGTGGTCATGGCATGGGGATGTCCCCATGGAAGGGACACAGGGTCGAGCGTCCCCTCCACCCCGCAGGCAGCTCAGGGACATCCCGATTGGGGATTGTGGCCAAGCATGGCAAGAGCCACCTGCTGCGGACGCGGGGCCCTGCCAAGGTGCTGCGGAGGAAGGGAGGGCTGGATGCAGCTGCGCTGCGGCAGCAAGTCCGCGTGGCCATGGACCAGGTGCTGGAGTACGACGCTGTCACCTGCAACTGCATACACTTTGCCCTCACCCTGCTGGGGCTGGGCCACCTCGCCAGTGACATGGTGGGTGCCACCGCCCTGGGGACCCCAATGGCTGTCCCCACGAAGTGTCACCACAGCCCATCTTCTCTCCCAGGTGTCCCCAGCGCTGCAGTGACTGATGTGGCCGTGTGTCCAGGGACCGCGCGGGGCTGGAGCATCCTTCCCTGGGGGACCAGAGTTGCACCGGTGCCTTTGATATCCCTCTTGCATGGCAATAAATGCTGCATGGAGACCTTGTGCCAACCCTGTCTGATTTGTGGCCTTACATGAACTTTCACTTCCCTCTTCCCAGAAGCTCCTTTCCCAGAAGCCGCCAGTGAGTGATTCCCCACCCCTGGCACAGCCTCCTGCCTCCCTCGAGGGGACCAGCCTCTCTTTCTTCCCCTTTTCCTCCCAAGACCAACACATGACTCTTTCCTTCTAGTGTTTGATTTTGAGCATCAAAATCCTTTCTGCTTGGTGGACCTTAATTTGGGGTGCATTAATTAGATGTTCTATTAACTTTTTCCAGCTGAAGTTTGCCCGTGTTCCCTCCATCTGTGACAGCCTAAGAGCCGCTCGGCCGGCACCGCCGCTCAGGGCTGCGGGGAAAAACAACTGAAATATCTGCCAAGACCAACAACGACCTGTGAATAGTAGCAGTAGTATAAGCAGTAGTAGTAATAATAATATTAATATTACCAATTATAACTATAACAATATCAATAACCATGCCTATAATAATACCTATAATAAGACTAAATAATTTAATACCATTCAATGCATAATATATAGTTATCATCTATCAGAACCATAGAATCATAGAATCATTAAGGCTGGAAAAGACCTTCAAGATCATCAAGTCCAACCATCAGCCCTACAACCCCTAACCACTAAACCATCTCCCAAAGCACCACCTCCACCCATTTTTTTAACATCTCCAGGGACCTCCACCACCTCCCTGGGCAGCCTGTTCCAAGGCCTCACCACTCTTTCTGTGAAGAAATTTTTCCTAATATCCAATCTGAACCTCCCCTGGCACAACTTGACCCCATTTCCTCTTGTCCTATCGCTGGTCACCAGGAAGAGGCAGCCAACACCCACCTCACTACAACCTCCTTTCAGGTAGTTGTAGAGGGCGATGAGGCCTCCCCTCAGCCTCTTCTTCTCCAGGCTGAACAGCCCCAGCTCCCTCAGCCTCTCCTCATAAGACCTGTTCTCCAGACCCCTCATCAGGCTAGTTGCCCTTCTCTGCACCCTCTCCAGAACCTCAATGTCCTTCCTATCCTGCAGTGCCCAAAACTGCACACAGTGCTTGAGGTGTGCCCTCATCAAGGCCGAGTAGAGGGGCAGGATCACCTCCCTGGTCCTGTTGGTCACACTATTTCTGATGCAGGCCAGGATGCCATTGACCATCTTGGCCACCTGGGCACACTGCTGGCTCATGTTCAGCCCCCTGTCAGTCAGCACCCCCAGGTCCCTCTCTGCTGGGCAGCTCTCCAGCCACTCCTCCCCCAGCCTATGGTGCTGCTGGGGGTTGTTGTGGCCCAAGTGCAGGACCCGACATTTGGCCTTAATGAAACTCATGCCATTGGCCTTGGCCTGTTGGTCAAGCCTGTCTAGATCCCTCTGCAGAGCCTCCCTGCCCTCAAGCATATTGACACTCCCTCCCAACTTAGTGTCATCTCAAACTTACTGAGGGTGCACTCTATCCCCTCATCCAAGTCATCAATAAAGATGATAAACAGGAGTGGCCCAGCACTGACCCCTGCGGACTGACTCATGTCTGACTGCCAGCTGGATTTAGTTCCATCCAACATAACTCTGTGGAGCCAGCCATCCAACCAGTTTTTTATCCAGCAAAGCATGTGCACATCCAAGCCACGAGCAGCCAGCTTCTGTACGAGAACACTGCAGGAAACCTTGTCAAAGGCCTTGCTAAAATCAAGGTAGACAACATCCACAGCCCTTCCCTCATCCAATAAGCAGGTCACCTTGTCATAGAATGAGATGAGGTTAGTCAAACAGGACCTGCCTTTCATGAACCCATGCTGACTGGGCCAAATCACCTGGTTGTCCTGAATGTACAGCATAATGGTACTCGGGATGATCTGCTCCATCAGCTTCCCTGGTGCTGAAGTCAAACAGGCCTGTAATTTCCCAGATCAACCTTTCATCCTTTCTTATATATGGGGGTAATGCTGGCTGCTTTCCAATCTGCTGGTACCTCTCCAGTCAGGGGGACCTCTGATAAATGATGGAAAGTGGCTTGGTGAGCACCCCCACCAGCTCTTTCAGCACTCTTGGGTGCATCCCATCCAACCCCATAGATTTGTACACATCTATGTGGTGTAGCAGGTCACTCACTGACCATCTCCTCCTGGATTGTAGGGAGTCATTCTGCCCCCAGTCCCTGTCCCCTAGCTGAGGGAGTTGAGGCAAAGAAGTCATTAAGCACCCCAGTTTTTTCCTTTTCCTTCGTCACCATGTTTTCTCCTGCATCTAATAGGGGATGGAGGGTCCCTCTGGTCTTACTTTTGTTGTTAATAGATTTTTAGAAGCTTTTCTCATTATCCTTTACCATAGAGGCCAGATTATTTTCTAGCTGGGCTTTGGACCTTCTAAGTCTCTCCCCCCAGAGTCTCACAGTATTTTTGCAATCATCCTGAGTGGCCTGCCCCTTCCTCCAAAGGTCATAGATTCTCTTTTTCTTCCTGAGCACCAGCCAGAGCTCCCTGTTCAGCCAGGCTGGTCTTCTCTGCTGCCAGCTCACCTTACAGCACATCAGGATGGCCTGCTCCTGTGCCTTCAAGACTTCCTCCTTGAAGAGCGTCCAGCCTTCCTGGACTCCTGTACCCTTAGAACTGATTCCCAAGGGATTCTGATGGTCAGACTACTGAACAAGTTCAAGTTTGCCCTTTGGAAGTTTAGAGTGGCAGTTTTTGCTGCCCCTCCCCCCACAGCATCTCTAAGAATAGAGAACTCTAACAATTCGTGGTCACTGTCCCCAAGACAGCCTCCAACTGTCACATCTCCTACCAGCCCTTCCCTGTTTGCAAAGAGCAGGTCTAGCAAGGCACCTTCCCTGCTTGGTTCACACAAAATCCATCTCATATAGTATACTATATACCATATGCTATAGAATGTAGTGTCGACCATAATAAAATAACATACAGCATATAAAATAGAATGTAGAACATAGAACGGATTATGGATTATGTGCAATGCAGTATGACAGAATATACATAATCTTATATTATTAATACCATCTGTAATATATTATCATGTAATGCTAAACTATATAACATTACGTAATACGTAATCATGTTATATAGTATGTAGCATATTATTTATATTAGTATTTTTATTTTTTATATTATTTATAGCATATAAATATAATGCTTAGCATATGTGTTATGTACAAAATAATGTAATAATTTAATGTGTGATATAATTATATGTAATGTAATATCATGCAATATAATGTACATATGTTCAATTAGATAATCTGTTGTGATGTGTGATAGATGAGCTGTATGACACACACTATATAATCACATCCCAAGCACTATTACTAATAACATCCCAAATTACACCCCAGTTACCCCCAAACCTGAGGGGCTGGGAGGGTGCGGGGCTGGGGACCCTTTCGGGGTGCAAAGTCCCCCCTCCCCTTCCCCCCTTCCCCCCCCAGTTTGGGGAGAGTTGAGGCCGCCTGAGCGCTGCCCCCCGAGGGTGGGCGCTGGGCACAGCCAGGGCGGTCCCGTCCCCATGACGCTGCAGCAGTGACATCAGTGCCGTCATCCCAAGGCCCGCATCGTCGCCGGCGCATCATCCATCGTCCATCCCGCCGCCATGGCCGCCAGCCCGGCCTACGGGGAGGAGAAGGGGGGATCCTCCAGCCTGGGGGAGCCCGAGTACGGCCACGACCCCGCCAGCGGCGGCATCTTCTCCTCCGACTACAAGAGGTGGGGACAACGGGAGGGGCAGAGGGCAACGGCCGAGCCTGGCAGATGTCCGCCGCCGCAGGCCTTAGCCGCGTCCCCGGCGATACCTGCATGGGGGGTGGTCACGGCCCCCACCTGGGGGAACCGGGATAGGGTTGGGGACAGGGGAGTCGGTCACGCCGCCGCCACTGCATGTTGCAAAGGCCGGGGAGGGTTTCTGGGGAAAACTGCGGGGGTTTGGAGACGGTGGAGGGGGAGTGCCCCGGGCTCCGCTGGCTCTCGCGGGGTGGTGGCACCGGCCCCCCCCGGAGTTTCCCAGCGGGGGAGGGGCTGACAAATGTCACCCCTGTGTGGGGCAGGCTGCCGCGGGGTGGGGGGACACACGACAGGGACACTGAGGAAGGTGGGGGGCGTCCCTGGAGCTGCAGGAACGTGGGAGTCCCTTTGTCCCCCCAGCCTTTGCAGCATCCCCCTCTCTGGACCTGTCCCCCCATCCTGACCTGCTGGCAGTGTCCCCGTTCAGGCAGTGTCCCCCCTCCCTGCAGCTGTCTCTAATGACACAGCTGTGGCCTCTGGCAGTGTCACCCCCCTCTACCCCTGGTTGCCTCCCCACTCTGGTAGTGTCCCCCAACCGAGACCCCCACTGGTCTCCCCCACTCTGTATGTGTTCCCCCAGTCTGGCAGTGTCCCCCACCCTGCCTTGCTGGCAGTGTCCCCCACCCTGCCTTGCTGGCAGTGTCCCCATCTCACAATGTCCCCCACATCCATTACCACCTGATAATGTCCCCCAATCTGGCAGTGACACCCCAGTCCTGACCCACCAGCTGTGTCCCCCAGGCTGGAAGTGTCTCTCCAGCTGGCAGTGTCCCCCCCTTGCTGATCCCCTGGCACTGTCCCCCAGTCTGGCACAGTCTCCCATCCATGACCTGCTGGCACTGTCCACATTTCACAGTGGTACCTCCCTTCCATGAGGCCCTGGCAGTGTTCCCCAATTTGGCTGGGTCCCCCAGTTCTGACCCCCAACAATGCCCCCCAGTCTGGAAGTGTTCCCCAGCCTGACAGTGTTCCCATGTCCCTAGGTCTGGCAATGTCCCCTGCCGCACTGGCACTGTCCCCCAGCCTGGCAGTGTCCCTCAGTCCTGACCACCCTGGCTGAGTCCCCCACTCAGTGTCCCTTCAGTGACCTACCATCAGTGTCCTTGACTCTGGCAGTGTCCCCCCTTCCCTGTCCCCCAATTTAACAGCGTTCCCTGATCCCTGACCTGCTGGCAGCATCCCTCAGTCTGGCCAGGTCCCCTCAGTGACCTGTAACCAGTGTCCCCCACTCTGTCAGTGTTCCCTGATCCTGCTCCACTGGAACTGTCCCCCAGTCTTGCAGCATCCTTCAGCCCTGACCTGCTGGCAGTGTCCCTCATCCCTGATGCCCTGGCACTGTCCCTGTCACCTGAGTGCTGCCCTTTGCCGGAGCCCATCCCCTTGTGGCCACACCAGATCTGTCACCAACAACATGAGCCATGCATGATGTATGGAGCAGAAGAAATACCTCCCAAGTGCCACCCCACCTCCTAAGTGCCACCCCACCACCCACATCCCATCATGACGTGGAGTCCGTAGCCAGGACTGAGCCACTCAAAGCACCCAGGGAATGAGCTCCCTGCAATGTGCCCAAGCCCCGGATGCAGGATGGGTGTCACTTGGGATGTGACACCCCGGGGGTGTCCTCATCCACCGGGAAGGGCATCAGGATTGCAGCTGCAACCCAACCCCAGCATCAGGTTTCAGCCGGCAGTGCTGGGAGGAGGAGCAGGGCCACAGCCCTGCCACCGTCCTCAGGGCCACCACCCCCAGCCAAAGCCATGCTGTCCCTGCCACCGGTGCAGAAGCTGCTGCGGCAGCTACCGGGGGGGCTGGCTGGGAAGCCGAAAACACCATCAGGTGGTGACACGGCCGAGGAGGTGACAAGCCCAGTGCTGGCCACCGAGGCTGGACAACCCGCCTGCTACAGCGCCCTGCGAGCCGATGAGCTGCGGCCACTCGCCAACCCTGAGCCCATGGTGGCCACTGGCACTGGGCCACCACAGCGGTAAGACCCCCCTAAGGAGCTCCCCTGGGATCCTCTGGCGATGGTGGCTCTAGCCGAGCACTGTCCCACAGGTGCCACCCCCAGCTGCTGTTGGGTGGACAGAGCCTTGTGGGTCCCCCCCTGGTTCAGTAGGGACGAATGTCCCTCAGAAGAGCAGACAGTGGTGACAACCAGCCTCATTAAAGGGGACAGTAGTGGCATTTTCCCAGCCCAGGGAGGAGACCCGAGAAAGGCTCTGTGTCAAGGCACAGTGGCACATCCATGCCACCATGTCCAGGGGACAACGGACACCCAGCCAAGCTGGGCTGGTGGTTGGGATGGAGCCAGTAATGGGCGCCTGCTCCCTGGGAAGCAATTTGAGGACATCCAGGGGTGACAACCACAGCTGGGCTGGGACGGGATCCTTGTCCCAGCGCCTGAGATGGGGACAGAGCTGGGTGCCAGCACTGTGCCGATCCCTCCAGCTCCTCTTTCACCTGGCTCCCAGCTCCTGTCCCCATAAATATTGCATGGCAAAGGGTCGGGTTGCCAGCCTGATGGCAGGCTGGGAGCAAAAATAAAGACAACAAATGACTAAAAGTGGTAAAAATTACCAAAAATGGGTAAAAATGGCTAAAAAAAGCAAATGGGGATTTTTTTTTCCCCCTGGCATTGTGCAGGCACGATGACCTCAAGGAGATGCTTGATAGCAACAAGGATTCACTCAAGCTGGAGGCCATGAAGAGGATCGTGGCGGTGGGTGTTGCTGCCACCAGCAGGGACAACCATGTGTGCTGTGTCATGTGGCACCGTGCTGTGCCATGCCGTGCCATGCCAGCCACCACACATCATGCTGCTTCTTTCCCTCTTAGATGATCGCCCGGGGGAAAAACGCTTCTGACCTCTTCCCAGCTGTGGTGAAAAACGTGGCCTGCAAGAACATTGAGGTGAGGAAGTTCTTGGGTGGCCCTGCTAACACCGTTGGGTGGCCCTAGGATCTGGTGCCTTCCTTACAGGAGGGTTCTAGGGCCCAGCTGGGTTTTGGGGAGCTCTGAGGTGGCCTCACCACCTTCACCACACAGGTGAAGAAATTGGTGTATGTCTACCTGGTGCGCTATGCAGAGGAGCAGCAGGACCTGGCCCTGCTCTCCATCTCCACCTTCCAGCGAGGACTCAAGGTAAGCCAGTCTGGGGACCCAGGGAGGAGGCCAGAGGGACAGCAAGCCCCCCACGGCCACGCTGCAGCCCTCTGCATGTCCCCACAGGACCCCAACCAGCTGATCCGTGCCAGCGCCCTGCGGGTCCTCTCCAGCATCCGCGTGCCCATCATTGTGCCCATCATGATGTTGGCCATCAAGGAGGCCGCCTCAGACATGTCCCCATATGTGCGCAAGACAGCTGCCCATGCCATCCCCAAGCTGTACAGGTAATGGGGTGGGGGACAGCTGCTAAATTTTGGGGCCAGTGCTGAGGTCTCAGGTGCAGGCAGGGACAGGCAGGGATGGGGGGCAGGTTGGTGTGGCTGCACCTGCCCTGCTCTTCCCTCACAGTCTTGACTCAGACCAGAAGGATCAGCTCATTGAAGTGATCGAGAAGCTGCTGGCGGACAAGACCACGGTGAGAGAAGTGGCACATCTTCCCTGCCTTCAAATCTGGGGATGTCACCATCGCCCTCACCTGGCATCCTGGTGGGAATGCAGATGTCCCCACCAAATTGGTGTCCTCATGGGGATGCAACCATCCATGCAGAGCTTGTGTCCCCATGTCTCTGTGTGGATGCTGCTCTCTCCAACAAGCCAACATCCTCATGGGGATGCCACCATCTCCACTGAGCTGCATCTTCACAAGGAAGCCATCATCCCCACCAAACCAGCATCCTCTTGGGGATGCCAATGTGCCTGTCCACTGATCCAGATTTCTCACAGGGATGCAGCCATACCTACTGAGTCTGCATCCTCATGGAGATGCCACCATCCCTACTGATTGGGCATCCTTACAGAGATGCCTCCATCCCCATCAAACCAGCATCCTCATGGAGATGTCACCATCCCCATCAAATAGGCATCCTCACTGAGATGCCACCATCCTCACCAAGCCAGCATCATGATGAAGATGCGACCACCCCAGGTAGTCACCCCAGGCTTTCCCTCCCCAGCTGGTGGCTGGCAGTGTGGTGATGGCGTTTGAGGAGGTCTGCCCAGAGCGCATTGACCTCATCCACAAGAACTACCGCAAGCTCTGCAACCTGCTCATTGACGTGGAGGAGTGGGGGCAGGTGGTCATCATCAACATGCTAACCCGCTACGCACGCACCCAGTTCCTCAGCCCCAACCAGAACGTGAGTGCGGGAGCATCAGGGTGCCCCTGGGTGCCACCAGGGAGGTGTGGTGAAGGATGGTGCTGTTGGGGGGGTGCGAGCTGTCCTACCTGTTGGCAGGAGTCTTTGCTGGAGGAGAACACTGAGAAGGCTTTCTATGGCTCCGAGGAGGAGGATGCCAAGGATGCCAAGGCGGAGGCTGCCTCATTGGCCAAGCGCAAGCCCTACGTCATGGACCCCGACCACCGCCTGCTCCTGCGCAACACCAAGCCCCTGCTGCAAAGTCGCAATGCTGCGGTGAGCCCCCTGCCCTAGCCCTGTCCATCCCTGGAGGACACCAGTGGTGTCCAGCAGCCTGGGCTTGTGATGTCCTCACCAGCCAAGAAGCCACTGGGGTGCTTGAGGGACACCCATGGATGGGCTTCCTCTGAGTGCTGCTGGGTGAGACTCTGGGGACACAGCCACCTGCTGGGGTGTCCCCACACCCACCGGCTGATGTTCAGGTGTCTCCCTGCAGGTGGTGATGGCCGTGGCACAGCTCTACTTCCACCTGGCACCCAAGGCAGAGGTTGGCGTCATTGCCAAGGCGCTGGTGCGGCTTCTGCGGAGTCACAGGTCTGTGGCACCCAGCTTGCGTTGGTCCCCTACCCCACCAGCCTGGTTGGTGGGACCCACGGGGAGACCCTGGGAGAGACGCCCTGGCTTTTTGGCCCAGCCCAGCCCAGCCCAGACATGGGGTGGCAGTGTCATGGTGGCACCAGCCTGGTGATGGGTCATGCCCCATCTTCATGGGGATGTGCTGTGGAGGTCTGGCCCTGCCCCACTGATGGTGGTCCCCTCTTTGTCCCCACAGTGAGGTGCAGTATGTGGTGCTGCAGAACGTGGCCACCATGTCCATCAAACGGCGGGTGAGTCTCAGACTCAGTGTGGGGGGGGAATTGGCCTGGTTGACTCTAGAGCAGAATGTGGTTTAGCCAGCAGGGTCACCAGGGCCAGCTGCCTGCAGGTGGCCTCAGTGAGGGGGGGACAGGGATGGCACTAACGCCACTGGCTCTGCATGCAGGGGATGTTTGAGCCCTACCTGAAGAGTTTCTACATCCGTTCCACGGACCCCACACAGATCAAGATCCTCAAGGTGAGCTGGAAACACCCAGCAGAACCCACCACTGATGGCTTTGGGGCTTCATGGAGTCCTGCCCTGTGGGGCAGCTGTCCTCCATGCTGTGGGGCCAGAAGGACAGCAAGGACCTGGTGCCCTGACACCATGCCCCCATGCTGCCCATCTCTTCCTGTTTCCCACAGCTGGAGGTCCTCACCAACCTGGCCAATGAGACCAACATCTCCACCATCCTGCGGGAGTTCCAGGTATGCCATGGCCATACTGAGGCCACCAGGATGCCATCCTGGCATGGCTCTAGGTGCCAAAACATCACCATGGAGGGAATGGAGGACAGCCCCACCAGGAGAAGTGGGCTGAGGCCATGCCAACCCTACGGGTGGCTCCAAAGATCCCCAACATGTGCCCATCACGTGGGGGGATGCCCAGCACTGGCATGTGAGTGACATATCATGTGTCCCCCCCATGCCTGCACAGACCTACATCCGCAGCATGGACAAGGACTTTGTGGCGGCCACCATCCAAGCCATTGGGCGCTGTGCCACCAACATTGGAAAGGTGCGGGACACCTGCCTCAACGGCCTAGTCCAGCTCCTCTCCAACCGGGACGGTGAGCACTCATGGTGGAGGCAAAACGGGGGCTCCATCATGCTTGGGGCAGGACCCTGCTGAGGATGGGTCTCTGCCCACAGAGCTGGTGGTGGCTGAATCAGTGGTAGTCATCAAAAAGCTGCTGCAGATGCAGCCAGCCCAGCATAGTGAGATCATCAAGCACATGGCCAAGCTCACTGACAACATCCAGGTAGGTCAGGGCATTGGGTGGCCTCTGGGAGCGGGGGGTGGCAACAGTGCCACATGCCTGGGGGTGTCCTGCAGGTGCCGATGGCACGGGCCAGCATCTTGTGGCTTATCGGCGAGTACTGCGAGCACGTGCCCAAGATCGCGCCTGATGTGCTACGCAAGATGGCCAAGTCCTTCACCAATGAAGAGGACATCGTCAAGCTGCAGGTCATCAACCTGGCGGCTAAGCTCTACCTGACCAACTCTAAGCAGGTACCAGGGATGCAGCCCCACTGCATGCCTCAGTTTCCCCACTGGGGAAGGAGTCGCTGGCCTTGAGTGTGTCCCCTGATGCAGAGCAAGCTGCTGACCCAGTACGTCCTCAACTTGGCCAAGTACGACCAGAATTATGACATCCGCGACCGAGCCCGCTTCATCCGCCAGCTCATTGTGCCCACTGAGAAGAGCGGGGCCCTCAACAAGTACGCCAAGAAGCTCTTCCTGGCCCAAAAACCTGCTCCTATCTTGGAGTCCTCCTTCAAAGGTACCCACCCCTGGTCACAGGGCATGGGGACACAGCGTGAGCTGTCACCACAGTGCTGCATGGCTGTCCCCGAGCTGCTGCCACCTCCTTTCACCTCACTGTAGATCGGGACCATTTCCAACTGGGCTCCCTGTCCCATCTCCTCAATGCCAAGGCTGTGGGCTACCAGGAGTTGCCTGACTGGCCAGATGAGGCTCCTGACCCCTCCGTGAGGAATGTGGAGGTGTGTGGAGCACCCTGGCGTGCATGGGGGGGGGCGGCAAAGAGGGGGGGCACTGTCTGAAGTTCTCGGGAGAGCCCCAGAAGGTGCCCAGGTGCTGCTCCCAGGTGCTGCTCAGCTGCTCCGTGGTGCCCACACACCCGCCGGGGGACAGGAGGAGGGCAAGGGCTGCTGTTTGGGTCCCCCACCCATGGGAGATGGCCCTTCTCCACCAACCCTGTGCCAGCAGGTTCCTGAGTGGACCAAGTGCACCAGCCGGGAGAAGAGGAAGGAGAAGGTGGAGAAACCTTTCTACTCTGACTCAGAGGGAGAGTCAGGGCCCACGGAGTCAGCAGACAGTGGTAAGGACCCAGGAGCATGGCACAGCATGGGGCAGGGGCCACTGTGGTGGGGCATCGGGCAGGGGTCACTGTGGCAGGGACATCAGGCAGGTGCCACCATGGTGGGGCATGGGACAAGTGCCATGGTGGGGCACTGCAGTGGGGTCACCCCATCAGGGTGGGGATGTGGCAGGGGAATGTGAGGAGGCAGTGGGAGGGAAGCAGGGATATGCTGGGGGTTGTGGGGATACAGTGAGATGCAGCAGGAAGATGTGGGGATGCAGTGGAGGGATGCAGGGTTACAGTGGAACGATATGGAGATGCAGCAAGATGCAGTGGGAGGCAGCAGAGAGTGCTGGGATGCAGAGGGATGCATAGGAGGATGTGGGGATGTAGCAGGAGGATGCAGAGATGCAGTGGGAGGGTGCAGGGATGCGGGAGGATGCAGAGATGCAGCAGGATGCAGAGGGGGCAGTAGGGGGATGTGGAGATGCAGTGGAGATGTAGTAGGAGGATCCAGAGATGCAGTGAGATGCAGTGCAGGGGATGAAGGGATGCAGTAGGACACAGGGATGCAAGGATGCAGTGGAGATGCAGCAGTGGGTGTGGGGACACAGTGGGAGGATGGGGGATGCAGTGGGGCATGGGGGATGAAGTGGGAGGATGAGGGGGTGCAGTGGGAGGATGAGGGGGTGCAGTGGAAGGATGGGGGGGTGCAGTCATATGCAGCAGGGGCAGTGGGGACATGGGGGGAGGCAGCAGCAGGGCTGAGCCATGCCCCCACAGAGCCCGAGTCCTCCAGCGAGGAGAGCGGCAGCAGTAGCAGCTCCGGGAGCTCCAGCTCCAGCAGTGAGGAGGAGGAGGAAGGCAGCGGGGAGCAGTCAGAGGAAAAGGAAGAGGAGGAAAAAAGGACAAAGAGGAAGGAGAAGGAAGGATCCCGGAAGGCAGCCCCGGGGAGTGTGGCCAGGTACCTCCTGGGAAAGCGGGATGCCTCGGCCAAACCCCCCTGCGTCCCCGCCTTGAGCCGGACTCTTCCCACAGCGAGGAGGAGGAGGGGGCAAGGAAGGCCAAGCGGCAGGTGTCGCAGGGGAGGAAGAGCCACACTGAGACCTCATCAGAGGAGGCCAGTGCCTCTGAGAGCAGCTCCTCGGGCTCCGACTCAGGCTCCGAAGGAGATGCCAAGCAGATGAAGGCGGTGAGGGCTGGGCTGGGCTGGGCTGGGCTGGGCAGCAGTGGGGGACCCCCACACCTGCCAGTCACACTGCCCCATCTCTGTCCCCTCACAGCCCCTCAGCAGCAGGGCCAGCCCCAAGGAGATCTCCCTGCTCGACCTGGATGACTGTGAGTGGCTGCCCGGGGCACGTGGGATGGCTGTCACAATGGCACTAGGGAAACTGAGGCATGGACACCCTCCCGGTGGGGCCAGGGTCCCACAGGTCCTTCAGGGGCTGCTGAGCTGGGACAGGGGCCAGTGGGGTGAACAGTCCTTGTCCCTAGAAGGACAAGGTGGCTGTGCCAGCAAGGCAGTCCCTGTTGGGGCTGTCCCCATGGAGCTGTCTCCATGAGGCTATGCCAGTGGATCTGTCCTCATGGGACTATGCCACTAGGGCTGTCCCCCACAGGGCTGTCCCAACAGGACTGTCCCCACAGAGCTATGCCCCATGGGGCTGTGGCTCACCAAAGCTTTGTTAACCCTTTCTTCCCCCAACCCCCGCAGTCACCCCCTCTCCTCCTCAGCCCGTCCCCTCCAGCAGCATCGTCTCCACCAGCCTGGTGACTGACCTGGAGGGCCTCACACTCACCGACACCTCCCTGGCACCCACTGTAAGTGTCCCCAGCATCCTTCCCAGGGGGCCCCCAGGATCCCTGCCACCTGTGGGGGCCACAAGGAGTGGGTCAGCAGCTGACACTGATCCCTGGGTCCCTGGCAGCTGCTGAGCCCAGCGTTCAGCACCGTGAGGACCTACGAGCTGCTGCACCGCATGGCAGGAGAGGGGCTCTCGGTCGAGTACTGCTTCAGCCGCCGACCCTTCCCCGGGGACCCCCACATGGTGGCCGTCCAGATCCAGATCTCCAACAACACCGATGCCGAGGTGAAGAGCCTGCGGGTCAGCGAGCCCAAGCCACTGTCTGGCATGAGGATCCAGGAGTTCCCCGAGATTGGTACAGAACGGCATGGCATGGCCACAATGCTGCAGGAGGGATGGGGACAGCGGGTGGCTGGTGGAGGGACATGGTGGCAGCCCTGCTGTTTCAGAGTGCCTGGCCCCCGGCGACACAGCCAGCGTGGTGATGGGCATCGACTTCTGTGACTCCACCCAAGCAGCCAACTTCCAGCTGTGGTGAGCACCCAGCACCGGGCAGGAAGGGATGAGTGTCCCAGGGGATGGAACAATGTGGGGTGCTCCAGGGAAGGGGTACAGCAGGGCAGGGCACTGGTGCTCCAGGGGATGGGGGAAATGGGATGGCCACCAACGTCCCTCCAGGTGACATGGAGCAGCCAGGGGACAGGAGACAGCTAGAGAGTGTATGGGGTGCCACAGGGGACAACAAGACACGGCATGGGGTGCTCCAGGGATTGGGGACAGTTCGACAGGCACCAACATCCTTCCAGGGACTGGAGGGACAGCAGGGATAGTAAGACAAGGTCCCTCTGGGGGGTAGGGGACAGCAGGATGGACACCACGGTCCTTTCAGGGGAGGGGTGACACTGGGATAGGCATGGGGTAGTTGGGGGATGTCCCTGCAGGGGACAAGGAGGCAAAAATAGTCCCAGATTCAGTTTGAACAGGTTCCCGCTATTCCCGAGGCCTTTTGTGCCTGTTTCCTTCCAGCCACCCCTTGCCCAGGGCATGAATGGGAAGCAGGACCCAAGGTGCAGGGGCACATTTTGAGCATATGCCCCCCTCACCCACCTGTCTCCCCAGCACCCACACGCGCCACTTCTACGTCTCCATCCAGCCGCCCGTGGGGGAGCTCATGGCCCCTGTCTTCATGAGCGAGAATGAGTTCAAGAAGGAGCAGGGTGAGTGGGGGATGGGGACGGGGACACACCGCCCCAGCACCAGCACTCACCCCCCCATTTTGTCCCCTCTGCCGCCCCCACTGTGGCCCTAGAGCACCTCACGCGGCCGGGCGAGGGTAAGTGGCCACTTGGCAGGCCCCTAGACTAGCTCCGTTTCCCTTGTCCCCCTCCTGTGGGCTGGGGTGATCACCCTGGCACCAGGGTGGCCCCACCAGGTCCCTGTGGAGGGCTTGTGCCACCCCTCGCATTCCCACAGTGTGTCCAGTGAGTGACAGGGACAGCCTGGCCCCATGTCCCCATGCTTCTGGAGCAGCAGCAGCCTCCCCACCCAGGCCCCCAGATGGGGGTCTGCACTGAGCGATGCTGGGTTCTCAGTGCCCTGCAGCACCCAGCCCCACTGCTGCTGGTGACTGGAGGAGCCCGTACCCAGGGACATCGTTGCTGCCATCACACAGGGATGTGGGAACAAGCCCAGGAAGGGTCATTGAGGGTTTTCTCAAATCCATCTCTGCCAGGCTGGAGAGAAGCAAATGGGGCAGCCAGATTGGGATGTTGCAGGGGAGGTGGCTGGAGGGGCTTGGTTTGGGGACGGCAAAATAGGGCCTGGCCACTGGCCACTGGGTGTGTGGCCAGAGATGGGCAGGTGCCTCTGCTGCCCGCTCCAGGGAAGCTGATGGGCATGAGTGAGATCACGGAGAAGCTGATGCTGTCCGAGAAATGCCGGAGTGACCACACCATTGTCCAGCAAGTGACCTCGGCCGCCAACGTGGGCCGCATACCCTGCGGTGCTGACAACGAGTACAGGTAGCTGGATCCCCACACCAGGACTAGGAAGGCACTGTCACCTCTCCAGTCCAACCAAAATCACAACAGGGACATTCAGGGCTTCCTTTAGGACAAGGGGCCTGCATGAACCCACACATGACAGTGGCCATGGGTGGCACAGACCTCCCTGGTCCCCACTAGAGGACGGGATGGTGACAGCACACCCTGAAGCCCTGTATTTACCACCGGGCAGGTTTGCAGCCAAGACAGTGACGAGTGGGAGCCTGGTCCTCATCACCCTGGAGCGACGGCAGGGTGCCACGGCCCAGCTAACCATCAACAGTGAGAAGATGGTTATCGGCACCATGCTGGTGAAGGACATCGTCCAGGCCCTGGCACAGTGATGGCTGGGGCCTGCTGTGCCCACAGCCATGCCCTCCCACCCCTTCTGCCCCACACTGCTCCCCTAAATGCTCCCTGCCCTGATTTCTGTTCCCTACCTTGATCCCTGGAGGGGCAGCAAGCAGCAGCCCTCAGACCAGCTTCACTGCTGGAAGGAAGGAGCAGGACAGGGCAGACAGGACACAGGATGATGTTCTGCTTAGAGGGGCTGCAGCAGCTCCAGCTCCCAGCCCTTCACCACCCTCTCTCAGTGTAACCCCTATTTATTATGGCCAGGATCTCCCAATAAAGCACTTCTCAAACCCGCTCTCTTCTCCTACCCTGCTCTGTGTGCACAGCCCCAAATGTCCCCACACACCAGGCTCTGCCAGCCTCCCCAGGCGAGCAACAGGGGACATTGGGAGATGAGCTATTCCTTAGACAACTGGGGACACACGAGTCCCCTGGGGATTGCACTGCTTGAATGGGGTGGCTTCTGTCTCTTGGAAGAAACCTGGCACCAACATGCAGGGTTGGGGTAGACCCCTCTGGGACTCAGTGCAGGGCAGAACGTGCTTGGTCCCAACCATGGATCTGAGGAGTTCTGGGAGGTTTCCAGCTATTTATTCAAAGCAGAATTGCTCGTGCTTTGACCGCAGAAGTACCTGCGACATCAGGGCTGGCTCTGTTCTGCAGTGTCACTGGAGGGATTCCTGGGGCTGGCTCCTAGAGGCTTTCATCTTCAAACTGAGGAAGGGAAAAAAAGGAAATGTGACTCTATCAAGATCTCTCCTCCCAGCAAATTGGGTGGGATATAAAAGAGCCATTGCTCTCCCTTTCCAAAGCTGCAGCCTAGCAGGGAGCCAGGCCCAGCACTGGAGCAAGAGGATGAGCAAAGGACACACAAGAAGGCCCGAACCCCAAACTGCCTCGACTCCAATCCCTTCTGCTGCTGCAAAAAGGGTGAGGGGTTTCCTGCTTTTTCCAGCATGTGGGTAGGGAACAGGATAAAATAACCTTTTATTTGGCAGGACACAAAACACTGGCCAGAGCAGCAGCACCACCATCCACTGGGTGTCAAACACTTGTTCCCACATGGAAAAGCCCATTTCCACAATTGGGGCTCAGCTGAAGCTGGGAGCTGGCGACACCATCACCACCCCATTCCTCTTGGGGGTGATGACAGTTTTAATCCCCTGGGAACCTCCTTTCCCTTGCAGGGGGCACAACGAGCACCACAGCCTGTGTGCGCAGCTCTGCCCTGGCTGAGACACGCCCTGGGATGCTGCAGCAGCCGCCGGGCGTCGTCAGGAGAGTGAGCGACAGCTCCTCAGTGCGGGAACAGCCGCGCGCCCGCCGCGGTGCACGCCGGGATAGGGGCGGGCTGGTGGAGGGGTGGAGCGCGGCCACGAGGCGCACGGGGGGCAGTGCGCATGCGCAGCAACCCTTTCCCTCAGCGTGACCCCCCGGCCTGTCCACACACACCCCCTCCCTGACCCCATAAAAGCCGTCGGGGCCGGGCAAAGCAGCCCCGCTGCCCTCGCTTCCCTTCTCTCCGAGACCTGTTGGCCCTGCAGCGCCGTCCATGGCGTTCCCGCCGGTGAGGGGATGGGATGGGGTGGGGTAAGGAGGAGTGGGAAGCGGGCGGAACACATGCCGGCACTCCTGGTGCCTCATGGAGCCCAAGCAGAGGGCGGCACTTTTAAGGCCGACCCCGTCACGTGGTTTCACACGTTGTTAGCGCGAGGGAGGGGAGGGGACAGCGGCGTTGAGGTGATTTCCCGCCCTTTTCCCAGAGCGATTGCTCTGTTCCTCTGGGACCGACTCGGGGGTGAGGAGCGGGTGCCTGGGTGGGAGTTTAGCCCCCTCTGGGCTCCCTCACCCCCGAGTCTTGCTGCCTTCAGAGCTGAAGCCATTACTTCATTATTCCCCAGCTAAAACCAATTAATGTTCATTGCAGCTGCTTTCCTGATAGACTTAACTATGTGTGGCACCTGGAGCTCTTTTGTGAGGAGTTTCAAGATCCTGTTACTTTTCTGTGGCTTCTCCCGACTGGAACAATCTTCCTTGAACCAATTAAGCCCCTTTTTCTGCTTCAATAATGTGCTGAAACAGGCAGCTGTGATACCACTTGTTTCTAAAGCTGCTTGGGTAATAGCTTCAAAGCATCTTATTCCCCCAAAATAGGTGCTTCCACAGGGAAACTTCTTTAAAGGTAATTTTGGCAAATTTGGTGGTCTTCTGGAGTGGTCCCATGTAAAATAATACTGTAAAAAATCCTTCCAGTTCTGGTTCTAGCCAGGTGCTTTCAAAACCCTCTCCACATGGAGTAAACCCTGGGAGAGCTGCTTGAGCTCAGCCTTGCTGATGGTGGGAGCTGACACAGCCCAGCCTAACCCTGTCTGGGGTGAGCTGGGTGGGTGAGCTAGTTGCTTTGTGAGCAGTGTTGCCTCATAGGAAGAGTTACACCAGCATTATGCTTTTTATTGGTGTAGTTGACTTTAGCTTGGGAAGCAAAATATACCAGGGGAAAAAATTACTTTTACAGTTGTTTTTTATCAAAGTATGGTGCCATCTTGGCTTGTGTATGTTGAGACTGACATTTTAACATTTAACAGCGTCTTAAATTTTGTCTCAGGATTCAAGGTCCTCTTGGCTGTAGTTACAGTATTGAGAATCCCTTTGGGCATCAGCATGGTGGTGCCCCATTGGGATTTCTGTGAAAGACATAAAAAAACAAAGGCTGAACTGTAGGTGAGGTGGGTGAGCCTTGGCTGCTCCAGAGCATCCCCAAGAGCTAATGCACATCTTGGCCATACTGGCAGCTGAGCTGTATTTAATGACTTCCCTAAGGATTAGGATATCCTATTTCCATGCCAGTGCTGTTGTGATGCTGCAGGCTCTGCCTAGCCCTGGGATTTCATTATCTGTAGGTTTCCTACAGGTGTATCAGCCTCAGGGCTGTGGAGGTGCCTTTGTTTCCACTTACCCTGGACATCTTTGGTGGCTTTTGCTGCACAGGCATACATTGTCCCACCATCAGAGCTGCTGCAGGTTGTGTGTGTGTCTCTGGAGTGGGACCTCCTGCAGCTGCCTGCTGCAGCTGTGGGCTTTGATGGGATGGGAACTCCAGACACCTGACAGCTGCTATGCTTCAGCTGCTGGCTTGTCCCTGCAGGGCCAGCAAACAAGAGCTCTCGGCCATGTTGGTAAGGCTCATTGGTTGTCTTTCTGTTACTCAGAGTGGAAACTCCTTCTCCCTATTTCAAATCAAGCCTGGCATTCACTTTCTCACTCTAGTGTATTCTTTTTGGAGTGCTCGAGATGTCTGGAGCCTTACAGTGCTCTCCTTGAGACCTCAGAGTGCCCTGGGGACACATCTTAATGCTTGGACATGGGTTCTTGGCTAAGGGTTTAGCTGAGGAAAGATATGATGGACTGTGCTCCTGTCTGAGGTTCACCTTGCTCTGTCTTTGTGTGTGATGCTGCTTGGGTCTGTGTTCCAGATCAGCACCATGACTTAACCTAAAGCCTCCAAATAATTTGCTCTGTGGCACTGCAGGGAACCTGAATTGCCATTTTGTTTGTGATCTAGGAACATCCCTAGAAACTCCCAGCTCCAAAATGGAGACTGGGTGTCTTACCAGGTGTCAGGAAGCAGTGTTTGTCTCCTGATGACTTTAACTGACCTGTCAACTGGATCACACTTTATTTTCCACTTGTTCATCTGCTGGCCGTGCTGATAAAATGTCCCCTCCTCTGGGCCGGGGCTGTGCATGGGAGCAGGCTGAAAGCAGTCATTGTTGTGTCACTGGATATCCCTGGTGTTGAGCACAACGTGCTGGGTCGCTGCTGGGCCTGTGGAAGGAGGACCCACGGGTGCTCCTGCAGCAGGTGCAAGCTCCTGGGCTGTGGTTGCTGCTGTGAGGAGGAATTCTAGGCAAACCTGGGCAGGCAGCATGTGTTAACTATTGCAAAATCCTTCGAGATGGAGCATTGAAAGCTAGTCTTAGCTGAGCTCAAGAGTGCTTCTTGGCTTGGGGTGGGTGAGTGGAGCAGGTTCTGGACAGCCTCGGGCGTGATGTTTCCCTGCGCTTTGGTTTTTAACTGTTGAGACTAAAGGATGTGGGCGTGTTCTCCAGCTACATGTTTGCTGCCTCTTTCCACCGGACGGACTCTCTAGGCTGCAGGATGGTTCGGCCCTGCCTGCTTTGAAGACCTGCAGAGCACTTTTCAAAGGAGTATCTCGGATTTAGGGAGGAGGCTGAGCTTTACCAGGAGAAGACAGGGAGACATGAGCCACTTTCTACAAGGGGTTGGATGCCAGCTCCTGTGTGGTTGTTTGCAGTATTTCTAGGATCTCCTTGACAGTCTTAAGGTTAAAAGCGCGGTAAGTGGAAGGAATTTTTATGGGAATGCTTGGCCGTACTCTCACTGCCTTCAGTGCTTGCTTGCAGCAGGATTGGTGCTGCCAGCTGTGGGAAGCATCAGATGCTAATTGAGCAGGAACAGGTCAGGCGTTTGGTTTGCTGCTCGGGTTTATTTTTGTCTTGCTAGCAGACTCCCAGGGAAAAGCTTTGCCTCCTGCTGTAAGTGGTTCTTTAGTGGTAACAGAAGCAGAATGTGGAGTTTCACACTTGTGCCAAAGCAGCCCGGTACGGCATTTCCTTTTATTAAAGATGACTTTCTTTATAAACGGAGCTTCTGTGCTCTTCTGATGCTTTTTATAAAGACGACTTAAAGCTTGCTCTGCCTGTTTCCTCTCACCTGAAGCTCGTTGTGAGCCCTACCTGGTTTACTCTTGGCTTGTAAATACTCATTGTCTGCGGAGTCCCAGGACTTCATCTGGGGGTGGGCTGAGCCTTTCCATGGACCAAGATCCCGGCGCCCAGTGCAGAATGGATGTTAATAGCCTTAAACGGGCTGAAATCCTGAATCAATTGTTCAGGTCCTGCCTGGAGGCATCGTCTGAGTTGACTATTTAGTAGTTTATTCCTGCTGCTTCCGACCGGGTTTTCTTTGCTTTTTAGCTAAATGGGAGTGGGTGTGTGGAGAAAACTATTAGCTCACGCGTTACGGCGACAAAACTGCTCTTATCAACAGGGTTGGGAGGGGGGGAAAATGCAAGTCCCATACTTGGGCTGAGACAAAGCTTTCCTGTCCCTGTGAAACTCGGTTTAGAGCTGCCGGCTGCCACAGGCCGCGTGTTGGAAAGTTCAGAGCGGTATCGTTTGAAAATAAAACCAGCTTGGCGCTTCGGGCTTGCTAGTGGGTGAAGCAGGGGGGAGAAATGTGGAAGAAGTCGGGCCAAAAACTCTTGCAGGAACGTATCCAAAAGGGAGATGTATGAACTGTCTCATGGACAAGGACGAATGGCCCCATTTAGAGCTAGAGGCTTCTGTGTGTCTTGGAGTAGCAGAGGCTTGGTTGCTTCCTCGCTGCAATTCCATTCTTGTGAGTTTGGCTCTTAACTCGATTTGCTTAATGGTAAGAATTCTGCTCCGGAGGCCAGGACTGGCGAGGTTGTGCCTTCCTGCTCTTCTCTTAATGTGTGTTTTAGTTGATAGCGATACCGTTCAGGAGCAGAGTTATGCTGTAGTGGCTTTTGGGTGGCAGGAAGACTTGCCCTGGGTCCAAAAATACTGGTTAGAGATTAAGTTTATCAGCTTCTAGATTGGCAGAGGCTTGGATGTTGGGCAGCTGCACCGTAACAACCCGAGGAGCAAAAGTGGCTTGTAAGCAAGAGCCAGAGGAAGCAGCTGCTCTTGCTGTTTCTCTGGACCAGCACCAGGAAGCAGGAGGGGTTTGCTTTTTTTCGTGCAGCAGCAGCTTTACAAGAGCTTTGGCTTGTGTAGGATGGTTCCAAAATCTTGATGCTGTTAGATTGGTGCCTGTGGAGGGTCATGCTAAAGCAGAGCTGGTTTGGGGATAACCTACCTTTGTGGTCAGGAGCTGCTACTTAAAGGGAAGGTCAGGATTTGGTTTCCTGCCTCGCCAAGGATTTGGCCTCTCTGCCTCACCTCAGGATCTGGGGCTGTTTCATTAGCTGGGAAGACATGTTTTCTCTGCAAGCCTGTTTGCTGAAGCAGTTGTGTGGCTGCTGACTTCGGCTGTTCCAAGATGTTGTTCAGAGCTCCCAAACATGGGTGGTGAAATGAGCCTTGCTCCTGCTGTGGCAGGAGGAGCTGCTGCCGCTTCTCATGGTGGCTGCCTTGGCTATGTGTCTCCCTTGTCCCCTAGTGTCAGGAAGCTGATTCTGAGGAGAAGGCACATGCCCCTGTCAACCAGCTTTCTGCTTCAGTGACATGATGTGCTGGAGGGAAGTCAGCAGAGAGCTCATGTTAGTGACCACACTAGTCTGGGTGCTGTTGCTCTTAGTCTAGAGTTCCATCCCAGCCATGGTGAGCTGTTACCTCTTTGTGACTGGGATGGTCCTGGTCTGATGTGCTGTGCTGACAAATTGCTGACCCGTTTGCTTAACTTTCTTTAATGCCAAAATTTGTACTTGAGTGTTGCTAAGGCCTGGAGTTAAAGCTAATATGAGTGTTGGAGGCAGTCCAGAGTTTCCACACTGTGTTGAAAGCTGGGTGGTAAGTACTAGCCTGCTTGATGATAATGCTTGTTCTTTTTATCAGAAAGAAGATACTGGGAGAAGCATAAAGGACTGCTGGGATAGCCCAGATGCCCCTGCGCTGTCTACCTGCAGCAATGCAGACATATTCCGCCGAATAAATGCCATGTTGGACAACTCTTTGGATTTCAGTGGAGTCTGCACCACGCCCGTCACAAAAAGCAAACGTGACATCCTGCCAGGTGATGTTTGGCTGGGTTTGGGGCACACTTGAGGGGCTGGGCTGGAGGAATGGGGGAGTTGCCTGGTGGGACCTAGCATGTGCTTGTGAGCAGAGAGCTGCTTGGAGTCAGGGTTTTGTTACTGGAGGGCTTCATTTGCGTGCCTGAAATGGATAACCCCAGTGTTCCCTGGCAGTGTAGAGGTGCTGGGAAGTTTGGCTTATGCTCCCTGTTACGCTCTTGATCATCGTGTGGGCAGGACATGAGCTCTATCTGCCTAACCTGCCAACTTCTGGTGTAGATAATTCCAGCAGACTCCTTGACAGTCTGCCTCTCCTGGAGGCAGGATTAACCTGTTCGTGGTTCGTTTGGCTGATTTGCTGCATGAATTAAAAATATAAGAGTTTTGAATAAATGCTTGCTACAGGTCAGTGGATCAAGTATTTGAGAGCACACCAAAGCAGTCTGTGTAGGTGAAGACTGTCTTGCAAAGCAAGCTTGGGATTATGAAATCAGTGCTGCAAGTTCTGCTTCCTTCAGGCTGAGGACTGGGCAGATTCTTCTGTCTTGCACTTGATCTGCCTCAAAACAGAAGGCTCAGTGCCAAAGCAAAGAGTGTTGGGTCCAACCTTATTTTTATGTAAGTGAAGGACATGCTTTTGTCCCTCTACAGTAGGCAAGATCTGCTGGTAAATGTACCTGCCCAGTTACCTGATGTTCCTCTTGCCAGTGTACTTCTGTGCAGCAGCATCTGTGCCAAGGATTTGGACAGTTGGAAGAGATTGCTGTTGCTCCTCCAGCCTCTGAATTAAAGGTTCAATAAACACTTTGGCCGTTATTGGAAACAAACTGACCCCCTGGACTTATCCCAAAACAAAAAGGGGGAAATAAAAGGAAAAACCTCTCCAGCTGGTGACCTTGCAGGCTGCTGTAGGCAGCTTTCTTTGCAGTCACTAGGAGACAGGATTGTCTTGTGCTCATGGATAAGCTGATGAGTTTTAATCAAATGAGTGTAAAAAAAAAAGCTGCAAACAGGTGTCTGGGCATCCTGTGGGGCTGTTTGAAGCTTGTGCAGCACAACTTTGTTCTGGACTAGCTACATGACTGCTACCAGATGACTTCCAGTGCAGCTTAATCTCCCGGGTATTTGAAGGGCTTAGCACTGTGGACCAGGGGCTGATCTGGCCATGTGATCCTGTGCTGGCGCTGCAGAAATACCAGAGGAAGGGAATTGTTCGCTTGGAGGTATGGATCTATGGCCAGCGTTGCTTGAAACGTGCCTAGTAAAGCAGTATTGGAGGATATGCTGGCTACTCCTGAGCAGTTGCATAGTGAATATTAACTAATTCAGGTCAGTGGTGTGGTTAGTGGTGCATTTTGAGAGAGTTGCTGTTGTACTGAGCTGCTTAGACACTTTGTCCCTTGGCGTGGTGGTAGTGTTGTATCTGATCTTGATGCACTAAGAGCAGAAGGGAGACTTAAGTATTTTCCTTGTTCTTCTTACAGTGAGTTCATGAAAGAGTTGTTTCTGGCTTCTGTGTTGAAATCTTAGCTTTAGTCCTTCGTATTCAGTTTATAAATTAGAATGGGAATGTTTCCTAAATGAGTTTTGGCTTACTTGCTAAAGTTAACCTAGTTGATGGAAGAACTATCTCTGCCCACTAGAACACATTCATCCCATAAAGATGCAGGTTAGTTCTGGTTTTAGGTCTGAGCTTAGAGCTGGCACATCAATTTCAGTTTGCAGTACTGTCTTCTGGACTTCTAAAGCTCTTCTCTGAGAGATGGGGTATTCACCTGACAATTAAATGAACCAGCTTGCTGACCTGCCTGCACATCTCTGCTTGGTTGGTCACTTACTGGGGTATTTCTTCTGGTATGGAGCTGCTGAGAGGTGGTGCCTTGATTGGAGACTGGATGAATGTTAAACTATGCTATGTTAAACTTCTTGTTTGTCTGTTACCAAGTAACTTCTATGGAAGAGCTCTTGTCCTACAAGTATGGTGGGACTTCAAGTAAAAAAGGGAGGCTTCCTCTAGCAAACACTTTTTGCTGCAGGGCAACCAACGTTGTGCTTTTTGGGACATTCTAAGCAGCTTTTCTTGTTCCTGACGTAGCAGTTGAGGCCAATCTCAACTGGCTGCTGGCACAGCCACTTGTGAGGTGTGGGGGCCCTGCTCAGCACGGGGTAACCTGCAGGAGGCTTTTAGCATATATCAAACCCCTTGTGCAGTGGCACAAACACTCAGGATGGAAAGAGGCTTGTTCACTTCCCAAAGGATGCTGGGCACTGAGCTGGGACTAGAAAGTGGCTGCCTTGGGTGCCCTCTCTGTTCAGGCAAATGGAAACGTGGGATCTTTTTCCGAAGGAGCCTCTGGGCTGTGCAGGGGGCTGATACAAAGCACAGCCCGAGCTCCTCCAGCCAGGGCAGCAGTTACCAGCCGTAAAGATGTGGATGAGTCAGCATGTGCCAGTGCATTGGCACTTGAGAGTTATTAGTCTGCATGTGGTCCCAACCTTGCTTTGTTGGTGTCAGTCAGGACCTCTTGGCAGGTAAGAAGGGCCTGAGAGCAGCAATTCTTCACGCTTCCTTCTCTGGATCAGAACAGGGCATGAGCTGCTCCTGTTGTTTAATGTGTTGCTAATGAGCATCTTCTCCATGAAAAAGCTCAGGCTGTGAGGATGTGAATCCTAGGACAGCTATGATCCACAAATGGGGAGGTGCTTCAGCCCTTTGACCTGGCCTAGGTTGTGGCAGTCTCTTGCAGAAATTCAGACCTCAGGCTGTAAGGCTGAGCACCTGGTTGCTAAAATTCAGAATATAATGCTGCTAACTGCCTGGTGGCTTAAAGCCTGAAGCAGGCTGGTGGAACTGCTTGCCATGCCTTTGGGTGAAGAAGACAATGCTCTGTGGTATCAGTCTTGCCTCCAGTGAGCCTGGCTTCTGGGTAGGTGACCAACAGAGCAGAGACCCTCTTAATCTCATGTGGTGTCTTGGCACTGCTACAAGATATTTGCTTCTGAAAAATTAATGAGCCTCCAGGAGCTTTTACTTGGTGCTGGAACAACTTGTGTATGATCATGAAACTCATAGCTTGGGCAGTCTTAATGAGCCTGGAGATCCATCCTGCATGTAGTAGCTGTAAGGGGTGAAAGGACTGTCTTTTTACAACTTAAACTCTTCTGCTGAGAGCTTCATGAAGAGATTTTATTCCAGCAGGGGCAATACCTGTACTTTAATCTGTTCATGGTCCTTCAAGCTTTTCAGTTGTCTTCCTCAGGTCACACTAAATTTATCCTGGATTGGACTTGTGTGTAAGAAGCCCCTTTCAGCATTAAGAGGATTACACGTGGTGGAGAAGGGATGGCAGAAGTTCATGACCTTTCACTAATGCTATTGGGGAAACACGTGTGGAGACACCTTCCTGCGTTGTGAGGAGGTGCGCAGCAAGGGGGTGCTGAGAAGAGATCAGCACAGCAGCCGTCTGAGCAATGTGAGGGAACAAGCTTATTCAGCAGTCCTGGCGCTGACACAGTTGGAGAGTTATCCTGATCCTGGCAGAGCTGCGTGGCAGGAGGGACTGCTGCTGGAGATTCAGTTTGCCATACCTAATGTTAAATCTCTGTAGAGATCAGTTTGCAGTGAATGATAATCCTCAATGAACTTAGTAGCCTTGTCACAATGATATGAGTCGCCTGGCCTGGCCACACGGTGGTGGTTCCTTGGGCTTGCTCCAGGAGTTCCCCCAGCGTGGGCTCAGCTCAGCCCAAACTAAAGGGTACAGTGCAGCACTGTGGTGAGAGTTGCAATTGTAGAACCTGTCTGGTAGCTTCTGGGACAGGATTGTGTGGTGCTCCAAAACACCTGCCTTTCAGGCTGACTCAGTCTTCTCTAAGGAAAGGCAGAACTTCCTCAGTGAGGTTGTATAGAGCAGACATTAACCTTTAGTGGTTTTTACTGTGGTGGTGGAGATTGGAGAGAGAATGTGGCCTTGATGGAGGCAGGAGTCGGTATCTTCCACCAGCACACACAGCCTGTCTGTCCTTAAGGAAGTGCTTCACCAGGAATGTGGTTCTCCTCCCAAAATGTAAAGCTGATCTGTATGTTCATCACTGGTCAGAATGAGAATGTGAGTGGAGGCAGCTTAAGGCAGCAGGTGGTTTGTTTGCCAAGCTGGCCCTTGCTGAGTGGAAGGTGCTGCTATCAGATTTATTAAAACAACCTAAACCAAATTTAGAAGTCATCCTGTTCTGTAGGCACAACTTTCAGCTTAGCTCAGAAGAACAGGGAGTAAATCTGTCTTCAGCCTTGGCATGCCCCTTTACTCAGTGGACTGGCTTTAACTGAAGGCAGTGCTGGCTTAAAACAAACAGATTTAAAAGGATTGCAGGTACCCCAATGTCCCAGAGGCATCGATTTCCCTTTCATTAAGCTCTGCTCATTTAACGGAGACAAAGCAGCCATTATTTTGCTGGAAGTTCTCAGTCCATTCTGAGAAGAAATGGGAGATGCTTAAATGACTTCCTGTGGATGGGAGTGGCTTCAGGTGCCAAGTTCAATGTAAAGGCTGTTAGTTGTGGCCCATCAGGTCCTAATGATTCTCAGTGGTTGCTTCCTTTAAGGAAAACTGAAGGACAAATGCAAACTCAGACGAGCTGATGACTAAATTGGTTTCCTGTTTGTTCTCAATTGCAGTCAATTAATGACCTATCACTTGTTTAGCCACCCAAAAAGTCCTCTCTGGTGCTGAAATGTAAACTCCTCTGTGCTTCACTCTCCTGCAGCCATGAGGAGACATGCCAGACAGTGCTCTCGATGCAGCTGACCTGATGTGTGGGGTCTTGGATGAGGGACAAAGTGTTGTAAGATGCAGAGACCCAAAATGTAGCACAGCTGCCTGGAGTGTGGGGTGAACAGCAGCTCACCTGGAGCTGGCAGCTGAGAACCATTCTGCTTACCCCAAATAAATATCCACCTGGTACCCACCTCCAGAATAGTGCAATTCAACACCCATGCTCCAAGAGAGGAGCACACCTACTGCCTTTGGTTTTGGCCTTTGTATTTCAAGTGGCACATCAATAGGTCTTTGCCTACATGAGCCCAATGCTCTTCTGTACTGGAAAGGAGCTCTGGTAAATGGGTTTCTTCATCAGATCTGCAAAGGGCAGCAGATCATGGTGGGCGTTCTTGCAGAGCAGGATCTTGGCCTAGAGCTGTTGCACTCTGCAGTGGCCATAAACTGGATGGTGTTGCGGAAGATCCCGCCTGTTTCCTGACACAATGTGCTTTGTTGTTCAGGTTTTGGTGCAGTAATCCTGGGGCAATCTCTTTTTCCTGGGAGAAACAGGTAGAGCAGCAAGGCTAGTTGCAGTGCCCTCTTAGTTTCTTAGGTAGCTGCTTACCAGCTATTCAAGTGTTTGTGGTTAGGGGAATAAGGCAGACTCCATCTGGCTGTGAAACAGCATGCAACAGCAAATGTCTTTCCACTTGGAGTTCTTCAGATTACAAGGAAGATGTTTAGTTGTGTAGCAGGAAAACCTTTTGTAACCTACTTTAGTTGTGTAGCAGGAAAACCTTTTGTAACTAGTAGGTTTATGGCTAACAAGAACTTTCCTAAGCCCCTGGCGATCCCAGTGTACCTTAGCAATACAATTGGCTCATCCTCTAAAAGCTTTCACTTGAGATTCGCTTGTCTTGTGTGCAAAACATACTTGAGAAGCTTAATTTGAAGGGATGCAATTCCCAGCCTTTACAACTGGTGGTGTAGAAAGGTGTGAAAAGGAAAACACAGCTTCTGTGGTGAACTGCCTTTCCACTTGTCATCTGAAGGCTGCAGAAGTGCTGGCCTTGCCTCTTCTCTGGATTTGAAAGTTCAGCCTTGTGCAGAGCTCTAGAATGCAAGGTTGCTCTGCACAGAAGTGAATCTGGTTCTGTCAGTGAGCAGAGCTTACAGCTGAGTTGGCTTATCCTGCTTGGTACCCTCAGGGGCCTTGTTTGTGGAGAGGCTTCCTCCATGCTCTGCTTCTGCTTGACGTTAGCATGTGGGAGCAAAGGGAGACCTCTCCATGGCTGCAAAGGTGGTAGGAGCAGGATCTAGCTTGTTTGGTTCATGTTTGCTTAACTATTCTCTTGCCCTCCTTCTCTGTATTTTCTCAGTTTTCAAGCTAAAACCCATTTGCTGGATTTTTACCTGGCTTTGCAAGCAGCCTAGGTCTGGAAGGCTCAAACATCTGAATGTGTTTCTGCTGGAATGAAGCATTACCTTTCCAGGCTAAGTCTGCTGGCACCGTGGGATGCTGGTGCCACAGGACAGGGGCTGAGGCACACTGGGCTGTCCCCACACTGTCTTAACCCAGCTGCCACAAACTGCCTGTGGGTTGCAGCTCCTGGTGCCAGTCCTTGCTTGTCTTCTCCACTTAGTCTATGATGTGCTAAATATTTTCCTGTTTCAAATGCCTGGTTGGTGCAGCCACACCACAAACCAGATCAGGGGAATGAGCTAGGCTAAAACTAACTCCCATTGGCTTCCCAGCCCAGCTTCCTGTGTGGAAACTCGTCTGCCTAAACTGGTGTGCGTGGGGAGAGCACTGGGGTGGGGACAAGTGACTGGGGCTGCAGCTTGTGTAAAGCTGTCTGGGCTGGTGGAGCTTAACTGCAGGGTAAGAGCTGAACTGTGTGGAGATGCTCACCTTTAAGAAGCCTTTGAAATGTCTTAAATGTGATGTTAACATTTGAAGTCTGAAAAAGGCAGTTTTCCATCTGGGAAGTGGTGTGGAAAGCTGTCCAGCCTGTGCTGTGCTGCTCCCTGGCTCCAGGGTTCTGGGTAAACAGGAGGATGTTATTCCAGGAGAGCTGTCTGCTCCAGCACCTGCACCAGGAGTGTTTTACTGAGGACTTGCTTCTCTTAATGCTGTTGAAATCAAACCCAACCAGCTCAGGAGGCTGGAGCTCAGTCTCTCCCAGACACTTGGGTATGAGCCCATTGCAGCACAGCTCCCTCTGCCAGATGGTTGGCTTCCAGTGGCAACTCCAGGGAAAAATTCAGGTTGGAAAGACTCATGCTCATTTTTTTGGGGCTTGGAATTGGAAAAGTCTGCAGCGAGGTATTTGGGCTGTGTCAGGTTGCAAAGTGAAATTATTTAATATTTGGTAGACATTTACTTATGAATAACTTGAGGTTATGACTCTTTAGACTGAATTTTTGTAGGAAATTAATTCTTCCTGCTGCAGCATCCTATTAGTTTTGTCTGCCATCAGCAGCTGATTGCTTTGTAACAAATTTCCAGGCTCTGAATTTGAAAATAACTATTCCAGAAATCCATTTAAATTCTATTTTTTAAGTTGGTGTTTGTCCTTGATGACCTGTATCCATCTTTCAGTGTGATTGGGAGTGTTAAAGGGAGAGCAGGCCTGTGCTAGCTATTTGCTTTGGATGGGAAGAGGTCTAATTAAAAAATGCTGGTTATCTAAGCAAATTCTACAGTGTGCTTCAGCAGTTATACCCATAACTGAATTGCAGGGAGTTGGTCTTTAATGTAGATTGAAGTAATCCGAGGGAAACATAGATCCCTCAAACGTGAATCTGATTGGCTTCAATTAAACAAAACAGCTTATTTCCTGAAAAATGTAGATAGCCAGGGGAAAATGTGGCTGGATGCTGCGAAGTCAGTGCTTCCCATCACTGATTAATTTGTTCCCCCTTTTCTGTTTTTCTTCAGTGGTGGGTTTCATGCAAGATGTTGGAAATGTGTGGGATTCAAGTTCTGCTGTCTGTTGATACTCTGTTTGCATCCGTGCTTCCTAGAAGATAAAGCATGGTGGGAATTAATCTTGAAGATGGCATAAAACCTAGCAAGATCCTGGTCCCTAAAGGGAAGGTAGTATCCTACTGCCAGGGATCTGGGCTACAGCAGAGCACTTGTGCATTTTCATAAATGCCAAAATGTTCCATATTCATATGGGCAAGTTATGGTTGCTGTGGGAACTGAGTTGTCTGAGCAATGTGCCTTTATCCTCTCCTCCCTTCAGCTGCCTTAGGAATGTTTTTAGGGCCTGTCCAAAACAAGCCATCTGAAAACTATAGTGGGAGAATTAATGCAGTGAAATACCTGGCTGAAGATGCAGCGTGATGCTTTCAGAGGAGTATTTGCTGCTGTTCCAGGTGCTTGGTAGCAATGTGGCTGAATTGGCACTGCAGCTTGTACTGGTTCTACCAGGGGAGCAGGGAAAAACCCTGGTGGGTGCTCTCCGGGTGCAGTGCTGTGGAGGAGGCTGCAGCTGGGGAGGGGGAAGGTGGCACCTTGCCAGCAGGTCTCAACAGGATGGTGGTGCCACAGCCCCCTCACCATGAGCCGGGAATGTTGGTGCTCCCAACATTCTGTGGGGTGAAGCTGCCACCTCTGGTGGTGGCAGTGGCCTGCATCTCATGTGTGGTACCCAGCTGACAGAGGGGCCTTGCCTGGGCTTCGCTGGGTCGCAGGCAAGTGAGTGGCACGGGATGTGGCCGTGGGTGTGGAAAAGGAGGCCAGGCATGCTGTCAGGCTGCCTGGGGTGGCTGGAGCTGCACGTGAGGGATAACGTGACAGGCTGGAGTGACTGCGGCGCCCTGCTGAAGAGCGGCAATGGTGTGTGCGAGGTGTACATCTGATGGCACAGTGGGAGGGTGTGGGGGCAGGGGGAGGAGGAGGAGACAGCTGCTGCTGCTTGGTAGCTGGCTTATAAATGCCCTCTGACTCAGATTTCGGGTAACACAGCCGAGCATCTTGTGGTTTCATCAGCCCCCAGATCCCTGCATTAAACTGGAATTCTCAGACTATGAACCTGCTGCATTTCCTTAGGCTGTTGGCACAGGCTTAAACTGAGGCAAGAATCCGGCGTCTCCTGTACCGTGGGCTTGTGAACACCCCGCAGGGGAGGGGAGGGTTGGGAAAAGGGGGGAGGACCAGGCGGGCAGAAGGTAAACAGGCCATGAAAAATTCCTGATGTGAAATGAGTCCTGCACTCTGGCCGGTCCCCTTATCCCTGTACCAGGGCGATGTGCCCACACGGGCTGGATCCAGGATCACGGGTGTCTTGCTGGGTGGTGGGCGCGGGGGTTGAAGGTTATCCTTGTTACTCAGTGGTAAACAATGCCGAGTCAGGGAGGCACAGTGGCCAAGTTGAACCAAATAGATTATGCTAGCAGAATTGCGAAGCTTTGCATCGGGCTCTAAATTGGAGCCAGCAGCTGGAGCCCATCCAGGACTAAAGTGTTTTTGGGTTTTGTGGGTGGAGGGAGGCGGGGACAGGAGAGCTGGGTAGCACTAAAACTAACTGTCTGCTCTGTGGCTGCTGCTGCTATCATCGTTGCTGGGGGGATTGCTGCCTCAAGCCTGTCGTCTGCCGGTGCCCTGCTTTTGTGCTGCCTGCCTCTCTTGATTTCCTGGAGCTGCACCCTCTCCTCCTGCCTGCCGTCTTGTCTTTCAGGGGAAATCTTACCCTTTCTTCTTACCTTTATTTTGTAAGAGCTGATGCAGTTCTCTTGCATGGCTGAGTGACGTCACTGTCAGCACAGTAAGCATCATCAGCCTGGTCACATGCTGATCCAGTCAGTAATGCAGACGGGATAGGAAGGTGGAGGGGCTGAGGGGGGTGGGGGGCTGGTTTCTGGACATATGGTAGCCCTCCCTTTTGGGGTGCAACTGCTAGTTGCAGAAGCTGTGGCTTCAGAGCAGCACAAGACCTGGCTCAGGGCTTAATGCTTTGGAAAACTCCTTTAAAAAGAAAAAAAAAGCAGCCCTGAACTCTCAAGCTTCTGTTTATTCTCAATCTGAGCAGACTTCCAGGACTCTGAAGAAGCAGTGGCAAGCAGGATGCTTTTCCCCACGTCCACGCAAGAGTCTTCCCGTGGCCTCCCAGACACCAACGATCTGTGCCTTGGCCTGCAGTCCCTCAACCTGACAGGGTGGGACAGACCCTGGAGCACCCAGGACTCTGACGCTGCAGCACAAACCAACCCACAGTCCGGTGAGTCTGCTGACACACGCAGCAACAGTTGTTGGATTCCTTTTATTTTGTGGCCATTTTAAAGTGTTAGCAGAGCCATTGCTTGTGTAATGGGGCGCTGGCAGTCCCTGACAGGGGCTTCTCGACCTCTAATGCTTGTGTAACGTGGCGGGTGAGTTGGGGAGGCTGTGGCTGGTTGTGCCACAGCCCACTCTGCTCTGCTGCCAATTCACTGCAGACAAGAAGTGCCCAGGCTTGTGTTTTGCTCGCTGCTGTAATGTTGGTGGAGAAATAATCTCGCTGAGAGGAGAAATTCTCTCCCTGTGTTGGGAGGGAGTGGGTGGGGGGTGTGGTGTCAGGAGGCTGAACTTCATTCGGCAGCTGGAGAAATCCCTGGTGGCAGGTAGCTCTGCAGGTAGCTCTGCAGGCAGGGAGGGGTGTGCCTGCCTGCGGAGGGGACCCCCTGCCCGACTACAAAAGTCCAGGCAGCACCCCTGGCTCCTGTGCTCCAGCAGCCTTCCCTGCCCAGCTCTGCCTGCAGGTTGTGGTAGGCGCACCAGCACCCAACTAACAACTTCAGCCGGCAGCTTGCAGGCTGGCTGGAAGACTCAGAGGGATCCTTCTTCACTCCCACGTTCAACTAGAAATAGCGAGTGCTCCTGGCAGTGGGCTGGAGATACAGCGGAATGGTTTCTTGTGTTTAACTCTTTTTGGTCCAGCACAAACCTATGTGATTGGCAGGGTGTGGGCTTGCAGCCATGCACTTCTGGCTGGCCTTGCCCTTCCCCCTCAATCCTCTCCAGGCTGGTTTTGCAGCTGGGATTGGATGGGGAGTTTCTAGGGTGCTGGGTGCTTCCCCCAGAGTGGTGGTTAACTCTTCCAGAGGCACCAGCCTTCTCTGTAAAATCACAAGAGGAGAAAGGGGTGTTGTGTGCACAAACTTAATGCATCTCCTCAACTTGGTGACAGGTAAGGGGGTAAAACAGGGAAGAGTTTGTTTTCCCAGCCTTTGTGGGCTGTAAAAAAAAAAACAGTTTCACAAATGGTGGTGTTCATTAAAGTATCAGTCCATGGAAAGATCTAGTGCTTTGGCAGAGTTTGTACAAGTTCAGCCTGGTTGCTACAGAAACTCATCCCTTTATAGCAGCATGCTGCTGCTTTGTTAAAAGGGTAGTGCATCTCTGTGCAGGCTGGGGTGACACAGGAGGCCCCAGGCGTGAAGCTGGTGCTGACAGGAATGTAGATAGCTTCTGGGGTAGCCTGGGCAGTGTGATTTGCCCACATAGATGTTTGGGGGGGCAAGGGGATGCTGTCAACCACCTCTTATATCCAAGGAATGCTGCCCTTTGGATATGGAGAGCTTCTGGGACACAGCCCTGAATGTTGCTGCATGGATTGTATAAAAAAGAGTAAAAATCACTTGTGGGGTAGTGGAGGTTGAAATGACTTTATCAGTACAGCTCACTTGAGCTTCTACATCTCATTTGTGCAAGACTTAGCAGCGTGCAGGCTTGTGGGTGGGCCCTGGCACAGGCACCTAGGGTCTGCTTGCAGTCAGGCTGCAGTACCTTTATGAAGCCTTGCTGTGCTCCAGCAAATGGTCCTGTGGGCTTCCCCTAATGAGCCAAGGAATACACACTCGGGTCTGTCCTCCTTCTGGTGCCAGTTGAAACCTTGAAGGAGGAGGGAGAAATGAAAGTTATTAGCATGTAGTGGCCTGGGCAGGGGCCTTAGAGCTGTGTGTAGGGCCCCGTATGGTTGTTAGCAGACTGTGGGGCACAGAGCCTGTTTTACAGGATCTTTAACGTAAAGAGCACACTTAGAGCAGGCAGCATCCAGGCTGAGGGTTCTGCATGAGGGTTCACAATGGTGCTGCAGACCCAGGGCTGTGGCACACCAGGCGGCTGCTCTGTGCGAATGTCCCAGCCCCATCCGACCTGCTGTTGCTGTCTCCAGTGCTCTCTTGGCCGCCTTCCTACCAGACTGTCTTGGCAGAGGTGTGGAGATCTCTGCAGCGCTCGGGCAGGCGGGCAGGGCTCACGCCAGCCCCTGGCAGGCTTTGCACCTCACAGGCTGGGCAGCGGGACTGCAGGGACTGTGGTGGGGACAGCTCACTGTCAGGGGTGGAGGGGCTTCTGGTTTCAGGAGGGAGATTGATTTGGCAATACTGTGAAGGTGCTCCGGTGACCTCCCTGCTTGTAGAGGCTGTATCTGGTGTCAGGTGGCCCCACTGCCTGCAGTGCATCCTGCTGGAGCTCCTGCCTGCCGCAGAGGCCTGGGAAGAGCGCTAAGAAGGATTCAACCCTGGGCACTGCCCTGGGCTTGGGTGATCTGCACCTGGTTGCTGTTTGTGACAATTTGTGGTGACAGCTCCTAGAAGATGGCACCCAGTACTGTCTGGAGAGGCTTGGGTCCTCACTTCTCGCTCCTGCTATTCCCGTAGGCACATGAGGGTGCATGGCTGGGGTGTCAAACCAGCCCAAATGCTGTGCTGCTTCTAGAGAGAAGCCTCTGGCCTGCAGAGGCTGTGTGCAGGATCTAGGGCTGTGTAGCTGGAGGGTGTTATGGTCTTGAGACCATTTTCTCCCTCTTAATCCCACCTTCAATTCCCAGGTGAGCAGCATCTGGGCCAAGAGGGCTCCTCAGCCTGGGCTGCTGTGCCTCTCCTGCTCCAAGAGCTGTGGGGATGGTGTATGCTGGCTGGAGAAGTGGATGGCTGGTATCTGTGCACAGCTGTTGCAGTGCTTCAGCCTGCCCACACCTCCCACATCTCCAGAGCCTCATCTTTTTCTCCTTCATGAGGGCCCTGGAGTGGCAATGTGGAGCCCCTTGGCAGGGGAGGGAGATCTTGTAGCTCAGGAGCATCTTCTGAAAGACTGAAAAACACTCCAGGTGGCAGAGGAGTCCTTCTCTGTCTGAAAGCTTTACATATTGGAGGAGTCGGCAGATGCTGATGCTTCCAGGTGGCCTAGCTGTGCTGTTGTGGAAAGAGGGACGACGTGGAGGGGATGCTGCTGTGTGTGGGTTGTGCTGGGACATGGGAGGCTGCAGCTGGCCTAGCTTCAAGGGCTAGGGTCTCCACCAGGGTGTCCTGAGAGCAGGTGAGGCTGTGTCATCCTGGGCTGTCTCTAGGGGCCAAGGAGGAACAGTGCTGCCAAGCAGAGCTGTTGTGCCACTGGCACCCAAGCGTTCAGAAGGTTCCAGCAGTGACTCAGCTGTGCAGACCCACAGGGAGGTGGCTGGAAGGGTGGAAATGCAAAAAAAACCCAACAAACAATCAGGCTAAAAATATTGCTGATGTGGTCCCCTGCAGTGCCTGTGCTTGAGTACTGATGAGCTGGGACTTCCTCTCCTGTCCCTGCCAGTGCAGAGCTCTCAGCCTGGGAAGGACCTTTGGCTGCAAACCCTTCTGGTGTCACCTTGTGCTCAGGGTGGTGGCATGGCGCAGCCTGGTGCAGTGGGATCAGATGCCTGCTGGGGCTGTGCTGGAGGAAGCCAGAGAGCAGTGGGGCTGGTTTGTGTACTCTGATTCTGCCTGCACCGCCTTCTTTAGAGGGCTGCTGAACCCCTTGCACAAGGTTATTTGTAAAGTGTTTTCCTTCTGGGTCCAGCAGGGCAACGCACTGAGGGTGTGTGCCTAGCCCTGGGGAGTGTGCCTGATGTGCTGCCTGTCCCTGGAGCGGGTGTCTGGAGAGCTTCTCCGGGAGGCAGCAGCGGCTGCAGCCTTCAGCTGCCTGCATGTAGTGGCTGTAGGGTTGAACTGCTGTCTCATAGCAGGAAAGGCATTGCAAACCCACTGCTGCCACTGGGTCTGCCAGGCTGGAAATACTTCAGCAAGTAGCAGAAACCTGCTCTGGCCTGGGGAGGGGCTTTTGCAGCAAACTGGCCTTGAACCCTTCCAGTCCTGCCATGCCCAGCTGTGTTTCTTGAGGCAGCATGTCCCCTGAGTGGCCTCACAGTAGGCAGATGCTTGTGTGAGACCTTTGAGTTCATCACTCTGCAGAGGCAAGAAGGGGTTAAGAGGCAGTGATGGGACTGCCCTTGATGGTATCCTTTACCTTCACTGCCCTGTTCCTCAAGGAGCACAAGCAAATGGGGCCTTGATCCAATTTTTGCCTAGAGAACGGGTGACAGCAGTATACAAGCAGATCAGTGTGTGGATTTTGGGTCTCCCTGGCTGGTTTTCAGCCTGTGTGCCAGCTGCCTGGTCTGGCTGGTGTGTCCTGCCCTACATTGGGAGGCTGAGGCAACTCTATGTGGGACAGGCAGACTTGCCTGCTGGGAAATCATCCTAAAACTACTCTGTTAACACTAACTTTGTAATGCTAACCTGCAAGGACGTTCTTGGGAAGATCAAGTCTTCTTCCAGAGAGGATGTCTGCCTCTCTAGGGGAGCCTCCCTGAGCAGGTAAGGCTCTTCCTGATGGTGTCAGATGGCCCATCTTACTGTGTCTGCCTCTTTCCTTGCTGTGTGACCCTACAGCTGCTGGTGCAGCAATGGATTTGAGCTTTTTCCTTAGACCTGCTCTGGAGGCTGCAGCTCCTGTCTTCTCTGGAGTGGCTGCTGTTTCATCCTCTAGCCTGCAAGGTTATTGCTCCAGTTACTCTGTTGCTGGGGAAGTGGCCTGTGGTAGGGAAATGCTGCTGGATCTTTCCAGCCCTTGGTTCTCCTGCTTCCCAGTGCGCAGCAACTTCTTTCTGCAGTAAGCTTCAAAGTGCTGGTTATCTGTAGTTCCTTAAACTCTGCTTGACTAGAACTGCAGTCTGTTGTGTGTTGCCTGGCAGATAGCTGAGGCCTCTGTGGTGAGTGCGAGTCACTCTGAAGTCTTCAAGGCAAAACCCTATCTCTGAAGGATGAAAGGAAAGACCTGTTGCACAGAAGGAAGCACGGTTGTCATGGACTCCCAGCCTTTCTTCTCAATAACAGCAGCAGGGACTTGTAAGCTGCTCCCCCTGGATGGGCTGTTGCCAGGCTGTTCTCAGAAATGCTGTGTGTAGTGGCAGGCACCCAAGAGCCCCCCAGGTGAGAGCTGCTCATCAGTCTCTGGGTGGTGGTTGTTAATGAGTACAACAAGGCGGGTGCTGCCCTTCCTCGAGCCGCTGGTTTTGGCTGTGGAGCTTTAGGAAGACCCTAGAGGAGCAGAGGACTTGGGTCAGGGGGGATGTCCCCCTAATCTCTAGCTGTTGAATTTGCTGCTGGGGTAACCTGTGCTGCAGTGTGGTGCTGAGTGCCTTCTCCATGGCACTCCCTCTTGTGCCACTCTGTGTCTGTCCAGGTCTTTCCCTGCTCTTTTACCTGCTGGGTTTTGGCCAAAGGGCTTTGGAAGACAGTAGCTGCCTGGGTGTGCCATGTAGCTGCATCAACTGAAACCCTCAGCTCCCTCATGTTCCTGCTTGGCTGCATGAAAGTCCTTCTCTTTGTGGTAGAAGGTGGTTTCAGAGGCTTGTTTTGATAGGCTTAGCATCTGGATAACTCCAGGTTATCATGTGCCACCAGAGTATCCAAGAAGGATTCTTTCTGCTCCATAGTGAAAGGGGAGGGGGCACTTTAGCCTGAGTGAGACTGACTTCATGGGAGTTCACTTGCAGCCTCACTCAGATTTAAGCCCAAGTCTGCCAAAAAAACCTCAGTAAAAGGTTCCTTCATACTGCTGATGGTATGGCTGTGCTGGAGCAAGGAGGCAAGACTACCTCTTGCTGGCCTCAAACCTGCTTCCGATTCAGGCAAGTGGGTAACCAAAGACATGGTGGTGATGGGGATCCTGAATTCTTGCATTCTCAGGGCCCTTCATGGCCTTGAAATGAAGACAGACTTTCCTGACAGCTGAGCATGAAGCCCTGGTCCTTCTGGTGCAGACTGCCTACTGCTCAGGGCTTGGTTGTGGAAGCATGAACATGGTGGTGGTGCCATCTGTGGAGGTTAGTTATAATAATGCTGTAAGGGAACAAAGCTGGTAGCTGGCTTGACTTGCATGGTCTCCTGCATGGTGGTAGCACTTCAGGCTTGCCCCATGTCATCTTACCTCCTGTGGAGCTTTTCTGAGGATGTGCTTGGTGTGGGTGCTTAATGGGCACTTGGCTCTTTGAGCGTGTTTCAGAAAGGGCTTCTCATGCTCCATGGGTTGATTTTTCAGCTGCTGGCCAGAGCCAGCCATGCTGGGGAGTAGAAAACAAGGAGCACTTAATAGCTGCAGACTGCTCATGTGGCAGCAGTATTTGATCCTTAATAGAATAAAATATGTATCAAATAAGTAAAACAAGTACCAAAATTCCAATAGTTCTCTGGAAGTTGCTCTTAATCCACTTCTTAAAGCTTCCATTTGAGCAGCTTCTCCTAAACAGTTTTATTTTTATTTGTGCTGATGCTGTAAAATAGAAGATGCAAATAGATGAGTAACTGGAACAAGAACCTAACCAGCATCTCTGCCTGACTCCAGCTAGCACTGAAGTGGGTGAGGGCAGCCCCCAGTCTTGGGCTGGAGGTGCTTGATGCAGGCACACACCACCCAAAACCCTCCCCTCAACTCTTGTCAGAGAAGGATGTTCTATTGCGGCCTCTGGAGCAGCTTTTGCTGCTGCCTGTGTGCTCTCTGGAGTGGACAAGTGTGGGTACAAGGAAGGCATGGGCTTCTCAAGTATCTGATCCTGCTCAAAGCTGTTGGAGTTGAAACAGTGAAAATGCTCCAACAGTGACAGATCTCCAGCCTTCACTGATGTGCTGACTGATGGTCCAGTGCCTGGCGATGCTGGGCTGTACAAGATGGGGCTCACAGAGCTTGCCTGTAAGCTTTTTGACTCAAGGCCTAGTCCAGAGCTTGTGCCTCTCGGCTAGCTCCTCAAGTGAGCCTTAACAAGCACCTTCCCTTCCAAGAAGAGCATTGGAGCTGCTGTTCAGTGGCTCTGAGCTGCTCTAGGCAACTGGTAGCTTAGTCTTTCTTTCCTGTTATGATTGATATTGGAGGTAACAGCAGGGTGGTTTAGGTGAGTGCAAGCTCTGACCTGAGGTAAGATCCATCCCCAGCCAGCCACGTGAGCTGGGGTGGGTAGGTTTTCCTCCAACCCCTGCAGCAGATGAGATGCTTGCTGGGCAGAGCAGGTGTGAAAGGCTTTGTCTGCTGCATCTTCACCAGCAGTAATATGGTGGTCTGCTAGAAAAGGCCCTGAATTTGTCTTTGACTTGGTGTCTTTATCACAAACTCCACAGCATGTGCAGGTCTGTGTGCTTCCACTTGGAGTCAGGCAGGGAATTGCTTGGACTTTCCCCATGGCTTGGAGCTGCTCTCCCAGTGTGCTGGATCTGGCTGTAGCAGAAGGCAGGAGTGATGCCTGCTCCTCCCCTTCTCCAGCTCTGGTGGGACAGGCCCAGAACTCGGCATCTGCTCCTGCCTTAGCCTTGGGTTTGTCCCTGGTGCTGCCCTGTGCCTGGGCACAGCTTGCTGCAGTGTGGTGCTGCGGGATGACCTGTCATTGTGGTGACACTAGAGGCAAGGCCAGCAAGCCAGCAGGAGAGCCTTTGGCCTGTTTGTACAGCAGAAATCCCTCTAGCTGATTTCTTGTGCAGTGACTGCATGTGAGACTGCTCTAAAAGGACCTCTTGGGCCCTCTGCAGTGCCCTTCACAGGCTGTCTTTTTAGGGTGGCAGGGTAATTCACAGTGGAAGTGAGCTCTTGAAGTTATCTCATCTAACCTCCTGCACAAAGCAGGACAGGAAAGCTGCTGGAGGGTGGCAAACATAGCATAGCCCAAAGGGGCTGTAGAAACCAAGTCATGGGCTGCCTGTGTTCCCAGAACAAGGCCTGTTTCAATGGGCACCTCCACTGAGCTGCCTCTGACATGATCTGCTCCCGAAAAGTGCCATGGCCCTTGAGCTGCCACCACACAGATGCTGCATGGTGCCATTGTGGGGGTGAATTAACACCTGGGGGGTGCAGCCTGAGGGCAGGGCACATCCAGCCAGTGCAGCAGCTTCCAGCTTGGCACCTTGTTTCCATGTCTCCAGGTTTGCTCACCTGGTCTCTCAGGCACTGGCAAAACAGCTGAATCACAGGTGATGTCTGTGCTAGTACCAGCTCCGAGGCTGTTCTTGGGCACAGCAGCAGCTGCCACCTGCTTCAGATGGCCATGGAGAAATGCCCAGCTTCTCTCCTTGCCTCTCTGGCTTGTTTTCCCTCTCCAAGAGTTAGGAGGGGGGGGTGAAGCAAACCCCTAAGGCTGTACCTGAGGCATGTAGACCTCTGGAAAGTAACTGGGAACCTGCAGGCATCACTGGTGGTACTGGGTGTGCCAATCTAGGGATGAGATACGTGGCTTTATGCCAGCTGAATGCCTCAGCAAGGCTTGTGTGCCATTTTCCAAGTAAGATTGCATTTGGGACTAAAGCTTGTCTGTTTCTTTGAGTTGTTTTGCCTTGACTGCAGCCTGCTGCCCTGCCCAAAAGGGGTATGGCCAACAGCCTGTTCCTCTACAGAACATCCCTTTCGAAAGGTGGTATCCTGGTGGACTCGACACCCCACAAACTGCCATGCAGCTGAGTGGTGCAAATGAATCAGTCTCATCCTTGTTAGCACGTAAAGTAACACATGCTGCAGAGTTTGCACCCTGGATGTGGCAGCGGATCATTGAGGAGTTTGGTACTTAAATATAGAAGTGTTTGTTCTGGAGGCTTGCAAAGCTGAAGCTTGTTGTGAGGAATTTGACCTGAATGTGTTTGCTTACAAATATCTCTGGGACTGATATATGTTAAAACCCGCTTTATTTCCATGTACTGATCTTTTTAAAGACAAACGGAGTTGTGGCAGTCTGCTTAGTGAAAGCAATTACCTGCACACTTCTAATCCTGATTCACTTTTTAGCTGTCCTTACTGATTTTTATATTTACCTTAGGCATCTGTTTCCTTTCCCAAAAACACAGTAGTAAATTCCCTGCCTCAAGAAGCAGCCAGGCTTGTTGTCAGCCAGGTCCCTGTCTCAGCAGAGGAGGGAGGACCTGTGCTCTCAAACGTTAATGCAATAAGCTCCTCTGTGTTCTTCTGCTGCTGTTTCCATTTTTCAGGGCACGCTGGGGAAGTGACTTTCCACGTTGCTGCCAGAACCAAGAATAGACCTCAGGTGTCCTGACTCTAATTCTGTGGTTCAGCTGTGGGATCATGCTGCCTTTTTTATTCCCCCCACCCCCTTCTTAGCAAACCAGAAATAGCTGCCCGAGTATCCTCAGTTCTTTGCCCCAAGTGAAGAGTCCATCAGGGCAGAGGTTCCTCTTTTGTAGTTCAGAAACAAAAAGGACTGTGGTGTAGTTCCTGTTCACATGGTTGTTACTGCTGGTTTGGTCACACCTGCACTTCTGGGAGCTGTTTTTTCTTTAGTGTTGGCTGTTGGTTCAAGATGATCAAGACTTTGTTGTGATGTACACTCCAGAGAGTGTGCATACCTCTCTCTGACTTTGGGTGGCTTTTCTCATAAGAGCTGTGACTTCTTTCTCCGTTGGAGTAATGGGAGTATAATCAAATCAAGAGGATTTGAGTTGGACAAGACCTCTGGAGGTATCCAATGTGCTGCTGAGGTGAGCTGAGTACCTAAGGTTGGAGACCCCCTCCACCCTTCTGGGCCCTGTCCTGTGGCTGCTCTACTTAAGAAGAAGAAATTTTTGTGCTACTTCTTGTGCTGCAGCTTTTCCCCATTTCTTTGGGCACTTCTAAGAGCCTGGCTGTTCCCTGTAGCTCTCTTAAGGTGTGAATAGAGGTGGGGAATCCCACATCTGTCTTCCCTGCATGAGGCAAAGCCTGTTCCTGCTCTGTGTGCTGCAGCCCCACAACTGCCACTGCAGGTTCTGCTGGGCTTGGGTCAGTTGGTGTCCCTGTGTTGTGACTGCAGGCGTGCTGGCTGCTCCCAGGCAGTGCAAGGTCCTGTGGCTGCAGGCATGAAGTGCTAAAACTTCACTTAAGATTAGTCTGGAGTATTGATCACCTCTTCCCCTGCAGTGAGCGGGTTGTGTTCTAAGCAGCTTGGTGCTTGTGTGTGGTGGAGGGGGAAAATTCACTCTGGCAGCCTGTCTGGCTGTGTCACTGCTGTAACTCCGAGATGTTAACTGTAGCTGTAGGAGGTAGTTAAGGTGCCCGTTTGCCTTTCAAACATGCAAATGTTTCTCTTGCCGTGGAGCTGCTTAGTGTCCGTAGGAGGTGCTGCGTTTTGGCTGACTAAAACATTCAGCCTGCTCCCACCCCACCAGGGTAGAGCCTGGCTGGGTGGTAAAAACTGCAGACGAGCTGTTTTTCTGGAACGGCAGCAGGCTATTGTTTAGGACATCAGCCTTTTTTTCTTTACAAGCTTATTTGACAAATGACAAAAGAAACTGCACTGTGTTCAGTCTCCAGGGCCTTGGTCATGCTGCTTCCCTCCTCCGCCACCCTGCCCCAAAATGTGCATGTGGCACTGCAGCCTCTGGGCATGGCAGGTGTCTAGAGTGGGAGCAGAAGCATGGTGGCACTGAAACCCATCTCTTCTGCCCTGCTTCTCTTGGTAAGAACTTTCCTATTGATCTCTTTGCCCCAGCCTCCAAGATCAGGGCAGAAGGATGGACTTACCCTGGAAGTAGTAGTTGGTGGATGCAAGGGAGGTCTGGACAATCTGTCATTCCTCTTGTGCTGAGTAATCTCTCAGCAAACTTCTGGTGTCTCCTCTCCGCAGACTGAAATGTCCCTTTGTCTAGCCTTGCTGGTGGTGCCAGCCAGCAAAAGTGACCCAGTGGAGGGCTCAGCATTGCTGACTTACTCGTGCAGGTCCTGGTCCCTTCTAAATAGCCTATCTCCCGCCCTGCGGTGAGTTTTCAAAGGCTGAAATATGTATTCAGAGCAGGACTTCAAAATGAGCATGTGTGTGTGCGTACCCAGCGCTCGGTGCCGCTGCCAAATGCGATGCCGAGCTCCCGTGCGCTCAGCGTGCAGGTGCCAGACGTGATGGCAGAACCTGGGGCCTGGCATCCTGCTCCGCTCCACGGGAGTTTGTGCGCATGCATGTGGCTGCGTGTGCCTGCCCGCTGGGGACGTGGCTGCGGGACTTGTCACCCTATGGCAAACGCTGTTTTCTCCCTCTATGGGGAAGGTTCCACCTGTGTGGGAAAAGATCTTGAGCAGAGGGATCCTGGGCACAGCTGTAAGGTGAGAGGATTTTTTGCTCTTGGCAGGGCTGTTTCCAGATAACTTGGCTAAAAGCAAGGAGCAGAGAAAGCATCAGCACTGCTGTTGTGCTCCTGGCTGCTTCTGCTGGGTGGTCTCTTGCAGGCCTGAGCTAAAGCAGAAGTACTTGTTCAGAGGACAGCTTAACAGTGGCAGAGATTTTTGTCAACTCTAGCTGTCAGGAAGAAATTCAGTGGATGTTTTGTGTAGCGCTCTTATCTTAAGGTCTTGTTCAAAGCATTAAAGCGTCATTTGTCATCAGCAGAGTGTTAAGGTGGTTTATTTACCCAGAGCCCTTCCCTGAGCTGCCAGCCTGGCTCCTCAGGGCTCATCTTTACATCCATAGCTTATAAAATGGGCTTGGTTAAAGCTACCAGGAAGGTCTAATTCTTAAATGGCTGTAAGTTGTAGTAAGCAAGGAAGAAAGCTGTATGCTTCAAGGTTCTGAGCAGGTGCTGAAATTCTTAAATTGCTAGGCTAAATGGAACATGGGCAAATAGAAGCTGTTCTGTGGCTGATTGGGTTGGGTATTGGGCATCTTAATGTGGGGCACCTTTCCCAAGGCCTGGGCTGTGAATTTCAGCCTGTGCTGAGTAATCTGCTTGAGATTGGGCAAATTCACATTAAATGTGGTAGCTGAGTGGTTGGTAAGCAGCTGGAAAAGATGGTTGGGGGTCTACAGGACTGAGCTGGCCTGAAGAGTTGACACTCTGTTTCACCCTGTGAAACCACTGCACTGGGCTTGGTGTAGCTGCCTGCTTCTGCTGTGAAATGTCTGGCGTGGGTGCAGCGAGTCCTAGATGCTTGTGGGTGTTCTCCTCGGGATCTTTAAGGGCCCCAGGATGATGCAGCATTGTCCTGATTGCATTTGCTAGGGAAAGCTCAGCTGAGCAGGAGTGGCTCAAAATGTTTGTTCTCTAGAGAGCAACCTGAGCACCCATGATCTGGAGGGGTGCCACGCTGGTATCGAGACTTCTCCACAGAGCTCTTAAATCTGTCAGCATTTGGCTGATGTGCTGGAAGATGGAGCATGCTGGCTCCAAATCCAGTCATTAAAGCTGCAGCAGCAAGTCAAAAGTCAGAGCTGAGTTTCTATTAAAAGCTGCTTTTTTGCTGTCTCCTGCAAAGGAGCATTGGCATGTGTCTCTCTTGCAGCTCTGAGGCATGAAAAGTTCCAGAAGCTCTCGGCAAACACCTGGGCTGTATGTGAGCAGATGAGTGGGAATGGTGTGGAGTCTTCAGTGAAAAACTCCCTCAGCAATGTGAGAAATACTTGTTTGCACTTAGGTAGTCTTTTTTATTTTTCTTAGTCTGACTAGTTACCTGATATTTGCTGCTTCACTTTGGGCTCTTGACACCAGAAATTGATAATGCATCTTGAATGTGCTTTGGAGATGGACATGCAAGCTGTCTGCTTGGGAGGGAAGCTGAGGCCAACTTCCCTGGAAGAACTGTGGTTTTATTGAGTGGTCCCAATGACTTGAGGGCATTTTTTTGGGTGGGCAACCCTCATCAGACTCTTATGCCTCATCCTCCAGGAGGTGTTTCAGTGTGTAGCCCTGCAGGCAAGGAGCTGGAGCAGGCTGCCTTTGGGTTGGGGGGTTGAGAAATAAATTCTGGTCTCTGACGCTGATGTTTCCTAGGCTACCTGCAAGGCTGGCTTCAGGGGGGACAACCTGATCTCTAGGCAAGTGTGGTGTGAGCCATGCTCAGTGTTCCTTCTGGCTTTTCCTCCCAATATCCCTTTGAGTACCAAGGGAGGCAGAGTCAGACCCACTGGGATGATGTGGGGTCTCCCACAAGCTCAGTGTAGGCTGCAGAGCTGGTCACCGAGTGCCTGTCAGAGCTCCTGGAGTGGATGAAATCCATCTGCACCAACAGCAGGATGTCAGTGCTTCCAGGACACGAGGTTAGGAGAGGGTCAGCTGTAGCCAGCAGGGCTTTGCTTGGTGGTAGGAGCTGAAACTTGGCTGCCCAGACAGTAGATCCCTTGAAAGGCAGTAATCCTGCTACTTGAATGCACTCATACTGGCCTTACTGGTTTTCTAGCTGGGTTGAGAGCTAAGCAATCCTGGGAGTAATGTGTCAGCCGCCGCTGTAGCCGGGGCAGTTTGGTGGCAGAGCTGAGGGTGAAACAACTGGGGCAGAGCAGTTGGACCCCATAACACCTTTGGGGGCTCCCAATGAGCCCCCAGACTCTTGCTGATGCATCCCACATGGAGCTGTGGTCCCACATCTCAGATAACCAGGAGATGAAGTGCAGGACAGCATTGCCTGGAAGCATTCTGTGTGGCATTGGCTGCTCCACGTCTCTGGGAGCCCTGTGCCCAGGGGGTCAGTGCAGGGCTGTCCACTACCCACTGTGCTCCATGGTTGAGGAGGAGGGTGTTGGCAGTGAGGTTTGGGCCATGGAATCAGCTGCTTTGCTTTGACTCTTGTGGTGTTTAGTGACTAATCAGATTTTTGAGCCTGTTTAACAAATTCAGCTGTCTCCCTTGAACAATACAGTGGCTGTATTTTTAAACGCATCACGTGGCTTCAGAGAAGTCGGCAAACCAGCGTAGTGCTGCTTGCCTGGGCTGGGAGATGCTCTGCCCTGCTCTGTGCTGGGACTAGGAGGGACCAGTCTCCTCCCCAGCTCCAGTGCCTGTGGCAGCTTTCCGTGGGGCTGCTGCTCCTCCAGCTCTGCCCAGGGTAAGTACAGCTGGGCCAGAGAGGCTTTTCTGCAGCTGCAGGCTGGGGACAAGCACAGGTGCTGCTGTTGGGGAATGCTGAGCAGATATTCTGAGGGCAGGAGGTCCCTTTCCAAGTGTGGTTGGAGAAGTTCATAGTCCTGTGGTGCAGCCAAAATGGGGCTGCACCTCTGCTGGGGGAAGTTGTGGGGATAAGGCTCTGCCAGTGTGAGAAGATGCTGGGACAGTGGCTGAGGGCTCCTGCAGACCACTCTGCCTTGGGATGAGGTAATGCTTCAAGTAAAGCACCCACCTGTACCTTTCTGGGGTTTCTGTTGGTGTTTTGAGATTTCTCTTTGGAATGTGAGGCTGGAGATGCCACCTCCTGGCATGTGTGCTGCTGGGAAATGCAGCTTGGGATGGGTATATCCCAGCAGCTTGCTTTGGGCATGCTCAGCAGCTTTCTCTGGCATTGGGTTGGTACTGGTGTCAGACTGTGGTGCAACTGAGTGTGATGGCATTTGCTACTCTCCTGGTTTGGGCAGTGTTTTGGGTTATTAATCCTCTTCACAAGATCTACTTGAAAACCTGGGTTAAAAACCTTGTGGTCTGAGCTGGTTGATCAGGTGGAGCTGGAGGGTATTGACTGGATCCCAAACTTGCTTTGCTGAAAACTGAAAGCTTTAGGGCAAGCTGCCTTGTTTTGCAGCCTCTGAATAATTAAAACCATTTCTGAATGCTCTGCTCTTTTCATTTGGTTTGGGGACACATTCAGCTTGCTGAGACTTGCTTCTTCTGAATAGAGCTGTCTGGTGTCATGCCTCCATGGGATCCTGTGTGGCCAAGCCCGCCCTGTATCCCCTGTCCTGGGTGGCAGCCAGCCCCACATAGCTGACCCATGGAGCAGGGGCAGGACTTTGTCCCCTCAGTGGCCTGGTGCTCTGCTGGGGGAGGGCGGCTCTGTTTGTAGGGAGGAATTTGCTTGCCTCGATCCTCCTCAGTGGGAGGAAAACCTGCTGCTGTGTGAGGGAAGCAGTCTGGCACGTTCCCTGCCTGCCGGCTCTCGGGCAGAGGCCTGACCAGACGGGCTGCTTGGGAGCTTGGGCCCGGGACAGCGACTGCTGAGCTCCACTGTCAGCTGGCAAGGCTGGCACGCTGCTGGCTGCCTGGAGCCAGCTCCTGTGGGAGCCATCTCTGGGCTGTCCCACCTCCTGGCCTGCAGGTGCCTGCTGGTGGGCCAGGCCTTGCTCCTCTCAGCCTGGCCATCAGTGTGTGCAGCAAATGCTGCTGTGGGCCCAGTCTGTGCCCCCCACTGTGGGTGGCTGCCCCCTGGGTCCTGGCTTGCTCCAGCACAAGCAGCAGGAAATGCCAGTGTAACAGGAGGGGGCCTGTCTGGAGCATCTGTAACCAGGATGTGGGGTCTCCAGTTCTGCTTCCAGATGAAGTGGGTTCTTCTGGCTGATCTCAACCTTGGGAGATAAATGCACCCTCATGTTTGTTGGCCACACCAGGCTGCTGCCATTGGCTCCAGCTGTGTTACAGTGCTGTAAGACAGCAAAGAGCATGCAGCCTTTCTGGAGCTATGTGGAGGGCTGGTACCCGCCAGACGTGTCACCTCCCAGACAAGCTGTTTGTGGGCTGACAGGAGTTCAGAACCCTCTCAGGCTTCTGCCATGAGAGCCAGGAGGGAAGGAGATGTGTCATGCTGCAGCACTGACAGGCTCTTTTTCTGTTGCAGTTCTCAGCATGCTGAGTAACCCTTTTGGGAATGTCCTGGGGAAGCCCCCGCTGGGTTTCCTGCCTCTAGACCCCATTGGTTCAGACCTGTCAGAAAAGTTTTCCACGCCAACGCTGAGGAACTCCCGCCTGGATTCCCGTTCCCTCCTGGACTCCCGCTCCAGCAGCCCCTCGGACTCAGACACCAGCGGGTTTAGCTCTGGCTCCGACCACCTCTCAGACTTGATTGTAAGTTTGCGTCTTGCACCCACTCTGTGGTTCCTGGTGTCTTCCTGCGTTTCTGGGGAGTACAAGAGAGCTGGAAGAGGGCTGCAGTCCATAGCCCTGCCTGCTCAGGAAGGGACTGGAGTGCTGGAGGGAGCTGTCTTGCCCTTGCTGACACAGCAAAGTTCTCCTGCAGCCCAGGTTTGGAAGAAGCGCTGCTCATGCAGTCTTCCTTCAGCACAGATTAGCAGTATCCTGTATCTTTTTTCTTCCAAATCATGTTTTGGCCTTCTGGCTTTGTGCTTGCAGCCCTAGTAAGTTAAAGTAGCTCCTGGAGGTGTCTGTGTGAGCTGGCGTGTGGTGGGAGGGTGTCTGTGCCCTGATCCCAGCAGGGAGGTGGTTGATCAGCACAGCTGCCTCCAGCCTGGACTTCTCAGGAGCTCCTGTCCCTGCCTTTCATTGCCCTTCCCACTTGCTGACTGCACTTCATCTCAGAGCTGTTTCTTCTAGAGCAAACTGGGTCTAGCCTGCTCCTGTTCCCTAAAGCATAGCTAAATTTGGAAGCCAGTGAGCAAGGCAAGTGTCTGTCTTGCTGACCCAGTCTGTGCTGCTGGGTCTGTGCTGCAGCATGAGTGGCTGCTCTGGTTGCCAGCAGGGCAGCCTGGCCCCAGCCAGCTCCTCGGGCACTGCTGCAGGGCTCAGCCTCAGCACCTGAGGCTACAGCCAAGGCTGAGCTGCTCCTGGCTCTGCCCAGGTGCAGCTGTGGCCTTGACCCCCATGTTGGGTTGGGTGTGAAGGACGCGACAGGCTTGTCATGGAGTTGATTCTCCTGTGATCCACCCTGGAGAGTCATGATTTGAGCCTGGGTGCCGTGAGGAGCTGCAGCACCCTGGGCTTGTGTGGGGTGGCAGGGCTTTGTTCTGGCCATGTTGGTGAAGGTCAGGTCCTGCCTGGCACAGCCGTGGTGTGGGCAGCTGTGCCGCAGCACAGATCTGCAGAGCGGCTGGCATGGCACAGTGACTCGCATCCCTGCTGCTTTGTTAATCCCTGCTTTTACTCCTTCCACCCTGGAAGAGGCACATTAAACCTGTGAGCAGCCCAGTCTGCAGCCATCTGAGCCCACACCTGGGTCAGGCAGGCCTAGGATCTGGTCTGTGGAGGGCAAGGACTGCCTGGCTGCCTGCAAGGCAGGGCCCGAAGCAAAACATGGGGTGGTTGGTGCTCCCTGAGGGTGGCAGGTGTCCTTGAGGCTGTGCAGGTGGGTGTAGCTGTTGGCTTTGCAGTCTGTGAGGTGCCCCCTGCTGAAATATCACCGCTGCAGAGAATCTGGCATGGATGCAGTGGGAAATGGCTGTAGGGGCTGGCCTTCCTCAGGGAAACTCTAGTCCCACCAGGCTGCTGGGACAGGTGAGGTGGCTGCTTTTTCCTGCCTCTGTCAGACCTCAGAGGGTCTGAGGAGATGCCTGAGAGCCCCTTCTCCTGCTGTGGATGAGAGCAGGCAACCAGGGTGATGCATGACTTCCAGGACTACATATTCCTACTTGGAAGCTGGGTTTTAATGTGGGATTTCTCTTGCAGTCAAGCCTTCGCATCTCCCCCCCTCTGCCTTTCCTGCCCCTCAGTGGGGTGTCAAGAGACCCCCTAAAGATGGGAGTGGGATCCCGGCTGGATCAAGATCAAGCTGCCCTGGCTGCAGTCACTTCCTCCCCAGCCAGTGCATCAAAACGATGGCCTGGAGCATCTGTGTGGCCTTCCTGGGATCTCCTGGACTCTCCAGAAGACCCCTTCAGTATCGAAAGAGAAGCCAGACTTCATAGGCAAGCAGCAGGTAAGTTGGATGGTGGGTCTCAGCAGGTTTCAGTGCATGATGATGGTCCTGGGCTTCTGGGGGGACATATAGGTGGCCTCTGTACAGATATTGTGCTTGGACATGAGTTTGCAGCAGATGAGGCCTTTCTGCATGCACAAGCCTCACTGTGGGCTACCTGCTGAGAGAAAAACAGGCAGGATGTGCAGGCAGCTGCCCGTTGCTGCTGCAGCTCTGCTGAATCTGTGGTTATGGAGTACAGGGACTTGTTTGGACACCTGTGGGAAGTCAATGATCCTGTACTGAGTGTTGCTCATGCTTGTCCCAGCTGTGAATGAAGCAACCTGCACCTGGAGTGGGCAGCTGCCTCCCCGAAACTACAAGAACCCCGTCTACTCCTGCAAAGTGTTCCTGGGAGGGGTCCCGTGGGACATCACGGAAGGTGAGCAGCCGCTGGTTCTGCCATTGGGAAGGTGGAGGGTGGAGCTTTTGTGGGGGGGGAGATGCTGACTTCTCTCCTTCTGTCTAGCTGGACTGATCAACACCTTCCGTGTGTTTGGCTCACTGAGTGTGGAGTGGCCTGGTAAGGATGGCAAACACCCACGCTGCCCTCCCAAAGGTAATATGCCTAAAGGTAATAGCCACACGGTAGGGTTACTTTTTTTCCCATGCTATGTTACAGCACGGATCTGGGCTGGTACGGCTGCATGCTGGTGACTGGATGGTTCAGAGCACCCTAGGGTAAATGTCCTGCTCTCACTTGTGTCAGCACCAGGGTTGCAGAGCACTGTCACCTCTAACCTGGCGTCCTCACTGTCCCTAGCAGGGCTGGGCAGGAGCATGGAGTAGGAGGGAGACCCTCTCTGGTGCTCCTGGAGCCCCACCTGGGGCTGTCCTGGCTCTGTGTGGCAGGCACCAGTCCCTGCTGCCAGCATGAGCACCCAAAGCATGTCACCCCTGGCATCAAGTGCACACAGTGGAGCCAAAGGTGCATCCACAGCAGGCTGGGGGCTGGCCAGCCCTGCAACCCCTGGGGCACAATCCTGCCTGGAGTGGCCAGGCTGGTGTCCTTTCAGCAGTAACGAGATCCAGGGTAAGGAGCAACGAGTCTGTAGGCTCAGTGGTGCCTCGTGGCCTCATTCAATCACCAGAGCCATGTGAGGTACAGAGTGCTGTGCTGCTGGAAGGGATTTTAAAGCCCTGAACTCTTCTGGGCCAGTGCATCCTGAATGTCAAGCAAAATCTGTTTTCCTGCAGAGCACTTGTGGTGCCCACTTGTCATGTCTAGACAAGGCTGTGTGTGGGGACAGTGGCCCAGCTGGCACTGGATGTGGGCAGCCTGTCCCCCTGTGCCATGCTGAGCTTGGGCTTGGCCAGGCTCTGTGGATCTTGTGTAGGGGCAGGTGCTGCAAATCACTGCCCTCCCCTAGAGAGGGGTTGGGGCTGCAGCACAGATACTTTGGGTGACAACTGAGTGATTTTGAGGGTGTCTGCAAGTTGGGATGATCTGTTTCTCTGCTACACTTCAAACAACTGTTTCTTTCCCTTCCTCCTAAAGGGTATGTCTACCTGGTGTTTGAGTCAGAGAAGTCTGTGCGTGCTCTGCTCCAGGCGTGCTCCCAGGACCTGCTGAGCCCAGATGGGCTCAGTGAATACTACTTCAAGATGTCCAGCCGCAGGATGCGCTGCAAAGAGGTGAGCAGACCCAGGAGAGGATCCCTACAGATGACAGTGTGGGATGATGATGAGCTACTTGGAGACAAGGGGGTGCACAGTGTTACTCTGCTGCAGGCAGGGCTGAAGCAGAGCAGCTGAAGTCAAACTGGCTCTTGGCCATCTTTAGTTGATGTGTCCCTGCAGTAGGGCTGGATGTAGGTGAGGAGGGAAGGGTCAGGTTAGTGTTTTTCCTTCACAACAGCTTGTGCCAGGAATTGTGAGCTGGAGCTACTGGGTCTGTGGCAGACCCTGAGTTCGTGAAGCTCAGCAGCTTTGATTACCTGGAAAGGTTCACCAGAATAGGGATTTCACTGTACTTTGTTCAGCTAAGCTTTGCTTGCAGAGGCAGGCTTGGATCCCTTTTGGTGCTTTACCAGCCCTTGTCTGCTTGTGGAACGAGTGGCTTCTGTGCTCACTGCAGGTAGCTTGGGTCTGCAGCTGCTCCCCAGCACAGCCTTGGCTGGCAGACCTGAGCTCTGGAGGTGCTGAAGCTTCAGGGGCTCAGGTTGGCATCCTGGTGAAAAGGACCTTAGCTGTAGATCAGGAACAACTGTGGAGTTAAAGAATTGAGACTTGGCTCTTACCTAGACTGGCATAAGCTAATTGCACCCCAGACAGCTCTCCTCATGTCTGGCTATTGGCAGCACTTTTGTGCTTGGTGATTTAGCTCTGGCAGAAGGTGCTCCTCTTTGGAGCCCTGGATGTCTAGCAGATGGAAGCTCCCATTGAAACTGTCAGCAGGTGGGTTGCTGCATTGATCTCCTCCAACAACAGACTGGGTGTAAACCTAGGTGCAGGCAGTTGGTAAAATCCACTTGTGGATGGATTGTTTCCTGGCTGCCAGCCCTGAGGGACCAGGTTGGCTGCAAGCAGAGTGTGGGGCAGTTGTTTTTGTACCCTTGAACAGGCCTTGTAGGCTCTCCTGAGATGTCTGGAGCTCCAGAGCTGTGGTGTCCTGGGGGCAGACCCTGAGCAGCAATAATAACTAAGAGGCATTTGCAAGTTGGGGGGTAAAATCTGAGGGTCTGCGCTAGCTTCCGTCAGCCGAGGGCACTGTGGAGCAGCACAGCCTGTGGCTTTGCAGGCTGTGCCCGGCTGGCTGACCCATGGGTGTCTGGTTTCAGGTGCAGGTGATCCCCTGGGTGCTGGCAGACAGCAACTTTGTGCGCAGCCCATCGCAGCGACTCGACCCCAGCAAGACGGTGTTTGTGGGGGCTCTGCACGGGATGCTGAACGCAGAGGCCCTGGCAGCTGTCATGTACGACCTGTTTGGAGGGGTGGTCTATGCTGGCATCGACACGGACAAGCACAAGTATCCCATTGGTAAGTGGTGTCACCCTTGCCCCCAGCATGGCCTGAGGAGGCTGCAGGAGTGTTTCTTGCTTGGTCCCTCAATGGAGAAGACTGCCCAGGGCACCTCTGAGAGGACTGGCAGTGCCTGTGTTGCTGGGAACTGGAAGGTTCTAGATCATTGCTGAGCAGCTTGAGGTTTTTATCCCTTTTTGGCATTGCCTTTGTTCAGTGCTGTGAGATGGGGCTTTAGCTGCTCTTCCATCAGAGGCGGGTGTGGGTCTTATCCTGGCTCCTGCTGGGGAGGTGCCAGCTGCTGGGCAGCAGGGCAGGGCTGTGGGTGGCTCAGTTCACCCACCACTTGTGAGCAGCATCCTATTCAGATCACCTTCAGGGTGTTGGACCTAGAGCATGAGGTCCAGCTTTCCAGGCTCAGCCTGCAGCAAGTCATGAGTCTCCTGCACGTTGCCAGGCAGGAATGACAACAGTTTGGGAGCACAGAGCTGCCTGCTGCTGCTCACTGGCCTTGGACAGCTTTCAGGCTTTTCTTATCAAGGCTTGGGTGCCCAAGGCCTGGGTTTAGGATCGTGGTGCTGCAGTGCTTTCCCCTGGAAGGGGCTTTGGGAGGAGAGTCCCAAGGGGTTGGGAGTGGAAGTATGAGACTTGAAGCAAATTCTTAGCTCCTGAATGTCTGTGGAAGAAGTCTTGTGCACTGTGAGGTCCTAGAGCATGACCTTAAAACCTCTTGTAACTTCATGCAGAGTCCAGGTTGCTCCCTCTGGTAGGTGGGGTCTCTGGCTCCCAGCAACAGGCTGGCACTTCCCCCCTTGAAGTCTTAGCATTAGTCACATGAACTCAATTGTGGTAACTAAACTCTACCCTGATTTTGTTTAGCATTGATTGAAGCATCACCTGTGCTGAGATGCTGCCCCGGGCTTGCTTGGCTGCTGCCCCTGGTGCAGCAGAAGGCTCCTCGAGGGAAGGCTGCTGTGTGTAGCCTGCCTTGTGCTGAACCATCTTGGGTGGAGGCACATGGTGAAAGAAACCAGTGTCTGACTGCAGGGAGGAGTGGCTGCTCTCACAGGCAGCTCATCAGGCAGAGGAAAGCTGTTGCCCAGGCAGCTTTTGGGGATGGAATTAACCCTGTTAGAGGGAGGAGCCCCCCTGAGCACAGTGCCCTGTGCCCAGCATAACCCCAGACCAGGTCTAGGCCTTCCAGCCTGTGGGCATTGCTGCAGGAGAGGAGTAGGTGGGCTGTGGGTGGTACTTTGTGTTGTGGCTCTCAGAGCTGAGCTGGAGCCATCTGTGGGCAGCCAGGACTGCCTTGTAAAGGCCAAGGCCGCTTCCACTGGGAAAAGAAACTCGTAGGTAAGCACAGAAATGTTTTCCTGGAGCTTAACAAAACTTGGCTGGAAGCAAGTGGTGCAAGAATGCTGCTGACGGGCAAGGAAGCTGCAAAATGTGAGGCTCTGGGATGAGTGGAGTGGGAGGCTTAAAATAAAAGCTGCTGAGCTGTCTAGGCACCAGCTTATGTGAGGTGCAGGTATGGAGCCCACTGCTGCACTGCCCTCAGCAGTGCCCTGGCAGCCTCCCTCCATGTGCTGCTGCCCATAAGCTCACATCCTAACCAGCCTGGAGGTGTCCCTGGCAAAGCCTTTCTGCTCCCAGCTGCCTGCTGTGCTTTTGTTGCTGCCCAGGGAAGGAGGCAGGCAGACCCACCAGGCCTTGGGTCTGGGCTGCCTGCAAAAGCTGCTGCCCGGCCAGTGGCTGAGCTGTGCCAGGGGGCAGGCAGTGCTGGCAGCAGCTCCCTCGAAGGCTCCCCTGGTTCCTGCTGCAGGTGCTGGCTCAGTCTGACATTTGTGTCTGGCTTGTTGCAGGGTCTGGCCGTGTCACCTTCAACAACCAGCGCAGCTATCTGAAGGCAGTGACTGCTGCATTTGTGGAAATCAAAACGACCAAGTTTACTAAAAAGGTGAGTGGAGTTGAGGGGGCAGCCCGGGGAGTGAACCTGTGCCTGATGGGGGGTGCTGGGAGCACTACGACCCACGCAGCCTGCTCTGTATCCCTGTGGAGGCTGAGGGAGGTGGTGAACTGCTCTGCAAGGGGCTGCGGATGGGTTTGGGGTACCCAGGGTGTGGTGGGTTGTGGGGCTGCAGATGGCTCCAGCACTGCTCTGTGACCATAGCCTGGTTCTCCTACAGGTTCAGATAGACCCTTACCTGGAGGACTCCATGTGCCAAGTCTGCAGCACCCAGCCTGGCCCCTTCTTCTGCAGAGACCAGGTGAGGCTGTCTCCTGCACTGGAGGGGAGGAAATCCTCAAGGAGGAGCCTGCTCTGCCGTGGCAGTGTTTGCTTTAGTGTCTGGGGATGCTTGTTGCTCCTGGCTGAGTGGGGAGGATAAAGTCGTCTTTCAAGAGCCCCAGGTGGGCCCTTGTTTTTTGGGGGATGGGGGCGCAGCTCTGGTGCTCACCGGGAGGCAAAAAAATCCGCCCTGCCCTGAGCTGGGATATGGTGCCTCTGCTGGTGCGGTGCCAGAGCTTGCAGAGGGCAAAGGCCTGTGGCCCTGACGAGCTGGAGGGTTGGCATGTTGTCACCCTGCTGTCACTCCTGGGGCTGCCCGAAGCAGAGGGCGCTCTGGCTGACCTCCACTTGCTTCCTACAGCATCCCAATGGGAGATGAGCTGTGGCAGGTCCTCTCTTGCTGGGAGACGAGGCAGTAGGAGTGCAGGGGGTGCTGTCAGAACCTGGTTGCTGCCCTTTCCCTGCCCCCAGGAGACTTCTTCCAGCCAGTGCCCAGGTTCCTGGCTTTTCAAACCATTTTTGAAAGGGGCCACACTGGAAGCTTGGCACAACTCTGGCAGCATCACTGGAATTCCATTTCCCTCCCTCTGCTTCCAAGATCTGCTGTGCTGGCATGGGCTGTGAAACTCAGGATGGGAGGGCTGGGATGCTGCTTCTTCAGTGCCTGTTTGTCTTGCCTGGAAGCCCCTGCCCCACAGCGTGTCCCCTCTGCTCTCCCCCCCAGATCTGCTTCAAGTACTTCTGCCGTTCCTGCTGGCACTGGCAGCACTCCATGGAGGTCCTGCGCCACCACCGCCCGCTGATGCGCAACCAGAAGAACAGAGACTCCAGCTAAAGAGGCCGCCGAGGCTCGAGGGCCACTGGAGGTGCAGGAGAAAAGTCCTTTTGTGAACAACCTGCCAAGTGGGGAGCGCGCCAAGCGTGCCTGCTGGTGCCAGACCCAGGCTGGGAACGCGCTTCCTGAGGACTAATGGGGGGAGGGGAAAAACAAACAAAAAAAATCTTACATTCACGTTTGCACTTGCTGGTCTTTTTGTTTCTGCACTAATGCACAGTGAATTTTGTCGGGTTTTGTTTGGGGGTTTTTTGAGGGGGGGGAGCGCCCCTCAAGCGATTCCGCAGTTCCCAGACTTTGGTTCCTAGTTTGCTGATGAGAAGCAAAAAAAAATATATCTATAGAAAAAGGGCCATGTGTTAAGAAGGTGTTGATGCAGATGCCTTCACCTAGGTTTTTTATTTATTAAAGGCGCTTTTTTACATTCCTTGCAATACTGATGGTGATCCTGCAGGTCTCATTGGCTCCATTTTTTTGCCGTTGCCATACAGTGCCTTTCCATTCATTTAACCCCCATCTGAACGGCATAAACTGAATGTTCAGCTGGCGTTTTTTACTGTAACAACAAGGAGACTTTGCTCTTCATTTAAACCAAATCATATTTCATATTTTACGCTCGAGGGTTTTTACCAGTTCCTTTTTACACTCTTAAACAGTTTTTAAGTCGTTTGAAACGAGAGATTTTTTCTTTCCTGGCAGCTTTTAACATTATTGCAATTTGTGTCTGGGGGCTGCTGGTGGGAAGTTGTAAATCGAGGGGGTTTGCAACAGAACAGGACAGGCTTTTTTGGATTTGAAACTGGACCGGATAAACGATCTCTGAGCTGCTGTATATAGTTTTAAATAGTTTGTTGCACTTTTTTAAGTTGCACTTAAGGGGGGTTGATAGAGGTTTTTAATCACATGAAGTCACGGGACTTTTCTTTTGTAACTAGCTAAAAAAGGGCTGTGTTTCGGTGGACAGATGAAGGTTCCTGGGAGCCCTTTCTCTTAGAGGGGACAAGTACTTTTCCTTTCCTTTATGAAACATACAAGAGTAATGGTGCAGTTGACTGAAATGCTGCTGCTGGGATTTGAGAACTTTAATTACTGTTATTTTTTGTTACTTTCCCCTCTATCGGAAGCTGTGTGCCAAAGAACCAGTGTCATAATTTCTCCCTCTTTTGTTTTTTTTGGTTGTTTTATTATTTTTTTCCTGCTGAGCTGATGTTGCATCGTTGCATATCCCAGCTGCTCTTTGTGGGGTTTTGTGAAGCTGTGTGTGAAGTCTCTACCTCATTGTAGTATATGCAGGCAAGACTGCACTCCTACAGACGCGTGGAGTAAGCTGTGGTGTAGTTTTTGGCACATAATAAACACGTTGCAGCAAAAAACCCTCTCTTGTGCTCCTTGGTTTTGTGCCTTGTGGGAGATCTCTGCAACCTCATGTTGAAGCAGTGGGAGAAGCTGCAGCAGGCCCTAGGGAGGGCGTGGATGCTGTACGTGACTGGGTTGGAGCAGAGCTCTCTGCTGGGAGAGGCATTTTTAGGTACCAGTTGCCGAAGGCTCCTTCTGTGGGTGGCTTGGGACCACTTGACAGATGCAGCTGGGCCCCAGCTGGAGCTCCCTTATTACAACAGTGAGTTAATGAGGTTAATTGGACTGTCCCACCCTCCTGGATGGAGGGGTGACACCCTGCTGGGCTGTTTGGCTGGGGCCATGGGCTCCAGGGCTCAGCACGACTTGGGGTGCAGTGGGGCTGCCCACAGTGGGTGCTATGTGCCCCTGCAGGGGGGGCTTGAGGCTCCTTCCTCATGCCCCTTTCCACCTTCAGCAGCCCCCTGGGGGGGGGCACCCCTCAGTGTCAGGGCTGGGTGATGCTTTCAAGGGTTGCTGTGAGTTTGTGGGTGCTGTGTCCTCCATCCCAGCCCCCTGAGACCCAGCTCCTTCATAACTACCCCCTTGGCTGCCTAGGGGCTGCTGCAGCCCGGCCCGGGAGAGCAAACGGGATGGGGTCCCAGCCAGGCTTCCCCTGCCCCGCGGGCTGCCGCTGCCGGCAGGCGCTGTGACTCGCAGGGCGGTGCGGGCCCCAGCCCCGCAGTGATCCTCCGCGCCGCGGGGGGGCGCTGTGCTGCCCGCGCGCTCCCGGCGGCCCGCGCGCCTCCCGCTACCCTTTGCGCTCTCTCTCCTGCCGCCGCCGACATGGTGAGTGCGGGCCGTGGCCGCCATCCGCTGCCATCCGCTCGCTGGGCCGCTCCGCCCGGGGCGCCGAGCGGCTGCGGGGAGCGGGGCGGAGCGGGGCGAGGGGCTGCGGCGGGTGGCGGGCGAGGGGCTGAGGGGAGGCTGCGTCCGGGGCCTGAGAGAGGCCGGGCCCGGGAGCCGGCGAGACCTGACCGGTGTCTCCTCCGCCTCCCGCCGCCCAGGGACGCGTCCGGACGAAGACGGTGAAGAAGGCCGCTCGGGTGATCATCGAGAAGTACTACACCCGCCTGGGGAACGACTTCCACACCAACAAGCGGGTGTGCGAGGAGATCGCCATCATCCCCAGCAAGAAGCTGCGTAATAAGATCGCGGGGTGAGCGCGGGGAGGGAGCGTGGGGATTCCCGCTGCCGGGAATGCCGGGGGCGGGAATTTCCAGCGCCGGGAATGCCGGCAGGAACCTGCATTCGAAAGTGATCGCGGCCTTGGCCGTGGCCCGGTCATCGATAGTGCAGGGAGAGGAACGGCGAGAGCGTTCCCGTGTTTGGGGGGGCCGCGTCCCCCTCAGACCCTGGTGCTGTCGGACACGGCTCTAGCCCTGGAGTGCCCCCGGGGGAGGGGACATTGCCGGGGCTGGTGGGGGGACATTGGTGGTGGGATATCACCACAGCTGGTGAAGGGACAACACCGGGGTCAGTGGTGGGTCATTACTAGGCTCAGTGGTGGGACATGGGCAGGGCTGGTGGTGCGACACTGATGGGATATTGCTGGGGCTGGTGACGGGACATCACCGGGGTTGCCGATGGGGACTCTGTCTCCTCCGATTTTGGGGGCACGATTGTGGGGTGCCTGGATGATCCCACGTGTCCCCCGCAGGTATGTCACACACCTGATGAAGCGTATTCAGAGGGGACCTGTCCGAGGCATCTCCATCAAGCTGCAGGAGGAGGAGAGGGAGAGGAGGGACAACTACGTCCCCGAGGTGAGGCTCTGCCTGTGCCCCAGTGTCCTCTCCAATATCTGCCTGTCCTGCCTCCAGGTGCCTTCTCCATTGGTGGCCCCAAAACCCAAACCTGGGCCAGGAGGAGCTGAGGAGGGTTTCTCTCAGGGAGGGCCAAGGCGAATTTTGGCCTCGTATCAGGACACTCCCTCAAAATGCAGTGCTGGGCTGGGAGGAGAAACTGACTTCCTGCATTTCGACTCTGCTGCCAGTCGGCAGATGATAACTCTCTCTCCTCAGTTTTCCAGTTAAAATGAGGAAAAACACAACTCAGTGGGATACAGGAGGATATTGCGGAGCAGCTTAGAACCAGCCATGCAGGAGATGACACTGAAGGGGGGGGGAAATGGTGAACCCCCTCTTGCTTTGGCAAGGGGGTGAGGGCTCACTCATCACCCAGTCCCCAGGTGTGGGGAGAGGAGCTCCAGAAGCGTTCTCCATGTTTGATGGCTTCTATTCAGTGCCATTCCATCCATTTCAGTGGTTCCATCCATTTCAGAGTGAATCTCTCCCCTGTTCCTGGTTGGCTTCTGGTGGAGCTGGTGGTTTCTGTGCTGTGCGCAACCGCTTGGTTCTGCTACCTTGGCTCTCCCAGATGATCAGTGCTGGGCTCTGGGGATGTAGAAGGTTATTGTAATGATGATGTGGGAAGAACGGGTATGATGGTGGGATGTGATAGCAGCTGTGGTGAGGCAGGCTGGTGCTGTCCCCCCCTCTTGGAGATAGATCTACCTCAGGAATGTTTTCCCTGCCTCACCTTAGTTTTGCAGCCCAGAGTGAGGTGGTGGGACTCCCCACAAGAGCCCAGGGCTTGGTGTGACACCCCCACAGCCAGAGATGATGTGTGGAGCACTAATGGCTCCATGCAGAGCCTCTCCCGGTGCCTCAGTGCCCCGTCGTGGGTGTTGGTGCGGCGCTGACCCACACAGCTGGTGGTGGGGGCTTGGAGGAACTGGGTGAGGCAACTGTCCACGTGTTGCATGTAGTGACCTTACAGCTGCCTTTCAGAGGCAGGATGAAGTGATGCTGGTGGCACAAGTCATCCTGGAGGGACCCCAAGCAGGGAAAGGAGTGTCCCTGTTGGAGCTGTCACGTAGTGTTACGTGAACCCACGTTACTTAACAGTTTTGTACAAAACCACTGGTGTGATGGAGCCTCCAGGGAAGGAAGCATGGAGATGAAGGTTTGGGGACTGCAGAGGGTTGGAGGAGGTCACTCTGGGCTTCAGGAGCAGGAAGACCTCAGGCCCTGGGGGTGGGACAGCCCAGGTCATCACTTGGTATTGCTATCTGGCACCATGGTGGTCGGGCTCCAGCCTTGGGACTTCCAAAGACTTGCTGTAAACAGGCTCTGTCCCCTGTGTGGGGCCTCTGCTGCCAGGTTGCTTCTTTTCTGGCAAAGCTGGGCTCTGTTGGGGTCCTCCTGGCTCATCCTGTTGCTGGAGCCCATCCCACAACAGGCAGCAAGATTCTCTTTGTGGTGGGATGGAACCAGAACGAGTGCGTGGGGACACCGTGGTGGCAGCAGGAATGTGGCTGCGGGGTCTTGTCGAACTGGATCTGTCTTCTTGTCTCCAGGTTTCTGCCCTCGACCAGGAGATAATCGAAGTGGACCCGGACACCAAGGAAATGCTGAAGCTCCTGGTAAGTGGCCCCAGCTGCCCCCTGCCCAGCTGGTGGCATGTTCCCGGCAGCGCTCCTGCTGCTCCGAGGGGGTTGGTGGTGTCACCTGCAACACTGGGCACGTGGCAGGGGGGTCCCTCTGCCACAGGACCTGCCAGTGGGTTAATTCCCACATGGCTCTTGGGAGGGGAGAGGCAGGGTGGATGCACTTCACACTCTCCCCTCCTCCCACAGCACCCAAGGGTGCTGATCCAAGGGCCTCCTTGTCCACTCTCACTGAGTACAGGTGAGCGTGAGTCTGGAGACATGACTGCACCCTTGGTGCTACTGCAGCACCTTCATGCTTCCCACTGTTCCCAGGAGGAATCCACCTCCGCCTTTCATGGGGTTGCGTGTGGTGGTGGGCAGCGTGGTGTGACCAATCCTATTCTTTTTCCCAGGACTTTGGCAGCCTGTCCAACCTGCAGGTGACGCAGCCCACGGTGGGGATGAACTTCAAAACGCCCCGAGGAGCCCTCTGAGGCAGCTGCTGTCTGTCACTTTTCCAATAAACGTGGGGAAACCACCTGCCTGGTCTTGGAAACTTGCGTCCCAGGGATGAGGAGGGAGGGCTCGTTCCTCAGGGTGCCATGTCCCAAAAACACTGTTTGTGAGTGTGACAGGGAGTGGTCCTCAGCCCTCGATTCCCTTTGTGTAGGGCAGTGAGTCGCAGTTTTCCTATCTCGGTTTGCGACAATGTCCAAAGCCTCAGAGGGTGAGAACTCAACACCTTTGCATTTGGCAGCATCTTTTGGAGCTCTTTTCCTCCTGGTGGTTTGGGGTGTGAAGTGCAAAGTTGCTACTTCCAGGCTTTCCTGCGGTATGTGGCCAGGAGAGAACAACTGTGGTGCCTCCCCAGAGCCTGTAGGTGGAAAAAGTCGTGTAGGTTCCCTGTGTGAGGGGAGTGAAGTGAGCTGAGCAGGGCCTGGGGGAGGAAGGCCCCCCATGGAGATGGGCCGTGGTGAGGCTCCTGCCCTCTTGCCCCCAGTGAGACATTCCATCCAGCAACTTCCCCAGGGTGCAGCAGGGATGGGAGAGTTTTGGGGCTCACCCCTGCCCCCTGAAACTGTGTGCAGTTTCCTGGTGTGCAGAGACTGTGCTTGGAGGCAGAGGACACCCACAGGTCCCCATCTTGGCTGTGGTGTCATCCAGCACCATGACCAGGGGGGTCCCACTGGTGAGCAAGTACCACAGGTGTGTGCAGCTGCACTGTGGGGTGACTTGTCCCCGCAAGAAGACCTTGGTGTGTCCCTCCAAGGACAACAACTGTTTGCAGACACATCTTGAACCCTCCAGTACAAACAAAAAGGCAAACCTTTGGGGAGAAATGTCTGTATTTGAGTTTGTCACGAAATTTGTAACTTAAAGAAAATGTTGACAGTAAACGTAGCCAGGTATCTTCTAAACACACATGGAATGGGCTGAGCTGCAGTCAGAATAAGCCAAGCAGGGATAATTTATAACCCCTCACGTACTGTGGAGGTTTGACTGAATTTGCAGCTCAATACCACAAATCTCTTCACTAATTAACTAAAACCCAGGGAGAACACAGGCTGAGGGCTAAAATAACCATCGATCCACAGGAGAGTGAGCAAGGAGCCATCCCAGCATCTAACCACGGGACTGAACTTCCAAACACAACCGGGAGCGCTCTGACAGTGAAGTGTTTGATGCAAAGCACCCCCTGGTCTTCACAATTTTCTCTTCATTTTAGTCTTGGTGTCAGAGTAAATGCCAATTCCAGCCCGAACCCAGTAGGCCGCGTAGCCCGAGGTGCCGGGAGTGAAATCCCGGAGCTCTCCCGTGTATTTCTTCATGTGGCGAGCGGAGGCGTAACCTGCCGAGGGAAAGCCTGGGGGAGCCCTGAGCCCCCCAGCTAGACAAGGACGATGGAAAATGGGAAGCAGAGAGAGGAAGGGAGCGATTCCAGTCGCACCCTCAGCATTGCTGCTGCTCTAAGTACCCCAAGGAGGCAACGAGGAGCACGCTTGGGGGCCCCTCTGTTTTCAGGCATAGTTTCCACTCCTGAAAACTTCCTAATGCCAAAGGTTACCTGTCACCATGTTGTTCACTGGGTATTCCTGGAGGGCACGGTACAGAAATTCCCCCTGGCTGGGTGCTCTGGAGACTGTTTCTTCTTCACTGCTGCATTGGGGAGGGGGAAAGAAATCTGAGTTATTTCCTATGCATTGGGGATCTCTTGAAATACGGGGAGTGTGTCCAAATCCTGCTGCCAAGGGCAGGAAAATACCTTTCAACCGGGTCTAGCACATCCTCCTCTGCTTCTCTCACAGCCTCTGGTGCATCCATCGGATTTTCATCGGGCTGCAAATATCCATGTAGAGTTGGGTTATAACTGTGCCCTAGGTACTCCACAAAGCCCTAGAGAGGGGGTCTGAGAACGCTGTATTTTTAGGGCTTGTGATTTCAAGTCTAATCTAGAATAAAGTTTTAAATTTAGTAATGTTTTTGCTTCAAAAGTGCTGAGAAGTTGCTTCAAGAAGGGAGCGGGGGGGTGTCTTGGTGTTGCACAGGGCAGGAAAACGCTGCATGACGGGGCTGAGCTCAGGCCTTGGACATCAGCATCCCCGGAAGGACATGCTGAGGACATCTGGGTGAGGGAGAAAATCCCTCCATGCTCAGTCTGGTGCTGTCCACCCAGGGTGTCACGCTGGGAGGGACACACACAGTAGAAGCACAACATTTCATCCTGTATTTGGGCTGAGGGTCTGGAGTGATAGCCTGGCTCCCAGAGTCACACAACTAATATTTTTTTAAGCTACATTTCCTGTAGTATAAATTTCTCATCTTACTTGTTCTGCAAGTGAATCATCTGTCTTCTCCCAGACAAAACAACCGATTTTCCTCCTGATTTCTGCCATGAACAAAAAAAAAAAATTACTGTGAATGCATCAAGTAACGAGGCTGTGCAAACCCTGCCTCCCACAGGTGCTACCGAAGGTGCTCAGGAGCCCTGACAGGAGCTCATTGTAGGTGCTGGTGAATAATGCAGTATCAAAGATGAAATATTAATTCCTCTGCCTCCAAGGAGGAAGAATCACTCCCAACAGAAGGAAATTCCTTCCAGCTAGAGCAGAAGTAACTGTAGGTTCTGGTTTGCACCCTCAAAAGGCTCCACTCATGGAGGAACTCCTAGGGGAACCAAACCCTGATGTTTTCCCCCCACACACCTTCTTGCAGGCAGGCGGGTGGCAGGACAAAGTGGCCCAGAACCACCGAGGGCTTCGCTCTGGCACCGCTGCTCGCCCAGGCAGAGACGTAACAGGAGTGAAAGACTGTAGCTCTGCCCTCCAAGTAATCCAGGCTCTGGTGTATTCTGGGAGAGAAAAAGACAGCTGGTTTCCAAAGGTAAACCTGAAAAAAAACAACAACAACAACAAAACGAACAACAAACCAAGAAGTTTAGGTGGATATTGGTGTTAAAACTGACCTGCTCTGACATTTTCACCCAGAGCACCTAATTTTCTGTAATTTTCTAACCATGAGGCTCTACCAGCAATGTCCCATTATGGTCCCAGCCGCCAGCACCTCCTGAGAGCAGCCTGGAGGAAGGACACTGGGAACCAGGTAAAAGTGTATTTTTAAAGGTTAAATGGCAGGTCTCTACACTCTGGTCTCAAGATGAGACTCGTTGTTCAGGGTGGGGGGAAAATGTGATATTTTTTTGTTGTTTATTCTTATCCCCACAGGTCCCTGCTTGGGCTTCCACTTCAGGCCCGAGCCTGCAAAACTGAGAGACAAAAGCAGCTGAGTAATAGAGTAAAACTGAGACAGGTATATTGAGAGATGGAGCGTCCTGCTACGAGGCTCCCAGCACAGTCCCCAACCAGCAGTGACATTCCGGCTGAGCAAGGAAGGGTCAGGGAGGATGCTCAAGTGCTCACCATCCTCCTTAGAGGGGAATTAAATGTGTTTGCTGGGTTTAGAGTTATGGATAATTATTACATTTTTCCCAGTAAATAATCTGAATATATATATTTAATACATATCAAATCATATATCATTCCCCTTGGGGGAACAAGCCAGTCTGGTGGGATGCCATGATGTTGTTACTCCAGGTTTCTTGGGATGGCTGGAGGATGACAAAAATCTAAGTGAGTTTTAAGCAATTGTTTTTAAAAAGCTGCTTAGTCCAGCCCAGCAGAGCCGGCTGCAGAGCATTGTGAGAAAACACTGCCATTCCCCTTCACCTCTTTACACGATACTGAATATATATAAATACTCACTCACAGGAGGAAGAGTCTGAACAGCCTTTCCTTATATTTGTACCAAGGTTCTTGAGCTCTCTGATGTTTTGTATTAAGCAAGCAGAAGACAAAATAGCAATTTGGCCCTTTCCCAGCCATTTTTACCCCTGCACCAGCACTCAGAGTTAACTCTCGCTGGCTTTTTAAAACCAGGTTTGTTCCTTGGGGATTGTATCGTCTCTATTTTAGACCCTGAGTTTTCCAGTAGATGAGTTCAAATGTAGTGAGAAAAACAGCATCACAGAGGGTAGTGGTCAAGCCATCGATGTGCACTTGCAGCCCAGAAAGCCACTGTTACTGAATTGACTAGATTTTGATTATTTAGAAGGCCTGGGCCTGGTCGGGCCTGATCAAGACAAGTCTTTTAGGAGAAACTGTTCTCACAGGAATCATATTGGGAGGGGGAAAGTGGGTGATTGTGTTTTACTTCAGTAGGCACAGAAACCACATGTACTAGACAAGTGGTACGTACAAGTAGCTAAGGTCTAGAATTACATGAAGAATAAGATATTGTGCTTAAGCTGCTACCATGGAAGGAATAATACAATAATAAATCTTGAAGCCATCACATGGTAGCCGAGGTCACAGTAACCAGTTGTGCTGCTTGGAAATCCCCTTTTCCCATCCCACCCTGATTTAAATATCAGGAACTATAATCAGTAGGATAACCAATGATTTTTGTTAAAGATGAATATGTATGAGGTTATGTGACTCAAAAGATCACAAGGGGGCCAATCAATGTAAAGGTGAAACTTAATGAGTAATTAAAAGCGAGCATTATATGCATTTTTATGTTAAATATTTTAGACAATAGAAATTGAATATATAAAAACCTGTTGATTGAAATGCAATGGTGGATACACTAGGAGGAGTTATCCCCCGTGTCCTCAGCGCACTGATAAAGAAGTGTCTGCTGATCTACATCACATTGGTGTCGGTAAGTTATTTTTGTCCTCTTTGGTGACAGTTTTTGGCGACCCAGATGGGACCTCGCTGAGAGAGACCAGAGGAGTCGGGGACCTGATTGGTTCCAGATGGCACCGAGGAAATTCTCAGGGATACCCATCGATCCCCGATCTGCAAGGCTCTTTGTGACGTCCCCTGGAATTGGTAAGACACTTCTCATTTGGTTTGGGGAGGGACAGAGTCCCCCAGTCTGCCTGTCAGACGCGGCGAAAGCTGCGCAGGGTTGGACTAGAGGGTTCCCGTTTGTGGAAGCTGAGGCGTCTGCCCGTAAGACATAAGCAAAAGCTATTGCAGGGTTGGACAATTTGTGGTATTGGAAATTGAAGTGCCTATAAGTCTTTGTTGGTGTCTTTGTATATTTGGAACCATTTATATACATTTTGTTGGCACTATTGGTGTGTGTGTTGTGTGACTGAGATGTGCAGTTGAGCACGAAGCGAGTGCGGAGTTCTGATCCGCGGTCCTGTTATCCCGCGAGGGGAGCGGCCGGAGACGAACCAAGTGAAAGACCGAGTGATTCTGTGTGAACTTTAACAACAGGTATAATGACTGCCAAGTTGACACATTTGTTTCAGAGTAAAAGTGTTGGTAATTTAGCTTCTGATGAAAAGATACCAAAAACCTCCCCATGAGGGTGTTTATTGGCCCATTGGGGAGAATTACAGGATGATTTGTGAAAAAGTCAAATGACAGAGTTTTGTAATCATTGGTGGCCCCTGTATGTGTTAGAAGATCAGGAAAAATGGCCCACAAATGGAACTTTGAGTTATAACACTGTATTACAGCTAATGTTGTTTTGCAGAAGGGAGGGGAAATGGAATGAAGTGCCTTATGTAGACTTGTTCTTTTATCTGAGGCAACGAACCAATTGGCAGAAAGAATGTAAATTGCTTAGCTGAGACAATCTAGTAATGGCTTTAACTTCTGAAAACAAAAAGACAAAGAGATGTTGCTCTGCATGCGATATTGGAAAGAGGTGTGTCAAATGTATGGCCCCAAAAGATGAAATAGGACTGGAATTAGATGTAGCCCCTTCACAGGGAGGACAGGAACACCACAGACAGAGACAGTGGAGTGAAAGGGATAACGAATCGGTGGAAACAGTGGAGCCTGAGAGTAGTGGAATGAGGCATGAGGAAGAAGGACCTTTAAAAGTTGTGGTGCATACCCCTGTATCTCGGAGAACTAGACAGCAACCTCAGATGTTAGCCCCTTTGAGATAAGGAGTTGGTCAAGAGGGACCTGTATATGTGAAAGTACCTTTTTCAATTGTGGACTTGGTGGCTTGAAAGCAGGCTGCAGAACCTTATAGGGAAAATCCAGAGAAGGTTAGCAGGATAATAGACACAATTATTAGAAAACAGGACCCAGATTGGAATGATATGCAAGTGATACTGGATTATTTGATGGATGGGACAGAGAAGCAAATGGTATTGAGGGCTGCTAAGACACAGGCAGAAACAGCAGTGCTGAATGGGACAGCAAGTGGGACTATAGAGCAAAATTTTCCTTCTGGAGATCCAGAGTGGGATCCAAATCGTGTGGAGCATAGGCAGAGATTGAATCGGTATCAGAATTGGGTTTTGTATGGAGTGAGATGTGCGATACCTAAGGCTGTAAATTGGTCAAAGCTGTATGAAGTGAGACAGGATAAGAGCGAATCTCCTTCTGCTTTTTTAGAAAGATTAAAAGAAGCGGCCAGAAGGTACACTAATTTAGAAGTGGATACAGATGAAGCACAAATGCAACTGGCCTTAATCTTTATAGGACAATCTGCACCAGACATAAGGAAAAAGCTCCAGAAACCGGAAGGAGAAGATTCAACAAATCTGAATAAGATGTTAGAGGTGGCATGGAAAGTATATAACAATCGAGAGAAGGAGGAAAGGAGAACTAGGGAAAACAGGCTGTTGGCAGTGGTTACAGGAGCACCTGTGAGAAGTAGAAGACATGGGGGAAGAAGGGGGGCTATAGGGAGAGGTGGAAACCAGAACTTGAATGCTGCCTTGGGAATAAATCAATGTGCTTACTGTAGAGGAGAAGGGCATTGGAGGCGAGAGTGCCCAAAGTTAAGGGGAGGTCAGCAGGAGGCTGCAAGATTGATGATGTTAGATGAATGAAGGGAACTGGAGGGGAACCAGCTGAACCTCTGGTTGTAATGAAGCTGGGAGAAAAAGAGGGTAAGTTTTTAGTGGACACCTGAGCAACATTCTCAGTTTTGAATACTTGTAAATGGACATTGGGCACCAAAACAGCAAATATAATTGGGGCTGCGGGGAAGGAGGAAAATAGGCCATTCCTTCAACCCCAGGATTTAAAAAACCAAAATAATTACCCGTTAATTTCTGTATGTACCAGAATGCTTGATACCCTTATTAGGGAGAGATTTGTCATCTAAATTAAATGCACAAACTGTTTTTGAAAATGGAGAGCTCCTCTTAAAAATACCTTAATCAAAGGCAGGAGAAATTTTGATGATACAGGAAAAAATAAAAGAACAAGAAATTCTACGGGAAGTGAATTTGGCAGTAATCCCTACAGTATGGGAAACTGATAAACCTGGCAAATCCAAATTAGCACAACCTGTCAAAATAGAATTGAAAGAGGGCGCAAAGCCAGCGAGGATTAAACAATATCCAATCAAACCAGAAGCGAGGAAGGGAATTAAGAAATTGATTGATAAATTTGTAGAATATAAAATTCTCAAAGAGTGTGAATCCAAGTACAATACCCCAATCTTACCGGTGAGAAAACCTTCAGGTGAGTAGAGACTGGTACAGGATCTAAGAGCTATGAATCAGATAGTTAAGGACATACACCCTGTAGTGGCAAATCCGTAGACTTTATTAACAGCTTTGAGGGAAGAACATCAGTGGTTTACAGTGCTTGATTTAAAAGATGCTTTCTTTTGCATACCCTTGGACAAGGAAAGCAGGAAACTGTTTGCTTTCCAATGGGAGAATCCACAAACAGGGCGAAAGATGCAGCTAACATGGACAAGGCTACCACAAGGATTTAAGAACAGCCCAACGATTTTTGGAAAACAGCTGGCCAAAGAACTTGAAACATGGAAACAGGATGATTCAAACAAACCTGGACATCTGCTTCTACAATATGTGGATGACATCCTGATTGCTACAGAAGAGAGATCAGCCTGCATAAAGATAACAATAGAACTTTAAAATTTTCTGGACTAAACGGGTACAAGGTAACCAGAAATAAAGCCCAAATAGCAAAACAGACTGCAATGTATCTGGGCTTCAAAATCTCAAAAGGACAACGGTAATTGGGAACAGATCCTAAGGAAGCCATTGGTGGCATCCCAGAGCCCAGAAATGTTCATGAGCTGAGGGTGTTCCTGGGAATGGCCGGGTGGTGTCAGTTGTGGATAATGAATTACGGTCTAATAGCCAAGCCGCTGTACGAGGCCCAGAAGAACTCTCCCTCTGTGTGGGGTCCAGATCAGCAACAGGCCTTTAGAGACCTGAAACACACACTAATGTCTGCACCTGCCCTAGGACTTCCAGATCTAACCAAAGATTTCCAGTTGTTTGTTCATGACATCTAGCATTGGGAGTGCTGACCCAGGGGATGGGAAGCTGGAAGAGACCAGTCGGATATTTCTCCAAACAACTGGACACTGTAAGTAAGGGATGGCCTACTTGTCTTCGAGCAGTTGCTGCTACAGTGATGCTTATCCAAGAAGCCCGAAAACTGACTTTGGGAAGAACAATAACAGTGTCTGTCCTACACATGGTAATAACTGTTTTAGAACAAAAGGGGGGACATTGGTTATCCCCTAGCAGAATGATGAAATACCAGGTGGTATTGACTGAACAGGATGATGTGATTTTGAAAACGACTAAGCTGGTGAATCCTGCAGTTTTTTTAAGTTCCTCACAGGAAGAAGGACAACTGGAACATGACTGCCTCACCACTATTGAACATGTGTATTCCAGTCAGGAGGACTTGAAAGACACACCGTTGGAAGACCCCGACTGGGAGCTATACACAGATGGCAGCAGTTTTGTGGAACATGGAGTTGGATACACTGGATATGGGGTAACAACTGCAAACTCAGTCACAGAGGCAAAAGCACTGCCTGGCACCACGGCAGCCCAAAAGGCAGAGCTTGTCACCCTAACCAGAGCCCTTGAACTGAGTGAAGGAAAGAAGGTGAACATTTGGACTGATTCAAAATATGCCTTTGGGGTAGTACATGTCCATGGGATCCTGTGGAAAGAAAGAGGATTATTATCCTCCCAAGGATCAAATATTAAACATCAGAACGAAATTTTGCAATTATTGCAAGCCGTTCAAAAGCCTATCCAGGTGGCAATCATGCACTGTAAAGCACATCAGGTGGGAAACACAAAAGAGATTGGAGGGAATAACCTAGCAGATAGAGCTGCCAGAAAGGCAGCAAGAGAAAAGTCTCTGCAAATGGCTTTAATTCCAACTAAAACAGTAACTCTTCCAAAGGAAAAGCCTAAATATTCAGAGGAGGATGATAAGTTGGGAAAATTATTGGATGCAAAGAAAAATCCAGATGGCTGGTGGGTCACACCTAATGGACAGGTAGTAGTACCACCCCTCCTAATGAGAGAAAGAATTCTGACAAAACACCAAGAATGTCACTGGGGAGTGGAAGCTTTAGTTACCCTTTTAAAAAGGCAAGTGGTATCGGTCAAAATGTTAGGGATAGCCAAAATGATAACTGCAAAATGTGATCTGTGTCTAAAGAATAATCCAGTGAGAAAGAAAAAAGTTCAGATGGGTAACCTCAAGTCTGGAACAGAACCAGGAGATTATTGGCAAATAGCTTTTTTCAGAGCTACCCAGACAAAATGGGTATGGATACATTCTGGTGGGGGTTGACACTTCCACAGGGTGGCCAGAAGCCCTTCCTTGTCGCACTACACAGGCTAAAGAGGCTGTAAAATGGCTGTTACAAGAAATAATTCCGAGGTTTGGTGTCCCTGTTGGGATCTCTTCAGACAGAGGTCCACATTTTGTTGCTGAAGTTGTGCAGTGTATGTAAAGCCCTGGGAATCACTTGGGATTTACATATACCATGGGGGCCACAATCCAGTGGAAAAGTAGAAAGGATGAATCAGACTCTAAAAAGACAAATTAGCAAAATATGCCAAGAAACCAATTTGAAGTGGCCTCAGACACTTCCGTTGGCATTGCTGCGAATCAGGGTACAGCCAAAAAGTGGCACCTCAGTCAGTCCTTTTGAACTACTATATGGGAAACCACATGAATCCCCAGAACCAAATCCAAACATGCATGTCAAAGGAAAACAGGATGTGTATAACTATCTGCTTTCTCTAGGAAAAACCTTAACTGCAATTCGGAATGCTGTGGTGTGGAACAGACCCCTATCCTTAGAAAATCCAGTACATGATTTTCAACCTGGAGACTACGTCTACGTGAAAACATGGACCTCTGAAGCTTTGCAGGAACGCTGGAAAGGACCCATCCAGGTGCTGCTAACTACCTTTACAGCCATCAAGATCAAAGAATCAGAGGCATGGATCCACTACACCAGAGTGAAGAGAGCACCCCCTTCATGGAAGATCGTCAATAGAGATCCAGACACTTTAAAATTAACCTTAAAACATGTTTAATTTCTCATATCAGATTAGGATTTTTGTTATAGGTCTGATTTTGATTTGGAAACTGATGCTAGTGGGAGCCTGGTTTGAGACAGCATATAGTGAAGCAAAAGTGCAGTATTTTTTTTAGTGAAAATATTGAAATAATTTTCAAAACTTTCAAAGGGGGGAAATGTTACTGAACTGACTAAATTTTGATCATTTAGAAGGCCTGGGCCTGGTCGGGCCTGATCAAGACAAGGCTTTTAGGAGAAACTGTTCTCACAGGAATCATATTGGGAGGGGGAAAGTGGGTGATTGCGTTTTACTTCAGTAGGCACAGAAACCACATGTACTAGACAAGTGGTACGTACAAGTAGCTAAGGTCTAGAATTACATGAAGAATAAGATATTGTGCTTAAGCTGCTACCATGGAAGGAATAATACAATAATAAGTCTTGAAGCCATCACATGGTAGCCGAGGTCACAGTAACCAGTTGTGCTGCTTGGAAATCCCCTTTTCCCATCCCACCCTGATTTAAATATCAGGAACTATAATCAGTAGGATAACCAATGATTTTTGTTAAAGATGAATATGTATGAGGTTATGTGACTCGAAAGATCACAAGGGGGCCAATCAATGTAAAGGTGAAACTTAATGAGTAATTAAAAGCGAGCATTATATGCATTTTTATGTTAAATATTTTAGACAATAGAAATTGAATATATAAAAACCTGTTGATTGAAATGCAATGGTGGATACACTAGGAGGAGTTATCCCCCGTGTCCTCAGCGCACTGATAAAGAAGTGTCTGCTGATCTACATCACATTGGTGTCGATAAGTTATTTTTGTCCTATTTGGTGACTCCACCATATCCTGGTCTGCATCAAAAGAAGCACAGCCAGCCAGTTGAGAGAGAGGTGATTCTCCCCCTCTACTCTGCTCTGGTGAGACCCCACCAATTGGGGTTCTGTGTCCTATTGTACTGTGTCCAATTCTGGAGTCCCCAGCATAAGAAGGACATAGAACTCCTTGAGCATGTCCAGAGGAGGGCCACGAAGATCATCAGGGGGCTGGAGCACCTTTCCTATGAAGACAGGCTGAGGAAGTTGGGGTTGTTTAGCCTAGAGAAGAGGAGGCTCTGGGGTGATCTTATAGCAGCTTTCCAGTATCTGCAGGGGTCCTGCATGAAAGCTGGGGTAGGGCTTGTGAGAGACGGGTGTGTAGTGAGAGAACAAGGGGCAATGGTTTGAAACCTAAAGAGGGGAAATTTGGTCCGGACATTAGGAAGTTCTTTCCTGTGAGGGTGGTAAGATGCTGGAACAGGTTGCCCAGGCAGGTTGTGGATGCCCCCTCCTCCCTGGAGGTGTTCAAGGCCAGATTGGATGAGGCCTTAAGCAACCTGGTCTAGTGGGAGGTGTCCCTGCCCATGCAGGGGGGTTGGAACTAGGTGATCTTTAAAGTCCGTTCCAACCCAAACCATTCTATGATTCTGTGATTCTATGATTAGTTTAATTTACCTGGGAGTTGAGCCAGCCTAACACATGGATGGTTTTTGCAGCTGTTTTCTGGTTTGTCTAGCTATGGTTTAGCATGGGTATGAGTTTTCAGACCTCACTGAGCAGTAAAACCCCAGCAGACCTGAACCAGGCACTTCAAAAACGCCACCCTGGCTTTTGAAGGATGTCAGTATCCATTACATACTTTACATTAAATACCTTAAAATCATTAACTATGCCTTTCGCTCTCTGCAGACATGGCTCATGTGGAGAGGGCTCAACATCAGGGTGAAACAGGACTGTAGCCATCTTCCAAGGAAGATGGGGGTGACATGGGGGGACAGCTGGGTGACATAGCCCACCTGCGGGTGTCCGGGTGGGCAGCGTCACTGCTGAAGAGGTAGTCAGCATCCCGCTGGTGGGCAAGCACCCCACCGCCGGCCACTGCAGGGGAAAGGGAGTCAGGGAAAGCGTGGCTGTCCCAGTGGGTCCCCACCGCCTCAGGGTGGCCCGGAATGGCAACAGCTGGAGGGCCAAGCTCCGTGTGGGAGCTGTGATGGGCCCCCCCCCCCCCATGGCTGGGCCACCCCACTGAGGACTCTTGTGGACTTTTCCTCAGTGTGGGAGAGCGGCCTACTCCGGCACTGGGGGGATCTGCCAAAGCCCTGCTCTGCTCTGCCATGAGGGGCTACACCCTGCTTTGCCCCACCGAGTGGTGATCGGGCTGTGTCCCACTGCTCTGCCCCACCGAGCGCATGTGTCAGCCCCGTGCCCCATCGCCCGCCCCCACCCCCGGGGTGCCACCGGGACCCCTCACCCCACAGCTCCCGCGGGCCAGGGCTGACGCTCTGAGAGAACCAGGCGCGATGCCCGCGGAACATGGCGGTAAGGTGCGCGGTGGCGGCGGCGGAAGGAGGAGCCCTCACGGGCGGTGGTGGGAACACGAGATGGGTAAGAGGATCCTGAGAGGCGGTGAGGGGACCCTGAAGGGGCTTAAGAGGATCCTGAGGGGCGGCGGCAGGAGGACGCTGACGGGAGCTCGTGGGGCGGGGCTGCAGCTCTGAAGGGCGGGAGGACTCTGAGGGGGGACGGCGGGAAGCAGAGGGGAGGCGGGGAGGACAGCTCTGAGGGACGGCGGCGGGAGGACTTTGAGGGGCAGGAGGTGGGGCGGGAGGGGCAGGCCTGAGGGGGCCGTTGGGAAGCCGAGGGGCGGTGGGTGCTGAGGCGCTGTTCCCAGGGCGGGCCGCCCCCTCCCCGAATCGCCAAGTGAAGCCGTGCGGGTTTCAAAGCAGGGCCGTGAAGGCTGGGAACTCCAGCCAGCAGCAGCCGTGGAGCTACACCCCCCGTCCCTTTGAACACTCCGGGCTGGATCCCAAGAATGCCTGATAAAACAGAAGAGGTTTTTCTAGATATGGTCCTGAAATTCAGAGATTAATCAACATTATCCAGCCTCTGAGATTAGCATGCATGGCTAATTTCTGAGTAAGCTGTCAAAGTATTTCCTAAGTAAGACCACAAAAAGCCCATAGATGCAACCAGGGCTGCCTTTGCTGGGTGCAGGAAGACAAGCTCATGTCATGTCACCTGTGCTGCAGGTTGTGCAGCTCCAGTCCTGTCCCCATTAGGATGAGGTTTTCTTGTTGGTCTGATGCACCAGCCGTTACTGTGATGCTCTTGAGGACAATAAGGATGAAGCCAAGGTGGTGGCAGGTACTTTGGTGGCTCTTGTGCCATCCCTTCAGAGCAACTCAGGAGTCTGTGGCTAGACAGATCTCACATAAACCTTTAATTCTTTTTTTTTTTTTTAATAGAGTATTGTTCTTGCACCTTCTCAGCAGGATAAAATCTACCTGAGTGTGATGCCACCATGGTCCAGATCCACCCACAACCCAGGAGCCATCAAAGCCCATGAAATCAGCTCAGGTTGTCATACAAGTCTGAAGAAACATTAAGGACTTCACTGCATCTTCCAAATGTACTTTATATTGATAAATATCCTGTACAATTCAGAGCTTCCAAGGCTAAAACAGGGGGTTTTAGTAAGTTATGGACATTTATAGCTACATGCTCAATACGCGTAGCTCACGTACTGCTTTGAATAACTGCTATTTTAATGATCAGCTTTGTTAAAGAAATAATTCTGAAAATATGACAACTGTGCTTTATCATCCACAAGTGACATGTGAAGGAAGGACAGAAGCAAGAGGACTTTGACTTGAAAGGCAGAACTCTTCAGACCTGCATGGGAGAAAGGAGACTGACATCAGTCACTCTGTTCACACCTTCAACTGCCCTTCACACACTTCAACTCCCCACAAGGGAGCTCTGGCTGCGGAGTCTCAGCTGCAGGCAGTCTGACACACCTTCCAATTACAGATACAAATCCTGCAGAAACTGTTTTTCCTCGGTGGGGTTTCAGAGTTCAACAAGCAATCCTCTCCTAAGATGATCATTGCTGTCCACTCCAAGCACCAGCTGCACAGATATTCTCCCATTATCCTGCTCTCAAATCCTCCACCCCAGCTCAGTAAATCCTTGTCCCCAGACACCAGCAAAGTCACCAGTGTCCCACCTCCAACCAAGCTTGGCATCCCTCACCATCAGTGACCTTCACACTGATGTCCCACCCAAGCGGCTGAACACCACGCTCCCATGTGGGCACATCTCAGCCCAGACATTGCCTGGAGACCAGGTTTCCATCCCCACTGCCCAAAAGTGAGAGACAAACCAGCAGAATGGCTGCACGTAACTTTTCAGAGCTCTGTTACCTAAAAGCACCTGTATCAAATGGTGTGCCCATTTACCTAAGCATCCCGTCTCAAGCAGCACTTAAATGCAAACACTGAAGCACTTATGGCACGCCTTCCAAATACCCTTCCAATCCAATCATCCTGGCTCTGGGGGATCTCTCAAGCCCTTTCCCCACTCCAAATATTACATCTTAGCTTTTTCACTCCAAATTAAGAGCATATCTCCTTCTGTTGCCCTCCACTACAAAGATGGTCAACTGATCTGCAATTTCTCTTGCCCCTGGAAGTCTCACACCCCTCTGACCCTCTGCTGCTCTACATCAGGAGACAGTGACAAGTGAAGGACTCGGATCCATCTACATATTCCCTAGAGTTCTTCTGATTTATGAAGTCTGAATAATGATTCTGTCTAAAAGCCAGAGGCAACGTTTTTTTCATTCCAATATGGAGGGCATTTCAAGCAAGGTGTTTTCAAGGCTCATCCTGCCCGCAGTTAATAATTATCCAGCTTCTATTACCAGATTGCTAAATTGAGATCAGTTATGCCCAGATAGTCTGAAGAACCCAGAGCATTTGGACTGTGAGACACTGGTGAATAAAACCAAAACTGCTTCTGGTCTGGCAGCAGGGGGCTGATCTGTGCCTCATAAATTCCACACAACCAAGCTGACACACTAACTGTGACAGGCTTAACCAGTCCACCCCAAGTCATGAGGATTTCCAGGTACAGCAACTTGTTCTCACCAGACAGAGGAAAGCACAGGAGAAGCACTAAAGGACCTGTGACAACTCTGAACTACACCTGGCAGACTTGCCAAAGATCCACAGGGAAGTTTTGTTCCAACAGGCTCTTTCTTTTGAGCACAGGAGGCAAGGTGTGGTTGAGAACTTGCTGAAATAGCAGGTAGAAAGGGTGTTGGAACAGCCTGGCTCCCAGTCAGCAGCAACGCACATATACTTCTTTTTAGGGTGGTTGCTTTTGTTCCTCAACTCCACAAGCTACAGACTTCCCCCCAGTAGAAAGCAGTCCTTGTTTGCCTTACCAGCACAGTTTGGAGCCTCAGCATAACTCACCATGATCGTCCCAGACATGGCTTAGAAGTCTGTCTCTGCAGGAAAGGACAGTGTTAGGCTTTGGGGACAACAACCCCCCATCTCACCCACCACTACCAGCCCATCCCTGCTGGGAACAGCCCCGCTGCAGTAACCCTTGCTTGGCTGTCTCCTTGCTGCAGCAGGGTCACCGTGCTCAGACCCCACCACTGTATCCTTCTCATATCCAGCAAATACAAAGCCAAAAGTCACTGCAAAATCTCTTTCTAGGCAAGTTCACCCAGAAAAGGATCAGAGTGCTGTGTTGTCAGACACAGCATGACCAAAGCGCTACAGTTACGTAATGGTATGGCAAGTCTTCCCTTTCTGCTACTAACAAACCCTTTTGCCAAAACCAAGTTAATTTTCCACCTATAGCCCAAGACTTTAAAAATCCATCCCATTATAGCGCCCTGTTCCCTGACAAGGGAAACAGAGACAGCAGGCTACAAATTAATGAGGTTTGGGTTCTGCACATGAACAGGAGCAAAGCATGAAGAGGAAGGGACACTCTACCCCATCGGAAGGTCTGTGGCTCCCTGAAGGTGGAATGCACCACCTTGCAGGTGTAGAGGTCACCCTTCTGGGGGATGATGGGCGCATATACCAGGCGCTCGAAATACCACTTGTCGTTGAAGGCCATGTCCGCGTACTCCACGCCGCTTATGGGTTCCCCGTTCTTCAGGAGGGAGATGCTGATCTGAGGCGGGTGGAAGCCGCTGACAAAGCAGTTGAGGACGTTCGCCTCCCCGAGCACGGCCTCTTTGCGGGAGTATACCTCCACTTTCGGTGCCTCTGGAAAAGAGGCAGCAAGAAAGGTGGGCTGCAGTGAGAGCCACCTTGAAGAAACCAGAGCCCGCCCGCCCACCCACCCGGGACAGGAACTAGTCTCACCGCACCAGCCTCCCCCGCACGCCCAGCAGGGCCCTTCACGCCCCGGGCACTCACCATTTGCCTTCCCGAGGCCGACCAGCGCGATCAGCAACACGACCCCCACTCTCAGCGACATATCGCCGCTCATCGCCGCTCCCGGATGGAACTAGACCGCCTCTCCTCCGCCCTCGCTTTTTACAGACGCTGCAGTGCATAGCCAATGGCGGTGCGAGGCTGCGACGCGTCAGCAGTCTCCGGGCAGAGAGAGAGCGGAGAGGTTGAGGGAGCCGCCGACTGCACCTGCGCACTGCGGCCAGTGCCGCTTTCGCTTTCGCTTTCGTTTTCCGCTTGAGACCCCACCCGGGGGTCGGCCCGGTGTTGCTGCCGCCCTGGCTGAGCCCCAGCCCCGGCCTGGGGCCTGTCCCTCGCCTGCCCAGGAATGGAGGCGTCCAAGGTGTAAGGTGGTACCAGGCACCAGCCTCGTAGGTCACCAAGGCCCATCGGGCCTTGAGGTGGACACCAGTGGGATGGAACGCCCCTGGGAGCAGGTCATGGCACAGCAGTTACAACGTGTTCACCGGCTCCTGCTCCTCAGCGAAAGGGTGTAAAAACCGCCTATCACAGCAGATTTTGCAGCCAGGGCTGGAGCAGCTGAGGGAACTGGGAGTGCTTAGTCTGAAGAAAAGGAGGCTGAGGGGAGACCTCATCGCTCTCTACAACTGCCTGAAAGGAGGCTGGAGTGAAGGGAGGTCGGTCTTTTCTCCCAAGGAACAAGTGATAGGACAAAGGGAAATGGGCTGAAGTTGTCCCAGGGGAGGTTTAGATTGGATATTAGGAAAAATTTATTTCCCAAAAGGGTTGTCAGGCCCTGGCTCAGGCTGCCCAGGGTAGTGGTGGAGTCCTCACCCTTGGAGGGATTTAAAAGCCATGTAGATGTGGTGCTGAGAGACACGGTTTCGCACTGGACTTGGCAGTGCTGGGTTAACGGTTGGACTCAATGATCTTAAAGGTCTTTTCCAAGTTAAAGTATTCCGTGATTCTCTGACAGCCAAGGCTGGCACAGTCTGTCATTTTCCTTTCCAAACCTCTGTTTGCTCTCTTCTGAAGTCTGTGTGGAAGCATTTTGCAGGATGCGGCAGCTGCAGGATGATGGATTAATTCTGTCATTCGAGCACAGCCCAGACTCCCTGATGTCAAACACAAGAACCCAAAGGTCAAAGAACCAGTTTTTTGGTTCTCCAGAAAAACTGTGTGCGCTGAAGCCTCTGTGTGGCCCCTAACACTGCTTGGAGGAGAGAAGCACAGCAGCTTTGAAGAGCAGCATTGAGTAAGCCAAGGTTAAAGGAAAATGGAACCAGTTTTAAAGAGCACACAGGTATTTTATACACCTCAGAGCTTGTCTGCTTGTGATCCAACAGGTCACTACTGCTTAGAGTCACTGATTCAGACTGGGAAGCAGGCAGAGGTATATGGTCTTCCACGCAGCTGCATAGGGATTAAAAATTTTTTAAAAAAGAGAGATAAGAAGGGAAATTCACCACTAGTGGGGAGAAAACAGCAGCATCACAGAGCTCCTCTGACAGTTTAAGACTTGCCATCTTAACACATCCCATTTAAAGACCTATTTTAAAATCCATAAAGCCCAGACAGAGATCATCCCCCACCCAAAGGCAGCAGGTAAATCACTGAGCAAAGAAAAAAACCTGTAAAGGCTCGTTATCAGTCCCCACGGGACCAGCTCAGGGACCAGCTCGTGCTGGGTTTGCTGGGTGCTCGGCCACGCAGCTGCCGGGGAGTGTTTTCCCTGGGAGATAAGGGGACGCAGCTGCTGCTGGAGCCTCACAGGGATCTGTGGGCTTTGCGGTGTCAGCGGCTGAGCTGGCGTCGGGGGTCGCTGCCCGGGAGCCCAACCCGTAGGGTGGCCTAACTCTACCCAGGTGAGCGATCGCCTTGGCTCAGGGAGGATTAATTACACAAAGCAGCTGATTGCAGGACATGGGTCCTTCCTCCACGCTGGTATCCGGGCTCTGCCCTTGGGGCCGGGAATCCCTGGAGATGACTCTGCCCTGACCTGCAGCGCCCGGCAGACTTTCCCAGAAAGAGAAGCTGAACAACGGTTTTCTTCCGCGTGGTGTTTTGTTTAGAACAACCAAATCCTCCTCTTTCGGGAGGCTTTTGTTTGCAGATAGAAATATTTAAGGACCGGGTGAGCTGGGACACAGCTGTGATGCTCCTGGCCTTGAGGGCCGACGCTGGGCACGGCGGGATGCTGGCATTTACAGCTCCTTCGCCTTCCTCTTCCTCCCCGGTGCTCCCAAACCCCCGCGGCACAACTAGCCGGGCTTACCACATCCCGCTGGTTTTCCATGAACTTTTCAGTTGGGAAAAATACCCGGTTTGGCAGGGAGGAGTGGAAAAAACCGGGCGGGGGTTCGCTATGCTCCAAAAGACGCGAGTATTACCGCTTTTTCCACCCCCTCCTGTCAGGTGGGGCCGTTAAATCTCTCCCCCACCCGCCTCCCTGCCCCACCGGGGCAGCAGGGGCGGGGTCTGGCGGCGGGGGCGGGGGGCGCCGGCCCATGGCTGCTAAAAGGCGGCGGCGGGGGCAGCACGGCTCCGTAGAGGGGAGTGGGCGGGCGGCGCCGCGGCATGGCGGAGGGCGGCGAGCCCGTTGTGAGTGAGCTCGGCCCGGCCTGGCCTCTGGGCCGCTGCCTTTCCCGCTGCTCCCGTTACGCCCCGCCCGGTGCCGGTTCCCCTGGGGCTGGCTCTCCCCGGAGCAGTCGGTACCGGATAGTACACTGTCCTGGAGGTGCTGGTGGGGTGGCCTCCTTGCCTGGGTGCTGTTATTGTCTTCAGTTCACTCTGAAGCCTAACGGTGTCCCTCGTGCTGTCCCGTGCTGGCAGGGTCACTATCACCTCCGGGTGGCCACAGGCTTCAGCGGGTCCCGCCCGCCCTGGCACCACCAGCAGGATGGCGGGAAGGTTGGGCACCCTGGGGACTACCCAGAACCACCAGCGTGATAGGGAAAAGGTTGGGTGCCCTGGGGGCCACCCAGCTCCACCAGCAGGATGTGGGGGAGGTTGGGGTTACCTCTCTGCTGCCTGTCTCCCTCAGTGGGGACCCTGCTGCTCTTGACTCCAGATCCTCGAGGACTACCTGCTGGTGGAAGATGCACCTCTGCTGGAGGAGATGGCTGAGGAGGATGAAGAGCTCGACCTGTACAATGAGATGACTTTTGGGTTAGGTGAGATCCTGGGGAAGCCCCAGGGTTGGGACTATCAGCCAGCACCCAACAGAGTGAGGAGGGTGGAGGTAGGGAGGTGAGGAAGGTGTCTGGTGAGCACCTGGCTCCCTAGTGGATGCTGCCTAGGCTCTCACACACCCTGACATGCTCTCCTTCCCCCTCCAAGACCGAGATTATACTGAGGAGGACTCCACAAAACCTCTGGTGCCTCTGGAGATGAGCCCTGAGCTTGTCGAAGTGGTGGCTGAAGAGACTGAGGCCAGAGAGGAACTGGGGCCTGGAGTGGCGGAGGAGCTGGGAGAACTGCAGGAGGAAGGTGGGATGGAGCTGGAGGTTGAGCAGATCGGTTCCGAGTTGGAGGAAGAGGAGGAGGAGCTGGGAACTGAGGATCAGGAGGAAGACCAGGAGCCAAATGACCTGGGAGACCCAGCAGTGATGAGAGCCGTGCAGAGCAAACCCACGCTGGAGGTGATGTGTGAGCAGGGAGGGAGGGGACCCCCACCTGTGGGTCCTGCTCCACAGAGGGCACCAGGGGGTTGCTTTGTCCCTGCCTGAGGGATGGGGACCTGCTGTGCTAGGCTGTCTGTGCCTGTAACCACCTCTTTGCCCACAGAGCCAGGACTCAGCGGTGCTGGACAGCAGGATTGGTGCTTGCTGGGCAGAGTTTGGTGAAGAGGACATGGTAAAAACACCTCCCTCCATCTGGTGACAGGGCTGGGTGGTGTCTCCTGCACCTCTCGTCCTCCTTTGCCATGCTGACCATCTTTCCCTCTTCCAGCTGGCGATGGATCCATTGGTGTGGGGTTCCTGCCCTGGCAGCATCCCACCCCACCACGCGCTGGAGGTGGGTACCCCCAGCCAGGCCCTCAGGGAGCAGCCGAGTGGTCCCTGGTACCCTGGGTTGAAGGTCACACAGACAATTTGGGATGACCAGAGGACCTCCAAAGCCTCTCTGGGGGTCTGGAGGTGCAAGGACCTGTCTCTTGGGTGCCAAGGCTGTGGGCAGAGGTGCCCAGCCTCAGTAGAGCTTGGGTTTGAAAGCAAAGCTGTTTGAGGAAATCAGGAACCCCATGCCTGGTGTTCCTATGGGTCCCTGCCACCAGGATGGGAGCCTGGCTGGTGCATGGTCCAGCTGAGCAACAACCAAAGGGGTTGGTGGGCTGCTCGATGCTGGGGGAGCTAAATTGATGCCAGGTGGGCCCTGTTGCCACCTCCTGCTGCCTTCTCCCTGCAGGATAAAGCCATCCTCCAGGTGCTGGAGAGACCCCCACCATCCACCAACATGGCCCTTGACTTCCTCAGCTCCCCTGTGCAGAGGGGCTACAGGGGCTCTCCCCGGCTCAAGCGCCCCAACTTAAGGCTTATGTCCCCCAAGTCCTTCCCCCAGCACTTTCTCCGGCAGGTAATGACTTTTGGGGGGTTCTGGTGTCCCCTTTTCCTCTGCCCTTCCCTGCCTGGAGGTGCAGCCTTGAGGGCAGGGATGTCCCAGTGTCCCCTCCCATCTCCTGCCCTGCAGCAGTCGCCTCTGGTGCCCCGCTCCCCGTGCTCCCGTCGGCCCTTCACGCTGCCTCGCAGACCCTCTGCGCTCTTCGCTTCCAACCAGGTAATGCAGCAGACTGGGAGCCACCATCATATCCCCTCTGAGGTGGCCCTGGAGTGGCAGGGGATGGGGATGGATCCTCCCCAGAGGTCTGCCATCTGGGGCAGAGTTTGCAGCTATGTATAATCCTGAGCACTCAACTCCAGCGTCTTGCCCATGGAGGGAATGAAGCCACCGGTGTAGCTGCTGCTTCCTAAATATGTTTGTCCTGATGTTCCTGCAGGACCTGCACCGGGCGTGTTGTGTTTGGCCTCACACTGACACGCTGGTGATGGACCTGGGTCACACAGGCCCTGGTGACACCTGGGGCCCCTTGCCTTGTCTAGCCATAGTGGCAGGATTCCCAGCAGTGTCCCACATGTCCCCTCAGTGCTGGGAGAGGGTTGGAGCCATGGAGCTTGCCAGCCCTTCTGGGACCCTCGGAGGGGAAGGCTCAGCTCCTTGACAGCTTCTCTCCCTCTCCAGACCGCAGGGTATGCGTCTCTGGCCCCTTTCCGGCCTACGTCATCCACTATCGGCAGCCCACCACGGCCTTTCACCATGCACTTCGGTCCCATGTCTCCCTCTTCAGACTCTGCTGTCTTCTTCAGCCCATCAGCCAGTGGCCAGCTGAACCTCAGGTTGGTGGCACCAGAGGAGCCCCACAAAGCAGTGGGGGGTGTCCCACCAGTCTGGGGACAGCTCTGCTGTGGGTGCTGAGCCCCTAACCCCCATTGGTCTCCTTTGCAGTGCACCCAGCCACATGACCCAGCTGCACCCCCAGCACCAGCGGATCCTGACCCAGCGGCAGCAGCAGGGTGGGCAGGCGCAGAGGTAGGGGAGTCTCCAGGGAGCCATGGGGGGTGGTGAGGGGGCTCGAGGCAGTTGTAGCAGGCTATGATCTTCTTCCCCAGCATCTCCCCCAAGAAGTCGTGGTCTCCTAAAGTGGATCCTTATGCTGGGCTGATGACCTCCAAGGAGAAGGACTGGGTCATCAAGGTGGAGATGATCCAGCTGCAGAGTGAGAACATGGATGATGACTACTACTACCAGGTAAACTCCCACCAGCAGCACCAGTGGTTTATTCTGCTCCTTAGAGCTGGGGCTTCATCCCTCTGGGAGCCAGCAGATGCCTGGGCTCATGGTGGCTCTCATAACAGATGTACTACCATCGGCTGGAGCACAAACAGGCAGAGGAGGAGCTGTTGGGCGGACGCAACAAGCAGGAGCCCCCCAAGCTGGTCACACCGTTCATCCAGAAAGTGGAGATGTACAACTCTGGTGAGGGGCTGGAGTTGAGTGGTGGCAGAGCTGGGGTGAGGGGCTGTGGGACATGGTGTCACCCTGTCCCATCTTTCTTCCAGTGGTGCGCATCGCGGGCTCACTGGGCCAGGTCGCAGTGTCCACCTGCTACAGCCCTCGGCGGGCCATCGACGCCGTGCACCATGCCCTTGTGGAGGAGGTAGGTGAGGAGGAGCTGGGCTGGTTGGTGCTTTAGGGACACCACTCTGAGCTTTCACTCTGAGCAGCTTCAGCAGGAACTTTAGGAGTTGCTGCAACTGAGTGCTGAGCTGCAGGATGGGGTGTGCAGTTGGAGTTGGTGCCACCTCAGCAATGGCAGCATGTCCCCTGCTGAGGGGTAGGATGGGGCTCTGGAGCTGGCCATGGCCTCCCTGTGGGACTGCTCTGTATCCTGAAGCCACCACCTCTGATCCCCAGGGAGCAGCAGGCCCAGTGCTCTGCTGGCAGTGGTGTCTGGTGCCAGCTGTAACTGTTGTGCCTTCCTTTCCCCCTCCTAAAGGCCACAGGGAGCCACCGGCTTCGAGCACTGCACAAGATTGAGAAGGTGAGTGAGCCATGAGGTGGGGCTGGGTGGGATTGTGCAGGTGTTTGTTTTTCATCTGAGGAACTCTGCAAGGAGACATCTACCTGGGGTCCTGGATAACCAGTTGGTAGAAGATGCTCCAAGCTGCCTCCTTATCCCATGTGGTTTCTCCAGCTCTTCCTGCAACTGCTGGAAGTGGAGGAGATGCAGCGGAAGATGCCTCTGGCCTCGGAGGAGCAGCAGCCCGGCTGTCAGGAGCAGAAGAGTCAAGAAGTGGAGTGTATCTACCAAGCCTTGAAAATCAGGGCTTGCAGCACTGAGGAGTGAGTTTGTGCTGTGGGGAGTGGGTGGCATATCTTGGTCCTCGTGGGGCTCAGAGGGCCATGAATGAGTAGTTCTAGGTGATGACCAGGGTTGGATGCTGTCCTCTGTGCTGACCCTCCCCCATGAGCCTTGTCCTCCACTGGATCTGGTCCTTCTGGATGGACAGAGATGCTTACAGGTCCCTTGGGCTCTGTGCTAATGGAGCCTTCATCCCCAGGGAGGCTGAGGATGAATTCCTGCAACTCCTGTGTGTCCAGAAGGGCAAGAAGCTGATGGCCCGGCTGCTGCCCCACCTGACCCAGGAGCAAGCAGAGAAAATTCTGCTGACCATCGCCCACCACCTACCCTTCCTCATGAAGAAGGATGCATTGGATGAGGTGAGCACCTCCAGCCGGGGCAGGGGCATTCCAGGCTGCCTCTTTCCCCTGTTGCTCTTGCTTTTTTTTGGGGGGGGCACCCTGGGCAAGGGGGGAGGGGGCCAGCTTGCTTGGGGCCAAGCAGCTGGTGAGGTTGACATGAGGCAGGAGCCTCTTTCCCTCCCTGAGGAGGAGGACAAAGGTCTCCAGGAGGGGTTAAAGCAGTCCTGGTGCTAATCCTGCCCCCCAGAGGGTGCAGTGTTGACCCTTGCATCCCCCCCAGGTGTTGGGATGGGGCTGTGACCATGATGAGTCAAACAGTTTCAGATCCCTGCTCTCCCCTCTGCCCTGCCCAGTCTCTCCCCCTGCTCTACAGCCCATTGAATCAGGTGGTGGGTGGGATGACCTTCAGCAAAGTCATCAAGGTCCTGCAGGAGATGACCAGGCCTCTGCCCGAGTCCCCTGAGCTCCCCCTCGCCATGGCCTTGAAGAACCAGGTAGGTGACCCCAAGGAGGGCAGAGCCGTAGGGTATGCCCTGGCTGCCACCGTCACCAGCTGCCTGTGACACTTCTCCTGGTGCATCCCTGCAGTTTGGGATCTCCTTGCTCTACTCCCTGCTGAGCCATGGCGAAGGGCTGCTGTCCTCTGACACGCCGCTGGAGCCGTGCAGCGGGGACTTTGAGACATGGTGAGGGGCTGTGCAAATGTGGGGGTTGGGGTTGGCCAGCTGATGGGACACTCACCCTCTGCATTGATGTCCCCAGGACAGACATGGTGTTCCTGGTTGCCCGGGAGCTGTCGCAAGTGCCCAAGGCCTTGCTGGTGGAGCCTCTCTTCTTGCCCAGTAACCTTCTCTCGCTCTTCTGCCGTTACCTGGACAAGCAGACAGTCCACCACCTGGAGGTCAAGATGGAGTGAGTACTGCCTGGTGTAGCTCCCTGCTTCTGTGAGGGATCCCTTGGATACAGCAGACAGCATCAGAGGCTCCCTGCTCCTGTCCCCTTAGGGACACAGCCACAAGTCTCCAAACCTCCCCTGAGCTGATCCGTGTGGCTGTGCTCCTCTTTGTAGCCATGCCGGGCCTGTGCCAGCTGGGTTTCCCATTAGCAGCAGGTTCACCACCTTGATGGCACATCCCTGTGGTATGAATCTAAGCAGAGGGTGAAGAGCCAGTGGAGCTGCCCCCCAGTGACGTGGTGGTTGGGCAGGCAGGCTCCAGCATGACATTCCCAATGCTCCAACTTGGTCCTTTCCCCACAGGTGCTCCCCATTGCCCTCAGAGGCTGCCATGCCGTGCTGAGTCCTGGAACCACACAGGGCCTGATGCAGTCAGTCAGTCACTTTGAGTTTGGAAGTGGACACTTCTCCTGGTGTGGGGCACTCCAGGTGAAGCAGGCACCAGTAGGGCCAACCCTGGCCCACTGGGTGCCTGGGAGCACAGCACAGGGAAGGGGGAACTTATTTTGGCCTCGCACCCGGCAGTGCGTGCCAGATGATGGCAGGTGCTGAGGTGGGGTCTGCACAGGGTGCTGGGAGCACCTGGGGCTGAGAGACTTTGTGTTACTGCACTTGAAATAAAATAAAAAGGTGATTAATGAGCTCCTTCAGCTCCTGAGGGCAGGTTCCAGGATTCCTGAAGATGTCACCTGGCTTGGGGATGGTGGGGGTCTGAGGGCATGGGGAAGGAGAAACAAGGAGGGATGTGTGGAGGACCTGGAAAGAAAAGGAGGCAACATTGTGGAGAGGAGCCATGGGGCTGGGGACAGGGGGGAATTGAGCCCCTGGAGTGAGGAATGGGCTGGAAGAAAAGGGATAGGGTGGGAATGGAGAGGAAAAGGGCCCAGCAGGGGGGAGAAGATGGGATCAGAGGGAATGGGAAGATTGGGACATGTCTGGGTGCCCATGTGAGGATATGGGGGATCTGGATACGGGTGGGTATCAAGCACCTCTTTTCTCTGCTGAGCTCTCCAAGCATAGTTACTCTTGTAGACAGTCATGATGATGTACCTTGAAGAGGATCTTTCTTGAGTTGCTTTAACTGACTGTGACTACCCCAAGTTCACATCTAGGGCTGAGGGGGTGCCTGGGTGCAGTGTCTGGGGGGGATTTATCTCCACAGCTTCTCAAGGTAGCTCAGAGCTCAGCTTCTGAAACTCACTTCAGAGGAACAACTGAGGTGCCTAAAGAGAGTGGTATAGAGACAAGAGATGCTGCAGATGTGACTCAGGACCTAGGGGAGGTTCCTGCCCTTTATGCTAGAGGTGGGATGCGGGCTGTGGATCACCTAAAGGGTGTGAGGTCCAGCTAGATGAAGCTCAAGATCATTCTGGCAGCTGCCTTTGTCATCCTGATGCCTCTCCTGCTCCTCCTGGTGTCCTATAGCCTCAGCCTTTCCTCCACCCTCAGAATCAGGTTTGCCAAATGCAGGTTCAAAGCCTTCTCAACTTGCACCTCTTGCTTTATGGTTAGGAAGTTCTTTGGGACAGCTATGTTCATCCCTAGCCATCCACTGCTCTGTCACTTCAAAAGAGTGACATGGGCAGGTTGTCCTTGAGGTGAAACCCATAGTTTCAAACACACTAAGGCAATCTGGGAGGATACCTTTGTGGTGACCCACCAGCAAGCAAAAGGATGGACCTTGCTCCTACAAATCCAAGGAACAATTTCAGAGGGGAACTAGCAGCCGCTCACTGATTTGTAGGAGCAGAGGAGGACACCAGCGTGTCCTTCAAGATAAGGATAAGTTGTGTTATGTTTTTAGTTTGCAGTGGAGTGGGGCTGGAGGAAGAAAGGTTGCAATCACACACAAACCCGAATGCTCCAGCATAGGAGGGTTGGGGGTATCTACTGGACTTTGCTGCAGATGCTGAGATAAAAGAACCATCCAGTGAATTGATTCAGCCAAGGGGTGTCTGGCTGGTCAAGGACCCCAGCGAGGTTATACACATGTGGATCTTCTCCCTTAATCCAAAGCTGATGGAAGTCCAGGGTGTCTCACCTGGCTCTGCTTTACCTACTGCCATGCCTGGCTCCTCCTGGCATTGTTCTGAAAGTGCCACCAGCCCCATGTGGTGACCCATCCCCGTGAGTGAGAGGCTGGACCAAGGGCAGTCACTGTTTCATGTGTAAGAGGCTCATCCTGGATGTCTTGAGGGTTATGGGGCTAATCCTGGCATGTTTTCAGAGCACAGAGAGTAGGGAAGAGTATTTTGGGCTGGCACAAGGCTTAGTGTGGGATGTTCAGGGGGGGAATCAGAGGTGGGGAGAGTGCAGGATTAAAGGTGGTTTACAACAGTGTAGCCTCTCTCGAGCTCTGCCCAAAAAGCCTAGAGCTGACCAGGTGGCTGTCCCAGTCAGGGTGTGAAGGGGATGGTGGCCATCCCAGTTGAGGGGACTGTGGCTGGCTTGGTCAGGGCACTGAAGGGACTCCACAGCCACCTCAGACTTCAGGTATCCCAGGGAGAGTGGCTGTGGTGGGAGTAGTGAGGGGACTTGTGAATATCTTGGCTGGAGCATGAAGAGGACTGTGGCCATCTTGGTTGGGACAGCAGAGGCACCACAGTGTCTGGGTCAGGGCACCAAGGCTTTGGCAGCCACCTCAGTTGGGATCATGGCTGTCACAGCTGGGGCACTGAGAGGACCATGACCATCTTGATTAGGGTGTTGAGGTGACCATGGACATACATCTTGGTTAGTGCATTGAGAGGATCATAACCACCTCAGCCATGCCATTGAGGAGGAGAACATGGCCACCTTGGTTAGGGGATTGAGAGGACTAAGGCCTTCTCAGCTGAGGTGTTGAGGGGACCATGGCCGTCTCGCGTGGGGTGTTGAGGAGACAGCGGCTGCCTGTAACGCTGAGGGAATGGAGGCTATCTTGGTTGGGGCGCTGAGGGGCCGTTGCCATGTCCTTTGTGGCGCTGAGGGTCGCGGATGTCCGACCCCGGGGCTCGCGTCCTTCCCGCCCTGCGCACCCGTTTCCTGAGCCCCGGGCTCGCCCCCTGCCCCCCGGGGACCCCCGCCCTCCCCCGCCAGCCGGCGCTGTGGTACCTGCCAGCAGCCCCGCCCCGCCACGAGGCCGTTTCCATAGGGACGGAGCGACGCCTGCCAGGGAAGGAAGGCGGAGGCGCTCATTGGCTCCCGCTGGGGAGTGGGGGCGGGGCGTTCGGGGACACCACCCAATCCGAAGGCCGCCCGCCCGCCCGCCCCGATTTCCGGCGCGGCTGCGGCAGGCGGAAGCGGCGGCGGCGCGGCGATGGCGTCGGGCGGTGGCTCCCGCTCCCCTTCTCCCGCCCAGCGCCTCCCCCCGCCCTTCCCCGAACCCCACGGCGGCGACAGCGACGGGCCGGGGGCGGCCGACAGCGACACGGAGGGCGAGGACATCTTCACCGGCACCGTGAGTGCGGGCCGCGGGCGGGGAAAGCAGCGCCCGGGGAAAGCAGCATCCGGGGGTAGGCCCGGCCCGGGGCGGCTGTAGGAAGGAGTTCTGAAGGAGGAGCAGCCTGGCCGTGCTGCAGGTGGACCCCCCTCAGAGGGGCTGCCCGGGCAGTGGCCTGGCAGCCTCCGGCCTGGTTAAAAAAGGGGAAAACGCCCCAGATTCCCTCGAAACGCCCCCAAACCCCCTCAGAATAAAAGGGGAGGGGTTAGTGCTTCTGGGCTCTTGTCCTTGCAGGGAGCCTCGCATCTCCTCCCTCTCAGGTGCCTTGGCTGGCCGTGGAGGGGGTGCTGTGGGGACCCGGTGGGTGCTGAGGGTCAAAGAGCGGGTCCTGGAGAGCGGGTGGCTCCCTCGGCTGCGGGACTGCTCGTGCCGCCGGTCTGTCTCCCTGGGATTATGACCTGTCGGCTCCTGTAGGACCCCGGCGCTGGAGAGACCCCGTCAGCACGGACGTGTCCCTGCACGGCTCGGGCACGGCTGCATGCTGCCCACCCCCTCCCGAGCAGGGGCAGAGCCACTCGCTCGGGCGTCAGCACTTGTTGGGGGCCTGCTGGTGGCTGTCGCTCAGCCTTTTTGTTGAGCTTGTGAGGCTTCACGGGGAAAAGCCCCTTTTTCCTTCCCTCACTATCAGCTCTTGTCTCTTCAACATCCCAAGGGTGCTGGCGTGGTGCTCACTGCCTTCACTTTGGTCCTGGGGGCTGTGCAGCTGGGCTGAAGGTGACAGGAGACATCTGATGTCATCTACTTATGGGGAGGAGGGTCAGCAACACCTTGGTGACTTCCCTTGCCTTACACCAGCACAATTGCCTACAGGAGGGTCTGGGAAGGTCCAGTGATACTTGTTCAGCAAGCCAGGTCACTGGGGTGCTGTACAAATTCCCAGGTGAAGAGGGAGGTGGGAATGGTGAAGGGCTTTGGTGCCTGTTCTTTCTTCTTGTGGTCTCCTGTGTATGATCCCTGGTTGTTGAAGCATTTTGGCATCTCTTGTCAGCTGTGCTAGTGTTTGCTCCGGCCAGTGACCAGCAGGCAGGAGGGGAGGTAAAACACTGTCTGGTGCTTCCCCAGGCTGAATCCCTCCCCAGGCAGCTGCTGGCCTCGGGTTCTGGGGTTGGGCATCTGCATGGAGCAGGGACCTGTGCTGGAGGGCTGCAGAAGCTGGCTCCTCCAGCTGGCTGCTGCTTGGGTGCTGCAGGTACTGGGGTTGATTTCCTAAGCTCTGCAAGCTAAGGCTGGTCACGTTGTGCCCTGCCAGGGCTGACCCGTGACCTCTGCCAGCCTCGCCCAGGGTTTTTCCGGGAGGAGTTGGTGTCTCTGGCAGGAAGCTCTCTGGGAACCTTCTGTCTGCAGTTTCCCAACCCTGATGTTTTCCCTGAGTGGCCTTAAGGAGGAGACCATGACCATGCGGACCTGCCTGCTGCTGGGAACAGAGTCAGCCCAGCCAAGCTTCTGCCACCAGCACAGAGCTGGAGGTGTCTCTGCCTCACTTCTGGTGGAGCTTCTGCCCCAGTGCTGCCCTGGTGTACTTCAGTCCTGCTCACTTAGCAGCAAGCTGTCTTCTGCTGGTGGCTTAGCAGGAGGGAACAAGGCAGAGGTGGGGAGTCATAGAGTGGTTAGGGTTGGAAGGGACTTCTGAAGATCATCTAATCCAACCCCCTGCTAGAGCAGGATCACCTATAGTAGATCCCACAGGAACATGTCCAAAAGGGTTTGGAAAGTCTACAGAGAAGGAGACTGCACAGCCTCTCTGGGCAGCCTGTCCCAGGGCTCTGTCACCTCACAGTAAAGAAGATTTCCCTTATGTTTAGCTTGAACCTCCTGTGCTCCAGGTTGTGCCCATCTGGGTGGATTCTGCCTTACAGGAGCTTGTGAGGATGAAGTTCTCACCTTAGTCTGGACATAGCGGAACAGCAGAGTCATGTGTTTTGAGAATAACACAGGAAAATGCAACCTTGGCCTTGCAGCAGGAAGATGCTGGTGCCTCTGGCTGGCACCAGGGCACAGTGATGGTCTTGAACTTCTCAGGACCTTTCTCTACTGAAGAGCTGAAAGATATCATAGGTAGCCACCCTGTGGCAAAGGCAGCCTCCCAGAACAGCTGAGTGCTGACTCCCATGGGCTTCCATGCAAACAAAGTGTCCCTTCTCTGGGACAGGAGCCCGTTCAGCTAAAGCAGCTTATCAGGTGCTTAGTGTTGTTGTTGAAGCAACTGTGATAGCCAGTCCTTGGCTCTTCCATGTGAGCTGCTGGCTTTGCCTGTCTGTCTGTCCTTGAGCAGCAGCAAAACACTGTCCGCGAAGCCTGGGACTGAGGCAGGTCCACCCGGCTGCCAGTGCTCAGGTGGCCTGGCAGTGCTTTGCCATCAGGGAAGAGCCAGCAAGAAAGCTTCAGGTCAGACACAAACAGAACCACTGTCCACTGATGAAGGTCAACGTGACAACCCTCCCTAGGGATATCCTCAACTGCCAGCTCTCCTGACCTGAGGTTTGTTTCCCCATGGTCAGCATCGGGCTGGCACTGGGGGACCTGGAGAGCTTCTTCCTGCCCACCTGATGGTTGGATGTGGCCAAATTTGGCCTCTGAGATTGTGGCTGTTGTCGTGGGGTCACCTAAAAGAGGCTGTAGCTCTTCTGTAGTAGAGATGGAGAAATAGGAACAGGGTGTGGTACTTTCAGGGTCTAATAAACTAAATTTAAGGCAAATGGTAGAAAAGTGGATGGTCTTCTGGCTCTCACATGCAGAGAGGACTCCTTAGGGAAACTTTGGAGCCTACCAGAGTGGGCTTTTCTTACCAGCTTGAAGGGCTACTGCAGAAGCAGAGGGTCCGAATGAGACCTGGTACAAACATTCTTTATGGGGGTCCCTGTGGTGGTCGCAGCCCTCTTGTTGGCTTGTCTGCCAGTTGGAGGTCCATCTGTGATGTTGGTCAGGGTCTCTCTGCTCCCCACTCTCCACCGCTAGCAAATGTAGCTCCTGCCTGTGACTGTGCTGATCCAAGCTGGGAGCAGTCCCAGAAAAACACCCTAAAATGCAGGACTCACCATCAAACAACACTGATGTTTTGTGTCCCCAGAGACATGGGCCCACCTCACTGAGGAGCCGGGTTGTCCCTCCAGCAGCAGTGGGAACCGACAGCACTTCCGTGCTGAAGGAAGCCAAGGAGCCTGTCGGGTCAGAGTCGCTGCTGATAGTGCTCCATTGACTGGCCATCAAAGGCCTGTTGTGTTCCCTGCTCAGACGTTAAAGAATAGCCCTTGCTCTGTGGTTCCTGCTTCAGAGAACTTGTCCTTCCTCCTCTGCCTGCAAAATGAGGGAGGATTCCTGGGGCTGGCAGCCGTGGCAGGAATACAGAAGCAGCTCTGTGGTGGGCTGGTTGGTGTACAAGCTCTCAGGGCAGTTTTGACAGAATCACAGAATCATTCATGTTGGAAAAGACCTTTAAGATCGAGTCCAACCATAACCTAACTCTATGAAACATTAACCCAACTCTTCCAAGTCTAGTGCTTAAACCATGTCCCTCAGCACCATATCTACATGTCTCAAGCACCTCCAGAGATGGAGATTCAACCACCACCCTGGGCAGCCTGTGCCAGTGTTTAATTACCCTTTCAGTGAAGAAATTTTTTCTAATATCCAATCTAAACCTCCCCTGGCACAACTTGAGGTTATTTCCCCTTGTTCTATCACTTGTTCCTTGGAAGAAGAGACCAACCCCCCCTGGCTCCAACCTCCCTTCAGGGAGCTGTAGGGTGAGAAGGTCTCCCTTCAGCCTCCCTTTCTCCAGGCTGAACACACCCAGTTCCTTCAGATGCTCCTCACAGGGTGCTTCACCCTCAGCCTGGTTGCTGGGACAGTCCCAGCTGTGTCCCCAGGCTGTGACAGTACCAGCTGTGTGGTAAGGCCTGGGGCTGGCTTGTCCTGGCTGAGCTGTCCCTCAGGAGCACAAGCTGTGGGTCGTGGTGTGCAAGGCTTTGCCAGCATCACTTTGCACAACACCAAGAGCTGTGCCTGGCTTTGGGCTGGCCATGAGAGCCTTGTCTCTGCTGCCAGGGCTGTTGTAGGAGGGGGCAGGGCACCTCCACAGGGGCCGTGGGCCCTTGCCAGACCCCGGGGATGGGCAGCTTGATTCCTGGTGGGGGTTTTAACCAGCACAAGTGAAGCTGCCTACAAGGTTCCTGTGGGTCCTGGTGTCTTGCCTTCAGGCAAGCAAATCACCAGGGTCCCTGCCACCAGCGGTGGCATCTTGGCTTTCCCAAGGGACCTCTTGTCAGCTCCGTGGTGCTGCCCATCTGCCCTGGTGTGGCTGGTGTGTGGTCCTCCAGCCTCCATTCCTTGGTGGAAACAACCTCTTCTTTATATGCTTTTAATTCTTTTGCAGAGCAAGCCCACAGCGCCCAAAAGGGAATCTCTTCTCCCCGTGAGCAGCACCTCCAAAGAGAATGGGGTTTGTGAAGAGCAAGATGATCAGGACTTATTTGCTGGTGAGTCTGTGTTTGCTGGGACGTTCTGAGCTCTAAGCCTGCAGTGATTTGCTTTTGAGCACGACCATGGATATTTCTGGACTGTCCCAGGTCCTTATCTCACACTCATGTTCCAGTCTGCTCTGGAAGCACTGAGGTCTGGTGGTGTTTTTAGGAAGGTCAGAGTAGCCTCCTCCAGATCTCTCATATAATCCTGCACCAGGATTAACTGTTTGGAAGCTGAAGAGGCTTAAAAATGGGGTTTGCTTTAGTTTTGTTGTCTTAAGCTGTATGGTGGTGAGTGTCTTCCCAGGATTGAAAAGCTTTTGTTCTCTACCTTCTCCTCCCTCCATGCAGGTGGAGGAATCATCTCTAGTCGAAATGTGGCTGTTCCAAAAGAACAGGAAATGTAACACCCCTCAGCAGGGGAAAACAAGGAGGGTCAGACCTTCCCCAGCCCTGGTATGGAGGGACACCTCTGGCAGAGGCATCTGAGAGTCAACTCTGGAGATATCTGCTAGCAGATGGGAGCTGTTATTTCCTCTGGATGGAGAAGTGTACTGGGAAGGTGCCTGCCTACCTTCCAGGCTGGCCTCTGTGCCGTGTAAAAACCCCCCTTGGCTTCAGCTGTTCTAGCCTGCAGCTCCTGTAGCCCACAGCAAGTGAATATCACACCTGGCTCCTTCTGGAATAAGAAGTTCATTGGATTAACTTAATGTTCTCCAGCAGAATTGATCAAATGCTCTTACTGCAGTGGAGGTGCATTAAGTTATGCTTTTCCATAGGAGTCAATAATTAAAACTGTTGTTACTCCCTCATCCCCTGAACCTCTATGAAAGTCTTGAAATTACCTTCCCAGAAACCCACAGCAGTGAGGCTGACCCTTGCAAACTTCTCTTGACAGATGCCACTGTAGAGCTGTCTCTGGACAACACGCAAAACAACCAGAAGAAGGAGCTGGCCAAAGCATCCAATCCTGCCCCCTCCTTAGAAGTAGCTGCAAGTTCTTCTAGAAACCCTCCAAAGAGCTATGAGGAGGTGAGAATTGCTCTGAGCTTTCCAGCTTGCCCTGCTGGTTTGGGACTGTGATTGGTACAAACCTGTCTGGTTAGTTAATTGTAATCATGCATCTTAAATGAGGCAATTAATGTAATTGCCATATTGGATGCCCTGGCTCGTGTCTCAGGCCATCAGTCTGGGACCGCTGCTGTTGAAGTGGGGTTCCCAGGATGCACTTGCCTGTGTTAGTCTCAAAACAACCCCGTGGGCCTGCACAGCACAACTCACCTCTGCAAAGCTTCAGTATCTTGGGCTGTTTCAGATGAGAACTGAAATCATGATGTAAAAGAGCCCAGAGGGAACTGCCTTGAGCAGAGCTGGGGCTCTGCAGAGCTTCCCCTTGGGGCTGAGCAGTTTGTACATCAGCCTGTGCAGAGGGTGGTGTAGTAAAGACAAATCCAGTTGGGATTCTGGACACAAGTGAGAAGCTCGAGGGCTTTACTGAATGGCCTTGGCCAGGCTGAGTGTTAGAGATGCTTGGGCAGTGTGACAAGCTCCCTGTGATGTTTGAGACTTGGCGTTGTGGGGTGGATTGATGCTTGGCTTTCTGGTTGGAACTTGCTGTCCTTGTGTGCTTAATTCAAACAGCTGGAAGAGGAGGAACAGGAGGACAAATTTGAGCTGACTGTAGGAGTGAGCGACCCAGAGAAAGTTGGTGAGTTGACATCCTGCCCTGCTGCATGAGGAAGTACTGGTAAACACTGGGACTGAAGGTGCCTTTTGCCTCCATGTGCCACAGCTCCAGCTTTTGAGCTGTCCCTGCAAGTGCAAATTTGATCCCAGGGTAACTTTTTCAAGATTTCTTCCAACATCTAGAGGAAATGAAGCTAAACAAAGCAAAACACCTAGGTCATAAATGAGCAAGGCAGAAGCAGGTCCTGGAAAACCAGGGACCTCAGTGGATGGGAGCCAGGAGTGGGTTTTTTGGGATGGGAAAAACACGATAGTTGCAGTAGCAGAGCTTGGCATCTGAGACTCTGGTGACCAGTTTGACTTGGGCTCCAGGCACCACTGCCCTGTGTGCAGGCAGCAGAGGGGAAGCAAAACTGCCTTAAACCTGCCTTAAACCCCTGAGTCAGGGCAGGTTTAGGTTGGATATCAGGAAAAGGTTTTTCTCCCAGAGGGTGGTCGAGCACTGGAACAGGCTCCACAGGGAAGGGGTCACAAGCACCAACCTGCCTGAGTTCAAGAAGCGTTTGGATGATGCTCCCAGGACCATGGTGGGATTCTTGGGGTGCCCTACACAGGGACAGGAGTTGGACTCGGTGATCCTGATGGGTCACTTCCAACTCAGCATGTTCTATGATTCTAAAACTAAGTGTATTATGCTGTGCTCTGGCACCTTCCCGGGCAGCTGTGCTTGCCAGGGCAGCAGCTCTGGCTTCCAACTGAGAAGCAAGAGGGTTTCACTCTGTGGAAAGTGAGGTCAGAGGGACTCAGCCGGCTCTGTGGCAGTCCTGGGGTGCAGAGGACCCCCGGTAACATCAGAGCCCGGGTGGTGGAGCAGCCTCTCTATTGGGGTAGCATCAGACCTCTGAGGATGCCCTTCAGTTGGGTTACCAGGTAAAGCCTCCCCTTGCCCAACAAGGGGTTTCTCTGTTCTATGGAGAAACCTGCCTTGATGTTTCCAAATCCAAGCATGGGCAGGCAGGGGCTGTCCCACCCGTGTTCCCTGAGCAGAGCTTCCTGTGCTCTGCAGCTGCTGCGCTGCCACGGGTGTGTGGAGTCAGCCCAGATGCTGCTGGTGTCACCAGTGCCTGATTGTTGGTGTTGGCTGCCTCGGGAAGCAGAAGGAGGGCAGAGGAGTCATCTTGGGGCAATGCCTGGGAGGCAGAGGCCAGGGTCCTGCAGCAAGGTGCTGCCTGCCATTCCGTGCGAGGAGCTGGGGCTCCCTCAGATCAAAGATGGGAGTTGCTGAGGCAGGCAAAGGCCTGGAGCCTGCAGGAGCCTTGTGATTTGCCATCAGGTGACAGTGGAGAGTGCTGATCTTGTGACACTAAGGCCTTGTTTCTGTTTTCCATAGGGGATGGCATGAACGCCTATGTAGCCTACAAAGTGTCAACCCAGGTAGGTCCAGCATGTCCCTCCTGAGATGGGCTGTCATTATTTCCCCATGCTTGAAGAGAGCTGGACTGTCCTTTCTTAGCCAAGGCAGTAGTGACCTAAATAGACAGGAGGTCTGAATGCCTTGGGATGGAGATTCAGGAGTTAAAATCCACCCCTAGAGATCAAAGGATGAGCTGTGCTGAGCAACAGATTTTGAACCTGTTGGAAGGGAGGCTGCCTGCTTTTTTTTTTTTTAATAATTTTTCCAGCCAGTTCCCTCTCTGCAGTCCTGGCTGATAGGGGTGCTCAGCCTGGGGAGTGAGCAGCAGGAATGACATCTGTCAGGGAGAGCCCCAGGCACTGGGGGATGTTGCTAATCGTTCTGTGCATCCGATTAGAGTGACCTGAGCTGGGCTGTGGCTGAAAAGCTGCTGCTGTGGCCAGTTTCACATCAGGACCTTCCTGGGCTAGTCACAAGAAATCGAGCCCTGCTTGGAGCTTTGAGCTGCTCTGAGCTCTGCAAAAAGTTGTTCCTGGCTGTCCATACCAGCAGTGTTGGGGTGTGAAGAGGATGAGGGGACTTGTCAGCCTCCACCCCTGCTCTGCAAACACAGTCAGAAGCTGCTGATGGCCCCTGAAGGTGATAAAGTGGGACCTGACAGCAGTCCCTGTTCTCCTGGGGAGCAGGGATGAAGGGATCAGGCAATGGGGCAGGGCTTACCAAGCAGTACCAGCTGCTCTGTTATTTACTGGTATTAATGCTGCTGCTGGGTCCACGGGGAGCTGTTAGGAGGGAAGTTGCTGGAAACCTAGGCCAAAGCTTGCTCTGCTCATTCCTCAGGTCTTGCAGAGCTTGAGCTGTCCTACTTCCTCCCCAGAAGTGACAGTAGATAGTGCTGTGGAGGCTGTGCCTTGAGGGGGGAACTTCCTGGGGTGAGTCCTATCTGAGTCTTCCCTCTCCCTCCCAGACCAGCATGCCCATGTTCAGGAGCAAGCAGTTTTCAGTGAAAAGGAGGTTCAGTGACTTTCTGGGTCTCTATGAGAAGCTGTCGGAGAAGCATGCCCAAAATGGGTTCATCGTTCCTCCACCGCCCGAGAAGAGTCTCATAGGTGAGTGGTGGAGACACAGAGCACTAGACCTGGTCCTTTGAGAGGGCTCAAGTTCCTTCCCTGCACTCTCAAAGCTGTGATGGAAGCTGCACAGGAGCTCAGGGAAGCTAAAATAATCTGGGTTCTGTGGCACCAGCAAAATTCTGGGTCCATACTTGGATTTCAGGGCTTGAAGCCTTGTTTGAGTTCGGCAGATGCCTCCACATCTTCTTGATGTGGAGTAAAGCCTCACCCTCTGCCCTGTCACTGCATCACTTGAGTCCAGACCTGAGACCTCCCAGTCTCCCCTGTCATTGCTATGCCTCTTTTCAGGATGTCAGCTGCTGCTGGACGTTGGGCATAAGCAGATTTTAAATTCCTGAGTGGTTCTTGCTGATGCAAGAAATTCCTGTTGTAAAATCCCTCTCCTCTCCCATCACCCTGACAGTCTGTAACAAACCTTGTGTGTTGAGTTTGAAGCTGCTCATTAATTACGTCTTCCTTCTCTGCCAGGAATGACCAAAGTGAAAGTTGGGAAAGAAGACTCCTCCTCTGCAGAGTTCCTAGAAAAGAGACGGGCTGCTCTGGAGAGGTACAGACCCCAGCTGCACCCCCTCCTGCCTGAACCCAGCAGGGGACCCCAGGAAGGTCAGACTGGCTGCACCTTCCTCCCTGTGTGAGCAAAACTCTTCTAGGTGTGCAGCAAACCTGGAGGCTGCCCAAGTGCTGCAGCTGCAGAGAGGTTCTTTGATGCTGTATAAATGTCTCCTGCTTCAAAAGCCCCTGCTGGTGTTTGGTCGAAATCTGTCCAAACTGCACTGATGGGACAGGGAGAGAACTGAGCTGCCTCAGGACCCCAAAAATAGGGGTGTTAAACGGTACAAACAGTGCAGATCAGGTCAGAAATAGCTTGATCTCTGTCTGGCTTGCACCCTAACGACACAGCTGCAGTTGGCCTTTGCTCTGCCACTGTAGGTAGCACCAGGGTGCTGTTCCCCTCCAGCTGCAGCCTCTGAAAGGTCTGTTCAAAGTGTCGTTCAAGATGTGACACTAAATCTCCATCACTTGATGTGTCGAGTGGCTTTCTTGCAAGCGTTAGCCAAGGGGCTGCTCTTGCAGGCTTCTCACTAGGTCCACAAGGTGGTAGGACTCTTGCTGGGCCTGCCTTCCAGCCACCTAACTGTCATTTCAGAGGCAATAACGAGTGTGTTGCAGCTCACTGAGGTGGCTCCAAGCCACGTTTGCTGCAACCCAAGTCACTCGTGGTGTGTCCTCTCCGCAGGTACCTACGGAGAGTAGTCAGCCACCCCACAATGCTGCAGGACCCCGACGTCAGGGAGTTCTTGGAAAAGGAGGAGGTCAGTGGAGTGGAAAAACCTAGCTGCAAGTACTTTGGAAATGCAGAAGGAAATGGTACCCAAGCACATGATGCTTCAAAGCTCAGTGAGAAGCAGCAGGACCCTTTAAGGGCTCTTATGAGCGATGACAAGGACAGAACACTCTTGTGTGTGGCAGTGCTTGTCTAAGCACTAAATCTGAAGAGTCATAACAAGTTCTGACCTGGCTTGCTTACATCATGGTGGGGCACACAGTGAGGGCACGGGTAGTCTTTGTTGTCTGAAATCCATGACAGGAGTGTTAGCCCACTGGTTGGAGGTGAGGGGGTCCTGCACCAGCTTGGCCTGAGGCTCAGGTGCTAAAAGGGAGCTGACCAGTGTCCCTGCTCCTCCAAGGAGAACGTGACCGTGTCCAACTGCACACCTGATGTGGAGAAGTCAGTCTTAGAGAGGCTGAGCTCTGGGTAAACCCTCGCCTGAGGGATTCCAGCCTAAAGACTGTGCTGGAGGGCTCTGACGTGGGAGCAGACCTCATGGAAACACCTCGCTTTGCTGGCAGACACAGACACACAGCAGGGTTCTTGTTTGAACACCCCTCCAGTCCTGTTACTGGAAATATTGCACAAGTCCTGCCACTGCTTGGGCTGTGTCTGGCCAATCCTTTACAATTTCTGTGAGCAGAAGCCATACTGTCAGGGGACCCATAAGGGAGAGCAGTGGCCCTGTGGTGGCTTCTCTCCAAGCTGCTTCTACCTCCTGGTGAAGCTAATTTTTCTATTTCTTTATAGCTACCAAGAGCAGTGAGCACCCAGACCCTGAGTGGAGCAGGAATACTGAAGATGTTCAACAAAGCTACGGATGCTGTCAGTAAAATGACCATCAAGATGAATGAGTCAGACATAGTAAGTACTGGGACACCTCTGGGCTGTCCTCACGCTCTCCCCAGCTCAAGTGCTGGGTGCAAGACAGAGTCACAGAACTGTTCTGGTTGGAAAAGGCCTTTAAGATCAAGTCCAACCGTAAAATGCAAGGAAAGCCCCACACCGGTGGTGATCAGCTCCAGGTTTCCCCCTTTCAGTGGTTTGAGGAGAAGCTGCAGGAAGTGGAGTGTGAGGACCAGCGGCTGCGGAAGCTGCACGCTGTCGTCGAAACACTGGTGACCCACAGGAAAGGTAAGGAGCTCGACTTGCTCTGGGGGTTGTCCCCTAGCTGCTGAGCCTTGTGTGGTGCCCAACTGGAGGTCACCAGCACAAAGGTGTCCTTGGAGACACCTGGGAGAAGCTGTGACAGTGCTTCCTTACTGTAAAGGGCTCTGGGGCTCTCCCTCATGGGAGGCAGAAGTGAAACAGTCATCCCAGCTCTTGTCTCACACTATGAGCTTGGGATGAGGGTGTTGAAGTGAGCCAGGGTCCTGCAGGGTGAAGCAAACCTGTGCTGATCCTGCCACTAATTCCTGGCTGTCCCCTGGCAAGGAACAGGGATATTTTCCTTCCTCTGCATGTTTTGGCTGACTCCTGCAAAGCTGTGCCTGTCTTCCCTCTCTGCTGCTTCCCTCCTCCTCCCTGGCTGGAGTTGTCCAGCCCTCCATGCTGCAGGAACTGCCATCTCATACCCAGACACCACTGGCTCTTCCAGCTGCCATCTCCTGGGGCTGCACGAAAGCAGCTCCTCGGGTTGACCTCCAGGCTGGGGTTTCATTGGCAGAGCCCCTGACGTGGGGATTGACTCTCTCATTCGGTTCCCCAGAGCTGGCCTTGAACACGGCCCAGTTTGCAAAGAGCCTGGCCATGCTGGGGAGCTCAGAGGACAACACGGCCCTGTCCCGGGCACTGTCCCAGCTGGCTGAGGTGGAAGAGAAGATCGAGCAGCTGCACCAGGAACAGGCTAACAGTGACTTCTTCCTCCTGGCTGAGCTCCTGGGAGACTACATACGCCTCCTCTCAGTTGTAAGGGTAAGCACTCTTTTGGGGCGAGCTCTGAGCTTTGCTGCTGGCCCTGGCAGCTATTTTAGGCTTAGGTGAGCCAGGAGGCAGCTGATCTTCTAAGTTCAAGCCCAGAGATCTGAGATCTCTCCAGCTGTGCCCATACTGGAGTGGTTAGGTTGGAAAAGTGGGGTAGGTGAGGCCTTGTTGTGCTGCTCTACTCCAGGGAGGGTGTGGACCAGGTTCATGGCTCATGGGAGGCCTCAATCTGTCCAGAGGTGAAGGCTGTGGCTACTGTGAGTAGGTAAACATGATCTGGGTGTTGCAAATAGATCTGCCAAGCACCTACTGGGGAAGAACTTGAGTCTTCAAGTCCACACAGCCTGTCTGGTGCACAGGCCATCTTGCTAGAGGTGGAGAGAAACCAGTCCCAAGTGAGCTGGGAGTCTGGCAGGCTAACTCATTCCTGCTCCAAGCATGTCCTGTCTCTGAGCATTTGCTTCTGGAGGCCAGAATGCAGCTTTGTGAGTAGGAACAAGCTCCTTGTGGCTGTACTGGAGGGTGTTCTGGGAGCTTCAGAGCAGGACCAAGATCTCTAATAGAGCTGGAGGTAATAAGACTTATCTGGGACATTCTGGTAAGGATCCCTAGTGTTGCCTCAGGCTTGACCTGTCTCTTGGCTGCTCTGTCCTGACCAGGCTTTCTGCTCTTCTAGCTCTTCCTCACGATCTGGCTGGACGTCTTCAGAAGCCTAATGGGGCCTTCCTTGCTTGGGCTGGTGATTTACAGGCATGCTAAAATCATCTGGCCTCCAGGCAGATGCCTGTGAGCTGGTGCAGGAGCACGCTGTGGTCAGCAGGAGCTGATGGTGGAGGTCCAGTGTAGGACAGGCAAGGGCAGCTGCTTGCACTGGCCCCTCTCGGTGGCAGGACTGAAACGGGCAGGCAGCAGAGCTCAGGGACAGGCTTGGGCTGCTGCCAGTTCCATGGGTGGCCTCAGGCGCATCTGGGCTTGCACTGAACTGTTCATGTAGCTGGGGCTTTTCCAGCGACTCTCCTGCCAAACGCTGGAGCTGGTGGACAGCCCCGGATGGAGGGAGGCCTCAAAGCTGCTCCTGAAGCATGAGCTGGTTGATGTTGCACTGGGCTCCTTCATTAGTAGAGCAAGTCCATGTTCTGGTTCAACTTTGATTACACCAAGATGGGTCTAGGACCTCAGTGATGAAGCAGCTGTGTCAGTAGCTGATGTCCCGCTTTTTCAAGGTGTGGTTGTCACTGTCAGCAGAGCTCGTTGCAGCTGCTCCTAGTGTGATAGCAGGGGCAGAGCAGAGCTCAGTCTCTTCCCCTTCCTTCCAGGGAGCCTTTGACCAGCGCATGAAGACCTGGCAGCGGTGGCAGGACGCCCAGACCATGCTGCAGAAGAAGAGGGAGATGGAGGCCAGGCTGCTCTGGGCCAACAAACCTGACAAGCTGCAGCAGGCCAAAGAAGAGATCTCAGAGGTAGGGAACGAGGAGTGCTGGGGTCTCTGCTAAGCTCCTTCCCTCTGTCCTCTGCCAAGCAGTGAGGGGACCTTTGGAGAGGGGGGACCTTTGGAGAAATGGACCTTCTGAGCTGAAGCGATGGCACTGTGGGATGTGCCAGCTTTGAGTGAGCCCCCCAGGAAGCCACAGAAGCTGCAGGAGGGTCTGCTTATGGTCCCACCGCCTGTGGCTTCCTTGCTAAGCTTGCAGGAGGCAGGGGATGCAACTTGCCATGGTGGCCAGAACTAGAACTGCCAGGCTTTGGGCAAACAGTCGTGGCTAAAAAAGCATTTGGAGAGGGGAGGAAGAGCTTCTGCCCCTCCCCTCCCTTGGGAACAGCCTGGCTTCCTCTCTCCACAGTGGGAGTCGCGCGTGACGCAGTACGAAAGGGACTTTGAGCGGATTTCTGCCGTCATCCGCAAGGAGGTGACACGGTTTGAGGTACGTTTGGCTTCGGCGTAAAACCCTCCAGCTTGATGTGCCTTGGCTGGGAGCACCAGCCTGGGCCAGCCAAGGGTCACCTGGGCTCCTGACCCTGCTCCCATCACGGGGGTTGGGGCAGTATTTGTGAATCCGGACACGTGGGAGTTGGAGCCTCGCTGCCGTGGGCAGAGCTGGTTCTTTTGGCTTCTACGCAGAGAATTGTGTCCTTTGATATGGAGGTGGATGGGCAAAGATCCTTGGAGCCACCAGGCGAGCATCAGCCTCAGCATCTCAGACTCCTGTGCTGCTCTCTTTGTGGGGCCCCAGGAGGAACAGGAAAATGCTGGTGGTTTCTCTTTTCCCCCTAATAAGCCAGAGGGGGCTCATCTCTTGCAGAAAGAAAAATCCAAGGACTTCAGACACCACATCACTAAATACCTGGAGACGTTATTAAACTCTCAGCAGCAGGTGAGTAGCCCCAGCCCCTGCCAGGGGTTGAAGCTCAGCACTGTGAGCTCGTGCCTTGCTGGAGCCTCAACCCCCACCCTGGGGAGGGACAAACTCCCACGGGCTGGCGCAGAGTGAAATCCAAGCGTTGCATCCCCCTCGGTGTCTGTTCTGGGGGGCTGTGCCCTGCAGAAGGGCTTCTGCCCCCCCCCCCCCCCCCCGAATCCCAAATGCTTCTCGACTCGCTCTGGGCTTGAACTGCAAACTCCTGACTCTCTCCCTCCTCTCTGCAGCTGGTGAAGTACTGGGAAGCATTCCTACCCGAAGCCAAGGCCATTTCTTAACTGGATGGAGCAAACGAGTGAACCCCAACTTTGCCTTTTTTTTTTTTATATATATATACACTATACCTCTTCCTCTTTTACACGGAAACGACCGTTAGTCTGACACTCTGGAGCTGGTAGAGGTTTAATCCCCAGACAAGCAGCTTGCAAGCCAGTAACTCTTCTAACTGTATATTTTCATTTAGCGACATATATTTTCGTACTGAAGAGAAACTAGTTTCCTGCTTTACAACCAGACCTGCAACAGGGGGTTAACAATATATGTAAAATGTCTATTTTTCAGGCTGGGTTTTAGGGCTCTAACGTCTATCTTACTCCTGCAGTGCCATTAAAATTCTGTAATAAAACTTCTATCAGGGCAAACAGGCTTGGTCTGTTGGTGGGGCTGGGGTGGGTAAGGGAGGCTGTTGGGGGATGGAGCGAGGTGGTAGAATCATGTTGAGACGGGGACACGGATGACCTTGGGCACTGCCCCAGCCACCTGCCCTGGCTCCTGAGGGAGCTCTGGCTTTTTCCTCCCTCCCAGTGCCAGCGGGGGCGGCTGTTTTTAGGAGCTGAGGTCAGCGGGGCTGTGCCGTGCTTGGGCGGGGGATGGGGGCGGGACACCCCCCTCCCCCCGCCCCCCCCAGCCAGCCTGGAGCCTTCGGGAGCTGTGATGCTCCTGTCCCCCAGGACAGAACCGATACCCCGTCTTCTGCCTTCGAAAAAGGGGAAAGGCTTCTCGGGCTGACTTCCCGCTTTCTTTTCCCCTGTCCCTGTAGAGCCGGATCCCTGCGGTACGTCCAGGCTCTCAACCTCTCCCCGGCCTCGGAGCCTGGGGCCGCAGGTCCCGTCCTTGGGGAGCTCTCGGCTGGCTTTGTGGTGCCGGGGGGGGCCTGAGCCCTGTCCCGGAGCCGTTCTCCGGATTGCCCCCCGCTGCCCCCGGGCCATGATCGCCGTCTCCATCCCGGCGACGGAGCCTCCGGCGGCGGCGCAAAGCCCCGACAAGGGGCACACGGTGAGGGACAGCTCGGGCGGGGAGGGTGGGCGGTGACTGTCCCGGGGTCCCCACCTGCCCCAGGGTGGGAGTCGCTGTCCCCAGGGGTCCCTGACTGCTGCGGGGTGTGTGGGGGGAGGGGGGAGTTCGTCTCCTTCTGCCCCAGGGGGTTGGAGGTCCCCAGTTGTCTCCACATGCTACAGGGAATGGAGGTCCCAGGCTGTCCCCGGGGGTCCCTGCCGGCCCGGGGGGAGACACTCTGTACCTTTGAAAGGGGGGGAGTGGGGCGTTTCCCGAGGGTGGTTGTCCCTCTCTGCCTTGGAATGTCCCCACCTGCCCCAGGAACTGAAGGTCCCCAAGTTCCCCCGGGAAAGCCCACCTGCCCCGGGGCAGGAAATGGGGGTTTGTGTCCTTTTGCCCCAGGGTTGGAATTACCCGGAGGCGGAGAAGTTCCGCACATGCCCTAGGGGTTGGAGGTCCCCAGCTCTCCCCCGGGGTTCCTCACCTGCCCCAGGGAGAGGAGGGCTCTGCCTGTCCCCGGGGGTCCCTGCCAGGGGCACCTTCTGCCCTTGGAAGAGGGGCTGTCCCTGCCCCGGAGGTCTCCTCTGGCTCCGGGAGGTGGTGGGTCCTTTCTGTCCCCCATCTCCTCTGGGAGGATGAAGGTCCCTGGCTGCCCCTGGTCGGGGTGGGGGTGGTCCCACTTTTCCCAAGGGACTGGAGGTCCCTGCCTGTTCCCGGGGATCCCTGCTCGGAACTGTGCCCAACCTACTTCAGGGGTTTGGGGGGGCTCTGTGTGCCCTGCGCCCCCCCCCAAGGGGCCCTGCCTTATTCCAGGGGTCCCATCCACCCCAAGTGAGGTGAGAAGAGAAGGTCCCCATGTGCCCCAGGGGTTGGAGGGCTCTGGCTGCTTGGGGGGGGGCTAAGCGTCCGTGAATAAACCCAGAGAGTCCCTCCACCTGCCCTGAAAGGAGCATGTCCCCCACCTGCTCCAGGGATTGGAGGTCCCTAAGTGTCCCCAGGGGATGCGTGGTGTGACGAGCCCTGCCTGCCCCTCCATTCGTCCGGGGGGTTGGATGTCCCTCCCTGTCTCCAGGGTCCCTGCCTGAGGGTGCCCCCGTCTACCCCTGGGGAGGGGTGTGGAGGGGGTGTGTGGTCACTTACTGTCCCCATGGGTCCTGCTGGAGGGGACCTGCCTTGTCCGTGTCCCAGGGATGGGAGGGTGTCCCCTGTGGCACCGACTGGGGGCATGGAGGGCCCTTCCAGAGGACCCTCTATCCTTGAAAGGGGGGGGGGGGTTTGTGCCTGGCCTGGGGGTGGGGGGGAAGCCCCACTTGGTGGAGGTCTGCCCCTGGGTGCCTCTACCTGTCCCTTGGGGGGGGGGCGGTGTGTCCCTCCCATCTCCCTGTCCCCACCTTCCCCAGGGGTGGAATGTCCCTGCCTGTCTGGGGCGAGGAGGGGGTGGTGCCCATCTGGGGACCCTTCTTGGGGGGGGGACGCCCTCTGGCTTGGAAGGAAGAGTGGGGCAGGGGACACAACCCACAAGCTCCAGGCTGGATGTCCTTGACTGTTCCCAGGGGCTCCCTGCTGAGGGGAGGAGAACAACTTATATCCTTGAAAGTGGGGGGGGGGGGAGGTATCTCTGTTCCGGGGGGGGGGGGTGTCCTTTGGTGCCCCCATTTCCTCCAGGTGATGATGATCCCTGCTTGCTCCAGAGACGTGTGGTATCACTTTTCCCAGGAGGGTGGAGGTCCCTGCCCCATGGGGAGGGGGGTTGGGGGAGGAGGAGGGGGGAGAAGCAGGCAGAGTGTGTGGTGGGAGGAGAGTATCCCCACACTGGCCCTAGGGAATGGGGATGGGAGGAGTCCCTGGTCTGGGGGGGGGAGGTGGGGGGGTGTGTCCTCTTGGTTTTGGGAAAAGTGGGAGAGGGTGTCCTTTACTGCCCCAAGCTGTCCCCATGGGATGATGGTCCCTGCCTCCCCCAGGGATGTAGGGAGGTGAGGGGGTTTTGGGGAGGGGTGTACGGCTGGTGGTGGGGTGTCCACATCTATGTTAAGGGCTGGGGAGGGGGGTGTGGGGGTGTGGGGTGTGGTGGTGTCTCTGACGGTCCTGGCCAGTGAGGGATGGAGGTCCCCAGGTGACCTCCCCAGGTCGGGCGAGTGAACTGGAGGCCCCTGCCTGCCCCGGGAGGCTGCTGAGGCTGAGGATGTCGCGGCTGCCCGCAGGTGTTCCGGGTGGAGGTGCTGTGCAATGGCCGGCGACACACGCTGGCCAAGCGCTACAGCGAGTTCCAGGCGCTGCACAAGCGGGTGAGAGCCCCGGCACCGCGGCTGGGGGTAGGGCGGGGGACAGGGACACACGGTGCAAGGACAGCGTCTCCCTGGCGCAGGGACCAGCGACCTCCCCCACTATGGGTGACCATGTCCCTCTACCCTAGATCAAGAAGACCTGCAAGGTCCCCGACTTCCCCCCTCGCCATGTCCCCAACTGGATGCCCAAAGTGCTGGAGCAGCGCCGGCAGGGCCTGGAGCTTTATCTGCGGGTAAGATGCCAGCTGGGGGAGGGGGATGTGTGTGTCTTCTAGAGGGTGCTGAACCCCTGCCCCGGGCACACGGCAGGGTGTCCTGTACCACAACAAGGAGCTGCCACAGGATGTGCTGGACTTCCTAAAGGTGCGGCGTGGCCAGCAGAACCCCAAGCCCAGCTGCCCCCCGTGAGTCACTGTGAGAGACCGACTCTATAATGGCCTTTAATCCAGCGACATTCTCGGTCCGCGACAGTCACCAATCAGGGGACAGTGCCATTGGGCTCAGCCCATGCCCAATGTATCCTGCAGGGTGCTGGGCAGGGTGCTGGGACCAAGACCCGGGGTTGGGAAGATGGGGACAGGCAGGGGGGGGTGACAGGACCCTTTGCCAGGTGCTGATGTCCCCTGTCCTACAGCAGCACTTGCCACCAGCCCTCCCAGCGGCCTGTCCTTGGCTTCTGCACTGACCCCTATGCCCAGCCACCAGCCACTGGTGAGGAGCAGCCCCACAGGTCCCCAACACCTCTGAAGAAAAAGGCTCCAGGGCCCCCAAAATGTGCTTTTCCTGTGATGGGGCCCAGGAGCAACGCAGAGCTGCTTCAGCTCCCCCCGCTTTCTTCACAGACCTGCTCCCCAACACTGTGCTCAGCGGGGTGCTGCAGGGCCTCTACCTGCCCCCCAGCCCAGCAGCACCCCGAGCCCCCAGCCCACCTGGCTTCTGAGCACCCACCCAGCCCCACAACAGCGGGAAAGATCCCTGTGGTTAAAAACAAGCTCTGTGCAGTGACGAGAGCTGGGATAGGGCAGGAAAACCATGGGAGATGCCAAGGGGTATGGTGGGAGCTGCTCTTCAGGCCCACCAAAGTGCCTTTACTGGAAGAGTGGGAGCTCTGCCTTCTGCCCCGATGGTTTGTGGTTGTGGCAGGAGCCTCTGGCTTCCCAACCATGCTGGAAAACCCCTCAGCATTTGGCCTTCAGTGCAATAAATCACTTGGGCTTGGTGGGCAAAAGATGTCTGTGCTCTGTTCACTAGGGCAGGGAGAGGACAAGGGGGAATGCACTGAAACTGGAAGAGGGGAGAGTTAGGTGACATTAGGAGGAAATTCTTCACCATGAGGGTGGTGAGACACTGACCCAGGTTGCCCAGGGAAGCTGTGGCTGCCCCATCCCTGGAAGTGTTGAAGGGCAGGTTGGATGGGGCCTGGAGCAACCTGGTTTAGTGGGAGGTGTCCCTGCCCATGGCAGGGGGGTTGGATCTAGATGATCTTGAAGGTCCCTTCCCACCCAAACCATTCTATGATTCTATGAAATCTGAGACCACCCATGGCTTGATGAAAGGTGAAAGAAGGGGGTGGGAGGAGCAAGGAATGTGCCTGGTGGAGGTGATCCACACCTCCGAGAGCAGGAGAGAGGCAACTCTCTACAAAACACATTGGTCACATTTATTGGCGCATGTGCTTCTTACAAAAGTGATGGGGAGAGGAGCCGGGCCCCTCCTGCTGGAACGCGGGGGCCGGGCAGTGGGGCACAGTGGCTCTGCTGCTACTCACCCGCAATGGTAGGACAGGGAGGGGCGCGGGGGCAGCCCCCGCCCCGCAGCCCCTGGTGGGCGGGTCCCCGCTGGAGCGCAGGGCCCCGTGCGGCGCGGCCGGAGGGCGGATCTACTCCTTAGCGATGGCGAACGGCTTCTCCACCTCGATGGTCCCGCAGTCGGCGATGACGACGTCCTTCAGGGGCTTGTCCCGGCTGTCTGTCTTGGTGTTCTCCACCTTCCTCACCACCTCCTGGGGAATGCAGAGGCGTGAGAGCAGGAGCATGGGCTGAGCGATCCCCATCCCAGAGGGCACCTCCCAGCCCCTGCCCAGCCCCTCTCCCCCAGGAATCAGATGCCCCTTACCATGCCCTCCAGCACTTTGCCAAACACCACGTGTTTGCCATCCAGCCACGGCGTCTTCACTGTGGTGATGAAGAACTGGGAACCGTTGGTGTCCTTGCCAGCATTGGCCATGCTCACCCAGCCAGGACCGTAGTGCTTCAGCTTGAAGTTCTCATCAGGGAAACGATCCCCGTAGATACTTTTTCCTACAGGGAGGAAAAAAAAGGCTTGTTGCTCTGTGTCAGCATAGGGGTGATGATGGGGCAGGGGGGACAGTTACATTGGTACCACTCAGGTAGTGACACAGGTCTCTGTGAGCTGTGTGCCCACTCGTTGCCATTGTGGCATGGTGCTGCAGCTCCTCACTAGTCCCCAGTGGTAGCCAGGCAGTGGGTTGGGAGAACAGCCACTGTCTCACTTCAAGACAGCATCTGGATCCTCAGGCTGGTGGGGGCCAAATTACCTCCAGTGCCATCTCCACGGGTGAAGTCTCCTCCCTGGATCATGAAGTCCTTGATCACACGGTGGAACTTGCTACCCTTGAAGCCAAATCCTTTCTGGGGGTGGGGAGGGAAAAAATGGAGTAAGGCAAAGGGACAGATTAGAGCTCCTGCCATCCAGCTCTGCCCCAGGGGGCTGGGTGAGGCCCAGCAAGACAAACACCAGCTCCTCACCTCTCCCGTGGCTAATGCCACAAAGTTCTCCACTGTCTTGGGCACTGTCTTGCCAAAGAGCCCGATGACAACACGGCCCACATCATCTTCGCCGATCCGCAGGTCAAAGAACACCTGCAGGGGGTGGGAAGAGGTAGGTTGGGGGAGATCAATGGAGCCAGTCTCACCTGGTTAGGCCAACCCACCAACTCTGACTCATCGAGTCCAACCAGGCCAAACCTCACTGGGCACCCCCCTGCCCAATTTCAGCTGAGCACCCCTCACCCCAGACCCTCCCTTGCCCTAGCTGGGCCTCCCTCACCCCCATCCCCTCATCCCAGGGTCCTTCCTCACCCCAAGCCCCCCAACCCACGCAGGCCTCCCCCACTCCAGCCCCCCACAACCCCCAGCTGGGCCTCCTTCAACCTTACCCAGGTGTCCCTCACCCCAGCCTCCCCTCTTCCCCCTCCCCAAGCTAGATCCCTTATCCCCGCTGTGCCTTTCCCACCCCTGGCCTCCCCAAGCCAGCCAGCCCCAATTTGCCTCACCCCAGGCCTCCTCTCACCCCGGGCCTCCCTCATCTCAGCTCAGGCTCCCCAGCCCCAGCCGGGCCTCCCCTATCCCGGGCCTCCCCCACCCCAGGCCTCCCCTATCCCGGGTCACCCCCATCCCGGGCGGACCCGCCGTCCCCCACCGACCTTGGCGGTGACCTTGGGCCCCTTCTTGCGCTCGTCGGCCCGTGAGGCGGCGGGAAGCAGGAGAAAGAGGGCAGCGCCCAGCGCCGCCGCCGCCACCAGCACCTTCATCCTCCGCCGCTCGCAGCCCAGCCACAGCGCCCGCCGCACCGCCTGCATCCGGCTCCGCCCGCCGTGCCCCCCCGCCCCCGCCGAGCAGTGGTACGGGCCGCGCTCCCCACCCGCCCGCTCCAGCCGCCCGGGCGCGACCAACGACCGTGGGGAGAGGGGGGGGCAGGCACCTCCGGGCCGGGTGGGGGCGGTGCCGGCACCAGCCGCCGGGCGCCTGCCACGTTGCCCCTCGCTCGGCAGCCGCGGCGCGGCCAATCAGGAGCGGGGAGGGGCGGGGCTGCGGGGGGCGCCGGCCAATGGCGTGAGCGGCAGCGGCGGGAAGGGCTGGGGGCAGGGACGCCGGGTGACAAAGCGAACGGCAGGAGAAGGGCCCGGGGTGCTGGGCTGGGAGGGGCGCAGCGTGAGCCGGCAGGACAGACAGTCCACCGCGTCGGAGTCATAGTCACTGAGTGGTTCGGGGCTGAAGGGACTGTAAAGATCATCTAGTTCCAACCCCCCTGCATGGGCAGGGACACCTCCCACTAGACCAGGTTGCTTCAAGCCCCATCCAACCTGCCCTTCAACACTTCCAGAGATGGGGCAGCCACAGCTTCCCTGGGCAACCTGGGCCAGTGTCTCACCACCCTAATTGTAAAAAATTTCATCCTAATATCTAGCCTGAATCTCCTCTCTTTCAGTTTAAAACCATAGCCCCTGGTCCTATTGCTACAGGCCCTGCCGAAAGGCCTGTCCCCACCTTTCTTACAGGCCTCTGAAGTACTGGAAGGCCACAATAAGGTCTCCCCAGAGCCTTCCCTTCTCCAGGCTGAACACCCCAACTCTCTCAGTCTATCTCGAGAGCAGAGCTGCTCCAGCCCTCAAATCATCTCCGTGGTCTTCTCTGGACTCGCTCAACAGCTCCATGTCCTTCCTGTGCTAGGGACCCCTGAACTGGACCCAGCCCTGCAGGGGGGGAAGTCTCACCAGAGTGGAGCAGAGGGGGACAATTATAGCCCGGGCCCAGCAGCAGGAGGACGTGGCCTGGCCGTTAATGCAGCTCCAGCCCCACCGCAAATGGACCCTTGTCCTGAGGCAGCCCCTGCAGGGGTGCAGCAGGGAGAGGGGCTGCTGGGACCTGCCCCACTCTCTGCTTCCCTGGTCAGGAGTGGAGTGGGCAAGGCTGTGTGATAAAGCTCATGAAAGAATGGTCTTCATCAGAGAGGCCCAAATCTCTCTTTAATACCAGATGTGGCCAAGGCTGAATGCACACAGAAGCACACACTGCAGATGCCCACGGGTAGCTTAGCGCAGTCGCTCACACTGGAATTAGTTGAGTATGGGGGAATTATGGGTTTTTTAAAAAATGTCTACTCAAAAAGATCTGGGGCAGTGTTAACGACCTAACATGCAAACCTTTAAAGGAGCTGCCTGGTGGAGATGCGTGTTTCCAAGGGCAGGGAAATAAAGCTTGAGGTTTCTCTTACTTCTCAGACCACAAGTGTGTCAAGACTTAATTTTTGTGAATGGGAAATTAAAGTTCATGTTAAAGACATTAAGTTTAAAGACTGTGAAATGGAAGGAAAAGCTTCCCAACAAAGATTCAGGTGTGAAGCAGTTTTTAAGAGCAGGAGTCCTGTTGCAGGTGCGCTCCCCATACATGCACGTGCTGTAGATGGTATTGAGAGACACAGAACAGCACGTTTGGAGGTGGTTCTCATCTTTGTGTAGCCATTGCGCTACCCAGGATGCCTGAAGCAGGAGGCACAAGAAGAGCAACTGGTGCCACCATGGCTTGGCTGAACTTGACTGAACCATCCATGGCTGTAAAGCATGAAGTGGTGAGAAGGTCCTGTAAGGTCCCAGACTGTATCATCCTCTCAAAGGAGGACTTGGAGCATCTCACATGAGAGGAGTTGCCTGCTACCAACAGTGCCCAACGGAAGCAAAGGAATAGGAAACACAAGCCATGTTGTTAGGAAGAGGTAATAAATACATCTATTCATGGAGAACAATGCAGCAGTGCAATGTTTTATTGAAAAAAAATAATCTCACTCGATACCTCAGAAGACTGCATCGCAACGTTGGTGGGGCCACAGCACGGGAGAGCTGCCCGGGGGGGCCAGTGCCAAGGGTCCCCACAGCCCCCTCCCACCCCGGGGGTCTCCCAGATGCAAACGGCTTCTGTGAGGAGAGTTTGCCCAGGTCAGCTGAATGCCCTGTTTCTGCCATGGTCTGGCTCGTGTCTCCTCATCACCTCCCAGCTCCCTGGGGAGAGCGGCTTCCTCCAGCACAGGCCCTGCTGTTAACCTGCTTGATTTTCATTTTTGTTTTGTCTAAAAAAAAAAAAAAAGCCACCCCACGTCTTTGCCCTTTTTGAAGAGTCCAACGTACGATTATAGTGCAAGAGGGCTTGGTACAAGTGAGCATTACCAGCATGCCGTGGGGGGACAGTCCTCCCCTACAAACACATCTTCGTAGGATTAAAAGAACATCGTATCTCCAGAGAGAAGCAGTTGTGGGTCACCGTGAAACAGCTTTCAAACCAACCCACTTAAAAACAAGGTCAGGAAAAGTTTCTAAACAATCAAATACATTCACTTAAAAAAAAAACAAAAACAAAAAACCCAATGAAAAAAAACCACCACATTTAAGAACAAAACCTGTTGAGATGGCCCCTTTTCCCCCCGCCCTCCCTCACCCTGCAAACACTTACATATGCTGCAACTACACGCTGCTCCTTGACAGGAGGCAGCAAGGAATGACCAAACACGGCAGGAGATGCAGAAGGAATTGAGTTCTGGTGACAGGCACTTAGTGGGGCTTGGGAGGGCAGCAACAGAAGTGCCTCAGGGCCTGGCTCTGTCTGCAGCTCCCTGGGGAGCACGTGTGCCCCTTCTCCCCCCTCCCAAGACACCAAACCATGGTTTCCTACAGCAGAGAGGGGAACGCCTGTGCCAGAGACACTGGGCTTCTGGGAGCCACTGGCAGCAGAGAAGTTTGGAAAGAGAAGGATGGAAGGTGGCCACGGTCCCTGTCCTCCCTTTGGCAGGAGGGGATGAGAGGGTGAAGCGGGAGGCAAGCGGTGCCCTTCCCACCCAGCCACGGGGCAGCTGGAGGAAAGCACTTTGCAGAAGAAGGGGGGGGTGTGAGCCAAGAGCTTTGGCGCCTCTGTTCCATGGTCCTCAGGATAAGGCATGGAGAGAACGCAGCGGAGAGTGGCCAAGAGAGGCCTTATGGGGATCCCGGCAGGGAAGGGAGGCTTTTCCACCCTGTCACCACAACAGCATCTGCCTTATTTAGGGATGGATGAAGAGCAAGCCCAGAAGCTCCCTGCCCAGGATGATCTCCTGCCTGCTTCTGCTCCACCAGGGGAACAGACCCTCCCACTAGTGCCACTCCACAAACTCCAAACATCATAGATCACCATTAAAAGAAACAAAAGATAATGAGATCTAGTCTCTCCATTTCCTCCCTTCACGCTCTCCAGCATTATTGAGGTGAGCCAGGCCAGAGTTTATGACAAGTAAGTCCCTCAAGTGAACAGTCCCAGCCTTGTCAGGTGTCACATGTGGAAAGACAAAGTACAAGGAGCCTATTCACAACCTCCCCAAAAGCTGCTCAAGTTCTCCCACAGCCCTGCCCCATCTGTGGTAACCCCTGGGGAGCCTCAGCTGCCTCCAAGTTTGGAAACGCTGCAGCAGGATGGAAGATTTTTGTTTTTTTTTTACCCATGTGCAAAGCGTCCCAAGCCCTTTGCTAGCGATTGGTTTGGCTCAAAAGTGGTGCATGTGAACTGTGGCTTCTCCTGTGGGGTGGGACAGCGTCCCACATGCCCCAGACCCACACTCGCAGAGAGGACATGAAGGCTATTCCAGTCAAACCCATCTGACCATCTGGAGATGAAATCAGTGTTAAGGCAGCGAAGGATCCTCTCTCCTGCTGGGGAAGCTTTGTGCCTGCTAATGCTTTCTTGCAGACGGTCCATGTTCACAACCGCCCCACAGGAGGGATTTGAGAAGGCTGCCCACACCCAAACGCTTCCTCTTTGGGAAACGGCCGCCTCCCAGTTCCCTCAATCCAGATCTGCCTCTTAAGCCAGCGCAACCTCCTCCAGCCCAGCGAAGCTGCCGCCGCTCCCTCCTGCCGCTGCCGGGCTGCGGCCTCACGCCTCCCGGCTGGTTGGGTCAGGCAGGGTGTAGGAAACCATGGCAGGGACATTCACCGGCAGCGAGAAAGGGTGATTGAAAATTCAAGTATGCTTTCCTCAGCGTGTGGCCCAAGGCGGGCATCAGGAACCTCGGACTGGCACGAGGGTGGTGGGGATGTCCTTGGCATCCCCAGGCAAGGGCATTCTTTGCACCCCACTGTCTGCACTGGCACCGTGTGGCCACGCAGAGATCCACAGATACAATGTGCATCTGTAAATGCTAAAAAGAATAAAAAGTGCAACAACGTCAGCTTCTTTAAAACAATCCACATTGCTCTGTTACCGTCAAGAGGAGGGAGGTGTCAAGGGAGCCGGGGAAAAAAAAACAAACCCTAACTGGAACAGTAGATTGCAAATTTCTCACAGCTTGCACATTTCAGTGTAACTGTTCCCAAGGAGCCAAAAAGGGAACCTGTCTCTTACTGCGGCAGCAGTCAGGCCCTTCTCCCACACAACTCTCCTGCCCGCACCGCGTCCTCCTGCCCTCTTGACAGCCAACCGAGCCTACCGTGTTTCTTCACTTCATTGAGGAGGGAGGAGGACGGAGGAGCAGAGAGCGCAGGGGAGGGAGGAGAGAGAGCAGGAACTAAGCACAGTCCTCAGGTTTGCGTGAGCGATGCCTTCGCCGTAAACAACGGGAAGGAGGGTCAGCCAGCCAGCCCCCTTCCCAGGGCGACCAAGACCTGAGCCAGCCACAGTCCTGGTCCCAAAAGGAGCTTCAGGCTTGGAGTGAACGAGGGAGACCATTCGGCAGATCCACCCCAGAGTGGTTTGTTTTGGAACGTTTTCTTCTCTGTTTTTGGTTTAAAATGTCACTTTTTTTTTTTTTAAACTCTTTTTTCTCTCTTCCTCCTATGCCTCCTCCTCCCCCCTAAAGAGAAGCCCCTTCCAGTGAGACAGGGCAGGAGCTGCAGGTGCAGTGGTTCCTGCAAGGCCCAGGAGGCACTGGTCACTTGTGACGCTGAGCTGTCTTCTTCCGTTTCCTCTTAAAGAAGCAGCAGCACCTGGGGCACAAAGAACAAAGCAAGTTAGCCCCGCGCCAGCACCTCGGGACCATCCCCTGTCACCCTGGGCTTCCCTCTGCTCAGCCACATGCAACAGCACTTCTGTGTGCCTGTCCCCAGACCCAGATCCCCCTGCTGGCCCCACGGGACCGTTGGCAGGTGCTGGTGAATGGTTGACACCACCAGCCTGGACTGTTAGTCCAGCAAAGGCAAGTGGCCACACTTGCCCAGAGGCTGCAGGTGACATCGGGGCACAGCCCTGGAGCACTGGGCTTGTGCTGTCTCCCTCCAGAGGCTCAGCTGGGGCAGGAACACAAGGAGCCATCTAGGAGAGCAGTAAAACAAGGACACAGCTGCTCTGCTCCCTTTGTCTGAACCCTGCAGGAAGCAGACGGGGGCTCTGAGCCCTGGCTGCTCTTTCCAGCCCTGAGACATAGGGTTTTCCCCCCCCGTTCACTAAAAAGACAGGTTCCAAAGAGCTCTCAGTTCAGGGACCAGGTTTCTTTACTGAACCTTTCATGCTAACCAGAGCTTCCACCTTGGCTGAGCCACACAGTGCTGGTGTGCAGAACCCCTGCTTCTTCCCCCACCCGATGCAAGGGAGGTGCACGGCACCCGGGGATTAGGGGGAGCAAAGAAGGATGGATAGTGGAGGCTGAGGTGGGGAGGAAAACACCCATCACAGCTGAGCAGTGAGGAGGGGTGGTTTCACTCCAGGGATACTCTGACAGCAGTGGCTCCCGTTTTCTAGTCCTGCTGGCTTCCTACAGGATTGCTTGGTGTTTAAGGCGTATCTACGTTTCTATCCTCAGCCCACTGCCAGGAATCCTCAGCACAGAAGAAAGGTGTTTGTTCTGTGCAAGTTCTGATCCTGAGCTACATGTCTTTCTCCTTCTGCCATTGCAGCCATCTCCAGAGAAGCCTGGGAGATGCTGGAAGACTATTTTTCCAGGCTGGTGGAAGGGATGCCTGGCTAAGCAGCATGAGTGGATACGAGTATGCCAAGACCATTTTTTCCCCACAAGCATCTTTTACCAACAGCCAGACTAAAACCGTTCAAAAACACTGTGACAACTACTCAGAATTATTGTCCGTTGGGTCCTTTGTGGCTCTGAAATGTTGGCATTACCCTTCTGTCCTCTCACAGTTGGAGGAACAGATTTGTCTTCACTTGCACCCCAGAATGTGCTTGCCCCCGGAGGCATAAGCCTTACTTCAGGGTGCAAAAGTGATGGGTGACACTACCCCTGTGAGCCAAGCCTGCCAGCATGGATCATCTGCTGGGGAGACCCCAAACCCCCTACAAGATGCAGAGCTAAAACAGCCACAGCACAAGGAGGGCCATCTCCCACCACGCGTTCCTCTGGCCTGCACAGACTAAAGGCCAGGGGGAGTTTAACGTCCACGATTTGTCTTTAGGTTCCTGAACAGGCCCAGTTTGGAGGTGAGCTGAGATAAAACACAAAGCACTTGTCCTTGCAGGAGCAGGGCTTTGGAGCCACCTGCATTGTTACTCCATCCCGACCCACCCAGCCTGACACCTGAAGCACTGCCCACCCCAGGCCCCTGCGTACACTGGCACTCTCACCCCTAAGCCTCAGGGCTGCTCTTGCATTTTATTGTCCCAGGACGCCTACCACCCTCTCCTGCTTGAACTTGCTGCAGCATTTCTCTCCCACAGCAGCCACCTTCCTTCATGAAGCGATGGGCAATGGTGTGAGGAGGGGATGTTACGGGGAGAGAGGATGGGAAATGCAGGAATGATGACCTCGCATGCAGTGGGTAAGGGAAGAAGAGGGCTAAGCAGCGCTCGTTTCCTTGGGCACCCAAAAAAGGGAACTGACTGACTTCTGGCTGTTTTTCCTTGTGACTGTCTTTTTAGGCTGTTACTCAGAGGTCCAGGGAAGGGTTCAGGAAAGGAAGTCCTGGCAGTTCAGACAGGCAGAGGCGAAACACCAAAATAAAAGAATAAGGCAGGCTGACAATTACAGAACGTGATCTCTCTGCATGCAGACAATGCCCAAGAGAACAGCCCCAGACTACGACATACAGAGAAGCCAGAGATGCCAGAGGTACTGGAGGCAATGCCTATGGAGAGCAGGGCAGAGGCGGTCAGTCTCCCATCCAACAAGGACATTCCTCACCACACATGGGCTTTGTCACCTTGCTCCGTAGGGATTCCCACCCATCAGTGCTCCCTGAGATCTACAAACTCCTCATCCAACTCTCTGCTTGGTCCTTTGCTTACTGGGTACCTGGATTCCCCCAGGGACAAGGGAGGGAGAGAACACCTCCACAGGACACCTTGAGACTGGGACACTACAGCTACGGCTTCAAAACCCTGATGAAATTGTACAGAAGCCTGAGCTGAGCTCAGACTAATGCTAATCCCAACTGCTCCACCCCTTCTTTCCTGGAGAAGCCACTTCACCTGCACCCTCAACTCGCAGCTGCAGGGTTTTTGGAAAGGAGCCGTTCCCCACACACCCTCTCCAAGCAGGGGCTCTGTCACTAACAAGGACACCATGCCCACATCTTTCCACCCTCTCTAAGGATGCAGGGCCTGGCCCTTGCTTCTTCAGAGGAAACTCTCCGAGGAAGCGACTGGCCCCCTCCCCTGGAGACCCAGCGCAGGGTTTTCCCTTCAGAACCATCTGTGGGAGGAATTCCTGCAAGACACTTGTCAAGCCTGGTCCCGACTCTGCCCAACTCCATTAGACATCATCTGCTCACGGACGTAACAGTTTGGGGGAGATGGTTAGCCAAACAGAAAAGGATTAAAATCCATCTTTTGCACCCATCATTTCAGAGATCAGCCGAATTGCTTGGCCTAATGCGGCCGCCCATACCCTCCCAATATTGCATGTGGTCCTCAGCACGGTCCTAAAATCAAAACAGCTCTGGGTTGGCTTTGACTTTGTGCCTTTTTAGGGTTTGGTCGGTTTGATTTTGCCAACCCCAGTCTAGTCTGGTCCGCTCCCCCTTGCATGTGGACTGGAGAGAGGGACTCACCACAAGTTGAGCATTTTCAGGCAGCTACAGAGAGTGTAGAGAAAAAAACACAGAAAGGAAGAAAGAGCAATTAGTTCACAGAGGTGGGATGGAAGCGTGTCACTGCAGCCATGCAAACATGCAGTGCAGACTGGCAGACACACCATGCCTGCCCACCACCTGCCCCCAGCCCTCAAAAACCACCTCTGCCCTTGCCATGACACCCCTCAGAACCTCCACATTTTCCAGGGGCTCAAGGCCTCTGACAAACACCCCGTTTTCCATGAAGGTGCTGGCCCCAGTGAAGGAACTGGGATCACAAAGGGGCTCAGGGCCACCAGCAGAGGAACCTACTCTTGTCCCCTGCAGCTCCAGTGGCAGAAGGGCCAGATCACGGATTTATGCCTGGGACCTGCCCTTCAGGGCCGGCATCAGGAGCTTTATCTCCAGCATACCCCAAAGCAGAAGCATTTGCACAGCTCCTCTGCCTCCCAGGAGCACCAGGGAAAGACCTTTCTGATATTGCATCTCGTCTGGAAGCATGGAGCCCCAGCTCCAGCTCCTTCTAGCACTTTCTGGCCCACTTTACTGCAAAGCAGAATCCAAAAGTCTTTTGCCCTCTGCATGTACCTGAGGGGATTTATGATCACAAGATGCAAGAGAAGATGAAGCCAGCCCTTCCTGTGGCAAGAGGAATGAAGCAGACTACACTTGGGAATTACAAGAGACCTGTCAGTGCAAAGCAGCCTGTGTTCTCCTTCCCAGCACCTCCAAAACCAATTTGGGACCACGCAGACAAGGGCTGGAGAGAGGCAGAACAGTTCCATGTGTTGTGAGACACAGCTTGGGCAGCATGGCCCTTGCATGCTCCTTTTCTTCTCTCTGGACATCTGCCCTATACCTGGGTGTGGGGTCAGGCCTCACTGAACAAGGCTCTGCAGAAGCACAGGCTCAAGGTGGTCCCATCTTACAAGTTGGCTCTTCCTGGTGTTGGGTTGTTGTATCGAGGACAGTTAGGGGTGGCAATTTGCCCCATCCTTTCCAGGAGCAACCCTAAGCTGTGTGCCCCATGGGGGGATACACTTCAGTCTGACCAAGACAGAGCCTGTGACACCAAACCAAGGGTCTCTGCAGGCCACACTGCCCATGTCTAAGAGAAATACTGCCCACTCTGCAAGTTGCACCTCAACATCTCCCCCACCTAACTGTACTTGACGAGAAGCCTGCACCAAAACCAAGGCTTGCTCCTTTGGATGGGAGGAGAAGGTGTATCTGTTGCTGCCAGGGTCACAGCCAGGCCAGCTACCAGTGAGCAAGAGCACACCAAAGTGCTTCCCAAGGGACAGAGGAACAGGTAGCAGAAGACCTTCAGGACAACCAGCACTGGCTTCAGCCTGACGCATACCTAGGGACCTTTCCCACCAACTCGTCCTTTCTCATGCCTGCCAGCTTGCCTCTTCACCCTCCCACGAGCCATTCCTAAGAAAGGTTCCCACAAGTGCGGAGACAAACAACGTGGGACAAGCGACACTGGTGTCATCCAGTCAAATTATAACCAATGTCACAGCACTGACCAGTTCAAAGGCAGCCCCGGGCCTAATTACCCCTGGCATGGGGAGAGTCACAGTTACAGTGCAACCTGCCACGACCTGGTATAGTTCAGAGGCAGCAAGAAGGTCCCATGTTGAAGACCATGCAAAAGGTGACACGATGGTGGCAGGTGCAGCACATGTGCAAGGGAGGCCGAAACGGTCAGAGCAGCAGCTTGGTACATCAGTTCCCACTCTTGCCCACAAGTGACAGAGGTCAGCTCAGAGGGAGCACGCTCTTCCGCACAAGCAGGAGGGCTGCTTCTGGTTTCTCTCTCAGCTTCCCTTGGGTTGGACCAAGGGAATTCACAGAGAACTACCTGTCCCTGCACGAGTTACTTTAGGACCGTTCTGAATACCTGGCATCTGCTTCTTGCAGCCAGAAAGAACGTGTTAACTCTCAGAGCAACAGTCTCTTCACTGAGCTGTGCTCAAGCTACTCCTACACTGTCAGCATGAGAGTACAGCGTGTTCTCCTCCTATCTGGGACACTCACTGGGATTCCTGAAATCCATTCCCATTATTTTGGTATTTGTGCTACTGTCTATCTTGCAAGACATGCTCTGAGTCAAGAGTTACTTTCTCCAGCCATGACAAGTGTAAAAAAGAAGCAGCAGCAGCAGCAGCAGCAGCACTGAAGGCACCATGCACAAAAGCAGCAAATATGCAAGGAGAAGGGCACGGGACACGAGCATCAAGTGCTTCACCACGGGGACACATCCCCACTCGTTTCCCAGGAGGAAGATTAATGACCACACCAGTGGAAAGCCTGTTTGTAAAGCAAACGTACTTAGCTTCCTCCACCACCTCCACCTCTGCCTGCGCTGTTATGGGCGCGTTGGAGTGTGCCCCTGTTGGGTCGTCCACGTTCAGCTCCCCATTGGTGGAGCTGACCACCTGAAACACAAACAAACACCCCGTTAGCGAAGCCCCAGTGCACCTGAGGTGTCTCCTCCCACCTGCACAAGGGTTGCCGTGCGAATGGGAAAGCTGCAGAATGACTTTCATTTGCTTCTGTCTCTTTGCACCCTCTTAGCAGGCTGTGGGATTCCTTGGATGCCTTTGGATCACATGCCCAGGTTGGGGAAACCTGCTCTGCATTTGCCAGGAGAGCACATAATTTTCTGGATAACTCCTCATTGCCACAACAATTCCCAAATAAGCCTGTATGGGGCCAAAATTGGGCTGGCCCTTCTGCACTCCATCTGGAAGGTAGGACAGGCTTCAGCACACTGCTGTGAGCACCTGGAGCTGCTCCTGGGTCTAGAACTGTAATGCTGCGTGGCTCCCCTCCTGCTCCATCTCTTCACCTTTCTACAAGGTAGAAAGAGGCATGTTCCCTGGTGGGGGTCAAGGTACTACCCAGTGTTCCTGGTGGCTCTGGATGACCTGACCACCAGAGGTGAAGGGAAGGGAGCCATTGAGGCAGATGTCCCCTTGCTATTAAGTGCCTCTATCCATGTTCATTTTGAATACTAAAGTAGTACAAGCAGCTGCCGTTTCTACGGATCAAGTCCTGTGGCCAGTGTCTGCCAAGACAGATCAGGACTCAGCTCCTGTGGTTTTCAGAGCACACCTCAAATGACAACCCCTTGGGTTCTCTTCACGCCCTCCTTCCCAGACTCATTGTGCTGTGGGCCCACCCACGTTCTCCAGACCCTCACACTTATCATAGAATCACAGAATAGTTTGGGTTAGAAGGGGCCTTTGAAGGTATCTAATCCAAGCGCCCTGCAGTGAGCAGGGACATCCTCAGACCAGGCTGCTTAGAGCCCCGTATTCCCAGCGATCTTCCCACACTTTCTGCAGCTACTTCTTAAATTTCATTCTACAAAAGGCTTTGATTTTTCTACTCTTTTTTTTTTTTTTTTTTTTTTTTCCACGTCACTACTTCATTTTGATGTGTCAAATTCAACTGTTGCCTTAAAGGAAATGGCCACTCAAAGCTACTGACCTGCCAAGGTTCAGAATGAGCTGGGCCATCTCCTGAGAAACAATTTCAGCATCTGCAGCCCAGCAGCCATGCACAGCAGAAGATCTCCTGCTCTTGGCTGCAGATAAGCAGAATTTTAATGCTTAGGGTGGCACATGCAGGCTTGTCAAGTGCTCAGGTAGGCAACCCTCCCAGGCACGTTCAGACTAGGACTGCCAAACTGTTCTAGCTACTCTGGCAGAGCACTGTTCTTGAGGAGACACAGCTCCTGCTGGCTTTCTGCAAGGAAACTCTTCCCCTTACATTAAAAAAAAAAAAAGAAAATAATAAACCCACCTACTCTGGACTTACTGAGTGCTGAATTCATAGTCATAGACTGGTTTGGGTCAGAAAGGACCTTAAAGATCATCTAGTTCAACCGCCCTGCCATGGGCAGGGACACTTCCCACTAGATCAGGTTGCTCAAAGCCCCATCCAACCTGTGCTTGGACACTTCTCCAGTTCACTGTCCACTCACATCTGAGATCAGAGCTATACACACATTAATTCCTTCTTACCTTTCAGTTTCTTTGCTGCTCAGTAAAATATCTTCAAATGAAAAGCGGAATGTGGCTCATCAAGCCAAAAAATCATTGAATCCAACCAAGTATCAGGAATAAGTAAAAATTTCAACCTAATCTGCATTTCACTTGGGGACAACCTGTACTTCCCATCCCCTCAGCTCTGTCCCACTCCAGGCCCTACTTCACCAGAGCCAATTTTCAAAGTGTATCTGACACCAGAGCCAGCTCTCTCAGGCAAACCTCTGCCAAAGAGTTCACCTCGCCAGCAATATCAGACAGTTCTTGTTTGCTTGACTGACTCTTGCATCTTCTCTCTAGCACGTCCAGCCATCTTACTCTGGCAATAGAGCAAGAAGCAGTTGAACAGTTCAACTATTTTCCTAACATTTGTGCAGTTTCTATGCAACAAAACCCATTTCAGCTGCCTCTTACTACTTACTGAGAGCATGACCAAGGTGGGGATGGAGAAGAGCTTTACAGACCAGACCTACTAACGTATGCTCTTTCCTGTGTTCAGTTGGATAAATCTGAGTTCAAAATCAAACTCAGAGGAAAACTGTGGTTAAATGATGTTGGCCACCACAGCTTAAGTCCCACCAAACCATGGCCCGAGTGTCACGTACAGAACAGGACCAAACCAGCTTGGGTAACTGCTCTCCTGACCATGATGCTACTGTGATTTGAGGAGAATTCAGGGGATTTAACAGCAAATCTCATCAAGGCTGCACGGGTTGGGAGGAAGAGGTACCTGTACTGATCCTCCGTGCCGATCTGCAGCCAGGTGAGATGTCAAGTACGAGGTATTGGTCTGTCGGCTTGGCTGGATCTCCCAGTCCCCGCGGCGATCCGAGGACGCCTGCTCACAGGTTCAGGGGCAGGAGAGAAACAGAAGAGAGGGCATAAGGTGAGCGAGGAGAAGAAACAAAAGGGTGTTGGTTAGTGAGTTAGTTTCTTGGCAAAAAGCAAGGCTTTCAAACTTCTAGCTGGGCTAAAGTTTCTCTTCACCAAGTGCACTTCATACTTTACTTCAGAGGTGTCTGCAGCACCCCACTGCAGGAGTGGATTTCTTCTCCTCTAGCTGCTAAGTAAAGAGGAAGCTCAGATCTATTCAGGAGGTTATTTCTTTACAGGGCTTCATTTCCATGGGTTCCACAACAAACACACTGACAGTGCCGGCGACTACGCCCGTCAGGTCACCCACCCAGAGCATTTGGCACGGCAGCAACATTTGGCTACACGTGCTCCACCTCCCTAAAAGAAATATATTTAAACTCAAATTTGCAACATAAAACAAAGCCACATTTTATTTCACCAAAAGCCAGTTCCACACACTGATTCACCTGTACAGTGCTGAAGGACACATCCACCACACCTGCTTGACTGGAGAGCGGGTTGGTGGCTTTTTGGTTTTCTGCAGAAAAGTAGATAAGAAACTTTGGCCAACAGTTTCTTCTGTATCCCCAATAGATGCAAACTTTAGGCAATTACATTATTAGAATTTTATTTGGTTTATTACCACTTTGCACTTGCATGGGAAGCTCCTTAGGGATTGCCCAGCTTTGATGACAACACATCCAGCATTCCCCTAAGACCCAGGAGGATCTCAGCACACCTAAACCCAACCGACCACCTGGAGGAACACTTCCTAAGACCTGGCAGCACAGGACAACGGGATGAACATGTAGAGCTGAGTTGGCCTCAGCCCAACAGCCCAGGACATAGTCAAGCCTGAAGTGACCGATGGGACTCATTTAAAAGGTGTTTCCCTGGACACCCTATAAAAAATTAAGCAATTATTTCAAGGCTGAAGCACAAATTTGAAAGAAGAGAGGAGAGAGGAGCAGAGTCCCCCCAGTGCACAGGCACCTGGCAGGAGGGGTGTTGAACAAAGACACCATGGACCTGGCCAGGAAACGAGGCTCAAGTGAATAAACACCAGGTTATCAGCAGCAAAGCTGGAGAAGCCAACCAAAGAGTGGTGGCCAGGCCCTGCCTTTCCCCAGCCCTACTTTGTGCTACTTCCTGCAGCCACAGACTATGAGTCCAAGCCCTGCTCTGAGCAAGAGAGGCCACAGGGCTCAGTGCCACCGTAAAAACAGAAAAAAAAAAAGACTGCAAGCAGACTTTCTTGAGCAGACTCAAGAAACCTTTGAATAATCTTCAACACTAACTAGGAAATTGTCACTCAACTAGAGCAGGAGCACATGTAAAGGGAAGCAGAATAAAAAGGCCAAGTCTCCTGGCATTTTAGAACACATTTGCTTTTGTTCCCTTTGCATGTGACCCTGACTCCCTCTTGGAGTGCCCCATGGTGCTGCTCCTCCTTCCAAGAAGTCACCAACTCCAGTTCATAGGTGCTGTTTCCCCAGAGGTGGTCTTGTCTAGGCTTGTCCTGTTAGATCTGATGACATATTCTTCCTGCCAGCCTGAGATGCTGCTTACACGTTTGTACTTGGTGACATCCAAAGGAGAAGCACTTCCCTCAGAATATTTTTTTAATGGCTGTAAATCACAAGATTATGAACAACTGGAGAACATAAATGCAGGTTTTCAAAGCTAGTAGAAGATAGATCCAAAGCCATCAGGTAGCCTGGCTATCCCAGGTGATGAAGGAGTACCATGCTATGCCAATGTTAGGAAAAGCACCCTTCTGCCTAGGAGCCTGGAAGCAGTTTCTAGGAAAGGCTTTAAAAGCTCCAAGAGCCAGATTTTTCTCTTTTAGCTCTACAGCCAAGTACCTGATAACCTGGTTTTGAAGTAGACTTGAGCTGAGCCACCTCAAAGCAACCCAAGCAGTGACCTGAGTGATGCCCGGGACATCTGAGAGCATCAAGTTCCCATCAACACTCATCACCCTCCTACCAGGTACCAAATTACAAGACAAGAGACCCAAGACAGAGGGGGCAGGGCTCACCCCTCTTTGATTGTAAGCATCTTCACTTCTAGAGGAAAAGGCTACAAAGAGGACATCACTCCCTCATCAGTGTCTTTACTGGGAACCAAATATTAGAAAAGAGAATCTGCAGTTATCACACCCAGGAACAAAAATAAGGCAATTAAATCTGGAGATCACAGCAGTCGCTGACCCAATCCCATGTCACCAGTTCACTGCTCTAGCTGGTTATTTTTTCTACTTTTTCCTTTAGAGAGATCATCTGCTCAGTACTTTAAAGGAAAATCCCTTGGAAGAGAGTTGTCTGTGTTTTCCTGTATATATAATTCAGCATGCTAACTTGTGTTTCGGTGAACAAAATGACAGAAGCTGCTCTGCAACACAGCACCCAGACTATCTGTGAGGCTCAGAAGAAGGACTGAAGGCTGCCTGCACAATGTTTTCACAGAATCACAGAATGGCAGGGGTGGGAAAGGACCTCTGGAGACCATCTAGTCCAGCCCCCCTGCAAGAGCAGATTGCACAGGAACTCATCCAGGTGGGTTTGGAATGTCTCCAGGGATGGAGACTCCAAAACCTCTCTGGGCAGCCTGTTCCAGTGCTCTGTTACCCTCAGAGTAAAGAAATATTTTCTTATATTTAGGTTAAACCTCCTGTGTACCAGTTTGTGCCCATTGCCCCTTGTTCTGTCATTGGACACCACTAAGAAGAGTCTGGCCCATCCTCCAAACACCCCCTGTAGACATTTTTCAGCATTGCTGAGATCCTCCCTCAGTCTCCTCCTCTCTAGGCTGAATAGCCCCAGCTCTCTCAGCCTTTCCTCATGGGGCAGATGCTCCAGTCCCCTCAGCATCTCAGTGGCCTGTGCTGGACTCTTTCCAGTAGTTCCTTGTTCTTCTTGAACTGGGGAGCCCAGAACTGCAGACAATACTCCAGGTGAGGCCTCACCAGGACACAGTAGAGGGGGAGGAGAACCTCCCTCGACCTGCTGGCCACACTCTTCTTAATGCACCCCAGGATGGCATTGTCCCTCTTGGCTGCGAGGCACTTTGCTGGCTCATGGTCAGCCTGTTGTCTACCAGGACTCCAAGGTCTTTTTCCCCAGAGCAGCTTTCCCTAACTTATACTGTTACAATTTTGGGACTAGGACAGATTTCTTTGGGCTATGGACTAGTCTGTGAACTAACATGCTTGAAAATTCAGCCAGGTGCCATCATCCATGAAAGGGAACAAGGCGTCTCAGATGTTCAGAGTGTGAAGATCTGCTGTCAAAGTGGCTGACTGGAGACTGCCACCCAAAAAGGGGGGTTAATGCACTAATCAGGCAATGTATTAAAGCAGATTATGTTACTGGTACTCACAAAGCAGCCCACGCTAACGAGCGTGCACAGATGCAGCACCGCACCCCTGCTCCAAACAACCCGCTTCCTGCAAGTGAAGCTTCCAACCAGGAGTCTTCATCCTGATTGTAGCTGATGGCTTGAGATGTATTCTAGTCTAGGTTAGCTGCTCTATCCCTGAGAGCTCAGCTGCATGGACCAAGGGAAGCTGAGCCCAGACAGATTATTACATCTCACACTTGATTCTGCACCCACCAAGCCCAGCTTGCATGAGCAGAGTGGGAGCAGAGCTGGCAGACAAGGAGCTGGAACGGCACGCAGGGGTTAGAGGAGCAGAGCAAGCCCAGAACCACCCACTGGCAAGTCAGAGCACCAACAGCTCTAGCTAGGAGCAGGCAGTTGGAGATCTACTGAACTTCAATCAGTTCTGTTAATACAGAAAATCCAAACTCTCAACACCAACAAACTATTACAACTAGAAAGGAAAAAAATGGGGAAATTAAAACTAAAAACCTGGCAGTTCATCCAGACCACGATGCCCAGAGTCCCCCAGGGACCCTACCCTGGCAGCCCTTCCCACTCTGCAACACCCATGCCATGAACTGGTCACCCCGAGGGGGACACACTGTGGGTACAGAGGACATGTACATCCTTATGACAGCCACATGGTCCGTGGGCAGAGGGCAGCTGGGGGCAGGCTCCACAGCCCAGACACTATGAGTGAAAGCAGCCAAAAGAACCTTGTTAGCCAGGTAGGTCAGATAGTCTGACCAGGCTGGAGAGCTGAGTTAAACAGCTCACCCACAAACTACAGAAAAATGACCCATTCCAGATTGTACTCCACTGGGTTCATGATCCTGAGGAACTCCACTGGCCAACACAGTATTTCAGCAACCTGTTGCTTTGACAAAATTCTGCTCAAATCACAATCTCTAAATTGAACAGGAATTGTGCTTGCCATCCCCAAGGCAAGGATCAGTCCCAGCCACCTCCTATGGATTCTCCAGTCCCAGAGGAATTCAGAGAAAATCACAGAATCGTTTTGCTTGGAAAAGACCTTTAAGGTCATCAAGTCCAACCATTACCCCAGCACTGCCAAGGCCACCACTAAACCATGTCCCTCAGCACCACATCTACACAGCTTTGAAATCCCTCCAGGGATGATGACTCCACCACTGCCCTGGGCATCCTGGGCCAGGGCCTGACAACCCTTTGGGGAAGAAATTGTTCCTAATATCCACTTAAACCTCCCCTGGCACAACTTGAGCCCATTTCCTCCTGTTCTATCACTTGTTCCTTGGGAGCAGAGATCAACCCCTCCTGGCTCCAACCTCCTCTGATGCAGTTGCAGAGCAAGAAGGTCTCCCCTCAGCCTCCTTTTCTCCAGGCTGAACACCTCCAGCTCCCTCAGCCGCTCCTCAGACTTGTGCTCCAGCCCCTTCCCCAGCTCTGTTGCCCTTTTCTGGACACGCTCCAGCCCCTCAATGTCCTTCTTGTTGTGAGGGGCCCAGAACTGACCCCAGGATTTGAGGTGTGACCTCACCAGTGTCAGCACTGGGGCATAATCTTTGCCCTGGTCCTGCTGGCCACACCAGGGCTGACACAAGAGGTGCTGGACAAGGTGGCACTGCCAAAGAGCCCAGAGCAACGCACCTGATTGCGAAGCGCCTGCTGCGACGGCCGGTCCCGATGGATGTGGCTGTCTCTTGTTACTGCTGATGTCCCAGAATCCACGTGAACGGATCCCACTGGAGTAGGCTGGAAAACAATGAACTCATTAGGATGAAGGCCATGCTGAAGTTGCTGCTCTCTCTCTCAGCACAGGCATGCCCAAATCTAACTTGTCAGGATGGCTCCCATTGGGTGGCAGCACGAAAACATCCAAACACTGCCCAAAGGTACTGACAGTAATCACGGAAAATTACAGCCAGGGCTATAAAATCCCTGTGATTTAATGGACATGTGATTGATGATGGACACCAGCAGCAAAGGTCTTGTCTAAAAATTAACTGAAATAATACAGTTCAGGATCTGTAGCAGTGTCAGATCCCACCTAATGTATCTCACACAACATTATTACAATTGAACATTACACGGACTTGTTTTCCTCATATCCTTGTCTTCCCACTTTCAAAAACCACACTTGCTTAGAAACAGGACATGTTAAAATTAAAGCTTCATCTGCTCTATTCTCACCAAAGTCATAATCCCTGCTCACAACATCAGCATCTCCATAGCAACCACTGCAGTTGTCAACAACAGCATGCTTGTCTGACGAGGGGCTTTTTATCAATTGTCTTTGTAATTAAACAAAAAATGCAGAGAAAAATCATGATTCACAAAGGGAATGATGTCTTATGAGCTGTTCTGGGTACAGGAAACACTAGTGATGCCAAATATAATTGAGATGGTAAATCTCCAGCAACGGTACCAAGTTCAGCACTGGAGGCATCTGATCAGGCACTAGTGAGAGGTGCCTTTGCCCCTGGTGGCGCGTGATGACCGGCTATCAGCAAGAAGCTGAGGGCAGAGCAACACAAAACACAAGTGACAGGCAGCTGAAGGAAGAGCTTTAGACTCCTCTGTCACATTTCCCCATGACACATCTTTTGGCCAAGGTCCTCTCAAGTATAAATGTCTTTTGACAAGAGAAATGACTCAACAGGATCAGAATTATGGTCCACCTGGTGTCATGGAACTGCTAAATGGAGGCTGGTTACTCTCTCATTTCCTTGCCATGTGCTATAAAGAGCTGGTTCAAACAGTAGGGTAAGCCCCAAGGTCTTCTGAGCTCAGAACTGGTTTGCTGTTACTGTTCACTAAACATTCATCCCAGCCCTGCCTAGATCTCCTATACATCTCAATGAGAACGTGACCATTACAGAGTTCTTCCACCATTCAGTGCCGATGTAGCAACTTTAGGATGGTTGTCTTTAGATAGTGGTGTCGAATCCCATGCTAGACTAGATGAAATTAAGTCTAGTCATGTTCATTGCCACAAGTGGGAAATCAGGTTTGAATGCCCCACCAGGGCAAGCCCAAAGAGGTGGGAAGGGGCCTTCTGCCCCGCAGGGAGACTTCAAGGCACTGCAAGAACCTCATGAACACAATATCAGGACATCTCACCCTATTGAGCCCGTGTTAGCTAGAGAACAGCAGTGAAAGACTTGATCCTGAGCTCACTGGCAGCAACTGGGATTGTCAGGAACAAAGAGGCAGGTGGTGGGGAAGCAGCACCTGGAAGGCAAGGACCTGGGACAACTTACAATTGGCCTGCCGACCCAGTCATAGGCGTAGTCAAAGGTGTAGCCTTTCTTCTCAAACAGCTCCGTGAAGATGGTTCGTAAATAATCGTAGTCAGGTCTCTCAAAAAAGTCTAATCGCCGAACGTAGCGGAGGTACGTGGCCATCTCCTCTGTTGGAAAGGAGAAACAAGCAGCAGCATCAGTTCTGCTCACACACCAGCTCCATCACTCAGGAGCCTCTCAGAGCCGACACACACACTGCAAACACGCTTTCCCACTAACTCCAACGAGGCTTTCCCACGGCACTGGGCTCAAAGTTGGTGCTTAAAGTCGGGCTGAGGGTCAGATCCCCAGGGAGGTGAGTTGTCCAGGCTCTGCTACATTCAGCTGAGCCACACAGACTGACAGAAGCTGAGAATATCTAACAAGTCTTCACTCCCAGTGACCTACCTAGCAGTCTTGTACTGCCAGATGAATCTCACTCAGCTTTCCAGAGCCTTCCTGTCCTACCCAAAGTCTAATAATAGTCTGCTTTTGTTTTGAATCTTCTGAATCACTTGGAGTATTGTGTCCAGTTCTGGGCTCCCCAGTTCAAGAGGGACAGGGATCTACCTGAGAGAGTCCAACAGAGGCTACGAGGATGATGAAGGGACTGGAACACCTGCCTTATGAAAGGCTAAGAGACCTGGGACTTTTCAGTCTAGAGAGGAGAAGACTGATGGGGGATCTAATTAATGTCTATAAATACATGGGAGTCAAGAAGGCAGAGACAACCTCTTGTCACTTGTGCCCTGTGATAGGACGAGGGGCAATGGATTCAAACTAGAGCACAGGAAGTTCCACCTCAACACGAGGAAGAACTTTTTTCCTGTGAGGGTTACAGAGCACTGGAACAGGCTGCCCATAGATGTTGTGGAGTCTCCTTCTCTGGAGACTTTCAAGACCTGTCTGGATCCCTTTCTGAGTGATCTGCCCTAGTTTCTGTCCTGCTCTGGCAGGGGGGTTGGACTCAAGGATCTTCAGAGGTCCCTTCCAGTGCCCAATGTTCTGTGATTCTGTGAATGAGTTTTTTTTCTAAACCATGGTCTGTGTTCTAGCATTGAGTGTCACACTGGGAGAGAACTGTCTGGGCTGCTGGTGCTACCTCTGGCTTTTCCTATAGAAGTGGTGGGTTTTAGTAATAGTCCACAATGCAAAGCAATTAAAACACTTATCAAGCAAAGGGGCTCCAGGAAAGCTGGGGAGGGACTTTGGACAAGGGCATGGAGGGAGAGGACAAGGGAGAATGGATTAAAATTGAAAGAGGGGAGACTGAGGTGAGATATCAGGAAGAAATTCTTTGCTGTGAGGGTGGTGAGACACTGGCCCAGGTTGCCCAGGGAAGCTGTGGAAGCCCCATCCCTAGAAGTGTTGAAGGGCAGGTTGGATGGGGCTTGGAGCAACCTGGTCTAGTGGGAGATGTCCCTGCCCATGCAGGGGGGTTGGATCTAGATGATCTTTAAGGTCTCTCCCAACTCTACCCATTTTATGATTCCATGAAAGATGGAAGTCCTACCTCTGCTCCAAAGAACTGCTGCTCCACCTCAGATCTGAGCTCCACAGCTACTAAACAAGCACTAAAACCCACTGTAGGATAAATGCCGACTCACTGACCCTGCCAACAGGACACTTGCAGGTACATCTGCTCACACAGACATCGAGAATAGCTACAAGGACTTCATCTGGGCAAGGAAAGCAGGAGATGTTGGTGGGCACCCTGTGGCATCCCAGAGCTCCAGCAACAACTAGGACCTGGCTGCTCAGAGCACTGTGCTGCCCAACATCCCTACATCAATCAGAGCCTTCAACCTTCCAAACCTGACTTCCAAAGGGAGGCTTCAACGTTCATTTACGTGGTGCACATAGAACAGTGACTGGGGTTAAGCTCCTAAGATGCTTTTCTGCATCTGGGTCAAACTTTGCATGCACGGAGACCTGAGCCCTGGCAGGTCACATCCTGTCCCTTCCCAGCTCTCCCTTGGCTCATGCCTAAGTCAAGGCAGGACGTTCGAGCAGAGCTCAGGACAAGGCAGGACGTCTGGCCCACCAGCCTTCAGTTAATAAACATAAGAACAACATTGCTCATCAACACTGAACTCTGGCTGTGGCTTCCAGCTTGCATGTTGCATGGAGCTAAAAGAGGAAAAAGAGGAGAAGATGAATAATCCTCTCTTGCTGCTAGTATCTCTGAGAGGCAGAGGATCAACAGGCTTCAGGTGAGCAATGAAGAGTAATAAGTTCTCTCATCTCCCTTCAGCCCTGACCTGCAGGTGTGACTGAGCTCTGAGGATGGAGTATTGGGGTAAAGATGATAAGAGCCAACCCAAAGCTGTCCTGCTTGGAACTGGGTGGATTTTGGATACAAATATGTCTGGGGAACTAGCATGACTTGAGTGCACAACAATCCCCTTCCAGGCTTGCTGCCTCTCATGCTGGGAAAGATCCAAGTGACACTATGGCTCCTACAGGAATGGGGCTGGTGGTGGGGACCTGGCTGTTCTCCCTGGTGTCAGGATTCCCACTTCCTAGAGAAAACACCAAAGCCACTCTGGGAAGGCTACAAGGTACCTGGGGAGGGCTTTAACTTCATACTCTGCTCTCCTAGCTCCAAAGTGGATGTCTGTTATCCGTAGAAAAGGTGTTCAGCTTGGCTAGACTCACATTAGTAACACTGTCCTTAAAACTGCTATCAGAAGGTGGACATCATCCCGTCTTCTGAGCTGGCCACCTATAATTTCAACACCTGTAAAACCTTCCAGTTGGAGAAGAATCCACTCAGTAGATCCAATATGGTTCTTTGAGACAGGGAAAATAATGAAGCCCTCTTCTGGAAGGAAGCTAAGCAGCAAAGCAGGAAGACGAGGCACTCGAGCATTGTGCAGATTCCTTGATGAGAAGAGTTAAACTCATTTTAACCCACAGCCACAAGCTCTCAGGCCCCACTAATTCATAACAGATGCTCCAGTCATCTGCCAGCTTGAGGAACATCATCATGGATACACATCAGCCAAATATCTTCTGCCAGAGGACCTCAGGACTACCAAATTTTACAAGGTATGTTCTCCAGCACTGAAATGGGCCCATCAGGACTTTACCTGGAAAGTTCTCACAGAGAACTTCAACCGGAGTGTTTCTCTTTGTGTCCCCAATCTTCTGATACCTCTCTTTCAAGGTGTCAGCCTGTAGTGCACAAAGACAAAACAGTTGTGGAGAAAGAGTTCAACCATGTGAGAAACGACATGCTGTGTGGGAAGAAAAACAAGGTATTTAATATCGACCCTGGGTGGGACCAGAAGATGTTACTTGTGACTGAATTGCATCCCAGACTACACTAATAGAAGTAGTTTTACCCTTTTGCAATTCTCACTCCCCATTTTACATGCTATTGGCAAAGAATATCCAAGGATACACTCAAAACTTCTTCAGTACTTGAAAGGAAGGACACTTGGTAGTGTCCTACAAGGCTAATTTCTTACCAGCCCAGTCCTGAGGGCTGTGTGGAGGAAGCTTGCACGGGACAAAAAAATAAAGCTGAAGATTCTATGACTGCACATCAGGCCCAGGCAACCTCAACAGCTTCATAAACAACTGTAAAAGTAGATAAACTGCAACTGCAATTTGGTTTTACTCTGTATAATCAACTGCCACCACACAGCTACATCAGCCACACTTCTCCCAAATCCCATGCTGCTCCCATACTGCCTCTCCTTTCCCCACCAAACCATCTGTCACTTAGACAGCACTGATGAAACATCTGGTCATCAAGAGAATGAGACAATTTTCAGTTAGATTTCCCAGCTAAACCCCCTCTGAAGCAGAGAACTCTGCTCCAGTTGGCGCCCTTAGAACGGATTTTATTGCCTCCATTTCAAAATATGTCAATTACACCTGCCAGCAGCATAATTAGCATCCTAAGATGTTCTCTCAAGACAGTTATAGACCAAAAGTGTAAGCTGAGGAAATCTAGAAGAGTGAAGATGCCATATTCGAGATCAAGCTGAAGAGTCTTTGTTCTGGAGCAAAAAAAATGCAGGACTTCAAGAGTAGCCAACTAATTCTTCTCAAGCTCAGCACTGAACTGAGTTTTAGAGAACATTGTAGAATGTTGTCTAACCCTGGAATGACTTTAGAATAATTTTTAGGATTAATTTAAAGCAGATGAGTTCAGCTAAACCAGGAAAAAACATATGTCATGTAATAACACAGACTTGCAGAGATGAGAATTTGGAGTTGCAGAGATTCTGATTTCTTTCACCATCCCTTTCATTCTTGAAAAACCCTTTCTTTGCTTTTATGAGCTGTCACCAACACTTCTGGCACACGTTTGATCAAATTCGATCCCTTCACTCACTACAATTCCCAAGTTGAACATGGTAGCTTAATCACTGGGAAAGTGATGGAGAAGTGGAGATGCAGCTACCAACGGCTTCAGAGCCATCAGATGGTTTCCTCCTAGTTAATTGAGCTGATGGATGTGAGCTGCAGTTGCTGTAACTCAGTTGCTTGCAGCCCTCCACATTCTACTTGACATTTCATAAACTGCTGAGTACTGAGTGTCCAGTGTCTCTGGAGGGAAGCAAAGCTCAATATTTCTGCCAGAAAACCAGTTCTTCAAGCCGAAGCCCATCTGCACGTCCAAAGCCACCAAACTGCTCCCATCATAAACACGTTTCCCAGATGCAGTGGAGGGATTGTGTGCCCTAACTGGAATTCCATAAACAACCACTCTGTTCCAGTCGCACAAGCTGCTCCGACAGCTCAAGGACCTTCTCATTGCTGTCCCAGCTGCTCATCTGCCTCTGCTGAATCTTCTCTCCAGACTTGTTCCAACTCAGCTAATGGTAACTTAAAGTGACAGGCAACATATTTCTATCTTCTTCTTTCTACACTAGAGTCCAACGGAGGCTACGAGGATAATTAAGTGACTGGAACATCTGTCTTACGAAGAAAGGCTGAGAGAGCCGGGGCTGTTTGGTCCAGAGGAGAGAAGACTGAGGGCAGATCCTATTAATGTTTACAAATACCTGAAGGGTGGGTGTCAAGAATAAGGGGCCAGGCTCTTTTCAGTGGTGCCCTGTGATAGGACGAGGAGCAATGGACACAAACTGGAGCACAGGAAGTTCCACCTCGAGGAAAAACTTGACTGTGAGGGTGACAGAGCACTGGGACAGGCTGCCCAGAGAGGTTGTGGCATCTCCTTCTCTGGAGACTTTCAAGACTCATCTGGACGTGTTCCTGTGTGACCTGCCCTAGGTGAACTTGCTCTGGCAGGGGGTTTGGACTTGATGATCTCCAGAGGTCCCCTCCAACCCTGACCATTCTATGATTCTATGATCTTAAAGTCCCTCCTATAGGTAAAGCTTATACCTTGTCATTAGACCTCAAGGACACAAAGTAGAGGACTCAGTGTTTCTGGCTGGATTTTACAAGTGTTTCCCCACCAGATTCGACCAGACAAAGTTTTAAAGGGCAAAACCTGAAGCTCAAACCTACCTTCAGTCCTTGCCAGGGCAGACTGCCTCGGAGGAAATACATAAACATATGGCCGAGGGCTTCCAAGTCATCTCGACGACTTTGTTCTAGAACAGAAGAGATGACAAATTATCGCTGCAGCTGCAGAAACGGATCTGGGATCAGCAGCCACACAGATTTCTGAGATACAGTTATCACAGGGGAGTTCACTTGCTGTCTGCAGCTCAAACCTTGTGCAAAAATACCTAGAACCTGTTACAAAAAAAAGTAAAATATGTAAAGAAAAGATCAGCTGGAAGGCACGAGATAACACAGGAGCTGTCAAGATGTACTGCCCAGCTTTAGGATAAGGGTGGAAATATTAATCACAAAGCAATAAAGTGGCCCCCCAGTTCCTCTCTGCACTGCAAGCACCAATGGTGCTACTGGGATGTGGTGCTGGATTATGTTATTCCTCTGAACTACAGAGGACCAGGCAGGGGATGATGCAACCAGCTGCAGGGAACTACCATGTTGTACAGTGTCAACCCTGTCCCACTTGATTCTGCAGCTCATCACATCAGACCGGATCAAAAATAGATCCTAGCACTGCTCCTCCTTGTGAAACACGTGCTGCTGTTGCCATGCAGATGTTAGGATTGTAACTGAGAGGGGAAAAAAAGGAGCCTCAAGCCAAAGGAAAAAGCATCCTTAAAATAATCAACCAAAATGTATCAAAACACCCAAGGGAGGATATGGGACTGCTGTGCTGGGCTGCGTTGGGCAGAGGTGGGTTCACTGAGCTCGCAGAGCAATTTGATGTAACCTGTTCTCCTCCAGATCTTCCCCTGCAAGCTGGTATTGTGCTCCGAAGCCACAATCCAGAGCAGCTCTACTCATGCAGCCCACAGGCCACAACAGCCTGAGCCGTGTCCCTGGCTCTGCCTCATCTGCAGGAGGAGAAAAAGGCAGCACTTCGCCCAGCGCGACTCCTTCAAAAGCAGCAGAAACTTTAATGCCCAGAAGACGCTGGGGGTGAGAACTCAGCAGAAGCTAATCAAGATGACAGTTCCTGCAGGTTACCCTGATCTGGCTGTAAAAAGTTGGGGGGAAAGAGGATGTCCTGGGTAATTCAGTGCAGCTGAAGTTCTGGGGAAGTTGGTTGAGCACAGTTGCCATTCAGAAAAATTGCAATCAGACTCCTTTGTTTTGCTCGGTCTTGAAATGTCAAGGGACCAACTCCACCTGGGCTGGCCCCACCAGACCCCTCTGGGTAGAGCCAGCCCCCCACAACCAGCAGCCAACCTTCCCCTCCTCCAACACACCCGCCCAGAACCACCTCTTCACCCATAGGAGCTGCAAAACCTGCAGGAAGAAGGGTCCTCAAGAAGGCATGTGATGTACTTCAAACACAAGAGGATCTTCTTTCCACATTCACCTGCACCAGCAGTTCCCCAGTGTCTTCCCACTACAGCTCCCCATTCCTCCATCCCTTCTTCACTCTTCACCAGGTTTTCCAAACTTAGAAGTTGGGCTCATCTCTCCTTACTTCTCAAAGAGAGCGAGCTCTCCCAGAGACATGAAAGCCCGTGACACTTTGATCTCCTAGCTGGGAGGCTACTCTAAGAATATTCCATTATATTCCTGCTCTTACAAGGTTAAGTGGATATAAACATTTACTAAGGCTTTTTTTGCCTTTCAGCTGCAGAAGTGTAACCTTCTGGTATGAAAGAAGGCAGTGAGGAGAGGAGATGAAAGCCAGGTTTAAAAGTACTTACATCATTAATTTTCCCCAAACAATTATTAGGTCAGGGAACATCCAACTCTAACCCCTGGAACTGGAAGGTACCGGTGCAGAGCTGTGCTATAAAGATCTATTTGGTCACCATTTAGTGTAGCAATTACTACCCACCTACTGGCCTATTATCAGGGCAGGGCTCCTACCAGTTATTTACCTCCTAATAAAAACTGTAATTATGAGGCTTCCAACACTTCAGCTGCCTCAGTTCCTCAAAAGGAAAAAAAAAAACCCTCACAACTACAAAGAGCATCATGGCACCAAGCAGCACAAACAGCTCAACGGCACGGGAGAGCTGTCAGCCAGGCTGCCACCCGAGGTCTACAGGACTCAGCACAGCAAGCTCCTGCCAACCACACAGACCTTTGCCAAGATGAGTGTTGATGGACATGTATCTTGCCGTTCCAGTTAAGCTCTTGTGTTCCCTGTAAGGTATGTGTTTTTTGGTTTCCGGGTCAATGTACTCCTTGGCCAATCCAAAGTCTATGATGTGGATGACGTGCTCTTTCTTATTGCCTTGCCGGCCAATAAGGAAGTTTTCTGGCTTCACGTCTCGGTAGATGAGGTTCTTGGAATGCACGTACTCCATCCGAGAGATCTGCAAAACCATGAGGCAAAAGTTATTCCCCCCCACACCCTCCCAAGGTCGTTATCCCAGCGCTGCGCCCAGCCTTCGCATAGCTCAGGGTTCAGCTGCTCTATGAGAAACACAACAACACATCAGAATTCCAGATTGGTTAGATCCAACCCCCCTGCATGGGCAGGGACACCTCCCACTAGGCCAGGTTGCTCCAAGCCCCATCCAACCTGCCCTTCAACACTTCCAGGGATGGGGCTTCCACAGCTTCCCTGGGCAACCTGTGCCAGTGTCTCACCACCCTCACAGCAAAGAATTTCTTCCTGATATCTCACCTCAATCTCCCCTCTTTCAATTTTAATCCATTCCCCTTGTCCTCTCACTACCTGCCCTTGGCCGAAGTCCCTCCCCAGATTTCCTGGAGCCCCTTCAGGTATCGGAAGGTGCTCTAAGGTCTCCCTGGAGCCTTCTCTTCTCCAGACTGAACACCCCCAACTCTCTCAGCCTGTCTCCAGAGCAAAGCTGCTCCAGCCCTCAGATCATCTTCGTGGCCTCCTCTGGACTTGCTCCATCAGCTCCAGGTCCTCCTTATATTGGAGGCTCCAGGATTGGACACAGTGCTCCAGGTGGGGTCTCACCAGAGCAGAGCAGAGGGGGAAGAGCAGAGTAGAGGGGAGATGGAGCAACCTAAGGAAGGAGTCAGGAGCGGAGCTGGGTCATGTTCTCTGATGCAGTTGGAAGAGGAATTTGTCATCCCCTCCTTTCTCTGGTAACACACTGGGCTCTCTGACTTTATCCCAACAGAAAGTGCAAAGGCTGAAACGTTTCCGCTGGGACACAGCTCTTGGAAAGACGCCACAGGGAACTGCAGCAGCCTTTTTGCATTGATTTTAAACATACTAAACTGGTTACCACGAGCTCTTCCCTTGCCCACAGCCTTCCCTTGTTGCTCTGTGTCTCACCACCTTCCTCCCTCAACCCATATGTTGTCTTAGACATGCCAGATTCTTCATGGAGGGGGATTTTTGGGCAGGCAGAAGCCTTACGATCCTCAGCACTGACTAAAAGAATAATTAACCTCAACTAGGAATAACTGGAATGTTTTTCAGCTTTTGACCAACTTTGTTCTGGCAGCATGACCAAGGTGGGTAGGGAAGGGAGCAGGAACCCCACTTCCAAGGCCATGGGGGGCTGCTGCCCCCCTAACAATGCCCCTTATTCAGATGCTCATCATTAATAGTGCTTCTAAAACCAAACATCTTGCAGGTGAAGTTCAAACAGGTTGCTGAGCAGTTCTCCTTTGGGTTCCTAACTTATTAGATTATTCCAATTGGAAATAATTCAATTTCCAATTAAAAAAATGCCCAACAATTTCATTGAATTTATTACCTTTTGAATGCTTTTAATAGGTTTTAAATGAAAATATATTAATTCCCACTTATGGCTGGCTGGCTCCATGGCTGCCCTGCACACATGGTGGCTCTGTTGAGCAAGATGCTTCTTTGGAGAGGCCACCTACCCCTCTGCAGGCAGGCTTGTAACACACAAAACCATGGCAAAGTGCTCACAAACTCCACATTTTGCACCAACAAGTGTCAGTCCACAGAGGTCACTGATACACCCTTGTGGTGGACCTCACAGCATGATGCTATCAGATTTGGGGAACAACTATGGTGAGAGCCACCAGCTGGTCACCCATCAGGTGCTCCCTTCAGGGAGTCACTGGTTCCCAAGTGGTTCTGCACTGGGTTGGTACTGGGAGGACAGCTCCGAGCCTCCAACACAGGGCAGGCTGGAGCTCTGGATCACCCAGTCAGCTTTTCCCAGAATCACACAGAATCACAGAGTTGTTCTGGTTAGAAAAGACCTTTAAGATCATCGAGTCCAACCATAACCTGACTCTACCAACCATTAATCCAACTCTACCAAGTCCAGTGCTAACCCATGTCCCTCAGCACCACATCTACATGTCTCTCAACCACTTCCAGGGACGGTGTTTCAACCACCTCCCTGGGCAGCCTGGGCCAGTCTTGATAACCCTTTCAGTGAAGAAATTTTTTCTAATATCCAATCTAAACCTCCCCTGGCACAACTTGAGCCCATTTCCTCCTGTTCTATCACTTTTTCCTTGGGAGCAGAGACCGAGCCCCCTGGCTCCAACCTCCTCTCAGGCAGTTGCAGAGTGAGAAGTTGCCTCCTTTTCTCCAGGCTGAACACCCCCAGCTCCCTCAGCTGCTCCTCACAGGGAGCAGACCCTGGTGCTCCAGACCCTTCCCCAGCTCTGTTGCCCCTCTCTGGACTCGCTCCAGCCCCTCAATGTCCTTCTTGTAGTGAGGGGCTCCCAGCCAGGCAGCTGTCCTAGCAGCAGTAATCCCACATTGGTCCTTCCAATCACCCCACTTGGCTCAACCACGAGCACCACTGGGCTGACAGACCTCGACTGCTCTTTCGTTTCTTGCTCTGAATCCAGACACATCTCAGCTGGCAAACACAGATCTCTCTCTTCACAGATCTTAGATCCACCCCGGCTGAAAGCTCCACACACGTGTGATCACTCCATCCTGCTCCCAGAAGTTGATCAGACAGGTAATTTTTAAGGCAAACCTGCTGCATTTCCACCCCGCAGAAAGAAGTAACAGGCAGGAGGGGGCAGCACCCCTTATAAAATGAACAACGCTGCACAGGGAGGGCAGGAGGCAGGAAAAATTGACTGCAGGGGAATCAGGCTTAAAAAAATAAGCTCTTCAAAGAAGGCAACAGCACATGTTGCTGTTCCCCTCCCCTCTAAGTAGTGATTTATTTGAACGTGCTGAGAAAATGGGTTTCGCAGCTACCAGCCACTGTTTCTAACCAATGAAAGGAGGATGCAGAACAGAGCAGATGCTCTGCACTTCACCCATTCTTCACGCTTTGAGTCACCTACAGGACACAGCAGCAGGCTGGAAGACAAAAGGTACGTCGGGAGGCAATTCAAATGAAGATGCAAATCCTTCCAACTGGAACATAACGAGCTTTCCAAAAGAGCCTGACGGGCTCTTTTCATTTGTCTCTGCTCTCAGAGAAGCTCAGTTGGTGACATGGTCAACAGCAATTACACAATCTGAAAAAAGCATCATGTTTTTGTTCCTTTAAACCTCACAACAGGTTGCACTGGGCCAGGACAAAAACCTGGACAGCTGAGATATCAAATGAACTGATACAATCCAGCAGCACTTAGAGATACTAATTCTCCTGCTTTTTTTGCTCCCCCCACACACAGGCAGATAGATGCTGTTTGGTCTTTCAGATTCCTTTTTCTTCACTTCCACCTGCCTGGACGTGCTGCTGTGGAGCTGCACACAGCCAACAATGGCTGAAAGATGCTCTCCAAGTTAGAAAGATGTTTCCTGGAGCAGCTTCCATGCTTTCCACATCCTGACAAGCCCCTCACCCTCCTCATGGCTGCTGGTGCTGGGGAGCTGGTGACCTTCTGTGCTGAAGGCCCCTGCCAGGCTTGCTGCTTGGGAAGGAACGAGCAGCCCTGGAGCAACACAACCTTGGCTGGACTCAAGCCCATCACAGAGGTGAAGAGGAGAAATGGAGTTGCCACTCCAGGAGTGTGCTGGATGCAGAGACACGGTGTCCACTCCTTTGTGTTTGAACTACAGGCTCTGATGTCTTCTTCTGTGATGTCGACGGGCTTCTAATTCTTCTATGGGACAGAGATCTACTTGAGAGAGTCCAACAGAGGCTACGAGGATGATGAAGGGACTGGAACACCTGCCTTATGAAAGGCTAAGAGACCTGGGACTTTTCAGTCTAGAGAGGAGAAGACTGATGGGGGATCTAATTAATGTCTATAAATACATGAGGGCTGGGCGTCAAGAAGGCAGAGACAACCTCTTGTCACTTGTGCCTTGTGATAGGACGAGGGGCAATGGATTCAAACTGGAGCATAGGAAGTTCCACCTCAACATGAGGAAGAACTTTTTTCCTGTGAGGGTTACAGAGCACTGGAACAGGCTGCCCAGAGATGTTGTGGAGTCTCCTTCTCTGGAGACTTTCAAGACCTGTCTGGATCCCTTTCTGAGTGATCTGCCCTAGTTTCTGTCCTGCTCTGGCACGGGGGTTGGACTCAAGGATCTTCAGAGGTCCTTTCCAGCCCCCAACATTCTGTGATTCTGTGATTCTATGGACAGAGAAACCAATGCAAGGAGCTGGGACTAACTGTTGGAATTGCTTTTACCCTGGAAAAGCTGACTGAGAAGCAGGATTCACATCTACTCTATTTTAACAGTGATAAGAACAGACTGTGGCATTTTAACATGGGGCACAGGAGCAGTAAGGGTGGATGGGAGACTCTGTGAGCTAAAGCAGGATTGCCATGGCCAGGGTCAGCAGAGTCAAGTCTTCAGAGCCACAAATCTCAATTTCAGATGTTAGAAAAACCCCTGGGAGGGAAGAGCATCCCCTGGCACACAGCAGGACCCCTGCACCACAGCTGAGAAATGAGAGGGTATTTGTGACATTTAACCAGATGCCAAAGAAACTCAGGCTTTTATTTTCCTTTCTCCTACCAAGAAAGCAAGTGCAATAACCCCTTTTCCCCAAAAAAGGTCACTCTTAAGGATCTGATCTTGATTGCCGTTCCATTTCTAGACCCTCCTGATAAATTTGAGGCCTTCTTCCACGCATCACCTGCCTGAATATGGCTCAGATCCACAGAGAGAAAAGATTCCTCCTGTTTAAAGGCTGTGTTGGTGTCTCTTATGCAAGGTGATTTTGATTGTCATAAGTAAAAAACTTCACCATGACTTGGTCCAGATTGTAACCAGAAGTATTTGCACAGAGTCTGGCACAACAGACCTTGTCTCTGACAGGAAGCACTTAAAGCGAGGGTGAAAACAACATTTACTGCTGACAAAATTGAGTTGTCCATCAGCATTTCACATGTTGGATCTAGCCAAGAGTGAAAAAGTGAAGCCAGAATACAAAACATTCTCCCCCAGCCCACACACTCCACAAAGCCCTAAAGTGACTTCTGATTTATGGGGCTTTAGGGACTCCTGTTAGTGAAGATGTTTTTAATTGCCAAGCTTTGCTTCATTCAAGAACATCAAGCACTTGAGCTCTTCAGCTGCACATGGAGGATAGAGGAAGCAGTTCCAGTCTGATGCTCCTTGCAGAGCAACGTGAAGCATCAGAGACACACAAGTAACTCTGTTACAGGAGTAACAGACCTGGAAAACTTCCTCTAGGGAGGGAAAACCAGAGACTCCTTCAAGGCAGGTTTCCACTGAGAGGTATGAGACAGTGCAGTGGAGCAAGAGAGCTTATGCTTTGGCTCAGGCTGTGTCTGAAAAGCTGATAAGCTGCTGTCACAACTCTGAACACAACGCACACTTACCAGAAGATCATACAAGCCTAGGACAAACCTGAGGGCTGAGTGGCTCATCCCCCTGCCAAGGCAGACCTTTCTACTGTGGCATCTCCTTCTTCTGAGAAGACTCCAAAATGGGTTCTCCTTGTTCTTTGAAGACTCACTATCATCCAGTTTCTATCTCCCTCAGCCAGAACAGTCTTCTTCACTGTGAGGGTGGTGAGACACTGGCACACGTTTCCCAGAGAAGCCGTGGCAGCCCCATCCCTGGAAGTGTTCAAGGGCAGGCTGGATGGGGCTCTGAGCAACCTGGTCTAGTGGGAGGTGTCCCTGTCCATGGCAGGGGGGTGGAGCTAGATGATCTTTAAGGTCCCTTCCAACCCAAGTAAGTCTGTGGTTCTATGATTCCTGATGCAAAACCACGTTTAGATTCTCCCATATCCACAAGTGACACTCCTTAAAACAACGATGATGGATTTCTTTCTCCAAAGGGCTTTTCTTTCTTCTAACATCTGTAGTTAAAGGATCCACCCCAGTCCTGAGATGCTGCTCCCCGTCCAGCTAAGTAAGACGAGCCAAGCATATACGCTCACTAAAGAACATTTTTCAGGGATGCCCCTGGTTAAAAATGCAGAGGTGACTCCTAGCATTGTGGGTCATCTCCTGGGAGCTCCCCAAGCCCCACACTGCAGAGGTGCCTCCCAGATAAGCAGCACTCCTTTACTTTTGGGTTGTCTTCCTGGGCTAAAAAAAAACCAACCCAATGACTTGATGACATTTTGGTGAGAACTGAACCAGAGCAGAAGTCTTCTGCAACGTGCTGAATTGTCCCTCACTCCCTACATCAGGGCAGGGTGCTCCTCTCTGCTGTCTGGAAGACTCTTCTTTTTGGAAGACTCCTTGGATATTAGGCTTCATTAACAGGCCTGTCAAGCATCAGAGGACAGAAACACTGCTTGTGCAAGGCTCTGGATTCTGGCAGTGAAATCTTATGTCTCCTCACACCTGTGGTTAGAATCACAGCAGTTTAAGCAGGCTTGGCTGGTCAAAAGCAAGAGCAAACCATAATTTTGGAGGTGAACCCACAGAATTTGACAGTCCAACTTCTTGTGATGTGTCTCTGACAGAGTAACTGCAATGATGTAGTGTAGGAACTAAGATAAATCCAAGACAACTTCCCCCAAAGCCTTGTGGCTGGAGCGGAGGCTTCTCATTCCAGTGGAGCTGTAAGTGTCAGTCCCTTCACAAAACATGTCTCCAAGGTCCAGGTGAGCCCTTCTCCCTGAAAACCTCCCAGGGAAGGAGATGGGGCAGACCTGAATGTGTATCCTCACATGGATATGCTCCAAGCTGGTAACTCACATAATCTTCCTGAGAAGACTGGAATGGTCCTAAAACATCTCCCCATTGAGAACTCCCCACTCCCTTTTGGAGAACATCAACTCCTCCATTTCCAACTGCTTTTGGTGTCTCCCTGCATTGCCCTACACGTGTCTTTCAAACTGGTGCCAGTGTCTGGGTGAGCTGGCAGGCTGGCTGAGGTCACAAGATCAGCAGCTGATGCCAGTGAAGACCCTCCAAGCACAGAGCTAATCTGCAACCCTTGGGCTTGGCAAAAAGCAGACAGACACTGCTGTGACCATCCTGATTTCCCCAGCAGTCTCATGGGAACAAACTGACACCTTTACAACCAAAAGGTCCTACAAGCTATAGATGGCTTTGCCATCTGCTGCCACTTGATTTAATCACATCAATACTATCAACTGGTTTTCCACTGATGAAGGAACACTTAAAGCCAACAAAACTAGGCTGCTCAGCCACAGGAGGACAACTTAGTGAACCCAATACCAGAGAGGTGCTGTTCAAACTCCTCCATCTGTGACCTCAGTTTTCCACTGGAGATTCTGCTGTGGCAAACTTCAGTTTCTTTAGAAAGGGTTGTGTTCCTCACTCCCTTACCATCTTCTCTTTCCTTCAACACTTCTATCCACAGATCTGCTAATATGAATATACAGACCCATCTCTGCTGTGCCACTTGGGTAGCTGCAGACCACGGGCTGAAAGAAAGCCAAACTCAAGTGGGAACTGTTGGCCCTACCCACTCCTGGAAGGTCACTCACCATGTTTAGCACATATAGTTTTCACATCATCCACTTTTAGCACAAACACAAATCCAAGCTACCACTTTCAGCATGGTTTACTGTCCTTCTCAGGCAAATCAGTGTCCTGTGATGCTGCCCAAAGATCTGTGATTTTCCAACTGTGAGTCATTTAAACCCACTGGCCAATTTTGAGCAAACTTGACCAAGGCAGTGACCTCAAATGCTGGTATTTTGGGTAAGGGGAGCTCAGCTCCCAGTGCTTGGAGAGGTTTCAATCTATGAGCAGCCTGGTGGCACCAAACCAGTAAAACTGGTAGGAGAGTGGGACGGTGCTGTGCTCCCTGTGTCCCGGGGAGTGGGTAAGGAATGAGATGTTCTGGGGGATGTCCAAACAAAGGGAGGGAGCTGGGGCAGATACTGGGGCAGGGGTGTGTAGGGGACACAGGACGCGAGTCCCTAGGAATCTGGCTTCGCTGGTTCTGCTACACCAAGAGCCAGTTTGCTCATAAGCATAATTTGTCCTTCCCTTCATAAGCAAGAGGTTTTCTCAAACCTGAGGAACTTTCTTTTATAAGAAAGGTGGAGAGAGACTTTTGGCCAAGGCCTGTAAGTGACAGAACAAGGGGCAAAGTTCTTGAAATGAAAGAGGGTAGGTTTACACTGGACAGAAATTCTTCATTATGAGGGTGCTGAGACACTGGAAGAAGTTTCCCAGAGAAGCTGTGGATGCCCCATGACTGGAAGCTTCAAGGTCAGGTTGGACGGGGGCTCTGAGCAACCTGGTCTAGAAGGAAGTGTCTCTGCTTGTGGCAGGGGGGTTAGACTAGATCTTTGGAAGTCCTTCCCAAACCAAGCTGTTCTGTGATTCTACAATGGAAGGCGATCCCCTCTCCAACCAACAGACATTCCTGAACTTCACACATTACCAACCCCATCTGTCAGCTAACCCAGGATTGACAGATCACCCAAGGGAGTTGTGGCTGCCCCATCCCTGGAAGTGTTCAAGGGCAGGTTAGATGGGGCTGTGAGCAACCTGGTCTACTGGGAGGTGTCCCTGCTGATGGAGAGGGGTTGGATCTAGATGACCTTTAAGGTCTCTTCCAACCCAAACCATTCCATGATTCTGTGATTTGATGACATAAAGCCGAGTTGGCATCTGGAAGCTGCTGGGCAGAGCCCTGCCTGCTGCTACTCACCAGTTGGATGGCTATCATCAACACCGTCTTCAGTGTGAACGTCCTATCACAGAGGTCAAATAAATCTTCCAAGCTAGGACCAAGCAGCTCTAGTACCATGGCGTTGTACTTTCCACACGGTCCAAAGTAATACACCTGGGGAAGCCCTTCAGCTGGAAGAATATGGAAAGAATTGAGATCAGTCAACGGGACAACATTAATACCCTTCCTCCTGCATGTCAATCTTCTGCTGGGCGAAGCAGAGCCTTTGCTTTTCCCTCCCAAGTGTCCTTTCTGTTTGATCTTGCCCAGCAAACAAAGAAGTTTCAGCACACACTGTGCATGAACCCAGGGCCAAATCAGAGCAGGCTTTGCTCAGCTACACCCTTCAGCAGACAATGGATTTCAAAGCAGTAACATGACCACATGAAAGCCTCCAGTCTTGGCAGCTTAAATGCTTGGAGTTCTGGAAGAAGAGACCGGGGTCCCTACGTTGCACTGAACGCCCAGCAGGCAGAACCCCAAAGGTGGGCTGGCACTCCTCGGAGCAGGCAGGAAGGTGACAGCCCTTTCTGAACACGAAGCACAGCCAAAAAAGAGCTGCTTTTTCAACCAAGATAATACATAGCCATCAATTTTCAGCCCACCTTTTCATGAAGTAGACTCACAAGAAAGGAAAAAACAGAGTTTTCCTTTAAAAAATAGCAAAGATTTAAATTTTGACCCATCACCATGCAAAAATAAGCAACCATAGTCATGAAACATGAGCACAAGGCATTTTGCTGTTAGTCACACACAAAACTCTCAACACCCAACTGGCAGGAGCTAGAGCCCACCCTTCCCACCCAACAGCTCAGCACCACGTTTCTCACAAAGACTACACATTATTTACACCCAGCTGACAGTGGGTTTTTTTGCATGGGTTGGCTTGCTGAAAGGCACCAGGAGAAAAGGGAACAAACCAGCCTCGGTGGCCAACCACTCCCTGAGCTGCACAGCACTCCCTGAATTACCTTGTAGTCTGAAAGAACAGTCAGACCAGCCCATTGTGCTGGTTGGCTTGGTCGGATTTTTGGTAGCAGGGGAAGGGCCCCAGGGGTGGCTTCGGTAAGAAGTTGAGAAGCTCCTCCTGCTCCGAAACCGCCAAGGAGCCATTAGAGGGACAATAGATGAACCTCTCCATTAACATACGAAAGAACTGAGAGAAGAGCTGAGCAGAGTGAGCAGAGAAAAAGAAGAGCTGAGCTGGATGGGTGAAAAGCAGTGCTGGGGTGAAGATCCCATGATTAGTGAGGAAGAAGGTGCCCAAGCAGAAGTTTCCCTGCAACCTATGGTGAGATGGCAGCTGTCCCCCTGCATTCATGGAGGAACGTGGTGGAACATTCCCTGAAGGCGCCAGGAGGGGTGAACTTGGCCAGTGGACTTGGATTTTGCGGCCAGTGGACTCGGATTTGCTGCCAGTGGACTCGGCTGATGCAGCTGTGGAAGCCCCCGGGCCAGGGGAGGTGCCTGTTCCCGGAGCAGCCCCTGACTCTGTGGGCAGCCCGCGCTGGAGCAGCTGCTCCGGACCTGGTGGGAAGGACTCATGGAGGAGAGGTTCGTGGAGGACTCTCTGCCATGGGAGGGACCCCATTGGGAAGCAGGGGAGGACTGTGAGGAATCCTTCCTGAGGAAGGAGCAGCAGGAACCACCAGGCTGTGAACTGACTCCAAACCCCATCCCCATCCCCCTGTGCCGCTGGGGGGAAGGAGGGAGAGAAATGGGGAACAAAGTGGTTTGGGCCCGGGCAGAAGGGAGGGGAGGGGTAACGTATGTGAGCCCTGCTCTGTGTGTGTCTGTGTCCTGTGGGCACTGCATTCGTGTGAAATTAAATTATTATTTTTCCCCAAGTCGAGTCTGTTTTGTTTCTTAATCAGTGAAGAACCCTCCTTGTCCTTGGTCTCGACCCATGAGCTTCTAGTTGGGTTTGTCCTCCCCATCCCGGAGTGTGTGTGAGGGGGGGAGTTGAGTGAGCGGCCACGGGGCTGGTTCTTTGTTGTCGTGTTTGGCCCCAACCATGATACCCATACAGGGAGAAATCTGGCGTGGGGCTGAAACTGCAAATTGCTCTAATCAGCATCAGGACGCTTAGTGTCCTGGCATCAGTATCATGCTTCTAAAAATACATGTATTTCCAGTCTACATCTCACAAACAGTTGCAGGGGGTTTTCTTTTGAAAGATGGGCCTTTGTCCTATGTCAAAACAACATCTTTGCTTGAATACATGAAGATACAAGGTCCTGCTGGTCAGTGTAAAGGCTCAGCATGGGGAGCACTACCATGTACGCAGCCTTTTTTCCACAAAGTTGCAGAGAGGTCTGTAAATTCATAGAATCGTAGAACTGTCAAGGTTGGAAAAGACCTTCAAGATCATCAAGTCCAACCATCCATGCCACAAGCCTTAACCACTAAACCATCTTACAAAACCTCACATATACCCCTTTTTTGAACATCTCCAGGGATGATGCCTCCACCACCTCCCTGGACAGCCTGTTCCAAGGCCTCACCACTTTTTCATGGGACCTGAAAGCACAGTGGTGATGGATTGTATGGCACGTTTGAAGTAAATGCACCCCCCCTCCCCCCGAATATTTACATAAGAGATCAACATTAAAAATAGAGAAAAAGAGGTCACTAACTATCAGACACCAGCACTGGGGTTTGTATCTGCTCGGCAGCGTGCTCAGGCAGCCCAACCTAGGACAAGGCAGAAGAGGGAAGCGCTGAGGCTGGAGTGTGGCAGCTCCATCATGACTTTCTGTCCTACTACAGGTTTGGGAAAGGCTCGTTAATCTGCCCAAGGGCACTCAGCAACTTGCCAACAATATAAGAAATGTGGTGCTGAGATTGCCACAGCTTCAATCTCACTGAACTTGTGCTCCCATCTATGACTCAAAAAGGACAAACTGCAGCTTGACAAAGATGACTCGAGGATGGTTCTAACCTCATGAACTCACGGGTTTGGGGAATCACATTAGGTGGCAGTCATTGGGATGCATTAAAGAGATGTTACAGGAATTCCCAGTCTAACTGGACTTTTACAACCTATGTTGGGTAAAATATTTACCCAACCTGGTCTTGGGAGACTACTGCTCCTAACAGAGCTTCAGGGTTTAGGAAGCATTAACAGCAACTATGTCCTCTATGAAAACAGGATGGGTTCATGCAGAAGCAATTTAGAAAGTTGAACAATGATGGGATGTGACCCAGGTTGCTCCAAAATATTTTCAAATATCCCCAAGCCAACATGAATGAGAATTTAATGCCATCAGTTTAGTGCTGAAGGCTTCAATAATTGCAGTAGCTCTTGAAGTAACTCATGGTGAGCTGCTGAGTTTGCAGTAAAATCTGATGGGGCCTGCAAGGCCAGGTTGGACAGGGCTTTCAGCAACCTGGTCTAGTGGGAGGTGTCCCTGGTCAGGGCAGTGGGGTTGGAAATGGATGATCTTTATGGTCCCTTCCAACCCAAACCATCCTGTGATTCTACGATTTACCTACAATACTTCAAATACCAAGAGCATCGGCTCTACTTTTAAAAGAATAATAGAGAATAATAACAGGATATTGTATGGCAAGTTTTAAACTGAGACCAGTATAAAATCAAGATACATACAGTGAATGTTTCTACCACAATTTCTCCATCAGGAGAAACAAGAGTCTTGAAAAGTGCAAATCAAGAAGGAAACCACTCAGTTAGGTGTGTGCTACTTAAGGTCCATGGAGGATAAAAGTGCAGAAAGGCTCTTAAGGAAGGTGAAGAATCCCATTCCCAGAGCAAGGGGAAAGGACTTTTGTACAACCTTACCTGCTCAAGAGGGAGTACTGCAATTAAAAGGAAATTCCTACTGGACGTAAGAACCAGGAAGATAAAGTGAAGCAAGACTGAAAAGATGGGGATTTCATGTAGGGAAGGAAGCAACGCAACTGGTCAGCACTCTTTGGGGTCCCAACCCCTCAAATTAGCTTTACCCACTCAAAGCCTTATGAGCCAAGAGCACCCCAAGAGCTGGGACTACCAGTCTCAGCTTTAAACCTTAGAAACGCTCCGCTCGAGGTGGGAACTCCTACAAGGTGAAGCTGCAGCAAAGAACATTAAAAAAGACATTCTAAGTGCCAGCCTACAGAGGACATGATTAGTTTCAGGTGTATTTTTAGGGTTCGATTGTTCTCTGAGGGTTTCCAGCAGCGACGCTGCCAGCTCTGCAGTCAAGAACTTGCCTCTTAGCTTTGCTAGAATAAAAAGGCTGGGATGTGTATCTCATTTTCAGACTCAAGGCTGCATCACTCAGGTATCCTGGACCCAACGGAGCGCCGCTGACAAGCCCTGCAGAGCCTCCCAGCCCAAGCCAGGGCTGCTCAGCTCTGCACTGGTCACTGAAATAACGTTAGGAGGGACACGGGGTGACACACTCGCTGCTCACCCAAACACAAGTCAACATTTAGCATCATTTTAGGAAGGAGCAAAGCTGGAAAGAGAAGTTGTGAGCTTGAGGTGCATGTTATTGTATATTGATGATTATATTAAAGCTTGATGCCTGCAGGATCCAAGCAGGCAGATGAGGATAGACAATTTCACAGAATCACAGAATTGTTCTGGTTGGAAAAGACCTTTAAGATCATCGAGTCCAACCATAACCTGACTCTACCAACCATTAACCCAACTCCACCAACTCCAATGCTTAAACCATGTCCCTTAGCACCACATCTACACGTCTTCTAAACACCTCCAGGGATCATGAGTCAACCAGCTCCCTGGGCAGCCTGTGCCAGTCTTTAATTACTCTTCCAGTGAAGCAGTTTCTTCTAGTATCCAATCGAAACCTCCCCTGGCACAACTTGAGACCGTTTCCTCTTGTCCTCGTTTCAGGGTGGTTTTCTGCAAACTGAAGATACATGTGTCTGTGGACCTGTTCTTCTAATAAACAGTAAAAACAGTTTTTTAAGAAAATCTATATAAAATTGTATTTAATCATGTCCCATCTGTACAATTCAGGATGTAGCTTGGCTCTATTTCAGCAACAAGCAACGTGTCCTGGTGCCACTGAGTCCACTTCCAATGGTGAACCACAGGAACTCCACAAATATCACCAGTAGACCCATAAATACTTAAGAAGGACGTTGCCAACAAAGAGATTGATTGAGGAAAAAGTATCTTTTGCCTGGGCAGTCAAACCTGAGGTTTTTAATGATGAGCAACTGCATCAGTAGAAGACTGGAAAGGTCAAAGCAAGCCACAGAGCTGGGAAGAAGTCAGATGAGCAGCTCTGGATCCAAAGAGGCAGGATGAAAAGCCACAGGCAGAGCAGAGGTCTCCCCTTGAGGCTTCAAAGGAACAACCCAACACTTGAAACACAAACTGTGATCAGTTTAACACAATTAATGTGTGAAATCATAACTAAACAAGGAATTGCTCCATGGCATTAAACAAATATAAGACCTTAAGACATAGGAAGGACATGGAGCTCCTGAAGGCAGTCCAGAGGAAGCCATACAGATTATCAGAGGGCTGGAGCATCTCTCCTGTGAAGACAGGCTGAGAGAATTGGGGTTGTTTGGCCTGGAGAAGAGAAGGCTCCGGGGAGACATCAGAGCACCTTCCAGTGCCTGAAGGAAAATCTGGGGAGGGACTTTGGATAAGGGCAGGAAGTGACAGGACAAGGGAGAATGGATTAAAACTGGAAGAGGGGAGATCAAGATCAGGAAGAAATTCTTTGCTGAATCGGTGGTGAGACACTGGCCCAGGTTGCCCAGGGAAGTTGTAGAGGCCCTATCCGTGGAAGTGTTCAAGGGCAGGCTGGATGGGGCTTGGAGCAACCTGGTCTAGTGGGAGGTGTCCCTGCCCATGCAGGGGGTTGGAACTAGACGAGCTTTAAGGTCTCTTCTAACTCAAACCACTCTGTGATTCTACGATTCTGTGATAAAGGGAAGAAAATTCAGGCAGGACCTGGGCAGGTTCTCCTTTGGAGAAGAAGCAGCCTGGTGTACTGGAGGTGGCTGCAAGCAGAAATAATCTGAGTTTGCTTAACAGCTTTGGTTTTGCTGCTGAGTGATTTGCTTTGTAAAAGGCCCCGCTCCACCCTTGCTCTCATGGAAAGTTTATCAGCCCAATAAACATGGCTGATCACTGCACTGGAATCTACAGGCACATTCTGCTGTTTCAGCAGTGTGATGTCTTGGAAAAACTTCAAGCTGAGCACAGCGAAAACCTAGCGGAGCATCTCAGAGATGAAAGCATCGTGGCTGGAATGAGAGCAAATGCAGACATCAAAGCTGAAGACTCATGACTTTGCTTCTGCCGTGCTTCTGGGCAGCCACACGACCCCACCCTCGAGTTTCCCAAGATGCTAAAACCCTCCCTGATCCTGTGGGCTGCCACCATCCCATCGTCACCTGTCCCACCGCCTCCCTGTGCTCACACAGCTGAGGAGTTAAGTCAGATCAACCCCCAAAAAAGCTCAGTGTTTGCTTGAGCTTAAAGGCAGGAATGTTAATGAACAGCAGGACCACTGCTTTGGAGAGCTTCATGAGAGCTGGATGAACACCACGGAATGACACCTTTTAGCAAATTCCCATCTCAAGATAGAACCTCAGACTTATTTGGGTTGGAAGGGACCTTAAAGCTCATCTAGCTCCAACTCCCTACAGGGGCAGAGACACCTCCCACTAGACCAGGTTGCTCCAAGCCCCATCCAACCTGCCCTTGAACATTTCCAGGGATGGGGCAGCCACAGCTTCTCTGGGCAACCTGGGCCAGGTCTCACCACTCTCACGGGAAAGAATTTTTTCCTAATGTCTCATGTCAGTCTTGTCTCTTCCAGTTTTAATCCATTCCCCCTCATCCCATCACTCCCTGCCCTTGTCCAAAGTCCCTCCCCACCTTTCCTGCAGCCCCTTCAGGTATCGGAAGGTGCTCTAAGGTCTCCCTGGAGCCTTCTTTTCTCCAGGCTGAACAAGGCCAGCTGTCTCAGCCTGTCTCCAGAGCAGAGCTGCTCAAGCATCCTGGCTGATTCAAGTGCTGCCCCACTGCCACATGCTTTACAGCGTGACTAACAGCCCTAATAACTCATCAGACATCCAGCACACTCCAAGAAGCCACGTTAGTCCAGGCATCAGATGTACAAGTTATACAGATGGTCCAAAGCCATTTCCAGGACTGGTTATGAAATGGCAACTGGCAGGAAGATGCCAACCAAAGGTTATGCCCAAGGGAAATTTGATTTTGCAGCATCTGCCCCACAGAAACAGATGGAAACCACCTGTTGGGGCAGAGCATATGTATTGATGCTCTGCAGATGAGCATCATGAGAGGCCATGAATAAACCTCAAGCAACAGTGAGCAGCCCCAACTGCACCCAAGAAGAGAGGAGGTGCAGGAAGCTACATGTGGCACCTACACATGCAGAAGAGCAAAAGCCAAGCCCATCAATCAAATTGTCAGGAGACAAGTGCAACTTGTAAAAAGTGAAGGAGACTTGGCAGCTTCTGAATCACCAATTTTATTTTTGTTCCCATGGGAAACTGGTTCCACTGCCCTTAGATGTGGTGTGGCCGCATAAAGAGAAGCTGACTTCTTCAATTTCAAGGAGAATTACAGAGGAATTTCATAACCCCTCTGCATGCGGGGTTCAAAGCTGAGCTCCATTGCAGAGGGGAGACACTCCTGAGGAACCCCAAATGAGATACCCAAGGACAGAGGGATGGGGGAGCAACCCAACAGCAAAGGAATGGTTGATGCTCGATGCAAAAAGATGCTCAGCGTGAGCAGCAAGAGCGACTCCTCAGAGAAACGAAGGCAGAGACACGACAGCAGCTCCAGTGCACAAAAAGTCTGAGTGATTTTAAAGCAGCACCAACGAATGGGATGGAGACTGTCAGAAAATTCTCATTCAGAGCAGCGAGTTTATTCTTCCAAATCACAGCACACAAAATTACACGATAAACAGCATAAATAGCAACTGTACAAGAGCTGAACATCTACAGCTAAAATTAAACACGTTCCAAACAAATTAAACAAATTGCTTTAGAGTAGTCAACCCATTTAAGCTGATTACACTAATGAGGATCTACCCTTCTCTTAATTTAAAAATCAGAATAAAATCCTGGCTGAAACAGAAGCTTTACTACCAGCATCGACTGGGCCAAGATCTCATCCTTTAGCTTCTTAAAACATGCCCCATGAGAGTGGGTTTAAATCTACCCAAATACATTGGTTAACAAGTGACACCTGTGAGCTGGAATGATAAAGGCTCATTCTGACCTTCACGTTTCTGAATAATCTGCTTCAAAAAGAGAAAGAGGGCAGAAAAGTTAAGACAGGCTTGTTACTTGGAATAAAGTTAGCCTACAAGTCTTAAATATGGGATTGCATACATTTCAGAGATGTCTTCATCATAGAATCATAGAATGGTTAAGGTTGGAAAGGACCTTAAAGATCCTCAGGCTCCAACCTCCCTGCTATGAGCAGAGACACCTCCCACCAGACCAGGATGCACAAAGCCTCATCCAATCTGGCCTTGAACACCTTCAGGTATGGGGCTTCCACACCCTCCCTGGGCAACCTGTTCCAGTGCCTCACTACCCTCATGGTGAAGAATTTCTTCCTGATGTCTAACCTAAATCTCCCCTCTTTCAGTTTAAAACCATCACCCCTTGTCCTATCACTGTCCTCTCTGGTGAAAGGTCCCTCCCCAGCTTTCCTGTAGCCCCTTCAGGCACTGGAAGGTGCTCTAAGGTCTCCCTGGAGCCTTCTCTTCTCCAGGCTGAACACCCCCAACTCTCTCTGCCTATCTCCAGAGAAGAGCTGCTCCAGCCCTTGGATCATCTTCGTGGCCTCCTCTGGACCCTCTCCAACAGCTCCATGTCCTTCCTGTGCTGAGGGCTCCAGAGCTGTACACAACACTCCAACTTACTCTGACTTACTTCAGTGTTACTTCAAAGCAGGACTGCAAAAGCTTTTCAGCACAGCCCTTCTTCACCTTTGACCATAACTGGAGATTTTGGGGGATTGAGAATATTTTCTCTTGTTTGTTATAAGAACTGTAGAATCACAGAATGGTTTGGGTAGGAAGGGACCTTAAAAGTCATGTAGTTCCAACCCCCCTGCTTCTTTCTTTGTGTATGTGGAGAGTTGTTTAATAGAGTCAAGACATGAGAGCAGGAAAGCAGCTTGTACAACTGGAGGAAAATTAAATGCCACCCTGTTTAAATAAAACAACAATTGGGGAAAATTGTTTTTCTGCAACTGAAGTAAAAATCAAACTATTTGGATTTTTACCAGCAGCAAGAACAAATATGTTCTTCCTTCTGTTCTTCCCATGTCTGCTTTTCCCCTACCTTTTTTTTGGTAGATTCAAATACTAACAAGCTACACAGCAGAGATTCAATACATCCTGTATGTCCTGAGAAGATGCACAAAAATTCTGGAGGGAATCTGAAGTCTTGGAACCTGCGTGGAAGAAACTCAAAAACTCATGGGAGATGAGAGTAGCTCTGTGTCCTGATGGTTTGTTTGCAGCTGCTGTCCTGCTGTGTGCCCAGTGTCATCTCTTCCCATTAAAAGCTCAGCTTGCTCTGTGGTCATCAAGGGAGAAGGTATCAATCCGATTTGGGATGTTCTCCCTTGCTTTATGTCCAAGTACCTCTTGGGTTCAGGGACCATTTGAGCTCTGCCTCTTCCATGTCCAAGGGCAGGAGAAGCACCTTGCTCTGCCTCTCCTCCCTCTCAGCAGCATCTCAGCACCTTCTTGCCTGCTGACAGGCTGGAGTGGAAGGTTCTGCTGCAGCTACTCCTGCTGGGTAGGGACACTGCAACACTGAGCATTTCCAAGAAGTGAGATGATTCCATCCAGGGGGATCTTGACAGGCTGGAGAGGTGGGCCTGTGCAAACTGCAGGAAGTTTGAAAAGGCCTAGTGCAAGGTCCTGCACCTGGGTTGGGGCAATCCCAAGCACAAATACAGGCTGGGTGGAGAATGGATCAATAACAGCCCTGAGGAGAAGTACTTGGGGGTGATGGTTGATGAGAAGCTCAACATGAGCCAGCACCGTGCGCTGGAGCCCAGAAACCACCCGTGTCCTGGGCTGCAGCAAAAGCAGTGTGGGCAGCAGGGCCAGGGAGGGGATTCTGCCCCTGTACTCAGCTCTGGTGAGACCTCCCTGCACTGCTAAGTCCAGTCCTGGAGCTCCCAACACAAGAAGAACCTGGAGCTGTTGGAGCAAGTCCAGAGGAGGCCACAGAGATGCTCTGAGGGCTGAAGCAGCTCTGCTCTGGAGACAGGCTGAGAGTGTTGGGGGTGTTCAGCCTGGAGAAGAAAAGGCTGAGGAGACCTCCATCCCCGGGAGTGTTCAAGGCCAGGTTGGATGGGGCTTGGAGCAACTGGGTCTACTGGAATGTGTCCTTGCCCATGTTGCAACTAGATGATCTTTAAGGTTCCTTCCAACCCAAACCAGTCTGGGATTCTATGAAGTCACCATGCTGGATGAGTTTTGCTGGTCAGTGCAAAGCCAGATGACATCTGTGATGGCCAACTCAGTTCTGCTGGTTAATACTAAAGAGAAATTGTTTCCCATTCGGTTTTCCTTGGCTGTGCAGTTCTTGCATGGGCTCAGCTCTACCTGCTGAAAGGGAATGAAGTAGCAGGTTTGGGCTTCTTCATTTTAACCAGGTAACAGAGAAATTGAGATGACTATGGGTATGCTCCGTGATTGCATTTTTCAGAATAAATTATGCATGTTAATTACCTTACGGGTATAATCTGTATGATTTGTGTGTCCAGAGAAGGGCAACAGGGCTGGAGAAGGGTCTGGAGCAAAAGTCTTACGAGGAGAAGCTGAGGAAATTGGGAGTGTTCAACTTGGATAAAAGGAGGTTGAGGGGAGACCTTAGTCTCTACAACTGCCTGAAGGGAGGCTGGAGCGAGGCAGGGTCAGGCTCTTGTCCCAGGGAACAAGTGATAGAACAAGACAAAATGGCCTCAAGTTGCACCAGGGAAGGTTTAGGTTGGATATTTGGAACAATTTCTTCACCAAAAGGGTTGTCAGGCCCTGGCCCAGGCTGCCCAGGGCAGTGGTGGAGTCCCCATCCCTGGAGGGATTTTACAGCTGTGTAGATGTGGTGCTGAGGGACATGGTTTAGTGGTGGCCTTGGCAGTGCTGGGTTAATGGTTGGACTGGATGATCTTAAAGGTCTTTTCCAAGGAAAATGATTCCATGATCAACAGGATGCGTAAGAAAAAACAACACCAGAGCTTCTGGGTTGCAAGGGAGTGCTCAGCAGTGCACATATTTGACTCCAGAAGTAGTGCCAAGGAAGAGGCTACTTCTCGGCAGATGAAAAATGCTAAGAAAGCAGCAATAATAAAAGACTTCTGCTGAATGGCTCCTCAGCTGTCCAGAGAAACATTTTGATTTGATCACAGCAAGTCTTAGGAGGCCCCTGCCCATCATCAGCTCATCTCCACTGCAGACGGTTGGCTGCAGGCAGAGCTCTTCCCGGCTCCCTGCTGCCTCCCCAGCCACATGCCAAAAATCTGTAGCGTGAGTTAAGTGATACTTTAAGTTCCAGGTGTGGTGAAGCTGCTGTGATGATCATGCAGAGGGGATCTGACAGCTTGAATCACAGCTCAGCTGCTACCCACGTTTCTGTGCAGTGACCAGGAGTTGTTCCAGGATGGGGGAGCAACATGAGGAAAAACTGGCACGTAGAGGCAGGATTCATCATCAATCCAACACCATCTGGGTCTTGGATGACCAATCAGACAGGTCCAATGTAGCTGGATGAAGCAGACAGTGGTATCAACCCCTGCTTTGGGGTGTAGAAAGGAGATGATGCTCAGCCACACTCGGACAGCTGAAGCTGGCTGGCATGTCAGCCCACGGTGGGACAATCCAGGTGGCACTTCAGGCCACACAACCCCATGTGCCATCTCCTAGCCATGCTGAGACCTGCCTGCAAAGCCAAGGGTGCAGCTCAGCCCCACAAACACTCATACTGGTCCTACTGGGAGGGTGGCTTGATACAGGGAATGCTTTGTGCTGCCATCAAAGCTGTTTAAGCACCAGTGCAGGACCCAATGGGAGGAGCGATTAAAAAGCCACGAGATGGACATTTGCTCCTGCAATAGCATCAAACTAGTAAGTAACGGATGCCAAGAGTCAAACACATGGAAACTCCCCACGAGTCAAGAGATCAGCATTCATCAGGTTTTGAGGGAAAAAGGGATTTTTCAGATGAGTAGGAAAGTGTTACCCACACGGTCCTTCCAGCCTGATGGAAAAACTCCCACTCCCTCTTACCACAGGAGACCCGCCTGCAAAACAGAAGTTCAGAGGTGCTGAATCAGACTCTACCTCCAGCTATCATCTCTGTGTTGCACACTAAGATAGCTGAGCACAAGCAGGTAGGAACAGTGCTTTGAAGAAAAAACAGCTGCTTTCAGACAGAAAAATTATTACAAAGCCACAAGTCTCCACCCAGGGCAGAACTGTCTGGAAAGTTCTTCTGGCATAGCTGGACTCATTACACACTCAGGGGCAGAGTCTATGGCTTATCTGTTGGAGAGGGGAGGAGGTTTTTGCATAGCAGGCAGGGCACAGCTCAGAAATACAAACTGCAAACCCAGTGAAGAGCTGGTCTGGGAGGTGGGCAGCCCTACAGACCAGAACTTCCCTTGTGTCAAACCTCCCTGGCGCAGCTCAAACATTTCTCTCTTTAATGTGAAGAGCACCAGCATGCAGGGGATGCTTCTGGGGCTTAGGAAGCCCAACCATATGAAAGGGATTTCACTAAATCAGGTACCCACCTCTCAAAAGAGAATCAGCTTTGGCTGAATCAAAGCAGTGCTCAACGCCAGGTACATCAGCCCTCCAGAAGATGAATCAACTTCAATAGCTCTAGACCTCCATTAGCTTCTAACTGCAGTGTCCTGACAGCTTGAAAAACTTTCATAGAAGGGTTAGGAAAGGGGGATATGGATAACCAGTTGCTACATCCTTATGCATTATTGTGGCCCTAATTGCCAAACTGGGTTTTCCATTCAATGTAAATATAAGTTCCAAAAATTATCTTCCATCAAGTATTTTCATCTCCTCAAAGGGCTGAGGCACCCCCAGTCCCAAGCAAAGCCCAGGCTGCTGGGAAGCACAAGGTGTTGCAGCTCAGGGTTTGCTAGAAAGCACCAGAAGCAGCACAGAGACCTTTATGATTGAAGGTTCTGTCCCTCTTCTCAAGCCCAGCTGGATCCTGGGCACATCACGCAACCCACTCTTGGGAGATGATGTTGTCTATCAGAAGAACCCAATGAGGCATCTGGTATGACTCAGATGAGTCTCACCACTACAGCTGTATGACCACTGTTGTGGGCCATGTCAGGCTTCAAGGAAAAGCTGCAGGAAAGGCATTTTTCAGCTTCCCAGCATGCTGCCCTTCCCCTCCAGGTGCTGCCCAGGACCTCTGGGTTGATTTGTGATTACTGCAACAAATACTGGAAAAGAGATGCAGGAGAACTTCTCGAAATACAGAAAGGAAACTGCCCTAATCTCATATTCAAATATTAATGGCCCTGCTTTAAAAGCATCTGATGGCTTCCAATTGACAAAGCCTAAATTTAGCCCAAGGAAGTAAAAAATTCAGATGTTAAGAAAGATGCTGAAAGGTGCACATTCAGGAAGCCCTTCCTAACATGGGAACTGCCATGTTAGAAAAAAACCAAGTATTTTTAGACAGTAAAATATTATTCTCCAGAGATAACAGCAAGCCAGCTTTGAAAGCAGGCAGGGTTTCACTGGGTGTGGTACCGTAACCCACTACATTTTATTTTGCAATTCAAAAGCTCTGAAGTCAGAGATCACTCAGGTTCAAAAGTTCATTGGACTTCCCTGACTTTATAATGAAGCTGATGACCACTCTTCAAAGGTGCAGCTAAGTATGTGTTGTACTCTTTGTTTGAAAAGGCCGTTTCCAGAGGAGGGAACCCACGTATTCTTGCTGAGGCATCTCATACCAATGGCACATTTCTTTCCAAGATTTGAGACTGAAGGGAGAAGAGTTTTTCCACACTATTAGAAAATGACCCCAACAGCTAAGGTGAGCATTGGAGTCTATGCAGGGATCTGACGTGGGGAAATGATTAAACTCAAGATGGGACTCAAAGGTGCGAGTTGTTTTCTGTGCAAATGGAAGTTTTGTATCATCTTGCACAGATGAGTCACTTCTTAAATACTTACAGCAACTGAACACTCATATTCTAAAATTCTTCTAAATCTGTCCAAGAGGGAGGCTGCAGTGCTCCCTTAATTCCATACGATGAGGGAGGGCACCAAGGTGCTCCAGGCGGTGGCTGTGTCACCCCACGCCAGCACAAACCCACTTTGGGGCACAGAGGGACAACCCCCACCCAGCACCTCATGCCCCAAACCAGCACTTTGCTATGGGGTGATCTTCTGCTGGCTCCACTCCCAGCTATGACAACGTTCCCATCAAGGTAGCAAATACAAGTGGGATTGCTGAAGATGAAAGCGACCACAGCAACAGCTAATGCGTATGTTCACACTCCTTAATTACACCGGGTGTAGACATCTTGCATTAACCCTCACCCTCCGTGGCCTCCAGTTACTCCAGCTTCCCAGGGGATCAGCCTTGCACGCAGGGAGTTCCCCACAAAACAGCTGGTATCGGCAGCACCTTCCACCATGGGGACTTGTTTACATCCATCCATGCAACAGCTCATCCTGAAACACCCGCTGCCTAATTGCTGTGTGACCAGGCATTGTGCAACCAGCAGGGCAACAACTGCTTTAGAAAGGACACCGGTACCTACAGAGCGTGCAGCAGGTCATGAGTAAAGCAAGAGCAACACAAGAGGAGAAAAACATGCTCAATGTGGGCAATTCCCAAAACTTAACATGCAGTCTGGGGTAGCAGACAGCTCAGCTACAGTGAAAAATCCATATGCAAATACCACCTAGGCTGTGTAAAAGGCTTGGTTATTTATACCGCCCTCCTTTTCCTTGGTCCTCCTTCCTGACAAGTAAACAGACTGCTCTGCTCCTGCGAGTTGTGCAACAGAAAGAGGTCCAAAAGTAAACACACAGACTCCACACTTCATTAGAGGTGAACTTGTTTACAGAGCAAGAATTAAAACAAAACCCCAGAACCCGTGGATATTCTATATGTAACGACATCTCCCTCCCTGGCTCAGTATGTTCTGCTCTTTGCTGTGACTCATCCAGTGTGTGGGCTGGGGAAAGCAGAGACCTCCAGAGATCTTCCAGAGTTTCTGACTCCTCTCCTACTTTCCACCACCACCCTATAAAGGCTCATGACATTAGACATCCAGTTGCCACTGTCACCTCCCTGTCCTGGGGACAGGTGTACGGCATGAAACTGCCACAGGACTGTTACGGATCCCATGTGCCAAGGTGGGATTGGGAGGGAGCGGGGGAAGGTGTGACTCATCTGCCAGCTGATATAAAAATAAGCTACTACTGAATCAAAAATGCATGACTTCTTCACACGCTGCGCACAGGCAGAAACTGTCACTATGCAGGAATTCAATTGTCAGCCCAACGCAGCCTAGAGAAACCTGGGTATCAGCTCTACTCCATTTTACCTTCCCAAGGCAGAGCCTGCAGTGTCACACGTGGCATTAACAACCACAGGGGAGAGATGCCAGAGAGGTTTGGAAATGCAGTAACAAAAAAATAATTCATTCCTGCATATCTACTGGTCACTGCTGGAAAGTCAATACCTCCCAGAACCACATTTATTGCATGGAAGCACAAGATGAAAGAGCAGTTTCCTGGTGGCATGGAGATGTTTTTCAGCGATGGTCATCTCCCAAGAAAGAGGAACTGGGCTCAGAGTGATGCAGCGATGGTCACCCAGCAGTGGGCTCCCTGTCCTCCAGAAAAGGCTTAAGCTGGGGGGACAAACATACTTTGGAGAAAAACAACAGTTCCAGCTTTGCAAGTACATCAAAGCAGCAGACGTGTTTGCCTCAACATCTCAGCAAAGCAGGGCCTTTTTCTTCCCCTTCCAACCAGCAGAGCTGGAGTGAAAAACCAAAAGCCTTTGGACAAAGCTCATCATCAAGTCTCAGCATTTGGCTCCCATTTCCATGGGGAGGTTCTGCAGACATCGATATGTGAGCTCCATTGGATGTGACACAAGCTGGATGAGGAGAGGCAACAGCTTCATGGCCTGCAGCATCCAGCCATCCAGCAGCAGGTTAAGGGCTGTGGAGTGGCTCTGTGTGCTCTGCTGCTGCACCTAGGAGCCAGGCCAGGCCGGGGGCAGGCAGCAACCTTGGCACACTGCTGTGCCCTGGAATGCAACAGCTTTCCAGAAGTGCTCATGAACAGTGTCTTCAGCTTCCCTTTGGAAGAGGGATCATAGAATCATAGAATGGTTTGGGTTAGAAGGGACCTTAAAGATCATCTGGGTGCAACCCCCCCTGCATGGGCAGGGACACCTCCCACTAGACCAAGCTGCTCCAAGACCCATCCAACCTGCCCTTCAACACTTCCAGGGATGGGGCAGCCACAACTTCCCTGGACAACCTGTTCCAGTGTCTCACCACCCTCACAGCAAATAATTTATTCCTGATATCTCATCTCAATCTCCCCTCTTCCAGTTTTAATCCATTCCTCCTTCTCCTCTCCCTCCCTGCCCTTGTCTAAAGTCCCTCCCCAGCTTTTCTGAAGCCCCTTCAGGCACTGGAAGGTGCTCTAAGGTCTCCCTGGAGCCTTCTCTTTTCCAGGCTGAACACCCCCAACTCTCCCAGCCCATCTCCAGTGCAGAGCTGCTCCAGGCCTCAAATAATCTCATCTGGACTCGCTCCAACAGTTCTATGTTGGGGGCCCCAGACCTGGACAGTGCTCCAGGTGGGATAACAGGGACATCTTACATGGCTGGTGATAGAGTAACAGAACTAGCTTGCACAGAGATTGTTCAAACTACTCCAATTACCTTGGGCAGCAAATGGATTGTATCCCAGACTACCTAAAACCTAAAGGAATTCTCCTTCTTCCCTGAGACACCCTACAGACTCACCATCAGGTCTTTGACTCTGTGCCTGTGATTTGCTTGTGGTTTTGTTTCCCTGCCTACATTAAGGCCAAGCAGTCACATACTATTTTAGGCTATAAGATATTTAATTCCCCAATGAGGCACAAGAAACCAGCAGATGGTCACTATGCAGCAGGCCCTTGCCTCTTCTTTTAGGGGGGTGGAAAAGTTCAAGGAAGAAGGCTGAACACCCATTTCTCTAAGCAAACACCCCTCCACATTTTGAGGTGCATGTGTGTGAAACATGTTTTAAGATGTACAAGACACAAGAAACCCAGCCCTCCCCTCAGCTAAGGCAGTAAAGCATTTGACACCATCTCCCATCGCATCCTCGTAGCTAAACTTAAACTATAAACTAAACTAAAACCAAAAGTTAATTCCCAGGATGAGCTTCCCTGTGAGATGTTTCCACAGGAACAGAGGAAGCAGTGCAGTTGTGCAACAGCTGCGCCTTGATATTCAAAGACTTCCTGACAAGGCCCTGATGTTGTGTCTGTAACCTCCCATCAGCACCAGCTTCTTCATCTGCCACGCGGCTCACAGAATCACAGAATGTTAGGGGTTGGAAGGAACCTCTGAAGATCACCTAACCCTAACCCTCTACCAGAGCAGGGTCACCTACAGTAGATCCCACAGGAACATGTCCAGCCAGGTTTGGAATGTCTCCAGAGAAGGAGACTCCACAGCCTCTCTGGGCAGCCTGTCCCAGGGCTCTGTTCCCTCACAGTAAAGAAGTTTTCCCTTATGTTTAGCTTGAACCTCCTGTGCTCCAGCTTGTGCCTACTGCCCTGTGTCCTGTCGTTGGACACTGCTGAAAAGAGTCTGGTCCCATCCTCCTGACACCCTCTGTAGATATTGATGTATGTTGATAAGATCCCCCCTCAGTCTCCCCCTCCCCAGGCTGAAAAGCCCCAGCTCACTCAGCCTTTCCTCATGGGGCAGACGGTCCCTTCCAACCTAAGTTTTCCCATGACCAGTGTCCAAGAGTAATATACCTTTAAAATGTTTATTCTGAACATCTAGGGAAAAGGAAACCACCACTAAAATTCTTATTAGGAAAAACCCCACATTTTTCTCCAAACACTGCAGGTGATGACAATTTTGCCTTCTCATAGAGACGCTGCTCACCAAGACCATCTGGTCCCACAGGCAGTTGCACTGACAAGAGGACCACGCTGCTACCACGGTGTCTCTGTGATGCTTTTATTAGTGTTACTTTTCAGGCTAACGGGGGGAGGTTTGCAGTCAGCCACGTGATTTGGCAAGATTCATTGGCTGATTTATTGAACAGTGTGTCACATGTAACACTACTGTTCTCCTCTGAGTCATACACACCAAGGGTTTGGACACTCCTCGTCCCCATTTGGTGAGGTCTGTTTGAACAGTTGAAATTTTTAAGCAAGGACCATTAAGGGGAGCCTGGCATTAGTGGTATCACTGAGAACAAACCCATCTATTTCCCCAAAGTCAGCACGTATTTAGCACCAAGGTGTCCTTCCAGACAGACCATCTTCCCCCCATTCTCAGTTCAGTGTGCAGACACTGGGCTAAGGCTCCCTGGTCCTGGCAGTCTGAGTCCACCAACATTTATTTTGTCCAGCTTCCAAGTTCCATGGAGAGACCAGAGTCATGGCTCACATCCTACCCCCAAGCTCCTGGCCTATTCCCAGCTGTTTTAGCCAAACTGGGGCACAAGAGCTTCTAATGGCACTCAACAGATTATCAGAGCTGGGGTTGTGACGCCCGTGGGACCACACAGAGGAAAAATAAAAGCCGTGTTGTTCATGAGGCTTCTCAACGGTCTCTTGACAAATACTGGCAAAAAGGCTGGAGATGACAGTCAGCCCCTCCTAGAATGAAGGGAAGAGAGATCCTGAAGGCAAGATCTTCATGTCTGATAGCAGCACACTCAGAAATACTTCCTTAGAGTGCACCAGGACAGATAGGGCAGAAATGCCCTGCATGGCTGAAAAAGTGTTGTAGGATGAAAGTTTAGAGTCATTAGGAACAGAGAGAAACCCATTAAAGAGACTTCATCTAACCAAAATAAAGCCAAGCCCCCAGCATTTCATCAGTTTTAAAATTCCTCAATAGCATGTTGAAAGAGTGGCAGAAAGCCAATGGGTGTAGAAAAAGCAGACTGGGTTTCGCTGGCGTGTCACGAGAACCATTTTGCTGGGTTATCACAGAAATGGCAAGTGCCAACTGAACAAGTAGGGAGCAAGGAGCAGAATTAAGTGTCTGTCTTGATCTGTGAACCTACATTTACTACACAGGCTTCAGCAGAAATGCCCAGAGTCTCAAAAACACAGGTAACTGGAATCAAGTGATGACATTAATGCATCAGGAGCTCTGTGCACAGTCCCACCTGCTGCCACCAGAACACAAAACACACAGCCAGGAGCACCTCACTTCAGTGGACAAAAAATTAACAACAATAATTTAGTTTCCTATAGCAATAAGTTACTTGGTTCCCACATCCCATATTCTGCACCCTGTAAGGAGCAAAGAAGCCGTAAAACATAGGGTGCAATAGCACCCAGTCTCCAGAGGTTGTGCTACACAAAATTAAGGAAACTGATTAGAGAAGTGAATTGGAAGAAGCAGAAATGTAAAATGCAGGATGACTGCTCAGGTCCTGAATATTATGAGCTCAGAGCAGATAATCTTTCACTGTGTTCAACTTAGTGTTTCGGTAATATGAGAGCAAGTAGAAGCTAGATCCACCCAGGGAAGACAGGAAAAGCAAAATCAGAAGGAAGTGTAAAAAAATTACAGTAATGTAGGAAATTTGCTGAAACCCATCATCAATATATGATCAATGCACAGAAGGAGCAGAGAAGGTCTTTGCTTCAGAGAGACTTCCTCACGCAGTGGGTAGTCATGGCTATGGAAATCCTTGGCGTGGGAAACAGCACATGCTAAAAGACCATAAAGGTTTAAAAAGCAACCATAAATTCAGGGATGAAAAATCCAAACACTATTAGAAACAAGCTCAAGCCCCGTAGTAGGGAAATTTGAGAGCTTGCCAGAAAAAAAAACAAGAACAAAACCCAACCAAAACACCCCCACCACTTCTGGCTCATTCTCTGATATTCTTTTCATATTTGCTGTCACTCAGACGAAACTGAACTCATGGGCTTCTGGACACTCATGATTTAGTAAATAGAAATGAAAACAGTATTTTAGGCTTTTATTAGAAAAGCTCTATGCTACTTACACAATTTTCTAGATTTTAAGACTTTATGCTACCTTTTTGAGATCTGTCATTCTGTACCCAAAGAACTTTCACTCCATCAAAGGTTCCCGTGTTTTACAAACACGCTTCCATGGGTATTTCCCATGTCAGTCAATCCTCACTAACTCAAGTTTCTAGGTCTGCAAAATTACCCAGTATCATGATGATGTTATTCTGACCAAACCTCTCCCCAAACCTGTGTGAGCCTAAGAGAATTTGCCCAGATCAGTACGTTCCAATCAGAGTTACACACCAAATGTGATGACGACATTTGATTTAATAAAGAAATCACAAATTTAGTATAAGCTTAAGGTAGGTTGACTCACCCGCACTTCCAAGTTGTTTATAAAACCTGTATTCTAAATGAAGTTGTGGTGCACGTGATTTTATTGGTTCCTAAAACAGGAAAAAAAAAAAAAAGGGTTAAAATCAGTTTGACTGAAAGAAGTTCCATCCTCTATGTGAATATTTGTGCCTGTACATAATGCTCCGAGTCTCAAGATGAACCACTCTAGACTGAGAGTCTCCCAACAGACTCCACCATTGGACATCATTTAAATAAGTAGAGAACAAAAAGCAGTAAGACTTGAGGGAAGCACTCTAGAGAAGACATAACTTGCTCATTTAAATACAAAGCTCATTTGCAATGGTGAAATTCAAGAATTGTTCCACAAAGCTCCTAGTCCTTGAAGAATGACCCTGGACACTGGCAGGAAGAAAGTCCAAGATCAAGTCCCAGGTCCATCTTGTGGACTGCAGTTTCCCACAGCACTTTTGTAGGTCACCAGCCTGTATTTTTTAAAAATGTTGAGTCACAGATCTGTGTTTTAAGTCAGACCGCAGTTGGATAAACTCACAATCTTGCTTGCAGCAAGTGCTACAGTGCAGCCAGATATCTAGTAAAAATGCAGGGAGATGTCTCCCCCTTTGGTAGCAGGTTTCAGTCAAACAGTCTCACAGTACTCAAGAATATAGTATTTTTATAGACAAAACCAGATTTAAAAAAAGGATGTGTCTGCAATGCACCCAAAGCATTAAATTTCTCACCTGTTACTCATGTGCACTTAATGCAGAAAAATTAATGTCTATGGTCTATAAAGGCATTAACATGCAAGATGACAAACCTTCTAAAAATATTAGTTAACAATTAAGAGACTTGAGTAATTAGGTTTTCAATAGAACTGTGCACTTGGGATAGGCAGGAATGTGGATACACCAACTGCCCAGACATCCTTGACATGGAAGTTACTGGCCAGGTACTGAATGGAAGTACTGGCCTCAATTTTTTGTTTGGATGTTGTTTATTTTCTTGTATTTCAGGAAAGAGATTAACTCATCATCTAGAGATTCACCTATAAAGGAGACCCTTAAGACCAGCACAAAAATAAGTCCTTCTGTGTTTCACATCAGGTCATATGAGTCAGAGCAAGAGCATCCAAAACAGGTTGAATGCAGACAACAGTGAGCCAACATTTTCAATATGGTGGCTTCACCTCTGGTCTGTGCAGTAAGACCAATATCCACGTTTGGCATGAATACTACATTAAAGACTTCTTTTTAAGTTGGAAGAAATGATTTTTGTTCAGGAATTTCCTACAGGAAAGCTCGGGAAGGACTCTGGACAAGGGCAGGGAGGGAGAGGACAAGGGGGAATGGATTAAAACTGGAAGAGGGAGATTGAGGTGAGACATGAGGAAGAAATTCTTGAGTGAGAGGGTGGTGAGACACTGGCCCAGGTTGCCCAGGGAAGTTGTGAAAGTCCCATCCCTGGAAGTGTTCAAGGGCAGGTTGGATGGGGCTTGGAGCAACCTGGTCTAGTGGGAGGTGTCCCTGCCCATGAGGGGGGTTGGAACTAGATGATCTTTCAGGTCCCTTCCAACCCAAACCTTTCTGTGAATTCAGGCAATTCAACTCACAGCTGAGCTGCTCATCACCAGCTCAAGCCATTCCTTCCATTTGCCAACAAGGGGTAAAAATGCTCCTCAGTGTTTCTCAACTTCCTGATGTTTAAAAGCTTCAGAAGTCAAATATGACCAACTACTCAGAAAACAATGCTGAAATGTATCCTGGAGGCAAACAAAGGCACATATAAAACAATGCAAAAACAAGTTGGCTATAAAAGTTACATTTAAATTAAGATAATCATTGATGGTGGCTGGAGGGAGTCTATAGACACATGCACAGTGAAGGAACTTAGGGGAACAGGAACTCAGCTTGTTCAGTGAATAGTTTATTTACCCAGATAAACTATTTGGATAAAGGTAGAAGGATTAATGTATCAGGACATGAGGCTACTCCTGGCAAAATCAGGGAAAGAAGCCCAAGCCACTTCAGCATCAGGAGCTGCTGGAGCCTGAGCTCTGGACCCATGCCAGAGTCGCCGCAGCTTCCGAGAAGATCATACCAGAACAGATGGTTTTCCTGGAGGCCAAGGGCTTAAGGATGCTGGCAGATGTTGCTTTTGTAGGGAAAATAACTGAACTGCTACTGCTTAACATACAAAATCCACAGGTCAAACCAACGGGTATCACCATTGCTATGAGAGGGGCCAGCTTGGCACCTGCACTCGGACACACCTGTGAGACCCACAGGCAGGGAAAAATTCCTGCCATGGGCAACTTGGCATTCCAAACCCTCAGAAATTAACCCAGTACATACAGCTACAGCATATTTCAGAAGACGAACATCCCTGTGAACTAGATGCCCTTAACAATAATGTTCAGCTGAAAGCAGGACAAGGAGCTACATGGTGACACCAAAGTCAGAAGACAGCACTCTCCACTGCCAGCAATTTTCTGAGATGCAGCACAATCCTCATCCCCAAAGAGGAACCATGAGACATTAGCACTGAATTTCCCAGCATTTTCTGATCAGCTCTTTGGCATCCATTGCATCTCTACTCTGCTCTTGCGAGACTCCCCCTGCAGTACTATGTCCAGTTCTGGAGGCCCCAGCATAAGGACATGGAGCCCTTGGAGAGAGTCCAGAGGAGGTCACAAAGATGATCCAAGGGCTGGAGCAGCTCTGCTCTGAAGACAGGCTGAGAGAGTTGGGGTTGTTCAGCCTGGAGAAGAGAAGGCTCCAGGGAGACCTTAGAGCACCTTCCAGTGCCTGAAGGGGCACCAGGAAAGCTGGGGAGGGGCTTTGGATATGAGAGGACAAGGGGAAATGGATTAAAACTGGAAGTTTTACGTTAGACATTAGGAGGAAATTATTTGCTATGAGGGTGGTGAGACACTGGAACAGGTTGTCCAGGGAGGTTGTGGCTTCCCCATCCCTGGAAGTGTTGAAGGGCAGGTTGGATGGGGCTTGGAGCAACCTGGTCTAGTGGGAGGTGTCCCTGCCCATGCAGGGGGGGTCGGATCTAGATGATCTTTAAGGTCCCTCCCAACCCAAACCACTCTATGATTGAATGAGTCTATGATTTTCCCACCTCAACATTGTGACAAGAGGCACAAATAGCTGAGGCAGCTGGGCTGCAGTTGCAGAAGACCATCTCACACAGCTAGAAGGACTTGGAGGAGAGTCTTGATTTGGTCCAGTGATACAGATAAAAGAAAATGTTGTCTTTGAGTGCATTGGATGCAGCTACTCTACATCTGCTCCACCAATTATTTGAACGATAAATAAAGTTACAGTTCAGTACACCCATAAGAAGCCTATCTGCTGCTGAGGAGGCTGAGTAATTCTTACTCCTGTGGAATATGGTCTAAAATTGGGAGATCAAAAAACTCCCAGCTCTGCTACTGATCCCTCATTATCTTGAAGATGATGCAGGTTTGTGGATGCCTGAATGGTCACTGGATGGCATGCCCAGCCCTTCAAATTGTGAAGGACCAGAGAGCTTGAAAGACAACAGAGCAAATAAAACCAGAATGTGTTGCAGAGCAACTGCTTTAACATTCATATATATATATATTTTGGGGGAAGGGGGAGGGCAGTGGGGAGAGTGGAAAGAAAGAATGCGACTGGGAAAAATAGGTAAGAGTAAGGCAGTGAGAAAGATAATGTTGTCCAGCTCTGCCATCCAGCTGCTGGCAGGGTTCAGGTCACTGGGAGGCATCACTGCATGCACTGTTCTGAAAGAAATAAGGAAATAAGTATCCTTTGGGCTAATCCAGCTGTGTTTTCCTGGATTATTACTTCCTTCCCCCTTCCAATGCTATAACTTTGTGGGATTATCTTTGAAAGCAAACTAGAAGCATTATTGATTCAATAAAACGCCTTGTCTGGGTACACGGCACATTTTCTATGGCCAGATCTGCCTAAAAAGGGAGGAACTCAACCCCTACCAGTCCTCCTTCCTGAGGTGGATCCATATCAAGGACATCCTAAGCTCCATTGCAGGTGTTTATTTCTTCTAGAGAATATCTTCTGCCTTTTGCCAACAGGCTTGAAAACAAGTCCCTCTTGCAAAGCCCTAATTACTCTTCTGCTATGCATTATACAAGGAGAATGTTTGAGATAGGAAATCTGTGGCACTTGAACGTGAGCAGAATCAATGCACCAAGTCCATCCTGAGCTTCTGTGAGCTGAATGACTCCTGTCATTTTGCCAGATGTTGGTTGAGCAAACAGGTCTGTTTGCTGTGAATATCAAATGAACCTTACAGCTTCAGCTTCTAACGTTTGGATCTGTGACTAATCAGCATTTGGATGAGGCAAGAGCACATCAGCTGAAGACATCACATTTGAAAGCCCAAGAGACCAATGAAAGCCTCAGGTTTATGGATAGGAAAAATGAAGGCATGATTTTATAAATCCGGAAGAGCTACAAGTTAGAGAGTTTCCCAATCCTCATGACTCCTACTTCAAACCACTGCTGACCACAGCCCTAAGGAAACCTTCAGAAGACTACTTTTTACCTGGACCCCTTGTTGGTTGTGCTGTTCTCCCTGAAGGGAAGTTTCAACCACTGAAACACCCTTTTCCTGCCTCTTGACTCCAAAGCCATGGAGCAGTGGGCACAGTGCCATCCATGCTCCTGACCGCTCTGCCAACAGCCCATCCAGAGAGAGGTGAGGATCTAGAGGACCAATGGAGTCCTCCTGAACAGAAAGACTCAGCTCAGGGAGTGGGAAGACTCAGTGCTGTTCACTAGGACCTGGAAAGCTTGGAAAGATGAACAAGGCTCTCACTGGTCTACAGACCATGTAGCTACCAAAACTTTCAGCAGGTGGAGGGATGGGGTCTGTCCTCCTTTTCAGTGTTCTCAAGAATTTATCTTAATTGAAATCAGTTATTCCAGCTGAGGGTGAGAGCAGCATTAAGGCCAAACTGTGAAAGTTGCACTTTCTCTGAATTTTTAACAAGAAGTATAAGTAACTTCAAGAACAACTTCCACTTACCAGTTTGATCGCTACATATTCATTGGTGTAGAGATTTTTACCTGCAAAGGAAAAAGAAAAAAACCTTTTAGCTCCACATTCAACACTTACAGCTAGAGAGACAACGCAGAACAGAGTACTGATGGCAAAGAGCTGCCTCTTCTCAATTCCCTGCTGAAATTCATGCCTTTAACAAAGTGTAAGCCTCAAAATAATCAGTTGCTGCAGTTCACCAGGGCAGGCAAACACTGCTTCCCACTCAGCACAAGGTAATTGTGTTTTATGGCAGCACTTATGTCCCATGCAAGAATTGGAGGAGGTATCCCAGACACATTAGGTTTTATTATCCACATCATGCCAAAAAAGCCTGGAGAACAAAAAATGGAGTCTCATTTCTTTCAGAAATGTCTTGAACCTGCTGGACACTGAACACTGTGATCTGTGGGGACTTTCACTAGCTTAATTGTGTCCCATATCGAAACGAGTACTGCCAGGAGGTGTATGAAAATAACCTTTGTACCAACACACAGCTTTTATTTCTTCCTCCAGGAGCAGGCAGGCAGTGTGTATAAAATGCCTTCTGCATTCCAGGAGCACAAGGGTAACCCTCGTAACCTGGTAAGGCCAGTAACTCCCAGTTGCAATATGGTACAATGAGGTTCAAAAATACACCAAGAGAACAAAACCCATCTTCAGGACCCCAAAACACAGAGCGGTGTCTAGTCTGATACCAGCTCTGGCAAGCATGGAGGGCAAAGCCCAGGGTGAGTATAAGCAGGCAGGTGGCTGCCAGGACACGGCAGCTCCACGACTCTGAGCCAGAGCTGGTACCCATCTGTGCTACAGCTGGAGGGGAATTTTTCCTCCAGGAACTTGTCTGCTGTTTGAACAAAGCCCTTGGCCTCCTTCACGATCCGTGGCAGGGACCATCTCTCTGTGTGTCCTGAAGCTGCCAGTTATGCTGCCATTCAATGTTCTCCAGTTCCTCTGCTGGGTAATTGGAGCAGTCACTCCACCTTCACCCTCTCAATGCTGCTCAGGACCGACAGAAACTCTCCTGGAGGAGATCTCGCTGGGGAAGGATGCTCAGGCAGTGCTCATACCCGATCTGTCCTACCAACCTGACATCTCTGCTGCCTTTCTGACCTCCTCGTGCTCCACTGCACCCTTGAAGGAGGGCAGCCTCCAGCGCACAAAGCCCCCCATGACATTCATCTTTAAAGCCTGAAATATTTATTAGGGGAAATCCCCCTTTTATTTACTTTATAACAGCTTCACATTTTCTGCATGGAAGTTCTTTTGATCCCCCCTGCTGTACTTCTGGCCTCTGAATTTCAGATGGGGCACCCCCACTCCAGGTCCCACACCAAGCAGATGGCTTTAACATCCAGCAGGAAGCAAAGAAAAATTATTGAAAGCTTCAACATGTTATGGTAACTGGCAATGCTGTTTAACACAGGGCAGGCATTTAAAAATGAGGTTAGATATCCTTAGAGGAAGTGTTTTATGCCAGCAGATGTGTACACTGAGCTCCAGCATTAACCCTTGCAACACAGGGTTGTTTGAATCTATTCCTTTAGGTCTATTTAATAAAAGCTATTGTGGTCAGGCTGGAAACGAAGGGTAGAAAATAGGTTTTGCAGTTGCATCAGGAACACTCAGACATTGAGAAGTGGCTGCTGAAAGAGCTGGAAGGCCGAATCAGCAGAAAAGCAGGCAGCCAGGACACTGCTTCACCCTTGGGGACAGATAAGGGCTCCAGCCTGATGCTATCTGACAGCTGGTGGGGGGAGACTGTGCAAGGACATTAAAGGAAGGCAGCCTAAATACTCTTAAATTATCTGCTGCGTATGAGCTACCAGCAAAAGTGAGTCACATTGGCAGCTCCAGCCCTACTCACCCACTGACACTTCCTCCCCTCAACAGGAACCAAACTCCTGTCAAAATGCTCCGTTTGAAGACACGGAGCCAGACTAAGGGAACCTCCAGCCCAAATATGTGAGAAAATCAGATGCTTTAAAAAAACCCAAGGAGAGAAGGATGGGAATGCCATCCCCTATGGATCCCCACAGCCTCCATCACAGCCTGGGAGATGCACCATTTCAAGCCAGTTCTGGTGCTCAACTCGCAGTGGTGTAACTCCATCCAGAGAGCAATGACCCCCAGACCTTCGAGCAACACTTGTGCTCTCCCCCTGATGTAGGACAACAATATTGGGGAAACAGTGCTCTTCCAAGGGGGTTTTTCAAGGCAGAGGACATTGCTAGCAGTCTCTATGTATATGGAGCCACAATGCAGCCTATTATGGTCTGGTTCATAAGCCTGGGGACTAGATAGAAGAGAATTTTGGTAATGAAATTCCTCACTTAAAAAGCTGGGATTGGCAAAACACTAGTTGGAGGTTTCAGACCAGCAGCCAAAGGCAAATGGACTGATTAATCCTCCAGTTCATCCCCTTCAGAGCATGAACTATGTACAGGGAGACTGCACATACAGGGGTGTGAATGGGTCCAGTTTCTGAGCTCCAAATCCTTCCTAAAGCTGTAGCACAAGATGCCTGCTTTGCCAGCAATGATGGCAAAGCACATCCCCAAAATCTCTGTTGACTTGCTCCAGACTGAGACCGGCCCCTCAGTTTTGCTATCACACTTTCCAAGGTGCAATGGTTTCTTCTCCCTCCTTCTACAAGGCAGCACTGGTGTTAAAATGGCAGACTAAAGGCAGCTGTGCTCACAGGAGAAAGCAAATCTGCACGGTAAAGTCATCCATGAATAGAAGCTGCATCTTATCTCAGGAAGACAAAAGATCTGTGATACAACTGATGGTAAAACTGTGCTAACAAAAGCCTTTCAAGTTCAGGCAGTGCTTTTGATGGAGCAGCAATGAAGTTCATGCCTCTGTTTTGGATAGTTCCACTGACAATTATAAACTCCATATTCCAAAGCAATGCCTTAAGCCACCAGCATACACATGGGAAATGCATCGGAGCAGATTTCCCAAGCCCTGGCAGTGTGAGGGACCAAACACATAGACAGACTGCAGACAGACTGAGCCCAAACTGATCAGTCCCCCATGTGCACCATTCCCACAGGCCAAAGTGAAGAGCCACAAGCGCAAACGTCTTGTGACTGACATAAGAACTGCTTTGACCCTTCCTTCTAGCTTGTTGATGTATGGACAGTATATTGTGATGGGAACTGGAGCAAACATCCAACCAGTAAAGCCCAGACCTCACCCCTGACAGCACGGCATCTGCAGAAAGAGCAGATCCCACAGGGAGCTGAGAGATGAGTTCCCATCGATTTTGTGGTGGCAGATCTGCTGTCCCCCCCTGGAGCATGTCTCCAAACAACTGCTCCTACTGTGGATCCTATAGGGATCTGCTTTTACCCACACCTTTCACATCTAGCATGAATCTAGCCCTGTATTTACATGAGGACTTTGTTATTTTGGAAGTAGAGACAAAACTAGCCCCGATATCTGATGCTATTATCATCTCTATTTCTTTTTTTCTTTGTTTTAAAGCAGAGCTCCTGGCTTCAAACTGCAGCCTGGGAGCCAGCTGGGTGGTTCTTGTTTTTCGGCAGGCACCTTCCAAGCTCTGATTGACCTGCTCTGACTTGGCAATATAGAAATAAGCTGCTTTTCTTCTAGTTTGGGGCTTGCTGCTGGATGCCAAGATGTGCTGAATCTTCATGTGACCTGGGTGTGAATCAAGCTGATGTCTGAACTTCTTGGATCCTACACCATTTCTCTGGGTACCACATGAAAACACAGGTTTCTCTAAAAATCCCTTCAGCACAGTAGCATGCCAAGGGAGGACACAAGCAATGAACAGGGTATTTTTTCCTCTCCAGAGAGAGACTTGTGGTCAATGGTTCAGTGTCCAAGTGTAGGCAAGTGATGAGTGGCGTTCCTCAGAGGTCAGTACTGGGACCAGTGCTGTTCAGCACCTTTGCTGGAGACATGGACAGTGGGATAGAGTGTCTCCTCAGGAAGTTTGCGTGGAGCTGTGTGAGAGGGTCCAGAGGAGGCTACGAAGATGATCCGAGGGCTGGAGCAGCTTTGCTCTGGAGACAGGCTGAGAGAGTTGGGGGTGTTCAGCCTGGAGAAGAGAAGGCTCCAGGGAGACCTCAGAGCACCTTCCAGGGCCTGAAGGGGCTCCAGGAAAGCTGGGGAGGGACTTTTCACAAGAGAGGGCAGTGACAGGACAAGGGGTAATGGTTTTAAACTGAAAGAGGGGAGATTTAGGTTAGACATCAGGAAGAAATTCTTCACCATGAGGGTAGTGAGGCACTGGAACAGGTTGCCCAGGGAGGGTGTGGAAGCCCCATACCTGAAGGTGTTCAAGGCCAGGTTGGATGAGGCTTGTGCGTCCTGGTCTGGTGGGAGGTGTCCCTGCTCATAGCAGGGAGGTTGGAACCTGGCAATCTTTAAGGTCCTTTCCAACCTTAACCATTCTATGATTCTATGATGAATCACTTTAAAACTGTAGTTGAACTCCCTGTTTTGAAAATGCCAGATAGTGTTTGCATTACAGCAAAAGGATTTGGGTTCCAATCTACAGCTCAGCATTAAAATAAGCCCTTGGTGTGTCCTGAACTTAACAGTTATTTTAGAAAACTTTCCAACCTACCAAAACAGGAATAATTTTACAATAGTACCTATTTAATTAAATAAGGGTGCCAAACATTGGGAAAAATGAGACAGCTGAAGAGGCTTATTTACCCCTAACATGGCTCATGGTTCAGGATTTCAGGTAAATACAAGAGATACCCACTGAAGAAGTCTGTAAGTCAATATAAGGTGGCATTTCAAGGCTCAGCTGGTGATATATTTTCTACAGTGAAGTTGAGAGCCATGGCTTATCATGGCATTAGATTTTAAGAGGTTAAATCCCATTTTTCCTGAGCAGTGAGCACCTACTGATGTCATACAATTTTACAGCCCTGGTGAGCTCGTCCTCAGGCTGGTTTATGTAGTGACAGTTCTCCTGTCAGCTTGGTGTGGAGATGCAGGACATTGCAGTGGCAGAAGTCACACTATAAAACCTCAGACATGCTCCAGCTCCCAAATCTGCACATGAATGAATGTGGCAGATACCTGGGAGCTGCACAAGAGGGCTTGGAGTCACACGGAAGGCAACAAAACCGTAAGATCACAGAGTCTGGCCCAGGGATGACAAGCAAGACCCGCTGCTCTTTGCTGGCACCCTACCCCTGGTAGCAGATTGAGCTGCTTTGGAAACCAAAGCTCTCAGAGCCCACCGAATGTGCAGCCTGTCTGAAGAAAGAGCATCCAGTCAACCCTGTTTCATCTTATTACTCTGGGCCAGACACTGAGTTGCGTGTTCATCTTCCCGTTGCAGCTCATCTGCGGGCTGGACTCCAACTGCGCTGCTTCCACGTGCTTTAAAAAACCCTGAAATCCCCAGGGCTATCTGTGTTTGCAGCAAGAAAGATCAACCCGAAGCAGAGAGCTTGATATTTGTGGAAAACAGCTTCCATGCATCCATGCCAGCCCCTCCCCGAACAATCATTCCTCTGTCTGGCGCTGAGCGCGAGACAAGAGCAGCTTAGAGTGAAAACACAACACCTCAAAAAAGAGAAATTCTGCAGGGAACTGGAAAAACGTACTTCCCCCTTGTTTATCAGTGCAGGACTTTATCTTCCCGTGTTACTAAAAGCATTCACTGGTACTTAACTTCCCTGAAACCACGGGAAAAAAAGCCAACAAGCAGAAAAAACCCCCATTTATCAGAGACTTGTTTGCTCGTATTTCAGCCGTGCTGCTTCTCCTTCCCCCCAGCACAATTCGGTGATAATTAGCATCACATCTGTGCAACAAAAATACCTGTGCTACAGGAGTTCTTAAAGCAATGGTGACTTGCAAAAAGCAACCATAATAGAGCTTCTGTAAGGACCTCACACCTAATTGCTGTTGTCACACTTACGGCTTGTTGCCCAAATCCAGCATGCCACTTAGTTAACCAGTATTAGAAAAACATGTACAAAGGAAGACCTTGGAGAGCCTCTCAGTTGACAGGTGATGCACTTTTTCCACAGTTAAAACTGAATATATCTGTAAAAGGACTCTTTCAGATGCCAAATCTCTTGTGCAGCATCTCTGCTTTGAAGCAATCCTTTAGTCAGAAACCAAACACCACTAGGACTTTGGGAAACATGAAAAAGAAGAACCATGGAAACAGGACTAGCGTTTGGGCACCAGCTGGATAAACACAAGAGCCATTTACCTGGAGGGATCCACTGCAGCTGCAGAGCCTTGAAGCAGAGCTTGGCTCACAAAGCAATTTAACATCTCCATGGGAATGCTGCTATCCTAACATTCGCTGCTGGGGGGACAATTTGAAAATGCATAACTCATGTTATGTTACTGTAAGGATCCAAACTTATCTTCAGCTGCCAATTATGCTCCTGTTTATGAAGGTGGGAGGATTTGTCCCTGCCCTTGTTTCTCTCCACCTTTGGAGCATTATCTCTGCTCCTGCAAATAAATAAAACTTCTGATGTAAAGCTGAAACCCAAGCTACCCATTTAGTGAGACAGATGATAAACAAGCTAGTCGAATTCCACACCCTTGAGAAGTGGCACATCACACAGATGCAATAACCAAACCTTAGAATGAAAGCTTACACAGATTGATCCAAGATTACATAAATTCTGAGCAGGATTCTACAAAGATACTATCAGTAGTTACGTGTTACAGCCCTTCGGTTACCTGAAGCAACTTCCTGATCGATTGATTTATCATCCCTTGGCCTGATTCACAGATGATTTAATTTCCATCCCAAACACATACCAAGTTTTGTGCAAATGGTATTTCTCTCAGTCAAACTGTCTTCAGCACCCTCAAGTTCCCTACCACAACCACCCAATTCATTCCGCCGAGGAGGAGAAAAGCAACCAGTTGAAGCTAGGATCAAGACTGCCACAAGTTGCTGCTTCTGATCTACAGCAACTACCCTGAAACCACATACTGGGAGCTCAGGGGCATGTAAACAAAAATACCAGCTGAGTTGCTTCCCTCAGCTCATTTAAAAACAACTGTTTGTTCAGGATGACTTAAGAGCCCAACGCACTGCAACGCAGTGCGTTGGGCTCTTAAGTCATCCTGAACAAACGATGCATTAGTGTGACCATCTGTTTGGGTGACCAGCTGCAAGACATGAGGTTAAGAAGCCCAACAGACCACAAAAAATCCCAGGCTCATCGTTGGAGCAGCAGCCAGATGGCCAGTGGGCACACCCTGCTCATCACCAGTGAGTCACACACAGCACAGATCAGGGAGCGGGCGATGGGGCTGAAACCAGGGCACCCAGGTTAGTGAGGAAGGTGGAAGGGAGAAGATGGGGCCGAGTACTGGGAAAGAGTCTCACCCATCACTTTAATAAGGTGCCCCAGCTTCTGAACAGGAAACTGAGAGCAAGATTTAGCAATTCAGGTAGTATAGGAGATTTTTTTTCACCTTAGGCAAGACATGCAGTGCCGAGAACAGTCTTCATTGTTGGAATTGTTCAAAATTTGCATCTTTGGCCTCTCCAGTGTATTCACTTTGACTTTACACAAATAAAAATAAATGCTAACTGTTACATCTTCTGAATCAGAAGCTTCAGGTAAGGCAGCTTGACATTTGGGAAAACAAGACAAGCATTTCTCAAGCCAGGATAAGTTTGTGTGTACTTATATTCCAGTGATGAAATGCCAATCTGGATAATGCAGGTCACTAAAACGGTTACTTCTTACCTAGTCTCAGTTCTCCAAAGTTCCCACACCCAATCTTCTTGCCCACTCTGAAGTTGGGTCCCACCATAAGAACACCAGAAGATGCCGAAGAGCTTGGTCGAGAACCATGCCCGCTCCGTCCCGGCATTCCTTTCGTTGTCCGCTGCCTTTCATCCTTTTCCCTATTAGGATGGTCCATGATCTTAGTGAAATATCTCTGCCAGCAAGCTGGCAGAAAGGAACTGGAGTATGCACTCTTCTCCTTAGAACAGAAATATATATCCAACAGTATCCGAGTCAGGGTCCAAGAGAGTCATGGAAAAACATGGAGTTCTTTTGGCACCATATCCAGTTTCCTAATGCATCTTGATAATGTACCAAGGGGTCAATTATGTTCTTGAGAACTCAATAAAGGCAGGTTGCTTTGGGTTTCTTACCTGGGGAAAAGAAAAAGGATATATGAAATACAAATAATTATTTTAAAACACTGAGGAAGAAATGTACAGCAGGACCAAAATCCAGAACTTCCCGGCCTTGAGGAAATTAACAGTTCTACAGGAACTTTTATTACCATTTTCTTAACAATATTCTGCAAAAAAGCCCTGATATCAAAATGATAAAAGTGCTGCCCATCCTCTCTTTGCCACTGGAGTTATCAGGACTCACATCGCACACATTAACAATAGCAATTTAATTTACACCAACACATCAGGTGGAAACTGCACCGAGAGCACATCCCATCTTTAAAGCAACTGTGAGGGGTCAAGCTTGTTTCCCTCTCACTTCAGCCACATGTGAAGTATTACACAAAAGCCAGACAAAAAATACAAAGCAGCAAATGAAAGGAAAAATATTGAAGCACCTAAGAAGTAACATTCTCCCTTTCCATCTTTTAAAGTTGACCTCAGACATATTTGCTAATTGAAACTGTTGCCTTCAAGAGATGACCAAAATTAGCAATCAAAGCAAGCTTTACAATTTCAAGAAGCTAGATATTTCCTAAAAGCTGTATCAGCACATAGTTCACATTACTAACATATCCATCTTCTATGCCTTAGTTGCCAAAAAAAGAGGTTTTGGAAGAAGAGAAGTTCTAATGGAAGTGGGCGAGGGACTCAAGGGCCAAGACCTTCTCCAGGAGCCTGCATTCATGACTGGCCAACAAAAGATTTGCAGTTCTCCCAGAGACACTGAAGGACACCTTCCTCTCGCATGCCCAAGCTTCTTACCACCATAACCCCATGGGCAGGCAACTCTGGACTACTTCAGAGAGCACAGTGCTACATCTCATGAGCATCAGGCTGCTAACTCAGCCAAAAGAGAACAAGATGCTTCTCAACCCACAGAGGCCAAACGGTTCCTTTGTGCCCATGGACCAGCCTAAAAAAGGCAGGCAGGAGCAGTATGGACCCAGGAGGTTCTGTCCCACAAGTGCAGTCCAGGGAAGGCAGGCAAGACTGACATCTCCCCATCTTTCCTAGGATTTGAACTCACACTGGATCATCGGAGTGGCCAAATGATTCAGCTTGGCCCCACTGTAGGTAGAAGACATTTCTACCACTCTGAAATGAAACTCTGAGGCCTCTGTTGCAACTGATCATTGTGACCTGATGGGACAGTCCAGAAGAACCAGTGGTGGTGGGTGAGCTTCCTCTCATTTCCCAAGCAATCACAGCAGGACCAAGGGAAAGTCTGCAGCATGCCTGTCTGCACAGACACTGCATCAGGAGCTGGGATTAGGCAGATGTGGACACTCCAGAGATGCCTGTGGTGCAGTTCTTAAGAAAGAACTAGAATAGACATACCTGGAGGGATCCTGCATATCCCAGGATTTATACATGTAGGACTCTTCTCCCCCTCTACTCTGCTTTGGTGAGACCCCACCTGGAGTATTGTGTCCAATTCTGGAGTCCCCAGCATAAGAAGGACATAGAACTCTTCAAGCATGTCCAGAGGAGGGCCACGAAGATGATCAGAGGGCTGGAACACCTCCCCTATGAAGACAGGCTGAGGAAGTTGGGGTTGTTCAGCCTAGAGAAGAGGAGGCTCCAGGGTGACCTTATAGCAGCTTTCTGAAGGGGGCCTACAAGAAAGCTGGGGTAGGGCTTTTTACACGGGTGTGTAGTGAGAGGACAAGGGGCAATGGTTTGAAACCTAAAGAGGGGAAATTCAGTCTAGACATTAGGAAGAAGTTCTTTCCTGTGAGGGTGGTGAGATGCTGGAACAGGTTACCCAGGGAGGTTGTTGATGCCCCCTCCCTGGAGGTGTTCAAGGCCAGACTGGATGAGGCCTTAAGCAACCTGGTCTAGTGGGAGGTGTCCCTGCCCATGCAGGGGGGTAGGAACTAGGTCATCTTTAAGGTCCCTTCCAACCCAAACCAGTCTGGGATTCTGTGATTCTACGACTGTATTTCTTCAGGAGACATGACTGCACTCATAGTTTTCCAGGTCTGAATGGAAGAGTGCCTAAAGAATTTCAGAAACAAGGTTTGTGTCCTACTTCTGCACAGATGCCTACAGCTGACGTGTCAGTGTTTGCAAGGAAGTCAGCAAATACCTCCACAGCAGAGAAGTGCTGAATGAATCCACCTAAACATGAGCTGTTGTGGAAGGACATCAGCAACAGATATGCCCAGAAACACAACCACACCTCCAAGGATTCAAAGGTTACTAAGGCAGTTGGCTCAGTCCTGCTGCAGCAAGACATGTGTAAAGGACTCAGCAAGGAGTCATTTTTGTTTCATGAGATGATGAAGCTAACTTACCTACTTCCAGCCATTCAAAAAGACAAGAATTATTACCCATCCACAAATGACTGGCACAGAGAAGCACCAGCCCTTCTGAAATGAGTATGGTTTCTGTAGCCCTCAGCTGTGCTATAGCTTTATTTCTGGAAATTATGGGTTGATCTAAGGCATCTGTGTACAAGGCAGAAGTTCTTAACACGGGATCAAGATCAAGACCAAAGCCCCTGCTGCAGCAGGAACACCTAGGGCAGATCACACAGAAACACATCCAGACAGGTCTTGAAAGTCTCCAGAGAAGGAGACTCCACAACCTCTCTGGGCAACCTGTCCTAGGGCTCCGTCACCCTCCCAGTAAAGAAGTTTCTCCTCATGTTGAGGTGGAACTTCCTGTGTTGTCACCTGGTGCTGTTTCCCCTCATCCTGTCTGTCACAGGCACCTCTGAACAGAGACTGGCCCATTCTTGACACCCACCCTGCAGATATTTATAGACATTGATAAGGTCCCCTCTCAGTCTTCTCAAGACTAAACAGTCCCAGGTCTCTCAGCCTTTCCTTGTATCACAGATATTCCAGCCCCTTAATCAGCCTTGTAGGCTCCGTTGGACTCTTTCCAGCATATCCCTGTCCCTCTTGAACTGGGGAGCCCAGAACTGGACACAATACTCCAGATGTGGTCTTACTAGGGCAGAGCAGAGGGGGAGGAGAACCTCCCTTGGCCTGCTGGACACACTATTCCTAATGCATCCCAAGAGCCAATGCACAACTCTAACACCACTTCACAATTACTTTCCACTGCTTTTGTTCAGAGACTCCTGCAGGCTCCTATATTAGACAGAGTTTACAGGACTCTAAACTGGCTCCATGTTCATGGGTCCCACCTAGGACCAGTGCTGTTTAATATCTTCATTAACGATATTGATGGTGGCTTTGAAAGCACTCTCAGCAAGTTAGCTGATGACACCAAGGTGAGTGGTGCAGTCAAGACGCCAGAGGGATGGGATGCCATCCAGAGGGACCTCTGGACAAGCTGGAAAAGTGGGCCCAGGTGAACCTCATGGGGTTCAACAAGGCCAAGTGCAGGGTCTTGCACCTGGGCTGGGGCAACCAGAGATATCAATACAGGCTGGGGGAAGACGTGGCAGAGAGCAGCCCTGTGGAAAAAGACCTGGGGATACTAGCGGATGAAAAAAGCTGGACATGAGCCACATGTGCAATTGCAGCCCAGAAAGCCATCTGCATCCTGGGCTGCATCAAGAGAAGTGTGGCCAGCAGATTGGAGAGAGGTGATTCTGCCCCTCTACTCTGCCCTGGTGAGACCTCACCTGGAGTACTGTGTCCAGCTCTGGAGCCCCCAACACATGAAGGACGTAGACCAGAAGAGGGCCACGAAAATTACCCAAGGGCTGGAGCAGCTCTCTTATGAAGACAGGCTGAGGAAGCTGGGGCTGTTCAGCCTGAAGAAAAGAAGACTCCGGGGGGACCTTATAGTGACCTTCCAATACCTGAAGGGGGCCTATAAGAAGGCTGAGGAAGAACTGTTCCAAAAGCATGGAATTACAGGACACGGGGTGATGGTTTTAAGTTAGAAAAGGGTAGATTTAGGTTGGACATTAGGAAAAATATTTTTACTAAGAGGGTGGTGGATCACTGGAACAGGTTGCCTAGAGAGGTCGTGGAGGCCCTATCCCTGGAGACAAATATTCATGGTCAGGCTTGATGGGGCTTTGAGCAATCTGGTCTAGTTAGAAATGTCCCTGCTTATTGCAGGGGGGTTGGACTAGATGACCTTTATAGGTCCTTTCCAACCCAAGACATTGTATGGTTCTGTAATTCATAAGAAGGATGCTGGATGCTCCACCATGTATTAGGAAGACCTTGAGGAACTAATAACAGTGTAAAGAAATATTGCTACATTTCTATGCTTAATGCAACATGATGATTTAATGCTTAATGCAACCAATGATTTGTGGGATCGTTCACCTTTTACACTAATGCTAAGAACAGGTTACAACCCACAGGATACTTCCTCCAGCCTGTGACTCAGCAGCCCTCTTCTCCAGAGTGGAAAGCAAATGAATTCTCGGTGTCGCTCTGCACAAAGGTGGATCTCCACAGAAAACACCATCCAGCACGTTTGCAGCAAACCCAGGTGGTCTGGAAATCATCAGGTCATCTGAGCACCACTGTATCATGTCCATACTACAAGTTTGGCCATACTGCCCCAGAGGCTGCAGCACTAAGCTCAGCTGCATTAATATCTAAAGATTCCTCAGAACACCAGGACTATTTCCTTGCCACCATTCCAACTTGTTTGTGACGCTTTTTCTTCCTACCTTTCCACCCACTCAGCAAGATTGCTCCTGAAAGTTCCCTGCATTTAAACCGAACTGAATGAAGAGATTTCCCTAATGGTGACTCAGTCCAACTCCAGCATTCCTTTCATTACAATATATTTAGGGACACGGGAACAGTTACTTAATGAAAGATGGAGGCATGAAAGGAAATTACTTCAAGCCCTGTTAGCTAAGTAAAAAAACCCAAACAACTTTGTACCTTGTGTGCTTCCATACACTAAGGACACAAGTTATGGTAAAACTACAAAGCTTTTTTTTTAAAAAAAATAAATAAACTGGGCATGTCTTTTGATTGTAAGAATGCACTGGGAATAATTACCTTGGAAAGTATAACAACATTGTACTTCAGTCCCCACACAAATAGTTGTCTACATATCACCTGCACGTTTGTTATGAGATATCTTTGTTACGTGGATTTTGAACTAAAAAGCAAACAATGTGGAAGATTTAAGTCAGGGCCCTTAGCCCTCATCATTTTTTTATTATTTTTAAGAGGCAAGCAGGGAAGACTCAGTGAAGGCCGCATTACAGCTTCTGCTTCTTGAAACTGTTCACGAGCACCACTTGGTATTTTTTTTATAGATTAGTGCTTTTTTAGATTTTTTATATAGATTAACTGCCTATAGATATAGACAGTTATGCAGAGGCTGCTTCACAGGTAGGCCAGCTGTCTCTGCTGGGAGCTCTAGGGCAGGTGACTGGAGGGCAGTATCAGTGCTGCTCCTAGGAGGTGACGAAACCCACAGGTGACATCAAACTGTAAAACATTAACCAGTGAACACTGGGGGAGTTAAGGGGGGAGGATAAATATTTTGCAAAGTATTAATAAGAAAAGTAGTTTGACCTCTGCTATGGAGACAGGCTGAGAGAGTTGGGGGTGTTCAGCCTGGAGAAGAGAAGGCTCCAGGGAGACCTCAGAGCACCTTCCAGTACCTGAAGGGGCCCCAGGAAAGCTGGGGAGGGACTTTTCACAAGAGAGGGCAGTGACAGGACAAGGGGTAATGGTTTTAAACTGAAAGAGGGGAGATTTAGGTTAGACATCAGGAAGAAATTCTTCACCATGAGGGTAGTGAGGCACTGGAACAGGTTGCCCAGGGAGGTGGTGGAAGCCCCCACCCTGGAGGTGTTCAAGGCCAGGTTGGATGAGGCTTTGTGCAGCCTGGTCTAGTAGGAGATGTCCCTGCTCATGGCAGGGAGGTTGGAGCCTGACGATCTTTAAGGTCCCTTCCAACCTTAACCATTCTGATTCTATGACCCAATTTTAAAGGTCTTTTCCAACCAGAATGATTCTGTGACTGTGTGACCTCTCCTCCATCAACGAAACAACAGCACTAGAGCTACAAACCAGCTCCAAGGCAGTGCTGGAGGCAGCTGCCATTGTGGTCCTCAGTGTAGTGTAGTGTGAAGGAAGGTTTATGGCTTAGTGAGCACTCATTAGGGCCCAGACATTGCTCACAGCACCCCCTGTTCTCAGTGACATTCTCACGTTTGAAAGCAGCAATAGTAAAGGACAACGCAAACATGAGACTGGCGTGAAGAAGCCAAAGCAATCCTTACTCCTACCCTCCAAATGAAAAGCTGGCTTCCTTTGCACTGAACATTCCTCTGGCCTACTTGAGATACTCTGGAGACCCTTCCAAGATAAGCCCAAGAGCTGTCAGAGTCTTGGTTTGGGGCACAATTGTAGAAAAACTATCAAAAACCTGAAAATTAATCCCCCTTTCTTCAAACCAAATGGAGCAGACCTGAGGCAGGTCTGCATGGGGGTTTGATTCATGAAGGAGTCAGAACATGCTAGAAATCAAACTGTAGAAGTGTGGTGGATGGATCAGCACCCCAACAAGCAGAAATAGTTCAGCCCTGCAACTCATTTTTTCTTCTTTTAAGAAGAGACCTTAAAAAAGCACCCCATTTTCTGTTGGGGTGGGTGATCTCATCCTGCTCTCCACAGAAACAGGAACTCAATTTCTCAAAGCAACTCCAAGATTACTGCTTTTGAACAGGACACATGCCTTCCTGCTGGAGTGTCCAATGTCCACTCCACACAGAATGTTAGGGGTTTGGAAGGGACCTCCGAAGATCGAGTCCAACCCATATAACACTTTGGTTCAGTCTCTTGATCTGGAGAGTGCTTTCCAGACTAGATCTGCCACTTCCCACATGACTTCAAAGACTTTCAAATCCTCCCAGGGCTCTCAACTGACACGTTACACAGGTATGAAATCGCCAGCTTCCACCCTCATTCTGTGCAAAAAGAGCCTTCAGCAGCAGAAACTTTGCTCACTTTGCCACAGATTGGGACAAATGGTTCACCCTCTGGAAAGGGACAGCAGCCAGGATGCAGGAAATGAGGAGCATTTTGAAACCAGGACATAAATGATGTGTTTGCTTGCCTTCTCAGCATCTGCCAACTCATTTTATTAGTTTACGTCCTTAAGTTCAGAGGAACAAGCTGGCTTTGTGTCCTCTGCTTCACTCCATAAACAGTTTCCTAGATGTCAATGCTCTTCCTGTATTAAATCACAATAAGTTAAATCATGATTAGTAAACCTTTCATCTACAGCTTTGCTCTCTTCTCTGTGGACACATCTCCATCAGCTTTGGGCCCCTCCCAGCCTTCCCTTCCCACAGCCTCATCTCTTCATTCATTCCACTTCTTGGCCTACTTCTGCCCAAAGCTACCTTCCAACTGCCTCCAACAAAAATGCCTTTTTCCAAAGCCCGTAACACACTTCTATCACAACTGCTGTTCTACTAACCAGAAAATAACAGATGTATGAGATCTGCCCTCCTCCTAAGGGGAAAAATAATCAGGTAACACAATATCCCATCTTGGTCTGACCTGGCAGAAGATCCTGCTCTGGTGCTCAGCTATCTACACCAGCTAGTAGGAAGGGAGGATGCAGAGGCTGGATCCCTTCTCCACTCAGCCATGAGAATTACACTTTTTTTTGGCCTTTTTATCTCCCACTCAAGAGTTTTCTGGTTACTTTGAGCCTCCCGTTATGGAAGCGTATTTCAACTACCTACCTGTGTCCCAGTAGTACCTTCACACAGAGGAGATCAGCAGTTACCTGTGCTTGCCCAAACAGCACTAGACTGACCTGGTTTGAGTGTCCTCAATGTTGTGTGAAACAGACAAACTGACAAAGTAGGTCAACATTCTCCATGGCAGTTTAAAGCTGGTAACAGTGTTGACAAAGCTGACTGCAGCCTGTGGTCAGCAGGTGCACATCACGTTGAATGTCCCACACTTGGGAGATATTTTTTCCCACCTTGAAGGCTGCAGATGCCTTTTAGACACTGAGTTGCTTCTGTTGAATAATTTGACACAATAATTTCATCTCCAGCTTGGGCAGTTAGTTTTGTTCAGAGTTTCACACCTGGAAAAAATGCCTTACAAGATGAAGCACCCAAACTGTAAGTCTGAAGTGCTGGGGATGGGAGAAGGATGGACAAGTGCTGATCACGACACTAATTTGTTACTCCAGAATGCACAGGCTGTCACGTTGACATCCCACCACTACAGTTCTTACAGAAAGGCATGAACCCAAATGAACTTGTACAATTTTCCATCCTAGGCAGGTGAACTTCCTTGAAGTCTTTTCCTTGAAGACCCTTTGAATGTGCTAAAACACAGTGATTGTCTTGGCAAGTTACTTTTCCAAGTGAGTCTCAGTTGACTGTTTCACCAAGAGCAATTCAAGCACCCATTCCTGAACTTTGTTCTCAATACCCTCTACACAAGCTCAGCATGAAAGCCAAGAATGGTAGGGAGGGAAAGTAATTTAGTCAGTAAGGTAGTTGCTTCCACAAGAAGAGAGTCAAAACAAAGACTAGACCATGTTTCAGGGAAGTGGTTTGTGTGACGCAAGCTCAATTCACTGACTACTCTTCCCCATGGGAGTTCAAGCCAAACACACACCAGCAGCCACAATTACATATTCCTAGATATGTCACAAAGCACTGCAGATCATCTGTCAGAAAAAGAGCATTAGTGCTTTTTATGGAGAGTTGGATTGTGCTGGAACAGATAAAGGAATGTCAAATGAAAAAATCCCCTAATGAAACCCGAGCTCTGCATATTTTAGGGTGTGTTTTTTGTTTTTTTTTTAGACTGGGGAGGGAAAAGACTGAAAAGCAACTGCCAGATCAGCTCCCCTCTATCTTCTGAGGCTTGCTGCAGGAGTCAGACACACATCCAAGCTCCTCAGAGAGGCTGTGGAGTCTCCTTCTCTGGAGACTTTTAAGACCTGTCTGAATGCCTGAGTGATCTGCCCTGGTTTTTGGTCCTGCTCTGGCAGGGGGGTTGGACTCAATGATCTTTGGAGGTCCCTTCCAACCCCTAACATTCTGTGATCCCTCTGCATGAGTACCTGACAGAGTGCCAAGTCCTGGTTTGTCAGCAGCAAACACCTGGGAACGCCGCAGGGGTTCAGCCCACACGCAGCTCTGCACACCACCAGCCCCAGTGCCACATCCTCAGCAGCCCCTGGGGTCCTGCAGCCCTGGGCAAGGAGCCATCACCTCAACCAAGTTTTTGAGATCTACCTCTCGATATTACAAGTGACCCATCCCAACTTTAACATCCGGTATTTAAAAGCTTCTCAAAGGCTGGCAAAAAGCATGGTGTGAAGACACACCACCTCTGCTTGCAAAATAAGCTGCGTAAGGCCATGGAAGATCAGGTTCCAGCCAAACTAGATATTGATGATGACGCTAGAGAGGAAATGAGAAAAACAACCTGGCAGTAGCAAAGGGTCTGCAACAGACCCAGGGCAGGATGAGAACCCTGTAGCTGTTCTCTTCTCTGCTGTCCAGGCATCACATGTATCTGTATTTTTTTCATCTTAAAACACCAGGTTGCTTTACAGCAAAGAGTGCACCTCAGATATACCTAACACCACCCCTTTCTGTTCAGGCAGTAGATGTGAAGAAGGAAGGAGTCTACCAAAGAAGAGATGACTTCTAGACAGCCACGTGCATCTCCAAGCAATAACCCACATCAGGCTGGTTCAGGTGCTCTCATGGTTATTGCTGGATGTAGTTTCCTGCTATCAACGATGAGCATAGTCCTCAACAAGACCAGGTTTGCTTCACTGGCAGCAACATCCCTTTTGTGGATTTAGAACACAATTTAACACAGATGCACCTCAATAGTCTATGACTGTTTTATCTGCCTGGCAAGGAAAAGATGCCTGGAGGATGAAGTGCAGACAGGCTCAGAGAGCTTGAAAAGACTGGTAAATCTGGCAGTTAAACACAAAAAACCCCCTTTGCTCTATCCAAGCCATGAAGTGCTTTCTTCTGCTTTCAGAAAGGAATGAAAGTATCAGCGTGAGAGCCAACAAAGCTTTCACGGTGTGTGTGTGGGGAAAGCCTTTGAGAAGTCCTCCTGAGCTTGAACAGGGTCAAAGAAAACTGAGGAGCCCCTGATAGCAAGGGGTAGGTAGAAGCTGCATTAGGGAAACCCAACTCAAGCTGCCAGGCAACCCAGACTAAGTCAAAGAGGTGCTGAGAAGCATTTGGCCATGTGTTAAGATGAACACGAGCACTCAGCACCTTCATGTGTCCCCTGTGGAAGAAAACATCCATGTCGAGTGCCATCCAGCACCAGTAAAGACGTGGGGCTCAGCAATATGCTCTCTGTACACCCACTTGGGAGGAGAGCTGCAGGTCCCCACACTCAGCTTCTGACCTGCTGATGGGAACAGGTTGCCTGCCTCAAAAAGCTGAGAACAAACAAGCAGAACTGAATCACAGAATCACAGAGTGTTGGGGGTTGGAAAGGACCTCTGAAGATTGTCAAGTCCATGCCCCCTGCCAGAGCAGCACCATAAACTAGGGAAGATCACTCAGGCATCCAGACAGGTCTTGAAAGTCTCCAGAGAAGGAGACTCCACAACCTCTCTGGGGAGCCTGTTGAAGTGCTCTGTAACCCTCACAGGAAAGAAGTTCTTCCTCATGTTGAGGTGGAACTTCTTGTGCTCAACTTTTAATCCACTGCCCCTTGTCCCACCACAGGGCACAACTGCAAAGAGACTGGCCCCTCCTTCTTGACACCCACCCTTCAGATATTTATAGACATTAATAAGGTAGCCTCTCAGTCTTCTCCTCTCTAGACTGAAATGCCCCAGGTCTCTCAGCCTTTCCTCATAAGGCAGGTGTTCCAGTCCCTTAATCATCCTTGTAGCCCTCTGTTGGACTCAGATCAGAAAGACATCAAACCCTGGGAAGACTCTCAGATGTTAGAACCATAGAATCACTTTGGTTGAAAAAGACCTTTAAGATCATCAAGTCCAACCGTTAATCCAGCACTGCCAAGGCCACCACTAAACCACATCCCTCAGTGCCACATCTACATGGCTTTTAAATCTCTGCCAAGGCTCATCTCCACTCCTAAATAGAGCTTCTGAAACCACTGGTCAGAGTCAAGATCTCAGCCTCTGAAATCAGGTTAAGTAGAGACCTGGAGTGATGCTCGGCCCGAAGCAGCAGTGTACCCTCTGCTTGGCACTATGTGGCACGTAGACAATATGATGTCCATTACACAGCTGCAAAAACCAGAGGCCACCAGACAGGGAAGAGACGATGTGCTGTGTCTCATCGGGGTAAAATATCACATTGATGCTACTGAGCATTTGTACCCGATGGCTCAGGAGACAGGAAAGCCAGTCTGGCCTCTTGCAGCCTCACTGAGTACAGGGTGTCATGGAACTCTCAGTGTCTAAATGTTCACTTCATGAAGCAGCAAAGCCTTAGAGAAAATACCATTTCCACACAGAAGGAATGGAGTTATGGAGATGCATTCAAAATAGGTCCTTTCAGAAAGGAAACTTCATGCAACTATCTAATTCAGTGCAAGGATTTAGACACTGAGCACCTGCATACACCATAAACCAGGAAAGATTCATCCCAGCTTAGGTGTACCCTCCAGGGACAAATACCAGCGATCAGCCACAGCACATTTGGCCATAAGAAAGGCTCTGTGCTTTCCTGTCCTACTGTGGGGCAACATTCAGCATCCCAGAAACCAAAGTTGTTCTTCACCACCACACAGCCTCACATGTAGAGAGAAGGAAAAGAGAAACCTGTAAGAGGGGAACATGACCCAAAATAACAGTTTTGGTGGGTAAAAGTCACAAGTTTAGTCTGTCCAGCCTGTGCAGGTAAACTTTAAGACCTGGACTGGTAGGCAAAGCCTCTGTGCCCCATATAAAAGGGGGAAGCAGATAACCCTGCCAAGTCCACATGACTCCACCCCATAGACTCTCAAGGTTGCCCAACCGACTTGACTTGGCTTCTGTCTCCAGGTTGCTCATCACCAGAAGCTCCACACAAGAGCTGGTTAATAAGCTGGAAACACAGTGACATAAGAGATGGTGAGCAGGAATATCAGCCTCTCAAAACCTGTACGTAGTAATGGTGATGCCAAGAGGAGGAAAGACAAGTACTGTATTAAGAGGAAACAAGAAAACTCAACACTGAATGATTTGAAGTCTGTATCTTTTCATTTTAATGCCTGGACATCACCTTCTCCTTACTTGAATGTGCTGCTTTTTCCAGCAGTCACGGGACAAAGATCAGACCACGCTGCCACTTCACCAGACATTTGGCTGGAATTCAACTGACATTACCTGTATATATTTGCTTGCAACTAAACTGTGTCTCGAGAGGAAACTACGTAGCTGAAGCCTTGACACAGAGAGAAATCTCCCCCAGCCTTTCATGTGCTGCTTCTGTGGAAGCAAATTGGTGTCAAAAAAGGGTGACAAACCTTGCAACCACATGCAGAGGTTAAAGAGCACAAGGTAGATGAAACGGTAAGAACCAAGGCTCCTGCCCAATAAATCTTGCTCATTTGGGCTTCATAAATAAGTTGCTTCAGTCTAAGCAAACAAATCTCAAAGCTGCTACCAAGAAGGGGCAGCACCTGCCAGCCCCCGATTCCTGCCATTATTTCATTCTCCCCCACTCCTAGTTTTTGTAGGGTCGGGTTTTTTACTGGTGTAGCTTCTTTCTCTTGAAATCTGGCAGAGCTTAATATTTAAGGCACCTTTACACTCCAAGTCAAAAGCCTGCTACAGCCATTTGTCTTCCATTATGGGATTATGAAATCTCCAAGAAGTCAACACTGCAGCTGTGCTACAGTCCCAAAACAAGCTGTCAAAAAACCCCACCTATCCTACAGGGTAGCATCCTTGTGGCATATAAAGAACCACCTCTTCCTTCTGTCTGAGATTGAAGATTCCCCTTTTCCAGAGCTCCAGACTGTATATCCTTATGAAGCAGTTCAGCTGTCAGAAGAGACTGATCCGGGTAGCCTACACCATTGAAAGATGCCAAGAATTACATGCAGACCAAGCCAAATCATAGAATCATAGAATTGTTTTGGTTGGAAAAGACCTGTAAAAATCGAAGTCCAACCATTAACCTAGCACTGCCAAGGCCCCACTAAACCATGTCCCTCAGCACCACATCTACATGGCTTTTAAACACCTCCAGGGATGGTGATTCCGCCACTGCCCTGGACAGCCTGTGCCAGGGCCTGACAACCCTGTCTGTGAATAAATTGTTCCTAATATCCAACCTAAACCTCTTCTGGCACAACTTGAGGCCAAAATACCCACTTGAGAAGTACAGCCCCCTTGCAGAAGAGCTAAAAGATGCTCAGTAACAGAGTGGTCAGGGTTGGAAGGAACCTCTGAAGATCACCTAGTCCAAGCCCCCTGCCAGAGCAGGGTCACCTACAGTAGATCCCACAGGAACATGTCCAGATGGGTTTGGAATGTCTCCAGAGAAGGAGACTCCACAGCCTCTCTGGGCAGCCTGTCCCAGGGCTCTGTCACCCTCACAGTAATGAAGTTTTTCCTTATGTTTAGCTTGAACCTCCTGTGCTCCAGCTTGTGCCTGTTGCCCCTTATCCTATCACTGGACACTGCAGAAAAGAGACTGGTCCCACCCTCTTGACATGCCCTGTAGATATTTATCAGTATTGATGAGATCCCCCCTCAGTCTCCTCCTTTCCAGGCTGAACAGCCCCAGCTCTCTCAGCCTTTCCTCACAGGGCAGATGCTCCAGTCCCTCAGCATCTTTGTGGCCCTGCACTGGACTCTTTCCAGTAGTTCCTTATCCTTAATGAACTGGGGAGCCCAGAATTGGATGCAGTGTTCCAGATGTGGCCTCACCAGGGCAGAGTAGAGGGTGAGAAGAACCTCCTTCAACCTACTGGCCACACTCTTTTTGATGCACCCCAGGATGACATTGGCCTTCTAGGCCACAAGGGCACATTGGTGGCTCACAGTCAGCCTGTTGTCCATCAGGACCCAGAGGTCCTTCTCCCCAGAGCTGCTCTCCAGCAGGTCAGCCCCCAACATGTACTGATCCATGGGGTTATTCCTCCCTTGGTATAGTACCCTACACTTGCCCTTGTTGAATTTCATAAAGTTTCTCCCTGCCCAACTTCTCAACCTGTCCATGTCACACTGAATGGCAGCACAGCCAAGAGAGCTGAGAGCCCAGACTCAGTCCCACACAGCAGGGCCACTTGGTGACTCTGCATACATGAAGCAGCCCCATTTTTCAGCCACATTCAGGACTGAGCTCCTTGGTGTCAGACGAGGATCACCACTAAAGTTATTCAACCTCCAAAATGAGGATACCGGTTGCCCAACCCACAGCATGTTGGGTTTCGAGCAATGACTGTGAACAGCAGGAACAAGCAGCACTGACACAAGCATTCAAACTCAAGTTGTGCTTGATGGAGCAACATCAGCTTAAGGAAACTGCATGTGAGCTAGCAGGGGAAACAGGCTGAAGAGGAGATGTTTCACTTCCAGAGAGGTAATTTTACACAACAACTTCTCCTGCTTCCTTTCCCTCATATTAAGAGCTTTGCACAGTTCATGGCCTGGCTCCTCTGTTTGCTGTAAACTTGAGACGTGCCTATGTAAAGCAAATATTGTGCCAAAACAAACAAATCTTCCACCCACCTGCAGCCCAGCAATCTATTAGGAAGGAAAGGCAAGGCACATACCATTAAAACTATAAATACCACCTACTAGGAACACAAGTCAAGTCTGGCAGTTACAAGAAGAAATATTTTGCCCCATTCCTCAAGGAATTAGACTTGTGTTGGCCTTAGCTGTGTTGGTATCCCTGTTTTGCAAGCTTCTATCCCATTCATGTGTTTCAATTCCATTTAACAAAGAATTCAAAGACCTTGAATTTCTCCAGCTATTACGATAAAGCCAGAGGAGAGTGATCCCCATGTGCTGCCTCACAGAGGAAAATAATGACACCCAAGCTAAGCTGTGCAGCGCACCAGACAGGAACGCGCATGGGAGAGGAACCACTCACCCATCCCTATCCACAGGAAAAGCTTCACAACTTGGGTCTTGTTAGATACTGGATTATCCAAACACTGAAACCACAGTTCCTAAGCTGTTCTGTTATTCCACCCGTTACAGAACCAGCATTCCCATCCAAGTCCATCCCCACTGCCAGATCTTCAGTTAAACAGCTGAGCCTCGAAGCCTTCGCTGCCGAAACCCTGCCTCCTGCTCCTACAGATCACTTTGGGCACTATCTTTAAACCATATTTTCAAGATTAATTACTTCAATACAGTGCCTGTTCCCCTTTCACACAAACAATATAACCTTGAGAAAGCTGAAAAACAAGCCCAGTTCTTCAGCCTAGAAGGCAGTTCTTCCCTAGGAAAAGAAAGCACCTCTTGATAGCATCTATATCCAATGCCCAGTGTCTGCCTGTACATCAGGCACTTCTCAGAAGTCATCTTTTGTGGTTTGGAACCTGAAAACAACTGTGTATTCAGCAACAAAATATCCCTTTGAATCATCACATTTAAGAGAAAACTTGTGCCATTTACACTGTAGTCTTCTCAGATGGTGAAAACCGGCACGTGACACAAGGACATTTGAGAGTTCTCAAAAGAAATTCATGCCATGAAAGTGCAGGTGCTACCAGAGCATGAGCAAACACAGAGATGCACAAAGGCTGCATTTGGCACAATACCCCATCTTAAGAGGCCAGTAGCAACATCCAGCCAAGGGCACAGAAGCACGGGAAGTACACAGCAATGCTCCATATTGGAGCTAAAGCCTTGAAGACCATTTCACGACCTGCCGTGATACTACTGCCGTGATGCTGGACTGATCTTCCCACTTGACTGAACTTGTCCTGCTTCTTTCTGAATTTGTGTAGCCTTTGGTACCCACAGCTCACTAACAGTGCTCTGCAGCTTGCATCAAGTGAGGTATCTCCTCTTCTTTTTGAACCTGCCACCTTCAGAGTTCATTTGAGGTGAACCAGTACCCTTGTTCGGAGGACAAGTATTATGTCCCCAAAGAAAGCATCCCCAAATAAGTGAAATTCTATACATAAGTTGTGGCCAACTTAGACATCTACATCAGAAAAGTCTTCTCTTTTTCTAAGTGGCATTTGCATGGATATGTGAGAACAAGAACGGGGAGAATACTGCTTTGTCACAAAACTGTGCCTATTTGATTCTCACTCAGCTGAAGAAGAAAGTTGAGAAGGATACAGAGGACAATCTGACATCTGCTGTCTTTTAAAGGAAATACTAAAAATTGGACTTCCCAGCATCTGAGGACTTAATGTTAAGATTAAAAATAAACTCTTAACCATGGTGGTCTCACCATCATCCTTATGCAGGATGTGTCTCAGGACAGGGTGAAGCTGCATGTGGAAAAGGGGACAGCTGACCTAAATACAGTCAAACCCTTGTTTGTGATGGATCATTGCTTGACCATGTCTACAAGTACCAGTCAGATGTCTAACAGCTGCCACAACCTCCCCAGAGGACCTCGCTTCATTACCTGTGCTCTCTACAGTGATTTACTACAACACTGCCAAGCTCTGCTGCTGCCTGAGGACATGAAGGTGACAGCGTGTCCAGAGAAGACCTACCAGGCTGGTGAAAGGCCTGGAGGACAAGTCCTACAAGGAGAGGCTGAGGGAACTGGGGTTGTTTAGTTTGAAGAGGAGGCTGGGGGGGTGACCTCACTGCTCTCTACAACTACCTGAAAGGAGATTGTAGGGAGGTAACAGTTGGTCTCTTCTCTCTGATGAATAATGACAGCATGAGAGGGAATGGCCTGAAGTTGCTCCAGGGGAGTTTTAGGCTGGATATTAGAATGAATTTCTTTACCGAAAGAGTGGTTGGACAGTGGAACAGGCTGCTCAGGGAGCCTGGAGTCACCATCCCTGGAAGTGTTCTAAAGAAACATAGATGTGGTGCTTAGTGACATGATTTAAGCATTGAATGGGTAGATAAAGGTTATGGTGGGTGGATTTAGGTTATGGTTGGACTTGATGATCTTCAAGGCCTTTCCAACCAGGGTGATTGTGTGATTCTGTATTTGCCTTTAGAAGTTGCTTCCCGCTCCCCGTCAGCCGGCCAGGAAGCAAGTCGGGTAGCTCCTGTCTGAAGCTGACGTGCTCTTGTTTCACAGCAAACAACCTGGGACCTCTCACACTAAAGGATTTCTAAACAGAAAGAGAAGATGCCACTTCCAGGAGCAGCTGATCCAAGCATGGAGAGTTCCAGCAGCCAAAGCAGTGCGGGTTAGTGGGGCTGCTCATCCCTGCCCCAACTGCACTGCAGTTTGCTTCATCACTGCTTGGACCCTTTAGGCTTCTCCTGAAATGGTATCAACTCCAGGTGACAATGCCCACATCTCCTCTGGCCTCTCTTACACACTCACACTCTGAGAAAATCAAAGGATTAAGATTTTACAGCCTTCTTCAGGGATTACTGCGTGGATTACTGTGGAAGATGCATGTTAGTGGTGGGGTTTTGGTTGTTTGAAGGAAAGGTCAGTATGATGATTTTTACAATTAATGTATACATATAAGAAAGCATAAAGCTTATACTTCATCTATGTGGTGATCTGATACCCACTGTACCAACTAATCAGCTTTTAGTGTTCCTGATGGTAGGGTTTTCACAGGAAAGCAATCAGGGAGATCAAGCATCCCTGCACAACTCCAGAACAGCTTTCACATCTCTATTTACGACAGCAGAACCGCAGAGTTTGGGTGCGAGTCAAAGCTCCATATGCACTCTGCTTCTGCTTGTCAGCTCAGAGACATGGGGACGTTTAATATTCCACCAACTGCAAGTGCCGAAGCACAGAAAGAGGGTTCAAGGTGACAAGAAAAACCTCCAAAACCTTAGAAGTGAAACAATTAAGCAACTACCTCCAGATTTCTCACAACCTGAGGGAAGAGCAAGCTCACCTTTCCCAGCTAGCCACTGGGTTATCTCAGTATTGTTTTTTATACACTTTCACTTTCAGGTAAATCCCCCAATGGCTCCTCAAGTCCTCTACAGCACCCCACAAGTCAGAAACCCTGCTTCCACACCGCAGAGCGGTTCAGGCTCCCCCAAGCCCATCCCCAGGGATGTTACAGACCACGATTAGACAACAGCAGCCTTAGGAGTTCAGCGGCCAGGCTAAAAACCGAAATGGAGGCCTTAAGCAACCTGGTCTAGTAGGAGGTGTCCCTGCCCATACAGCAGGGTTGGAACTAGGTGATCTTTAAGGTCGCTTCCAACCCAAACCATCCTATGATTCTATGGAGCAAAGGCAACTCCAGGAGCCTCCTGTGGTCAGCAGCCATAGGGCAGGGGTGCTCTTCAACTTCAGGGCAACATCCTGCCTGGAGGGTACAAGGCAGCTTCGCAAGGGTTCCAGCAGCATCCTGCTACAGCCCAAGGGGCACAGGAGAGACAAGCACCGAGCACAGGTAATCCCAAACCCAGTGCTGGGCAGGAGGGAGAGATTTACACCCTGTATTCCCAGAGATGAGCCAGGTGGTGCAGTGTCGGAGCCTACCACCACCTCCCTGCTCCCATGCACCTCACCCTCACCTTGCCTGGTCCCAGCTTTCTACTCTGCCTATGTCCTAGGTACAAGGAAGGACAGAGTGGGAGTCAAAGCCAGGCTTTAGGTGTCTCCTGGGAGCTGAAGGAGACGGAGATGAGCTGGTTTGAAGAGCCGGGTAGCCCCTGGGTTAACAGAACAGCCATACCTGGTACATACACAGATGGCTTATGCTGTTTAACATCTAGCTACCCTAAAAGGCATCTTCCATCCATCAAACACCCTCAAGTCTCTCCATTTCATGAGCTCTGGCATTCATTTGACCTCTCAACAAGCCAACTCCAGAGCTGTACGGCTTTCTGTCAGGTTCCCCAGCTGAATCCCTACTGAGAGGTTAAAAAAACCTCAGAGACAGCCTGAGGTATCATCCTTTTCAGCAGCAGGTTGTCACATACTATTGTTCCATGAAATGGACAGCTAAGGAACTTGAGGACAATTGGCCATTTATGATTCTTCTAACACCTCAAAATAAATGCATGTTCTCAAGGAGTTCTGCTTCCACTTTTATCTGGTAATTCTCAGTAATTTTCACATCCTGTGTAACAGCAGAATGCCAAGAACATACAGGCTTTCATTTGTGTTAACTGCAGTAGCAACAGCTTTCCTGAAACTGCAGCCACATCTTCCACCCTCACATGTTTGAGACACTGGGATGTAGCACAGCCTCCCTCCCTCACCCCACCAGCAGGAAACAGGATAGCAAACACTAGATTTCAAAACTTGCAGCTATTTAGCAGGCAAAATAATTTGGGAGCATTTTGAAAAGGAATAATCTATCACATACTTAAAGGAGAAACAAATGCAATTTGTGCAAAGATGGCAAAGCCAGTGAACGCTGGAAGGCCCAGCAAGCACGTGGCCCATGAGCTCATTTCAGCAAGGTCCTCCTGAAAGGATCTCCAGGCCTGAGTTTTAAAAAAATGTGAACCAGGTGCAAGCAGAGCAAAGGAAAGAAGTTTGAGTTACTACTTCAAGAACCAGTCTCACATCTCACTAAAAGAAAGGACATACAAGTTACCTCCTGCTTAAGCAATGTCAACATTCTGTAGAAGGCACCTAGAACAGCTGAAAAAGCACCAAAACTAAGGCTGACATGTACCAAAATCCCCTATTGTGAAGACTGGAGCATTCACACTGTCCTGAGGCATTTCCACTAGCAGGTAAGTATTATTTCCAGCAAAAGCATCTCTAACCTAAACCAGCAGATATTTTGGTCTCTGAAAACTTGAAGCCACTTGCAGAGCCACACTTTTCTACGCAATCCACACTGCTCGGGTATAGACCTGTCACCAGAACCCCAGGAAAAGACCAATAGATGCATTCTTTAAGATTATCTGTGCATTTTTCATGCATTCAGATTCTTCAAAGCTGCATCATACCCTGACTGCTCAGAGACTGATTGAAAGTCCAGCCAGGAGACCACCCTACAGCCACCTTGGTAATCCAGTACATACACCTTCATGTCCAAGCTGCCCAACACAGGGAAGGACAACAGGACCTGGAGTGAGAGATCCTCGTGAGGAAGCGAAGGGAAACAGCACAGCTCTGCTTTATCTAGTCTGCAGACCCAGACCCCAAGAATCCAGATCCTTCACCCCCAGAGACAAGTCCCTGTGCAGTCTTCTCCCATACAGAGCAGTCTTGAAAGCTCCAGAACGTGGATGTTTCAGAGACAAGAGCTGCTTTGACCTCCTAGCAGTCACCATCAGGACCACTCACCCCATGTCCCCTTTTCATCCAGCTGAAAAATCAAGACAGGAATTGGTTTCCCATGGAAATATGAAACAAGTCAGTCTAGCAAAGCACAAAGGTTGATCACAGAAGACCTACAGGTAGGCAAGAAGCCTTGCTGACAACCGGAATCCATAGCAGGATCAGCATGGTGGCACATCTACCAGACACATTTAGCCCATACAGTGCTAACTGCACAAGTAATATTAACTCTCATAAGACAGCTTGAGCCCATCGCTCCCTCCCAACAGCACATTTATGGAAACATTAGAAACCATGGAAAAGGCCTCATAGCCTACCACAAAAAATCAGGATCCCTCGTTGCTCGAATGAGACTGCAGGGCTTGCACTGGATTTTTAGCAAGGAAATGGAACTCACGCTGACATACAATTGTTCCGCCCCCGTGTTCGCCTTCACACATTTCTTACAGGTCAATTTTAAAGAATTAAGTCTTGTTCAGCTAAACATCTGGTGGCTGTTGCTAGAGGAAACAGACTATCTCCAAGATTTGAGCAAAAATAATGAGTTACATAAAAGCCAGACTGCATAAGCAAGAACAAGTGTTTTGCCAGTCTGTGAATCTCAAACATCACATTAAACCCTGCGCTTAATGTTAGGGTTGGAACACAACAAAGTGAACCCGTACGCGCTACAACAGCCACGAAGATTCGACTTTCCTCTAAGCTTAGCAGAATATAATCATGCTGTATTGTAATTAACCTTCTAGCTAGCAGCTGTCCTAAAGGTTTTCTGTAAACAGCAAAAGACCGATGAATTACAGCTTAAAAATGGACCAGTTCAGCTCCAGGCGTTTCCAGACTCAGAGCAAGTCAGTCCAAGGTGAAGAGTTACAGAAGATGGTCATTAACTGTTTGAGTTAGGGGCTCCCCCATGCCCTAGTGGAAGAATAATTTTTTCTTTAATGCTGCAAAGCACCTTTTTGGTCACTGTCACCTTTTCCTCAGGGTTTACCAGTGTCTGGACACCAACAGCCACCAGTTGAAGCTACACTGCACTGAAGAGGAGGAATGGAAAACATTGAGAAGGAGCTCCAACAACACCTCCATTTGAGTCATTAGGGCCAAGGAGGAGCCTTATAGGCTTACAGATTTTTGATATGGGTTTTACAGACCGTGAAGTCCCACCACAGGAGAAGCAGCATTCCCAAGAACATTCCAAGCAGCATAGCTCTAATACACTGGAATTGCACTTCACATTATGTACTTTTCTACAAATAGATATTGCTGTTCTTTGAGGAGAGCTTCAGCACTTCAATAATCCAGAAGCCTGATGGATGACTAATACAACTAGAAAGCTTCACATACAGAAAGATATTTTTGCCACCACACAGCACTAGGCCTGCTCTCAACTGCGCAGCGGAGGCACTTCCTGCTTTCACTGCTGTCTCCCTTTTTTTGACAGGTTCCAAGACTTTGGCTCCAGCCAGCTCCCTTTGGCACCACCTGGAGAAGTCCATTCTGTGGACAACCCCAATCACTTAGACAGCACAGTGTTCTCCTGTGCAAGCCAGCACTGATCTGGGTCTACCACCTATCATGGACAACACCTGTTTCTGGAGCACAAACGCAGGAGTGGAAGTACCTGGCACTGGTTTTCATGGATCTGGGAAGAATTCACGGCAGGGCTGCTCTGGGATCCTGAGGTATGGAACATGCAGATGGAGACACAATAAGTAATGACATTAGTCAGGGTGCCACTTATAGAGTATGGGCAAGTAGAAGTAATGAAATGGAAAAAGTAGTTGTTCAGCCTGGAGAAGAGAAGGCTCCAGGGAGATCTTGGAGCACCTTCCAGTGCCTGAAGGGGCTCCAAGAAAGCTGGAGAGGGACTTTGGACAAGGGCAGGGAGTGAGAGGACAAGGGGGAACGGACTAAAACTGGAAGAGGGGAGATTGAGGTGAGACATGAGGAGGAAATTCTTTAGTGTGAGGGTGGTGAGACACTGGCCCAGGTTGCCCAGGGAAGCTGTGGAAGCCCCATCCCTGGAAGTGTTGAAGGGCAGGTTGGATGGGGCTTGGAGCAACCTGGTCTAGTGGGAGGTGTCCTTGACCATGGCAGGGGGGTGGGACTAGATGATCTTTAAGATTCCTTCCAACCCAAACCAGTCTGTGATTTTATGATGATTAAATTTAAATACACTGAAAGATAAAAGCAGGCAGGAATGGGATACAAGCGTAGTCAGCTTGGGAGCAAGATCCATGGCTGAGACAACAGCACATTTCCGTGTCTCAGAATTGATTAAGAATTTCAGTGATGTGTTATCAACTTCCACTGTATTTTAAAAAGCCAAGATGATACTTCTTGTATCATTTAGCATTCACACTGCCTAGCAGTCTGTGCTAAGAATCCACATCCTCAGGTGTTAGCAGCTGAACAGGAAGCCGGAGAGGAACAAATTAGACATCATGAGTCAGGGAAAAGCTTTGCTCAAGTGAAAAAGCACACTGGGATCCCAAACCCCACGGAAGTAGGTTGATCTGCTTTTAATAAATTCTCAAGAACCCAGACATCTCACAGGCAGGACAAGGAAAAACAAGCCAGTGACTTGAGTCACAAAGGAAACCCCCTTCTACATCACATCGACAAGGCTTTACACTCCAGGGCCTTATCTTTAAGACAAAACAAAACCAAAGGAAGCACAGTCAGATGACTACAGTCTGCACTGGACTCCTGCAAAGATATTAAAACACTGTACCAGTCTGAATTGCTCGAACTAAAGACTTCTCAAACAATTAATGGCACTGCCACTACTGACACCAAAACAACCAAAAATACCAATTGTTTTAAGGAGACAAAGTTGCAAAATAATTGTAGATACAATATCAAGCAAAATTGAAAACAGATTTCTCCTCCAGGCTGGAAGCTACTAAAAGCATGAAACCATTGTCCACCCATCTGCCCCCTCCCTCAGCTAAAACTACCAAAAGGCAAGAGCTCATTAAGCTTTCCACATACAAAATGCAAAATGGAAATTACAGCTGAGAAAGAATTTGGTTTGTCAAGTCATTTTATCCAAAAGTAGAAACAGTATTCCCAAAGGATGATATGCAATTATGGCCCTAAAGAAAATGCTCCAACCACTGCACTGGTGCTTGAACTGAAAAATAATGTATTGCTATATACATGGGGTTTTTTTTTCAGAAGTCCAGAAAGGGAAATCTAGTGCCAGTTTCACTCCTGCAGTACTCATTATGTAAACCCAAAAACCCCTTTTATCAAACCAAATAATTTGCTTTTTTGTTTACTTCCATCACCACTGCTCTGCTTCATGACATCAAGGCATCTATCCCCACTGAAGTCAGTCAGACACACTCACCTACACACATTACTCCCTTTGATTTCTCCATTCTGGAGAGGAAAGTTGGCCCAACAGCTTCAACATTTGAGTCTTCTGCTCATTTCACAGGTCAGCTGTAACAGAACAGGCAGCCCAGCCCATATTATACTTGTCACACTGGACTGTCCCTGCCCATGCAGGGGGGTTGGAAGTAGATGATCTTTCAGGTTCCTAACAACCCAAACCATTCTATGATACACAGAACGCATCAACTCTCCTCCCAGTAGCAAAGTCAGAGCACTTTCAGAGAAGCTTCAGTTCACCAAAAAAGACTTTGGACTCTCCATGACTTGAACCCTGCCCAGTTTCCTCGTTGGAGGAACTCATCACTGCCAAGCAGCACTGCAGCTACCTATGTCTCAACTCAGTGTGTGTTCCTAAAAATAAAGTCAGGGAGAATAGATCAGGGATGCAAGTTCCCAGAAGTGACTTCGGACGACGACAAAATGGAGAGGACAAAAAAAAATTAAAATGGAAATAACAACTTGAATTTGGGTCTCTAAGCATCCTTCCACAGTTACTGGATTTTATTGTGTCTTCCCTTATATATGGTTGGTTTGGGGGTTTTTTATGAAGGAATATTTGAGTTGAATGCTAAAGTGCTCCAAAATATCCAAGGCACATGACACTCACCACACGTTTTGTAAGTCAATTCTTATGCTTGTTATCTGAAATCAGGGCGCAGCCAGTGCTGGGGCACAGGAGGAGCAGAGCAGCCAGCCACTCATATCTGTGGTGAACCTGGAAAAGAAGAAAGGACATTTTTAGGAAGTTTCAATGCAACAGTGCATAAATACAATTTCCAATCTTGCTTTATACTGCTAAAAAAATGGGGGGGAAGAGGTTTGTTTGCAGTTTTCAGTTTAATATATCAGCTCCCAAGTATATTGTGGATGAACCTGAGCCAAACACCACTTCTTGTAGGAAAATGTAGTATTTCTCCTTAACCCACGTCAGGGCAAACAGCTTTCTGTGCAATAGCATCCTGGCCTGCATCAGAAATAGTGTGACCAGCAGGACCAGGGAGGTGATCCTGCCCCTCTACTCGGCCTTGGTGAGGCTGCAGCTCAAGCACTGGGTGCAGTTTTGGGCACTGCAGGATAGGAAGGACATTGAGGTTCTGGAGAGGGTGCAGAGAAGGGCAACTAGGCTGATGAGGGGTCTGGAGAACAGGTCTTATGAGGAGAGGCTGAGGGAGCTGGGGCTGTTCAGCCTGGAGAAGAGGAGGCTGAGGGGAGACCTCATCACCCTCTACAACTACCTGAAAGGAGGTTGTAGTGAGGTGGGTGTTGGCCTCTTCTCCCTGATGACCAGTGATAGGACAAAAGGAAATGGGGTCAAGTTGCGCCAGGGGATGTTCAGATTGGATATTAGGAAAAATTTCTTCACAGAAAGAGTGGTGAGGCCTTGGAACAGGCTGCCCAGGGAGGTGGTGGAGGCACCGTCCCTGGAGATGTTTGAAAATGGGGTGGAGGTGGTGCTTCAGGAGATGGTTTAGTGGTTAGGGGTGTAGGGCGGACAGTTGGACTTGATGATCTTGAAGGTCTTTTCCAACCTTGATGATTCTATGATTAATTTTAGCTCAGAAGACAACTGTGTTTTCTTAAAATACAGATGTCTCTGTTTCTTCAGTAATTTTGGCTTTTGGTTTTGGTAAACCACGTTTCCACACCTTGGGAAACACATTCCCAAACCTGAACTCCCATGACACAGCATCCCTGGACTGGCTCCATCTCCTGTGATGCTCCAGGCACTTTGGTCAGAAGGGGGCACAAGGGCTTTTGTTTTATTTATTTTTTATTGTTTGTTTGTGCCTTTTCACCCTTAAATAACACCCCCCAGAGCACAGAGCCCATAGGGCAGAGCAGGGCCCAGACCACAGATTTCCAAGGGGGAGTGTGATGTCACAGGGATGTGAAGGTTAAACCAAACTATTTCTGGAAAAATCTGCCCTGGGTGCCCAGAGTCACATTGTTCTGTATAGCATTCAAAACTTGGGCTTTTAACTTCCTTCAAAAGAAAACACATGGATTGTTCTAATAATGATGAAATTTATAAAAAGCAAGTTTAAGTTCCGAGAAGCTCTGACCATCATCTAGGAGACAGGTTCTTCTGATGCACTGAAGCACCACGTTAGATTCCTTTACATGTGATGCTCTGCAACAGGCTACAGGCGACCAGGTTCCCAGGACCTACGGGCATCCACAGCCTCAGCTAGCACTTTTGTCCTTATTTCCCTAACTATTACTATATCTGAAGGGGCTCCAGGAAAGCTGGGGAGGGGGTTTTGACAAGAGCTTGTACTGAGAGGACAAGGGGAATGGATAAAAACTGAAGAGAGGAGATTTAGATTAGACATGAGGAGGAAATTCTTCACACTGGTCCAGGTTGCCCAGGGAAGCTGTGGCTGCTTCATCCCTGGAAGTATTCAAGGGCAGGTTGGATGGGGCTTGGAGCAACCTGGACTAGTGGGAGGTGTCCCTGCCCCTGCAGGGGGGTTGTATCTAGATGATCTTTAAGGTCCCTTCCAACCCAAACCAGTCTGTGATTCTATGATTACAGCAAGAGTGGAAGTTTAAGAGTCCATACTAACCTCCCAAACTGCTTGTTCTGTAAGGGCACAGGGGAAAAACTGGTCACTCTTTACCCTGAGCACAGCAGAAGGAAGCCCTGTACCAGAGAGTATTTTTGCCTTCTCTAACATCAAGTACAAGACAGTCCACAGCAGCCATCACTGTGCTGCCAAGAGGCATCGCTTTGACTGAAGCACAGAGGAATTTGGTCTACCTCTGCCCTGTGCTTTCAGCAGCTTGCTGTCAGGCTAGTCCAAGCCACACAAGTGCTCTTCCCATGTCCTTCATGGTTTCTGTCCTCAGAAGCTATGAGGATTGCTCAATGGTGCTGTACAAGACTTCAAAAGTCTCCCTGAGCTCACAACAGCCCCCAGTAATTAATCCTCATCTTCAACTACCCAGCACTAAGTCCTGAATGAAGTCAACCACCAGGGTGAGGATCGCACGCCACCACTCCACGGCTTCATATGACCGGTGAATGACACACATACCTCAAAAATGAAAAGGCATTAGGTAGTTGAATCCACCCCCCTATATTCAGTTTATTGCTAAGCATTTAAGGGAAGCTTTTGTTCTACTTGACACTACATTTGTTCCAAGTTCTTTGACTGGGTCAAAGGCTGCAGTGAGGAAGAACCAGCCAGACTTGTACCAAACTAAGCCCTACAAGAAAGGGAAAACACAGGCACCTGTACTCACAGGGAGAGAGAGACTGCAGCTTTATTTAGCTACTTGTCATTGCAATCCTTACACCAGGAGTATCTCATTAACATGACACTCCACATATTTAAATGCTAACACCCTTGAACCCAGTGACATTTGCTCTTTTGCCACCTTGAGCACATCCCAGTTAAACTAAGGAGGCAAAATAAAAGTTGTGCACAAAAATCCCAAATTAGGTTAAGTGGCCAGAAACTGCCTCAGTTTCTTTACGTAAATACCAACCTTTGCTAAGAAGCGGCCCCTCCAAACAAGGAAGCTGAATAGAAGACAATAACCCACTCTGTGATAAAATTATTTCCTTCAGGTATAAAAGTAAATAAATCATCTCATGCTACCCTAAGGTTTAAGTTCAAACCATGGGTTAGATATTACTGACGTTCTGTTGAAGAACAAGACAACAGGCGCGTTACAGAACAGTCTAAGTGTAACGTGAGACGATCCCCCGCTCCGCTCAGCCTCTGCCACTTCCTACTTGGCAAGGTCAGGGACAAATACCCGTCCCCACCTCATACAAAACATTTACTAACAGATCTTTTGACCTGCAGCACAGCAAACAACTCCTCCCATGTTCACAGAGACAGGACTCGGGCATCTTGAGAGCACCTGTGGCTCCAAAGTCAGACTCATTTTCCATCCTTCCCTGGCTGTACACTGGTGGTGCTGGGCTCACCCAGAAATCCTGCCCAGGAGCAAGATGGCTCCAGCTAAGCACAGAGGAGCCCAGAGCAGTGAGAAGATTCAGCTCACGACTGCAGCACACATCAAACATGGATAAGAAGCCAGGAACCTTGATCAGCTGCAAGCATGGCATGGAACAGAAAGCCACCTCTCACAGCAAGCAGCAGCAGCTGTTAACAAGCAAGAATACGTGGACAGCTGAGTCAGAGCACTAGTTTATCGTGGTAATGAGCTCTATTCTTTCCTTTTCCAGATGTCCTAGTTTGAGTCAGGATGAAGCCTCGCTGCCCAAAGCCTAACATTACGACGGACCTGGGAAATCATGTCTTGTCTTGACAGGAAGACTAAGGCTGCTGAAAGAGCTGCCATGGAAAGAAGAATGACAATGAAAGAGGCAGTCCAAAACCACAAACAGTAAGACAGACCCTTTATAGCTTTTGACGGATAATTAAACTTTTGTGTTTAATTAGTACCTCCAGACACTGGGCTGGTTTCCTGTGACATCTCCTCAATGGCACTAGCTCGGCCTTAGGCTTGGAGACACAGCTTGAACTCAACAGACCTTGGCTTCATACAACCATGTAGAAGTAATGCAGAATGAGGATGCTCTGCTTCCCACTGGGCAACTTGCTTTAAGAATAATTTATTTTACAGGCTACCAAAACCAGAAGGATAGGAAGCACTGGGGGGTGTGGAGCTGGGTTCCACACACCTGTATTCAGAACATGCTCCTCTGCATCACTCAACACACCCACGGCAAAGCCACCTCTCCTCAGCATGCTGCCAACAAGCAGTATTCCTGTTCAGCCCTCAAAGGCCACAATATTCAGTTAAACACCATCATGTTGGCTGCAGAGGCCCCACAGACCCCCAAAACTACTTTCAGCCATCAGTGAGAGAGAACAAGGCTATGCCACCAGCTTTAAGCCTCACTAGATGTTTTTCCCCATTGCTTTTCAAAGCAAGGAGCAGCTGAGAAGCTTGTTTCAGTTTCAGAGTAAAAACTAATGTCCCTGCAGGCAGCTCATGATGAGATGATTTTTGCTACCTTAGAGTACACAACCAGATCTTTCATCTCCTTCGGGGGCCAAGGAAATCTGTGCCAGCCTGAACAGAGAGATGTCATTTCCGAGGCACAGTGCTTGAGAGTTCAGGCTCTGCCACAGACACTTTTGGGCTCCCAGAGGAGGACATCGCCTCTGCTGCAGCCAGGAAGATGACTCTACAAACCCATTCCTTATTAGTTCTCTTGGGAAGTGGCTACACAGACAGTTTTGGGATCTTTTGTACTTCAGTTCATTATTATTTTATTACCAGTTAGCAGCTTGAAACTCTGTAATACTTTAAAAAAGCTCATCATCTTTAGGCTTGAGGCATTTATAGAGTTACCAAATTAAAGCACAGGAACAATATTAAAATTCCAACCTAATGGAACTGCCCTACTCCAAAGTCTTCACACTGTCCAGCACAGCAAAAAAGGTCAGACAGCTCCTGATGGCATTAGATGATGGAACAAAACCTCAAGAGAAAACATGATGCTCCAGCACTCATGTTGAGCTTGAACAACAGCAACTTTGCTTAGCAGTGCCCAGAATGTGTAGCTCTCCAGAAACAAGTGTCTTACTTGAAAAGTCACCCATCTGTCACAGTTTAACTCGGGGTCACCAATTAAACCACAAACAACAGTGCTCTCCATCCCCTCTCCCTCCCACCCAGGTAGGGAAGGAAAGAGAGAATTAAGAGAGAGACTTTGCTGGATTGAAAACTAAACTAGACAGCTTTAAATATATGTACAATTATATACAAGTATGTTCAGGAATGTGCAAAAGTCTCTTGCCTCCCCCAACCCCCAGCAACTCCCCAGCATCTCCTGAGCTGTGAGCAGTCCCAAAATGTCTCAGCCCCCGGGCAGGAGATAAGGCAGAACAGACAGGGGCTAAGGGGAGAGTGATGAGGGGCAGGGCTGAGCCTGGGGTCAATGGTGATGGATGGATGGAGTCCTCCCCAGACACCGGCCATGGACAGAAGAGAAGGGAAGAAGAAGCAGAAGGAAGTTGTCTTCTGTGATCTCTGACCTTCCTTGGAGCTTACGTAGCTCTATGGAATGGGATCCTTTTGGTCAGTTCTGCTGTCTGTCTGGTCCAGCTCCCCTAGGGGGGGGTCACAGATACAATTCTCCTGCCCCTGTAGCCTCTGTAGCAGCAGAGCTAAGAAGTGACCTTGGAGTCTCAGCAGAAACATAAACATTCCAGTGTTAGCAGTCCACTAGCTCGAACACTTGCTGCTAGTTAAAAGAAAGCTCACTGAAGGAAAAAAAACAAACAGTTAAAGGAAAATTAGCTTCATCCTGGCTCAAACCAGGACACCATCAGACCTGGATCGATGTAGGTTCACAACCAAAGTGTTCCATGTTTTTTCCACGTGGAAAAAATAAACTCTCTGTAGACCATTGCTGGTGGGCAGAAAAACCTATTCAGGAGGCCTCAATACCGCCAGACAGTTTTGGCATAAAACCTTAAGCATATTTCTGTTCCAAGTCAAAGGCATAAGAATTCAAAAGCCTTGTCTAGAAAAAGACTTGCCTTCCCTCTTAGGATGCATCATTCTGAACAGCAGAAGCATTCAAAAGATCTCAGGGTACACCCCATGTTCTTCAGCTTCATTTCACAACTCCATGTTTTTTTCTCCCCTCATCCAGACCAGAGCTATTAAAAGATAAACCTGGAACACTTAAAACAGTGAAAACAGCCCTGAAAATATTAAGACAGGTTCAAAATTTCAAGAGGTACTAACATTTTTAGATACTTCACAGGTAGTACCTTCAGTGGTTGGGGGAAAACTAACAAGAGCATCTTTATGTATTAAAGCCTCAAACAAGCGAACTCCCAAAGAAAAGTCTGCGTAGTGGTTAACATCATTAAATAGATGAGCTTGTAGCAGGAAACATCCCTCTCCTATTCTGTCAATGCATAAGGAACAGCTCTTCAGGAGTAATAAAGATTTGACAATTGAGGAAGTCCAGCAAATTTAAGCTGCATGTTGGTTGAAAGTAAGAGGAAGGAGCAAGTCCCCATTTCTACATTTGATCAGGAGCAGCTAGGACGTAACACCTCCACCTCCTCCATCCATATGCTGCTCTGGCTGCTTAACAGTTACGGAAGCCATGAAGAGATACAGCTCAGAGGACAGCAGCAGATCCATGTCCTCCAAGAGCCAGGGAGGTGAACTGAAGAGCATGGCTCATCTATCTTAACCTCTAGCTTGAAACAGCAGCAGCTGCCTGGGAGAGAGAAGGAAGAGGGTGAGGGTACATAACATCTTCACGTGCTCTTCCATCCTCAGTGGTCTTTATTTCTAGGCCTTCCCAAGCCAGTTTGGGCTTCTGGGTCTTCAGGAACATTCTGTGCAGCCTCTTCATGACCATGTTTGGAATTCACTCAAAAACTTTCTGCAGCCACAACGCTTGGCCAGTTAAACAAGCCTCCTATTCACTGCCTGAAAACGTACATCTGCCTGCTTCTTCTGAACCTGCCTCCTGTTAGCTCCATCTGACCCTCCTCCAGTCTCAGGGCAGAAGCGGACAATCCTCCCACATCCACCACTGATGAATTTGTTGACCTGACCTATCCCACCACCAAGCCTTTAATGTTAGCTAGATACAACCAACCACTTCTTAGCGGAAGGAAGAGTAAGACACTAACTTTGATTGCAAAGAATAAACAGGCAGCTTCACGTGCCCACTAGCTGGGAATAAATAAGCATGATTATTTGGGAGGTTTAGGTTGGATATCAGGAAAAGGTTTTTCTCCCAGAGGGTGGTCAAGTACTGGAACAGGCTCCACAGGGAAGGGGTCACAGCACCAACCTGCCTGAGTTCAAGAAGCGTTTGGATGATGCTCCCAGGCACATGGTGTGATTCTTGGGGTGCCCTACACAGGGACAGGAGTTGGACTCGGTGATCCTGATGGGTCCCTTCCAACTCAGCATATTCTATGATTCAATGATTTGCTAATTACAAGTAGATAGTAAAAACTATGCCCAGCGGACAACAGATCAGCAGTGAAGCAGAAAGGACACATTAAGGCTGTCTGTTCTCAAAACATGGAAAGCAGAAGGGTCAAAAGGGGAAAAGTCACACCTTGTTGGATAGATTTTGCTGCTTTTATGCCAAACCCAAATACATTGACACCTGGAAAAGAGCTGGGCAGGAAGCTGAAGGCCTTAACAACTGCACTTGAAGCAAAGCTCCTGCTTAGACTCAGTAATTTGCAAATTCCTCCCTGAATACACCCCACAGCTGACATCTACATTCATTCTGCTCAACTGGAGAAAAAAGAGTCAGCTTTTATTCTGGCACTGTACTTGGGCATGGCTCAGAGCAGTATTTATCGTCTGACACCTAGGTAGAAGAATAAAAATTACAGTACTGCTGCTTGCAAAAACCATCTGATATCCCTTTCAATTCCCTTAGCTCATGAGTAGCCCACACATTTTAAACGTAGCAAGTGAGTGCTGCAAGTAGGTCTAGATCTCAATTTTGCCTTTACAAATGCAGACTAGGAAACCAAACAGGAGTTACCTCGCAGCATGCACAACCGCCATCCCTGCGGGTGTGAAGAAGGTTCAACATTCCCAGCAGGCTGCTGAAACCCACATGTCCTTCTCATGTGTAACAGGAAGCCCACGTTTTGTTACAAGCAAAAGGTGGAAGACTTCAAAACCGTTGCCAATGGTCTTTGTGATGAAAGGGAACAGAGCTGTGCCTCAAATAAGACAAGGAAGTGACAAAATTTAAAGAAAAGGGGAATAAGTTCAGACAGAGTCTACTTGGCAACATGGGAAGATAATGAAATTAAATTATTTAAATCTTTTGACTCACGCAGGACAGAGTCCTGCTTATTCTAAACTGAATTTCATTACATAAAGTTTTCACTGCCTATAACTTACTTGAGATACTCCTGACAGGGAGCTCAACCATATGTTCCCAGTGGAAGCAATCACTCCACATCACCTGACTGAGTGACATCTCAGCCTGAGCGCACAGAGACATCCCACCCTCACCAAGAATGCTCTCCAAGATAACTACATCTTATCCTTTCAACACCAGCCTCTGCTCCTGCACCCCTGACCTGTCCAAAGCCTGAAACTCCAATGGGGAAAGCCCACCCAAGCAGTATTTTACTTTTCACCTCCAGATGATTTAACCTTCCACCTCTCCCCACGACAGCTGCAGATACCGTACAAGAAACAGTAACCTGGAAGAAAGTGTGTGGCTCTGGGAAAAACAAACATCTTAAGGCAAAACACCTGCTTTTTATTGTTTATATCTCAGAGCAAAGGAAGGGAGCTTCCAATGGACCACAAGCAGAGGGCACCCAACAAAGCAGCGCCGAGCAATGGTCAGGGTGTTGCAAGTTCAGAGACGATGGAAATGGAGCAGCCACCTCCATTAGACACTGAGTTAAGATAAATATTTAAAAGTGGGATTTTGAACCCTCCCTACCTCATCAAGAGAGGCTTTAGGGAGCACTCTGATCATAATCTGTCTAAGGAGGCTCTACACAGCACTTGCTCACCTTGCATCTTCCTCCAAAGGACATCTGGATCATGTGGGGTGTGTTACTATTATTATGGTGCACTTTACTCATATTTTAGATCTGGGTTTTTTCCCCAGGGATCCCTTTATGAAATACATGAGTCACACAATTGACACTTTTCTAGCATCTGCACAAGGAACTTTTCCACTCCCAAACCCCTCCTAAGTCAAGTCTAAAAGAAGCAATCCCAAATGGCATTTGTCTTATTAGACATGGTCAAGTTCACACTTCCAGGATCCCATCCCAGCCCGGCTCGTGCAATAACACTTAAAAAAAATGCCCATCCATTCCAATAAGTTATCTTGCAAGATCCCTTTGATTCACATCTGAGATGAGTTTCTTCAGTTCTTCATACACTTTTGAAGAAAAGGGTGACCAAGCTCTGCTACAGAGAACTCACCTCTCCCAGTCTTCACAGCAAAGATGATTTTGCTTGACATTCCCCCACTAACTACACCGGTTTATTAAATCATTAACAGACTCTTAATTTATTGCTCTTTAGAATAGCCTGCTCAGCAGAGACTCCTTCTCAAGCCCAAGCATGAGCCAGTAACCCAAATGCAGATATCAGAGATCCTTATTTCCTACCTGAACGATTCAGAAAGCTTGCCACACAGTCAGGTGACACCTCTGGCCCCCTAACTAGAAGAGGAGACACCTTCCAAGAAAAGCCCACTCACTTGCATTCATCAAGGCCTCTGCTGCTCCTCATGAGTGTTTTTAGACTTTAGGTTCTTTGCAGCTTCTGGTTATCTCTTGTGGTTCTCCTCCTCCATGTGTGACCTCCATTTAAGAGAGACCAACAATCCACACGTGTCCCAAAAGCTGTGAAGATGTTTGTAGTTTGGAACTTACACCAGCATGAAAAAGATCTTTGAAGAAAAACCCAAGCGTGTTCTCATAAGATGGAGCAACCAAAGAGCTACAGCAGCCCCCAGCAGGAATTCCTGCCAGTTTCTCCTCTAAGTGTACTTATCAGACCAATTTGTGAACGAGTCTAACCCATTATAGCAACAGGAGAAAACCAACCCAACAATACCCAGAGAACTTTGTGCCAGGTTAGAGAGTCAGGACAGCTCAGGAACAGGTTTGACAAGCACCAGCAGCAGTACATGGGAAAGGCAGGACCAAAACCTCCCCTTTTGAGCACAACAGTCACCACCACAGCCTCACAAGCTTTTAACACTCATTTCAATCCCAAGCAAAGTAGGGAAACACCAACTTTCATGTTTAGGCACAAAACGACATCAACAGCTCCTCAACCATGCTAAGATGACTACTGGTTTAATAGTCCAATTTCTGATAAAAACTAAATTTTTAGCAGGCACTGGTCAGAAAGCTACAAAACTAAAAAACCAATCCATAGTTGGCCAGCCATGACATGAACACAAGCAAAACAGCAGCAGGGAAGTTTTGTGATGATCACTATATATACTTCATGTAATTAGTGTGACACAGAGCAGGACATGATTATGTGCATGCCTCTCTCCTGGCTGTCCCTGCCCTGTTCTGGGCCATCAGCCCATCACCGCCTGCAGAGAACGCCCGGCTGCCTGCTGGTCACAATCCCACACCAGGAAAGCTGAAGAGAAGCATTATGAATAAATACCTCCTCCCACTTGCTCCAGAAAAAAAGGTGGAATTTCAAGAATTTTTTCCCTTTTAAAGGGGCCGAGAATTTCATATTCAACCACTTTCTTCAGCCTTCATTTCTGACTTTTATTTGCCTGGTTTCAGTTTCTACCTATCCCGCCTTGAAACACCTTCACACACAAACGTGTTCTAGGGTGAATCTCCTTTGACTATCTACAGCGTGGGAGACCTGTAGGTATACACAATGTGCTGAGAAACAGCTCAAAACTTCCCCTCCTGTAAGTATCCCTAAACCATCTTCCAAAGCTCTCCAGGAATCTTGCCTCCCCACCCTGCCCCAATATTCTGGAAAGGCAGGGGGTTCAGAACAATGGAAATATTGAAAGGAGAAATGCCCTCCTGCTGTTCTGTCTCCATCCATGATGATGGCAGATGCTCCAGGGAGCAATCAGCTTCTGCAGTATGCTCAAGCACCCACAACCACTGGGTTACAGATGTTACTACAGACATGCCGGCCCAGTCCCACCAGCATTCATTTCATGGACCATGGCTTTGTCTAACCACTTTCTGAATGCACCTAAACCATCAGAATCATAGAATGGTTAGAGTTGGAAAGAATCTTTAAGATCATCAAGATCCAACCCCCCTGTATAGGCAGGGACACCTCCCACTAGACCAGGTTGCTCCAAGCCCCATCTAACCTGGCCTTGAACACTTCCAGGGATGGAGCTTCCACAACTTCTCTGGGCAACCTGTTTCAGTGTCTCATTACCCTCACACTAAAGAATTTCCTCCTGAGCATCTACAAACTCCTAGAACAAGAAGATTCAGGTGACTGTTGCTCGCTTTTTAAATAAATCCTTCCACTCCTAAGAAGCTCAGACACTTTAGACTCCTCAGGACAGGCAGCTGTTCCTCTGCCTTCCTGTTTGCCAGCTCTGCTGAGGACGCAATGACCAGAAACACACAACAGATGTAGTCACACACTCACTGACTGAAACTCACTCAGCATATTACTCAATGACCCTGCTCCTTAATCAGATTAATATTTCAGCCCTCCAAAAAAATACAACAACGCCTACCGCCTGCAGTAAGCAAGAGACCAGCACGCCAACAATAACCAAGTCAATGCCAGGGAGATAAACTGCGATGGTCCCAACTGGCAAGCCGTGCCCCTGCCAAACAATAAGGGTTTTGCCCAATAAGGGTTTTGCCCACTCACCTGCAGAAGTTTCTTTCACAAGCCAAAAAAGCCACACCACTCACTGCGCTCCTAAACATCAGCAACCACGGCAGACACTGGAAAATCCTGCTCGACTCCCCAGGAACAACTTTTCCCATTCAGCTGGCAGCATGCTACCAACTTCAGAGAAGTTTGGCATTTCTTGAGGATGGCAGAAGAGCTCCAGAAGCCTGATTAGACACTGAAGGCATCTTCTCCACTACACTTGCAGGATGAATTATGTATTTAATTAAAAAGCAGCCTTAACAAAAGGCTGCTACTGTTGAACTCAGAGGATGTCTCACTTCACACAAGGAGGAAAACCCATGCAACAAAGCAGATGCCAGAACTGTCCACCTCTGTGCACCATCTCACATACACTAAAAACTTCTCCCAGGAACTGGAACAAAGTGCTATTTTGTACAGATAACCCTACCTTGAAGGCAAACATCACCACTCACATGGCTAGGAAACTGCATCTGTATGCAGCCACTTTGATTCAAACATCTGCTTTCAAACCCTAACCTTCAGCATAGCTGTCAATTAGAAGTGTTCATTATCAAGGAAGCTCCTCCACACACCAAGTGGCATCTGTCTTCTCTGAAGCCTTAACAACCACCAGCGAGGACCTCTTTGTGCCAGTAGATCACTTGTAGATGGAGTTAATCACTGTCAACCATGGTACTGGGAGCGTCAGCTCATGATGCAAGACAAAAAGCTTTTCATAGAACCAGAGAATCCCAGAATGGTTTGGGTTGGAAGGGACCTTAAAGATCATGCAGTTCCAAACCACCTGCATGGGCAGGGACACCTCCCACTAGACCAGGTTGCTCCAAACCCCATCCAGCCTGTCCTTCAACACTTCTAGGGATGGGGCTTCCACAGCTTCCCTGGGCAACCTGGGCCAGTGTCTCACCACCCTCACACTAAAGAATTTCCTCCTCATGTCTCACCTCTATCTCCCCTCTTCCAGTTTTAATCCATTCCCTCTTGTCCTCTCACTCCCTGCCCTTGTTCAAAGTCCCTCCCCAGTTTTCCTGAGGCCCCTTCGGGCACTGGAAGGTGCTCTCAAGTCTCACTGGAACCTTCTCTTCTCCAGGCTGAACAACCCCTCTCTCAGCTTTTCAGTGTCACTAAGCCCCAAAGCTCTGTCCACCACAGAAAATCAGCCTTTATGTTTTGATATAGATACAAGTAGAAAAAGTCCTTGCAACACAAGGTCATGCTTAGCTTGCTAGAAGACTAAATTTAGCCACCTGTGCCTCAGGCAAGTCTATTAGTCAGGGGAAGCTCAGATACTGGTGTTGAGCACTGGTCTACGGGTAAATCCCTTCGAAGACTTGACTCCATTTAATCGCAAATGATCTCAAAGCTATTAACAGGGAACTCGGTCTCAATTCATCGAAGAGGAGACGCATTTGAATACCACAAACTACCATCCAGGCTGCTTGAAGGTTGGTTTGCTTGAGTGGTGTGTGGTGTAAACTATTACTACACTCAGTGTTGCAGCTGGCGAGAGAAGAGCTCAAGAAGATTTAACAGATGGGGTTTCAGCACAAGTGTATTTTAGAACACCTCCTGAGCAAGCAAATTTCCTCCTCTTACACGTCTGGTGCTACAGTTAAAACATGCTACAGATGAGCGGATCAACGGGAGCACAGGGATTATTCCAAGCTTTTGCAAATGTTAGTAGAGACTGATTGAACAGTTTGTGAAGACAAGACTTGGTTTACCAAGAGGTGTCACAATGAACAGTTTTGTAAAACATTTACTAGTTTTCCAAGCCAAAAAGATGGTGACGACTCGGACTCCTCAGCTGTGTGGGGTCTTGGGAGCAGCCACGAGCTCACTGCACTCAACTGAGGTTCCACGCCCAGGATCACTGCAAGCATTCAGCAGAACCTTCCCATAGGAAAAACCAGGAAGTTAAAGAATTTGGTTTCAAGACACTGCTGGGGAATTTCTACACTATCTGCTTCAGCCTTAGAGGCCTTCAGAGAGTACAAAGGACCTATTTTGGTGCAAGAAACCCAAATAGGAGTATTAGTTCATCACGCAAACAAACCCAGGATTACTGAGATGACTGCACCCAGTCCAAAGGAGCACAAGGTTTCGTGCAGTAGATGTTGAGTATATATTGTCTGACTAGACACTGGTAAGTCTCACTCCATCCCCTTGAGTCTCTGCAAAGAGCCAGTAACACAGAAGGCTGCCTGACCATCCGAATCTCACCCCACACGTTGCTGCTCTTAAACCTGAGCCTGCCCCTGCAGCACCCCCAGCCAGGAGGGTGCCAAGACCCCCAAGTCTCCCCACCCTTCTGCTGCGAGCCAAACCCCTGAACTATGGCCACAGCCAACAAATCATCCCCAAAACCTCGTCTTGGATCACGCTGCCTCCCTAATGTCAAAGCACTCAGTTTTCTGTGGAGACCAGAGAGAACAGAACAAGTGGTTCCAAAACACCATGCTCCCCATCACAGATCTCGACAACTGAAGGCACTCTGGCATGCACGGCAACTGCTAACATTTAGAAATGATAAATAACACCCAGTACCAGGGCTGGATCCAGTAAATCTAGACAAAAACAAAGGGCTGCTTATTGGTTGGAAGCCTAATACCATTTGTGGATCTTCACCACTGCATAACAAATGTCAGCAGAGATGTTCTCCCCACAGAATCAGAGCTCAGCCTAACTGGGATTTGCCACCTCAGGTGTTGCATCTATCACCACTAGAACTGCAAGCTTTGTGCTGCCAACACCGCACAGAGCGTTTGCAGAATTAGGAACCTGTGAAAACCTTCCTAAACAGAGGACAGCTGGGAAGCAATATCAGATGCCAAAGTGGCTGCAGGCCTGGTCTCAGCTGCAGGATGATCATCCAGAGAACCCCGAGGACCCCCAGACCATCTAACCTGGCATGGACACTAAGCCAGCTGAGGTAGTCCATGGCCAGCAAAATGGGACTGTAACCATGAAGCAAGCATTTCTCAGCGTGGGGAAGAACCTCATTGCCTGGTGGCTGCACACACAGCACGTATTTTGGAAACGTTCCTTTCCATCTAAGGAGTTACTTAACACATGCCTTGCCACAACCCTCCCCAGTGCAACCCGGTGTGTTGTGACCTGCTACTGCAGCCCTGCCAAAAAGAGACAGCAAGGATAAGTCTTCATGAGCTTCCTAAAGATGAGACCTTTGAAGTCTAACTTGGACTTGAAAAGAGACAATTACAAAGAATGTGGTCTCTGCTGCATTAAAATAAGATGTTACATGTTCTTAAGTGTCATTTGGCCATTGAAGCTTGTTCTAAGATCTAGAAAATAAAAACCAGCTGTAGAAATTAGCTTTGCACCTCACCAAAAGGAAGACAGTTACAAGGTACCTCTAGGACAGCCAGATTGGCCAAAATGGGGTTGCTAAAGGACTTCCTAGTAGGTGACTTTTATCAGACTTCAAAAAAGTTAAATTGTCTCGTTACACTTGTCAGAATTGGCCCTGCCAATGGAACGGTATTATAAGCTGATTTTGGAGGACTTCTTCTCACTTGTTTTTAATAGACCTAAATAAGCAGAAGTCAGATCTACAAGGAATTTTGAGTCATGAGGAATGAAAGCTTGAAGACCCAGGAAGTCTGAGATGCTTGAGATTGCTACTGTTCAGCTACCCACCTAAAGAACTTGAACCAAGAGTAGTAATAATTCAATTCATGTGCCCCTTCTTACTATGAGGAAGACTAGACAGATGCAGCCAGACTTCCTTCAAGTCAGTTTTTCCTGCAGTGAGCTCTCCAGCAATGTGAGCAAAAAACACCCACAGCTGGATCTACCCTCTGACATCTCTGGCATGAACGTGCAGTAGCTAGCAAAGGAACACCAAGTTTGGTTTGTTATTCCTACAAACACGATGTTACCCTCATTGCAGGTGCAACAAAGGTAAGTAGTTCAGAAAAAACACGTGCAGATTTTAACCTCCTAAGCACACAATGTTTTCTGCTACATTAGATGAGTTAAATTATGAGTTCCCAGCAAATCACCAAATGGAAGTGATCACATTTTGAAGCATTGAATAAATACATTCAAGAAGCACATCCTTCAGACAGGTTTGCTTCAGAGTTCAACTAGTTTTCTCCTCCAACTTCATTCGTCTAGCCTTGTCCTTATCGAAGGACAACGATTCCTTGTGTTGGAAAAAAGGAGGAACTCCAGGGGAAGGGAATTCCAGAGTTGACTTGGCATCATCACAAACTCACCAACTCTTATCAATGGACATTCAACCACGCCTCTAGGCCAGCATCCACCCAGGATATTTAATAAATTATGTGGCCTCCTCTAATGTACCGTGCACAATATGGCCACCTCATCTTAGAAGACTACGGAAGCACGGCAGCTTCAGGAAAACCAATGGCAGATTCAAGACTGCAAATAAACCTTCCATTCTTTGTAAACAGGTGGAATTTTCCCAGGCTAAAGGAATGTCATCATAAAACCATAAGAAAAAGAAAAAAAGGAGAGAAGCAGGATAGCAGAGGCACTCTGGAGAACAGTTTTCCTGTCTCATCACTGAATATCCCCAATTCCCACATTAAATGCCAGGAGCAGCAGATCCAAACTATTCAGTTGTCTTCCACAAAGCAGAAACTGTCAGGCTCATCTTCGGGGTGGAATCGCTGTCAACTCTTCAGGCTATTAAGTTATTATCCAGAAGAGATTTGCTCACAGACAAGCAAACCAAACCAGCAAATTCAGACAGGTAAGAGACACATATCCATTTCAGAAGATGAGCTGCTCTAAATAGATCTTAGAGGGAGGAATAATGTCTGAAAAGCCAGGAGAAAAATGGTGGTAATCCCACAATGATTGTGTTTCACTGTTGGTTTTGCCAACTTCTAAAATAAGTCATCTTTTAAAAGGTAGGTAGTGTCTGGTGAAGCAGAAATCAAACAGATACTGACTGGAAATGAAACAGCTATTTTAGAAAGAAGTTAAAATAACTCCTCCCTGTATAAAAAAATAAAGGTCTATGAGGGCTTAATATGGAATTTAGTGATGAAGGAGGCACAACAAGTCTGAGATTTTATCTCTCTGTAGAATCACAGAATGGTTTGGGTTGGAAGAGACCTGTAAAGGTCAACTCCCCATCTGGACAGGGACATCTTCCACTAGGATCAGGTTGCCCAAAGTTCCATCCAACCTGACCTTGAACACTTCCTATCATGGGTCATCCACAATGTCTCCAAACTACCTGTTCCAGGGTCTTACCACCCTCTTCATAAAACCTTTCTTCCTTCCGGCCAATCTAACCCTCCCTTCTTTCAGTTTGAAGCCATCACCCCATGTCCTGCCACTGCAGGCCATGGTAAAAAGTCTCTCTCCATCTTCCTTGTAAGCCCTTTTTATATATTGAAAGACCACAATAAAGTCCCCCCAGACCCTTCTCTTCTCCAGGCTGAACAACCCCAACTCTCTCAGCCTGTCTCCAGAGCAGAGCTGCTTCAGCCCTTGAATCATTTCCATGGCCACCTCTGGACCTGCTCTATACGACAGCTGGATGTTTCTGGAGGCAAAATTGAGGCTGAGAATAGGAAGGTAATGACCAAGAGTTGCACAACAGCACCTCAAAGAATTGCTCCCACACTCAGGCTTGGATTCATTTGGAACTGAGAAGTTTTTTGGACAACTGGAAGCCTGTACAAGAAGAAGGACTGAATTAATCACAGTAGCACCAGTACACTGGCACTTGCAATCAAGATCAAAGACTCTAACACTTCAGAAGAGGAGCAGAGAAAACCAGCAGAAACAGGGGGGTTTGTATCTGAGGATAATGCAGCTTTTTGGGGAGTGAAGCTGATTCATAAGAACTTCATCTCCTCAAAACTCCTACAGATGAGACAAGAATTAGCCATGTAATAATCACAAGCTAGAAAAATCAATACAGTACAAGCAAAATGAGCTGGAAAGCTACAAGTGTGTTTCTTCATAAATGCTGGAAGTCTAGAATTAGGATGGTGAAATTCCAATGTCTGTAACCAAAGCGATAACACGGATGTAGCAGGTTCATTCAAAACAGACTAGAGGGCCAACAAGTCATAGGGACAATTAAAGTAGATGAAGGGAAGGCAACCTTTTAGAGGACCTCAGCTTTCTTTAGCACACAGCACCATCTGAGCAATCCAAGTTTACTGTGTCAGCATGAAATCATAGAATGGTTTGAGTTTGAAGGGACCTGAAAGATCACCTAGATCTAACCCACCTGCATGGCAGGGACACCTCCCACTAGACCAGGTTGCTCCAAGCCCCATCCAACCTGTCCTTCAACACTTCTAGGGATGGGGCTTCCACAGCTTCCCTGGGCAACCTGGGCCAGTGTCTCACCACCCTCACACTAAAGCATTTCCTCCTCATGTCTCACCTCAATCTCCCCTCTGCCAGTTTTCATCCATTCCCCCTTGTCCTCTCACTCCCTGCCCTTGTCCAAAGTCCCTCCCCAGCTTTCCTGGAGCCCCTTCAGGCACTGGAAGGTGCTCTAAAGTCTCCCTGCAGCCTTCTCTTCTCCAGGTTGAACACCCCCAACTCTCCCACCCTGTCTCCAAAGCAGAGCTGCTCCAGGCCTTGGATCATCTTCGTGACCTCCTCTGGACTCTCTCCAACAGCTCCAGGTCCTTCTTATATTGGGGACTCCAGAACTGGACACAATGTTCCAGGTGGGAAGTCACGAGAGCAGAGTAGCGGGGTAGAATCACCTCCCTTGACCTTCTGGACAGATACCAAAAACCATATTAATCAGAATTCCAAGCTTACACCAGAAAATTGTAGTCTCACCAGCCAAGCAGTGATGGCAGCTGTCACACTGTCACCAGGAGGTTGTATGAGCCAGAAACACAGCATTAAACTTGAGACTTCAAATGCCTGCACATGAACTTCACCTGCACCAGGTCAAGAGAGAACACCCAGAGTTCTGAAATAGCAGAGAGCAGCTCCTCCCTGGCAGGCTGAGAAGCACCAATTCCTGCCTTCACCTTGAATGGTGGCTGGAGCATCAGTGTGTGTCCCTGCTGTGCCATCTGGCCAAGCCAGAAAAGCAGCAAAAGCCAATTCCACTGGTGGGGCTAGGCTAAATGTTCAAAAGGGAAAGTAAATACAAACTAGTAAGGTTCTAGGACAAGAAGAAGTGGCCTCAAGTTGTGCCAGAGGAGGTTCAGATTGGCTATTAGGAACAATTTCTTTACTGAAAGAGTAGCCAAGGATTGGAACATTCTGCCCAGGGCAGCGATGAAGTCACCATCCCTGGAAGTGTTCAAAAAACATGTCCATGTAGCACTTCAGGACATGGTTTAGTTGGCATGGTGGTGTTGGGTTGACAGTTGGACTTGATGATCTCAGAGGTCTTTTCCAACCTTAATGATTCCATGATTCACTAGCATGTGTATATATATATATAAAAAAAGGATACAGAAGTACCATAATTTATTAGTAGGTTAAATAATCATTACACACTGTCTCCCAAAAGTTAAAATTGTGTTTTACACCCAACATGCTGAGCTTGGCCATCTCCACTCCCCCTGCTTGACTCCAGTACAGTGAGCAAAGCAAATAAGACTTCGGGTGGCAAAGGACCACTCAGAAGTCAAGGCAACAGCCTCACCTCACATACAAAGTCACCCAGGAGGAGGAGGAAGTCCCCCACTTAGCTTCTTGGTTAAAGCTGCACCACAGCACCTGAACGGCACTTGCACCAGCTTCTACAGAGCAATTGAGGCATCTGAGCAACCACAAACCAGGCAGCCAGACCAGAAACCAGAGTTGTCCTAAAGAACTGACTAAGTGGACACAAGGCTAATTATATTTTCTGAAATGAAGTCACATCTCAGAAGTCAGTTGGAGGTTATTGTGTCTTTTTTCTTTCCTTCTTCCTTCTGCAGGAGACAAAGCACACGAACAAGGCAGCTGGCAGACCTCATTGAAAAAACAACCAGGTATCCTAAACGACAAGATCCTGCACCAAAGCTCTTTGGGAAACACAGGATAAAAGGAAAAATCCTTCACATGGGTAAATAACTGAAGGAAGGACATTACAAGTCAGGTTAGTAGTGAAGGGGACCCACCAAAGGACTCTGCTCTGCTCAACTATACTGAGCCAGACAAGAGAAGGCAGCACTGAGATGACAGTTGCTGCTCTGAATAATTCCACAGGATCAGTAAGTAAGAGCAATGACTTGTAAGGAATTACAGTAAAATCTTGTGCTACGAGTGGGTGATACAATCCAAAGCACAGCACATCAGGAACAACCACCCTAACTTCAACTGAAAAAAACATGACAGACTGAACTCCAGCTGAACAGGAGAACAGCACAGTGGGGCCACAGCAGAGAATTCCTCCAAACCCGTAGCTCCATGGTTTTTCTACCACTAACAAACAAGCAGAACATCAACACAGACAATAATACAGAACAAAATACAAACCCAGAGCACCTGCTGTTTTCTGAAGAGGCAGCTGCACTGTAAATCTCACCTGCTGATCTGATCAGCACCTCTGCCAACCTCCCCCCCCTTGCCTGTGCCACCCCTCCTGCCATCCCCATCTCAAGAGGGCTGGAATGGAGCTAGCAATGACATGAAGAGCAAGGAGGAGAGATGTGGAAAGGCCAGTCTAAACAGATGAGGACAATTCAGCCTTGCCAAGAGACTGCCAGGAATGGAAAAAGTAGTTTTCTAAAACTGTTAATGTCATGGAGAAAGCGAAGAAGCCAATTTGTTCTGAATTTGTTTCTTGCTAGTTTTTTTGGACACTCAGTTCTTGTTTTCTGTCTCTTCACGTGCAGACCACGTAATGTACAGCCTACACACCCAGCATCCCATGTTGTCACCCTCTGTGCAAGAAAATTAATATCAAGCCAGTTCAAAGTAAGAGGACAAATCCATGGAAGAGTGAAGTTTACTAAATTCAAGCACCTGGCTCAGGCAGGTCATAAACTGCTGGGGAGATAAAAATAAAGCAATACTTCCCCAGATTAGATGTGCTGTATTTGTGTCCTCCCCTCCCCAGGCATCTGCTACTGGTTACTAATGAGCAGGACACTGGGCCAGATGGAGTCCTGGTTTCATCTGGTAGTACTTTTTAAGGCATGATACAGGTTGTCATCTGTTAACCTGAAAATACGCAGCAGCTGATGGCTTAAGAGCTGGAAATGAGTTTAAAAACCACAAAAAGGAGGGACAATCTCAGTGTAAGGAAGGCAGCAAGTGGCTGTGGACTAGGTCCTGCTTACAGTCTCACCCAGCTCCAAACTCCCCCCATGGTGGAGCTCTTAGGAACCTGCCTGCTTGATCACTCCCACCACATCTTCCACCAGCAATGATGGCTTACAAAGTACAATTGTTGTTGATGAAGAACCACAGAACCACAGAATGTTTGGGGTTGGAAGGGACTTCTGAAGATCGCTGAGTCCAACTCCCCTGCCAGAGCAGGACCAAAACTAGGGCAGATCACTCAGAAAGGCCTCCAGACAGGTCTTGAAAGTCTCCAGAATAGGAGACTCCACAACCTCTCTGGGCAGCCTGTTCCAGTGCTCTGTAACCCTCACAGGAAAGAAGTTCTTCCTCATGTTGAGGTGGAACTTCCTGTGCTCCAGTTTGAATCCATTGCCCCTCGTCCTAACACAGGGCACAAGTGACAAGAGGTTGTCTCTGCCTTCTTGATGCCCAGCCCTCCTGTATTTATAGATATTAATTGGATCCCACAGAATAAAAACTCCTATAGAAGAATAAGATAGATGGACTGAAGTGAGGCAGTGTCAAACACTTCAGACATCACAAGAATGGTGCTATGAACCAAAAAGCTCTTTAATCCAAGGAAAAAAGAGAGGCACAGGATATCAGCTTGTCACTGTAAGCCACCAACCTGATTGAGCCATGAAGGATATAGACATAAAGAGATGACCTGCAGCACCACACAGCATCCCAGAGAGACCTCCCCTGCCATTCCGTGCCCTGCCCCAGTCAGGGCAGTTAGCTCTAAGCATACACATGCACAGAAGAGCTCGACAGAGAACCTGGAGAAGAGCAGCTGTGAGGTTTGAGAAGGAGAAGCCAAGAGTCAAGTGCTTTCTGAAAGCACCAAAGAGAGTAGCTGGTTTTATACTGGGCAACACTGGCACAAACACAGAGCAGTACACACGGGCCAAAAAGAAAGTCATCATGAGAGCCTGGTGCAAGTTCACAACCACCGTGGCTAGAGGATAACAGAAGAACTTTCCACATGATAAATACAGCAAGAAGCCCAAATTGGCCTAATCTGACAAGGACTTTAGGCCAGCAGTGGAAAATCAACTGCTCTAGACTTTCATAGCAAAGCAAAGAGCTGCACTTCATCTTCCACATAGCCCAGCAGCTCTTAAAAATACAAAAGGCACCAGGTGGACACTTTTGAGTCCAGAAAAAGCTATTTCAGGGCAGATAATGTCGGAAGAAACGCTTGTATCTAGAGAAAGTTTCAATCCTTACGCAAGGCATAAGTGTAAAGTCCTGATTTTATCAAGCCAATAGTCTAAAATAGCATTGGAGTTGGCAATAGCTCTGCCAAAAGGCTGTGGTACCAGCACTACCCCAGCAGCCAGAGCTTCAACATGGGGAACAGAGTTTTGCCTGGCCAGTTCTCACCACAATCCTCCATGCTTCCCAAAACATCAGTTTTTTTTAAACTAAGAATATTTTTTTTTTCCCTAAACACCATGATTTTAAAATTCCTTTCTTATCTGGTTCCACCTTGCCAGGTGTTGCCTTGCCCACACAGGAACTCTTGTTGATATTTATCATTTCATAGAGTGGTTTGGGCTGGAAGGGACATTAAACATCATCTAGTTCCAACCCCCCTGCATGGGTCCCACTAGACCAGGTTGCTCCAAGCCCCATCCAACCTGCCCTTCAACACTTCCAGGGATGGGGCTTCCACAGCTTCCCTGGGCAACCTGGGCCAGTGTCTCACCATCCTCACACTCAAGAATTTCCCCCTCACGTCTCACCTCAATCTCCCCTCTTCCAGTTTTAATCCATTCTCCTTGTCCTCTCACTCCCTGCCCTGTCCAAAGTCCCTCCCCAGCTTTCCTGGAGCCCTTTCAGGCACTGGAAGGTGCTCTAAGGTCTGCCCAGAGCCTTCTCTTCTCCAGGCTGAACACCCCCAACTCTCCAGCTCATCCCTGCCTCAAAGAGCTCTAGCGTCAGCCCCGCTTCACCTGGAGAAGACCACTCTGTGCATCTCTTTACAGTAGCAACAGAATAAAAGCCAAATTCTCCTATTGGGAACATTTCACTGCCTCAGCAGCAATTCCAAAACTTCAGCAACTGGCAGGCAGTGAGGAATCCTCCATGGCTTTTGCAGCCTGAGGACAGCAATCTCCCAACTCGTAACTCAAAGGGGCTCTTTGTATTTTTTGGAATGCGTCTGTGGGAAAGTGCTACTAATATTTGATAAGAGCTTCTCAAGGGGAATAAAGCTCCTGCTGCTCAGCTCACTGACCTTCCTCTTCCAGCAGGGATGGAGTTACCACCACAGTGCTACAGCAGGGATGTGAAGAAGTTGGTTTATGGAGGTAAATCACAGCCAAGAGCTGAGAGAGGAAGGAAGAAGTGAAGAACCTGGGGAGTGGCAGCATAAGCTGGTTACACATCTGCATGAGGTCACTGATAAAAAAGAAAATCAAGTCTGAGATCACACCCATGACAGTGTGACTTCAGCCAGGCCTCTGCTAGCCCAGTAAGCAGAATGGGGGAAGGTGGAAACTCCAGATGGAGTCAGGACAAAAGAGGCAGCAGATGCTAATGCAAGCTGGGACTCAGAGCACAACACTTCAGTGGCTGTTGAGAAAGGGTGAAGAGGATGGTCAGCAGCAGTGGGGAAGACACCAGTCCCAGGGGTAATTTGGACAAGCCAACAACCCCAGCCCTTGTTTCACACTGCACCAAACAGCACACACACAAGTTTCCCAGACAAGGGGGAATACACAACTTCTTCACGTAAACGAGCTGTAGAGACACTGAGAGTTACACACGGTGCTTTGTTTCCCTTCGACCTGGGAACTCCATCGGGTTCAATAGGCACTCCCGAACCACTCGCCCAAATCTCCTTCTCTGGCCGGTGCCTAAGAAGCCAAGGACAGAACCCAAGCCCAAGAGAGATGTTTATTCACTCGCACCCCTCGCCCCATCCCACCTTCGGCTCCATCAGCCGACAACGGACGGGCTCGGACCAAAGAAAACCGTCGGTGCCTGTGAGGTTCCTGCAACCCTCACCCAGCCGGTTCCCCCCAGCCTCGGGGCTGGGCAGGACCCTCGCAGCCCAGCTGGGCCAACAGCCGGGCTCCCTCGGGAGACGCTCGGGCAGCCCCGCGGCCCCGGCGCGGTCCCCACCCTCCCCCACCGCCAGGACGGCCTCCCTGTCCCCGTCCCCGCGCCGCCTCCCGGCTCGGCAGCAGCCCGTCACGCCGGCACAACCGCGGCCGCTGCCCATCGCACCGGGGAGAGCTGAGGCGCCAAGCCCCGCCGAGCCTCCCCGCCACGGCCCCAGAAAAGCGAACGCGTCGGGCCGGGCCAGGCCGCGGAGCTCAGCGACCGTCCTCGCCCCCCCAGGACTCACGGCGGCACCGCGGCCCTACCTGTGTCCGGCGGCGCTGTGCCGGGCGGGCGGCGCGGGCTGGGCCGGGCCCCGCCACTGCTCTCCCCGCGCCCCGCCGCGGCTCCTCCCTCCGCCGAGCTCGACGGGGAGGGCCCCGACCCGGAAGCGCTCGGCCCCGGGCCCCGCCCCGCCGCCAGCACCGCCCTATGGCAGCAGGGCGCCCGCGCCGCCCGCAACCGCTTCCGGGGTGCCGTGGTGGCGGGTTCGCCCTGGCAACCGCATTCCGTTGCTAGGCGGAAGTTGCGGGCGAGTTGCGGTCGGCCCCGCAGCAGGATCGGGCCCCGGCGGGGCTGGGGCGGGGGAGGGGCAGTGGGGCCGTGCCCGGGGCTCAGCAGCCCGCCCCGCCGCCGCTCCGGCTCCTCCCGCCGCTTCCCGCTCCGGGCAAAGCCGCCGCGTCTGTGAGAGGGGGAAAAATCGGCCCTAAAAAGCGGAAAATATCCTCAGAAATCTGGTGGTAAAGCAAAGATCCTGCACTCAGCGAGGGGCCGCTCCTGGCTTCCGATCTGCCCTTCCTGGAGCACCTCGAGAGCTACTTGTGACAAGGGCCGCAAAGCGCTGTCGGGTGGGAAACGGTGCCCGAAACACGTCATGGAATCACAGGATGGTTTGGGTGGGAAGGGACCTTAAAGATGATCCAGTCCCAACCCCCTGCCATGGGCTAGGACACCTCCCACTACACCAGGTTGCTCAGAGCCCCATCCAACCTGCCCTTCAACACTTCCAGGGATGGGGCAGCCACAGCTTCCCTGGGCAACTCTCATAGGGAAGAATTTCTTCCTGGTATCTCACCTCAATCTCCCCTCTTACAGTTTTAATCCATTCCCCTTGTCTTCTCACTCCCTGCCCTTGTCCAAAGTCCCTCCCCAGCTTTCCTGGAGCCCCTTCAGGCACTGGAAGGTGCTCTAAGGTCTCCCTGGAGCCTTCTCTTCTCCATGCTGAACACCCCCAACTCTCCCACCCTGTCTCCAGAGCAGAGCTGCTCCAGCCCTCAGATCATCTTTTTGTGGCCTCCTCTGGACTTGCTCCATCAGCTCCAGGTCCTTCTTATGTTGGGGACTCCAGAACTGGACACAGTGCTCCAAGTGTGGTCTCACCAAAACCGAGTAGAGGGGCAGAATCCTCTCCCTGGCCCTGCTGCCCACGCTGCTTTTGCTGCAGCCCAGGACACGGGTGGTTTCTGGGCTCCAGCACACAGTGCCGACTCATGTTGAGCTTCTCATCAACCAGCACCCCCAATTGCTTCTCCTCAGAGCTGTTATTGATCCATTCTCCACCCAGCCTGTATTTGTGTTTGGGATTGCCCTGACCCAGGTGCAGGACCTTGCACTTGGCCTTGTTGAACTTCATGCAGTTTGTCATGTCCTGCTAAAAGCTCCAGATTTCCCATTTTTCTGTACCCACCCAAGAAATATGACAGGACAGAAGTAGAAACACATCAGGGGCCAAGAACACGACATTTTCCAAATTAATGTTTTACCCTGCAATATTCCTTGAAAATGCTTAAAAACCACAGTTAGGAAAAACTTCATCCCCGCTGTGCCTTGCCGACCTGTGGACAACCTCATTAACCCACTCACTGCTCATCAGCACGTGGTCTCCACCACAAATGAGTCACTGGTTCATTTGTAAAAGTCACCTGGAAAATTTGCTTAGATACAGAATTGAGGCATTAAAATGATCAATTGTCCTTGGTACCTTGTATTCCCAAGCACAGGCTGGTGTGTTTTCCCCTGGTCCCTTAACAAAGCTGAAAATAAAGCCCAGTTTTTGTAAAACTTGCTAATAGTTATAATTTTCTGGTTTGCTGACTTTTTCTTTTAAGATATAGGTGCAGTCTGCCTGCTCAATGATAATATTACACCTTTTAAAATCATCAATATTAATATCAAAACGAGATGACCCAAATCCAGCCTGTCCTGGCATCATCATCTCATCTAACGAGACTGACCCCTGGGCGCTGGGCTCAGCTTGTTTTGCACTTTTTGTCTCTATGATCTTACTAACGAAAAAACCCACAATCTTCACACAATTGCAATTATTGAAGCCTTCAGCACTAAACTGATGGTATTAAATTCTCATTCATGTTGGCTTGGGGATATTTGAAAATATTTTGGAGCAACCTGGGTCACATCCCATCATTGTTCAACTTTCTAAATTGCTTCTGCATGAACCCATCTTGTTTTCATAGAGGACATAGTTGCTGTTAATGCTTCCTAAACCCTGAAGCTCTGTTAGGAGCAGTAGTCTCCCAAGACCAGGTTGGGTAAATATTTTACCCAACATAGGTTGTAAAAGTCCAGTTAGACTGGGAATTCCTGTAACATCTCTTTAATGCATCCCAATGACTGCCACCTAATGTGATTCCCCAAACCCGTGAGTTCATGAGGTTAGAACCATCCTCGAGTCATCTTTGTCAAGCTGCAGTTTGTCCTTTTTGAGTCATAGATGGGAGCACAAGTTCAGTGAGATTGAAGCTGTGGCAATCTCAGCACCACATTTCTTATATTGTTGGCAAGTTGCTGAGTGCCCTTGGGCAGATTAACGAGCCTTTCCCAAACCTGTAGTAGGACAGAAAGTCATGATGGAGTTGCCACACTCCAGCCTCAGCGCTTCCCTCTTCTGCCTTGTCCTAGGTTGGGCTGCCTGAGCACGCTGCCGAGCAGATACAAACCCCAGTGCTGGTGTCTGATAGTTAGTGACCTCTTTTTCTCTATTTTTAATGTTGATCTCTTGTGTAAATATTCGGGGGGAGGGGGGGTGCATTTACTTCAAACGTGCCATACAATCCATCACCACTGTGCTTTCAGGTCCCATGAAAAAGTGGTGAGGCCTTGGAACAGGCTGTCCAGGGAGGTGGTGGAGGCATCATCCCTGGAGATGTTCAAAAAAGGGGTATATGTGAGGTTTTGTAAGATGGTTTAGTGGTTAAGGCTTGTGGCATGGATGGTTGGACTTGATGATCTTGAAGGTCTTTTCCAACCTTGACAGTTCTACGATTCTATGAATTTACAGACCTCTCTGCAACTTTGTGGAAAAAAGGCTGCGTACATGGTAGTGCTCCCCATGCTGAGCCTTTACACTGACCAGCAGGACCTTGTATCTTCATGTATTCAAGCAAAGATGTTGTTTTGACATAGGACAAAGGCCCATCTTTCAAAAGAAAACCCCCTGCAACTGTTTGTGAGATGTAGACTGGAAATACATGTATTTTTAGAAGCATGATACTGATGCCAGGACACTAAGCGTCCTGATGCTGATTAGAGCAATTTGCAGTTTCAGCCCCACGCCAGATTTCTCCCTGTATGGGTATCATGGTTGGGGCCAAACACGACAACAAAGAACCAGCCCCGGGGCCGCTCACTCAACTCCCCCCTCACACACACTCCGGGATGGGGAGGACAAACCCAACTAGAAGCTCATGGGTCAAGACCAAGGACAAGGAGGGTTCTTCACTGATTAAGAAACAAAACAGACTCAACTTGGGGAAAAAAAATAATTTAATTTCACACGAATGCAGTGCCCACAGGACACAGACACACACAGAGCAGGGCTCACATATGTTACCCCTCCCCTCCCTTCTGCCCAGGCCCAAATCACTTTGTTCCCCATTTCTCTCCCTCCTTCCCCCCAGTGGCACAGGGGGATGGGGATGGGGTTTGGAGTCAGTTCACAGCCTGGTGGTTCCTGCTGCTCCTTCCTCAGGAAGGATTCCTCACAGTCCTCCCCTGCTTCCCAATGGGGTCCCTCCCATGGCAGAGAGTCCTCCACGAACCTCTCCTCCATGAGTCCTTCCCACCAGGTCCGGAGCAGCTGCTCCAGCGCGGGCTGCCCACAGAGTCAGGGGCTGCTCCGGGAACAGGCACCTCCCCTGGCCCGGGGGCTTCCACAGCTGCATCAGCCGAGTCCACTGGCAGCAAATCCGAATCCATTGGCCACAAAATCCAAGTCCACTGGCCAAGTTCACCCCTCCTGGCGCCTTCAGGGAATGTTCCACCACGTTCCTCCATGAATGCAGGGGGACAGCTGCCATCTCACCATAGGTTGCAGGGAAACTTCTGCTTGGGCACCTTCTTCCTCACCAATCATGGGATCTTCACCCCAGCACTGCCTTTCACCCCTCCAGCTCAGCTCTTCTTTTTCTCTGCTCACTCTGCTCAGCTCTTCTCTCAGTTCTTTCGTATGTTAATGGAGAGGTTCATCTATTGTCCCTCTAATGGCTCCTTGGCTGGTTTCAGAGCAGGAGGAGCTTCTCAGCTTCTTACCGAAGCCACCCCTGGGGCCCTTCCCCTGCTACCAAAAATCCCACCAAACCAGCACAGGAGGAACTGGTAGGATTTCACCCAAGCAGCTCATGGTATTCCAGAGCAGGACACACATCCCCAGAGGGCTCAGGGGCAGCTGTGTCCCTCATGTTCTGAAATACGTTTCACTGTTCCGAGTGAATTTTTATCATTGTCTAAATTCTCCCCGTTTCTGCTCTGGACCAGCCAGGAGCTCCGAAGGAGTATCTTAATTCTGAAACATTGTTATCAAACAATTTTAGTTTGAATAATTTTTTTTGTGATATAACCCGTGGATTCTTGTTAGCCCTGTGATGATGCTCTGGGAGTTTCTCAGAAGACTGGCCCACGTGTTGGAAGATGTATGGGGTGGGTTGAGCTCACACCCGACCCAGGGACATCTTGGTGGGTTTGGACCACCCCACTGGAGGCGTTAGCAGCTGACACTCAGCTCTGCATCCTCAACCAGGACAGCTGAGAAGTCAGACTGATTCCTGAGTGCCTGATTAGGAACAGAAACGAAACATCCTGCTTTCTGCAGCGTCTCCGGTTGGGATGAACTGGCTCTCTGCCGCAGGACGACCAGCAGGAGCTGGTGGGCAGGACAATACCCCTTTGTCTGGGGCAGCGGGAAGGACAATGAAGCTCCTATTGAGGATCAGGCACAGGGAGGCACCACCCGGGCACAAGGGCTGGAGCAGCGTGGGCAGAGGGGACCCACAGGACACAAGCGCAAAGCAACCTCCTGTCTTTTTGGGTAACTCTGGCTGTGAGTGTGCAGAGAGAAAAAAAAACAAAACCAAAGCAAAAACAAAGGCTAAAAGGGTGTTTTCTTGTAGGAAAGTGAGAGCACCAGGGCAACCATGGCGCTGAGAAGGTACCAGGGTCTTGTCCTTCTCACTTCTGATGGAAACAGCTCCTGTAATCATTCAATTCAGAGCAGGAACGTACATGACCAGGCTCGGCCTTTACTGAAATTAATGGTCCTCCTGTGTCCAGGGTGTCCTGGTCAGCTCCCTCAGCATATGCAAACAGCATCTGAGCTCAAAACTGTGGTGCCTGCAGCCAGGAGCCTTGATTTCGAGGAGTGGGATGTAAAAAAACCAGTGGGATTAAGGGGACATCCTATGTGCCACAGCAGAGCATCGTCTGGTAACGGGGGCTTTTTTGGGAAAAGGCCTTGAAAGTCAGAAAAAGATATGAAAACCCCTCATTTAGCAGCTGAGGTCCCCGAGGTTTCCCGTTGGATTTCCTGCGGTGGGGTGAGAAGGTGCAGCCCAGCAGCTGGTGGCTCTTTCCCCCCTCCCTCTGTCTGTGTCCCTGTCGCGGGGACATCTGCTCTCCCTGCCCAACAGCTGCCCCCAGCGTGGCCCTGGCTGCGGGAGGGATGGAGGAGATCCTTCCTGCCCTGCCTGGCTGGAGCCACCAGGAATGTTCAGTCTGTCGTGTTTCAGACACAAGAGAATGGCTTTGGTGGGTAAAGCTTGAAAATGCTCTGGAACAGCAGGAGTTAATTATCCCATGTTACTAAGGAGGAAAAAACAAACAACCCCCCTACACCTTGGACCATGGGATGGAACAGGATGGGGTCCATCCCGCCACGCCTGCTTGCCAAGATGACAAATTTCCCCCCCAAGATTTTGACTTCAACCTCTTAGACCCTTGGGATTTCTTATCTTCTAAATACCACTATCTGCTCCCCTAGACGTTTTGGCCATCTCATGGGGAACCAGCCCTTTTCCTACAGGAGAAACCTTGCTCCTGCTGGCCTGCTGGATAGACCAAGAGCGCTCAAGGAGCTGGGACCAGTGAGGAACTGCTCGCAACCTTGGTTCATTCAGCATCCCCCTTGAAATGTTCAGGTGCCCCCAGACTGGGTCAGAAGGATCTCCTGGACCTTTCTGGCATGGGTGGAGGTCCTGGCTGAGGCTCTCCAGGACAGTTTAATGCTCATTAGTGCTCTCGGGGCTGCAATGTTCTTGAGATTAGGGGCCAGAAAAATAATCTGTACTATGGGCAGAAAACACCAGGTGTTGGAAATGGGAGAAAATAATCTGCTGGGGAAGTGGGTTCCTGTCCCTGCCCGCCCAGCACAGCATTCAAACAAGCCATGGTGGTTGCACTGGTGAAACTGTGGGTGATTTTGCTGATGAATCCATTTCTGTGGAGACCATTACTTAGCGAGATAACCACGACTTTCAGGAAATAAAGAGTGATTTCAGTCTCTCATCCATATGCTTATATATTTCCCTCACGTTACCTAAAATAAATAAATGGGAGGAGGGCCAAAGAGTCCCTGGTCACTGGCACCATCCGGCGTTAGGAGCTGGAGATACTGCTGACATCTATTGTCAGCTCTGGGTATTTATTTACGTTTTTTTAAAGTGGATATTTATGAGCATGTTAACAAATTGTGATGAATAAATTGGTCAGTGCAGGGTCATGACAGTGTGTCTTACCTTTGCTGGCAGGTCTGAGCTTGTTCCTGTTCTCTATTTTAAAAACTCAGCTGAAAACCCTAATTCCCGAGGGCCTTCCTGAGCACTGGGCTTAAGCTGGTTTTGTGTTCCCCTCTTTGATTCCCTTGTTAAAAAATCAAGGAGTTGCAGCGTTCACATGGGTTTAACAAAAAGCACATTGTTATGAAAGAATTCTTTAAACTTACAAGAAATCAGTGCAAAAGTGAAACCAACTTTATAGTAATCATAGGAATAATAACAGCTGGGTTTCCAGCCAATTGTTCCCCTTAAGAGGTTCTCCAGGCTGCACCTTTAGCCCCAAGACTCCAGAAATCTCATTGCACAGGCAAAATTCCTGTTACATGGTAGAACATCACACCACAGCCAGTGACACAACCACTTCATCCTTGTCTTAAATTTATTCTCAATGCCTTATGTGACCCTGCTTGACCACGCTCAACTTTGCTAGTAATTACATTGCTGGATTGAAGCATTTGTAGCCATAGATGTGAATAATCCAGTGATATATTTGGGGTGGTGTACTGCAGGTAGAGCTCCCTGAGCAATCAAAGCCCTGCACAGTGCTGTTTTAAAGGGGATTTTTTTCTTTTTTATTAGAGCAACACTAGCTGGAAAAAAAAACAAACCACCCCAACACAACACAGATGAGCTTTTGGATATGGAAAGACTGGCCAGCTGGTCAAGGGAGGTGATTCTCCCCTTTTAGTCAGCTCTTGTGAGAACCCAGCTGGAGCACTGTGTCCAGATCTGGAGCCTCCAACATAAGAAGGACCTGGAGCTGATGGAGCAAGTCCAGAGGAGGCCACAGAGATGATGGAGCAGCTCTGCTCTGGAGACAGGGTGGGAGAGTTGGGGGTGTTCAGCCTGGAGAAGAGCAGGCTCCAGGGAGACCTTAGAGCACCTTCCAGTACCTGAAGGGGCTCCAGAAAAGCTGGAGAGGGACTTTGGACAAGGGCAGGGAGGGAGAGGACAAGGGGGAATGGATTAAAACTGGAAGAGGGGAGATTGAGGTGAGACATGAGGAGGAAATTCTTTAGTTTGAGGGTGGTGAGACACTGGCCCAGGTTGCCCAGGGAAGCTGTGGATGCCCCATCCCTGGAAGTGTTGAAGGGCAGGTTGGATGGGGCTCTGAGCAACCTGGTCTAGTGGGAGGTGTCCTAGCGCATGGCAGGGGGTTGGGACTGGATCATCTTTAAGGTCCCTTCCAACCCAAACGATTCTATGATTCTATGATTCTACATGCAACCTTCTTTCAGTCTTCAAGGCTTCATCTATAAACTTTATTTCTAGCCATCCAGAGCTCTTTTGCTTTAGCATTGTTTCCTTCTTAGAAGTTTTTTCCTCATTTTCATCCTAGCTGGGCACCGTTCCAGTTTCCCCTCCAAACTCAAAGGTCAGCAGCAGGGCTGGGGCTGGAACTAACCAGTGACTTAATTAATACAGTGACTTATACTGAATGCTAAGCTTCAAAAAGTATATATTAATTTCACTGTGATTTTACTACAAAGTTCTTGCTGTCAGTCCCATTTCGAGCTCTGAACAAGAGCTGTAACAAACTGTAAAAACTCCATACAAATATACAAAACCCAGCTGGAGCACAGGAGACATGTAGTTCATCATTACAGTTGGGGTTAGATCATGTCCACTCCTCTTAGGAGAACTCATCATCTTCTGCAGGATATGGTTGCAGGGGGCAAGCTCTGTAAAAAGGGTTATGAATTCAAAAGAGTTAGCAGAACTCTACCAACTCTTGCTTGAAAGGCTAACAAAGCCCTTTCCCTAGAGGCTGGGTGACCTAGACAGTTTTAATTAGCCCCAGACTGCACTGTGAGGCATTAGGATTGGTACAAGCTCCTCCATCCTAAGTGCTAGAAGCCCGGATTCAGCAGCACACACACCTACCTTTCCCACAGGAAAGCTTATTTCAGTGCAGAAAACATCATATCCAACATATCCTTGGATATTCTCCGTTGTTCTCCCCCCAGAGGGCCACAGGCAGGTGCCACACTTTTTCTGGGAAGCTGAAAATTTATCTCCCATTTCACTCCTGGGTTTCAACCTGACTAACTTACCTGTGTGACCAAAAAACAACGTTGTGCAGTTAAGCGAGCACAGCTCTTGCTTCCTCCAGAACGTACTGGGAAGCTGTAAATCCAAGGCTGAGAGGAAACCTGCCCTTAAACCTGCTTCTCAGAAAGTCCTTGCAGGGTGGGCTGAGTCACCTGACGGGGACTGAGGGGGCACCGATGGGGTCTGATGGGGGAAGCCCCGCTCTCATCCCTCTGGGTGCCCAGCCCCACCTTCAGGCTGCAGGAGCTCAGCACCTTGCGGGGAGCTCTCTACAGCCCCCTGAAAGGAGGCTGGAGCAAGGAAGGATCGGTCTCTTCTCCGAGGGAACAAACGATAGGACAAGAGGAAATGGCCTGAAGTTGCTCCAGAGTTTGGATATTTGGAACAATTTCTTCCCTGAAAGGGTTGCCAGGCCCTGGAACAGGCTGCCCAGGGCAGCAGTGGGGTCAGCATCCCTGGAGGTGTTTAATATATGTGCAGATGTGGTGCTGAGGGACATGGTTTAGCGCCGGACTCGGTAGAGTTAGGCTAATTGTTGGACTCGATGATCTTAAGGGTCTTTTCCAACCGGAACGATTTAGTGATTCTGTCACCCCCGCCGTCAACCGGGTCCCCCTCAGGGACTGGACCACTTGTTACCTCCTGCCTCCAGGCTGTGCCTGGAGCTCCCTCTGACGTGCAAGCCAAGTCTTGCCATACGAAGGCAGGAGGGCCAGGCACCCCCACTTACAGCCAAAGATCGTGTTATGACAAATTAAATTCCGGGCTTCCCGATGTGAGGCTCCTTTGTGGCAGCTGCACCCGGTGAACATGACAGGGCTGCGCCGTCAGGCGAGGCAGCTGCTGGGGCTGAAGGCCTCCCCGTGCTCGGCCGATGAACCTCACTCCTGATACCCAGCTGAAGCTGTATTTTTACTTCTTTTCTGTACTTTTTCAAGCTTACATTGCTCTTGCCCTTTGACTTCAGAGGAGCTTTCCAAGCCGGAGCAGAGCTGGCAGATACTTCTGAACCGTGAGCGAAGGGGAGGAAGCGGGTTTCAGAGCTGGATGTCCCTTTGGCAAAGCTCTGCCATCATCCGTGCGGCACGAGTATGTGGGCTGGTGGTGGAGACACTCGGGGACACAGCAAATCTTGCGGGGGGACAAGGGCCGCTTCCCCTCGCCTTCAGCCCCTCCGGGGAACCGGAGCCGGGGCTCGGAACGGGGGCGCCGCGGCCGCGTTTCCCGGGGGAGGGAGGGCGTTGGGCGGGTGCGGATGCGTTTTCCTTCCCCCGCGCGGAAGATGGCGGCGCCCCACTCGCTCCTGGCCTGGTGTGTCCAGCACCTGCGCGGAGACTTCGGGCTGGACGTGGGCGAGGAGGTGGTGAGGTGAGCGGGGCCGGGGCCACCGCGGCGCGTAGGGGCCGGGGCCGGGGCCGGGGCGGGTCCCCCTCGGGGCCGTACTCTCTGCCGGGGCCTAGCGACTCTCTCCTCCCCGGCCGGCTGCCCCTTCTCCTCCGGGTCCCCCTCGGCCCCATGGGTCAACACTGAGGGAAAATGGTATTTTCAGAGCCACTCTTGGGGCTCCGTGCCCTGAGTTGTCCGTGGGGTGGGTGCTCCGTGAGGGGATCGGGAGGCAGGAGGTGCTGGGCAGGTCTTTGTGGGTGGGTGAAGAAGGACACATACTGTCGCCTTTGGTTTAAGCACGAACTTCTTGGTTTATACTTAGATTTTTAATGTGACTCGGTAGGAACTAGGTCCCAGTGTGAATCTTTTTGTCTGGCAGAAGAGTCAGGGGAGATGTCACTCTGTGCTGGAACAGGGGGAGAAAGATACTTTATCTTCAGGGTTTTTTTCGGTGAAACAGCCACAAGGGACTTCCCAAAGTGTCCTTCTCAAAATTTGACTCATAAACTTCTTACCGTGGTCTCTACAGAAACCTGAAGAGGAGAGATAAATTGTATACATGTGCAATTAGACTGTTGGTGTCCTCAGAACAAAAGCCTCCATAGCCGTTTTTCTCCATCCCATCCCCATGCAGGTACATCTTGTCAATAACAAATGAGGATGAGATCCGGGAGTACGTTGTTGACCTCCTTCAGGGGACTGATGGGAGGAAGAGTTGGTTTGTAGAAGAACTGCTGGCCAAGTGGCGAAAATCCTCTCAGCCGCCCTCTGAGCCTTTGCCAGCGTATCGGAAAAAGGATGGTGAGTGGTACAGGGAGGAAGGAATTGAAGTCTCAGGTGAGCTTGTCTCGGCTAATCTGTTTGTAAACAATTATGTGCCACGAGTGCCCTCGACCGGTCCTATTTCTGTTCATCGTGACAGTGCAAAGCCCGTTTTCATTCACCAAGTGCTAGTTCAGGGACATCTTTCTCTTGCTGGTCATTACCTGGCCTTTCTTTGTTGTTTACTCCCACTTCCAGAGACTTTGGAGGCACCTCGGGCTGGAGACCAAGCAAAAAAGGGTAAACGCAAAGGAAGGAACAAGCAGGAGACGCCTGCGTACGTGGAGCCAAGTGCACACGTGGAGGAAGTGAAGACCCCCCTCGACCTGGCCAAGGTGAGGGGCTCTGGGGTGTGGGCGGCTCTGCCAGCTCCTGTGTCACCTGCATTTGGGCACGCACGGGGCCCGGTTCGGCAGGGCTGCCCCCAGCCCTGGCAGCAGGTGTGACTGGGAGGCAGAAATAGCTCTCAGGAACAGGAATCCTTGGTTATCAGAGTCGCGATGGAGGGGATTATGTACATGGAAGTGTGTTTGTGTTTCCCAGCTGCATCACCGGGCCTGATAAATGCTTGTCTTACCTGCAAACCTTGGCTGCTCTCACAGCACAGCTTCCGTGCGAGACGCCTTTGGGTGTCTTGGTTCACTCACTCACAGGCAGTGTGACAGCCACAAGCAACAACCTGACCACCCAGTCCCGTGGAGAGGACGGCTGTTCCCTGCGCATTGGCTGTGCAAAGTGGGCCAGGAGTGTGGGCAGGCTGTGCCACACCCTGCGTGTGTACAGGCATCTGTCACTGCCACTGCTGGGTGGCAAATCATCTGGGGATGGAGAAAAAGATGGTGGAGTTTGTGTCTATAACAGAGAGGGAGATAAACAGTAGGGAGTGACTATGTCAAAATAGATTTTGCTCCCCCCGCCCACCCCCAAGAATCCTGGGTGAGAGGGGACAATGGCAGTAGATGCTGTAATTAGTAATAAAAGGTATTTCTTTGAGGCAGAGGTGGAAGGAGATGGAAGAATTAAGGAAGACGCTGGTGAAGGGTCTAGAGAACAAGTCATATGAGGAGCAGCTGAGGGAGCTGGGGTTGTTTAGGCTGAAGAAAAGCAGGCTTGAGCAGAGACCTCATCACCCTCTGCAACTATCTGAGAGGAGGTTGTAGGGAGGTGGGTGGTGGCCTCTTGCCCCAAGTGGATAATGACAGGACTAGAGGAAATGGCCTGAAGTTGCAGAAGGGGAGGTTTAGATTGGATGTTAGGAAAAATCTCTATACTGAAAGAGTGGTCAGGCACTGGAACAGCCTGCTCAGGGAGGTGGTGGAGTCACCATCCCTGGAGGTATTCAAAAGCCATGTAGATTTGGTACTTCAGGGCATGCTCTAGTGGCCAAGGTTGTGGGGTTTTATGTGTTGACAGTTGGACTTTGTGATCTTAAAGGTCCTTTGCAACCGTGATGAGTCCATGAAACCAAATGGGTAGAACATTCCTGCTTGTTGTATTTAAAACTTCCCAGTCATGCTGCTTAAAGCTTTAATTGGCAGCTGAAACATTTCAGGCTGCTTGCAAGGAGTCTTGGAGTGCCAGACAGGAATTAGGGAACTGTAGCAAGTGCATTTCCACTGAGCAGCAGCTCTGGTTTGGAAGTTTCCCTCACCTGCTCTGCAGTGTTCATAAACAATTTGAGCTGCAGTGAAGGAAACGGCAAAAGAAGAGCAGAGAAATGCTCAAACCCAAGAAATCCTGCTAGTTCCAAGCAGCACGAGGCCATGCAGCAAGCAGTAGGTGCTTTTCTCTGGGATAGTTCACTAACTTTTTGCAGCAGACTTGCTTTCCAGTCAGCAGAACCATTTTCCACCCTCAGCACATCATCTATGACGCTCTTTGCGGTTGTTTGGATTACCCACATTTTTTAAACTGGAGGGTTAGATATGCACAGTAATGTTAATTTCCTTCTAGTTATCTTCTACCTTAATTAAAAAAACAAACTGAGAAAGTCCTGCCAAGATTTGCTGACCAAGGTCAGTTTATCTGGTGGTGGTTTGGCTTTTTTCATGACAGTGTTTGGATCTGACAGTGGCAGTAAAGTCTGTTGGGCAGAACTGGGGGGACTGGGAACACTATGTCCAGTTGTCACTAAACCAGCAGCCTGCTGGTATTGAGAGCAAAGCGGGGAAAGAGAATGGGGAGAAGGGGTGGCCTAATGCCACGGCGTGGCATTGTCACAAAGAAGGGCAGCCTGGGAGGACGTGGGATGTGGCAGCAGAGCTGGCTGAGGCGTGGGTCAGGGAGTGGGAGTGATCCTTGAGAAGCAGGGAGAGAGAAAGTTGCTCTCTGGTGAGTGCAAACAGGCTTTCTGGGAAAGGGTTTCTGAGAAATCCTCTTTTCTGTTGATGAGAGAGACTGGAGAAGAGAGGAAAAGAAAAGCTGTGCTTGAGCTGCAAGAGGATTTTCAAGTGTGTCATAGACATGACAGCTAAAGGCCAGAGAATGCATTTATATTGGATTGCTGCTGCTGATCTAGATGAGGGTAATAACTCCCAAGCCCTTGGTCATGGCTAGTGTGCGATTCGTGGCTGAAACCAGTTTCATCTAGTGTATGAGAGAGGTTTCTGCCTGGAGTGTGCTGTGCTGCTTCTCAGAGCACCTGGATTTGAGCATTGCCACAGAAATGGTAGCAGTTGGCTTTGTTCTGTTTCTCTAGAGTGATTTCTGTGCTATAATTAATTCTTGCAATTAACTTCTCAACAGTTCGCTTCTCAGCTGGTACCTGCTGGAGATGTTGGGTGGGAGGAAGAACCCTTTGATTGATGAAAGTGTAAGGTCTGAGGGAAGAAAACAGAGAATTCCACTATTAGATTATTAATCCAGCCATCATCTAAAATATTTTGCTTTGTTTCTGATTGGGGTTTCTCTACCTCAGCCTGACCTGAAGCTTAATCCCTGACCCAGTGCAGTCCCTGACTGAAACTCGGAGAGGTGAATCACAGAATCACTGATGCCAAGTCATGACATGAGGAGAAAAAATTACATTACAGCTAAATTCTTGAACAGGCAGTGCTTGGAAAACCTCTGCTTGGGTGGAAAACACAGTAAATCCTGGGTGGTGACCTGGCTGTGAATGAAGAGGTCCTGCTGCCTCCAGCAGCACTGCTTCTGGGGACAGGCACACACAGGACTTCATCGTTAAATGCAGGGGGTTGCTATAACCTAAAGAGACCCTGAAAATAAATCTGGGTGTAGCTGACCTGATATTTGAAGCTTTTAAACACCTGTGAGTAGATGGTGCAGGTCTGGAGCATTGACAGCGTGTCTGCCCTCTGGACCCAAGCAGTTTTAGCTTGCCAAGGCAGCAAACATGAAGTGGATCTGCAACATCCTTATGTCCTTGCTTTGTTTGGATTCCGTAGACCTTTTCTGCCAGTCCTAAGCTTCTCTTTCTGTTGAATCTGTGGTCTGGTCCAAGCTGCATTCCAGGTAGGCAGAATAACTCTTGTTTGAGTCTCCGCAGCCTGTTCAAGGGTCGGTGCTTTCTCTTTGCTGCTGTTATTGCAGTGTGAAGACTTTGTTGATTTTTTTTTTTTGCTTCTCAGGCACAGGAGAACAGCAGTGGAGTCAGCAGCAGCACCAATTCCTTAAAGAAGAAGCCCAAATATGTCAGCTTGTATACCAAGGAGGGGCAAGACAAGCTGGCTGTCCTGATCCCTGGGCGTCATGCCTGCGAGTGCCTGGGCCAGAAGCACAAGCTCATCAACAACTGCTTGGTTTGCGGGCGCATTGTCTGTGAGCAGGAGGGCTCTGGGCCCTGCTTGTTCTGTGGGGCTCTGGTTAGTAACCAGGTGGTCTGTATTTGCTGTGCTTGAACGGGACGTTGTTTGCTTGGGGTTTTGGAGAGGCCTGGGGATGAACTAGACTCTCGGGCAAAGTTCCTCTAGCAAAGTGCTCCAAACTCTAAAGCTGTGCAGGAAAGAACCTGTGTTGTCTCTTTCTAGGCTTTCAGTCACTTTTTGTTTCTTTTGCAATGTGCTACATCAGAGAGGTTTCCCTCATCACTTCCATGATTTTGGAGCTTGCCTGATTTATGACAGTCTCCCGGGGCTGTCCTGTGCACTGCAGTAGTGTCCAAAACGTGTGCAAGGCTTCAGCCCCATCCTGGACACAGCATAGGAGGCCTTACAAGTGGCAGGAGATGTGGCCAGGGCCGACGTGTTGACTTTTCTTCATCCCTCGTGCTGTATGCACCACTTGGGATACCTGTTACCCCCTGTTGGGCTGAAGGGGCACCTTTTGGAGAAAAGGGGCGAGTTAATGACTACAGATTTAGTAAAATTATCTTCAGGAGAGAGGAAAAACAGTGGTTGGATGAAGGAAATGTTTCAAATCAGATTGGCTGCTATTTTTAAAGATCAATTTAACTCCAAGTGGCCAACCAAGAGAGAGGGCTTCTGTGTTAAGCATCGTTCACCTGCTCAGGGAGGATCTGAGTGTATTTCTCATCCTTTGAGATTTCCTAGCAGCACGCCCACCCACAGAACCCAGAAATACCAGGCTGTACATTCTCATGGATTGCTTCTGGGAAAGAGCAAGCTTTTGGGATTCTCCCCGAGTAAATCACTTTGAAGGGAAGGAGGCGTGGACTGTCTTGGCTGTCTTAAACAGCTTGCCCTGAGCTGTGGCCCAAGGCTCCGAAGCTGGTCAAGCACATGACATCCTTCCTGAGTATCCATTTTATTTTTTTTCCTCAGGTATGCACTAAAGAAGAGCAGGACATTCTCCAGCGGGACTCAAACAAGAGCCAGAAGTTGCTGAAGAAGCTGATGGCAGGTCAGTAGCAACTCCATACCTGTGATGTAATGGTCTGTTGGGTGTGCAGCAGCAGGAGCCCTCCTGCCTCCCTGTGCTATGCTTGCCTGGGTGGGGTGGAGGAGTGAGTGTGTGTAAGTTGACTAGATACATTCATTGGAATTTTAAATAATTGCTGGCAAAGTCTAAAGGTAATTCTTTCTCGGGAGCTGAAGGTTTCTCTGCCATATAAATTGCCAGGACATTTTGTGAGCCTCAGAACTTCCTGAGCTGCTCACCCCTGTTGCTGCCCAGCCTTTGTGCTGGGCAGTGCGAGGCTGGCTGGGAAGGCTCCTGGTGTCCCCTCTGCAAGCACTTGTCAGCATTTCTGGACTTCAACCAAGGTGAGAACTGCAGGTGTCAAATGGCAGCCTAGAATGTCCTTTCCCAGAAGCCCCAAGGCTGCTCCTTAAGCCGTTCCTGAATCAATCACATGAACTGGATCATTGTAGCAGCTCTTGAAAATGAGGGTAAGTCTCATGTGGAATATGTGTTGTGGAAGATGAAGTGCTGCTGTCTGATTTGCTGGGTCTAGAGAGCTGGTGGTTAATATTTTCTAATTACTCTTGTTTAACACTTACCTTGGGAGCTAAAAATAGGAACAGAGCCAAGGAAAGCAAGAGGAAATAATACCCAGTCTCCCAGCAAAGACCTGTGCATTATGGGGATGTTTGTCTGCTTTTAGCTGAAATACAGCCAAGGTCACAGTGTTCTTGGTTGAAAAATACACTTTGCTGAAGAACTGGGGAAATATTTACTCTGGATCTCAGTGTTAACTTCTCTTCAGAGCTGCTGACATGGCAGGAGGTCCTGTAAGTCCTTGGGAGGAAGAGCTGATCACAGAGTTGGTCTGTTTATTATCTTCCCATAGAGATCCTGATGTGCTTCAGGATCCTCTTTCCTTACCCATTTCATCAGTCTGCTGCCCCTGCCAGGACTGGCTTTGTGCATTGTCTGTGTAGGTGAAAGCTGAAACCTCCTTAGCTGTTTGTCTCAGGAGTGAAAAAATGTGGATCAGCAACAACAGGGAAACACAGGCTGGTTTGTTTCCCTGAAATGAAGGCGTTAACCTGTGTGGTGGCTTCTGTCAAACACACTGGGTTGTTCCTTTCTGGCTTTGATGCAAACCTTTCCTTTCCTTTTTTTTTTTTTTTTTTTTTTTTTGTTCCCTTTTGTTTGCTTGGTTAGGTTTTGGCCCCTGGCCAGAGACAGTAAGAAAGAAGAGCTGGTTGCTGGGAATAGATTTCTCCATCTCTAACAACAGCTGGTCTGAAAAGCCTGCTGAAGTGTTCTGGGGCAGGATTTCGTTTGCCAGAGGCTCATACAGCAGCAGACATGAGGCTTGCTCTGCTCTTAACCTGCAATTGTCAGGGATCTGTCAGGACCAAGAGTCTCTTGTAGAGGGAACAACACTTAGGAGAGAATCTGGCTTGTAGGAGGGTACTCCAGGCCTGCAGTTGGTGGTGGGTGAAATTTGGACTGTGCAAATTTTTAGGGAAGGGTGAAGGAGAGTCAAAGACTAAAACCCTCTCTCAAAACGCTACCTGGATGTTGTGACTGTAGTATTTGAATACTTCCTTCTCTTTGGAGGAAGGAGTCTGTGAAAGGGGACAGAGGGAAAATCGGGCCTTGAAGCTGGTTCAGAAAGGTTCTGATCCTGTGGTAAGGTTCTTTTAGCTCCTTGAGGGACATCTGTTTTAGGGGACGTTGCTGCAGTGAGCCCCACCAAGATGGCTTTAAACAGCTGGCTACTGAGCTGGGATTTGTTTTCTCTCTCAGGTACTGAAAGTTCAGGGAATTTGAATGCCATAAGCAAAGACTTGCTGCCTCGACAAGAAGCTACGCTCAAAGCAGGTCTGGAGATGGCTGTGAAACACAAAGACAAGTTGTTGGAATTTGACAGGACCAGGTGAGATACTGGCTGTGACACTATTGTGAAGTAACAAATTATAGAATCACAGAATCGTTTTGGTTGGAAAAGACCTTTAAGGTCATCAAGTCCAACCGTTAACCCAGCACTGCCAAAGCCACCACTAAACCGTGGCCCTCAGCACCACATCTACACAACTTTGAAATCCCTGCAGGGATGGGCACTCCACCACTGCCCTGGGCAGCCTGGGCCAGGGCTTGACAACCCTTTCAGTAAAGAAATTTTTCATTGTCTGGCAAACTGAACTGCCTTTAACAGAAATGTTCTTTCTGAAGCCTGGGCTGCAGCTACAGACACCTTCACGTTTGGTGGAACAAGAGTGAATCCCTTGGATGTATCCAATTGAATGTCCTTGCTTTGTGGTCCTGATGGTCCAGATCTCTACAGAGAGCAGAGAGGAGCCGGCAGGAAGGCAGGTCTGGGGCAGGCAGTGCCATGTGACAGCCCTGCTGTGCTCATCTGCTGCTGCTGTGGTTATTTCTCCACAGTGTGCGTCGAACCCAGGTCATTGATGATGAATCAGATTACTTTGCCACGGACTCCAACCAGTGGCTTTCCAAGCAGGAGAGGGAGGCCCTCCAGAAGAGGGAGCAGGAGCTGCGGGAGCTGCGGCACGCCTCGCGGCTGGCCAAAAAAATCACCATCGACTTCGCTGGCAGGCAGATCCTGGAAGAAGACACCAGCATGGCTGAATACCACAGCAAGTGAGTGAGGACTGGCCAGCACACAGCTGTGCCTGAGAGCAGGGAGGGGAAAATCCTTACGGAGAGTGGTCTGGCTGAATGTGGAAGAGAAAGTGTAAGGGGAGCTGAGCAAGCCGTTCCCTTGAAGGGCACCTCCAATGCCAGGAAGCAGTTTTACATCCTTTTCTTCCTTGAGGGTCTTTCTGCCCCACAGCAGATCATCTCTTTCAGCAGAGCTCTGCTGAGACCCTCTCCAAAGCCCAACTGTGCGAGCCTTGTATGGGGTTTTGGTAGCTGGCACATCTGTTACAGATAAAGCTGACCTGGAAAGAGATGTTCCCAAAGGTTTGTCTCAACAGAACCAAACCATCTCCAATTCAAACCAGGCTGAGTTTCTGTGGTAGAGAAGAGTGACTATTTGAATTAGAAATCAGCAAGGAAATAATATACCTAGGGGAGGTGGGAAAACATGCTTTGGGTCAGAAATGTTTGTGTGGGGAGAAGGCAGATGTTGCAAGGGGAAGCAGGGAATTTTCATGCCTCTTGTTTGTGCTTGCAGGCTGGATGAAACCATTGAAGCTGTTAGTTGTGGCACACTGGTCCAGCCAGCTGGGAGCCCAGAAGCAAAGACAACTCAGAGTTCTGGTGTTTTAGTTAATCCCCGTCTTCTCCAGCCTGCTCCTTTGGTCAGTACTGATGGAATGGTTTATTCCAGAGCAATGCCTAACTTGGACAGCGCTGAGCTTAAGAACTGTAAATTCTAGCATTTCTGCAGTACCTTTCTTCTCCCCTGTCTCTCAGACATCCTCATCTGGGTTGGGGACAGAGAAGGTTTGCCAATGCCCTGCTCTGTTTCCTGCTCTTGGGAAGTTTGGTTTATCTGGGTTTTAGTCTCCTACCTCCTTTTCAGGAACTTGAAAGAATTTCTGAGAGTCAGCCTAAGGTTGTGTCACTTTTTCAGCTCTATTTATGAAGCCTTTTCTGCCAGATTTCCAACTTCCAAAGAGCATAATCTCTGCCCTGTAATTCCACTTCAGTCATGTTCTTGGTATATGGAGGTTGGATGATCCCAGTTTGGATAGTTTCGAGGAAGGCAGAGTGATCCCAGTAAGAATAAGACCTTTGTACTTAAATGAAGGAAAACCTCACATTTGATTTGCCCTCAATATACGTTGTTCCTAGTGAGGCACTAACCTATTTCTTGTTTCATTTGAACACACTGAAGTGGGTGGACCAGACAGGTTTGCTCCCCCACCGGAAAGCCATCCCTTCCGTGGATGTTGGGAATGAGTCTGGCTCGGAGCGGAACAGGTTGCGGATTCAGGATCGGGAGTTGCAGGAGATCTCAGATGGCGGTTGGTGCCTCAGCATGCACCAGCCTTGGGCCTCCTTGCTCGTCAGAGGAATCAAAAGGTACAGGGGTGGCCTGAACTGTGATGTATCCTGGTCAGTAAGATGGGAAGTCGTGCTCCTCAGAGGATCCCTGTGCTTCTGTTTGCGTTGGGCAGTGACCGATGCCTGCTGGTAGCTCTAGATTTGGAAGCTGTGCTTCCTCACCCACTGCTCTGGTGGTGTGTGAATCCATTTTCCATGAGATGACCTAACCTGGAAGGTACAAGTTTTCTCACAGTGGGTAAATTTAGAGGCAGACTGAGATTTCTGCATGTGGTTGGAATGAGGCTTTCTGGAATTTGAAAGGTAAATAAGCTGAAAATGTCAAGTATGTTCTTCTGCTCTCGTTGTCCCTCATGAAGAAGCCAGTGGTGGCACCAGACTTCGTTTAAAAAGGTAACAACCACACGCACACCCCTTGCCACCACCTTCCCCCTCTGGGCTAGGAATTGGGTTGTGCGGAGAAGCTCTTTTAGCCCAGCATCCCCAGCAGGACTTTCTGAGCTTGTGAGGGAATTGTGTGAACAGATTGGCCTCCACGTGTGTCTGACACACTGCTGTTCTCACAGGGAATGGATGTGCTTTTCTGCTGTTGCTCTAAAGCAGTGAGGACATGCTCTGCTTGTGGCATTAGTTCTTGCCCATCTCAGCTTTTCTCTGTAGTGCTGACATGTTGCTTGGGTTTCAACAGTCAGGGCAAAGCTGAGCTGCAGGAATTGTGTAGCAAAACGTTGGAGTGAAAGATCTGTCCATTTGGATGATTTCTGCTGAAATGTAAGACCCAAATTCCCCTTTGTTCTCTAGGGTGGAGGGCAGGACGTGGTACACATCTCATAGAGGGCGGTTATGGATTGCAGCTACTGCTAAAAGACCTTCCCCTCAGGAAATCTCTGAACTGGAGACCACCTACAGAATGCTGCTCCACAAAGGTGAACTTCTCTCCTTGGATCTTTGTAATATTTGGTAGATTGAGCCACGAAATGAGCAGTGTCAGAAAGCCCTCTCTGCTGAGCCATTATTACTGCTTCACTTTTTAACCTTCCGTTCCTGAAATTCTCTTCATCCTTTCTGCATTTTGTCAGCTGAATGAGTACACTGGCAGACTTGAACTCCATCCTTTAGCTGGTCACGTACTTCAAGCACAAACACCATGGAATTGCACCTGACTTCTTTGATAGCTTTTGACAGCAAAGGGCTTCACTTTGTTCTTGGCTCAGGCAACAAGCTGTCGAGTGTGTGTGTGTGTGTGTGTGTGTGAAGTGGTTTGTGCTTCAGTCTGTTTACAGGGATGTTAAAGGCTTCCCATGTGTTCTGACCTTGCAGAAATGGGGATTGAAAAGCTGCAGGTTCTCAGGAAGATGTTCTTCTCTCACCTGGTGGCTGCTCTGCCTGCCTCTTTGAGCAGTGTTTCTACACGTCACCCAGCTTAAATGTCATACAGCAGGAGTGGCTGCTCCCTTGCCAGAGCTCCATCTCTTCCTGCGCTCTGTGCTCCTCTCTCAGGAGCTAAGCAGGGCAGGGTGTACATGTAATTACATCTCCCAGCCTTAGTCCTGGCACGGTGAAGATCCTAGACTGGAAAAAGAACAACTGGTTGCTACAATTAATAGAAACATAGAATGGTTTGAGTTGGAAGAGACCTTAAAGATCATCTAGTTTCAGCCCCCTGCATGGGCAGGGACACTTTCTGTGTGTGTTCTTGTGCCTCAAAAAGTAGAAGTGCATTTTGGGAGGGAAGGGCACCTGGGGGTTAGAAGACCCCAGCTGTGCCAGGGGGATGTGGGCCCCCTGAAGAAATATTTCTTTTGACACAGATGTGGAGTTTCCAGGCGATTATCCCTCGGGCTGCCTCCTGGGCTGCGTGGATGTGACTGACTGTTTATCTCAAGAGCAATTTAATGAGCAGGTGAGTACAGACCCTGGAGTTGTTCTGTCCCTTGCTGCACGGATGGATGTGCACCAGGAGACTGGGGCTGTGCTGGGCTATGGAAGACAGGAACCTGCAATGCATTAATGTTGCATTTCCAGTTTTCATCTTGTTTTGGCAAATTCAGGAGCTTGCATCTTGCCTCTATGTGGCTTCTAAAGTGCTGATTGTTTCTCTTGAAACTTCAAGGACTCCTAGGAGAAAGAATTACCACAAGTATTTTCCAAAAAATTGCTGCCTCTAGCTGTAATTGTGCTGATCTTCCCATCTCAGGGGGGACTCTGGACTAGGAGGGGTCAAGTACCTGTTTGGCTGCTTTTGGAGCACAGCAAACAATTCCCTGTGCACAGCCAGCAGAGACTTTGCAGTCATTGTTGGGATTTGTGTGGCAAAGGATGTGAAGGGAGCTGAAAACTTGAGACAGCATAGAAGTATGGAAAACTCTGCAGCAGTGGTGGTGATGTGCCATGGGACCTTGTCCCTGGCCTTGTGGTGCCAATGGGATCAACCACCTGGTATTTGAGAAGGCAGCTTGGTCCAAGCAGAGCCATCTAGATCCGTAGCTGCTGGGACTGCCTGGTGCATTTTCCTGGAGCTGGAGGTCACAGTGGCCTCACTGGTGACAGCTGTGCTCTGCTTGAAGCACTGAGTCACCTGGAGCTGTGGGAGGAGGTAAGCACCCTCCCACCAGGAAGGGTGGACAGCAGAGCCTCAGGGTCTTCACAGAGATGGTGCAGAGAGGACATCCAGAGTCTCTAGATATTGGGAAGGAGGCACAGCTGGAGACTGCAGTGGATCAAGCCTCTCACGGGAGTCAAGGGACATTTACTTGGCCTTTTTTTGAATGAAGCAGGTGATCTGGTCACCAGGGACACAGATGAGTTTGAGGTACTGAGATCATCTTCACCTCAGGCTTCACCAGCAAGATCTCCCAGAGATCTCGTGCCTAGAGGCAGGGTTCAAAGAGGAGAGAGACTACTTGGAGTGAGGGGAGATTGGATCAGGACTCTTTTGTGACATCTCAACAAGTCCATGGGTTCTGATGGTGTGCACCCAGATGTGCTGAGGGTGTTGGCAGATGTCTTTGGCAAGATGACTCTTGCCTTGGGAAGCTTATGGATATCAGGAGAGGACCCTGATGACTGTAGAAAGGTGACTGTTATGTCCATCATTTAAAAAGGAAGGAAGGATGTTCCTGAACACTTCAGGCCAGTCGGCTTCACTTTGGTGTCTGGGAAATGCATAAAGCAGTTCCTCTTGGAAGCCAATTTTGAGCAGATGAAGAGACTAGGGAATAGCCAGTGTGACTTTCCCTAGGGGTAACGTCATGCATGACTGACCTGATGACCTGCTCTCATCCAGTTGTTTCAGCAGTGAATATCTTTTCCTTTGTATTGAGCGAGACTTTTAGCCTTGTCTCCTACAGGATGTGTGTATCCAAGATGAGTCATTACAGTCTGAGTAGGTGGACTTCTAGGTTTGACAACTGGCTGGGTCATTTGGCTTCCAAGTGCAGTGGTGGTTACCTTGTACTCTCCTTGGAGGCTCCTTACAGGTGGTGTTCCTCAGGGTTTTTTCCTTGAACTTCTCCTGTTCAGTACTTCTAACAATAACCTGGACGTGGAGATGAGTTTTGGAATGCTGCTCTTGGTGGGAGCAGTGAGTCTGCTCGATAGCACAGCTGTCATTCAGAAGAACCTTGATAGGCTGGAGGAGAGGGTTGACGTGGTGCTTTTGAAGGCCCCACGGCAAGCCCAGCACCTGGGGTGGACTAATTCATGTGTCGGTGCTGGGGATTGGCTCTGCTGAAGAGTGAGGGCCCTGGCAGCAAGGACTGGTGGCATGATGGCCCAGTATGGCAAGTAGAATTGGTTATTCCTCTTTGCTCAGCACTGGGTAAGCCACATCTGGAATGCTGTGGTCATGCAAGAGATGATGATAAATGGGAGGGACTCCAGTGGAGGCCACCAGGATGGTTGGGGACTGCAGCATGTGCCCTGTGAAGAGAGGCAGGGAAAGATGAGACCTTCCACTTCCTGCAAGGAGCTTACAGAGGACAGAGCTAGGCTCTTTGCTGTTACGTGGCAGGAGGGTGAGAGGCAAGGGATGTAAATTGGAAGAAAAGGTTTTGGTATGACTTAAGGGATGAGGACTGCCGAGCACTGGAACTGGCACTGCCCAGAGGGGTTGTGCAGTCTCCACCCATGAACATTTTCAAGACATAACAGAACAAAGCCTTGCCTGACTTCAGTGTTGGCCTTCCTTTAGTAAGGAGGTTGGACTAGAGATCTCCTGAGGTCTGAGTCTGTGGTGCTGGGTCTGATTCCATGCCCAAAATCGGGGCAGCAGCTTTCCTTGGGGTGGCTTTTATTACCTTGCAGAGCCCACGGTTAGTACCACGCACAGCACGGCTGCTCTCAGTACCAGTGCATGTCTGTTCACTCCACTGCTCCCTGTAGAAGCCAGGTTTGGCCTGATGGGAATCACCAGACTGCAGAGGGCTTGATATTGAACCAAGACCATCTTGTGAGATGGAATAAATAGATTCCTTGGGATGGAGAAGAGACACTCAGCTGATGGGCATCTTCTTACCATGAAGAATTGGAGTTGCAGCAGCAGCTGGAGGCTGTTTCTCATGAAGTGCTCTTCTGGCTTTCCCAAACCTGGTGAGGTTTTTTACCAGAAAGAGATGCCTGGAAAATAGAGATGATAAGAGTACTTCTGGTGAGGTTGTGTCTCAGTCACAGGCGGAATGGGGAGAGGTTGGAGTTGTGAGCAGCAGAGGGAGCTTTGGGACTGGAATGCAACGAAATCTGCAGGAGTGTTTGGCCTGGTATGGGAGAGAGAAGAGGGAAGGACACTGGGGCCAGGGTAGGGTTTTTTGTCTGTAGCATCCACTGAACTGCACTTGGGTCTTCAATGGAGCTTCTCATTCTTCTTCTGCTGTCTTTATCACGGTGAGAAAATATGTTCTGGTCTCTCACAAGTACTTTTTTCCCAATAACAATAATTCCTCCTCTTTCTTTCTGGATATGTTCTTCAGGCATTGCTAACATGGCCATGAGAGCTTCTTACAATCTGGAAATGGAGCTGTAGGTAACTACCTTTAAATCTTCCCGTGGAGGAGCCTCATAATTAGCTTTGCTCTCTGTACATTCCTCCCAGTTTGCTGACACTGCCTGGCTGCAGAGGCCCTGGGGGAAGAGCAGTGTATTCCAGGGGCACTCTTAGCAGACCTGTAGGCAGGAGATTGACCTCTCTTCTCAATCACTTGATGACATGGCACTTTCTGGTTTCTATTTCTCTGGCTTTTTGCTGCTTCCATCTTGCAAACGATTTGTAATTCCGAGTCTGTTGTGTTTTTACAGTGGTTTTGTCTGTTTTTTTCCCAGGCTTGCTTAATGCAGTGTTCATTTCCCTAAGATTGAAATCAGAGCTCTGAGCATCCTTGTGTAGCTGGTTGATGAGGAAATGTTGGTTTTTGTGGGCTATCAGAAGTAGCAAGTGCATCTGAAGGAAGCTGAGATGAATGTAGTTGGGAATGTCAGCAAGATGAAACAGGGTGCAGCGCCAGCTCAGAAATCCCAGTTGGATCTCGCTGGGAGTTGGAAATCCCTGTTGCTCACCCTGATGATTCAGCCCAGGTTCATCAGCAACCAGCACCAAAGCCCCTTGTCAGCAGTGCAATCCAGCCATTTCTTGGTGCACAAGGACCCCTCCTTGCCTCAGGGCGAGCAGGGGAGGAAGATGATGTGGTTTTGCCACTTAGGGTGTGGAAAAAACATGGAATATTTTCTACAGATCTGCAGTGTATTAGCACGTCGGGTAACGTGGGTCAGCAGCAGAGACCTCTCAGAGATTAAGCCAATGTGGAGCTCTTCCTGGGTGCTGTGCTTTGACTCATACTTCTCCTCCTCGCCAACTCTTATTTGGAGCTTCTTCATCTTCGGGAAGAAATCATTTCAGAAGTGCAGGGCAAGCCACGTTGTGGGTTAAAGCCACGTTTGCAGGTTTTACCCACCACCCAAAGGTGACATCATTCCTTATCTTCCTCATTGTCTTTTGATGGTGGCCCTGCCTTTCTCAGCAGCCGTGGAAGTTTGGTTTGACTCTTGTGACCATTCCTTCCCATAGGCAAGGGAGGTTCTTCCTGGTCTGTCCCTCCTGCGACCTTCCCAATATTTCTCAGTCCTCTTCATGCTGCCATGTTCTCCCTGTTTGGTAAAGTCTGCAGATTTAATTTCCTTGCTGTTTGTGTCCTCTCTCAGGTTGCTAATGAAGATGTTAGTGGTACCCTGCTGGTATTTTTCTGTCCTTACCCTCATTTAGTAATTTATTTTACACTTGTGCTCAAAACCCAAACTGAAGCAATGATGCCCCATTTTGCTGGGTGGTGCACCAGCAGAGGCAGAGCAAGTCCCTGCCCCCAGAGCCTGCCCGGTCCTTAGGGACTGGTTGTTTATCCGCATTATGACAGGACACATAACTCCGGCCTTGTGTCACCCCTTCGAGGGGTCAGTCTTGCAGCTCTGCCCTACGTGTGTTATCTGAAGGCAGACTGATGTTGCTGAAGTGGTTTGCAGGTCTTCAGGGCTGTGTGAGAAGTGATGAAAGAACAAGATCTTGCATCCAGAAGCTGGCAGGGAGCAGAGGAAGAGCAGAGATGTCCTTGTGATTAAAACCAGCCTCCTGTCAGATGACATTGCCCTAATCCCAGTTGTGCTACTTATTGCATGAACTAGTTAAATCCCTTCCTCTGGGTCTCTTTCCCAAATGGAAAATAAAGCAGCGCTTCCCTATCAGAGGTTATTTACACTGAATTTTGCTGCTCAAAGCTGTGATCTTTGAATTGAAGCTGCTCTAGGAGCCGAAGTTATGATTAGGTAGGAAAGTCCATCCCTGGTATCGAGTGTCACCTGCTTTGTTTGCTGGTGACTGAAGCAAAAGCTGCTCTCTGAAGGCAGCCCTGCTGCTGAGAGTGGGTGGGTGGTTGGCTGCTGCCCGGGCTCCCTGTGGCTCCTAAATCTCAGTATTTCCAGTTGAGCTGTGCACATCTCACACCTCCTTGGAGCGCATTCTGGGCTTGTTGCCTTCTCTTCATGGCAGCTGCCCAAAAAGCCTTGGTGGAGACCAGAATGATCTCTTTGTTATGCTTTTCGGCGCTAAAGGTGACCTGGAAACTTTTTTCCCCCCTGTTGAGATCCGAGTGTTGACGACGGCTTTTCCTTGCTCCAGGCTGACGTCACCGACACCTTGAGCCGAGCAAGAAGCTGCCTTTCTCCTCCTGAGGTGTTGGTGACTTCAGGGGAAACAGGGAAAACATGGGCTGGTGCAGGCAGGGCTTGGCAGGAGTCTACAGCAAGCAGGGAACTATTTACATTTATGCCGGTTTAATGTGCTCTGAAATCCATGTTCATTTTGCTAATGACTTTGATCCAAGAGACTATTACTTTAACTGGAAAAAGAACATTTCCGCTGTTCTGTTTTAGTAGCTGATCAGTGTGTTTGGGCTTATTTTGGATGCCAGTGCACACACAGGCCGATATCTAGATGTAGTTATTATCTCGGGCTGAAATATTGGGTAATTATGTTTGACAGGAGTAAAGTGCTTATTTTTCATTTCTAGGTGATCACTTAGTGTCCTAAATCTGCACAAGGGAACAGGTCTAAGTTATTTTTGTGCTACAAGAGTGCAGCTATCATTTAAACAGGCTCCATCTTTCCCTCTCAGGAATTTTTTGTTTAATTTCTTGCCTTCCTCTTCCCTCCCTGGTGAAAATAACAGCTAAAAAAAATGACACTTGGGCGCCAAGCACATGGGACTCACTTTAAATTCTCAAACAGGAGTGAAGAAGGGTAGAAATTCTCTATATTTAGACTCCAGAAAGTGCCTGTTTAGATTATCTCCAAATAAAGGAACAATAGCCCGCTGGTGATATTTTCCTAAGAGAGAAGTTAATGAGAGGGAGAAACAGAAACCTATACGTTGACTTTGAAGAACAGTATAAATAGGTATAGACTTTCTATGAGGACCTTTTCCCCAAAGTAAAGGTTTCCTAGCACAGGCCCTGAGGGAGACAAACGCCCATTTGTGTGGTGCTGTGACTGTCCTGGCTCACCCCCCACCAATGGGATATTTGCCTTCTCATTCCTGAGGTTTAGTTATTGCCCCTCGACGAAGGAGTGAATTCTAGCAGGGTTTTGAAGGCCAGATCAGGTCTACTTCCTTCTGCAGTGATCTAGGTAGCTGTTAATAATTGCAGCTGATGAAAGGCCTTTGAACTTTACAGGTCCCTGAATTCTCCTAAGCTGAATTTGCCTTTCGTGTCTAGCCTGATGCCAGATCAAGTGGTGTTAGGCATTAGTCTGGCCCGCAGGGACCAGCGGGTGATGCTTCTCGTTATTGGGTTTCTCAGTGTGTGAAGCCCCCCTGGTTGGTGGTTCTAGGAGCAGAGTAGGGCAGGCAAGCAGCTGGTTTGGATTAGAGACTATAAGAGATGGGGGAGTTTTTCCTTCTGTGAAGTGCTTTGGTTTTCATCAGAGACTCTTCTGAGGCTCCAGCTGCCTTGCATAAGCCAGCAGGTTTACTGAGGCCACTGCTCAGTCTGTTAAGATGAAGGAGAGATTGTCACTTGATGATGATTAATTTAGGAATGCATTAACATGCCAAAGAAATCGAATGATAGAGGCTAGCTTGCCCTCTCTTCTGGTTTCCTAGACCCTAGGGAAAAAATGAAGCCAAGACTGAAGCGTATGACTTAATTAATGATGACTGTGGACTTAGCCTCTGCTACCATTTCAGCAAACTAGTCAGTGATGTGGGATCTTTTATTTTCTCTGTTCAGATGTGGTCACTGATACTTGCTGCCTTCTTGGTGTTTGGTTTTTATTTTGTCCTGAAACCAAGGGTTAGACAAAATTGATCTTGAGCCTGGCTGCTGCTCAGGCTCCCCACACCCTTGCCATCTGCTTGTAGCTCCACCAGGTTGAGCTGTGACCACCCTTGAGGTGGTGACCCCAAATGATGGGGGAGCTGGCAGCTAACAGAATATAACCCCCGTGGTAAATGTGCGAGTGCCCAAGGACTGTGCTTGCTCAAGCTTTCATTGTTGTCTCATCGATTTCATAACCTGGAGCAGACTGGTCGCTCAGGTGCATATCCTGGTCCTGCTGCATGTTGGGCTGTGAGAAATCCCGTCACGTTGGTGGGATTGAATTGACAGCTGAAAGTGGCCGCCAGTGTCACACCTCCTTTGGGAGCGGCAGCAAGGGTCAGTGGGGAGGGAGGCAGCTGCCCAAGTCAAGCAGGGCAAGGAAGGTGGGTGCCTTGTCTGCACAGGGCTGCGTTCACTAGAGTTGGGTTTTCTTCCAAGTTCAGCTGATCTCTGTCACCCTCCACACTCAGCTGCACCGTTTTACCCTTTGCTTTGCAACTTGGATTTATGAAAGGACTTTACGAAGCTGATTGAAGCTGTTTGGCTGCATCTAGCAGGGTGCAGGCACTCTGAACTGCTGGAGCAGAAGCAGGTGCCCTGGTTTCCTCTTATCTCCTCCTCTCTGTTGCCTGTTTTCTCCCCTGTGCTGGCTTTGGGCTGGCAGCGCGGGCGGGGGGCTGCCGTGCAGCAGGGGTGAGCTCTGCCTCCGCCCTCCCTCAGCACTGGGGGAGGAAAACGCCTCATCCAGCTGAGTCTAGTACGCTACCCAATATTTTTCCGAGTCCGTCCAGGTCATCAGGCACTCTGTAAATATCTCAAGCCCTTCTTGCACTTCTTGTAGGGTTTGCCATGGGCAGGTGTTTCCTCAGGCTGGGATCGGAGCCGCAGGTGGTGGCTGTAGGTCCTGCAAGGCGGGTTGAGGAAGCGCAGGGGGTGCAGCGTGCCCAGTGTCTGCCAGCACTGCTGGGTCCTCCAGGTCTCCCTGCAGACTGGAGCCCTGGCAGACTGCTCAGCATTTTAAAATCTGAGTGCACCAGCACGAGTTTGAATGTTCAATCTGCATTTCAAAGTCCTGTTATTACTTATTACGTTTTAATTGCTTCCCTTGCCCTTTGAATCAAAGCAGGACTTGTGGTGTAGGAACACGACAAGAACTGGGCTTGAGGCTGGGAGATGGAGAACACCCACTGGATGGATCCAGCTGGCTGGGAGAAGGATCCTGCAGCGATCGCAGCCTGCTGTGTCTGGATCTGGTTGCATACCAGCTAAGCATGCAAGGAGCAGAGCAGGCAAGGCCTGACAGGCATCGTTGTGGGAAGAAGGGGAAAGGAAGGCAGGCGAGCAAAATTCCTTGCTCATCCTCGCAAAGGGAGCCTATGCCAGCACATGATCTGCCAGCAGCAGATGTAAGCTCTCAAAAACAGCAGGGAGGATGTTGACTGCAACAATGCATCAAGGCTGCGGTTTGTAACCTCAATAGTAAGGCAGTTAAGTTTTTTCTTTTTTTTTTTATTTAACAAAGACATTTTGATTGCCAAATCCATAACCATTAGCAGCTGTGGTTTTGAGCTGTTTCTTCCTCACACGTTGCAGTCTAGACCTGACAGGCTTTCAAACAAAAGTTTGGCTGCCGGCTTTTGTTTGTGTTTCTCTGCGATCCTGCTTTTTTTCTTTTTTGCCTGTGCTGTTGATTTGAATGGAAGGTTGGAGCTCATCCCTTTCTTAACCCAGCCTCTGCTGAGTGGCTCCTCTGCATCCATGTGGTCTTCTGTGACCAAGGGCAGCATGTAGAGTCCTCGGGTGTATGTTCACAAGGCTGCAGTACTGGATGTTTCTGCCTCAGGCTAGAAAATTTGGCGTTTCTGGAAAGTTTGATCTGCTTTGGGGTTTCTGTTTAGGAAAATGTTACATTTTTCACAGGCCAAAAGCCTGGTTGGCCTGTGCTAAGACAGGGAGAATGGATCCTTAGAAGATGAGGCATGAAAACATGCTGAAAGTTGAAAGCGTGATGAAAGACCATGTCATGAGGGAGATCAAATCTGAAAGGGAAGAGCTTGGTACCCTGCAAGCTCTTTCCCGAACTGGAGGTCTGAGTCAGGAGAAGATGACACAGAGCAGCAGCAAACCTGGACCTTTGGGCTCAAGTGATGGCTCTTGTTGCCACTTGGGTGTCACCTTTGAGTGTAGCCTGGACAACTTCAGGGTGAAGGCTGGGAGGTTGGCTAGGTGATCCCCAAATGTGATTTTTACACCTTCTGTGTGGAGAACAGCAGAATGGGGAAACACTTCAACACCACTCTCCTTGGAAAAGTGATGAGGATGAACATGGCTGGGGCACAGCGGTTCTTGAAGGCTGGTCTGTGAGAAGGGTGGGATTTTTTTTCCTCTTGCTGGTTAAATAGCTTGTACCTTTGGGTCAGTTTGGGCTGCAGCTGCACCCAGGCAGCTCCATGCCATATCTGTGGGCAGGAACTGGGATTATTGCTATTGGTGCCTGAACTGGAATTGGGGAGTTTGCAGCTCCTAGAACCTGATGAGCCTGTCATTTTTGAGGGCTCCATTTCTCCTGCATCCATGTGTCTGTGTTGCAGGCATTGCCATGAATGCCTCTCTTTGGCTGCGGCACTCTGTCGCTTGCCAGAAACTCCCGACTTTCTTTTCCCCTTCTCAAACCACTAAAGAAACATTTTCTAGCTGGATAGTGAGCAATTTCCCTCCAGAGAGGAGGAGAAAATGACTGTTTAGTAGTTAATTACCTGTTACGTTAGTCTGACAGCTATGAAGCTTATGAGGCACAAAGGAAGAGTGGATCTGCCTTTCCCACAAATCACCAAGAAAACGGGGCGAGGGAAGTTGTGCCCGGCTCCCGGGGGGATGCCTCGCATCCCACTCCCGTCCCTCGCGTGTGGCCAAGAGGCTTCTCCTAACACGCGGGGAAGAGCCCAGCGCATGTTTTTGCCTGCTGGGGAGAGCTGATTTATGGCCACTGCTGGTTACAGCAGCCCTGCTCTTTTGGAGGGGATGCAGTCCCCACCAAGACTGGTTTTTTTCCCCTCTTTGAATGCATTTTACGGTGAGCTCACTTGCCAACACATGGGCTCCACTTGCTTTTATTCTTTCCAGACAGCGTTGCTTTCCAGCGCTGCCTCTTTTATTTTGAAGCTCTTAGAGAGCAGCAGGGAAACGAAGGCTGGAGCTGGTGTCCTGGCCCAGCGCTTCCTGGCAGAGCCAGCCCTGTTTCCCCTGTTGTTCACACAGGAGGCACGCCAGGAAAATGATTCAACCCTTTCCATTATGAACCTCACAGAACATCTCACCCACCTCCTCGCCGTCAGTGATTGTGCCCCAAGGCCACCCCCTGGTAGGTGTAAGATGGAGAGGATGGTGGCCACCCGCCCGAGGACTACAGGTTTCAGCGTGCAATTCTCCGCCGCACTCCAGCTCACCGAGCTGTGCTCCAGGGCCGCGCACTCCCACGGTGGACAGACACGGAGAGCTCTGGCTGCACTGCAGGGCACTGCAGGCCAGCCTGTGGAAAACACTGGGGCTGTTCCCACCCAGTGTTGGCATTCGGTCTCTTGTGCTGCAGTTGCTTGTCTCCTTTTTTTGTCTAGAGACCTTAATGAGAGCGAAAGATGCTCCGGAAAGGTCACTAACGAAGCTGCCGGGGAGCGTGTTGGCTTTGTGCCGCGCAGAGCCGCGTCGCACGCGATGCCTTTGTTCCCTCCTCGGATGCACCGGAGCAGAGCTCATCTCGTTAGTGATGGTTTGGCTCCCCCCCGGCTCATTTTCCTTCAGCTCTTTCGATTCCCCTGCCTCCAGTTCACAGCACCTGGGTTCAAGCAAACACAGCTTATATTGGGGAGGGGTGAAAAAATTGAGGAGCTTGGGACAGCCCTTCTCCATGTTTGTTTTTTCCCACTGCTGAGATGGAATTACTACCAGAGATGCTGGGTGAGCCTGCATGGTCCTGGCATCCCACTGCAGCCTCTGCCCAAATCAGGGAAAAAAAAACTTTAACAGATTGGTAGGAGGAAAGAAATATTAGCAGGATTTTTTTTTTTTTCTCAAATGTCAGGGAAGGTGGGTTTGTGTCTCTGTGGGTTCCCAGCTGGCTTGTCCCCTCCTTTGCTCTTTAGCTGTGGGCTGCAGAGCGAGGAGGCTGGGCAGCCCTGCTGCTGTTTCTGGTGGTGACGAGCTGGTGATGGGAGACAGTGAAAAGAAGGTGTAGAGAACATTCATTAGCAATTATCCCTGCTTGCAGCTTGATTTGGGTGGCTGTAGGGGACATCTGATACCCACGTAATGTATGTTCAAAGCACTGGCTCCAGTGAGAGGGCAAATCTGGTGGCTGTTTTTTAGGAGCCCAGCGCTCAGCTCCCTCTTCCAGCTTGTACTCAGACGCTACATTTAACCTTGAGCTCTTTCTCTGTGTGTTAAGCTGCCTTGAGGTCTGCTTTTTTTTTTTCCCCCTGCTAATCTCTTTACAGCTAAGATCTCACAAACCTGGTAGCTGCAAATTGAAGCCCAACCAGTGTAGTCACAGAGATGGGAAGAGCCAGGAGGGTGGTGGTTGCGTGGACGCCGATATGTGGAGAGTGTATGTGGGGTTTTTGACTGCAAAGCAGTGGGCTGGAGCAGCAGTTGGTAAGCCATGCCGGCTGTTCACAGCCCACGGAACCCACCATACTCCCAACTGCCTTGTTGCAAGCCTGCTACGAGGTGGCAGAAGGTCTGAAAGGAGGCTGAATAATTTTTTTTACACTATAGTTACATTGCATAACCCCTCTCTTTCAAGCTTTCCTGCTCATCTGCAGGATTGGAGGAGGGTGGCCTTCCTCCTTCTTGAGAGACAACCTTGCCGCTGACTTTTTGTTGTAGAGGGCTTTTTAGCCATTTTCTCATAAATGCTGAGTTGCTTCCTGCTGGAGGCAATGTCAAAGCCTGGAGTACTGGTATCTGTCTTATTTACACCCTCAAGGTTATAACAATGAGTACTGTTGAAATTAGGAAGGACCCCCATCAGACTACTGGCTGGGTTTGATTGTTGGTCTCTTGTAGGGGAGGGAGTGTGGTTTCCCTCTAAATTGACCTTTTATTTAAAAGATTGTTGTTACAGATTCTCTTTATTGGAGATATGCCCTGTATTCTCTCTCTGGCACTCTAGACATGGCTCTTGGAGTTTTCCTCCAAGTCTCATGTTTGCTGAAGTGCTGTCTGTGGGATGTAGTCATTGGAAGTAAATTTGTTCTCGGTCTCCTAAAATTATTGCTCTGCAGATTGTAGAGTGACCTGTCTGACCTCTTACAGCAGAAACATTGAGAAATTAGTTTTTTTACTCCTTAAACACTTGGGCAGCTTTGTAAAAAGTAATGGAGATGAATGTGTTTGGTGTCTTGGTGGCAGCGTCTCAGCTGAGCAAATAAGTCTATGCAGGAGTTGCCAACAGAAGAGGCACCTTTGGTGCTGGGCAGGTGGGTACTGATGTCCTGGTGCTGAGCTAAGTGGCAGAAAGAGCTGTAGAGGTGGAGGAGCGCTGCTGTTCAGCTGTGCTGTCTGCCTTTACCTTGTTGATGATGAGACAAGATAGTGTAGATACAGTCTGTAGGTGTCCACAGGTGATGGTTGCTCATGGTGATCATTGTGTGGTGTTGAGAGCGAGCGCTGTTTAGGGGACTGAACAGCAGCAGGGAGAGATTTTGGGTAGGAAACAGTAACAGCTCCAAGTGACCTCTAGGAATGAGGTCCATGGAGGTGGTTTCTGAACATGGTAAATATGGGCAGCTGGTTGCAGGTGCACTGGGGTGAGGCTGGGCTCCTGGTCCTGGTGATGTGTTGTGTGGTAAAAGCATGTCTGTCTGTGTTCAGGTTGCAGGCAGGGGTTTCAAGAGATCCAACCTCTTGCTGCTCGCTAAAAGGAGTCTCATTTCCTACCAGTCCCTGGCCACACACTCCTGCCACTCACCCGCTTCATCAGACCCTTCTTTGAGCAGTTCAGCCCATTAAACTGGCAGAAAACTGACTTTACCCAAAGTGCAGAGTAAATGAGTTGAATTGACTTGTGGAGGGGGCTGGGGAAAGAGGAGAGCTTGGCGAATAGGTGGGTCAGCATCTTGGGAGGGCTCAGCATGTTGTGGGAGCTCAGCCCCATCTTCTTCACCTAGGAGCATCTTGTCTCTAGGCAGAGGAAAGGGTTACAGGTTTTTCCCAGCTCCAGCAGGCAGGAATATTCTGCTTTTGTTTACCAGGACAGGATAAGAGGTTTTCAGGGTAGGTAAAATACGAAGCCTTAAATGTAGCACACGAGGGGCTCCTTCCCTGCCTCCTGGGAGTGAGATGCCAGAGGAAGGACCGAGGCATTCAGAATGCAGGAGATGGATGGATTTGGCACATGTACAGAAACATACCCTGGGAGCAGAGATGAAAGGCTGGGCCTGGAAGTGTAAACCCGAGTTGCAGCTGTGGCATCCGCCTTGGCCTTGGGATCGGATGGAGATGGAAGCTTTTGGAGCTGCAGGTTTGATCCTGGTTTTGGATGAAAGCTGTCAGTGGAGGAACCAACCTGGCTGTTGCTTTTGCTGCTTATGCCTGGTTTTATGGGCATAGTCCTTGTGTGGGAGCCTGTAAGGTGCATGAAGCGGGACGTGGTGGTGGCCAGGTCCATCTAGGAGATGGTGGCTGAGGAGATTTGGGAAGCAGCTGTACTCCAGGCAGCAAGACTTCTACGGCGCAGCCTTGACACACAACCTGGCTGGAGAAGCCACTGGCCAAAACATATGTGATAGAGCTGGGATGGACCACCTCAGCCACCAGGTCTGAGTGGTGGCTTGTACATCGTTGCTTTATGGTGTGGCCTTTGGAGGCCATGTCAGGGTGGGAGCTGCTGGACACCTCAGGTCACCAGTCACCTGCGGGATGCTGAGAGCAAGAATGCGGTGCCAGCATTTCACGCTCGCCAGGCGTTGGCTGGGGATATTCACGTTGGCTCTCTCTAACCCTCCAAAATCCTCCTTCCCTGCAGATGGGAAATGAAACTCCTTGGCATCAGCATGGAGCAGTGGAAGTGAGTCAAGTAACATGGCTCAGACAAAAAAAAAACAACAGAGGGAGAAGCCTCTCCAAGCCTGGATGGGTACAGCAGGGCATCTGCGTGCGATGCAGAGCAGGGCAGCTCTTTCTGTGCACGTACATCTCTCTCTCTTGCTGGTTGAACAGCTCTTACATGCCGGTGTAAAGTGAGAGGGGCTGGAAGTGCTTTCCCTGCTTGATTCAATTCCAGTGTCGGGCTTCTGTAAATCTCCCCTAACCGCTGGCAATGCTGCCAAACCTGCTGCAGCGCAGGGAGAGTGGGTTGTTCCCTGCTCCCCTCACCGTGCCCAGCTGTTCCAGGGCAGATCCAAACTCATCTTGGCAGGTCAGTGAGAGCTTTTCAAACACTCAGCCTCGGAGTCATTTGTTAGTAACAAATGGGGGATTTGCCAGGACACGCTGCTCCATCTGGTTTGGCATCCTGTCCCCTACAGCAGCCTTGACGGATCTGCTCGAGGAAGGCAGGGGAGTGAAAAAAAACCTGAAGGCAGTTTTCCCATGGAAGGAAAACAGCTTCCGCAGTCTGTTTCCTGGGCTGGAGCACCTTTGTGGAATGCCCTCACCTCTGTGTCTGTCAGCACAAGGTCTGTAGCTAATAGAGAACCTGAAGTGATGGCTGGTAGATACATTTTTTGTTACTGTTTTGAATTTCACTTCTGAACACCAGTGAGGCTGAGCTGCATCTAGACAGGACTTTGGTGCACTTCCCTCGCTGAGTGGGGTGTTTTTTTTTCTGCTTTTCCCCCTGTGGTTAATGAGAAAAACAATCTGGTCATACTCTGCCTGTGAAATTCCCCCTTGTCTTCATCACAGCGAACTCTCTTCATAGACTCCACGCTCAGAGCCAGCCCTGGCTTCTCTGAGCCATTGACCTGACATGTTGCAAGTGGCTTTTCTACTGCTCACCCTTTGGATGCAGACAGATCTGAAGGGCTGTGTCCCACTCTCTCCAAATCTCAAAGCCTTTCTGTTTGGGCTGAGCTTTGTGGGGAAGAGATACAGCTGCTTTGGTAGAAGATGTGTCCACCCTTCTGGTGGTCATCATCTGATTGGGTTGGCCAAGCTGTTTTGGTTGAGGTGCTGGTGTGTCATCCACAACTCGCTGGGGTTTGGTGGGGGTTCCTGCAGCCCCACCCAGCTCAATCTGGTAATGCTTTGGGCTGGAAATTGGTCCCATGCTTGTCCCAGTGCAAAGAAGGCAGTGAGTAGGTGAGCTTGGGAGGGCAGGGTCCTGGACTGCTGCTTTTCATGCCCCACACATTATATCAGCTTAAGTCCAGTGTTAAACCACACCTTTGAGGTGGTGAAACACAGGTCAGTGCCAAAGGGGGCTGGAAAGGGTTGGAGAGACTTTTGGGAAGCAGCTTGTTGGGCAGATCCAAGTAAGCTCCAGCAGAGGTGTGATGAGAAGAGGCTTACCAAGGGACTTGCTCTGATCAAGACCCAAACCTGCAAGTATCTTGCTTTTTTTTTTTCCCATTAAAAGTTCTTCAGCTGGTTTAGTCTGAGCTGCTACAGCCTAGATACAACCCATCTCTTGAATAAGGCTTGCCTGCTCCTGACCACCGAGCTCCTTTCACACCATGGCCGTCAGTCTGACTCTGCTGTGTCCATCTGTGCTCCACAGTATCCAGATCTGAGCCAGGAGTCCGGGTCTCCATTTGTCTTTATCTGCACTAATCCCCAGGAGATGGTTGTGAAGTTTCCCATCAAAGGAAAACACAAAATCTGTAAGTAGTAAAGTTTCCACGAATGCCCCCCTTGGCCTTTTGTGCCTGCTCTCATCACCACCTCTGCTTGCCTTTGCCATATGAGTTCACAACCTTTACCCTGTGCTCTTTGATCTGTAGGTGTTTGTTTAATGACTCAAATACATCTGTAATTTTTTTTTTTCTTTCTTCAGTTCCCCTTTCCCCAGATGTTGCTTCCTTGCAAATACATGCCTCTTCCTGCCTCTGCAAACATGTGGGAGTCAAAGAGCTCTCCTGTCTGCAGCTGATCTGCTGCTGGCACCAGCCTGGGTCAGGATGCGAGCTGGGGCGGCAACGCTTGTGCAGATCCGGGCCAGCTCTTTGCCTGCGGTTCGGAATTGCCCTCTCGCCCACAAGGATGGGGAGGGCTTGAAGCAGAAAGAGCTGCAGGGCCAGATGGATGTTCTCCATCCGCAGGCCAGCAGGATGGGATGTCCTGGCAGAGATTGCAGGGAAGAGCCACAGCATCTGTCCGCTCTCTGCTTGCCAGCGTCGTTAGTCCCTTTTATGAGCCACCAGCCCCTCCGCAGGCTGCCAGTTATTCCTGCCTGCTGCCGTAAAAAGGATGGAGGAGGGATGCAGCAGCTGGGGAGCCTGCAGTCAGCTCTGTCCTTATTAGCAGCCTCCCCACCACACAGCCTGGGGAAGGCACCATACACGCTTTCAGGGGATGTGAAAAATTAATTTGACGGGCTAAAAGCAGCATAAGCAGAAATAGTCTTGGCTGTTTGTTTAGCAGAGCTGACAACTGGGTTTTCTTTCCCGTTTGCAGCACGGTTCTCTGGGAGTAGTTATCTAGGGGCACAGGAACAGCAGGGTTCCTTGGGACTGGTTAATAAGGGCTTTTGAAGCACAGTGTGGGGTTATTTTTATTGTTTTGAGGATTTTTTTTTTTTTTCTCTCTGCTCAGAGATGCACCATTCTCCCATGGCTTCAGTCTCCCTGGGCCTTGGGGCAATACCTGCCCCTTCCGGGGTATTGAGCAGGGCGGAACCATTTAGTGTCTTCCCTGCTTTTTGCAGCAACGTCTGGGAGGTGCGTTCAGCCGACAGCGACAGATGATGCTCGGTGAGCTGCAGCGCTCGGAACTCGCTGGCAGCGCCGCCCTCCCCTGGGGACGGGTCTGTCCCAGCGCGGCGCCGGGCGGGCAGGGCTGCGCCGCGTTATTTAGGGTGCAGACGTTTTTGCTGCGGTAGACCAGCCTCGTCCTTGCTGCATGCTGGAGCAGCTGCTGCAGCCTTTTTTTTCCTTGTTTCAACCTCTCCTTGCTCTCGTACGGGCTCTCTCGTGCCCCTGCCTCTGCCCGGCCGCCGGGAGGAGGTGAGGTGCCAGGGTGAGGTGCCGATGTGGCCGCAGGGGAAGCTGCCGCTCAGTGTGAGCGCAGGGCAGCCGGCTTCTCCTTGTCTGCCTCGCTGGGTGCAGGCTGCCTGTCCCCTCCCCATCTGTCACATCGTCTCCTTTGTGTTGTGACACTTTCCTGCTTGGAGAAGGATCAGTCTAACAGCCTGGAAGGAAGCCGGCTGTGCTGGCGGCCGCCTGCGCTGCCCGCTCCTGCTGCTGGGCCTGCCTTTCCTGCCCTCCATCCCAACAGGAGCTGTCACGTCAGAAGTGGCAGGGGAGCCTGTGGAGTTGCGTGTTCCCCTCCCAGAGGGGGCATCATCCGTCTGGGTGATATTCGTGACAGCCTAGTGAAGGAGCAGGGAAGGCTTTGACCTTTCATCGGGGTAAGGTGCTGTTTTAATAGCAGCTGGCAACACGTCTGAGGCAGTCAAAAGCTTAATTCTCCAAGCTGGAAGCAGAGCAGGGGGAAGGCTCCAGCTCACGTCCCCACCTGAGCTCACTGGCTGCCCTGGTCTCCTTGAAGCCTGACTCAAGCCATGACAAAATGCCAGTTTGTCTTATTGGGAAGCCAAACCAGAGCAGTTTCTCCTTGCCAGATAACAGCATGGTCCTTGCCGCGATGACATCTGAATGCTTCTCCCTTGCAAATTAGTCATTTCTAGCAGCCTGGGAATGGGGAAAAAAGAAACCCCTACCATAGCTCAATTTTTGCTGCCAGGGTTATTATTTGTGTGGATGTGATGGGCACTGTGTTTGCATTGTGTTTGGGAGCATGGCTGTCCCCAGACATGTCCCTGCTTAGTCCCAGTGTGTGAGGACAAAGCTCAGTGGTGGTTCTCATGGGAGATTTCCTTCAATCCAGGCAAAGCTTCCCTGAAGCTCCCCTCGAGCATCGCTCAGAACCTTCCCTTCATCAGCCACTGGCTGGAGGAGCACAGAGGAGCAGGCAGAGGGACCCATCACAGTATGAGACCAGAGTCCTTGAATCAATGAGCGGAAAGAAAAGGAGCCCCTGGGGCTGTTGCCTTATTTTTAGCCTTTTCTTAAAGGTTACCCACGTGATGTTTTATCTTTGACAGCTGATAGAGTCGAGGAGCCTCCTGATCACTTTTGGGGTCTGGGAGGAGCAGATATATGAAATATGAAACTTACAGCCCCGGAGGTGACACAGCATTCATGGTGGGGGACCAGAGCATGGAGTGAGTGTGAACTTGCTGCCTTTCTCCTGCTAAAAGCCCCACAGCTTGGGCACAGTGACCCGACATGCCACTTCTAGACAGTCCTTGTGTGCTGGCCTCGTTGGGTGCCCATCACTGTTTCCAGGAGGGAGCTTCTTCCCCATCCTTAAGCAAGTGGGAAAAGTCTTCTTCCACATAGAGTGGCAGGGAGGATGGTGGATCTCCCAGATCTTGTAGGTGAGCACGGTGACTTGCAAACCCTTGCTCACATTTTTTTTGTACTTGTTATGGATTTTGTGCATTGAACATTCCTCTCAAGCTCAGACAGGAACAAGGCTGGCCCAGAACTCAAGCGGAAGAAGGAAGACCCATTTCAGGGAGGCCGGGTTGTACTGGTGGGACATCCTGAGTGAAGCCTCTCCTGAGAAAAGCATTGTCAGACTCTTTGTTGAGCTGAAGTTGGGAAATTTTCTTGAACAGAAGGTGATGGTCCCTGGCTGGTTTGGAGCTATTTCCTCTGGACAGGTGCCTGCTTCTGAGGGCACACGGGCATTTACCAGCAGTTTTTGGAGCAATGGCCAAAGTGGGACCTGTTTGGAGCCTGGTGGCTGTGGTCCCCACCAGGGATGAGATCTGTTGTGTGCTGTAGCTGGGCTGGAGCAAGGCAGCTCTCCCAGGGATTGCGTGCTTCACCCACGGGGTGACACCAGGCTTGATTCCCTGGAGGGATGATGCTGCAGGACCTGGATGAGGTGCCTGCCAGCTCTGGCTTCATCCACGTCACTGGAATGTCGGTGAGATGGGCTGTATCTGTCCATCTCCTTGGGAACAAGCTTTGATCCCTTTGCTTCCCATCCTGATGGTGTGACCACGTTGGCTGGCTGCTCCCCAGGGACTAGGGCTGCCCTCTTAACTCACCACAGACTTCTGCAGCATGGTGGAGCCCTGTCGCTGCTCCCAGCTACAGAGACAGGATGAGGATGGGAAGATGCAGAGGAGTAGGAAAAGGGAGGCAAGTTCCCAGGATAATGTGGCATTAGAGGAGGTAACCAGTGCTGGCTGATGGCAGAGCCTCTCTGGGAGGCTGGCTCTTTGCTGTGGTGCCTTGCTTAAGGTCACCTTCCCCTTTTTCCTCTCTTGTTTGCAGGAGGGAGCTTTGGCTGGGAGAGGGGGAGCGTCCTTGCTTGTTTACAGGCAGGGAGAGGCGGATGGGGATGCACCTCCCAGGCAGCACATCACCTTCCCGGCTTGCTCGCGTGCAAGGTTTTTGGCCTCGTCTGCAGGAGTTGCCCAGATCCCATGTGTTAGTGTCCTGCTCCTCTCCTGGGTGGGAACGTGGAGCTGGCAGTGAAGCCACCAAGGGCTGTGAAGGACAAGGGGAGGCAGTGTTTGCTCTGGGTCCCACCAGAGCAGCTGGCTGTGGGTGCCTGGTCTCCCTGATGGTGCTCCCCGATGGCAAAGGCAGCACATCCCTCCTGGATGGTGGCCTCCAAGGTGCATGGCAGCACATAGCAGTTGGTCCCCATCACCTTCTGTGCATTATCATCCCTAAGCTGGGCTTTTAGTGTCCCCAAGCCTTGCTTTTCACCAGGCTGTGGAGGAACATGTCCCTGACACAGTGCTTGACAGTCCCCCATCTCCTGCGGACATGTTGACACACATCCTGCAGGCAAGCAGAGGGATCCGTTTCCCTCCCAGTCACACCAGGCAAGTGCTGGATGTTAATTTACTCTCCTCCTCACTGAAGTTCCCCTGCTCTGGTGTCTCTCTGCCACGTCGGACATACTTGCCCCCAGCTCCCTGATGTCACGCCTGTGGAGGGAAGCCACGGCGGCTGGAAACGCCTGGCTCCTCAAGCAGGATAATTGAATGTGACAGGAACACACTAACTAGGAGACCTCGCTGCCTCCAGCTGATTTGCATTGCAAATAGCACTTTAAAATAAAGACTGATGAGGGTTTGTTGTGGTTTTTTTTTGTTGTTCTAATCCCCTCTTTACAGGGAAGCTGGATGCAAAGATCCATCAGGGAGCAAAGAAGGGGTTAATGAAGCAGAAAGCGATGGTGTGAGCTGCAGGAAGCAGCGCTGGGTTCCCACGAAGCTCCTGACTGCCACCGAAGGGTGCCAGGATGGTCCTCAGCTCTGGAGAGCAGGTGCAAGATGGATTTGAGAGAGCTTTTAGGTATCGCTTTATCCGTTGTATACCACAAGCATTAAAAGAGATGTTTTTCCACCAAGCCCTTGCCCAACAGCCCTGTGCCTCCTGGGAAGTCCCACACTGCAGACAAGGGTGGGCAGGAGCTGGAACTTCGTGGGATGGGATTCAACCAAGTGCTGGCATCTTTGTATCTCCTGGGAGTGCTGGATCCCAGGCCAGGAGCCAGCTGAGCCCTGTCCATCTCAGCAAGCAGGAGATAGCTCAATCCTGGCTTTGCCAGCATCTCCCTCCCCAAAATGTGTCTTGAGGTCTTTTGTAAGAGGTCAGACACATCATGGCGCTGACCTTGCCAGAGAAGGGCAAGAAGCAGGGGGATGAGGGGGATTGCTCCTGACAGCCGGAGAGCCCAAGTCCTGTTGTTCCTGTTTGGGGATGCAGGGACCCCGGGGTAAGAGGTGGGGCTCTGTTTGCACTCGGAGGCTTTCCACTCCCCCTTCCAGCTCTTGGCGTTACCACGAAGTGCCTGGCCTTACATCTCTCTCTCCTAATTCGTCTCAAAGCAGCCACCCTGGAAAAAATGCCCCCCTCTGGTGGCTTCGTGTGGGAGTTAACAACCTGCCCTGCCTTACAAATGAGATTTTCTCCTTTTTCTTTAATCCATCATATTCAGCACGGGAGTGTTGCCGCAGCTGAGCTCATTCTGCATCCTGGGAGCCTGTCATGCCACCTTGCTCTAGGCTCTGCCTTGCCACGATCCCAGTGCTCCTCATTCCCTGGAGCCCACCCTGCTCCGGAGGAGACAGAGCAACCCCGAGTGCTGCCGAGTGCTCCTCCTCCCTGGGGCTGCCAGTGCTGTCACTGGTTGTCCCAGCCTCTGCCTGAGTTCCTGTTGCTGCCCCAGCAGAGAGGAAGAGGAGGAGAAGGGTGTGGAGCCTTCATCCCAGCTGCCTACGCCCCCTGAAACTCAGCAGCTGGGTGACACAGTGTTGGAAACCATCCAGCTAGTGCTGCCAGTTGCCCTGGGAATTGTCTTCTGGCTCCTTTTGCTGCCTATGGGGTCTCCAAGATGCTAGAGATGCTGGATCTGGGTTCAATGTCCACCCACATCATTCCTCATTTGGAAAACCCAGGCAGGTGTTTCAGCTCTGCAGTGGCCAGGCTTGGCAGGGACATTATGGCACAGGAGCTGCAGAGGGAGATGGGCTCCTGTTGTGTCACCCCGTCCACCAGCCTGTCCCCATCCCTCAGGTACCACCATACGGTCCCAATCAGCTGTGCTGGGACTCCTGGTCACTTCCCTGCATGTTTTCATGGAAGTCCTCCTCTCTTGGGTGGATGTGCCTTGAGAGTGAGGGACACATCTGCAGTGCCCATAGGAGAAGAGCTGGAGAGGGATGGGGGGCTTGGGGTGGCATCCCAAGGTCCTGGATCCATGGGTAGAAGGAGGCAGGAGAGAACTTGGCCTTGGTGGCTGGGTGGGAGAGGCAGGACTTTTCCTGAGCTGCCTGCAGCTCCCTGGAGCAGCTGCTGGAGGGGAGAGGGGCTGACCATCGAGCAGCTGGCCCGATGGCAGCGCTTGTGGGACCAGGGTGGGGAGATGCTCTTCCAGGCAGAGCTGTATGGAGAAGGAGCATCTGGTTACATGGCAGACGTCTTTCCCAAAACATCACTGATGTCTCTGCTGCTCTGCCCTGCATCTCACCGGCATGGCCTGGGATGAGCAGGATGCTCGGGACACTGAGCACCTGGGGTGGAGAAGCACGCTAGGAGGACGTGCTCATTTATGGGGTTGCTGGGGAACAAGCAGGCTCATGCACCAGCCTATCCCTGGTTTGTTCCATGTTCCTAGCAGAAGCTGTTTTTCCCACCCTCAGGACCATCATTCCTGGTCTGGGATGTGCTGAACATCATCACCCAGAATACCCCAGGGACGGTGGCACCTCTCTGGGCTGGGATGCCCCACACCAGAACCCAGGTGGGTGGATGGAGGTGGTGGTCCCTGCTCCGCCACCTTCACTGCAGGACTAGGGCCTGGCTCCAAGCTGCCAGGCTGGGATCATGCTCCCCGACTCCCAGTGCCAGTTTGCATCTCTGGGCTGATTTTGTGGCGTTTTGGGGCCCCAGCTAGGAAACCCCTGCTGAGATGAGCCAAAATTTCCTCTCTGGCTGGTGTGGGGATGATGCCAGCGTGTTGGGAGCAGAAGGTTTGGGAGACAATCCATGTCCTGGGGACAAGGAGGGCTGGAGCTGAGTGGGCTTCCAGGAGGGATGATGCTTCCACCATCCTAGTGTGAGAAACCTGTTCGGGGAGGAAAAACTACGGCATAGGGCATGATCTCATGGGTTTTTTAGGGTGGATCCGGGTCCCCCAGGAACCCCCGCCCCCCTTTGCGAGGTGACGCAGGGTGGAAAACACTCCGCTCCGACTCCCCCTCCTGCTCCGGCCTCCGCGTTTTCCGCCCGCGGCTGCCGGGCCTCGGAGCCGCCTTTGTGCGGGCACCTAAGCGCCGGGTTTTCCTCCCCGCCGGGGGCGGTGCGCTCCTTCCTCCCGCTCCGTGCTCCACCTTCCGGGTGTTGCGGCGCGCCCGCGCCACTCCGCTCCTGTTGCCGGCCGAATTCCGACTCCGGGCTGCCGCGTCCCCGCCGAGCCGAGCCGAGGGGAGCCGAGGGGAGTCGAGGAGAGCCGAGGAGAGCCGATCAGAGCCGAGCGCCCGGGCCCGCCCCGCCCCGCCCCGCCCCGCCAGGCGGACACCGGCGCGGCCTGCGCGGCGCGGCGCGGCCCACAGCGCGGGCGGCATGGCGGCCCCGGCGGCCGGCCCCTAGTGCCGGCGGAGCGGAGGAGCGGCCAGCCGGCCCCATGGAGGAGACTTAGGGCTGCCTGGGACGGGAGCGGAGCTCGGTGAGTGAGGGCTGGGCCCTACCCCGCGGCGCCCCGGCGGTGTGTGTGTGTGTATGCGAGGGGGAGGCAGCGATTAGGGGGTCCCCTGTTGCCGTTGGGCTCGGGTCGTCGTCCTCCGCCGCGACCGTTGGGCTAGCACCTCCGGTCACCGTTGTGGTCGGGATTCCCTTCCCCCCCCCCTCCCCTTGGCCGTTGGACCCAGGCCCCCCCTCCCCGGTGACGGCTGGGCCCAGGTCGTTTCCCTACCCCACCGGGGACTGTTGGGCCGGGTCGTTTCCCTACCCCACCGGGGACTGTTGGGTCCGGGTCGTTCCACCCCCCACCGGGGACTGTTGGGCTCGAGTCGTCGTCCTGCACGGCGACCGTTGTGGCCCAGGTTCCCCCCCCCACTTCGTGGTGAGCGTTGCGCCCGGCTCGTTCCTCCCGCCCCGGTGACCCTTGGGCCCGGGTCTTTTTCCCCCCCCCCGCGGCCGTTGGTGGCGGGACGCCCTCCCGGCCCTTGAGTTCTCTTCCCGTGGCCGGGTGCTGTGGCTGTTGTTCGGGGAGCCCCCCTGTGGCTGTTGGAACTGGGGTTTGTGGTCACCCTCCCTCCCCCGTTGCCTTTGGGGTCGGCCTCCCTGTGTGTGCGACCTTGTGGGGGCCGGGTACCCCCCACAAGGTGGTGTGGGATCACCCCTCTGCCACCGTGGGGTCACCTTCTCTGCGGCGGTAGTGCCCGGAGGGGAGCCCTGGGGTCCCCTCAGCTGTGCCCCCCGGCAGGGCTGTGTGATGGGGAGGTCGCCGTGTGCGTGGGCTGTGGGTCCTCCCAGCTGCGGGGGGCGAGGGGCTGCTCCCCGTGTTGGGGGGGTCGCCGCCGAGGCACGTTTGGGGGTGAGGGTCAGGGCTGGGGGGGGACAATGCGTCCAGGCTGTGTTTAGGGGAGGAGGTGGCAGGACGCGGTTTCCGAGGGGATAGCTGTGTCCCTGGGGGGGAGGGGTGTGTGTGTCTCCCCCTTGACCCCTGCGTCTGTGCAGGAAGGGTTTGGGGGCCGTGGGGACCAGAGAAGCCTCAGCAAGGCTTGTTCCCCTGGAATGCTGCACACCAGCCCTTTTGGGGTGCTGTGGAAGGGACACAGCCCTTCGCAAGGGGTTCTTGGCACAAATTGTGGAATATTTAATTTTCCCAAAGGCATTCAAGGAGCAGGAGTTGTCTGTGTGTGTTGGGGGGTAAACACTGGGCCGGGCTCCAGCCCCACTCAGCTGCTCTTCAGAGCGGGCTTGTGGGCCCCTGGGTGACAGTGATCCACTGCTGTCCTTCATGTCCTGTGCTGCTATTTGGGAGCCCTGCTCATGGGTCTGATCCCAGGGGGTGACACCGCTGGTGACAACGTGGCGGAGGCAAGGCATCCCAGAAAGGTTTCTGCGGGTGGAACAGAGGGTGAGGACGTCTACTCCTGCCCTGGAACTCTCCCGCCCGTTGTGTACACGGGGAAGGTCACTGGTTCAGGTCTGGTCTGCAAACCTTGGCTCCCTTCCACCTCTCAGCAGCCGCCTTTTTCTTTTTCCTTTCCTTTTTCTCCCTTTATGGGAAGGCCCTTTCCCTTGCTGGAGGTGTTAGACAGATTTTTTGTAGCACACACCAAAGAGCTCACAGGCCCTTTCCCCCCCTGCAGAAGAATTAAGGATGCCAGCACTGGGGCTGGCATTCGGGTGCTGGTGTGCGCAGGGGCAGCATGAGTGCTCACAGCCTTCCTCGCCTGGACATCCTCAGGAAAACCTATTTCCATGCTTTGTGCGGTGTCTCCGGCATCGGATTATACTGCACATTTCTGGCTCTTTGTTGGCAGCACATGCACGGCACTCAAAAAATCCAGTCAGCTTATTTTATTGATTAACTCCTGACCAGCAATAATTTATAATTTATTATTTCGTAGCCATTTTGGTCTGGAAACAAAAATCCTTGCCCTTTTATGCTCTCATTCAGCCAGCAAGGTTTTCTCTTCTCCCTGCGGGGTAGAGCTCTCTGGAGAAGGGAGACGTGCGCAGCACCGGGAGCGCAGCCGTTTCGGTGGTGCAAAAGGACAAGGATTTAATGTTTCACCTAAACTGGCCTCGTGTTCAGGACAAGGGCTGGGAGCCAGTTAGAGCAACCAGAGGAAATTAATTATCAAGCAAGTTGTAATGATCTGTAATTGAGTATGGCCAGGACATGGAGGTGATTTGTTGTTGTTTTTTTTTCTTTTTGTAAGCTGGGCTCTTGGACTTGGTTTCCAGTGGAGGGTCTGTGTGTTCTCAGTCTCCATGAGGCTGCTCGTTGGCGTGTGTGCGCACGTAGGCGTCTCTTAATACATGTGTTGTCCTGTCATGACGTCCTCTGTGCCTGCTGAAAATGGTGTTATTTGTTTTGGGGAGAAGCTGCTGCGAGCAAGGGACATTTGTGTGTCTGTAGCCCTGTGTCTCAGACCGGGTGGACACCTGCAGGTGATCTCTCTGCCGGGACCAAGGTTGCCAAGTCCCCTTGTGCTCGCTGCGCCAAACTTGCTGGATGTCGGTGGGCACGGCATCTGCTTCTGCTGCCTCGAAAGGTTCTTTTTCCCTTTGAGTCATTAGGCTAGCTGAAAAGGTGTATTTTTTGGGAAGAAGGGGCTTGCAAAGTCTCGAGGTGGTTGAGGGCTTCTCATGCTGTATTGCAGCTACCTGACATCTTTATGATGTATGAACAAGAAGGACGGGTCAGGGTTTGCTCTGTCTGGTTTAATCTCTTTGAGAATCAGCCTGCGTTGAATTGAAATTTGCCTCCAGATCATATTTACAGGATCTTTTTAATGCCATAAATTAAAGAAAACCAGACGCTGCTTTGTCTGTGTAGCACTTCCACCTGGGTGTCCCTACCAAAACAGAGTTGGTGTCTGTGGGCCATGTCCACACCATGACAGAGGTCAGAGGCTCGTGGCTGAGATCACACTCCTGGGGCTCAGCCACGACAGAAGGGCTGTTACAGACCAGAGCTGTGTGTCGTGCCCGATGCTGTGATTTACTCCCTGAAAAGGAATCTTTCTCTGCTTGCTTGGGGAGGGAAGGGGAAGAACTGGACTTTACCATGTTGCTCTCGACCTTGGCAGGGCTGGGAGTGGGGATGTGCCTCGCTGCTGCCCTGCTGTGCCCGTGTGGGCAGGGCTCTGATTGGGATTAGGGTCTCTGGGTGCTGATGCAATACTAGTCCCAGATGTAATGCAGTAAGCCTCTTTGTCCCCTTTATCCAGAGTATTATGTAAATAAGATGGTATTTATGGTGCCAGGTATGTTGTTTCGGGGATGTGTGACAACATTTGTGCGCAGCTGTGCCCTTTGAGTGTTGACACCGCTGCTCCTGGCCGGCTGCCCCCGCTGCAGGCAGGGACCTGCAGGGCAGGCAGATGCTCATGGGGAGCACGTCACGTGCCTGCTTCCTACCAAAAGGAGGTTAGGCCGCAGGTGACCTTGCCAGGGGCTGGTGATAGTTTAACTGTGCTTGGTTGCTTGTACACAGAGGATCTGCTTTGGGTAGTCTGCAGGAGATGGGGTTGTTTCCCACCAAGGTCAAGGTGAGGCCTGTGTTTATCTTTACAGGCTTGCTGGTGAATATGGACTGATGCTTCCCCAACTGCTGGGTTGTGAGAGCGGTGGGTCCATTCCCAAACCTGCCCCGTATTTCTTCCCAGCTGATGGTGCTTTGTGGAGAGTTTTTAGAAGCACCCAAGTCTCTGAAGCCCCTGGAGATGTCCTGGGCTGTCTGCAGTTCTTCTGTGATTCTTCCAGTGCTTCTTGGGCAAGGGTCAAATGCATGTGAGCTCTATGGGTGGGAGGAGAGCTGATTCCTTTCTTCATGGAGCTCACCCACTTAAAGGCTTAATGATGATGCTTGTACTGCGGTGGTGGTGGTGGCTGGAGGTAGGGGGATTCACAGCAGGGATGCCTGACCCCAGCAGGGTTTTGGGCATGTGGGCGTACGTCAAAGGAGCTCATCTGGGTGTCAAGGGTCTTTTTTTAAGGTCAAGGGTAGGTAGATGAGCCAGCTCAGAGCACATGGCTGCTCATTGGTGGGAGCTCATTGGTGGCCACATGTAGCTACTGAACCAGAGCTTTGGCTACCCCTGCAGCAGCTCCTCTGCTCCACATCCCTCCATACTAGGTTGACTCAGATGAGGAAGAGATGCTGCTTGCTTTTGGGGAAGGGAGTGACAAAGATCCCACAAAGACGTGACTGCTTTTACCATGTGATTGCATCGAAAAATGCACTGTCCTGCTAAAAAGGATCAGTGCCCTGTGGTGCGATGTGGTTTCAGAGGAGGAGGTTTTCCTCTGATGAACCCATGATAAAGAAAATAGGGATTGGCTGCCTGTCTGGGAAACTTTCTATGTGGCTCTAGTGGCTTGTAAGACTTTTTTTTTTCTTTTAGATTTATATCATTTCTTGAAAGGAAACATCCTTTTCCCTTCTGGGTTTTGGTGAAAGTCAGTTTTCAAGATGAAACCAAGAGGTTGTTTTGCTTTTGCAGCTCAATGTCCTTCACCTGCACAAAAATGACTGATGTAGCTGCCCAAGTGTCAACTCAGGTGTTGCGTGAGGGGTTGTGTGTGTAGAGAGAGACTATAAAAGGAAGGGGGCCTAAAGGAAACTGGGAAGGGACTTTTTACCAGGGTGTGTAGTGCTGGGATGAGGGGTAATGGTTTTAAGCTGGAAGAGGGGAGATTTAGGTTAGACATGAGGAAGAAATTCTTTAGGGTGGGGGTGGTGAGACACTGGCCCAGGTTGCCCAGGGAAGCTGTGGAAGCCCCATCCCTGGAAGTGTTGAAGGGCAGGTTGGATGGGGCTTGGAGCAACCTGGTCTAGTGGGAGGTGTCCTTGCCCATGATGGGGGTAGGATCTAGATGATCTTAAAGGTCCCTTCCAACCCAAACCATTCCATGATTCTGTGTTTCTATGATGATTTTGTATTTAAACATTAAATGCTCAGCTTCCACATTAATTTCCTTGTTTATGGAGTAGGAAAAAGGGAAGATACTGTTGTCCCTTTATGCTACTCCTCCACTGAACACATTGTGGACACAAGAAGGGTTTGTGGCATCAGGTTTTCCCTCCGAGCCATTCCTGGCCTCACTTGACCGCTCTTCTGAGGGCTGGAGGGATGAGATCTTCGTACAGTGCTGCATCACGTGTGACATCTCATCTCTTTGCGTGGCCACTCTGGTTTATTGATAACAAGGCAGGTGGAGAATGATTGTGATACATTTGCTGAGTCCCTTGTGGGTTTTGATTAAATAGAGCGTTTTTGGCTTGAGTGAGTCCAAAGATTTGGCTTGGAGTTATCCTGGTGCTTCTCCAGCAGGAGAAAGGGTTGCTCTGGAGGAGCCTGCTTTGCAGCTTTTAAAGGAGTGAAAATGAGGTGTGTAATGACTTCACTAACATTAACCACCATGAATTCAGTTGAAGAGGTAGAGTCTCACAGATCTCCAGGAGAATTACTGTTCCTTCCCCAGAGAGTTTGTAGCTGATGCCACGGTGAAGACTCTTGTCCTGAAGATCTTCTTTTTATTTGGGTTTTACGTCTATAATCTCTGTACCTCTTGCCACAAGTAGTTAAAAGTGAGCTATGACTACCAAAAGAACCCACGTACTTTGATGCGTGGTTCTTGCTGGTTTTTATTGTATTCCTTTACATGCTGGCTAATTCACAAAATTTGACAATTTGCAATGGGTCATTAGTGTGAATTAGCAACTTTCTGATGTATATCATAGCTTTGCAAATGTGCTTTATTAATCTGTGAAATACACCTATTTATTATCCCTCCCAGGGGAAAAAAAAAAAGGGATTTCTTGGCACGTTACTCGCTCTGTCTGTGTTTGTCCCTGTCGGCATGTGCCTTGCCTTTGCAGCCTGCTTGGTTTTTCCCAATGTGTTCCCAGGCTGATGGCTTGACAGCAAGAGAGATTACAGCCCCATGTACGGTCCTCTGCTGCAAATGAAGCCTTAGCTTATGTAGCCAAGGTGCCCTAATTGGTTATTGAATGAAGTGAATTAAAGGCATTAATAGGTGAAGTGGTTGGGAGCAGCAGAGTGATGTTCGTCCTCTTCAGAAGCCTGGGAAGCGGCCAAGGCTGCCTGCCTGCTCTTCTCCTAAAAGAAAAAATAAAGCCCAGAAGCTCTCCCTTCTCTGGGAGCAACCTGGGAGTGAGCAAATGAGTGTCTGTCAGTCCTCTCCAAATGGCACTGCTGTCGAGGTAGGGATGGGATCACTCCAACCATCTTCCTTTGGATGGAGAAGACAGAAATGAGATGTTGACTTAAGCATGGAGCCCTCCCTCTGTCTGCCAATGCGGCAGGTGGTTTTGCTTTCCTGCCGTACCTCTGTGGCAGATGATTCTTGCTGGAAACTCATGTGGCTGCAACCATGGGAGCCCCTGCCTGTGACTGGGACCACCATGGGGCAGAGGGACAGCAGGGATGCTGGGGTGGCCAGGAGCAATCTGAGGAGCCTCACTGTCTCTGGAGACCTCGCACGAACGGCCAGTTCAGGAGCACCCACTCTGCTCCCATTGATGCCCAGGAGCTCAGGCTGCAGCCAAAGCTGCAGGTACCTTTGTGCAACCCTGTGCATGGCATTGAGCGAGCAGGGGGAAAAGGGGGAGCTCCTTTTTTCTGGCCCTTACTCCAGTGGTTATTTATGCCCGTTGGTTGAGTTTGGTCCTCACCAGTTCATTCTTCCTGTCTCCATGACTGATGCTTCAAGGATCTTTCTGGTCACATCCATCTTGCTGCTTCCTCTGGCTGCTGGCAGTCTTCCAGCCTGTGTGAAGCTTTATCTGAAATTTGTAACCCCTTTTTGGTTGTTTTTATGTGCTCTCCACACCCCTGTAGGTTGCGCGTGAGGGCAGGCCAACGATTCAGATCGCTTGAAGCCTCTCATAAATCAGCTCAGTTCTGCGTTGGGGTTAGCGAGGGTGTAACCAGACCGGTTTTAATCCACATGGTTGCTCCATTTTCCTGGTAGAAACCAATTATCTGCTCAAGGGACAACTGACCCCCAGGTTTGTCCCTATGGGACGCATTGCAATGCTGAGCTCGTTGCCAGACAGATTTTCTTTCCTGTTTTGAGTGTTTTAGTGTTATTTTTGGCAATGGCGTGCAGAGGCACAGCTGGCTGGGTTCAACGAGGTTGGCTTTGGGGTGGTAGGAGGGCACAGAGGCCATGGCTGGTGCTGCTGGCAGCACATTCCGTGAGCCATGGCACGTTGGCTGGTCTGGCTTAGCCTTATTGGAAGCATTTCCAAGTTAATTCTGGCTGGGTGTTGCTCACAGGGTTGCTTTTTGTTCTTGCCACCATGTAGCTGCCAGTGGTCCAGGTGTCAGCAGTCAAGCCCCATGGTCTCTGTGCCTGCCAGGCACCTAATGGGAGCTGCGTGCCGGTGACACTTGCAGTCGCACAGCGGTCACATGGGGATCATGGGCTGAGCAGGGGTGCAGGGTTTGGATTCAACCAGTTATTGTTAAACCATCATGTGAAGGTCTGGGCATGGCAATCACATGGTGCTGTCACACAATGGCGAGGGGCAAATCCCTGTTTGGTGTCCCTAATTCAGGAGGGATGGGAGCTGAGCTTGCAGGAAGGAAGCTGGCTCTGGTGGGTTACCCACCAAATGCTTTTTCTCCCACGTGTGTGGGTTTTTCAATTCCTCTTTCTCAGTAAAGCAGAATGGTCATAGTCTTGGGCACCCCTTTATGTGTGTGGGTCTGGGTGCTGCGGTGGCTGGAAGGCTCTTGGCCATATTCAGCTGTCAGAAATGTTGAAGTCTGCAAGGTCATGCTTGCTGGACGAAGTCTAGCCTGGCATTTTTGGATGAGCAAGCTACAGTCCAGCCAGAGTCCAGAGGAACAGCCAAGCCTGAGCCTTGCTGCTATCTGCTCGCCTCTGTGGCAGAGGCTTGGGAAGGGAACATGCCTCGCACAGGATAGTGCCGTGAGAGTTGTGACGAAGCTCTGGCACGGCTCTCATCTGCCCTAGCTGGCTGTGCTTGGTGCTTCTCTAGTCCTTGCTGCTGCTTTCTCCCACTGCTGTGACCCTCCCTGCAAACCTGGCTTCTGCCCAGCAGGAGGTCTGTCAGCTCTTTTTGAGAGGGCTGTGCATGTGGGCAAGCCACTGGACATCAAAGGCAGCTACAAAGAGGATGGAGGCTCTCTCTTCACATGCGTGGAGAAGTCCATTTGCACTGGGAGAGGTTTCATCTCAACATAAGAAAGACATTTTTTATGGTGAGAACGATTATTCACTGAAACAACCTCCTTAGGGACATGGTAGAGTCCCCATTGCTGGACATTTTCCAGATGCAGCTGGACAGGGTGATACTCTCATCTGGGCTCCCTTTCCCATGAAAGGTTGGACCAGGAGACCTTTTGACGTCCCTTCCAAACTGATCTGATCTGCTCTATGGTTGCTCTATCTGCTCTATGACTTGAGTCATGTTGACACATATGTTCACGCTTGTGTGTAATGATGGTGCTTGCTCAGCTTCCCACCAGAGAAGTGACTCTGGCATGATTTAGTGAAGCGCAAGTGGGCGGACTGGGAACGTGTTGTTTGCCTGCTGTCCTTCATGAGAACAAAATGAACTGATGTTTGGTGCCTTCGTGTGGGTCTGTAGGTCTTGATGTGCCTCCTACTTGAGCTGAGGACCATGCATTTGAGTGATGTTTCTCTCACTGTTAGTTTTCTTGAAATATGGAACTCTGGACTTCCCTGTGTGTTGGCAGAGGAAACGTGAGTTGTGTTTTATTCAGTACAGAGGTAGGTAGCTTGAAAAAAATGCCAGGGTTGAGAGACATCAAAAGAAAATAATTGTAAATCTGAAGAACTGTGGGCTCTTGAGGCTCAAACAAATAAAAAAAATTGGGACTTTGGCGATGACACTTCTAAGAGTGATGGGAGAATTAAAGAGGAACTTGTTCCAATTTTCCACAGTTTGTGATATTAAAGAAAGCCTGAAATATTTCTTGCTTTTCATTTTACCCCTTTTTGAGTGCTTGATGTCTTGGTGACATGTTTGGCTTGTTGGGAGTTGAAGGAAACGAGGGGTTCTGCTGAGCATGGCTTTACTATCAAGCTGTGGTCAAGAACAATGGGGTTTTCAGCCCTAGGTTGGGTGTTTCCTCAATGTCTATCTGGTGTCAGTGTTAAAGAAGTGTCAATAAGAAGCAAACACTGAATTTCAGCTGATCTGGTGAAGTGTTTTCTTTATACACAGCCAGGTTGAGATCCGGCACCGCATGCGCTTATCTTGTGTCTGCAGTTTTGCTGGACTGCTTTGTGGGCTGTAGCCTTGCTGAATGTTGCTCTAAAGGTTGTGTTTTAAGGTCATGAGCAGATGGGGGTGGACATGGGGTTGAGTTTTGGTCTGAACTTCCTCTTTTGACCAATGATGAATGTGAAGTTGACACTTGAGAGTGTATTTTGTAGCAGGTGGGTGCTGGGACTGATAAATCTCCTGAGCTTTGCTCCAGGTAGGGTGGTTGCCTGGCCACCCCTGTGCCAAAGAGCTCTTTGTGCACCTCTTCCATCTTCCTCATCTTCAGCCTCTTCCAGTGACCTCATCTGTCCTGCTTTTGTAATGCCTGGACTGAAATATTTCAGGCTTTTCTCAAGATTGCCAACAAATGACTCATGCCTTGAGCACTGCCCTGTGTCAGGTTCATTTCCAGTGTCAAAGCTCAGCCTATGGAAACTTGGAGTCCCGGCATAAGTTTCTCAGTGGCTTTCCAGGCACTCCGGCTGCAGTGCATGCTGGAAGATGTAGTCTTGGTGGGGTGCACCTCCATATTAAAAAAAGAAGGTGGCTCCATTTTATTCAAATTGGGTTGAGCTTTCTCCCTCCTGGCAGCTTGCCGGTGCCATCCTGCTCAGCCCCGAGAGCCACTGAACTTCTCCCAGTGCCTTGTGTGAGCGAGGAGGCAGGAGTGCGACTCTTCCATTCAAAATCTTACTTAATTCCACATGGAACAGCTTGTTTGGAAGCCCTGCGCTTTGGCGTGTTTTGCAACAGCTCGGACTCCCGCCGGGCGAAGGCGATTGAGGGATCCTGCCCCCGTTGGGTGGCAGTTCTGGAGGGTGTCATGGCAAATCTCCTTTGTCTGCTACGGCTTGACTGATGTATGGGGGAGAGGCGTGATTTCTTAAGCTGAAAGCAGCAAGTGAGTGAGGAAGCTCCTTTGTGCAGATTTCTCCGTCTCCTCTTGTGTGTGCCAGCTGGCTCACGTTCAACATTTCTCTTTTTTCTCTTTTTTTATTTCTTTTCTCCCCCATCTCTAGAGAGAGAGGGGGCGGGGATAGAGGCGAACATCTTAAAAAGAAATCTGCAGAAAAGACATGGGAGTTACTTAACAAAAATCCAACCCAAACAAGCCCAGCTGGGGGATTACAAACACCGTGGTAGGAACTGAGCAGGGAGCGAGTGCGGCAGCTCGGGAAAGGCAGGCGTGCCTCCCCCCTCCGCCCCGAGTTTCTTTAGTCGTAAAAGGAAACAAAAAGGGATCTTGTGTGGAGGCAGCGTATGGGGAGAGCTGCCGGCTGGCTGCCAGCGGTGGGAGGAAGGGCCTCAGCACCGCGGCCCCTCATGCTGCCTCCTCGGTGGAGTGGGGCTGGGGGCTTGTGGGGAGCCCTTCGGGGGCTCAGCAAATTGGGGGGGACCAGCATCTCTTCCAGGGATGCTCTTCCCTGACTGCCTGTGCTGCCTTCACCTCCTCCCAGGAGGGAGCGGAGGGGTCTGTTTGCTCTCCAGGTCAAGCATCTTGCTAAAACCCTCCCTGCCTTGTGCCCTGCTGGAGGAAACGCCAGAGGAAAGGGAGAAAATCTTAAAGATATTTTCCTTCCCCCCTCTTCTTTGCCGCTCCTTCTTGCGGGCATTCCTGAAAGTTAATCAGGGTGAAAATTGCAGTCGGTCATGTCTGAAAGCCACCAGAGGCTGATCCTGGAGCGCTGCAGGCTGGAGCACATGGGTATGAGACAGTCTCCCTATGTGTGGGCTGGTTGTTGCCAGGAGAGGAGCTTTCTCCTGCATCTCACTGCCCTTGGGTGTTCAGTCCTGCCCCGCTTTGGTTTCTTGGCCTCTGGTAACCGGTAGAGAAAGCGGGAGTGGCGCAGGCCGGGCTGCCCAGCATCCTGCGCGTGTTTCAGCACAAAGAGCCAGGGGCTCATGCGGTTTCCTCGCTCCCTTTTTCTCAGGCGAGCTATTTTGTTTGAATAGCTTTCTCTAGGTGTGTTTGCAGCTCTGAAAGTGAACTTTCAGGTTTGTCTCTTCCTAGGGTTGGCTCTGTCCCAGCCCTTAGATGCAGATTGTAGAGGTCTCGGCACCTAATGGAGCTGAATTATTCATGTCTGGTGCTGTGTGTGTGCAGCATTCCCAAGCAGAAAGCTGTCTCCTTGTAGGATCTGCGCTCCAGGACTGCTCTTAAAATGCTTTGTTGGCAAGTCTCCAGGCCAACAAGTGAGCACATGCTTTTCATGTTGTGCAGGGATCAATCCCGTGATGGCAGGAGGTAAGAGGAAGGACACGTTTATAGCTGGATCAATCTCCTCAGTCTGTTTTCTGAGATGCTGTGATTTGTGGATGTGTTACTCCTCCTGGGCAGGAGAGTGGAGAGGATCTGCATAGCAGCTGGTACTTCTCCAGCTTGGGCAAACCAGGCAGAGAGAAAGGGACCTCCTTCCCTGGACCATGGGCTGTGATAGCCAGGAGTTCCTTTCTTCCTGAAATAGCAATGACGTGGCAGGTCACGCGTCCCTGGGGATCTTGCTTGGGAGAGGGACCTAAATGCTGCTCGGGCTGCAGAGGTTGAGCCTGCAAGAGTGGCTCTTTGGAGAAGAGAGATGGGGAACCGGGGTTGGAGTTTCAAGGAGTGGGTGTTTATGCTGTGGGAAATGCTTTAGAGCCACATGCGATGGATGATGTTCTGGGGATCCCCCCTGGATCTTGCACTGGAGTCCTGGCCTTCACCCTCAATCCCTTGCAGTGGCACGTCTCAAGCTCCCTGTCCTGCTCTGAGCACAATGTGCCTTTCCTCAGGTCTTGGACGTGCCTTTCCTCTGCTCTTGCAAATCCAGGGTGTTCTCATCCATCCTGTTTGCAGTTCCCTTCCCTCTGCATTATCAGAGCTTGGGCTCTCTTGACTCCCCCTCTGTAGGGTGAGTGTTTTTTCTCCTCTTGTTTTCTAACTCTTTGATTGTTGCCGTCTCTAATTGCTGGGGACCCAGTGGACTTCTGGACTCTTCCTTTTGTTGTGGTAGGAATTGGCAAATGTTGCTGCTGTTTGCATAGTTTCCGACCAAAGTCCTACTCATCTGCTCTCCTTATTTCACATCTAGAGAGATCAATGTTTGTGTGTGTGTGTTACGTGCACAGTTAAAACACCAAGGTGAGGTCCCTGCTGTGAGCCGAGAGCTGGCCAAGCCGGCCTTGCCTGGAGCAAGTGATGCTGTGCTTGTTGTGATACAACCCTGTGGATCATCTGTTGCCTTCCTGCAACTGCAAGGCCAGATCCTAGTCCCTCTGAGCTGGCCATGGCCTTTGTATGCCCCAACCTTTCTGGGCAGCTCTTGGAGTTGGAGCCTGAGCCTTGTCCTCTCCTGGTAGCTTGTGTGTTGGTTCTGTGCAGCCACACCATGTCCCTGAGCCCTGTCCAGTGAGGCTGTGACTGGATGCTGTGCCTCAACTTTGAGCTGGGAAGGGGCCGTTACCAGCTAAAAATCTGGTTCATCCACTTTGTTACTAGCTTTGCCTATCTGGACAAAGGAATCACTGCAGATCCACGGTACAAAGGGAGCTGGCTGAGATGCAGACATGAGATGGTTGCTGCCTATCACTGGCCCTGTCACTTTGTGCTCGGAAAGGGGCTCTGGAGGGGCAGGTCAACGGGGTTGGGCTGGATGCCCTGGCTCAAGGTGCTGGGGCAGGTGCTGGGGCAGGAAGAGGAGGTGGCAGTGACAGAAACACGTGGGGCAGCTTTGGGAAGCCGATAGCGACTCTGGTGCACAAAGTGATCCCCTGATTCGGCATTTTTTCTGCCGCTGAAATGAGAGGTCAGTGCTTTTTATTTCCAGCTTGCATGCTAGCCCCCGGCTCCTGGGGTTAAAAATCTCCGTAATGACCTGTCAGAGAGCGGATTATTAGCTGTACAGAGCCGACGATGTTGTGGGGAGCAGATGGAAAATGGTCTGGCTGCAGCAGCCTGTCTGATGAAAGAATCCCTGGCATTTTTACAGTGTTTGCATCTCTGGAAACAAACCATGAAGCTGCTTTCCAGGCTCCTGCCTGCTGGGGTTTGAAAAAATTTGTGTGTGTGTGTGGTTGTTTTTTTTTCTCCTCCTTCTTGTTTCTCTTTAAGTCACCTGTTTTTCAAGTGTTGCTCATAAATAGTACCTGGAGCTGGCAGGCCCGGAGCTTGGCGGGGAAGGGGAGGACAGTGCTGCTGGAGAGGAGCTTCATCCAAATGGGTGGTCAAGGATTTCTTAAGAGATCTGGAGAGCGGGTGGCTGAGGCCCTGTAGCTGGCCGGGTGGCTGCTGGGAAGAAGCTGTTTCATGTGTTAATTATGTCTCGTCAGTGTAATTGCCACGGGCTAATCTTGGCAAGCAACTCCAGCATTTCTTCGGTTGCGCGTGGGTGTCTTTTTTGTTTTCCTCCCCCCGATGCTGCCTGCGGGGATGGGGCAGTGTACAAAGCATCTGAGAGCAGGGAGGGTGAGGGGCTGGGAAGCCAGGAGGAGAAATTTTGGGTTAGCTGGGGTCGACCATGGCACAGGCAGATACAATCGGTCCCTCTCTTCCCAGTTAAGAGCAGGTACCCACACAGCAGTGCCTTGATTTCCCATCTTTTGGAGCCTGCTACGTGGCTTGTCATGCTAGAGGTGATGGTGGTTTGAAGTCCAAAAGCCAGCTGCCATGTTGGGCTGCCTGGAGGTGATAGATGGAAACCTGGCGCTTCCCGCTGCCGTTTGGCCTTCAGCGACCGCTCCAGCGCGTCCCAAGTGTCACAGGTCCTCTGAAGGTTGGGATTTATTTCCCACCAAGGCACTTGACTTCCCTGGTGAGCGGCTCTCATCCCTCGCAGCGAGGCTGGCGCAGAAAGGAGCCCTCCCCATGGGTGGCATTGGCAGGAGAGGAATCAATCCTCCCTCCCAGGGGCAGCGCTCGATAATTCAGAGGGAAATGGCAAGTGGGGAAACGTGTGAGTAATGTCTTGTTGGAGCCGAGAGCTGTGACCTGCCAGGGCTGGTATTGATTGAGGGACTGGTGCCAGATGGCTGCTGCTGCAGGGGCAGCTGAGGAGCAGCCCCCAGCCCAGGGGGTGGCAGGAGGATGCTGTCTCACGCTGTGTGATGGGGGATTTGGGAGGTTGGGGGATTTCACCCTGCTCAAGACCTCTCCTGCCTATAGATCTGCCTGCTTGGGGCTCTTGTGTAACCTGGTTCTCTTTGCTCTTCCTTCCAGCAGCGATGCCGTCACCTGGGCAGACCCCGACCACTGGAACCCCCCTGAGGACGTAGGTGACCCCCAGGGTGTGGAGGCAGGGAAGAGCCTTGAACCGTGAGGGGCCGTTAACTCTAAGATGTCCTTGAGCAGCGGAGCTTCCGGAGGGAAAGGAATTGATGCGAACCCGGTTGAGACGTACGACAGCGGGGATGAGTGGGACATTGGCGTAGGGAATCTCATCATTGACCTGGACGCTGATTTGGAGAAGGATCAGCAGAAATTGGAAATGTCGGGCTCCAAAGAGGTGGGACTCCCAGCACCCAATGCGGTGGCAACCCTACCTGATAACATCAAGTTTGTGAGCCCGGTGCCAGGCCCGCAGGGCAAGGAAGGCAAATCCAAGTCGAAAAGGAGCAAGAGTGGCAAGGACAGTGGCAAGCCAACCCCAGGGACCTCCTTGTTCACTTCCAGCGAGGGAGCTGGTGGCAAGAAGGAGGCTCAAGGACGTTCTGGGGACGGCGCAAACTCAGGTGGCTTGGTGCCCGCTGTCACCCCGAAGGGCTCGGAGAAGTCAGCCAAGGCATCTCGCAGTGCGGCTGGCTCCAAGAAGGAGAAAGAGGGTGGCTCATCCAAAAGCAAGAAGGAAAGGAGCGAGGGTGCCGGGGCCGCAGCAGAGAAGGAGCCCAGTGTGCTGCAGCCCCTGGCCCTGGCAGTGAGGGTGGGACAGTATGATGGGGGCCAGGGGACCGAGCCTGCTGCTGCCGAGCAGCTTGGGAGTATAGCTATTGACACGGGAGCTGCGCTTAATCCCTTGGGAGTTAAGTCGGAGCTGGAGGATGGGGAAGGCGACTGCCGGCAGCTGAAGAAGGTGAAGTCTGAGAAGGTAAGAAAGGTGTTGGGATGGAGGGCGAGGTGGTGTTGTTGCTCGGCTCTGGCAGTCACTCCTGTGCCATCGTGGGTGATGGGGGATTGGGAGCTTACAGCAGGACCGGGTGTCCTTGTACCACGGGGGCCAGTGCTGATGCATGGCTGGTGCCTTCTGGTTCTAGTGTGAAGATGGTTTGGCCATGTGATGTGCCAGGGTCTGGAGGCAGCGAGGGGAGGATACTGGTCAAGCCATGCCTGGCTTCTGGGAACTGTGCACCAGCAAATCACCTCTGGTCACTGTGTGTCAGGGTATCACCCTGCCATACCCCTGGGGATTTGATTTCTTCAGTGCTGTGGCTGTGCTGAGCAGATCCAGGTCTTTTGGGCTCCCGTGGCTCTGCAGGAGGAACCTGGGCTGGTGGTGAAGGTGATGTCCTGTGCCTGCTCCAGCTCCTGGCAGGACAGAGCAGTGTCTGTTGGCTGCTGTGCTCTGCTTCTCTGTGGCTTCATGTTGTGTGTCAAAGCTCCTGAAGGAATTTATTTCTTTCTGGTTGCATCATTTGCAGAGAAGGAGACCTTAACGTGTTAGTAAATGTGGGATCTGTGTAGGTTACCACCACGTTCTGCTGGTATGTGGGCTCTGTCCCACTGGTGAGGGTCAGCGCCGGGCTGGCAGGTTGCCGCACGTGGATTTTCCATGTTGCTTCTCCACTAACATGCAGCAGCTGCTCTTCCAGGTCACATGGGGTGGAGAAAGCCCTGCCAGGGTGATGGCTATGTGTCCACCTGAGTGGTGTTTGGTTCCGGGTTTCTGGGATGCATTAGGAAGAATGTGGCTAGTAGGTTAAGGGAAGTAGTTCTCCCCTTCTACTCTGCCCTGGTGAGGCCGCATCTGGAACGCTGTGACCGGTTCTGGACTCCCCAGTTCAAGAGTCCAGCAGAGCGTAACAAAGATGACTGGGGGACTGGAGCATTTATGAGGAAAGGCTGAGAGAGCTGGGACTGTTCAGCCTGGAGAGGAGAAGGCTGAGGGGAGACCTTATTAATGTCTATAAATATCTAAAGGATGAGTGTGAGAAGGATGGAGCCAGACTCTACTCAGTAGTGCCCAGCAATAGGACAAGGGGCAATGGGCACAAACTGGAACACAGGAAGTTCCATCTGAACATGAGGAAAAACTTCACTGTGATGGTGACAGAGCACTGGAACAGGCTGCCCAGGAAGGTTGTGGAGGCTCCTTCTCTGGAGACATTCAAGACTCACCTTGATACAGTCCTGCGGAATGTGCTTCAGGCAATTCTGCTTTAGCGGGGAGTTGGACTAGATGATCTCTAGAGGTCCCTTCCACCTCCGATAATTCTGGATCTGGCCATGGAAGCTTGTTTTTTAATGATGGCAGCAAACTTGATTTCTGCAGGTGGGTGTAGGAAGGCTTTGAGCACATGGAGTTGTTCTCTCTTGGAGCAGAAGCTCCTCTGCAGCAGCTGCCAGCATGGTGGTGCTGGTCCCTGCCCATGAAGCCACCTTGGCCGGGCCCAGGCTGAGCGTGACGAGTGGGATTGGTTGGGTGGCTCTTGCCGTCAGCGTGTGGGGAGAGTGGCGGGGGGGTGTGGGGGGTGTCACCCTGCTTGTGGCTTGCAGCTCGCCGGGAGGATTTCTGCCTGGGTGCTGGGAAGGGATGGCCAGGGAGCTCTCACTGGATTTGGGAGAGTTGCTGAGACCAGCGAGATGTTGGGGAGATATATTTTTTTTCCATCCACCAAAAGAAAGAGCAGAGTGTGAAAATACAGTGAGAAAGCTGATGGGGGTGGTCGTTCATGGGATGGCTCTGGGAGAGGAGCTGCTAAAGTAGGTCAGTGCTTCCTCTGCCTGGGAAGAAGACTCCTGGGACAGGCAGCTGAAGGCTGTAAAGTTAAGGAGTGGTGTCGAGATGACATGTGGTTTCCGTGTCTTTTCTGGCAGCACAACCAGAATGAATGAAACTGGGCAGAGAAGCAGATGCTCTTTTTGCATGATGGATTTGAATGTTGCTGCAAAAAGCTGTGGATGCTGAAAGTTCAGTGATGTTCTGGAGGAGGAACCTGCTGGAAGGTCACACGGGGCAACATCTTTGGCTTGAAGAGGGCTGGAGCTTGGGAGGCTGTTTGGAAAGCATCTCAATGTGCTGGGCTGTTATGTTCCTTCATAGTCGTAAGCTGCTGGCTGCTGTCAAAGCCACGCGGGGGGGTGGCTGGACCTTTGGTCGTACCCTGCGTGGCTTTTCCTGTCTTTCTGCTATTTTATTTCTTTCACTGATTTAGCTGCAGGAACTCTCTGCAGGTCGAAATGCCAAAATGAGGTGGGGATTATGGAGACCAAACTTGATAGACCTTGACAGGCTTAAGGAATGGATCCATGTGAACTTCATGAAAAGTTTAAGGCCAGGTGTGAGGTTCTGCACCTCGGTTGGGCCAATCCCTGGTATCATCAGTACAGGCTTGAGGATGAAGGGATTGAGAATAGCCTTTGTGATGGAGGAAGGCTCAGAGAAGTGGTGTTCAGCCCAGAGAGGAGAAGGCTCCAGGGAGACCTTATTGTGGCTTTTCAATATATAAAGGGGGCTTTTAAGCAAGATGGAGAGAGACTCATTATCAGGGCCTGCAGTGATGGGGTGATGGCTTTAAACTGAAAGAGGGGAGATTTAGCTTGGCCAGAAGGAAGAATGGTTTTATGATGAGGGTGGTGAGACACTGGAACAGGTCGTTCAGAGATGTAGATGCCCCATGATAGGAAGTGTTCAAGGTCAGATTGGACGGGGCTTTGGGCAACCTGATCTAATGGAAGATGTCTCTGCCCTTGGCAAGATGTTGGACTAGATGATCCTTGAAGGTCCTTTCCAACCCAAACCATTATGTCATCTCTGTACAGATACCCTGTCAGGACAGTTCTGCTGTTGTCCTTGTCCAGCTTCAGGTACAACCACATCGATGAAGGCTCAGCCCTGTTTTGAGATGTGATTTAAGGTCTGGATCTGCAGGAAAATGTGTTGTGTTTGTGTTCAGGAGGAAGCATTGTCTGTGTTTCATCAGCCTCCTGGGGCAGCTGGGTGGCTTCCTTCAGGGTGAGGAGAAGAAAGGTGTCTGCATGATAAGGGGTGGGGAAGAGTCTGAGGATGGGCTGATGGTTGGGGCATGGTGGAGGATGGAGGGAATGAAATGGAGGTGACCTGTTGGGACTCTCTCTTTCTCCTGAAAGCTGTGGAGATGCCCCAAAAGCAGCATGTGGAGTCTGAAGGACAGGTTAAGAGCTGAGGGCTGTGGCAGGGCAGCTCTTCCAGGAAGTGCATCAGAGGGATGAAGGCAATGGGTTCCTGCAGGCCTGGGGACAAACCTGGCCTGGGAAATGAAAAACTTGCTCAGACCGAAACAGGAACGGCCACAGCATGACTCAGTCCAACCTTTGGTCTCCAGCAGCTTGTTGTCTGCTTAACCATGTGCTGCTCCCGCTTCTGTTTTGGGCAGGGAGGCTGGTCTCTGTCTGGGGGTGAAGAAAGACTGTCTCTCCCTCCACCCCTTTCAGCCCGGGGTAGGTGACCTCCCTGTTCATACGTGGCCGCTGAGCAGCCAGCCTCCAGCCAGGAGGTTTTGTTGTATCTCCTTGGCTGGATTAAAGAGCACTTTAGTAGCGAGTATTTTTTCCTTGACGAGGTGCTTTGGTGCCACAGTCAGCTCGTTTGCCCCTCCTTCTGCTTTTGTGCTCTTTAGATATCTCACTGTAGGGTTTTGCAGCCCTCTGCTCCTTGCTGAGTGTAGGAAAAAGCTTTGCTTTTTTTCCAACACCCTTTCATGTCAGCAGGTGCTTGGCTGGTGCGGTGTCCCCCTTGTTCCCTTGTCAGACATCACAGCAATGGAGCCAGTGAATGTGGCCCATGGGTTTGATGGGACATGTTTTACCAATGGGTTCTCTGGTTGCTGCTTCCTGTGGTGAAGGCTCAGGAACCAAACATCCCAAACACCCTTTTTCCAGGTGCAGATCTTGGCAGTATCCAGCCTCCTGTTGCAGCATGCCCTGGCTTGTTATGTATCCTCCTCCAACCTGATGCCATCAGGACACAAGCGTTCAGTGCACCAGAAATGAGACTGGTCATGGAATCACAGGCTGGTTTGGGTTGGAAGGGATCTTAAAGCTCATCTAGTTCCAACCCCCTGCATGGGCAAGGACACCTCCCACTAGACCAGGTTGCTCCAAGCCCCATCCAACCTGCTCTTGAGCCACTTCCAGGGATGGGGCAGCCACAGCTTCCCTGGGCAACCTGTGCCGGTGTCTCACCACCCTCACACTGAAGAATTTCTTCCTAATGTCTAACCTAAATCTCCCATCTTTCAGCTTGAAACCGTTCCTCCTTGTCCTCTCACTACCTGCCCTTGTCAAAAGTCCCTCTCCTGATGTAACCTGTTGGAAATAACCCCTCTGAGGCCTTCCAGGGTCTCTGGGGTGGGACCAGCACCCAGTGCAGATTTCACTTGGGCTGTGCTTTGGTGCATAGGCAGCTCCTTACACCAGTCTCCTGCTGTGGGAGCCCCAGAAGACATTTGGGGGAGGCCTGGGCAGGAAGGAAGGGGAGCTCAATAGTACTTGCAGCAAGGAGAGAAATGAGCCTGCGCTGCTGCACCCACTGGAGTGTGTGGACCAGCAACTGGGTCTTGGCCACAGGTCACTGGGGATGGCCAGAGCTGCACTGGGATTTGGTTTGGGGGACACATGGGTGCTGGGGAGGCATCGGCTGCTCTCGGCACACAGCCACGCTCAGCAAAATGGCCGTTCAGGAGCAGCAGCCGGCCGGGTTTGGGGAGCCTGTTCTTCTCCTGCCCCAGCCGCTGCTCTGGTGAGGCCCAGCTGGCCCTGGGGCCTGCTGGCCAGCCCGGTGGGCACCCACTAGCCTGCTCTCCAGCCCAGCTCGCTGCCACTGCCCCGGCACCGTGCTGGGGCGGGTAGGCCAGCCAGGGGATGTTGAGCATTAAACAAAAGAGCCTCCCAGCTCTTGGCTGCTGCTCCGGCTTTGTTTTGATTGAGAGGTTGTTCAGCAGGAGGAGGGTGGGTTGTGTTTTTTTTTTTTTCCCCTCTTTCTCCCTCCTCTTCTGACTGGCGTCCAGATGCGATGCTGCTGCAAACAAGGGAAAGGCAAACAGAAGCTGCTGGAGACTCAGCTCTTCTGAAAAGCCTCTCTGGGTCACATGCGCTGCGGTTTCGGGCAGCGAGGAAGGTGGATTTGGTCGTGTCCCTTTGTGAGAGAGGGGTTAGAAGCCTCCAGTGCATTTTTTTTCTGTGTGCGTGTCCTGAATTTCCCCCCCAAACAGGGCATGGTTTGTACCCTGTGTGTGATATGAACAGAGATCCCCTGCTATGGGTGGCCCAATAGCAAGGGGGTGTTGTAAGATGGGGGCACCACAGTGGACTGGCCCCAAAGCTGGTGTGAAAATACACTTCTGGTTCTGGTGATGTGGCATGGAGGTGGCTGGGGGTTCAGATGGCAGTAGAGAAAGTGGAGTGGCTTTGCCACGCGAGTGGCAGCTGCCAAAAAAGAAATACTCCCCAAAAATACATCCCTGGGCTCTCCCTGCTGCTGCCATCTTGTCCAGCCATTTGCAGTGTGGCTTCTGGGACAAGAGAAGGCTCCAGGGAGACCTTAGAGCACCTTCCAACACCTGAAGGGGCTATGGGAAAGCTGGACTTTGGACAAGGGCATGGAGTGATAGGACAATGGCTTTAAACTGGAATAGAGGAGTTTTAGATTAAATATTAGCAAGAAATTATTTCCTGTGAGGGTGATGAGACACGGGCGCAGGTTGTCCAGTGAAGCTGTTAATGCCCCATCCCTGGAAGTGTTCAAGGGCAGGTTGTGTTCTGCTGTGGGAGGTGTTCTGCTGATGGCAGAGATTTGAGACTGGGTGGTCTTTTAAGGTCCCTTGCAACCCAAACCAGTCTGTGATTCTATGATTTGGTGTCATCTGTGCAGACCTTCTTCCCCTAAATGCATACAGGCATGCCTACATGGTATCTTCAGCACTGTTGTGACTGTCCCAGCCTGACTGGGACATGGGATTACCCCACAGGTGCTGGGTGTTGCCCATCTGTTAACTCTTTACCTGGAATCAAAGCACACTTGCCTTTTTAAAGCATTTTTGGTGGTAGGGATGAGGTTTGGTAGCAGATGGAGTGGTGAGGGTTGGACTGAAGATGTGCTCAGATGACTCCAGCTTGAAGAGCTGAGATCTGTCCAGAAGGCAGTAGCTCTTCTAGGTCCAAGCCAAATGGGAGTTGGCTGTAGACTCTCTTAGGGATGTTCTGTACATTGGATATTGCATTTGCTTCCAGCTTTTTATCTCAAAGAGAAAGAGATTGTCTGTGTAGAGCCTGAAGACTGCTGCAGGCTTGGCCTTAACCTGATTGTGGGGGCAGCTGTTTGCATTGTGCCTCAGGGATGTGGCCACTAAGCCTGTACTACTGCTTTGCATCATGTTGCTGGTGGGTGTAAACATCTCCAGCTCCACCATGACCATTTCTGTCACTGCATCCCAGCCATCAACAGCTCCTTGCTGTCCCTTAGTGCTCGTCCTGTTCTCCTTCAGTAGCTGACAATGACACCAGTACAGCAGTGCAGCTGATTCACATTGCTAAGAGCTTCCAGCTCTGCTCTCTGTGCATCCTCTTAGAACTTGATCTCACCCTCTGTGGTGGCTCTTTGTGTCTTGCTCCTGTACAAAACGGTTCAAACATGGTTTGATCCCTGAGCTCCCTGAGAACCAGCGTGGGAGCAGGCAGCCGCCGTGATGAAGGCTTGAGCCCTCTGCTTGTTGAGAGCCTGCAAAAAAAACCCAATGCACCAAGCCAGCTATTCCCACCCCAGATGTCAAGATGGTTGACATGAGGCTTCTGCTTTGACCCAAGATGCCCATTGAGGTGAGGATGATGAGGGCTCCCCTGCTTTCAAGACTGTGGTTTGGGAATGCTTGATGTGGGGCAAAGCCGAGACGGGGCCTTGTGGGCTGGTCGCAACCTCATGCTTTGAAGACGTGTGTGATTTTGGCCCAGATGTAATGGGTCACACCCAGTGTTGGATTCCCTGTCCTGGGGCCAGAGTTTTGGTGGAGCAGCTCCCAATGGAGGCCTTTTGGAAAAAAGAGTTTTCTTTCCAGCCCCTCCAAGGCTCACTCCTCCATCCCTCCAGAGCTGGCGTTCATCCTGTGCTTCATTTTCCCTGGGGATTTTTAGGGCATGTAGGAAGCCCAGCACTTGGGGTAGGGACCTGCTGTACTGAAAACCCTGGGCAGGAGCCATTTTCCTGCCATCCTCATGCCATCTCCCACCCCTTGCTCTGCAGGGCTTGATTCTTTCCGGGCAGTGGCAGCTGGAGCAGCACTGGCAGCTCAAGGAAGCAGCGGGGGGGTGCAGGCAGCTGCCAGCTCTTGCCTGCACCTCTTGTCGGGGTTTCTTTTCTCCAGCCACGCTGGAATTGGCCGCCTCCAGAGCTGCTGACAGGGCTGTGTTAGGAGGCCTTGGGAATTACACTGCTCGTTTCCTTATCGTCCCTGGACCCGCCGCCCAGAGCCTTCTGCTGCAGGAGCAAGGCAAGAAGGAGGCACGCAGCCAACATGTGTCGAGAGCTACAAAGGAGGAAATTGGCCTCGTTCACTTAAAACCATGGGGTTAGTCTTTGAGTTTTGGCTCCTGCTGAGAGGTTATTTATATGTGGGCTTTCTTCTTTCCTTTTTTTTTAATAACTGCTAGGTGTAGCAGGCTGAGAATTTCAGCTGATCCCACCTCTGAAGGTTTTCTAAGGGAAAAATGGCATCTTTCCCACCGGCAGCGTTAGGAAGGACTAGTTAAGGGGTGGGTTAGTTTTGATGCCCGACCTATTGGCATTGCTGTGTCCTTGTTACTAGGTCATCATGCCCGTAGGCAGCCCCGTCTCCTCCAGGGTGGGAAGAAGGACCTGTGGCTCCCCATCAAGAATGTGGTGGTAGGAAACAGAGCCGGACTGGGAGAGCAAAGAAAACATCTCCCCATTCCCGAAGCATGCAAGAGGGCTGACAACGTTCTAAGGAGGAGGCTGACAGAGTAGGGGACATTTTCTTGTCAGCGGGGTCCGTGCACCGCTTCCTTGGTGCGAGTGAGCTGCAGATCTGCAGTCCCAACGCCTTGATTGGGGATTTTGATGGAAAAGCTGGTGGGTGATTGATCCTGCTGACTCATGGGCCCCATGTCTCCTCTGATGGAGACAGTAGCTGCTTGAGATAAGTCAGATTTTGAGGCCAACCAGCTCACGTAGACTCTCTCGTGTTTGTTACTTTGCTTCCAGGCTGGCGGTGGCTGCTTATTAGCCTAATGACCCCAGTTACCCAGCACCATTTATCTGCCTGAGTGAGATTTCTTTAAAGGAAGATTCGTGAGGCCCTGAAGGCTTCAAAACCCGGCGAGCTGCTTCTGTGGCTGTGCTGAGGAGCTGATGCAAGGGGAGTGTGCCAGGAATAACCTGCTAATGAGCAAAGCTGCTCCTCCACCCGGCAGCCAGGGAGGCCACTGGAAAGGGCTGTGGAGCAAAGTGCTGCCTGATTTTCCCTTCCTCTGCTTTTAAAGGTTGGCTTGTGGGGGATTTCCTGCCTTTTCCTGGTTTCCAGCACAGCGTCTTTCCTGATGTTCTTGATGTTGCTCATGCAGACATGGTACTGCATTGCTCTGTGGCTGCTCTTGAGGACGCTTTGGGCTGGAGCTGTGAAATCCATCTTGCCTCTGAGTCCTTGTGTGCAGGGAGGCCTTGAAGCTGGGCGAGAGGACACTGAAATGTTCAGAGCTGATGCCAGGCAGCACCCCTGTGCAAGAGAAAAGGCAGCTGGTGATTGCAGTGGACTTCTTGGGATGAAAGAGGGTAGATTTAGGTTAGATATTAGAAAGGAATTATTTTCTGTGAGGGTGGTGAGACACTGGTACAAGTTGCCCAGAGAAACTGTGGCTGCCCCATCCCTGGGAGTGTTCAAGGGCAGGTTGGATGGGGCTTGGAGCAACGTGGTCTTAGTGGAAGGTGTCTCTGCCCATGGCAGGGGATTGGAACTAGATGATCTTTAAGGTCCCTTCCAACCCAAACCATTCTTGTGATGTTCCCACCTCATGGTGGTCAACTGCTGGAGCTGGAGACCTCGCTAGGCTGCAAGGGGAAAGCCACCTCAGATCTCGCAGATGTTGAGACAGTGGCTGGAATCAGAGACCTGGGGAGACACAGCCCAGGGCTGCAAAGAAGTCACCAGGCTCTAAAATGATGTAAAGGCACCAGCAGGCTGGTGGTATGTTGTATTTGGCGACAACATCTGCTTGAGATATTCCTGTCCCTGTTACTCATTCCTGCCCACAGACCAGACCAGGGAACTATACCGATGTAAATAAATGCACTCTGGGTTTTCTGGGGTGAGCTCAGGTTGTGGGCTGGCTTGGGCAGGCATGCTGGGACAGGCAGGATCACTGGCAGCGAGATACAGCCTGGGTCTTTGCCGGGGCCATGCTGGGGTGTAAGCAGCCGGGAGCTCTGCCCGGTCACCAGCCTTTTGCGGAGCTTGTGGTGACTTTGGCCAGCACCACTCAACCCAGGAGCGCACGTGGTGCCTGTCCCGTCCATCTCTCCTCCTCCCACACTCCCCTCCTTGCTCCCAGCTGGCTGAGCAGTGCCAGCTCCATCCCAGCACACTGCGGACGGGATAAATCCCTTTGCAGGAAGACGTTAACCACAGAGCTTTTACACAGTGTGGCAATGGTGTGTGCTCCTACCTGCTGATGTTTCCCCTCTGCTTGACACTGAAATAGCTTTAAAACTCGCCAAGTGTCTAGATTGATGTAAAATATTGCCTGTCCCCTGTTCACTTGGGATCTGTGGAAGTGTGCCGTGAGGGATAACACGGGGAGCCAGCCTGCTTTACAGGCTTACGCTTTCATTCTGGTCGCCCCATGGAGGTCACCAGGTTATATGTCCCATGGAGGGGACGGGATAGGATACAACTCAAAAGCACTTTTTGTTTGATGCTGAGGGAATGAGAAAAACCATCAGAGCTCTTGCCTGCCCTTCCTTGACACAAACACCCGCCCCCACGTGGATCCTCCCCTGTTTGGTGTGAGCACAGACGTTTTCAGGGAGAGGACCTGGAGTGCTCTGGGTGGAAGGGGCACCATTGCAGCTACAAATCCTGCGCTGTTTTTTTTTCCCCAAGTCAGAAAGCAGTTTAATGCCAGGAAACTCGCTCTCCCAATTAGCTATGTAAATGCCATGTTGTGATTTTCTTTTTCTCCAGGTGCTATGCAAATTAAGGCTGTTCCCAGACTCCCCCTATCCCTCTCTCCAGCCGCTGGGATGCAGGTACGCTGCCTCCTGCGCTGGAAACGCCCCGCTCATCTGTTGAGCAGATGGATGTGGCTGCTTCTGGCCTGAGCTGTGGGGCTGGTGGCTGCTGTCCTTGGGCTCAGCCCTCAGAAGAGGACCCTGGAACTGGCGCTCAGTCCTGGGTTCATGTTCAGCGCTGGCTGGGCTGGAGGAGGGAGAGCTGCATCTATCTGTCCGGCGAGCGGAGGTGTGGGCTGTGCTGTCCCCAAGGGGCTCTTTCCCTGGGGAGGGCATCCCCAAAATAATGGGTACTGCTAAAGCTGGTGTTGGCACTGGAATGCTTCATCACCAGCGTGGTGCAGCAGAGGGGCTGCAATGTCCTTGTGGTCCCATGCTGAGAGCTGTATATTTCCAAGCAAGTATTTCCAGCTGGCATTGCCCTGCCAGCATGGAATCCCGACCCACCCTTCCGAGCAGGAATCACAGCCTGGTTCCCTGCTCCAGTGCCTTTACTGGTGGTCCCATGTCTCCTTGACCAGACGTAGGCAAGAGAGGCTCTTTGCAAGGAGAAAGGAGCAAAGTGGTGGAAAAGGGGAGGGACATGAGCTGCAGAGCTGAACTCTGGTGGTTAAGTTGGGGAGGGAGGCTTGGGAGAAGAGGAAGAAGCCGGGGCTGGGCCGTACATGCTCAGGGGCCAGAGGAGATGGCTTTAGAAGACTGAAAAGGATCTTGTAAGGGGAAGGATGGTTGGGCGCCAGCCAGCTCTTTGAGGTGGTAACTAAACCATCAAGAAGAGCTGGCTTGTACTGGCAAAGCCTCTCCCACCCAGGCGCTGGGGAGACGAGCAGATCTATGGGATGCCTTGTAAGTAGAGCATGGTTGTGGGGTTTCGAGTGCTGTTTGCTGTTCTGTGGCTTGGAGGGAGGCAACTGTGTGTATATATATCACAGAGCCCAGCAGTTTGCTCACAGGAAGGCTTTTTTGTTGTTTTTTTTTTTTTCTCTTAGCATCAGCATTTCAGGGTACAGGAGCTCTTGATGTATTTAGTGTTTTATGGTCTTCCAGACTGGCTGTTAATACTCTGCTTTGTGTAGGGGGTGAAGGGTGCTAGAGGGGCTGAGCTTTGTATGTCCCTTTGAAGGAAACCAGCCTTTTGGTAGAAAGCCTACAGCTATGAGCAGAGCATTTCTTAGCTGCCCCAACCTGGGGGAAGAGTTAAAGCCCCTGACTAGTGAGGAGGGCAGGTTGGTTCAGCTCTCAGGCCATGCTCTGCAGGGGCTGGATCTTGCATCAGAACTGCAAAGGCTGTATGTGAAACCACCCTCTGGTGTAAGGGTGACCAAACGTGTCATGGCTTTGTTAGATTGCTGCCTGATTTTGTTTGTGGAGGAGCCACATCCCAGGAAAACGGCCTACTTTTGAGAACACAGCCTGTGTTCCTCTCTGCTCCATCCTACAGATCAAGAAAACAGGAGCTGTTGGTGTTCCCCATGATAGATAACTCAATGGCAACTCCTTGTAGCTTGGACCAGCTTGTGTCTTGTCCATGTCCTCTCTGTAGCTTGTGTTACATGTTTAGATGTAACGCATATGACACATGTAACATTTACTTGTGTTACAGTGTTTACATGTTCCTCCAAGGGTGTGAGGAGGTGCACAGCATTAAAAAATGAAAATTCTGGGTTTTGCAGGATGTGTGCTCAACAGTAGTGCCTTGTCTCCTGGCAGGAGCACCTTCCTCTGTGGGATTCTTCAAAGGCAGAAGACATGGTGGAAAGGGCAGTGGCAGATCCAGTTCTGGTTTTTCTCGTTGTGTGAATAGAGGCTGTTTTGGGGTTGCCATTGTACCGCCTCTGTACCCAATTCTCCCAGCATGCTTGAGCCCTGGGGTCAAATGCATCCACCTTCCCACAGGAAAGGGGCTCTTCTCAGCTGCCCTTGGCCAGGAGAAGAGGCTGGGTGAGACGCACCATGTCTTTGTGGCATCCTGTTGGTTCTTTGTTTGCAGGAATGAGAGCGACTAGACTTGCAGGTGCCTGTTGTTTCTGGGCAAGAAACCTGTATCTTCATCCTCCACGCCACCAGAGCAGTCAGATTTTCTGGGCAGTGGGGGATCCAGTTTGGTGCAGATCCCAAGTCAGTAGCACAAAGAGCCCGCAATGAGAGGTTGGCTCCTCTTTTGAAGCCGTTGTCATGAAGTGGTGTGTTGAGTTGGGAAGACTGAAGTTTTGGTAAATTGGTCGTTTCTGGGCATGAAGACCCATGTTCCAATGGCTGTGCTTTGCTCCTTACCCACTGCTCCACTGTTGTGCATTGGCCAAAATCCTTTGGGAACTATCCTCCCTGTCAGCCCCTTTCAAACATGGCACTAAAGCAGCACCTGCGAGAGGGGCCCTGGCAGCCCATGTTGAAGAAGCCATTCCAGCCTCCCGCCAGCGAGAAAGGCCATTAAAACCCAGTCTCCTCTGGGAGCTGATGGTCTGATCCGGGAGACGGGAAGAGAATCACTTTCAATTTCCCATTGATCCTAATGAGCCGAAGTGCAAGACTCGGATGGCCAGGCTGTGCTGGTGGCTGTTATCTCCAGCACTCAGTGTTGCTCTCAAGTCTGCTTTACTTCTCAGTTCTAGGAAATGGAATAAAGAAAAAAACACTTAGGAGGATTTTAATCAGAGCTTGGCAGAAGAACTTAAATCCAAGAAAACTTCTGACAGCTGTGCTTCATGCCAAGATTGCTGAGGAATGGAAAGGGCAGAGATGAGGCTGTGGCTCGGGTGGGTTGAGTTTCTTCTTGTCCATCTAATGGGATCATATTAGGGTTCCTGCCCGCACCCCAGGCTGGGTGAGGGGAGGGAGAAAATAAGCCACCTTCAATGTTCTGGAGACTTGCAGTCATCTGGAAATGAGGCAGAGCCCTTTGGGAGCAGTTGATGAAAGTCATCCCAGACCTGCTTGAGGTGGCCAGCTTGGCTCAGGAGGAGAAGGCTGCTCGGTTCATAGTAATAGTGGTCTTGCCAACTGGGTGATACGGTTGGATTTCTTGAAGAAGTTGGCTTGGCCACAGGCTTGAGGAGTGGGCCCGTGCAAACCTCAAGAAGTTCAACAAGGCCAAGCGCAAGGTCCTGCACCTGGGTTGTGGGCAATGCCTACTATCAATGCAGACCAGGGGGTGAATGGATTCTCTGCAGCAGTCCTGCAGAGAAGAACCTGGGGATACTGGTGGATGGTAAATTGGACATGAGCAGGCAATGTGTGCTTGTGGCCCAGAAAGCCAACCATATCCTGGGCTGCATCAAAAGAAGCATATCTGGCAGGTGGAGGGAGGTGATGCTCCCCCTCCACTCTCTTGAGACCTTGCCTGGAGCACTGCATCCATTTCTGTCCCCAGTGCAAGAAAGACGTGGACCTGTTAGAGCAGGTCCAGAGGAGGGCTGTGAAAATGGTCAGAGGGCTATAGCACCTCTGGCTGTGGAGAGAGAGGCTGAGAGAGATGGGTTTACTCAGTTGGAAAGGCTCTAGAGACCTTACTGTGGCTTTTCAGTGTGTAAAGGGGCTCATAGGAAAGATGGAGAAGGATTTTTAACAAAGATCTCTAGTGACGGGACAAGGACAAGAGTTTTAAATTGAAATTAAGTAGTAGGTTTAGATTGGAAATAAGGATGAAATGTTTTTATGGTGAGGATGGTGAGAAACTGGAAGGGGTTTCCCAGAGATGTTGTGGATACCCCATCCCTGGAGGTGTTCAAGGGCAGGTAGGATGGGGCTTGGAGCAACCTGGTCTAGTGGGAGGTGTCCCTGCTCATGCAGTGGGGTTGGAAATAGATGATCTTTAAGGTCCCTTCCAACTCAAACCATTCTATGATTCTATGATGATACATTGGGGTTTGGCTTAGTTGTAACTCCCTCTGTGAACTGTTATTTTGGAAAATTTGATTAGGAATCCATTGAATGGACGAGTTGCTTGACCATTTAGGGGAAAAAGAGCTGCAAGTGGGTCTTGTGTGCATGTCCTGTAGATGGGTAACCCAAACCAGCTTTTATTTTCCAATTCCAGGTGAGGTGAGCATGGAGTTTTAGTTTACAAGTGTGGGCCTGGCGCTGCTGAGCAGAAACCCCTCCAAAGTTGTGATTATTTGTAAAGGGTTCTCCAAGACGTCATTGTGCTGTTGCTTTTTGTTTTATTGATATTCCAACATCTGGACTGTGTTCCTTAACGTGCTTTCATCCAAGAAGATGTTACAGGAGTGAGAATTTTTCTGATAAAGCTGCCAAAAATAATCTTTGCTTGAAACTAAGTACTGCTCTCAGGGGTTTCTCTTGTAAAACAATTTGTAGGTGAGCACGATGAACAACCCAAAAAAGCCCCCAAAATGTTCCAGCTGGTCGTTCCTGCTGGGGGTTGTAGGACTATAAATTCTCCACCAGAGTGTTTGAGTTTGTCATGTGCTGTGTGAGATGATCTAATAGTGGTCAGGGAAGTTGCAGGAAATTGTGGTTGAGGTAACTGAATCCTTGAGAGGAGAGATCTGTGCATGGTTGGTTGATGGGAATGGTCTGGAACCTGATGATGGACACATCTGTCTTCCTCATTCCCCGCAATGAATTGCTTTTGCTCCTTCAGGATGACATCTGATCCTGTGACAAGCTGACCTGCTGAGCTTGATAGCTGGCATAGCTGTAGGTGTGAGGATGTTGACAATGTGACACGGATAATCTTTAGGGTATTGTACAAAGAGCTGCCTGAAAAGTAGGTTGGTGCAGGCATCTAAGTTGAGTGTTTGGCTCTTGACACCTGGGAAGTGTAGAGCTGAGCTGAGTGCAGCAGCCTTTAGTCTGCCCACTTTTTCATGCTCCTTCTGGCAGTGTTTTCCTGAAAAATCACTTCCGTGTGCTGTGACCTTGTTTGACAAGTTGTGCAGTGAGAAGGAGCTACACTTCTTCCTTGATGAGACATGTAGGTATATAGGTATATACACAGCGTGTGGTCTCCAACATTGCATGGCCGTGGAACAAAATATGTTTTTCATGCTGTCTGCTTTGTATGGGGCAGAGTTAGATCTGCTGGAGGAAGCTCAATGTGCTTCATGTGCTTGCATAGGATCCAACCCTGGCTTTGTACTGTACCATGCCTCTCCGGGACTGGTCATGTTGGGTCACCTGAGTGATTGGTTAATTCACAATTAACTGAATACAGACAGTTCTGAAGGTGCTGTTAGGAAAAGTGTGCTTGTAGGACTTTCCTCTGAACTTGCATATCCCATCAAGCCTCAGGGTTCATGTTTATAGGTGAGATGTTCCTGGTTAAAACATCAGTGGCTGTCATGTCTCGTTGGGCAATATGCAAAGCCAGGCCTTGAGCTTGCCACTGAAACATCCAACAGCTTTGGAAGGAGCAGAAGCAATGGGTGAGTGTGACTAGGGGTTGACACCACCACTGGTGAGCAGAGGATTAAAGTCATCACCAATGGCCTTGACTCCCTAAAGAGTTCTGGTACTAATTTGGAGGAGATCATATTGATGGGACAGTGTGTTCCTTCTCTTGGCTCTAGAAGCATGAACTCTGGAAAGCAGCAGCAGGCTTGGTGGTGGCTCTGCCCACAGAGTTCCTCAAAGTCCCTGGATGGCTGAACACATCCAAGCCAGCCAGGAGCCATGCTGGGAGAGTGGGGCAGAATGTGGAGCCCAGCTCCAGAGACTTGCTGCAGGATTCCAGCTGGCTTTTAACCCAGCGAGGCTGAAAGCAGCTGCTTCTGGGACAAGAATTTGTAGGGGCTCACTTGCCGTGTCCTGGCGCTGGGCTGTAGCGGTTCTGGTGTCAGATTTATTGCTGTTGGCAGGCAGTCGCCCGAGCGCCCAGGGCAGCTCCTGCAGCTCCTGTGTTCCTGCTGGGGCAAACGAAGTTAAAACCTCAGCCTTGAGTTGCTCATTGGGCTGTTGTCCAGTGCTGCAGGTCTTGGTGCTTTTGCTGGGATGAAGCCAGCTGCTGGAGCAGAGCTGCCTGGGCTTCACCTTGTGGAGGAGCTGCCTTGTTGGGGGGCTCTTCCCACCCTTTGTCCTTGTAGGGGAAGCGAGGGAACCAGAGGAGCCAGGTTTGGTTTCACCTTTGGTCCCAGCAGTATCTGACTTGCAAAGCCCTCAGGTGGGTGGTGCTTTGAGAGCCTCCCATGCTTGAGATGTTCAGCATGAAGATTTTGCTTGGAGGCACTGGATTGGGATTCATTGGTAAAGGAGGCTGGCCAGCCACCCCAAACACTCCCTTTCACATGCCCCGGTGGTTCTATGCTTCTAGGTTGTCCTACCAAAGCCAGCTTGCACATGAAAGCAGCCGTGTCAGCATGTGAGTGCATGCCGAAGCACATTTGCATCTCAGGACGTTGCTTTCTCCTAGGCTAGGTATGAAGAAGAGACCGTAGTTGTACTGAACAGCTGAATTGTCCCAAAATAAAAGTTCGCATTTTCTTAGCTCCTTCATAAATCTGTCTGGAGTGGACTGGTTCCACCACATTGTAGCCTGCTCTCCTTACCAGTTTCCTCCAGGTGTCTATACACAGTTTGTGTGTGGCCTGGGGGCTTGCCACTACTCATTGTAGCCTTAAGAGCTGGGTTGTTCTGGATGATGACAGATCCTGCCTTCCTCTCTGCTGCCCAGGGGAAGACCACAGTCATCATCTTCTTACTTGATGGCTCCTGCCTAGAGAAGGGAGCAGGGTGTGTGGGGACAGGAGACAGCCTTGAGGTATTGCTCTGCTTTGGGATCTCCAGTCTTGCCTGTTGTCCTGAACCGCTTTCAGCCCAGCCAGGTTTCCAGAGACAACTCTCTGGACACAGCAGGTACTTGGTTATGATCTCTGGGAAGATGGGAGATCTTGGAGGAGAGTTTCTCCATGCAGAGTTGATGTTCAGTCTGAGCTGGGGCACAGGGACTTTCCTGCCTACTTGTGTGGTCATTGAAGCTTCACTGCTACACCGAGAGGTGTCCTGCCTGCTCCTGGCCACCTTGTCCCCTATTGGTGCTCAAGGGTTTGTGCAGCCATATGGGGAACTGGGTCAGGGAAACGATCCAATTAAAAGCTACGCTGAGCAAAAGCAGGTTTTAACCAGGTAGTTTCCCAGCACTGCACAAATGTTTGTGTTAGTAAAAGAGGGCTTTGGACCAGCGTAGGAATGAGTGGTCATGGATGGAGCGTGGTGGAATGGTTTCTTCTGGTGGTGGTGTTGGTCTGTGAAGACTTGCTGAATGTCACCTGTGATGGTAGGCAACTGTAGGGACAACAAACCTGACTCCTGCTGTGGTTCTGGCTGGTGAGGCTTCATTTTCTTCCAGGAGAGCCTAGTCTGGCTCCCCTGAGGTTAGGTTGACATTTCAAGGCTGCTGTTGCTTATGAAGAGCCTCCTCACCGCCCTTTCCATAGGCTCCTTCTCTCCCAACAGGGCTGTGGGTGCAAGAGAGGAATGCCAGAGCTGCACCACGTCCCTGCCCATCCTTGCTGCCTGGGGCGAGGGGGGGGGTGCCTGCAGTAATCCTGACTAATCCTTTAATCTGTATCAACACTGATAGGTATTAAAGCAGCAGATAAGGTTCAGACCGTAGCTTGGAGCTCAGCGATATCCCCACCCTCTTCCAGTTCTATCTGCTGATTGCGCTTTCTTTTAAGGGGACTGGGCTCGTTTGGCGAGCAGCTGGAGTGGGTCAAGCGGGTGGATTAGCTGCTCCCAGCTGGTGCATGCCCTTGTCGCTGGGCCTCAGATTGCCAGACAAGTCCATCGATCTGTCTACGTATGTTCCCAGCCACCAGCATCCTGTGCTTGCTGGAACTAACCCCTCCAGTTGCGTGTTCCTCTGCATGTAGCTGAGCTGGACCAGGAGATCTGCTGTCTCCTCCTTTATCTGCTATGTCCACCTGGATGTAAGCCTGATTTGGCTGTAAACACTTTGTGGAGCTCTTAGGCAGCAAAGGTGAAGCTTTCTTGAATCAGCTAGTGCTGCCAATCCATGGTTGCTTGTTTCCTGCTGCTCTGTAGCAAGCTTTACTTCCTACCCCACCTTCAGACCAGGGATCTCACCATCATGTCCTCACCCTCCAGGCCTTCTGCACTCTCCTCTTTTTGGGCACCTTTACTTGTGACTGAGGGCTGTGATGTTCTCACTTGTACAACAAGTACAGATGATCCAGTGCTCTCCCATGAATGTGGGACTCCAAAGCTGGCTACCCCAGTATTTAGTGGGCACCAAACAAAGGTGGTTAATGCTTGGAAGAGCAGCTCCTGGTTGAGTTCCCTGTGCAAAACAAACTGTCCCTGTTCTTTTTGCCATTGTAACCTCATCCCCCCCCTTTCCTAGTCCTCTTCCAGCTTCTCCCCATGCTCCTGGGATTGCTATGAGTTTGCCACTGGTTCCCTCATTAGCAAAGCCATGGTAATCCTGCCCTTAAATCCTTTAAGCTGTCAGCAAACAACCCCCTTCTTAAACTTCTAGCACGCGAGCTTGGCTGGGCTGGACCCTGGCCCACAACCCCCCAGGGTTTTATATTTGTTCCCAGATCATCAGCTCCTGGTCCTGTTTTTGGCCAGCACTGGAGGCTCCCCCCATCATCGCCGTGGAGCAGTGGGTGGCTGGCATGTGCCTGGCCCCCAGTGCTATATCTTAAGTGTAAAAATATCCAGGTTCTTAATTACCTAATGACAGGTTCCCGGTCTGTCATGTTGTTTGAAGTCACAGGTGAAGACTTGGTGCTTAGATTCAAGGGGACTGAGGTCTCGCCTCTCCGAGGAGCCTCCTGTTCCGCAGGGCAGTGGGTGTTGGCCTTGCTTCTGGACTATGTGAGCTGATCGTGCAGCTGGTGGGGCTAAAATGGACTAAAAAACTAGGGTAAAGCTTTTTCTGTAGGCATGCTCACCACTCTGCACCTCAACCCTGAAATCTTTGTGTAGCTGTTCCATTCTGAGCGATGATGATGGTGCATTGACAGTTTGGCTCCTCCAGGCTTATGTATTCCTTTAGAACATGTTGGTTTGGATTGTATTTTTATCAGTGATAAAGTTAAGTTATTGCACCTCTTTTTTTGGAGGATCTCTGAATACCCCCTCCTTGGAAAACTGGCATCCTCCAGGGCATCTGGCAGAACCCAAGGGAACAAAAAAATCAACAAGTGCTTCTCAAGCTCTCAACCTGTGTGTCTCAGGTTTCTCTCCTGTGTGATTTGTTTTCTTGCTTAAAACTGGATGAAATTTGCTTCGGAAGTGGTGGGTTTTGTGGTGCACTTGCTCTCCAGGGCTGGCAAACAAGGAGCACAAATCTTTTCCCACTCTTGATCGCAGGAGGAGAAAGGCTCCGAGGCTCCCTGAGGAATATTGAATGGCATCTTGCCACAGAGTGGCCGTGTCTGAGGATTACTTGGAAAAACAGAAGGGAGGGGAAAAAAAGGTTAATACGGCATTGGCAGCTGGCAGCTCCAGAAGGTTGTGTCCTTCAAACTGCGGCGGTTCAGCTCGGTGGCTCTTGGTTGACTTGGGTGCTAGTGGTTCTCGGCTTGTCCTTCCGGTCTGGCAGAGGAAACGGGATTTGGAGGAAATGCCATCTTAAATTTGAATGTATTAAAAATCAGTTTCTTAAAATAATCAGTGCACTCGTTAGCACGGGCTAATTGGGAAGGCCATGCGGCTGGTGAGGGTGGACCTGTGAACACCCCGTCTGCCCAGGCTGTTCTGCTGCCTGCCCCTCGCCTGGCAGCACCAGAGAAGGCACTGCTTAGCTCCACATCCAGGCACCAGTGTGGGATTCACAGAGCAGCCAGCTCTGCTTCCAAAGCCTGGAACTCCACAAAAACCCCAGGGCCGAATCTGGGGTGAGTCGAGGTGGGAGAACACCCACGGACAGGTGTCAGGCAGCTGCAGAGCTGCTCCCACGAGCACCGCGCCTGCCTGCTGGTTGCCATCCCTCTTTCCAGGAGCTCAAGGGAGGAGCAGCCTCCAGGCATTACATGCTTTCATGAAGGCTGGTGTTCTTGCTCACCTACCACTGGCAAGCATGGGCTTGAACAAAAGCTGGTTGCCTGCATCTGCCTGCTTTTATTTCTTTCTTTTTCTTTTCTTTTTTTTTTTTTAAGCAAACAAGCTGGGTGATCTCTCTGTGGCTGTTGGCACTGCCTCTTGCAGCATATGACAGATAATGGGCCTGGCTCCCCGCCCGTGGAGGAGGCGAGGCTCCTGTCGATATGTGACCTGGAAAGGCACGTCGCCTTGATAAATCACTGCCTGCTGCTGCCGGGCCTTCGCGCCTCGCTCCTGCTTATTGGCAAGTGGAGTATCCGCTGCAAAGCTACCCCATGGCTCCTTGACGAGCAGTCGGAGTCTGCCCTGGGCAAGGAGGCAGGGCAGGCTTCCCTTCCAGTCTGTCTTCTCTTTTAATGTGGTTTCTCAAGGGACAAACAGAGAAAGTAACTAATAAACCTCAGGCAGGAGGCATGGCTCGCCCCTCTGCCTGCACTCCTTGTGAGCGGGAGGATGGACACCCAGACTGCTGCTCAAGCCCAACTGACAGCCTAAATCTTTAAAAGCCAAGGACTGGTGGGTGGAGGATGGGTTTGCTGTAGCAAAGCTTGGGTTTCGAGGGGTTAGCCGGTGCTTAGCCTTGGGGTGCCTCAGGTTTCCAGCTCATTGGGTTTGAACTACACCAGCTCCCCATTGATCGGCCGCAGTCAGGCCCAGCACCAAGTGTGTGCTGGAAGTGAAGGCTGCACCTCTGAGCGTTTTTCTAGAAACAGTGAAATCAGTGCAGTGAAATGTGGTGTCTCCTTCAGGGCTGCCAAACGGTCTGTTCCTGTGGGTATCCTCGGAGAGAAGCCTCTGCTTCCAGCTGAGCCTTTCCTCCCAGGTCTCTGCTTGAGCCGGCAGCTTTCTGGCACGGAGCACCTTGTGCCTTTCCTCCAAGCATACCTGAATTGGAAGCCCAGCTTGCTGGGTTTTTTGAAGCCACCAGCAGGTTTTGCTAATGAGGAGGGCTTGGGATCTGACTAAGGGCTTTGCTTGGCTCCATGCTTGATGGGTTACTGGAGTTGAGTTGTGGGGTGTCTCGGGCTGTCCTGCCTATTGTAGGAAGCAGGGGGATGAATCCCCTCATCAGCACGTGCTTGATAATGAGCCAAAAGCCCTTTTCTGTCGCTGGATGAACTGCAGCGGGAGCCGCTCATTGGGGACATGGTCAGGCCCTGAGCTTTGCAAGCACTGGCAGCCCCCAGTATCCACTGAACAGAGCAAAAAATTGCTGTAGCGCTTTATTCCAGCAGCAGGAGCAGAGGCGAGCGGAGCTGCCAGCCTGCCTGTGCTTGGCTGAGCACGGGAAGACTGTCGCTGCCTGCCGGTGCCTTCCTGGAGCAGGCAGCAGCACCAGGCTGGGCGGCCAGACACCATGAAGAGGAGGGTTAGGTGAGAAGGCTGCAAACTGGTTGGTGGACAATTCCCACGGATGCTTTCCTCATTTGTCTGCCTTCCTTTCAGGGCCGGCTTTCCCAGCTGGGGATCAGATCAGCAGCTTCTGCTTCATTTCCCCTTCCTTGAAGGTTTTTGCTCTGGCTGTCAGTGTTGCTGTATTTGGGCTTTTCCTTAAGTGGCTGCTCCTTGTGGCTAAAGATGCAGCAAAGCTGGTCACGGATCCTGGTGCTTGTTTGCTGCTTTTTGGCTTTTTTTGCTTTTCTGGCATCCCAGCACCTCTGCTTCCCGGGGTGTGTTTGGGGAGCTGTGATCTCTGGGATCAAGCCACAGAGGCTTTGAAGGACGACATCTTCCAGGGACAGGCGTCGCTCTCCTGCTTGCTGTGGTCAGTGGGCTGGGCAGGGGATGACGATGGGGACTGGGGTGCACTTTGGGTGGGACTTGTGGTGCCTTTGCAGAGCAAAGCCCCAGCAGCCTGGTGGGAGGCTGCATCTCCAGTCCCTGCTCACCCTTGGCAGTGCTGCTTACCTTACCCTGGATTTTGCGATGGTCTGTGGCTCTTGGGAAGCATGCAGGAGGGTTTGTTGCATGTGGAAGGTTTGGAGACCTCCATCTGGGGCTAAGAGATGACTTCAGAAAAGGTACTTCGGGGCTTATAGCACAAAGAGAACCACATTAGTGGTCTGGGTGCAGCTCAAGAGCTGCTCTGGGAGTGGGATGCAGTGGGTGAGGCCACCACAGCTTGTGGCTGCAGCTGTAAATCGTGCCCCTCTCCTTAGGGAAAGAGTAAATTGTTTCCCCTTGCTTGCTGCATCCCCCTCTCTCTCCCAGTGCCCTGTTCCCTCTCCTCTTCCCTGCCATTAATTGCTTAGCGATTGCTGATGCAATTAAAACAAGATGTGTCTGCAGTCTCTGCACTCACCTCTCTCCTCCAGGGTCTTCCTCTGCCTGTGTGTGAGGAGGTGGGAGCTGCCTGGCTGGGGGAGCAGCTCCAGTCCCACCTGAGCTGCCTCCTGCCCACAGCCATGGGCAGCAGCCATATGGTCCCTGGCGAGGAGGAAGTGCCTGAGCTGGGATGTCTGTCCTAGCCTGAGAAGGTGGCTTTTTGACTCTCACTGTCCCAAGGATCCAAATAGACTGGAGCAGAATCCCTCTGGCTTCTTGCAGCTGGTGGCTAAAGGAAAACGCTTGTTTTTCTTTGCTTGAGGGACTGGGTTTGCAAGTGCAGTGTTGTATGTGTCAGCCTGATGGGCAAAGCCTCCAAGGTGGGGGGAGGACCTACGTGAGGGAAGCAGGAGGGGGCAGCCCACCCCTTTGTGTTTTTTTGGGTGATCTCCATGCTCCAGAGCATCCTCCTGCTCTCTAACTGTGGTGCACGTGCTCTTGTGTAACCTTGGCAAGGTCATGAAATGCTAAAGCTGAAACCTTGAGCTGGGCTTGACCCCTGGGAGGACTATGGCACTGGTTGTCCCATCGTGGCCGCATCTGGACTGGAAAGCCCATATCATTGGATGGGCCAAGGCAGGGCTTGTGGTGGAGGTTGGGCAGCGTAGGGGTTAGTGGAAGGGTGTGATGCTGCTGCTTGTGCTGTTGTGGCTGGTGGAAACACTCCCAAGGCACCATAAAGAGGGACTCCTCTGTGTCTTGTGTTCTCAGCTCCATAGTGGCTTTCTGTAGCCTTTGGGTAAGGCCTGTGTGAGTCAGCGCCCGCCGGCAGAGCTGCAGCTGGCTGCGCCACTCCTGCCTCTGCTCTGGGCTGTCCCAGAGCTTCCAGGCCGAGGCTGTGATGACTGATGGGCTGGATATCTTGAGGAGCTGGGGACCACTTGTGCAGCAGCTAAAGCTGGATGACTGATGAGTCGCAGTCTCTTGGCTTCCAAGGGAAGACGAGTGACAGCATGGACCAGGGGAGATGTTTGACTGACGGGACGGGACCTTGGCTCAGTAACCCTTGAGGCTGGCAGCTGCAGCAGCTGCTGCCATGGAGGCCAGAGAGGGCACAGAAGACATTAGCTCTGCTGCAGGTGGGAAGGGAGGTTGCTAATGCTGTGGAGAAAGGCTTTTCTCCTCTGCTAGTGTGCATCCCACATCTCTCTCTGCTTGCGTGGCTCTGCCCAGGGCAGTGTCCCCTGATGTGACTCCTTCTGGGCACCCTCCTCTGTCTCTGAAACCTTGTGTGTCTTCTGCTCTCCTCGCTTACTCCTTCTGGAAGTCAGTGCTGCTCTTCAGTGCTGGGGCTTTGGAGTGTTGCTTTGGCTTTCTTACATCCTTATTTGTGTTCCTCCAGTTACTGTTACCTTATTCAGGAACATTCTTCCAATCCCCTTCTCTATCATGTCTGTGGTGGTGTTGCTCCATGTGAAGGGAGCGATTTCCTGGCTTTTTACCAAATTTTTCCTCTTTAATCCTGTTGAACGACTCCCAGCCCTTGGTCGTCTCCTAGTCCTCATGCAGCTTTGCTAAGGCCTTCATCCCTCCAACCCCCAGCTTTCTTCTCTGAGGCAGTGCCCTTCGAACACCAGCATTTTGTCTATGTCTCCATTGCCAAGAAGCATCTCTTGGATCTGTCATATCTGCCATGTCCCTCTCCTTTCCTGGCAGCCTCTGCTGCCATGAGTTCTGATCCTTGTGCAGAGCCATCCCTGGCTTTGGGTCTGGGGCAGGATGGTCTCTCCAAACCCCTGTACTTTGCCTCCTAACTTTTTTTTTCTTTTTTTTGCGCCTGTGCTTCTGCTTTTGTGGTGGGAGTGGGTTGAGTTGGCCAAGGACTGTGTCCTTGGGTTGTGCCATTGGACTGCATTGTGTTGGATGCCTTTGGGGAGCTCTTTGGTTGTCCCAGTGTGAGTTACATGGTGTTGTTTAGGGGAGGTGGCTGTGGAGGAGAGAAGCTTGGTGATGATCACATGGGCACTGGGGTGTCACCTCTGTCTGACAGAAGCCGCCATCAGGTGCAGATGTTGGCAGAGACCCAAAGCAATGGGTGGTGATGGCAAGGATGGCTGTTGCTGCCCATACCACTCTGAGCATGGGAGTTGTCCCAAACAGCCATCCACCTCTTAACCTTCATGTGCACCTTCCTGCCCCCTTCCAGAGTGTCCAGCAGTTGTGCGAAGCCTTGCTGCTCCCTGGCCTCATAGCCCTCACCTGGGGCAGCCCTGCTGCCTGCAGACAAGCACCCCTGGCATTCACGCAAGGGACCTTCTCCCTCAGTCCAAATAATGGCTTGGATGGTTATTATCAATAAAAAAGCTGTTGTTCCTTTCTATCAGGTACAAGGCAGGGTTGTCTACAGACATGTCAGCTCCATGTTTCAAGAGAGATGGTGGGATTGAAGGTCAGATGGGTTTATTCCAGGGATTTGCAGACAAAAATGCGTTACTGCTTCTTCAGGTTGAAAGAGGGTGTCTAAAGCCATTGGCCAACCATTGTGGCAGTCCCGTAGCTTCCAGTGTAGGCTCTGGACAACCATCCTATTGGTCATGGGGAGTCACTGGGTCACGCCAGGCATGCTGGCAACAGGTGGGGAAAGCCTAACTCCAAGGGAAGGAAGGATCCTGGGACTAGAGTGAGCAGGGCTCATTGAAAGAGCTTTAAAGTAGGTTTGAAGGGGGATGGAGACGAAACCAGGCTTACCAGAGAGGAACCTGGGAGCTGCATGCCAAGGTTTGTGGGTAACAGTGCTAGCAAGGTCTTGCAGTCTGTTGTCTCAATGGTGATCCATGTGGCAGCAAAGACAAGAGGGGTAGTGAAAGGCTGGTAACTACAGATGTGTCTGAGCATGGTCAGGTGGGAATCAGGGCTGGTCCCCCCAAAGAGGTGGCAGGACAGTTAGCCCAGCTGCAGTGCATCTACACCAGTGCATGCAGCATGGGCAGCAAAGAGGAGGAGCTGGAGGCCATTGTACAGCAAGAAAACTATGATATAGTTGCCATCACAGAAACATGGGGGGAAGACTTGCAGAGTCTCACGATCTGGCAGAGATCTCACAATCAACAGCCCTTGTTCTCATGGGGGGCTTCAACTTCCCAGATGTCTGCTGGAAATATAACACAGCAGAGAGGGAACAGTCCCAGAGGTTCCTGGAGTATGTGGAAGACAACTTCCTGACAGAGCTGGTGAGGGAGCCAACTAGGGAAAGTGCCCTGCTGGACCTGCTGCTTGTTAACAGAGAAGGCCTTGTGGGGGATGTAAAGGTTGGAGGTCATCTGGGACAGAGTGATCATGAAATTACAGAATTTCTCAATTCTTGGAGAAGCAAGGGGGGGAGCCAGCAAAACTGCCATCTTGGACTTCGGAAGGGCAGACTTGGGCCTGTTTCAGACCGTGGTTGAGAGTGTCCCTTGGGAGACAGTCCTAAAGAGCAAAGGAGCCCAGGAAGGTTGGTCACACTTCAAGGAGGAACTCCTAAAGGCACAGGAGAAGGCCATCCCCAGGACCTGAAAGACAAGCCGATGGGGAAGACGACCAGCCTGGCTCAACAGAGAGCTTTGGTTGGACCTCAGAAACAAAAAGAAAGTTTATGGCCTTTGGAAAAGGGTGTTGGCAACTTATGAGGAGTACCAAGATGTAGTGAAGCAGGGGGAAAATTAGAAGGGCCAAGGCTCAAGCAGAACTCTTCTTGGCCGCTGCGGTTACAGACAACAAGCAGAGGTTTTTTCAGTGTATCAATAGAAAAAGGAAGACCAAGGCTAACGTTGGCCCACTGATGAGTGAGGTGGGTGCCCTGGTAGTGGAAGACACAGAGAAGCAGAGTTACGGATGCCTTCTTTGCTTCAGTCTTTACTGCTAAAGCTGTCCCTCATGAATCCCAGACCCTGGAGACAAGGGGAAGGGTCTGGAGAGAGGAAGACTTTCCTTCAGTAGAGGACGACCAGGTTAGAGACCACTTGGCCAAACTGGACATCCATAAGTCCAAGGGCCCTGATGGGATGCACCCGTGAGTGCTGAGAGAGCTGGCAGATGTTATTGCTGGGCCACTCTCCATTATCTTTGAAAGGTCACGGAGAACAGGAGAGATGCCTGAGGACTGGAGGAAGGCCAATATCACTCCAGCATTCAAAAAGGGCAAGAAGGAGGACCAAGGGAACTACAGGCCGGTTGGTCTCACCTCTGTCCCTGGGAAAGTGTTGAAGCAACTCATTGTGGATGTCATCTCTAAAGACACTGAAGAACAGAAGGTTTTGAGGGTGGTCAACATCGATTTATGAAGGGTAAATCATGCTTGACCAATCTGCTAGCCTTCTATGATGACATAACTCGTTGGCTGGATGAGGGGAGAGCAGCAGATGTCATCTACCTTGACTTCAGCAAGGCTTTTGACACTGTCTCCCATAACATCCTCATTAGGAAACTGAGGGAGTGTGGGCTGGATGGGTGGACAGTGAGGTGGATGGAGAGCTGGCTGTGTGACAGAGCTCAGAGTGTTGTGATCAACAGAGCAGGGTCAAGTTGGAGACCTGTAACCAGTGGTGTCCCCCAGGGGTCAATACTTGATCTGGTCTTGTTCAACGTATTAATGACCTGGACAAGGGCACAGAGTGTATCCTTAGCAAGTTCACTGATGATACCAAACTGGGAGGGGTGGTGACACTCCAGAGGACTGTGCTGCCATCCAACATGACCTAGACAGGCTGGAGAGCTGGGCAGAGAAGAACCTAATGAGGTTCAACAAGGGGAAGTGTAGGGTCCTGCATCTGGGGAGGAAGAACCCCATGCACCAGTATAGGGTAGGGGTGGACCTGCTGGAAAGCAGTTCTGAGGAGAAGGATCTGGGAGTCCTGGTAGACAGGAAATGATCCATGAGCCAGCAGTGTGCCCTTGTGGCCAAGAGGGCCAATGGAATCCTGGAGTGCATAAGGAAGAGTGTGGCCGGTAGGTTGAGAGAGGCGAGGCCACATCTGGAGAACTGGATCCAGTTCTGGGCTCCCCGGTTCAAGAGAGACAGGGAACTGCTGGAGAGAGTCCAGAGGAGGGGAACAAAGATGACTGGGGATTGGAGCATCTCACAAGGAAAGGTTGAGAGAGCTGGGACTGTTCAGCCTGGAGAGGAGAAGGCTGAGGGGAGACCTTCTCAATGGCTACAAGTATCTCAGGGTGGGTGCAGGGAGGATGGAGCCAGACTCTGCTCAGTAGTGCCCAGGGACAGGACGAGGGGCAACGGGCACAAGCTGGAACATGGGAAGTGCCACTGAAATGTGAGGAGAAACTTCCTTCCAGTGAGGGTGACAGAGCCCTGGGACAGGCTGCCCAGGGGGTCGTGGAGTCCCCTTCTCTGGAGATATTCCAAACCCCCCTGGATGCAGCCCTGTGGAATGTGCTCCAGGGGATCCTGCTTTAGCAGGGGAGTTGGACTAGATGATCTCCAGAGGTCCCTTCCAACTCTGACAATTTCGTGATTCTGTGATGACACCCATTCAGGACAGACATGTGACAGTGACATTCTTGGGAGGGACTGTGGTATCCTGCCTTGTCCACTTGCCTTGGCTTTGTATTTTTGGGTTTTTTGTTTTCCTCCCTAAGAACCTGAATGTGAAAAAATAATCCCTAATTAGGAACCAGAGGCCAAGAAACATGGTGGGACTGGGTTCTCAAGGAGTCTGGGAATGTGCTGCTGTAGGGTAACAAGGTCCCTGAATGATTCTTTTTTATGGAAGTGACCAGAAGGATGGCTTGAACAGCATGGGATGCTCTGAACCCTTGGTGGAGACCAGTCCTGAACCCTCTGCATTTCTTGTGCAAGATGGCTTTCTAATCATCCCTTGAAGCCAACTGTTGGGCATGGAAAGCCCTGTAGAGCAGATGAGGGCTCCCAAATCCCTCCCCACCTTTTGTCAAGGCAGGAGGGGAGGATGGAGGAGGTGGAAACAGCCAGCAGGTAATTAACCCCAACTCTTTTGCCTTGGGAGAGCTCTTTTGCAGCTGGGAACCCCAATGTGCAGGCCTTGGGGTGCTCTTGTATGCCTTGCTGGGTGTAAAAAACCTCCAGGCTCTGGCTTACAGCTCTGTTGTGTCTTTTGAAACAGGACTTGTGTTCCCTTCCAGGGGCTGCCTGTTTCAGCTGGGACTGCTGTGATTCCTCCCAGCCCCAGGGGAACGTTGGTTTTTGATGGGAGGCCAGCGAAGCCCGATGCACAGCCTGGTGCCTCGAGTGTAGAGTCCTTATTGCTGAAATGTCCATATTCATTGTTTGTCTGCTCTTCTTCATGACGTTAGGATTGCTCTGCCTTAGCTGACTGTTAATTTGAAAAATCAATTAAATTCCAACAGGGTGGGGAATAAAATCAGGGAAGATGGGGGCTTGCATACAGTGATTCTCTCACTAGCAGCATCTTTGCTTTATTTTGGGGATGCCAGCTAAAAATCCAGCATGTTGGTTGAACATAACCTTGGTTGGCTGTCAGCCCCACTGCTGCCCTGCCCTGTGTCACTGCCAGCCCTGACATCTCTTTTTTCCACATGGATCTGCAGAAGGTGCTGCTGGCTGGAAGGAGGCACAGCATCTGCTGCCATTGGATGGCATTTTTTCACTGGTGACTGTTTTCAGTCTCGTTTTGTGACAAGGGTTGGCCTTTGTGTCACGGTGAAGGGAGAGATGTCTCCTTAGCTGGAACTTGGTGCTGTGCAGGTATCCCTGCTGTGCGGCCAGCCTGAGGAACGTGAGGGTAGAGGCTAAAAACCTTCCTGGAGCTTAACTGGGCTGGAGGAAAGCTTCAGCTGTGTGTGGTGTGGGCATCCCTCTTTAGTGGGGGCTTATTGGGGTTTCACATCCCCTTGCTATGGTCTGGAGGAGCCGATGAAGCAGCCACTTGAAGCTATTTTTCTGTTTTCCCATGGAGTGCTCTCAAGGAGGAGCGTGGCTGCGGGCAGCACAGCCCTGGGATGTGATGCTTCGATGTGCTGAAAGCCCCTGGCCTGGCTCCACCGCTCTCTGGCTGGTCGGTAGCCTGCAGGTGATGAGTTACGGTCTGGCTCAACTCTAGCTCATCTCCTTCCCTCTCCTGGCTGCTCAGTTTCCCCGTGAGCCATTGATCCGGTGCAGTCACGCTGCTCCACCACCGGCGGCTGTCGGTTGTCAGCACAACCCCCCCTCGAGTGAGACCTTCAGGCATTGCAGCCCAGCTGTGTCCAGCATCAGGCCACTGGCTCTTGGCAGCACCTGAGCAAGACTTGCAAGGCCCCAAGGTACATACAAAGGTGTTTTTTGTTTTTTTTTTGGCAAGGGTAATGCAGGAGAAATGTGACCCAGGATGTGTGTCTGGGGCTTGACTTCTGCCGCTTGAGGAGGTTGGTGGGAGCGGAGGTGCCTCACTCAGCCCGGTCATACTCAGGGTTTCACGTATAAAGCTCATTCCTGGTGCAAGTCGTTGGTAGAGATTTCAGGGCAATACGAGCACCTGCTGGGGCTGCTTTGGGAATGGTGGGTTGTGCTTGGGTTAGAGGGAAAGCAGCTTGATTTCATAGAATAATAGAATAGTTTAGGATGGAAAAGACCTTCAAGATTATCAAGTCCAACCATTATCTAACTCTGCTGAGTCCACTGCTAAACCGTGTCCCTCAGCACCACATCTGACATGACTTTTAAATGTGTCCAGGGATGGTGACTCCACCATTTCCCTGGGCAGCCTGTTCCAGAGCCTGACAACCCTTTCTGTGAAGAAATTTTTCCTAACGTCCAGCCTAAACCTCCCCTGGTACAACTTGAGGCTGTTTCCGTTTGTCCTATCACTTGTTACTTGTGAGAAGAGACAGGCACTTGCATCTCTACAACCTCATTTCAGGCAGATGTAGAAAGTAAGAAGGTCTCCCCTGAGCCTCCTTTCAATAATTAAAAAACCTCAGCAATTTGCCTTAGAAACTTTCTATCAAAATTGCTGTGTCCTACAGGCATGGACGCCTGCATGTTCCTGGCAGGAGATGATGGATGCCGGTGCAAACCACCCCTTGAGGGACTGGGGAGAGCACAGTGTCTATCAGCTGCAATAGGAGTATTGGCTTGTGCTGCTTTAAAAATAGCTTGGCTGAAAAAATTTGCTGGAAAACTGGGATTTGTGGAGCAGGGTGACACAGAGGTTTGGTGAGACCCAGCACAAAAATGAAGATGTTCATCATCCGCCATCTTAGCATGCGTTTTCTGTCTCGTGTGCCAGGAAGACAAAGGCACTTACTGGACAAGCATTGCTGGGAACCATTCCTCCAGATGCAGGTTCCTAAAGGGCAGCACCACATTCGTCCCTGCTCTGTGGCCACATTCTTGTATATCATGTGATTTGGCTTATTTCTTGCTTGCCCCCCTTCTGTAATCTCCCCATTAGGCCAACGGACAGAGCTGGCTTTGTGTCTGGAAACCACCAGGATTTCTTCTGGCAGCTTGAGGAAAACCTACAAAGAGAAGGAGATGAGAGCCAAGTGGGCAGCTTCCGAAATGTGCAGCCTGCAGGGGCTGGGACGTGAAAATCATCCCAAAATAGGTCTTTAATATTAAATAGGTGGAAGGAAGATGCCTCCTCTTGCCTGAGGGATAAATAGATCTGCAACTCCTCCTAGACTCTGCAGCTTATCACATCTGAAATACGTGTGTCTCACCCTGGAAGCCTCTCCAGGAGCCGCGGGTACCCAGCTATCGCGTGTGTGTGAAGTGCTCTGGCTGTCCCAGCGTGCGCAGCGTGCTGGCAGGCCTCCCGGTGCAACACCCACCAAATGGGTTTGCTTCTGTCCCCCCAGATCCACAGTCTAGATGGAGGAGAGAGATGTGCTTCTTGGCATGCCACCAAGGCTGCGGTCCCCCACTCCTCTCAAAGCGAGGCTCCCCTGCTGCTGCATCTCCAGGAGCTGTGCAGGTGGCTCAGGAGATGCACCCTGCCTTGCAGAGACCTCATGTCATCTCCTTCCCTGAGCAAATTTTCTAGGTATGAGTGTGGCCTGCATAGCTTGGCTTCTCATGCCTTGGAGACCAGAGTCCACGAGCCCCTCAAGACCAAATGTTGTTTTTTGGGTTTCTTGCACAGGATAATTGCTTAGAAAATGCTCCAGCTCACCAAAAGCCGTTTGTAGGTAGACTGACGTGATGAGAGATGGATTTTTTTTCTTATCTGCTTGTCCATGGACCTTCTGGTCCAACCATAGAGGTGGACTTCTGTGCTCTCATCACGGCCATGTTCGGTATTGTGGTTGCAAGGTGGAAGAACCTCAGGAGAACATAACTCTGCCAAAGTTTGTCAGCCTGGGATTCAGTGGTTGTTCATCTGAACTGGGTTAAGTCCAAACATGCTGGGTGTTGGCTTTCTGTGGAAGGACAAGGACCACTGCCAGAATTCAGGAACACCAGGAATGTGGCTGTTGGCAATTTGGAGCCCAGCCTGGGGGCATCTGGAGTGTCAGCAGCACTTGGGTGCTGAGAAGGTGCCATGGGGATCAATGTGGGTACTCTGTGTTACTGATAGAGGGATGTGGTGAGGCAGAAAGGAGGAGAGCAGGATGAAGGATTTTCCCACTTGGAAAATACTCATATGCTTAGGAACAGTTTCACTGCCAGGAAGCTGTGGCCAATGTATCTTTGAAATGTTCCCATCCTTGATTCATCCCATTCCTCTTTGCTGTCACCGTCTGCATCACCCTGATTAACTCCTCCTCTCTCCTTCCGGTATTTTAATTCCTGTGTATTAATAGATTATGACTGTGTCCCCACGTAGCTGTAGCTGAACCAAGTTATCCATGTTTACTTCCAAACTAATCCCTTCAGCCTCCTTGTTATTTTCGTTCCTCTTAGAATTGTAGAACCACAGACTGGTTGGGTTTGGAAGGGACCTTAAAGATCATCTAGTTCCAACCCCCCTGCATGGGCAGGGACACCTCCCACTAGACCAGGTTGCTCCAAGTCCTATCCAACCTGCCCTTCAACACTTCCAGGGTTGGGGCAGCCACAGCTTCCCTGGGCAACCTGTTCCAGTGTCTCACCACCCTCATAGTGAAGAATTTCCCCCTAATGTCTCACCTCAATCTTCCCTCTTCCAGTTTTAATCCATTCCCCCTTGTCCTCTCACTCCCTACCCTTGTCAAAAGTCCCTTCCCAACTTTCCTGGAGCCCCTTCAGGCACTGGAAGGCAGCTATGAGGTTTGCCTGGAGTCTTCTCTTCTCCAGGCTGAACAGCCCCAACTCTCTGAGCCTGTGTTTGTAGGATGGCTGCTCCAGCCCTCAGATCATCTTCATGGTCTCCTCTGGACTCACTCCAACAGCTCCATGTCCTTCTGGTGCTGGAGGCTCCAGAACTGGACACAGCCCTGCAAGGGGGTCTCAGGAGAGCAGAGCAGAGGGTGAGACTCCCCTCCCTCAACCTGCTGGCCACTCTTGATGCAGCCCAGGACACAGCTGGTTTCTGGGCTGCCAGCATGCATTCATGGCTCATGTTGAGCTCATCAAGCAGTACCCCCAGGTCCTTCTCCTCAGGGCTGCTCTCAATCCATTATAATCCAGCCTAATAATTATATTTGGGATTGCCCCAGCCCAGGTGCAGGACCTTGCATTTGTCGTCTTCCCTGAGCTTCCTCCAATTTGTCAGTCCTTTTCAGTCAAGACATGTCCAGAGCTGAGCACAATTGCTCTTCTCCTGAGAAGAGCCATCAGGGCAAAAATACTAAATTCCCCTTTCTCCCATACTGTGTCCTAACTGAATTAGGGTTGAGGGAAGAAAGGACAGTTTGGTGTGGACTTGGCTGAGCAAAGCACTCTTTGCTGCTGCTGGCTCTGCTTCCAGGTCTCTCTTGCAAGCTGGCCTCACCACATTAGTTTCCTGGTGTCTATGGAAAAGAGGACAAGTGTAGCCAAGCCAGCTTGGTGACACCACTCTGTGCCTCTGTGCCATCTCTGTGCTTAGAGGAGCCCCTAGGCCATATTGCATGGATGGAGAGCAAGAGGCTAGATGGAGACTGGGCATAGTTTTTTTATGATGAGTGTGGTGAAACACTGGAAGAGATTTTCTAGAGAAGTTGTGGATGCCCCATCACTACAAGTGTTCATGATCAGGTTGGACAGGGCTTTGAGCAACCTGATCTAGTAAAAGATGTCCCTGCCCATGACAGGTGGGTTGGACTAGGTGATCTTTGAAGATCCCTTCCAACCCAAATCATTCAATGATGCTAAGATGGCATCTTGGAGGTGCTCCCCTTCTAGATCATTATAAGGACCACCTTGGGGTAATGCTCTACTGACTTATGATGTCTGTAACTCTGTATCCCCACCACTTCTCTTGTGTGGTGACTTCAGGTGTGACTGACAGTTGCTTTTGGATCTATTTGCATCCCTTGGATGTTGGGAGATTCAAGCCAGCTAGTTCAGGCTGTTATGGAAGGTACAGCCAGCCTTGTGCCTACGTTTAGAGCGTGGTTGCTGAAAACATCTGCAAGACAAGTCCATATTTCACCCCAAGCCCCTCTGTTCTTTCTAGGCTCTTCTCTGAAAACACAGGGACCTTTTTTTCATATCTTGTGTTTTACCAGATGAAACAGCTGGTTTCCTAACGGTGGGATAAAACTGCATCTGTGCATGCAGTTGTGTTGTCCATCATGGTCATTTGGCTTGACAGCAGAGTGGTTGTGGTGGCTTGTGGGCTGGGCTTTGTCCCTTCTCCCCTGGGAACAGGCCCTAGCAATGCAGTTGCTCTGAGTAGTGGGGTTGGTGGGGAGAAAGGTGGTTCCCAGAGCATGTGCCCAGCAAGTGGAGAATCCCATCCTAGATGAGGCAGGTCAGAGCCAGCTCATTTTTGTAGAAAGTTTTGGATCCATCTTCTCCCCCCTGAATTGGTTTGAATTTGTTAGAATTTGGTTTTATACCAAAAAATCAAATGCCTGAGCTGGATCTTCTCTGTTTGACTTGTAGATACTGCAGCTCTCTAAAGAGAAGAACTTCACTCAAGACATTGTTCCTGGATGAGCATCCTTAATTAAATTATTTCATTATTAGAGCTCCAAGTTGGCACACCAGTGCGTGTCCTCGTGTCACCATGTCCTGACATGATTTGCTGGAGGCCCAGCAGCCATGGTGTCTGGGTGTTGGAGGTTATACTTGCAAGATGGAGGTGCAGAAAAGTTGGGGGCAAAAAATGAAGAAAAAGGTGAACAAGTGGAGCTGTGTTGGTTCCTAACTGACAGCTGAGCTGCTGTGCCAGCTTCTTGTGCTCAGCCATGACCTACCAAATGTGTGCTTCAGCTTGTCGTCCTTGATTACTAACCCTGGTCAAGGTTTATTGGCAACGTTTGGGTTTTAATCATCTCCAGAGGGCTGGTTTTCAGTCTCTTTTATAGTGTACCATGATGTTCTGACCTCTTAGCTGACTCCTCCACCACTTTCTATCTTCCAAGAAGGACGTCACCTGGGGTGTTTTCATGGGGACCTCTAATTGTGGTGGGAACATGCTGTCTAGGGCTTGTGCTGGTGTGTACCTGGCATGGTGATGCATGGAGTAGGAACTTCAGTTCCTTCTCCTTACAAACAGTGATTAAGTGCTTTCTTGATCTCCTGGGAGTTACAGGATTACACACGCTGACTGCCTGCCCTGTTGATCTGTCTAAACGGAGGTGCCGAGCTCTGTCATATGTTCTTCAACCCTAGAGCTGCCTGGGTAGTGGATATCCCTGGATGAACCTGTGGCCCTGGTGCTCAGGGTGCTCTGTAGCACAAGACAGACCCCACAGGCCTCATTGTGTGGTGGGGAGGGGACAGTTGACATCTTGCCATGAATGCTGCATTTTCATGTGACTTTCCTGGATGGCTTTGCAGATTTGGGTTGTAGGGTTGTCTCTAGCTCAGCTGTTTGCGACCTGTGTGTCCTTCGGGTAGGTTTTATGGAGCTGGTGGTTATCAGCAGACTTTTAGCTGCGGCTGGAGCTGCATCACACCACGGCAAGTGGTTCCTGAAAGGCCTCCTGGATTTATATTCCTGCTTCCAGGAGATTGATGCAGTGAGGCTCTTGTGAAACCTTTTATGTTGCTCCTTTGCCTGCTGTAATGTGCTGGTCAAAGAGTGCTGATGTTAACAGTGGCCATTTGAGCGCTGCTTCGATTCAGGCATGAAGAAAATGTGTCTGCCTTGCTGTCCTCCTGGCTTTGGTCCTCTTGCTTTTTTAGTCTTCCTACGTGAACATCTTTTTTTTAGTGGGAACAGACCAGAAAATGAACAAGAGGGTGGTTGTTTGAGAATAGCTAGAGGACCCTGGTGGAAATGGACGTCCTGAGCTGGGAGAGGTTTCAGGGACTGCAAGACGGTTGAGTGTAGGGCTGGGACCTTGCTGGGGAGCCAGTTCCTGTGGAACAGATGATGGTCTCCAGCCCAGAAAGCAAAACGATGATGACATGTACATCTCTGAAGGGAGGCACTGAAGAGCTGGGCTGCACCAAAGTGCCACGGTCTAGATGGTGTGGTGGTGTTGGTCATAGGCTGGACTTGATGATCTTAAAGGTCTTTTCCAGCCTTGGTGATTCTGTGAGGGTGCCCAGGAAGGGGAAAGGGGCCTGTCTTTTTTTTTTTTTTTTTTTTTTTTTTTTTTTTTTTTTTTTTTTTTGGTGTGTGTTGATGGTTGGACTCTGTGATCTCAGAGGTCCATTCCAACCATGATGATTCTGTGATTCTGCTTGGATAGAGTTGCCTGGTTGTTTTGTTTGGTTGGGTGGAAAGAAAATAACTAAAAGCAAGACTTTGCCCTGTGGTGGTTCTTCCGCTTAGCAGCCTGACTTGAAGGACACATGGCAGGTGTTGGCAGTGCAGGAGGGGCTGGACAGAGAGCAGCCATGTAAGGAGCCAGCCATGCATCAGCCATGGTGGCCATGTTGACAGGAAGATGGGGAAGGTGGCAGGGCTTAATGTGAGACCTGGGTTCCCAGTGGGAAACTGTTTGTTGTTGGCAGAGCTTTCCTGCTTGGATAGCACTGCCAGAGGTAAGGATGGCTCTGATGACCAGGAGCAACCTCTGGGTATGTGTTGGTGGCAGGTGAGCCAAGACTCCCACACCATGTCCTCAGTCAGCTGGTGGGTCCAATGCACAGGAGGTCCCAGCTTGGATTTCATCTTTCCCATGTCTCTGGCTGGCATCAGCCGTCCCTTTCCATCACTGCTCTTCACTCCCTCTCTCCTACCACAGACACCTGGGGGTTTCCCCCCCTTCCCAGAGCAGATCTTGTAAGTGGTTGGAGCAGGTGACTTGGAGCCAGCACGTCTATTGTGGATACTATTTCTGGCTTTATCGAAGCTGCAGTAACACACAAGCCTGTGCCTCTGCATGTCAAGCTCCTCTTGATCTCGAGACGCTGCAAGCGCCGAGATAAGGCTCCTTGTGTGAGAGCAGGGATTTGATTCCCTCTCTGTCAGAGGGTGGTGGTCCAGGGAGGCAAAGTGGCTCGTTGGAGGTTGTGCTGGGTGATATTTGAATTCCTCCAGCAGCGTGGCTGGGGTTGATACGCACACAGCTGCCAGCACCACTGGGGTGCAGTGTTTGGGTCAGTCTCTCATCACTGGCTTGGTGGCAGGTTGTTCCTCCTCCTATGGGCTGTCTCGCCCCAGTTCAACCATTACTGCAACTGGCCATAAGCTTTGTGCAGGAGTCCTCATCTGGGCTTTGGATTCTGTGGCATGCTCATGTGCAGTCAGGACAGTCTTCCCAAAATTCCCAGATAAAGATGAGTCTGGGTTTGAAAAGCTGGCATGCTGCGTTGTGCTGGTTGCTTGGCCACCATCTCCTGCCATTCCACAGTGACTTGCCAATGAGGGAAGGGTTTTGCATGGATGGAGGCAAAGCCCTTCTGCTCGGGGGACAGCTGGAGCTCAGAGCTGGGCTGTGGTTGCTTGGCATGGCCAGGAGAGGACATACTAGTAGCCATCACACCGTGCTGTCAACGGCCTCACAGCTGGGACATGCCAGGAACCTCAAAGTGGTGTCTGGGGAGGGGGGGGGGTGCAGAGCAGATGGTGAGGAGCATCCAAGGAACATGGGGGGGAAATTGGCCTTTTCTGGCTTGGTTTTGGGGGCATGATGAGAGTCCTGAGTGGCAGAGCCAGTCCTGACCATCTGAGGGTATGGTTGCCGTCTCCCTCCCAGCCTGCTGTGCTACCTTTGCTTGCTGGCTTCCAAGGACAAGCTGCATCATCTGAGGAGGGAAGTTGGGACCACTGTTCCTTAAAAAAACCTGAGTTCCCATGCAAATTGCGTAGTTCTTCTGGTGGTGGTACTGGCCAGGAGGTTCCACTCTCAGTTGTCCTCTCTGCACAGTGAGTTCAGAGAGTGCGACGCTGCTCTGTGGCAGGTGGAAGGAAGCATTGATCCTTCATCCTTACAGCATCTACTGCTTCTTGCCTCTTGGAAACGACCATCCTCCTTTTTTACTTGACCAGCTGCCCTGGTATCCTGTGGGCTCAGATTTGTCCTCTCTAAGCACGTTCTGGTGATCTGCAGAAAAAACTGGCTTTGCTTATTGAAGCTGGTGCTTTTCCAGGGCAGGGAGACTTCCTTCTAAAACAGACCATGCTCCCAGCTCCAGTCTTGAACCTGATGCTTGTGCCACCATTCTTTTTTGTTGAAAGCTGTTGGCTACTTCCATGCTGGCATCCAGACAAATCCAGCCAGCAAACAGGATTCATTGCCACCTGTGGTATTCAGGGAGCTTTGAGTGTCAGTTTGGAGAAGAAGGAAACTGCAGCACCCAAGGTGCCTCCTTGAAATCCTTGCTGAGGTTGGTGGTGGTGGGGAAGGAGGCACCTTGGGTGCTGCAGTTTTAAGGTTTGGAGATGCCTACCAAAGATGCTTTTCAAGAGGATGGATTTGCTCCATCTGCCTTTGGGGATGTGGTGACCAAGTGACAATAGCAAAGCTCCCAAAGGTTGAGCTGAGCCATGCTGTGACATGGGAAGTGTTGGCTGCAGCCTCAAGTGATACTCCCGTGATGGAGCAGTTTCAGTGCATGTTTGGTCTCCTGGCACACACAGCAGCTAAGAGTTTGTGTCCAAGCTCCTTCTTGACTTTTGGTATCTGTCTGTGTTTGTAGGAGTTGAAGGACTCTTCTGGATAAGAAAAATGGGCTGCCATGTTGCATAGCTTGTTACCATGGGATACACTGGAAGCCTGGCACCCTTTTGGATGCATCAGTGATATCACACTGAGCACTGCAAGGTCCTTCATGACAGAGTGCACCTGCACCACGTGGTTCTTCACACCCTCTCTGTCCCTGTAGATGCACCACAAATATCTTTGCTGGTTGTTCTTCTGTGGGTTTTTGGTGTCCCCGTTGGCTTTTATTGCTCAAAAATGCACTTTTCTTGTATGGTTGACTTGGATTATTGCGAGCAAACCAAAATACTCATAAATACGAGTGGGTGGTCTGGATGGTTTAGAGGCTGGCATCAGAATTAGTACAATTTTCTTTTTGTTGTGCCCTCTTCTCTTTTCCCCATGAGCGAATTGCTGCTGTGATGTTCCCTTAATGGTGACTGGCACAGCTCTGAGATGGCAGGAGCTGCTTTGTGTTCATCTCCCCGTGCCAGCACCCACTGCCGTGTTTCCCATCATGTGGAACCCTCTCCCCCCTTCCAGTGAGGGAGCTGACAAGGGGTAGGGTTTCCTTCCCCACCTGAAGCCCTTTCCCCATGACTCGCATCGCCCCAAGCTCTTGCTGGATTTGCTCTTCCCCCATCGAGCAGCGCTTGTGCCGGCTGCCGCTGCCTGGGCTTGGCTCCGTTCCACTTCTCTCCTTGGCGGTGGTGAAAGCACGTTCCTTGTGCTGGGAAGACCTCTGCCAGAAACACAAAGGGCTTTCACGGGGGAGGGGTGGCGGGCAGATGCGGATGGCCAGCGCCGGCACAGGGAGGCTTCACCCCACGTAACTCTTGCTGGTGGGGCTGCTGGAGACACACAGGCTCCCTCCAGGTGCCGGCTGCGTTTGCGCTCAGCGGCATTTAATCTCGGAGCCTACCCGGCAAAGAGGGAGAGAGAAATTTTCCTTCTGCAAAGGGGATTTAGGGCCCAGAAGCGTTAAGTAATTTGCTCAGGGAGTGGTGTGTGTCAGAGCTGGAAGCCAGGAATGTGCAGGGTTTGCTTTGGGGAGCTGGGAAGCTCTGCTGGCTCAGCCTTGCCAGCTGGAGGAGATGCAAAAGGTGCTGCTTGAGGGTCTGTGTGCTGCCCAACGGCCCCCATGCCACCATCTCCCATGGCTGCTGTCCTGGTGGAGGGAGCAGGACACAGGGCCTCCCCCAGCCTTACTGCAGCCACCAGCGGGTGAATCTCCTGACCTTGCTCAATGGCAGCCATGGCACTGGGAGATAAGGCACACGCGGAGGGGGGGGCAGGAAATTAATTCAGGGACTGATCCATCTGTCTCCTCCTCCAGCTTGGCTTTCGGCTTTTTTTGGATGTGGCCCAGCGAGGCCCTTGCCCTGGGAGAGCTACCCTGGGCCTTTGTGTTTTGCTCTTGAGCTTCAGGCGAGGGAGCAGGATAGGGTGAGGGAGCAGGAGAGCTACTTCATCTCCCCACGGCTGCTGAACGAGGGCCTGTTTGTTCCAGTGCAGGGTGAAATATGAAATCCCATCAAGCCGCCTCGCTTATTAGAGGGATCGCAGTTAGCTGCTTATTATGCACTGTGGCGTAATGCAGATTACGAATGTGACCAGGCGATAATTAGCAGAGCTGGAACTGTAATTAAATGCTCCTGTGCTGCACTGTGGTTCCTGTCGCAAAGCGGAAGGCAGCTGAATGGCTTGGAAACCTGCAGCTCCTCGGTGGGCACAGGCAGCTGCTGCTCTGGGGCCGTGGGGTGAGCGCTCCCGGGTGTCCTGCAGCCCTGCTCAGCTCCTCGCAGGCTCATTTGTCGCTGGAGATATGGTTGTGATTTGCATAAGGCAGCATTGAGGAGGGGTTTGTTTTCTTTAGCCCCCTTCAAAGGAGCCTCATGCCTCCTCCAAGCATCTTTCTTGTCCAGGATCCACCAAGATGTGCAGGATGAGGTTGCTGCGTTTTGGGGGTGGTTTGTATGCAGGGGTGCAGCCCTCCTCTCTGACCAACCTTCCTCAAATCCCATGACATGCAGCTGAGGCACCGGCCATGGGACAGCCTTGGAGGCTGGGAATGGGCTCCTGGAGGACAACCTATCCTGCTGGTGGGAGCTTGGAGGCAGTGGGAGGGGAAAATTGCAGTGGAGCATGAGCTGTGTGGCTAGCAGAGGGGTGGTCTTGCCACTGTGGCTGGAGACCTCCAGGCTATTTTTAATGCTTGGTGGGCTGAATGTACTCTGTCCAGAGAGAGGATGGATGCAGGAGGACAAGTAGAGGGCTGCAGGCAGAAGGTGCTTTATGTTCTCCTGCTGGAAGAGTAAATCCACTTACCCTGGCAGAGACAGGAGGTCTTAAGACTTCTCTGCAGGGGTCGTGTTCATGTCCCCTGCCCACAGCAGATACGATGTCCTCCTCTCTGCTCCTATGCCTAGAAGTTTGCCTCTTGTGGATGATGTTTGTGTCGCTGAGGGTGTGGAGAGGCTTTGTTGGGTCAGTAGTTTATGGAGATGGTCCAGCTACTCACTGTGGTTGTGGGCACCCTATTGTGTGGGGCAGGCAAGGTTGGATGTGCAAGCTTCTGCTGGAGGTATTTCTTTTGCTTAAAGGATGGAGGCATGTGAACAAGGGAGGGAGCAGATAATTTTGGCAGTTGGTCAGGACCAGAATGCCAGTTCAGGGTGGGAATCAGGCTGTTTAGAGGCTGTCAGCAGCATTGGCCAATGAGAGCCAACAGGGAGGTTGGAAGTGGTGGTGGGCTGGTGTCCATGTCTTAGTAACTGGCAAGCCTGGTCCCTCCAGACTTAAAATTGTCTCTCCTCAGGAGGACATCTCTTGGTGTAGTGCTGGGTGATCCAGAGGGATCTTCCCCTGCTTGAAGCTGAAACCCAGGTCAGTGCTCACTGATGAGTTGATTTGTTTCCTCAGGCTGCTTCTCTTTTGGGGCTGCTCAGTATCTTACCAAAATCTGGAACCGTAAAGAGAGAAGGTCTGAGCAGCGTGTGAGCAGCTAGCCCCAAAGCTGCTGCAGATCCTTGTGAGCCAAGGCAAGTGGACAGCTGACTGCAACTGGCTTGGCTGATGAACCCTGAAGGACGGGAAGGTCTCCACCATGCCCTTCCCTTGGCCAGCAGCAAAATGAGCCCGTCAGCCATCCTTCTTTAACTCTGCTGTAATCTGCTAGCGTGGCAGAGCGGCCAAGGACCTTGGCTTGTCAGCGGCAGGGTGACTTGGCTGTGGTTTCACTTGGCATGTTGGTCTGTTGGCTTTCCAAGCCTGGCTCTGGCCGTGAGATGTGGTTTCTATGCACAAGGAGAACATGATGGCTGGCACTGTTGGCTCAGCCATCAGCTGGATCAGGCTCCCAAGGGGATACTTGCGCAGGGAAGAGGAATGTGATCAGAACCCCTGCATCTTCAGGTAGTCACAGGGTAGATTTGGGAGGAGGACGTTGGGTTTTGTGAGTGCTGGAGGGAGACGGCTCCTTGTTTGTCCTGTCCTGCCAGTTGAGCAGAAGCCTGTAATTTTTTTTTTTTTTTCTTCTAATGAGCCATCAGGTCCAAAGTCATCGCTGGCATTAACATCTGAGCCATAGCCAAAAGGCATCCTCACTGGGGATGGTTACAGCAGCAAAAGCCATTGGGAAAGGAACTTGGCACAAACTCCTCAAGCAGGACAGCAGATACCTCCTGCGGAGGGACTTTTGGGTGTGATCTACATGACTACAAAGTGCTGGCTCTTCATGGTTATGTAGGTGTGGGCACGACAGGGTGGGAGAGACCTGCACCATCCTTGTCCTCTGATGGGGTGTGGGACTTGCACTGCCTGCTGGCACAGGCATTGAGAAAGTGGCAACCCTGGGCTTGAGATTCTCCAGGAATGTAGTTGCCTGTTGATATTTGCTCTCCTTCCCATATTCCCGACTGTGACTGTTTCTCCTTCCCCACAGATGGAGTCTCCGGTCTCTACGCCTGCGGTCTTGCCCTTGCACCTCCTTGTTCCCGTTGTCAACAACGACATCTCATCGCCTTGCGAGCAGATCATGGTACGGACCCGCTCGGTGGGAGTGAACACCTGCGACGTGGCCCTGGCTACTGAGCCTGAGTGCCTGGGTCCCTGTGAGCCTGGGACCAGCGTGAACCTGGAGGGCATTGTCTGGCAAGAGACAGAGGATGGTAAGTGTCACCAGAGAGCTTTTTGCTGTCATTTTGGAGCTACAGCAATCCCTTCCTTCCCATGTCCCTGCTGTGTTGCTTGTTGGCACTTTCCTCCCACTGTCTGGGTGGTCAGGACAGAGGAGCTGTGTGGGAGCAGCAAATCTGTTCAGCAAAGGCAGTAATGGGCCAAAATTTTCATCAGCCCAATGTGTGGCATTGTCCCCTCACCCGGGCAGCAGGCAAAAATCTAAGCTGCTGTTTCTCAGCCTTGCTACAAGAGCTGACTTGTTCTGGAGGTGCCAGAGGAAAGGCTGTGCCAGCCTGCACAGGAACTCCACTGGGTTGACTTCGTTTCTGCTTGGCAACCCACAGGTCTGTCACAAAACCACTCAAACCCCAGGAGGTGGCAGAAATCTCCTGCTGGATTAAAAAAAACCCCAGAGGAGCTTTCAAAATCAACGCAGCGGGAGATCAGGCTCTCGCCTCTTCTGCCAAGCCAATCAAAGCTTTTCTTTTTTCCCCACTGGAGGTTGTCTCATCTGCACACAGCTTGGTTTGTGGAAAGCAAAAAGGACCTTTCCCAGGTCCTTTTTGGTGGGTTTTTGTTGGTGTTGAGGCTCTGCCAATTAACGCAGGGATGAATAGGTGGCTCAGCGGACCACGGTGAGCACTGGGACCTGGCCTTCCCTCCTTGGGATGCTGGAGCTTTCTGCTTTGGGAGGCTCGAGGTGAGCTCCTCATATTTGTGTTCAGCTTCAGCTGGGGTCTGGAAGAAGAAATACAGCCCAGAAGCTCGAGGGTGAGAAAGGAGGAGTCAACTGATGGCTCACCTCAGCTGGGTAACCAAGAGCTCCTCTTGAATACCTGCTCCTGCTCTTCCATCACTGTTGTGTGTGAGGAATGAAGCTGTTGTCCTTAATTCCCTGGCTGTTCTTTGCTTCAGCCATCTTTGTTACCTCTGACAGAAGCTGAACTGAAACCTGTGTTCCCCTGAGCTGCTACCAGGGGGTTCCCTTTTTTCCCCATGCTTTGGGAAGATGGCAATGGGCCCAGTTTGCCTTTCCTCTCTCCCTGCTGGGAAACTGGTTTTGAAACCGTGATTGGCACTGGCTCCTGATTATGGAGGTGGTGAGCCCTGCAGTTGTTCCTGTTGGGAAAAGCATCATGACCTAAGCTACTTGTGAAGAGAGGGGTGCATGGACTGTGGGGGGAGACTGGGACATGATTGTTTGGGGTGGGGAGCTCCAGCTAACTTGCACTCCTCTGCCCTGTCTTCTCCAGCGTCCATCCAGTATGGACAAAGTCATCCAGGTTGAGGCAGCTGGGAGCTGTAAATGTTTTTTTTTATGCTGCTCCAAGGGCAGGAAGGAGCCACACGTAAAATTGGGCCCAAGGAACCTCTTCCTTGAGCTGGGCTTACAGGTGGGGACAGGGAAACACAATTCAGGAGCATTCAGGGGCCCTGCTCTGCACACATGCCCAAAGTCTTCTGATGAGCTACCTGTGCACCAGCACTGCACCCTCGGTGTCTGTGAAGAGCTTGATTGCTTTGCAAGGTGTGATACCTTCTGCTGGGAAACTGAGGCTTGGCTGGGCCAAGTGTTGGAACATCCAGCAGCGCTGAGGAGCATCAGCACCCCCTGCTTTTGGGGCTGGATGGTGATCCCTCCATCCTTACCATCCCCACCGGACTGCCCTTCTGATGGGATTTCCCTCAACCCCAAAGCCCTGGAGCTGCAGAGTTTGCTGTAAGTCCCAGGAATGGAACATCTCCCTTATGAGGAAAGGCTGAGGGAGCTGGGCCTCTTTAGCTTGGAGAAGAGGAGACTGAGGGGCGACTTCATCGAAGTTTACAAATATGTTAAGGGGGAGTGTCAGGAGGATGGAGCCAGGCTTTTTTCAGTGACGTCCAGTGATAGGACAAGGGGCAATGGGTGCAAACTGGAGCATGGGGGGTTCCATGTAAACATCAGAAAAAACTTCTTTCCTGTGAGAGTGACAGAGCACTGGAACAGGCTGCCCAGAGAGGCTGTGGAGTCTCCTTTGCTGGAGACATTCAAAACCCACCTGGACAAGTTCCTGTGTGATGCACTCTAGGTGACCCTGCCTGGCAGGGGGGTCCCTTCCAACCCCTAGGATTCTGTGATTCTGTGACTGCTGGAGATCCCATGGACCTTGTAGGAGTATTTTTTTAGGTGGAAATCAGGAGAAGAGGCTTGTTGTGGGCAGAGGAGCCCAAGTGGCTGTGCCAGGAGAAACAAACAGAGCATCCCCAAGGCAGAGTGCCAGTACGCTCTCCCCCTGCAGTCCTCCTTGAGAAGCAGTGATGTGTGAGCACTTTCTGGTTCTCCTCCCTTTCCTCCTGCTTCTCACCACACCACAAAGCTCTGCAGCCCATCGGCCTGTCCATCCACATTACCCCTTGCTCCACGTCAGAGCGTTGCCTCCAAGGTGCCCGTGGCCTCCTGCAGCCTGGCTATTTTTAGTCTGCAGTAACTCGATGAACTCCTGTCAACATCCTTCTCTACTGGCTGCTACTTGGTTGCCACCATTGGGAGTGATGACTTTTACCGCCAGCCCTGCAGAAGAGAAAACCTGGTGTTGCCTTTGGTTGCTTCTAGTCTGCTGCATGTGTTGGTTCCTGTTGTAGCAGTATTTCTTGCCCTCGAGAGAAAGGTCAGATGAAACCAACTGTTGTTTCCTGCCTGGCATCTCTCTCCTGCCTTCCCATCATTAATGAGGGGGTCAAGGGTGATGCTGGAGGAGATACTGGACCTGGCTGTCCAAAGCTGGAGCTTGCGAAATGTATAGAGCTGAAGGATATAGGGGAGAAAGCAACACCAAGGGCATGTCTACAAATTCAAACGAGGTGCTTTCAGCACCAGTGAGGCTGCTTGTGTGGCTGGAGACCATCCCCAAGATCTCCAGAGGGATCTGAGTACCTCACCAAGAGGGAGCCTTCTCTGCCTGCACTTCTTGTGGTGCTGCAGCCTCACTGGACCACTCGGAAAGGCCCCAGGGCAGCCAGAGCAGTCGGAAGGACCCTTATCCCTATGGGGCTGATAGATCCCCATGTGTGGATCCCTCCTGCTCCCAGTGGGTTAATGAGTGGAAGGGCTTAATTGCAAGAGATTTGGTGAAGCAGTTGGCAAAGCCGAGGGGATCCACGTTACTCTCTGCTTGCCAGCAAAAGCCTGTTTGGACTCAGGCAGCTGCAAAACTTCCCTTCCTGCAGGGCTGGTAGAGGAATGCAACGTCACCCTTCAACCAGAGCTTCCTTTTTGTAGGAAACAGCTTTTAGGTTGTCCCTGGGGCTGGGAAATCATGGAGGAAGGCTCCTAAAGCCCAGGCCTGGCAATGCTGAAGCAACCTTGGAAGGAGAAACTGGAGCTGACCCATCTGGGTGAAGCTCTGAGGAGCCCCATAACATCCCTCCTGCCTCGAACATTGCTTCTTCCTCTCTCCCACTTTGAAAACCTGCTGCGAGACCATGATGGCCACTAAAGGTGTCCTGATGGGCTCCCACCACCAAACATCTGGTGTCAGGCTCATGGTCTGTCTGCTCCGCTGCCACTCCAGGTTTTCAGAATGAGGTTTGTTCTTGCCGGTGGTGGGCACCAGTCGTACATGCTCTGCTGTGACACTGTCCCTTCACCAAGCCCCTCTTGTGCTGGAAATGTGTTTTACGGAATGCCTTTGGTGGGAGCAGCTGGCTTGGCAGTTCCACCTCATTCTATGAGGTGTGATTTGGATCTGCAGGAACTATTAACTGATGGGATTATATGGGAAAACATTGCTCTGTTTGCTGCGTCCTTAGCTGTTGGGCGTCCTCCATCCCCCTTGGTGGAGCTGGTGTCACCAGGCTTGGAGCACATCACCCCCTCGCCTCTGCTTGCAGGGAGCAGACTGGGGCCTGGTGTTGTTTGCAGCCAAAACAAGCTGGTGTCTAACATACAAACTCTCCAAGCAATGAGGATTGTGGTGTGGCAGCACCAATAAAATGGTAACCAACTCCTCCTGCCTCCTTTCCTCCAGCTTCTTGGTGGCACGGGGGTGGCAGTCACCCATGGCTGAGCTTCAGGCACTCTAGGCATTTGCAGTTCACTGGTGCAAACAGCTCCTGGGGGTTTGACTGAGCAGGTGTGTCCTTGGGGTCTGCAGATGCCAGCGGGGAGACACCCTCACTTGGAGCAGGAGAGAGATGTGATAGGTTGGGAGAGGATGGGGAAGGGTTGGAGGGTGAGGGCAAAGCCTGGAATGTTTTATCATAACTGTGAGGAAGCCTGACCCCCAAATTTAAGAGCTTTGCATGTCGAAGGTGCTGCCTCACCATCACCTGTGGCCTTTGCTTGTGCCTCTGGTTGCTTTTTGCCCCTGGGTATGTTTTAAAAGAGGGATGTGCCAAGATTGTGCTGCTTATGGGTGGGTTTTGGGGCGTCAGAGGGGCTGTATAGTCCCCTACGGACACACTCTGGTCTTCATAGCCATGTGTTCTCTAACCCAGACACCGGGGGGAATTTTTAAGGCCAATGTAGCAGGGGTGAGGAGCAGGAATATGGATTTGTTGTTGGCTTTAACGGTATTTTCCAAAGTAACAAGCAGTTGTAAATCCTCTCCAAGGTTGCTGAGCTCAACGTGCTGCTCCAAAGCCTCCCAAAGCCCTGCCAGCATGGCTGTGGCTGCTCTCATCTCCACATCAGGGATCCAGCAGCTTGTTCTGACTGGGAGCATCATCCGGTGCTGCTCGGTGGCGGAACATCTCGTGTCTGACCCTGTGAGGGTTGCTGGTGTTTTGTGCTGCTGCCGTGCACCCTTCTCCTGCGTCACCGACATGATGAGGCTGCAAACCACCCCGAGCATGGCAGCTGCTTGTGGGCCAGCCTAGAGAAGCTTTATGGTCGAAAAGTTGGACATGAGCAAACAACGTGCACAAACAATGTGCAGAGGGGCAGTCGCATCCTGGGCTGCGTGGCCAGCAGGGTGAGGAAGGGGATTCTCTCCCTCTGCCCTGATGAGACCCCACCTGGAGCACTGTGTCCAGCTCTGGAGCCCACAACGTAAGAGGCACACGGACCTGTTGGAATGAGTCCAGAGGAGGACCACAAAAATGAACTGAGGGCTGGAGCACCTCTTCTATGAAGACAGGCTGAGAGAGCTGGGGTTGTTCAGCCTGGAGAGGAGAAGGCTCCCGTACCTGAAGGGGCTCCTGGAAAGCTGGGGAGGGACTGTTTACAGGGGCATGTAGTGATAGGACGAGGGGCAATGGTCTTAAACTAAAGCAGGGGAGATTCAGATTGGATATTAGGAAGAAGTTCTTTACTAGGAGGGTGGTGAAGCACTGGAACAGGTTGCCCAGAGAATTGGTGGAAGCCCCATCCCTGGAGATGTTCAGGGTCAGGCTTGACAAGGCCCTGAGCAACCTGGTCTAGTTAAAGAGGTCCCTGAGCACTGCAGCGGAGGCTGGACTAGATGACCTTTAAAGGTCCTTCCCAACCCCACACATTCTATGATTCAATGAGTTGTATTATGCATCGTTCTCCACTGCTCCCCTGGCTCCACCGCTCCGTGTCTGGTAACCGCTGGCTTGGCAGTGGAGGGAGCTCGTGTGGTGCTCCGTGCTCCTGCCTCGCTCTGTGCAGAGGCTGCTTTACCAACAGGTGAGCAATGATCTGCTCCAGACAGGACTGTCACTCCCGTCTCTGCCTGCCCCAGGTGATCCCTGCTGGGGCTCCTGCTTCAGCTGCCAAGCGCTGGATTAAAGGGCTTGTTTATGAGGAGGCCCTTGAGCTACAAATGTCTCTGCCACACGTTCCTAGGAGCTGAATCCATTTCCATTCCTTTGCCTCCCTTCCCTGGGAGCATGAGGATGAGGGCTGGGGGGCCCCGGGGGCTTGGTGCCTGTCCTACCTTGAGAGGCACTGAGGTTCCCAAAATCCTGCAGACATCTGATGGGCTTGAAGATGGGCTTCAGGCTACAGAGAGGGAGCTGCAGCCCCCAGTCCCACACTGGCCAGCATGGGTTGCAGTGGGACGGGCCGTCCTCTTGCAGGATGATGTCAGGGCCTTGCTTGTAGTGACATCATCACTGTTACCCAAGGTGGGCACTCCTTGAGAGTTTGGGCAGGAGCGTGGCATTGGGTGTTGTGCATGTTCAGCAGGTCCTGGTGAACTAAATGGACCATCTCATGGTGTCAGTGACAAGTAGTGCCACTTCCCACAGTCACTTTGGTCATTGGGACACACAAACACACCTTTGCTGGCTCTTTGTCCCTTGGAGGGACCTAAGCTGAAGATTTTCCTGCTGCTTTTTCCATGCTCCAGCATCTGAAGCCCCCCCCTTGTAGCCCTTGGAAAGCAGGATGTTTGATGTCCAGGGACAGTCACCCACCATCTGAGCATCCATCCCCATGTGGTTTAGTGGAAAGATCCTGTCTCCCCAGAGAGACTGTACTGGCAAGGTTTTGGTAGAGAGGGGCTTCTCCATAAGAAGATACCAGAAGCTGCACCCATGTCCAACAGAGCCAGTTCCCTCCAGCTCCAAGGTGGACCTGATGCTGGCTGCCAAGCCAGTCAGCCAAGGTGGCAGCACCTCTGGGATAACATATTTAAGGAGGGGAAACAACTGCAGTACAACAGCTGCTGGAGAGAGGAGTGAGAAGATGTGGGAGAAACAACTCTGCAGACACCAAGGTCAGTGAAGAAGAAGGGGGAGGAGGTGCTCCAGGCACCAGAGCAAAGGTTCATCTGTAGCCCATGGGTGAAGACCATGCTGAATGCAGGCTGTCCCCCTGTAGCCTACAGAGATCCACAGTGGAGCAGATACCCACCCTGCAGCCTGTGGAGGACCCTGTACCACAGGAAGTGGATGTGGCCTGAAGAAAGCTGTGACCCTGTGGAGAGATGTGACTGCATTGCAGCAGGCTCTTGGCAGGAGCTGTGGCCCATGGAGAGGAGCCCACACTGGAGCAGGTTTTCTGGTAGGACTTGTGACCCTGTGGGGGACCCATGCTGGAGCAGTCTGTTCTTGAAGGACTGCAGCCCATGGGAAGGACCCATATTGGAGAAGTTCATGGAGAACTGCCTCCTGTGGGTGGGACCCCACACTGGAACCCAGGAAGAAAGCAAGGAGCAGCAGAGACAATGTGATGAACTGACCACAAGCCCCAGGCCCTGTCCCTCTGTGCTGCTCGGTGGGAGGAGGTAATTGCTGAGTGCTCCCTCTCCTTGCTGGGTGAGGTGGCCCTAGGGCTGGTCATCTCCTCCCCTCAGGTGTCCTCTGCTTTCCTGACAGCAACATGGTGGCCATGCAACAACAGCTCTGGGTGTTGTGTCCTAAAGCTTGGGCGCTACAGGTCAGGCATCCTGGAGCATCCTAAAAGTGATGGAGCTTGAGGAGAATTTAATTGAAGAAGGGACATCCTAAAGCTGGGACATCTGAAAGATGATGAAGGTGGAGGAAGAATTCATGGAAGAAGGACCTTGAATACCTCCAGGTGCTGGAGACTTGGTGGTGCCACAGGGCAGAATCAATGCGAGTGGATCCCTGCCTCTGCTCACTGGTGCAGATGGGATGTGGAATGATAACAACTCTGGATCTAACCTGGTTCATGGATCTGCAGGCCAACTTCCTCTCGTTGGGGTGGGAAATGCCACTGGCTGTTGTCCTGTTGTCTTGCAGAGGTCCCCTCCACCCCAAAATTAGCAGAAATCTAACAGAGCTCTCAGCAGCTGTCCTCTCCAGCTGGAAAGACAATGTCTCCTTGCTCCCCTAAAGGCTTGGGATGCTCCTCCAAGCATTTGTGAGGACCTGGCCTTGCTGGAGACAGTTCAGGAGCATCATGCTGAGCCACGTGTTGAAGTGGCCATGCATGGGTCTGAGAGCATCCCTGCTCGCCATGGGAGCTGGCACCCTCATTTCTCGGCAGGGTTTGAAGATGTTTGTGGTTGGGCTTGGGGACTTTCCCCCTGATGTGGTGGCACCTGGTGCCCACATCCCCAGTCACGGAAGAGCTGCACCCCAGCAGGGACTATACATTGGAAAGTCTTAGTCTGGTTGGGATAGAGGACTTCATGCGGTGTTGCCATTGTCTAACCCACCAGCTGGGTGCACCCACCAAGGACCAGGCGGTGTTTTTTTTCCATCCCCCAGCTCTCTTCATCCCTTAATCCTGTAAAAATGGATGATCTCCTACACTGTCTTCCTAGACAGCAACCATCAGTTTTTCCTGCCGGGATATGATTCTGTGGTGACACAAGTACTTGGTAACCTGGATGCTGAGCGGTTAGCACCCAGATTTGGGTGGTGTCAGTTGCTGAAGAACATCCAAAGCATCACCTTCCCATGAAACCAAGTGGGGCTGGAGTTATCCAAGTGGCATTCCTCCTTTGCAAGAGCATCTCCAGCCAGGAGGATGCGTGGGCATCGCCTCCTCGCTGCCCGCCCTTGCCCTGCCCCTTGTCTGCTCATCCTGCCTTGGGAGGGGGACGCAGCGGGTGAAAAAAGCTGCTTAGGATCTATCCCCGGGGTTTAAATTGTCCTGGGTTATTGTTGGAGGATTAGGAGGGGATTTGGTATGATTGGTCGCAGTGGGTTAAATATAGGCTGGTGTGTGTTGGAGGGTTGATGTTCCAACAGGGAAGGGAGGGATGGATTTGCGTCACTTTGCGTTGCCCCTTCATTTTTCGTCTCCCTCCTGCAGTCACAGTGGTGGGAAGTCCTTTCCAGTATTGTGCACTGGCCTTGGGATGCACAGGAGCCTCCAGGGGCTTGTCATGGAAGCCATTTCCAGCCACCTGTGGTCTTGGCCAGCTTCAGAGAGGGACTGAGCCAGCACTGGCTGCACAACGAGGAGGGCAGAGGGAGCTGGGAAGGATGAACAAGTCCCTGGGATGGGGTCTCAAAGGGCAGAGGGAGCTGGGAAAGATGAGCTGGTCCCTGGGATGGGGTCTGTGTTGGGGCTGCTGGTCCCGCAGCAATGCTTGGTCCTTCTCAGGCTTCTGAGAGCATCCTTTGGAGGTGCCCTTGAGGTGCTGGGTTTGGGCTGGGATGCATCCAGCAGCTTCCCTGGGTTTTAAGGATGGGGGGACAGGCTCCTGCCTGCCAAAAAAAGCCATGTTAGGAGTCATAGGGGTTGAGGACCACCCTCTGCACACTCTCCTTGGGATGCCTAGGATCAACATACCCCTCTCTCCCTGTGTGGAGCTGTGGGATCCCAGCAGTTGGTTTCACCACCCATTTCCATCCTGTGTTGTCTACGGCATCATGTCCCAGCCACATCTGTGTTAAGGCAGATCCCTAGCACTGTCCTCCTAGTGCAGGACCTGGTCTCTCCTCCTGCTCACTGGGACAAGCCAGCTGTAGTTTGGCACCATATATTCCCATGACCTGCTCCTGCCACAGCACCCAACGTTTTCCAGGAGGAGAAGGGGAAGGAGAAGACCTGCATTTCGTGTCAGAACCCATGTGTCAGACCCTGGCTCTGTGTATCCCCCTGGAGCCTGCAGCTGGCCTGGTGCTACAGGGGAGATGAGCCGAGACTTCTAACTGTGCTTCAGGCACAGCTGCTCTGGGCTCACTCGGCTCCATCCATCTCACCGTGCTCATCAACCCTTGCAACTGAGTTTCCTATCTTCTGAGTTTTAGCTTGATCAGGTAAATGTGCTTGGTGCTGTGGAGTTCTGTGGTCATCAGAACACCTCCAAGAAGAGTTGCTGAGGGGCCACGTCCTTGGCGTGGGTGTGAGCCAGGCTGCTTCTCTTCTTGAATTGGGATGAAAAAGCTGAAACCACCAGGTTTTCCCAGTTCCTGATGCCTTTTCTCTGTGATGGGAGGAGGAGATGCGGCCCCATGGGTGGTTCTCCAGGCAGATGGGTGTCCCAGGGGGTGCTGAAGCAAAGTGCAACAGGGTGGACGAGGGTTGTTCCCCCAAGGTTGGGTTTTCCTGCCAGGAATGGTCGCCAAGTGCGGATGTTGGGCTCAGCTTGCCATCTAGTGGCAATGACAGCCCCTTCTCAGAACCATGGGGTACCCGGCCACGGATGGGCTGGGGGGGGGTGGGTCATAGCCTGGCTGGGAGGGCTGCACCTCTGCATTGGGGTCCATGGCCTTGGCTCTCTGCATCAGCCCCTGGGGGGGCCCCAGCCCTTGCTTCCCAGAGGTGGCCTTCCCTTCCCTACTTGAGCACATGTGAAGTCAGCGTGGATCTTCAGTCCCCCCCCTAATCCCTGCAGCCCTTTGTGGGTTGCTGGTTTTAGTGTCCTCATGAAAACGGGGAAAAGCATTGGGTGGTTCAAGAGGGAGAGGTTGGGTGGATGCTGGCCAGAGCTGTGCCGAGAGGGGATGAGCCTGGGGTTCTCCAGCTCCCATCTTGATGCCCCTCTAGCCCAGAGCCCACATATTGCCTCTCCCAAGAGCCCAAGACCCTGTGTCTGCCTTCCCTGGCCCTAGAGCTGACCTCTTCCTTCTGCCTGTCTTGAGGGGTAGATCCATCTGTCCTGATGCCCAGGGAAGGGTCATGTCTGGCTCTGTCTGACCCTCTGCCCTCACCTTACAGGTATGCTGGTGGTCAATGTCACCTGGAGGAACAAGACATATGTGGGGACGCTGCTGGACTGCACGCAGCACGACTGGGCACCTCCCCGGTAAGCAGGTGGTGGGGTCCAGGCACAGAGGGCAAACCCGGCCACCTATGGCCCCTGTGGCACCCAGTGTGCTCTGCCCTGAGCTTTGGGTGGTCAGCATCTTCTTGCCCAACCAAGCTGCTTCCCTGGCTTTTTGCCTCTATGGTCACAGGTTCCCTCACCCTGGAGGCTGGACATGGTTGAGCATTTGCCATGAACCTTTCCAGTTCCTCTTTACTGGTTGGGGGCAGGGGGGAGGGGTGACACAAGGCTGCGGGGTTGGCAGCAAGGGGAGGAAGGAGGTCCCTACTGTGCAGTGGGGACGGCGTAGCCTGGCATGGCCTCATTTCCACTGAAACCTGCCTGTCCTCTTGCCTGCAGGTTCTGCGACTCTCCCACCAGTGACCTGGAGATGCGCAATGGCCGGGGAAGGGGCAAACGCATGCGTCCCAACAGCAACACACCTGTCAACGAGACGGCCGCCACCTCCGAGAGCAAAGGGACCAGCAACAGCAGCAAGACACGGGCAGGGGCCAACAGCAAAGGGCGCCGGGGAAGCCAGAACTCCTCGGACCACCGCACGCCGCCTGGCAACACGGCAGAGGACGTGAAGGCCAGTCCCTCCTCCGTCACCAAGCGGAAGAGTAAACCCCTGTCTGACATGGAGCTGAACTCCAGCTCAGAGGACTCCAAGGGCAGCAAACGCATCCGCACAAACTCGATGGGCTCAGCAGCTGTGGCTCCTGCCACGGTCAAGGCGGAGCCGGCCGTCCTCGACCGAAACTGCCCCTCTCCCATCCTCATCGACTGCCCCCACCCAAACTGTAACAAGAAGTACAAGCACATCAACGGTTTGAAATACCACCAGGCCCATGCACACACGGACGATGACAGCAAGCTGGAGGCAGACGTGGACAGTGAGTACGGTGAGGAGCCCTCCCTGCACGCTGACATGGGGAGCTGCAATGGTGCCGCCGGTGCTCAGAAGGGCTCGCTCTCACCAGCACGCTCTGCCACCCCCAAGGTGCGCTTGATGGAGCCCCACAGTCCCTCCCCATCCAGCAAGTTCAGCGCCAAGGTCCCCTGCAAGAAGAAGCTGGGTGGGGAAGGAGACACTGACCTGGGTGCCCTGTCCAATGATGGCTCTGAGGATGGTCCCTCGATGGCTGATGAGACGAGTAATGATGGCTTTGACTCTCTAGAGAAGCGATGTATTGATAAGGACAAGTCAAAGAAGGCATCTGGTGCTAAGCCAGAGAAGATCCCTTCCAAAAGCTTGAAATCGGCCAGGCCCATTGCACCAGCCATTCCCCCACAGCCCATTTACACCTTCCAGACAGCCAACCTCACCACAGCCAGCCCTGGTTCCTCCACAGGCCTCACCACCACTGTGGTCCAGACCATGCCTAACAGCCCTCAGCTGAAACCCATCCAGCCCAAGCCTACAGTGATGGGAGAGCCCTTCACGGTCAACCCTGCCCTCACCCCTTCCAAGGAAAAGAAGAAGAAGGACAAGAAGAAGAAGGAGCCCAAGGAGGTGGAAAACCCCCTGACTCCCGGCAAAGCTTGCAGAGCAGAGGAAGGCAAGAGCCCTTTTCGGGGGGAATCCAGCGACCTGGGGACGAAAGGCGAGGGGCTGCTGAATGGCTCGTCCGATCCTCACCAGAGCCGGCTCGCCAGCATCAAGGCTGAGGCGGATAAAATCTACAGTTTCACTGACAATGCCCCGAGCCCCTCCATAGGTGGTGCCAGTAGGCTGGAGAACACCAACCCAGCCCAATCCATGACCCCACTGCATGTTGTCACCCAGAATGGAGCAGAGGCGAGCTCAGTGAAGACCAACAGCCCAGCCTACTCGGACATCTCTGATGCTGGGGAGGATGGGGAGGGCAAGCTGGAAAGCATGAAGGCCAAGGACCCGGAGCAACTGGTCAAGGAAGGCGCCAAAAAAGCTCTTTTCCCACCACAACCTCAGAGCAAAGAGTCTCCCTATTACCAAGGCTTTGAAACCTACTATTCCCCTGGCTACCCCCAGGCAAGCCCAGGGCCCTTGAACCCCAGTGGGCAGGCTACAGCTGAGACGCAGGCCTTGAAGCTGAAGAAGGATGAAGAGCAGGAGAACCCAGAGGTAAAGGTGAAGAGTGAGGGCTGTGAGGAGAAGAAGGCAGAGCTCAGCGGCTCCAGCCAGCAGCCCTCCGTCATCCAGCAGCGTCCCAACATGTACATGCAGTCCCTCTACTACAACCAGTATGCCTACGTGCCCCCCTACGGCTACAATGAGCAGGGCTACCACGCTCACCTGCTGAGCACCAACCCTGCCTACCGCCAGCAGTATGAGGAGCAGCAGAAGCAGCGGCAGAGCCTGGAGCAGCAGCAGCGAGGGCTGGAGAAGAAAGCGGAGCTGGGCTTGAAGGAAAGGGAGACAGCACTCAAAGACGAGTGGAAGCAAAAGCCTCCTATGCCCCCGACACTCACCAAGGCCCCGAGCCTCACGGACCTCGTCAAGTCCGGGCTGAGCAAGGCCAAGGAGCAGGGAGGTCCTGACATAGCCAAATCCGTCATCATCCCCAAGCTTGAGGACTCGTCCAAGCTGTCCGGCAGCCAGGTCGCTGAGGGGCTCAAGGTAAAGCTGGGCGAGGCCAGTCACCTTGGGAAGGAGAGCACCGAGACGAAGGCTGGCTCTGAGTGTGGCCGGCAAGCGGAGGTGGACCCTCTGCTCTGGTACAGACAGGTAATGCCCACCACTGCCTGCTCAGCCCTGACCACGAGCCTGGTGGTGGGCTTTCTCCTGGAGGAAGCCCCTCACCGTGGCTTCACTGCAGGGGTTTGCTGGGACTGTCACAGCAAAGAACATGTGTTGTCCTCTGCTTGTGATGGCACCCTGGGAACCTCCCCAGAAGGTTCCCTTGGGGCCAGCAAAAGCATGGGGCTGGGAGGCCAGGGAAAGCCTGGGGAAGGGGAGTAGGGTTCTCTGGTGTCCTTCAAATCCAGCCTGGTTCTGGGATAGGCAGGGCTTGGAGGAGGCAGCCACTCTGATGTTTGGCTGGTTCTTGCAGGAAGCCGAGCCCCGGATGTGGACCTACGTGTACCCGGCAAAGTACTCGGACATCAAGACGGAGGACGAGCGGTGGAAAGAGGAGAGGGACCGAAAGTTGAAGGAAGAAAGAAATCGAAGCAAAGAAGCCACGTCCAAGGAGGACGGGAAGGAGAGCACCAGCTCTGAGTGCAAACTCACCCCCACCGAAGAGGCTCGCATGGTGGGGAAGGACCCCAGACCCAGCGTCCATGTCCCTGTGTCTTCACCCCTCACGCAGCATCAGTCCTACATCCCTTACATGCACGGCTACTCCTACAGCCAGTCGTACGACCCCAACCACCCCAGTTACCGGGCCATGCCCACTGTCATGATGCAGAATTACCCAGGTGGGGCGCTGGGGTCTTCTCAGGGATGACCCTTCCTAGGCTGTCCCTGCTCCTTGGGCAGGGAATGGCTGTGGGACATCCTCTCATGCCTGGAGACACAGGTATGGAGCCACGTGCTCCTTCTGTGCCACCCGAAGATGCCTTGTGCCCTGACTGCTGTCTGTTTTCCACCCCCAGGTTCATACCTACCCTCCAGCTATTCCTTCTCACCGTACGGGAGCAAAGCGTCTGGCAGTGACGACAGCGACAAGTCCCGAGCCAGCCCCAGCGTGAGCTGTAAATCTAGCTCCGAGTCCAAGGCCCTGGACATCCTGCAGCAGCACGCCAGCCACTACAAGAGCAAATCACCCACGGTGAGGGTCAGGAGTGTGCTGGCTTTGCCCAGCTCCCTGCAGGAGCTTCGGGATGGTTCTTGGATCTTATAACCATCCTGGAGGGACTCCACCTGTTGCATGGTTTTGCCATTCCTGTGGCTGTAGGAGACCTGGGGCTGTGGAGTAATCCCACAACAGAATCCCTTTGGGATACCTGAGCAAAACCTGCAGGCAGGGCTGGCTCCTCCAGGCCCCTGCAGCGACTGGGTGACACTTGTCCTCAGCCCTGGAACTGGTGGGTCAGCATCTCCTCCTCGGCTGAGACGGGAGATGGAGCTTTCACAGAGTTACAGAATCATGAGACCTTTAAGGTGATCAAATCCAACCGTTAGGCTAACTACTGAGTCCAGTGTTAACCTGTGTCCCCCAGCATCACTTCTGCATGTATTTTAAACACCTATAGGGTTGGAGAGACAGCCACCTCCCTGGGCAGCCTGTGCCAGTGTTTGATAACCCTTTCAGTGAAGAAGTTTCTTCTAATATCCAATCTAAACCTTCCCTGGCACAACTTGAGCCCATTTCCTCTTGTTCTGTCACTTGTTCCTTGGGAGAAGAGATCAACCCCTCCTGGCTCCAACCTCCTCTGATGCAGTTGCAGAGCCAGAAGGTCTCTCCTCAGCCTCCTTTTCTCCAGGCTGAACACCCCCAGCTCCCTCAGCTGCTCCTTGTCAGACTTGTGCTCCAGCCCCTTCCCCAGCTCCGTTGCCCTTCTCTGAACAAGCTCCAACCCCTCAATGTCCTTCCTGTCATGGGGGACCCAAAACCAACCCCAGAATTCGAGGTGGGGCCTCACTAGGGCTGAGCACAGGGGGACCATCACTTCTCTAGTCCTGCTGGCCACACTAGTGCTGATACAAGCCAGGATGCCGCTGGCCTTTTTGGCCACCTGAGCACACGCTGGCTCATGTTCTACTACTGTTGACCAAGGTCCTCTTTTGTCCAGGCACTTAACAGCCACTTTTACCCTAAGCCTGTAGTGTTGCCTTGGGCTGCTGTGACCCAAGTGCAGGACCCAGCACTCAGCATTGTTGAACCTCATACACTTGGCCTTGGCCCATTGATCCAGCCTGTCCAGGTCCCTCAGCTTTGACACAGTGAGGCAAGAACTGCCCTCAAATGAAACCTGCAACCTCCCCACTGCTTTTGGGCTGGTCCTGTTGTCTCCAAGAAGTGTCGTGGGGAACCTTTAGGCAAAGGCAGGGGGGATATTGTCCCAATGGGGCAGCCTCAAGTGCCCAGTGTGAAATCAATGTAGTGTCCTTCAGCATGTGTCTCCTTTCTGCTCTCCAGATAAGTGAGAAGACATCTCAGGAGCGGGACCGCAGTGGCTGTGGGGTTGTGGGAGGCAGCGGGAGCTGTAGCAGCGTTGGAGGAGCCAGTGGGGGAGAGAGGAGCAGCGATCGGCCCCGCACCTCACCATCTCAGCGCCTGCTCTCCACGCATCACCACCACCACCACCTTGGGTACTCGCTGCTGCCGGCGCAGTACAACCTGCCCTATGCAACAGGTGAGAGCCCAACCTCACCCTGCACGCGGCTGGGCAGCGGGCGAGGCTCGGGGGGCCTGGGAAGGAGCTGTAACCACCTTTGGGTGGGGTGAGCCCTTGTGCCCAGCTTTGCTTTGATCAAATCTCGTGCTTTTGAGCTCCCCTGGCACACCCGAGTGCCTAAACTGGGCCACCAGCTCCTGACGCTGCTTCTCCTCCACAGGTCTCTCTTCCACAGCCATCGTTGCCAGCCAGCAAGGCTCTGCTCCCTCCCTATACCCACCCACCCGGAGGTGAGAATGGTAAGGCTCTGCTCCCGTGGCACCGGCACGGCCACCCTGCTTCACCAGTGGGCAACTGGGCTGGGATGAAGGTGGCTGGGACGGGGGCACAGGAGATGCCCTGAGGGTTTGCCCGTCGCCCTGGGGCTTGTGGGGCTGACTTGACCTTGGGCCATGGCAAGACATGACACGCTGGGACGCCTGGGCTGTACGAGACATGTGACTGGCTCACATGGGGAAGCGCTGGAGACTCCGTTAGACATCAGTTGAATGGTGTTAATTGTTCCACTTGACGTTCCTGCCGTGATCTGAGGCAGACCATTGTCTTCTCCCCCTGTCGGACACACAGTGACACCCCCCTCTACCCCCTTCCTTTTGGTGCGTGGGTGAGCTGGTACCTGCGGAAATATTTATTCTACTGGGCACCGGCGCTTGGGGTGGAGGTGACTCACCTGCCTGGTGCATATGAAGAGGAAACAGAAGCACTGAGGTTTCTCGATGGATTTGGGACCCTGCCGTGTCTCTGTGAGCTGCTGCTTCACAAAGGGGCTGAGCACCCACAAGACTGAGGGTGGGCAGGGCTGCTGCCTCCTGCCTGCTCCTTGCTGGGGCTGGAAGCACGGGGCCAAGGCCCCAGTGGAGTTGCAGCTTCAGGAGGGGAAGGGCTGCCTCAAATGGAGACAAGGTGGATGTTGGGGGGCTGGGGGGTGGATGTCAGCCTGGCTGAAGGCAGCCATGGAGCATGGGGACGGGCTCCCAGTCCCATGGGCGATCCTGCACCCCACAGCACCCACCACTCTGTGCCTGCCTGGGCAGGAGCTGCTGGCACATGGCCGATGGCTGGAGCAGTGCAGTGGGTCAGGGGAGCTGGGGGCTGCTCTTGGCCCTGTCGAAGCAGCCTCTGCCCCCCTGGGTGCCTGGGGCTTGGGGCTGTGCCCACCACCCCTCTGGCTGCCAGGGCTCCTCCCAGTGCCTTGCAGGGTCCAGACCTGCCTGGAGCTCCTGCCCATGGCTTTCGGGTTGGTTTCTGAGCTGTGACTCTTCAAAGTCCTGGCCTTCCGTCTGCCCCTCTGCACCAGCAAGTGCTCCCCAAACGCTGGGGCAGCACATCCCGCTGGGGCCAGGGGGTGAGGGCTGTGGGTCCCCTTCCCATCCACCTTCTGCTTTTAAGGCAGCTTCCCCCGGCAGAGCCCAGTGAGGAATGAGCACACCTGGGCTCTGGCAGAGGCACCTGGGGCCACGCCGGTCCCTGCTCTGGGCCCTTGCTCCGGGTCCCTGCTCTGGCCTTGTGCTGGGGCTTAGAGCACCAGGTCCTGGGGGATGCCGCTCCCTGCTCCCGGCTTCTCCCCAGCACCTGAGGACAGGGGCTTTCTGGTCCTCTGCTCCTGCAGCCCCAGCGTGGCTCTCCCCGGGCCAAAGCTCTACCTCGGCCCCGCAGCAGCCAGGATGCCCCGGCTTGCACCCTGCTGCCCGGCCAGGGGGGCAAGGGAGGGACCACTGATCTCGGGGGGGTGTGTGTGTGTGTGTCCGCGTCGCACCCGGCCCCGAGGGGCCCTGTACGGGGATGCTCTGCCCGCTGGGCTCTGTACATACTGTAAAAAGCAATTGTTTGAAAGCTGTTGTTTTGGGTTTTGTTTTCTTTCCCCAGTTCCCCCCATCCCGCTTTACCGAGTTGGAAAGGAGTGCTTGCTGGGCCCAGCCCTGGTTTGGGTGCCAGCAGTGCAGTTGCCCCAGCCTGCTCTCGTTGGGCAACTCATTTTTCTGTATTGTCTCTGCAAGGTGACGGGGCAGCGTGGCCCAGCGCGCTCCCGGGGGAGAGGCGGCACTGCCGAGTGGCAGCTTCACTCCCCACGCCTCTTCCAGAGCCATATGCAGGAGCCAGGCTGAGGACTGCAGGGGTGGGGGTGATGGGGGGAGCCCTGCATCTCACCTGGGGAGGAGCATCTCACTGGCTGCTCCTTCCTCCAGCTTCAGCCGGTACAGCAGAGCCCGGCTCCTGGCATGACTGGGCCCACCTGCAGCTCCAGGGGTGCAGAAGAGGGGGCTGGGCTGGGCAGGCTGAGGTGGGGGGGGCGCTGCAGGCTTTGTCAGCGATGGAAGGGAGTCCAAGGGGGCTGCTCTGCAGCTTCCCAGTTGGGTTCCAGTTGAGTCTGCCTTTAGATGTTAAAAGAAACAGTGGTTTAAGCAGAATAGGTTTGAGGTTTGGCATTTTTTGGGTTTTCCTGGTCAGTTCCTGCCCACGGGGCTGGCACCCCGGCCCCCCCCCCGCCCCGTGGCAAAGCTGCTCCCCTGCCCCTGGGGTCCCCCCTGCCCACCGGGCCCCGCCGGCGGCCGGCCAGGGCATCAAACGCTTGGTGTTTATAGCTCTTGTTTCCATTGGCGTTGCTGTGTTGGGTTTCATTTCAGTCTTCCTGATTCTGCCCTTCTGTAAAGTGTACATTATTACCAAGTTCCTTGTTTTTTTATATATATATATATAAATATATATATATACAAACTGTACTCTTCTTGCCTTTGTACATTTGGGCAAGGAGAGAGAATAAATCTTTTTAAGAGACAATCACAAACCTGTGAGGGTGGCTTTTTCTTCCTCCTCCCCTGAATGCTGGTCCTTTATGAAGCTGTGGCCAATGATTTTGGAGTGGGGGGAGGGATGGAAAGGGGTGTCCCCATCTCAGAGGGTTTAAGTAGATGTTCTGCTCCTGCTGAGCTCATCAGTCTGTGGCCACCGAGGCTGTGATGGGGTGGCCCAATGGGGTAGCAGCTCCACCTGTGGCCACTGCAGCCACATTCAGCTGTGAGAGTTTGGGCCAGAACCACCCCCTGGGCTTGACCCCTAGGCCACTAGCAAGGGGCAGGTGCCCCCCAGCCTACCAGCATCCTGCCCTACATCAGGCAAGACCTTCTCCATTGCCCCAGGGAGCTCCCAGTTGGGGAGGCAGCTGGGGAACTTGTGTGCCACAGGACAGAGCACAGCTCCTCCAGTTCCCCATGGATGTGACCTGTGCAGGAGGCAGTGCCCAAAGAATTAAGAGGCAACTTTTAGGTTTTTCAAGACGATATTTCTTAAGATACTCAGTGGCCTGAGACCTCGATTTGCTTGAGCCAGGGCAGGAGAGTATTTAGTACGTATCAGAAACGCATATGCACTGGCACAGCCTCACAACTGCAGCTTGTTAACACGCTCGGGAGATCATCCTCACTCCCAGGCCCCCATGATGCGAACCTTGCACTATACCAGTAAATTTTACCAGTAAGGGAGGATCAAAGTGGTTCCCATTACAGCAGGGCTGTGCACAGGGGCACCGTGGGGTGGCAGCATGGCCCACACTCAGGGAGGCACCTGCCAGCCCAGGGAAGGAGGTGGGGCAGCTCCAGCTACAATAAGGGATAAAACTTGGCCTTTCAAAAGCCAGACATAGAAATTAGCATTGCTTTAGGTAGGGAATAGGTGCAAGGTCTCCTCTTGTCACTGCACCACACGTGGAGCAAGGAGAGGAGGGGCAAGGCCTGGTCCAGAGCCACAGGGGCAGAGATGGTCCCAGCAGCACAGCACAGCACAGCCTCTGATCTTAAACCTGACTTCGGATTTAATGCCCCACTGAGGAGGGAGTGGAGCCACCAGCCAGGTCATTGGAGAGGGTGGAGGGAAAAAGAGACAAACTTCAAGAGGATTTATTCACACAAACTTGTATTCCAGCCCCACCTCTCTGCCCCAAAGAGAAAACACTGACCACGATAGTTATGGAATGGCTTGGCCTCAGCTTTTAACAGAAATTGGTCACAGAACAGGGGGAGCACAACAAAGCACACAAGGACAAGCCCACACACAAGCAGCCAGGGCAGGAAGAGAGCTGAGGGCACCTCTGGGACACAGCTTATGAATACATCCTGCTCCTGCTGCCACCCAGGTTCCATCCACAGGGCACAGAGACAAGAACACAACCTCATTCTCCAACATCAGCAGGGGCAGGGTTGAAATGTGAGCTGCTGCAGGCATCGCAGCCCCTCCCCCCCACCCCCCCAGCCACAGGGAGCTACCCCCACCGCCCCCGGCAGAGCTGCCATCCCCGCCACCCCACCCCCCCCCCATGCAGGTTTGGGTCGAGCCCTTAGCTCGGTGGCTTGAGGCGTGAGACCATCTCGTTGGAAAGGTGAGGAGGAAGACAGGGAGTGTGGTGACAGCCACAGGCCTCCTCTGTACCCATCCTTGGGCTGAGAGCATGAGTTTTTGGGTTTTTTTTTGGCTCTCTGGACCATCACAACCAGGTAAGCAGGCAGGTAAGGAACCGTGCCCCCCCCCCCCAGAGCAGGGGTGTTGCTCCCAACACTCTCTTGACCCTCTGAAACTGCGACAGCAGGCCCACCAGAGCCTCTATGCCTTTCAAATAAGCAGCCCCAGTGGTGTGAAGTTCATCTGAATGCCCCTTTTATTGAACGCTGTGATAGTGCAGTGGTAACATTGAACAGAGTTAAGACTGCTTGAAACAAAAGCTGGAAGCACAAGAGCTTTAAAAAAAAAGGAGAAAAAAAAAAAGTAGGGGGGAAAAAAAAAGGTTAGACCAGTTAAAAGAGCATCAGTCACCCCAAAGCAGAGATGCACAGGGGTTTTAATGTAGTGTTACAGGTAAACGCCACGTGCCTACCACCCAAACCATGCCTTCCACTTAAGAGTCTGAGTGAAAAAGGTAGTTTGTCAGATGAATGCAGGTCAGGACCAACGTCGGTTTAGGGAAGTCAAGGAGTTGATTCTGCATCTACTGCTGTGCTCCCCTGGCAGGCGTTGGCCCAGGTGCCCCTCCCTAGGCTACCACCCCACAGCCACATGTCAGGAGCTCCTATGCCAGTTCAGAAACATCTTCCATTTACTATTTGGTGATTACATGTGTGTACATATAGTTCTCTAGGCAACACATTTCAATGAGATAATCAACTCTGAGGATACACAGGCCAATCTAACAATGAGAAATGCAGTTTCAGTCCGACAGAAGCTTGTTTTCCCTTTCCTCAAGAAAGGAGATGTAACCCTCTCTCCCCTCAACAGTATTTTCAGGTCACACTGAAGTCCCCTGCTGCAGCTAGTCTTCATCAGAGGAAGAGTTCTGATCCAGGGGGTACACCATGAACATCACATCTGGCCGTGATGGGACAGAGGGATGACCAGGCCTCACGATTTCAAAGCCCAAGAAGCTGAATGTCTTCAGGAGTGGAGCTACCAAAGAGAAGGAAATCTGTTACCACCAGAAATCAGCCTCTTTACCTCCATCACCCTAGAAGCCACAAGTACCAAAGTGCATTGACCACCCTCTGTGGGCACATCCAGCGCTTCCTGCCAAGAAATAAACCATTGTATGGTGACAGCCCTCTCAAAGAGGAGCTTTTGTCTCTTCTTGCACTCATCACAGCTGCTCTTAAGCCTGAAGGGGCTTTTAGCTGTGCAGCAGAGCAGGTTCATCCATGTTTATCCTGCCGTGTCTCTTCTGTCCCCTCTCAGAACCAGCACTGGTTGGTCTTACCTGCACCAGCCGACAGACCCAGTTTCTCAGGGTGCACGTGGCCGTCCACAGGACGTTGGTTTTTACCCTGTACTTACATTGGTCCCAGCATCCTTTGAGCCCTAACAGCAGGTCAGACAGCAGCAAACAGGAACTTGCTTACTCAGGGTCTAGGCAGAAATTTGCTGTCTCTGTGAGGAGGCCCTGGAGCTGAGTGGAAGCTGAGCAGAGCTCAGCACAGAGCCCCAGGAAAGGCAGCACAATTCACACCCCAGAGTCCAGAGCTGGTCAGGCCAGCAGTGCCCCGTGCTCCTTGTCTCAATCAGACAAGGTTACAGCAGAGGGGGATCGATGCACCCTCAGCAAGTTTGCTGCCCACACCAGGCTGTGTGGAGTGGCTGACACGCTGGAGGGAAGGGAGGCCATCCAGAGGGACCATGACAGGTTGGAGAGGTGGGCCCATATCAACCTCATGAAGTTCAACAAGGCCAAGTGCAAGGCCCTGCACCTGGGCTGGGGCAATCCCAAGCACAAATACAGGTTGGGTGGAGAATGGATTGAGAGCAGCCATGAGGAGAAGGACTTGGGGGTGATGATGGATGAGAAGTTCAACATGGGCCAGCACCTTGCGCTGCAGCCCGGAAACCAACTGTGTCCTGGACTGTGTCACCAGCAGCATGGCCCGCAGGGCCAGGGAGGGGATTCTCCCCTTCTGCTCTGGTAAGACCCCACCTGGAGAAGTGTATCCAGTTCTGGAGCCCTCAACATAAGAAGGACATGGAGCTGTTGGAGGGACATGAGGATGCTCAGAGGGCTGGAGCAGCTCTGCTCTGGAGACAGGCTGAGAGAGCTGGGATTATTCAGCCTGGGGAAGAGAAGGCTCCAGGGAGACCTTAGAGCACCTTCCAGTGCCTGAAGGGGCTCCAGGAAAGCTGGGGAGGGACTTTGGACAAGGGCTTGTAGCGAGAGGACAAGGGGGGATGGATTAAAACTAGAAGAGGGGAGATGGAAGTGAGACCTGAGGAGGAAGTTCTTCACTATGAGGGTGGTGAGACACTGGCCCAGGTTGCCCAGGGAAGCTGTGGAAGCCCCATCCCTGGAACTCTTCAAGGGCAGGTTGGATGGGGCTCTGAGCAACCTGGTCTGGTGGGAGGTGTCCCTGCCCATACAGGGGAGTTGGATCTAGATGGTCCTTTCCAGCCCTAACTATTCTCTGATCCTATGATATCATGCAGTGACTGGATACATGGACACTTGTTCCTAAAGTGATCACTTCCCTGTGACCCATGGAAGTTACCCTGGAGCAGCACCTCATCTCTATGGCACCCTCTGATGATCAACTTCAAGCCCTGAATGTGCATGGGGAGGAGCTTCTGTATATTTTCATGACAGCTCTGAATTTCAGCTGCTTAGATGAGGATCCAGGAGCTGGAGCACTCCAGAACTCTAATTTACCAGGTCCAGGAGCAACAGGAGTTTTTAAAAACAAACTCCCACATCAGCTGTCTCCTGTAACCAGCCACTGCAGAGGTCACCTATGCAAGCTGTGGTGGTGGTGACACTATGGCAAGAACTTAATCTGAATATTCTTGGCATTGCAACACAGGAGTGACATCTTCCTGGGCTCAGCACAGCTTAGCTCTAAGAACATGCTTCATTTCAGGGAAGACAGTGCAACTTGTGAAGCAGCAGAGTAAAATTAGAATTAAGGCTTGAATTACCCCTGCCACGGCAATTGCGTCGTTACAACCCCGCGTCTAGTCAGATTTCAAGTGACACATCCATAGCCTGGTACCTCACCACAAATCTCCTCTGACTTCCTTACTGTAATCACTCATCCAACATCTCTAGATCCTAATGCAGCCCCATTAAGCCATAAGCATCTCTAGCCAGGGTCAGGATTACTTGTAAATCTAGGGAGGACAAAAGTGCTGGGAGATCTTTTTAAAAAGCAGATGAACATCTGAGCAACAAGCTGTAAGTTCCTTTCCCATGTAATAATGTCTCACTCTTTTCTCTGTCTAAATCACAAGCCTGGTGCCAAGGGGACACCTTCACTCCTTATCAATGAAGAAATATCAACCCATTTTGGTGGGCAATAAAATACTCCAAGTAATTCAGAAGCAGCTTTCTGCATGAGAATACCAGCAATAACTTAATGGCAGGATACCTGATGGAGAAACTAAAAGGCTCCCACTCCCTTAGTCTCAAGAAAGGGCTTATTTTCTCCACCAGAAACTATTTCTACTTTATAAGAACAACATGAGAATTATGCATGTAAGGTTTACTGCAACAGAAAGCATCCCATGGAGCCCTGCCTTGGGATTGCCAGATTTTTGTACAGCTTCAGCAGCACCATTTTCCATTTAGAGAGCAAACCTGCCAGCGGGGGCGAGTTCTCACCTCTATCTTCTCTGCTTTTTCTGAAGCAAATAAAGACGTAGTTTACTTTCATTTTTTCTTCAGCAAACTCCAACAGTGCTGATAACCTGCCAAGGAGGAGGAAGACAAAAGAACATCAGCTCTAGGAAGTCCTGTCCCAGGGAAGCCTCTGAGCATTATCAACTGTTTGGATGTTTTCAGGCAGAATGATGACTTGTTTACAGACCACTTCCAGCGAACAATGGGTGCTGAAACAATGGGCTTCCTGCTTTGCTTTCCAGCCCCGCAGAGCCAAGAGCTATCTGCACCCAAGTCACCCAACAAGTCACTGTCCTCATGTGCCAGCGTGCACAAGCCCCCATCCCCCCCCCCCCGCCAGCAATTTGGTACAAAAGCCTTTGGATGCAGGAAGCTTGAAGATCACAGCTAATCCTGAGCCAGGCTACAGCCCCTCTGCTGGCAACTGACTAGAGGGGATCTGCAAGTTTTGTGCTTTCTGGGAAGGAAAAAAAAAAGAGAAAACGAAAAGCTCACAACAGGCAGAAGAGACAGACAAACATCACTGGAAGAGCACGTGCACAGACAAAGCTGTTTCCTGCACACATCATCTGGATGGCACAGCTCTGCTGCACCCTGATTCCACACTTCCTGTCTTTCCAGCTAAATTGTTTTCTGCCACCTCTTGCTGGAAGCAGCACTGGGTTAACCCCTTTCCCAGCCCCGGGGATTGGCACGGTGGAGCCATCACCGCCCCGGCTGGCCTCGACACACAGGGCTCCAACATCTAATTAAACAGCAGTCAGCGAGATGGGAGTGCAGTGAGGGAGATTACATTTGCAAGGGTTTTGTTAATATGGTAATGAACCGTTAATTCTAGCCTCTACTAGGCTGTTTTACCTGGCTAAAAATAATCTGACAACCTTGCATTTGAAGCCATGATGATGCAGGTGGGTAAATGCTCTCCTGAAGAACCCTCTCCCAGGAGAACAGGCGCTTGGACAGGATTTAGAGGCTGACTGAAGAAATGACACAAACCTTTGTCAAATGACACTCAAAGTGTGAGAGCACGAATACTGGCACTTACTGAAGGTGCCCAGTGAGGTTTTTTTTTCTCCTAATTAGCTTGTGTCATTTACAGATGAAGCCCACTTGGAGATTTAGGAGGACTTCAGAGAGCTCTGCAGAGGAATCCAGTAAAGCCACATCCACGCTGCAGTGCTCCCCGCCAGCAGAGATGTCTGGCAAAGCACTTGGCAGGAAGTAGCTGCTCTGGAAGCTGCGTTTACACAAACTTCCCAGAGCAGAGCTGTCTGGACAAAACACTATCGTATCCTGCCAGCAGAAAAAAAATCAGAGCTTCTGGCAGAGCCCGACGCCTGCGTGGCAGCACTCCAAGAGCAGATCCACCTACTGATGAGAAGGAGAGCATCAATAGAATGGAGGGGTTTTTTTTTTCCCCTGAAAGGAAAGAAAATGCCTGCCAAAATAAGCTTGCCAAGTGGCCAGCAGAACAAAAAGCAGAGAGAGGCTTGTAGATTTTCCATACCAAAAAATGCAAATAATCACTCCACTCATTTAGTGCTTATTTTTCATTAGCAGAGGGACTAAAAAACCAGTAACCCATCTGAAACGAGCACCAAGGGGGAAGAAAATATATAAGGAGGACTAACAGGAGGGCAGTTCTCTGAAGACAAGGGAGTCAGGACATACTTCAGGAACACAAACAGGGAACAGAGCTGCCATGCATTCAGCCCATTCTCCCCACACACGCAGCACATGTAAGCAAAGCCCTGCCCCTTGCTGCACCATGGACACAGCTCTGGGATCCTGAACTTACCCTTCTTTGCTTCCATCAGCTAGTAATCCATCAGGGATTTCCACAAAGAGGCTCTGGTTAGAGAGCACAGCATCCCAGGAGGAGGTCTTCACCTCTGTGACCTTATACTGGAAGTGGACAATATGAGGCTTCCCTTCGTGCACTGGGACATCTTGGTTAACAGTGATCTTCTCGTCCTGACCAGGGGAGGGAAGAGAGTTACTGAAATATGCTTTAGGGTTAAAGAAAACTATCCATGAGATTGCAGACCAAAAAAAATTAAGAGACTATGCTTAAGTGAGCATGGAAATGGACTTTTTGCAGTTGGCCCTCCTGACAAAGGCCCGGCCCTTCTGGACTGGGGTGTGTCCAGAGAAAGACTGGCCACAGCTCATGAAGGTACCACAGGTGGCTGCAAGCTCATGTCCCAGTCTCAGCACCCTACACAAGTGTTTAAGAGCTATTGTTCTCAACTACCTATAATACCTTGCTTTTACTCTTATCTAACACAAGAATAAAGAACAAAAAAGTCCTACATACCAAACAGCCAGCGGAGCGTAACTAGAGAGAGCAAATGCAAAATATAGTTCTGCTAAGAACAACATGTTACTTTTCCCTTCCCCTTTCACTGGCTCAGGGAAACACCACAATGAGTACTCAGACCTCAGAGTGATTTTCTAGTCATGTTTTCCTGTTCAAGGGAATGTAGTTTTGCATATTTACATTATATTAAGTTTCTGGGTAGTGAGAGTCCATTCACTCACCACAGGACCCAGCCACAGCTCTGAAGGGCAGTTCAGGAACCACCCTTCAAAGAACACAACTTGAACTGACAAGCTGGAAGAGCATCTGCTGCCACAGTCTGACCCATTTCCTTGTCTACCCTGATCCCCAACAGTCATCTTGTTTAAGGAATGACCACAAATTGCTTTCCCAGATTTTACAACTGGTATGGCAAATGGTTTGCCTCCTGGTATAAGGGGAGGAAAATAGATAGTACAGAGAAAATCCCCAAACAGACAGAAGCTACACGGATTTGAAGACTGCGAGGAGGTCTTTTCCAGAGACCACAAATGTACATATCCCTCTCCAATATTGCTCCAACAGGAATGCCAAGCATGCAGACCGCCTCAGATGCAGCTCAGCAGTTCCTAGAAAACAATCTTGTGGTTAAAACTCCATTCCTTCTCCTGACAGTTTTTGCAGGATTGGCTTGCCCAGTAATGATTTCCACATTTCACTGCAAAAAGCCCAAATGAAACAGTGAAGAAATTAATTCAGTTCCTGAGTTAACATCAACTGCAGTGGAAGCTGAACTATTCCCATCTGCTCAGTTACAGGTTCATGCATCCTGGTTTCCCTCACATTTACAGTCACCTGCACAGCTCTGAATGGCAGAAGTGAAGCAGATATTAGATGTCATGTCTGCTCTGTTCCCATCATGGGAGCACCTGAGAAGCCATGTGTCCCTCTCTCCTCAACAGCATCAACAGGTGGGGTGGGAGGTGGTTTACTCCATTGGGTCATTAGGTGAGCACCTGTCCAGTCTCCAGGCATTTTAACAGGGTGGTTAATTCAGCAGCTCTGATCTGCTGATGATCAGCTGAACTGACAATGAAGCAAGTGACATTGCTGCAGAAAGACAGCACCTCACCAGACAAGGTTTAATGAATGCTCTGCAGTGACAGGTGCTCATCCCTGACCATAACACACATGGGCAGCCAGTTCAGCAAAGAAAACTCTGAGTCCAGTTTGTATCTGAAGTGAAGAAGCATTTAAAAGAGCAGCAGGACAAACTCATCAACAGCCAATGGTAGCCATTGGTGGAAGGCTCCTCAGGATTGCTGCTTTTCAAACATGTTTTCTTGTTGGTGTTTTGAGCTATTGAAGGTGTGAGCATTGCTGAGGGATTCAGCAAAAACATTACTGAGAACCTTTATGGGCTACTCAAGTCTGTGTCCCAGTGCTTTAATTCCTGTCACCACATGTACTAAAATAGATCCCTCGTGGTTTGACTGTTGTGACAAAGAAGCAGCCATCAAGTATGCTAATGCTGGTGACAAAGTAAAGCCACATGCAAATCAGGAACTGCCTGGCTTTGGTAACTGGAGCAGAGGAAGCTGCTGTTTGTTTAAAGCCCACAAAGCTTGGATGAAAAACGAGTTTACACTTCATCAGAATAAACATCCTGTAGGAAATAAGTTTATTCATTAAGTTTGAAAGAAGTTTTCATGGCTATGCCTGCTGGCGGGTTTACTAGTTTTAAGCCAAGTGCAGCAAGAAACCTCCTGACAGCTGCTCAGGTTTAGTCCAACTGCTGCTGATAAAGCCACCACGCAGTCAGCAGCAAGAGTCAGATGTGAGCCCAGAGAGAGCTCCGTGCTGCAGAAGTGTACTTTAAAAAACCAAAGTCAAGGCAGTTTATGCACAGCCTTCACCAGTGACTTTATAGGAGCCTTTTACTGTTGTTGTTACTGTGCAGAAAGCACCTCTGTTTCAGAAAAGATCATTCTCTCAAGCAAAGCTCATAGATGCTTCTTATACTTCACAAACAGGGAGAGGAAGTTGAGAATGCGGGTTGGCATTGGCACATTGGAGTGGGAGGCACACACATGCATTTGTGCAGGAGCCTGAAATAGGAGGGGAAAAGCTTTCTGAGCCTTCTGGCTTAGCTCTTCTGTCACCAGAAGTTATGCCCAGCACTCCAAACCTAGTGAGGTTTTTCCACTTAAAAGCCCCCTAATGTGACAGCCTGTGGACCAAAGGCAGCACAACCACAGGGATTAAGAGAACCAGTTCCCCCGGTTCAGTGGGAATTATGTTTCCACAACCTGTCTTGGGCAGCTGGTATTTTATTTCTAGGCATCAAAATAGAGACAGAGAGATGGCAGGGATAGAAACTGTCCCTGTGAAGCACCAGCCCAGAATTCTTTGGAAGCTGCTCAAAGCAAAATCCTGTTTATGCAACAAATGTTGGGTTTTAGTTCATCCCTGCAAAATCCCCCCACCACGTTATTGCAAGGAAAAATCCATCCCACCAGGCTTGCTTTTATACCCAGCTGCCTAAATCACCAGCTCTCCAGCCCCTGGCTCCATGTCAGTGCAGGAAAGCCTCAAGGACCAGCTTCTACTTGGTCACAATTCATTGAGCACAGTATTTTTCTGACCCAGCTACGCAAGCTCAGATGTCCCGAAGAGGACAGGGGGAGGCCCCTACGTGTTGGCAGTGCAAGAAGAAAGGATGTTATGATCTACCACAGCCAGACAACTGGAGAAACCCCTGTAAGCAGCCTGCTGTTGGCATGTGCTACACCTGCAGCCTCCTGCCAACTCCGCTAGCCAGAGCACGTCCGCTTGCAAAAAGCCCGTCCTGGCTGCTCAGCACTGGCGCTGATCCCTGCTGCGTTCCCAGCTCAAGTAAAGCTCCCATGATGAAGGGCTGAGAATTAAGTCTCTTAACACAAAAATACCCACAACTACAGGGAGCCCCAGCTGCTTAATTTATAGTGCTGTTGTATACGAGCGCTGTGCTGTGTGCTGCAACGGAGGCAGGCTCGTTCAGAAAGGTCATCCCTTCAGCCAGAACAGCTGATACAGCTGGAAAAAGTACTTAAGCTTTTGGGTCCAGATGCCTTTCCAGGTCACGCTGAAGCTTGCTGGCTGAAAAGCTCAGCCTGCTGTTAACTACAGCACCACTGACTGGAACGGGCAACTGAGAGGGGCAGACAGAGTCCCAGTAACTCCCATTTGTGGTTGGACTTTAGGTGACTGGGCCCTGGGCTGAGCTGTTACAGAAGGGGCTGATTTTCTGTCAGATTCTGCCAGGTTTTCTCAGCATTAAACCCAGAGAGAATTATATCCGTGTTTGCGGGATGCAGCTATCGAGATGACATCCCCACAGGCAGCAACCCCTGCCTACACACCACTGCCAAAAGCTTCTGTGCCAATTCATAGCCACACTGAAATCTAACATTTCCAAGTTTCCAAACAGATTAATTCCACCAGCATCTCTTCCATGCTGAGCCCATTTTCTGCCTTCGGACCTCACCTGGTGTATGCTCAAGGCTTGGCAACACTGCCCTGCAGAGTTTCAGTTGCCAGGGTCCCCTGTTTCTCATCCCCTCCCACCCAGAAGGGAATTCACTTTGTCCTGAGCCCTCTTGAAGCTATCTATGCATCTTTTTTATTTGACAGGAAGCCTGTTGTGCTCTTTGCTACCTCTATGGATTTCATCCCCCTCTAACATCTGTGACAATTCAACTCGACAGCATTAAGCTGATGCTACATTATTATTAAGAGGCTGCAGAGACATTTATTCACTAGGTAAGTGGGTGAGGCACATGCTAAAAATTCACCAAGGCTGCATTAAAAAAAACCTCCCCTAAAAGCAGTGGTGAGGTCTGTGATTCTCTCATGAATCTCCAGAAGAGACTCTTGTGGCTATGACCCAAAAGAGCCTGTATCTTTTCATCATCTGAGGTCTGTGTGCCTCCCACAGGGTAATTAAAAATCAAGTCTAACACCTGTGACAACACTCCTGCCTGAACAGCCAAATTCACAAGTTTAGCATAAATTTAGGCTACCTCTTCTGATAGCACTTTACCCTCTGGCTTGTGGAAAAGCAGTCCCTGTCCCAGCAGGCAGACAGATGTGTGCCACCATAACATAGCTCAGAGCTGCACCAGAGCCAGCTGTCCAACAGCAGGGAGCAGCCAGGGCTCCTCGTGCGGAAGGAAAGGTCCCATAGAACCAGGAGTGCTAAAAGCAGAGAGCTGTGCAGATCCACGTGCTCCTAGGCAAGCCTGCAGACACAAAGCCTTCCTGATCTTGCCTCAACCCATGCATGTGTTCCAGAAACATTCCAGGCTGTGAGGTGGATGCTGCCTCGCCCTCCTGTCCCATCAGGAGTTCCCCTGTGCATCAGTTCAGGCAGGCAGCTCCCCAGCAGCTTTACCCTCTGGACTATGGCATGGAAAGGAGCTTCTCAACCAGCCTCTCTCTGCATTTCACCTTCCTGCTTCCCACTTCCTCTTTTTGAGATACATTTGAGAAGTTGATTCATGTTTTGATAACACTGGCTCCATACACAATACCCAAAACAGGCCTCTGGGAGCAGGGTAGTGAATTATTTGCTGCACACCTTTGAGAAAAGGTCTCTGGTTTCTTAATAGCCTGGTGATATTTAAGCAGGAGAGAGCTGCATGCAGCTCAGTGCTCTGATGAAAAATTACCTGTTGTCCCACTTGGAGCTATTTGCATTTATTCCCATCAGAATAAATTTTGCAGAATTCCTGCAAAAGGAACTGACCACAGTTGCAACGCAGGTACAGGTCATTATTGAGACATCAGATCTTTCTCACCTTATATATCAGAGCTGAAAGAGAAGGATCCCTGCCACCCCCTCGCCCACCGGGGATCTTCGACAGTGGGTGAGGGGCATCAGGAGCACCACAGAGGCCCTGGAACAATGTGCCTGCAGCACTGCAGCTGGGGACAGTTACTCAAAGGTAAAATACTACTGCAAGAAAAAAAAAGAGAGAACACCAGGTTACATTAGCAGGGATCACATTTCGGGTGCCACAGCTCCTCGTGACCCCAAACCACTCGTGTCCCTGCTCCTCTGCAGCAGGTCAGAGGCAGCTATCAGGGCTTCAGAGCCTGGACATGGACATTAAAGCCCCTTGCTGCCCAAGTCATACCAGGAACAGGCAGTGTTTTGTTAGAAACGGAGGAGGGGCTTTGAAGCCAAGAACCCAGAGAGTGCTGAGCAACCTCATGCTAACAAGGGACGCCTGGAGGGCTGCCAATAGCAGATGGCTGGAAACCCATGACCAGATGAACACACATTTTCTATAGACAAATATCTACAAATAGATCAACAGGACCCAGAAGTAGGAGGTTTAAGTTTCAAATTTCCAAAAATGAAGAGTGAAACAGCTGGTTCTTCAGAGATTTTCAACATGCTCTACGATGTCCGAGTTGACATTTTCACATGCAAATGAAACATCATGCAAGCATCCTTCACCCCAACCCTAGAAGCTACAACTGCACCCCACAGATCTACTTTTAGGAGCAAGAAAATAAGTTTCCCTTGCAGTTTCTGTTTGTTTGGATGTCCCACACGTGGTCTTTTAGGATCACTTTGAGTACAGGCTTTAATATCTGCCTTGGCTTTTAGAAGCTTCATGAAAGCAAATGATTTTATTTCTGGAGCATTGCTCCCTTTATCAGTCCCACAAAAGCTCTTTGCTGAGGCATGGCAGCAATATTCCTCTAACGAAGCCTGCAAAAGCAGGGCAGAGAAACCAGTAGTTCCCAGCATTCCCATTTTGAAACGCACCAGCACAAAGCTATACAAACACCACCAAAATCAAGGGGAGTCAGAGGGTTTTCCATCCGCACGTGGAACGAGGAACAAGGCTACCACAGATGGCCTCTGTAGATGTACTGACAACTTTCTGTCTGTCCTAAAACTTCTCACTCAAGCTGTTCCCAAGACAGTGTTTTTCCACTCAAATTCCTCTCCACGAGGGAGCAGCCTTAAGTACCCAAAGACCAAGCACTGAGCTGCACTATCAGGATCACCTGAACTGCCTATACAGTATTCTGGAACATATCTCAGACTGCAAACTCCTGCATTTCTGCATGCCAAAAAATAACTTGCAAATGCAGTTACAACACAGGCAGAACTTGGCTTGCCCTCTCATACCAAAATAATCTTTCTACAGGAAACACAACTGTTCTTCCTCAGGCTGTTTAGCAGCGTTCCCATGTGCTGTGGCCTACAGCAGACACTGCTCGAAGAAAAGGCTCTTTAAACACCCCAGGAAAAGATATTAAGCAGTTGCACTGAAGATGTCTCAGGGCGAACCCCTTTGCACACACGTTCAGCAGCATTTGGTGTTAATACAGTCCCTCCTCATGGCATGGCTGGGACTATCAATGGACCAGTGTGTATTCAGTAGTAGTGGATGTGGAGAGGCATGACAAAGCACTTTGCTGTTCAGTTCCCCACCCCCAGAAAGCTGTTGGCAGCTTTGTTATTCCCTTCACTCCTCCCTCACCCCCCAGTCAACAATGTACTATTGATAGCTCTCGCCAACTTGCGGCCAAGGCATCAAGAAGCTGGATAATGAAGTGTAGTCGTGGGGGAAAAAAAAAAAAAATAAAAAGAGTCAGGCAGTAGTTTTCATGCAAGGCAGTTCAAGACACTTCCTAGTTTTGCTTCCTCCGGCACATGCAGAAGTCAAAACACAAGACTCCTTCAGCTGCCTGCTGCACTGGGGCTTGACCTAGCCCAGACCTGCACCTCATGGCTATCCTCCCCCAAAACTCGGCAGCAGCAGAGCACAGGCAGGACAGCGAGCCTGTTTGTGGAAGGCACGGGTTAAAAAGGGGTTTTTGCTTCTTCCAGATGCACATTAGCACCCTGGGGAGAAGTTTGTGCAAGAACCCAACAAAGTCTGATCCCTTGATGCATCTGTGCAGGAGCTGCCCACTGCAACTCTGCTCCCTGAGGCCTGTTTATAGCTTAAAAATTAGGATTGTGCTCCCTTCCAGCCTCTCTTCTCTTTTACAAAGCTGCTTTCCAGCAGCTCAGTTTAGTTTAAGATACATTTAGGATCACCAAGGGCCTTTCCCTGATGAAGCCAAAGCTTCTTGAGTGAGCCCTTCCTGAAAGGAGAGCTGGGAGCAGGCATGTGCTTTCAGCCAGAGGGTGTAATTTTAACTCGCTAAGCTCCCAGCGATCTCAGCCCCGTGCCCTGTCCCTGGGAAGCACAAAGGACAACTCCTCAACTTTTGAACCCTGTCACAGCTGCTTTTCAACACCTGAAGCTCTCCACGACGATAACCAGCACCTTGGGGGCCAGAAAGCTTCACATTTTCTTGGTTTTTGGGGGGTTTTTATTTGCACTGAACACTTTGGCCTGATGGAGGGATCCACACAGCTCCCTTGACTTTATAGGAATTAAGTTGTTTGTTTTCTGTACCTCCCTTTTTTATAACAGGCTCTGAAGTGGGTGCGTGTAGCCCATAATATTAAGGTATTATGCTGCTAGGCACTGCAAGTCAAATACACTAAGGAACCCGGTTTGAAGAGCAACTTGCAAATAACCATCTGATGAGCACAGCATAGACCAAATATCTATGACCAAGAACCAAGGCTGTCTTACACACATCCTCTGGCTGCTTATCTGAGAAGTGCCACAAAGGCTCAGGAAATGACACTTTTGGAACTCTAAACGAGGAACAGACACACAAGATAATTTGGTCAGCTGTGAAAAATACCCACAAAATAATTTAAGTTCATGCCCGCTGATAACCAACCCACCAGGCTGGATCACCTTAGGGATGCATGGGAAAGGGTGGGCACGAACCTTCCTGGGCTTATTAGTAAAAGGCTGCTCAGACACTCACTGCCGAGGTGCTCGCCCCCACCCCATGCTCCAGTCCCCGGGCCCCAGCCCCGGTGCGCCCAGACACCCGCCCGGGGGGCTGCCCCCACGGAGAGGGGAGACGGGGGGAATGAAAGGGGGCATGAAGGGGGAGGAGGAGGAGGAGAGACGAGGAGTGGGGGGCGAGAGGTAGAGTCTCCGCCTCAGCTCCCGCCTGTACCCCAGGGCCAGCCGCGGCCGCCGCTTTTGAGGGGCGAAAAGAGGCCACAGTGGGCTGGGCTGGGCCCGGCGGTGCGGAGCAGTGCAGCCCTCACCCTCCCCGCACCTGTCCTGGGTGTTTATCATCCTGGGCTGGCTCCGGCTGGCTCTGCTGGGCTGCTCGTTCCTTCCGTTCCTCCCGCTCCCTCCGCTCCGCTCGCCGCCGCGCTCTGACTGACCCCCCGGGCCCGCGCGCGGCCCCGCCCCCCCCGCGCGCGCCGCGCCGGGCAGCCTGGGAAACCTCCGCCCCAAACAAAGGCGCGCGCCGCGCCACGCCCACTCATGGCGCAGGCGCCTCACGGACCCCCACCCTCCCCCCCCCTTTTCCCGCCTTCCCTCGGCGGCTGCCGGGACGCGTGAGGGGGTGCGGGGTCTGTAAGGGCCCTGCGCCCCCGCGGCATCCCTGGGGTACAGCAAGGCCGAGTGCCGGGGCCTGAAGCCGCGTCACAGCAAGCACAGGCAACGCTCCAGGCTTGGGGCAGAGCGGCTGGAAAGTGCCCAGACCAAAAAAAAAAAAAAGGACCTGAGGGTGCTGGCCGTCAGCGGCTAGACATGAGCGTCTGCCAGAAAGGCCAGCAGCATCCTGGCTTGTGTCAGGAATAGTGTGGCCAGCTGGACCAGGGCAGGGATCGTCCCCTGCGCTCGGCAGCTGGTGAGGCTGCACCTCAAATCCTGTGTTCGGTTTTGGACCCCCCCCACTACAAGAGGGACATTGAGGGGCTGGAGCGAGTCCAGGGAAGGGCAACAGAGCTGGGGAAGGGGCTGGAGCACAAGTCTGAGGAGAAGCTGAAAGACCTGGGGGTGTTCAGCCTGGAGAAGAGGAGGCTGAGGGGGGACCTTGCTCTCTGTAGCTCCCTGAAAGGAGGTGGGAGTGAGGAGGGGTTGGTCTGTCCTCCCAGGTAACAAGGGAAAGAAGTGCGGAAATGGGCTTAAGTTGTGCCAGGGGAGGTTTAGATTGAATATTAGAAGAAACTTCTTCACTGAAAGGGTTATCAAACCCTGGCACAGGCTGCCCAGGGAGGTGGTTGAGTCTCCATCTCTGGAGGGATTTCAAAGCCGTGTAGATGTGGTGCTGAGGGACATGGTTTAGTGGTGGCCTTGGCAGTGCTGGGGTAATGTTTAGACTGCCTGATCTTAAAGGTCTGTTCCAACCAAAACAATTCCATGAGTGGGCAGGGAGCAGCGGGTTCTCAATGCCTGAGGTGCCCAGCCCCCACGCAGCCAGGCGGGAGCCCATGAGGCAGGGCTGTGAGGTGGCCTTGGGGACCACCAGGCCTCAGAGCTGGGAGTAAAGGTGGGGAGTGGGTGTCTTGCAGCTGTGAGGCAAGGTGAGAAGCAACAATGCCATAGCAGAAAATGGAACTGTTGTTTCTTACAGTGGAAGAGGCTGGGGCCATTACACTGAAAGCTTTCTGGAGGGACCGTTTTGGCTCCTTTTAAGTGGTGGGAGAAGAGGACAGGTACCACTGCAGGATAAACTGCTGGCTCTGATGTGTGATATCCTGCCTAAAATATGATGCTAGTGCTTCAAAGATGGCCTGGGAACTGCAGGCTCATAACCTGGGTGAGTAGGAGCTAGAATAAGGAAGGGAGGAATTAATATGCAGATAACAGGACGTTGAGCTGCCCATGGCAAGGCTCTGCACAAGCTTGCGGTGAGCAGCGTACCCATGAGGAAAAGGCAGCTGGGCAAAGCCTCACGCTGCCTGGAGAACCCCACACTGTGAGTAACCTGTGAGGTTCAATCCCGCAGAGCTTGGCAAATGCTGAAAGCATTCATGTGTTCTTGAGACTCTTCAGATACAAACCCTACAAATTGGAGTCTCGGGCAATCTCACACCTACCTACTCTCCTGGTCTCACTCTGTCTTGTCTGCTGGTGTTCACAACACGTCGGCAAACACAGGCCTGGCCCTGAGTGGGAGCAGAGTGGGCTTCTGAGTGACAGATATGGCAGCCCAAGGTGTGATATGCCCGGTGAGCCTGTGGGCTCCGGGATCTGACAGGCAGCCCTCAGCCTGGGCTTCCTGGTTCCCAGCACAGCAACTGGCCTTCACTTGGCAGGAAGTGACCAGCTGTTCTGCAGAAAGCTGGATGCTGGCCAGAGCCCGAGTTCAAACAGAGCCCGTTAAATGGCCTTTTCCCCCTTCCTCTGCATTTAAAGCCCTGCTTGTAGCCCTAATTCTATTTATAATAGCCAGGAAAAATGAGCTGCAACTTTCCCACAGTGCCGGCTTCTCAGGCGATTGTTGTTCAGGAAGCTGGAATGTATGTGGTATTATTTTTGTATCCCCCGGGAAGGTTTTGTTGGTTGTTTTTTTTTAATTGTGTGTCGTTCTGTGTCCCCATCTGTGCTGAGGAAAGTTTGTGAAGTGCAAGGTCTCTGGCTGCTGCTTGTGGCTCTCAAAGGCTTTGCCAAGGGGTGCTGGTTCAGGTGTCTCTGCCTGTGGGGAGGGTGGTGGGCGCTCTGAGAGATGTCCTGATAGCTGAGGGGCTCAAAGCCACAAAGGGGATTACTCATGCCCCCTGCCTAATTACTCTAGGAGAACCCATCACGTCGCTCTCTTGCTCTGTGCCTCCGTGTCCCCTGTATGTGGAGGAGGGAAGATTATAATCCTGCTTGGAGTAACAGGGGCTCGTCATTGCTGTCCTGCCAGGATTTTGGCAATGAGAAGTGTGGCTGTGCTGTGGATTTGGGGTGGCACAGGGATGCCATGTGAAGCTGGGTGAGATGACCAGGTCACAGTGTCACCGTTCATTGGGGTGTTGCTGCCAGCAGAGTCCAGCGGGTGCTTTTTTTGCCCTTCTTGGCCATGCGAGGCCATTCCCTGCATGGGGAGCTGCTGTGCAATGTTCTGGGTAGGCTGTGGGCATGGCCAGTTTGTGGCCCCTGCCCTCTGCAAGCTCCCGGCAGGCCCCGGGCAGAAAGGTATTTTACAGAACGACAAAACACTCATCTTGGACTCCTGTTTCGGCAGAGAGAACGCTCTGCCTGTCCTCTCCTTAGGCACTCATCTGGCAACGCTGCCGGCAGCATTGCTGCCCTTTCCTGCTCTGCAGGGCCCTGCGTGGCAGGCGCGGGAGGATGTTTCTGCTGCCCCTTGCGTGCTGCCCTCGCTGTGCGCAGTGAGGCTCTGCCGGGTGCTGCCGCCCTTCTCCCAGCTGAACTGTCACCCTTCTGTCCTGTTTGATTTCTCAAACAAAAGCTGTTTACAGGCAGCTTCCCAGCTCCCACAGCTCCATGTGTGACTAGCCTGGTACCGGAGAGGATGCCCAGCAGAGCGCCAGCCCTTCCCTGCCATGCTCCAGTTCTGCCAGTGCTGCGTCGCTCTCTTGCAAAATCATTCCTGCCATGTCCTCTCCTGGCCTGGAAACAGTTTTATTGCCCTGCTTGGGGTTCTGGCAGTGAGAAGTGCTGTTGTGCCACGTTTTTTGGATGGGTTGTTTGTTTATTTTTTTTTCCTTACAGCCAGTGTGATGTAGGACGGGCACCTCTGAATCGCTTTGCTGTTTGTCACACTGAGTTGGGGATTGATCATTCCAAATTCTAGATGCAGAACAGATGATATCTGCAACCTTTCTGTTTTAGAGGCTTGCAAATATTAGTTGGACATCGCCTTGATTATTCTCATTAATTGTGATTAATTGTGGACTGTGTAGCTCTTAATACTTTCCGTCAGGACAAACTAGAGAGAGAAGTGATGCATTTCTCCCAGCTGAAGAGTGAAGACCCACAGCTCATCTGCACCTGTCCTGAGATGGAAGACACTAGAAAGAGACAGGTGAGGACAAGATGGCAGGAGGACAACTAAAGATGGATCTAATGAGGTTCAACAAGAATAAGTGTAGACTCCTGCACCTGGGGAGAAAAAACACCATGCACTGATATAGATTAGGGGTTGACCTGCTGGAAGGCAGCCCCATGGAGAAGGACCTTGGGGTCCTGGTGGACAACAAGTTATCCATGGTACAGCAATGTGCCCTTGAGGTCAAGAGAGGGATGCATTAAGAACGCTGTGTCCAGCAGGTCAAGGGAGGTTCTCCTCCCCCTCTACTCTGCCCTAGTAAGACCACATCTGGAGTATTGTGTCCAGTTCTGGGCTCCCCAGTTCAAGTGGGACAGGGATGTGCTGGAAAGAGTCCAACAGAGCCTACAAGGATGATTAAGGGACTGGAACATCTGTGATACACGGAAAGGCTGAGAGACCTGGGACTGTTTAGTCCTGAGAAGACTGAGAGGGTGGGTGTCAAGAATGGGCCAGTCTCTGTTCAGAGGTGCCCTGTGATAGGATGAGGGGAAACAGCATCAAGTGACAACACAGGAAGTTCCACCTCAACATAAGGAGAAACTTCTTTACTGTGAGGGTGACGGAGCCCTAGGACAGGTTGCCCAGAGAGGTTGTGGAGTCTCCTTCTCTGGAGACTTTCAAGACCTGTCTGGATGTGTTTCTGTGTGATCTGCCCTAGGTGTTCCTGCTGCAGCAGGGGGGTTGGACTTGACGATCTCCAAGAAGTCCCTTCCAACCCCTATGATTCTGGGATTCTGTGATTCTAACTGCTTGGTCACAGCCCTGTTGTGCCTGGGACTGACAGCACAGATACTGCCCAGATGTTTGGGGCTGTGGAGGAGAGTGGGGTCCCTGCGGGACGGGCTGGCCCTCCAACATCTGCTCTGTGCTCTTCCTTGGCTGCAGGCTTGGCCACACTCCCTGTGCCTTTGTGTGAAAACGGCCAGAAGCGAGCTCAGCTCCGGCCGGCACCAGGGCACTGCAGTCACAGACCTTGCAGTGATGCAGCCCCTCAGATAAGGAAAACCACGCTTTGCAGAGGCCGTTGTACCAGGGGAGTGGCAGGCTGAGGCCCTTCGCTGTGCCTGTTCCCCCCGTGAGTACCACATGCCTGTCCCTCAGCTGTGCCCTCTGCATCAGAGCAAAGCGTGGCCAGCCTAGGAGTGCGTGATGGACACTGTCCAGCCTGACATGGCTCCGTGGTACCTACAGCAGCACTGCATAGCTGCCTGTGTCTGAAAGGTGTTGTCGAATGGAAAACACTTTCAAACAGAGGTTTCAAAATAAAAACAGAAAATGGTTGGTAGCTTTATATGTCATTAATACCCTGTAGTTATTTAAAAACATCTTTAGAACTCTGTCATTCAGAAGAACTGAATTCTACAGCTCTACACCCATCCGGGAATGTAATTATGTTTTCAACAGCAGCCTTTTAATCCCCTGTTTTGTGGTTGCTCTTTTTTTTTTTTTTTTTTTTTAACATGAGGATCTTGTTTTTCTAGGGGAAAAATAAAAATGAACACTGCCAGGGAATTTTGTTTTCATACCTTGGTCCTCCCAGCCCAGCTGCCAGGTTGGCCTTCCTGTGCCAACATGTCTATATTGTGTTACTGCCACAGCAGGACCAAAAGTGTACCTGGGATTTTGGCTCCATGTATTTCTAGGTGAGCGATGGATAAATTCCCTAAAGCCAGTCTGTCTGTGCAGCTGTGTGGCTGGAATCATGTCTTGAGGTTTTCATGTGAGTGTCCACCTCAGAGGTGGGTTTTCATTGTTTAAACTGTGAAATTGGTTAGTGTCACATCTTCTATCTGCTTCACATTTGTAACAAAAAGAAGAGGTTCTGTCCAAGCTGTGCTGATACAGTTTTCTGCTGTTCCTTTGTATTTCCAATGTTGATTCCTTGGCAGAACTGCCTGGAGCTGAGGGTCAGATTTAAGGCACATTGTGGACATCAAGGGCTTTCCTTTTTAATGAGCTTTGTCAGAATTTGTTATTTAGCCATTAAGCGGTGCCAGTGCAGAGTACATGCATGAGCTGAGTTGAAAACTTGCTAGGTGTGAATTAGTGATGAGAGAAAAGCAGGTCAAGGAACGTCTTGTTTCAGAGCCTGCTGAGCATCAAGCTTAACTTGGGTGATAACTGGCATGTTGAAGGCCTTGAACCAGTGTATGGGCAGAAGAAAGACTGCAGACATCATGGCAAGTGATGACTTCCCCCTTCATGCCAGTGGGATCAGCACCAAGTGAAGGTGTTCTGTTGCTGCATGGATTTGGGGTGTGTTGGCCTGGGATAAGGAGCTGGATGGTGGCAGGGGGATGAGAGCTGGTGACATGATGTGGCAGCCCACCATGAGATGGGTCTGTCATGGAGCTGTGAGTCACTGAGGAGCCCTGCACTCCAGAATGTTGGTCTGGGCCGGCCCCAACACCTTTGCAGACACTAGAGAGGGCTTTGCTGGGATTGATGGGACAGACATGGGATAAGATGCTACTATGGAAGACATGCCAGTACGAGTCCCTAATGAACCTGCTGTCCCAGGGAGACCTCACAGTGGTCTTCTAGTATCTGAAGGGGCTACAGGAAAGCTGGGAAGGGACTTTTGACAAGGGCTTGTAGCGAGAGGACAAGGGGTGATGGATTAAAACTGAAAGAGGGGAGATTTAGGTTAGACATGAGGAGGAAATTCTTCACTATGAGGGTGGTGAGACAGTGGAACAGATTGCCCAGGGAAGTTGTGGAAGTCCCATCGCTGGAAGTGTTGAAGGGCAGGTTGGATGGGGCTTGGAGCAAGCTGGTCTAGTAAGAGATGTCCCTGCCCATGCAGGGGGGCTGGATCTAGATGATCTTTAAGGTCCCTTCCAGCCCAAACCATTCTATCATTCTATGATTCTCCCCAAGCACAGAGTGTCAGGATGGGTTGCCCTGGAGAGGCAGGCAGGGATTTTACCAGCAAACACTGGAAAAAGGCCTGTGATCCCCTGGCCTAACAGAACCTGGGAATGGGGTGTGATGGAAAAAGTAAGCCATGAAGTACAGAGCCTGCAGCAAAGACTGGAACATGTAGGTGCGAGGTTGAGGCATGTGGCTCCCAGCTCGAGACTGCGTCATCCCAGAGCTGGCAGCAATGCCGCCTGCGGGAGCAGCGCTCTGCCACCGGAGGGTAGCTCAGGAGATCACCTCTTTCTTGGCCAAAATAAATGCTGCTGTGTTTCCCTGCCTCTGTTTCCCCTGAAGGAAGCCTGCCTGTAGCTGCTTCTCTGTGTCATCTCTGCTGCTCTGTGCCCCTAGCTCTTTTCCTTGGCTGCTCATGGAGTAGCTCATGCTCCAGGACACAAAGCCTCCCAGCGCAGAGTTTGCTGGGCAGCACCAAGAGACAAAAGGAGGAGAAATCTGAGGACAGATTGGTAAAAAAGAGCAAACAGGAAAGTACACAGTCAGTGAGGAGGTGTCTTGCTGCTGGCCTATTGCACATCTGAATCCACCTAAGTCTTTGCATTGACTTCTGTAAAAGCTCTTTCCATTTTTTTTTACAATGAGCTCATCTACTCTGGCACATCTCTGCTCCCTTGTGCATTTCACACAGACATGGCAGGCTTTGTTTCACTTCTCTTTAGTCATCTGCATGTGAGCCAGGAACAGCCAACTCTGCTTGTCACTGGAGAAAACCAGTTACCATCAGGGTGTCTTGTTTCGGCATCTTTTAGGCACTGCATGGAGATAGGATGAATGGAGCTGCTGGGACATATCCAAAAGCAGGCTCAGGTACTGCCTCTGTACTTGCTGGGAAGCTGGTTTTACTTTCTGTGTGGTTTTGGTGGTTCGGGATATGTCCCCATGAATATGTCCACAGGATTGTGGAAAAGGATGTCTGAGCGGTGTGTCAGCATGAAAAGGCACGGTGATGATGGGAGCCACTGCTAGTCCAGCTACAAATCCAAAAGGCATCTTGGAGTTGTGTTTTTAAGAGCACAAGCTGACTGCTAAAAAAGCTAAAAATTAAAACCTTGCATCCGCGCATGGCATTCCTCAGTATCTGAGTGAGGCTTCTTAGAAATTTCACGTGACAAGAAGTCAGGACTATGTCTTGAGGGAGCTTGTTTTGTATCATTTGTCTTAACGTATGGCTATACCATAAACTAAGAAATCTTGGAAGGGCCACCTGGAGTCCCTGCACACCTGAAACCCTTAAAGCGCCATCTCAAAAGTTCCTGAGCAGAGGGTGTGTGGTGGTGAGGTGAGACCAGCAGCATGGTAAACCTTGCTCTTCCATTGTGTTAGCAGTACAGATTTAGGCAGACTTAGCCTTGGAGTGGGTCCTGTGGATCTGACACCCAGGTTTTGGTTCTGTTCTCCAGCAAGTCCCATGTCCTGTTGTTTGGGGACAGATCTTAGGGATGCTGTGCTGTGGTGCTGAGTGCCTTGGTGCGCCCGTTGCCCAGGGCAGCACGGGTGGTTCATGGCCAAGGATTCGCTCCCATCTGCAGAGTGCCTGTTTGCTGACACCTCTCGAGCTGGCAGTGAAGCTGTTGGAAACAAAGAGCCGAGAAGCTTGAGGACCTGTCCAGGCAAAACACTTCATTTATTTGCTTTAATAATTTTGTTTTTCTCAATTCTACACCCCCATAATAATGTGTCTGGGCCTGTTTTCATGCACTGGATTGCTCAGAGGCTTCACTTGAGGTCTGGTATCCAGAGATTTCTAGAACCTGATCCTGCCTTTGTTGCATCCTTTAAAAAAGGTAATGCTGTTCCTCTCTTTCTGTGCCACATGTGCAAACATGGACTTTTCTGCCTGGGGATGTGCTCCCTGCAGAACCCCTCAAACCTGAGTGCTTGGATTCAGCTCTTCCATGGCTCTCTGCACATGTGAGGCTTCTGCTTGGTGTGTTTCCATTCCCGTGCTGTTGGATTCATAAAGCTCATGTTTTTGCGGCCCTGAAGGAATTTGCAGGCTCAGGGAAATTGCTGGGGGCTCCCTGCTGAGGCTGGCGGGGTGTTAGCCCTCCGGATCATTTGCTAACCAAGGCAAAGAGCTGATGGAAGAAAATCTTTCTGCAAAGCTGCCTGTCTTGCTTGTGGCCTCGGAGCCAAGGGATGGTTTCTGGCTCCTCTCTGCAGCCACAGCATGTTAGCTGCAAGCCAGGGGGCTGCTCACCCTCAGGTTTCTGATTTTCTGGAGCTGAGCTATTTTCCCAATAGTGTTAAAACTATTCTCTGGATGGTTTTATTATGAATGTATATATATGTAGGTGCTTGTCTTCTAGAAGTTTGTGGTTCTTTATGGTCTAATGGATATTTTTCCAAGAGATTCAAGTCAATTATTTGTTCACAATATGCATAGTTAAATTGCTTCATATCACACAAACTTTAACAACCTTTCCCTTAGGGAAAGGGATAAAACCCTTTCCTTTCTGTTGGTAGTTTCAAACCCACCAAAACACCTTTTCCTAGAGATTTGAAGTTGCTGTATTCTAGTTTTTTTAGATGTGACTTAATTTACTGTTACAAAATCACATTCTTTATTCACAACAACCCCTGAAGTCACTTCTTGGGCATGCAGAGAGGGAGAAATACCTTGGATTCTAGAGGAGTTGAAAGTATAACTTAGCGGATGGAGGACAGTTTGTGATAAGAGTGAGGAAAATGCCGTGAAGTCTTTTACGACCAAGGTCTGCGCTGTCTACATAAAAGACTCAACAGTTAGATCACCTGTAGCTCTGGTAGCAAACTGGTTGAAAGGAAGTAAAACCTGGGTTTCTCATGCAATTTTCTTTTAAATAGATGATGAATGGCTCATTTTTTACCTTGCAGAGAAGACTGCAAAGCCTATTGGGCTACCGCATGTCTGCAGCATGCCAGGCAGGATGTGCACCTGCGTGGGAGTAGGAGACACAGCTGGGAAGGTTTTGTGTGCCCACAAAGTGGGACATGAGGACCTCCAGTGCATTTCTTCTGTTCCCAGAGCACCCACGAGTGTTCCTGGGTGCCTGAAGTGAAGTTCTCTGCTCCCCTGTGTCTGCCTGACGGGCTGCCTGCCCTGTCTCATGCAAGTGCCCTCACTGGCAGGTTTGCTGCAGGGGTGTGCGCTGCACATTGTTTTCCAGCATGTTAGAATGGCAGTAGAAAACAGGGTGAGGATTGGTAATCTCAGAACTTGTCCAGATGCCAAACCTTTTCATATCGATTACCTTGCAGTTCTCCTTGTTCCAGGGAAGTGTTATTTGAACACAGCTTTGCACAAAGTACAGAGAGAGGAAAGAAACAAGGGGGAGGCAGGAAGAGGGCCTCCTTGGGCTCTGTGCAGCTTTGTTTGCAGTTTGGGACAGGAACACCTTTGCATTGCAGGTGACTCCAGCTGGATTCATCCTGGTACACAGGCCACCACGAGGCATCCCTGAGAACCCAAAAGCCTTTTTCTTCAAGAGCCCACACCTAAAAAGAATTCCAGAGACCGCACTCCTTCAGGAGAGGCAAACAAGGTGCATGGCTGGGCTGCGATACTGAGAACAAGCTTCTTGAGATACTTGCATAGAGGCCATTCCCAAATACGTACTGAAAGCTGAGTGTGCACATGAGGCTGGAGCTCACCTGTAAGTTTAGGGTATGCATAAAGGTGTTACACCTGGTGGTAGTGGCATAATAACCTCATTACAGATGATATGAACTGGCAGGAAAACATGCTGTGCTGTGAAAGGCAATTGTGGAGCCTCTAAAAGGGAATTTGGCCCTTGCATCCCTTGGATTTGAGTTTTCAGATAGCTCTGCCTGGGTGTGTGTGATGGGCATTATGCAATGTAACGAAGATGGGTGCCACTGGCAGCTCTGGTGCCCAGTGTGCTGAGCCCCACTGGGAAAGTATCCTTGCTCCGTCTCCTTCTGCATGTCTCTGGAAGAAGGGTTGGGAAGCGCTGCAAGACCAGCAGCACCAACATCCGCCTCCTGGAGTGCTCACTTCAACTGGCCCTTTGGGAGCGAGAGGAAGTGGTTTTGGGCTGGAGCCAACCCTGGGCATTTTGCAAAATGCCGTGTAACGGCTCTGCTTGGGGCACTGCCTCGCTCTGGGTGTTGAGGAGAAATCACCAGACACCACATTTCCTGAGACCTGTTCTCCTGTGCCATCTGCAGAGTTGGGTCACGGGCAAACCAATTCCTGGCCATGAGTGGATTCCACCATGGCCAAGGGGAACACTGCGTGGAGGCCATTCCCAGGCTAGGCCAGCTTTTGGCCTCTCTTTCCACCCAAATTGCAGTGCTTCTGTCACCATATTCTGGAGCCATCAGGCGGCCGCCAGCGGGAGGAAGTGCATCAGGTCGTGGGAACGGGCCTGAGGACAGGAGGCTGAGCTGCCACCAGAGCTGAGAGCAGCCCGCCAGCCCCCCAGCACCAGCACCCCAGCTCCCTGCCTCCACTCTGCCAGGCGAGGGGGACAATGCGAGGAGCTGGGGTCCATGGGGTACACATGCCACCAGCTCAGCTAGCATCATGCACGGATGCATCCCTTCCATGTGTTCCTGTGATCACACCTTATGTGCCTCTCGCTGAGACGTGGGCACCCAGCCCCTCTGTTCACCCTGTTCCCTGCTCAGCCGTCACTCCCATGAGCTGTACCGTGGTCTGAGCATCGCTGCGTGAAGCTGGGCAAAGGGGCAGGTTATTATGGACCAGCTGAAATGTCTCATGTGCCTTTTAATATTTTCCTGCCTTTTATTAACTGAGGAGCCTCTTCTGAACACTAAAATCTGAGTAACTTGGGAAATATTAAAGTTCCACTCTTGGCTCTGCCAGCATCTTTTTAAAGTATTTTAAAAACAATTTGCCAAGTTCTGATTTCAGTTGATCAAAAAATGGTGTGTTTTGGAGTTTCTCATACTCCAAATCTCTCCCAGGACTTGCTAAGAGCCCCAGGAATGTGGGCGCAGTAGTGCCCCATCCTTGTCCCCGAGTGCAGCCCTCCCGGGCACGCTTTGCCCCATGGCCCTGTGTTTTTTTAGGGGACATTCAGCTCGGCCACCACCTCCTGGCTGCTTCGCTCGGTGCGTTTCCAGCTCTCTTATCTTGCAGCAGGGCTGGATGCATGCAGGGAGGGTGGTTTATTTGGGACAGGAGTGTAGGATTGCTTGGAAGCCAAAGCGAACAGCAAAAGGGGGGTGAAGCAAAGGAAAAATGCAAACAGGGTTTTTCTGCAGGAATTTCTATTGGTGTTGGTGATAAAAATAGGGACTTCCTGACCTGAAGCTGCTGTTGCCTCTCTCTGTCGGCCCCCCCGGCTGCGGGGGGTGCAGCCATGGGATGGTGGGGTGTGAGCGGCACCACCCGGCTCCACCGTGTCTGGGCCCCTACCAGCTGTGCTGTGAGCTGGGTGTCCTCTGTGGGGTGGATCTGCAGACATTTGGCCAGTTTGCTCTTTTGCAGCACTCCTGGTCTGCTTGGTATTTCCCTGCCTTGTGTGGGGCACTGAGGGCATCCAGACTGGGCTGCCACGGAGTGAAGCTGTGAGAGCGATACTGAGGGGGCTGCACCCATCTGTCCCACTGCCAGAGTGGAACAGTGCAGCTGGGGGCGTCCCCAGGACCAAACCCTGCTTCCTCTTCACCCTACAGCCACCCTGCTCCCTCTGTGCCCCAGCTCCAGGCACTCATGTCAGTGTTACTTTTTACTCTGTCCATTACCTGGTCTTTTGTCCCTCCCTTGGTCCTCTGTCCCCTATGTTCCCACTAGTGATTGTGCTTTCGTCCATTTTATGGGCTTTATATCAACTCCTGAGTGATCTTCTCATGGCCTCATAGGGGCACAGATGGCAGGAGTGGACCAGGAGGGTTCCTGGTCCCAGGAAGGTGACACCAGGAACAGTGAGTGGTATGTCTCACTGCTGCTGGCAGTGGACATGGAGAGACTGGTGCATTTAAATCCCACCTGCTAACACTTGAAATTTTGGGGGCTCAAATGTATTTTCAAATATTTTAACACAAAACTAGGTTCTTCTCCTCATCAGCCTCCTTCACCCCACTCTGTAGTGAAGTCCTGCTGGGGAAGGACACGGGATCATTTCACCTGCAATACCCCATAACTTCGTCCCTGTTTGTGTCTCCCCGCAGTGGTTTTCCACCTCGCCCTGGAGATGCTAGCTCTGGCCGTCGGGCGGTGCAGCAGAGCTTTCCTTCCAGTGCGACGGTTGGGGTCACTCTTTCACTACGAGCGTTTTTCTCCTGAGCACAAGTTGCTCTTTCCAGTACAATGAGCTCTGAGTATTGTGTCCCGTTAACGTTGCACCCAACAGGATTTCAAGCTCTCGGGACTCGGTTCTCTGGATGAACGCAGGGTCAGCAATGTCTTTGATTTTAAATAGCTCAGCCGCGTAGGAGTGAGGTTTTTTATGTGGCCTCAGAAGCTCGATAAATTAGCATTGAAGCTCCCTGGGCTTCTCTGGCTCTGAATCCAGGAAGGGAGCTGGGATCTGTCCATCCTTTGGCCACTCCTGGCTGTCATCATGGGTGATGGAGTGATGTTGCTTAAGCTCACAGCATCATCCCTGGGCCTGGCACACATCATCCCTCACACCATGGCCATTGTCACAGTTGCTGCAGCCCTCTTCATGGCACCCCAAAACTGCCACGGTCCTGAGGCATGGGGAGGGTGGGGTGATGCCTGCATCCCGCTGGGCTCCGTGTGGGGAGGGATCATCCCATGCTTGGTCTTCCCCTTTGCCAAACTTACAGTTTCTTCCAAAAGGACCAGTGGAAAAGGTAATTTGAAAGCAGTGAAAAAAAGGCTGTGGGTCTGCACTGGCTGGCAGAGATGAGGGATCTCCACCCCAGCTTGCTGCCCATCCCAGCCTCTTCCTCAGCTACTTCCCCCGCCTTGGCAGTCCCCAAAACACCTTCTTGGCATGAGCAGGGCAAAGACCCACTGAGCCCATCCTCGGTCTGTTGGCATGTGCCCTGTGATGCTGCTGCGGTGCATGGGTTTGGGCAGTAGGCATGGCCAGGTCCCTCCTGGGTCAGGCTGAAGTCCACAGGCTCTTCCCCAGTGTCAAGGGGCTGGGGGTGGACAGGGTGGAGCATCCTCAGGGGGTCTGACTGCACTGCCATTCCATGTGAACATGGCCTCTCCCAGCCTGCCCAGGGCATGAGCCTCCACATGGGAACGTCCTGTCCTGGTGGAGGAGGTGGGGGGGGATGGTGGGGGAAATGCGGGGGTGGGAGCAAAGTATCGATGGGAACTGACTGCACCGAGGAGGGGGTCTGCAGGGATAAATTTAGTGGTGATGAAAGAGCCCAGCTGGCTCTGGCTGGTTGTGTGACAAGCCAAGTGTGCCAGGAGCATGCGTGACTCCTGCCATTACTGGGTGGCAAAGCCCTGCTGGACAGTCCAGAACTCCCGATGGGGGCTGATTTGGGAAGCAGATTGCCCAAGCATGGGATGCTTTGCAATTCCAGGGCAGTGGGCTCTGTGGTGGTAGGCCAGGGCCTGGCAGTGCTGCTCCTAGGAGGATGAGCCCAGTGCCAAGAAGCCAGCCCCAGCCTGGCACCACAAGGGAGCCATGAGAAGATAATTTGCTTTATTAACAGTGTGGAGGCAGGGTCCCATCTGCTGACCATGAGGACCAGCCAGGCCCAGTGACTCCCTGCCACCATGTCACAAGGGACATGGCACTGGCAATGTCCTGGGCCTTGCTGGATGGCCAATGCACTGTGGCACTGGCTGGCCACTCCTCCCAGCCTTGCAGTGTGGCAGGGGTGTGTGAAGTACTGTATTTTCTTGAGCAAAAATATTTCTCCCTCTGGATTTGATCCTTGAGAAGGGGCAGCACTGAATGGCGCTCCCTTGGGAGCTGGTGCTGGCAGGAAGCCTTTCACGCTACTCTTTATATATTTTCCAGGGTTCTGTGTTGCACAGATCCTGGAAATCCCTTCCACCGTCTTTTCCTTCAGCATTTACACCCCTGGGCCAGGTCAGGTGATGCTGCTGCAGGGCTTATCCTGTATTTTTTCCCCCTACCCTGTCCCTGCGTCTCCCTTCAGAGAGCCAGACATCACTCCTTCCCTGCACCAGTGCTGCTGCCTGGAACTCTTGCAGGTTTCTTTCTGCTGGTCTCTTTGAGCCGAGCAAAATAATTTTGTGCTTCTTTCCTTGCTGTGTTATTCATTAACCTGATTAGTCATGTAAACATAACGCTGGACTAAATATTGTTCAAACCTGTGAACCCGAGCCTCTATTCACTTGCTCCTTTCAGCTCCAAGGTACCGCAGCTCCATGGAGGGGGAAGTTTCACCATCGGCTGCCTTGGGGAGCGCTGAAATGCAGAGGGCAGCAAAGGATTTGCAGGAGGTGAAGGAGCCCTGTGGCAAGATCTCAGGGGCTGTAGGGCTGTGGGTATTCCAAAAGCCGGGGCTTGCTTTGGGTTTGATCATGATCGGCTTTTGGGGCCGTGCTGGCACCCTCTGCTGCTGCTGCGGGTGCCAGCCCTGCCCTGTGCCGGCATCACGGCCATTCCTTCCACCTCGCTGAACGGCAGCCAGCCCAAGATTGAGCCTGTTTAATTCAGCAGGTCATAAATTCATAATGCTTATTTACCACACAGGGCCATGAATATTTGATAGTGACCACTGGTCCTCTGTGGCGCTGTTTGTGGAGGAAAAGGGGGCGGCAGGTTGGAGGGCTGGTGATGGGACAGTCACGGAGCAGGGCTGCCTGAGCTAGTGTGGCTGTGCCGAGATGGGGCTGGAGAGACACGGGCTCCTCCTCCAGCCCTGCAAACCTGCTAGTGGTGGGAAGAAACCACCATGACTCTGCAGAGACATGCATGGGGGCCAGGTCAGCAGCTGGAGGCTGTCAGGGAGAGGCAGGAATGAAGCAGGGAGCTGGGCGCAGAGGGGGGAACCGGGCAATTGGTGATGAAGGGGGACATTTAGAGACCTTGCAGGGGGACTTGGTTGTTCCCAGGGTGTCCCAGGGATGACCATGGGGGGCTGCCCCATGTGTGCCACTCAATGACGGCTCCACCCAGCAGCAGTTCAGCTGTTAGTGCTGTGAACTCAGGAAGCCCCTTGACCCCCGACCCCAGCTCACTAATTGGCCGTGGGGAGGAACGTTGCTGTTCACGGAGGGGTAAGGAGAAAGGAAAACTCTCTGAGAGCTGCTGAGGCTTCAAGGAGAAGGCACTGATGGGGGAGTTTAGCTGTGCAAAGACAATATTTTGCAGTTCACTCCAAAAGAGCCTCTTCCTGCTTATGGATCTTGAGCATTTTGCCCATCGTAAGCAAAAGCTGTTGCAGCTGGTCACCCCCCTGCAGCTCCTCCCTGCTCCACGCCGGCAGCACTGAGGGTCGCCTTTCTTGTTCTTTTGGAGGGGATTTTCTCTCTCCTGCCTTCCCTTTGCCTGAGGTCCCTGTCCCTTGGGTGTGTGAAGGTGATGGAGGGGGCCAAGCAATGGCTGTACCCCTGGAAACTCTGGACTCCCCCAAGAGCCATCCCAGCTTCTCACCGAAGGGCTGCAGTGGAGTGGGGCTTGGTGGCCAGCAGAGCCTGATGGGATATGACGGCTCCAGCCGGGCGTGCTGCTGCAGGTTGCCATCATGGAGGGACGGGGCTGAGACAGCTCAGAGGTGCCCCAATGGTTGGTGCCTTCCCCAGCATCACTCCCTGAGCACTGTGGCATGCTGCCGATAAGGTGGCCCCGAGCCTCTGGAGCTGCGGTGGCACCCGCTCACTGAGTGCTTCACCGCTCTCCCTGCTGTGCTGAGACAAGCCAGGCCAGCCCCAGTGACAGGTCTCCCCTTTTACGGTAGCTTTTATCTGTCCCTGGGGAATGTGACCCCACTGACAGTTCAGCCAGTGGCAGCACCGCTGAGTGCTACCCCAAACTTTCTCATCAGCCAGCCACATCCCTGCTCCACCAGCTCCCAGACCTACTGCTGCCACACCTGGGGGATATAGCAGGAATTAGCACCTCTTCCCATCACAGTGGTGGTCCCATCCTGCGCTGGCTTCTCTGGGAGTGAAGAAGGCATGTGTCTGGTGGTGGATTGCAGCTCCATGCCAGATTGGGGACAGCAGGGTGCCAGCGCATCCCTGGGTGTTGCCTTTACTGCCTTTACTCTGCTCCGGAGGCTCCCCCAACTCAGACCTGAACTTTTCAGCCAGGATGTGACTCCACACACTCCCCTGGTCATTGCAACACTGGGGCTCATGGAGCTGCTATCGGGGCTGCAGTTTAGGTGATTTGGCAGCATGGCAGATGTGGGCAGCTCTGTTTTAATTTATGGTGACAAATGTTTATGGGTGTCATGCTAGAGCCCATAATTCACTGTCTCTGTCATCAGCTTCCTCCTCTTATAGCCTGGAAAGGACCAGATCACCATGGTCTGGTGCCAGGAGAGGGGTTTCCCATGATGGCATGCATGTCCTATGTACCATACACTGTCACCTTTCCCCTACAGTGTGCCCAAAATATGGGGTGACAGTGTAGGAGCACAGTGACCATGCTGCTTGGAGGGGATAAGCAAGATGGGGATCTGGGAAGATGGGTCTGTCTGGGTGTTTGCTGGAAGTGGTGAAGGACAGCTGATGGATAGGTGCACATGTGTGTGGGAACTAGCCCTCGCTGCTTTCATATCACTGGGAGCAGAGTGGGAAGACACCAGACACCTTCACTTCAGGAGAGATGTCTTCCTTGGTCACTGCCCCAATCAGCTGTTTTCAGGCTGTTCCAGAGCTCTCCCCTTTTGGGCATCTCTGCCAGTGTGGCCCGATGCTGACAGTGGATCCCCAGCAGCCTCCCTGCCCCACCACACTGTGATTGCTGTGGTTCCAGCATGGCTGTTGGGTGAGGAGCTCAGCCAGCTCCCAGCCCTCCTCTGGGTGCCTGTTCCTCTGAAATATTGTCATTCTCCACAGGAGACACTGAATTGCTCTAAAACTTTGAATATTTAATCCCCTGCCCTGCCAATGGTACTGCCATTCCACTGGAGCTGGTGACATCCCCAGGCCCTCTGAGATAAGCTGCAAAAAAAGGGAGGCTGGTGTCCCACAAGCCTGCCTTCTCAGTGGGGCCGTGACACTGCCTGCCCCACCATGCAGCCATCTTCTCCTGCACTTCTTACCTCTAGCTACATAACACTTCCCAAACTCAGTGTCTCTTGCCCACTGTATTCCCATGAGCAATGGTTGGTGCTCAAGGATCTGGCAGATGGATACCGGGGACACCTGGAGTGGATGGGGGCAGCTCTGGGTGCTGCCCAGGTGGGCTGGGGTGCCATGGATAGTAGGGTGCAGGCTCCTCAGGGTGAAGCGATTGGTGGAGAGGTAGGGTGCAGGAGCTGCAGAGACCAGTGAGGTTGCAGGGATGGATGAGGTTACAAGGATTAGGGATGAACAGATGATGAATGTGCTAATGGGTGCAGGGATGAGCACAGGGGTGCAGGCATGAGCAGGAGGAACAGGAATTATTCGGGGGCTCATGCATCAGCAGTGACGCGGGGATGAGCAAAGGGTGCCAGGTTTTTGCACAGCAGATCTGCTAGTTTCAGCACTCAACCATCGCTGCTGAGTGCTTCCAGGCACCCAAGTTACTCATTATTCTGATTAATTGGACAGCAATTTTGACCAAATAAGTAGAGAAAGTGGAAAAATATCTGAAGAGCTTCTTGCCCCTTGCTGTCCCGCCTTGAGTGGGGTTGGGAACTATTGCTGCCATGCCAAGACTGGTTGACAGCCCCTCCACTGATTTTGCTGGTCTCAGGGATGGGGACGAACCGGGGTTGCCAACCCTGGGGACACAGAGAAATGTGTCTGATCCCATCCCACTGCCTCATCCCACTCCTTGGGGGGCTCTTTCTCCACCTCCCTGCTCCAGGATTTAAAACTTTCCCTCCAGCCTGGTGTTGCTCATGGAAAGTTTATATATAGCCTTTTGTTTTTGCCAGCATCCCCCTTGAGTTTAAATAGCTTTCCCCGTCCCTGATGTTGACCCCTTATATATTTATAGAGAGCTATCATATCTGTGCTCAGCACCGAGCAAACCAAGCTTATGTTGTCCTCCCATGAGAGGCTCTTACATCATGTTTAGGCTTGTCCCTAAGGAGGAGGCCTCCAGACTGGAGGGGGGCTCCTTGGAGGGCTCATAGCTGGGCTGGCCCCCAGCTGAGGAGGGCTTCCTTGGGGGTGGCTGCACCAATTCTGGCCGTGGAGCGGCTTTTTGGATTGCCATCATTAGGGTTCAGAGTGAACCCTTCGAAGTTTCTCTTGAGACTACTGCCATTTCATGCATTTCATGTCATGGAGGTGAACAGGCCGTGCAATGTCAGGGCTACGAGTGATCCCACAGGATGGTTTAACTCCCTGCAGAGTTAAGCAGGAGACTCCAGGAGCCTCCTGCCACTTTTCCTCCAGCCAGCCAGCTCCCCCACAAGTGCCAGCTCCGCTCCCACCCCAGAGGTCGAGGCTGCTGGGCGGCCTCCCCTCCCCTCAACCTCAGCTCTTGACTATTTAAGGCAAATCTCCTTGCTGGACTTTTAAACAAAACCCGGGCTCCTCTCGCTCTCCTCGTTTTAAATAACTCGCCTTGGCGTAAACAGAACAAGGCACAAGACTATAAATCAGGCGTTCCCGGGCCCTGCCTGCCAGGGCGCGCGTGCGGGGGGCTTGCCAGACCCCTGAGCTTCATCAGGAGCTCATTTCAGTGCCTGGGGGGGAGCAGGGCTACACGGGGGGGCTATAAGATGGGCCTTGGGGGGGGGGGGTGCAGGCATTGTCAAGGAGACTAATGAGATTACAGGGCAAGAGGTGCTGCCCAGGCTACCAGCGTTTGGGGGTGAATTAATGAAGGTTGCAAAACAGTTTTCCATCACAGCCCCTTGCTTGTCGTTCCCTACTGAGGAATTTTCCAGTCTATATTTCCTTCCCAAAAATGAATTTTTCCTGAAAAGTTCACACTGGAAATGGTCAGTGATGCAAGGGGCAGGAATTTGAGATGTGGGGGGGAAATGCCAAGGCAGCAGATGGGAGCCCAGTGTGTCAGTTCTGGGGACCCCCTCCCATCCCATCAGCTGAAGCAATCAGCAATAGCTGGCTCTGGAAAATCAGCCCTTGCTGCCGTCGGTCCTTCGTGTTTGCGCGCTGTGGTCGAAGCAGAACAGAAGTAATTATAGCTCGTCCCTGGGACCAGTGTTTCCCATGATAAAACTCTTTGTTTTCTGTGGTTTTAGGGCTTTGCCAAACTTGAATCGTGAGCTGACGTCTTTCATGCTGTGCGTCCAACATACCAACATACGCAAATTCATCTAAACAGTCCAGTTTAAACAACTCTGGTGTTTCTGGGACTGAGAATTGGGAGGATATAGTGCTTTGGTCTACTGCCAAGACTTGAAACTCCAAGGGATGAGACTTGGGGTGTCCTGGGGATGGGGACGGGCCACTAACAGCCCACCAATGCTGCCTGTTGGCTTCCCTTGTCTGCCCAAAGACAAGCAGGATGGTTGGAGCAGCCTCTCACAAGGCAACGCTTCATTTAGCTCTCATCCTCCCCTGACTGGCTAATCCCTCTCATTATCCACATGACTGAGGGGCAGCCTCCAAAGTGCTGGCTGCGGCTCTTGCAGAGCAGGTTGCACACTTAGCTGGGAAGTGCCATCTCCAGGAGGAGGGCATGTGTCTTCCTTGACCACAGGAGATGGGAGGCTGGAGTCAGCAGGAGGTCTCCTCCATGCCATGGTTGGTAGGCTGGGATGTCCCCTGTGTCAGACAGTAGCATGCAGGGTCTGACGATGGAGGTGTCCCAAGCAGCCCTCCCCAGTGCTCAGCACAGCAGGGCTTTACATTCCTCCGGAGAATTGCAGGGAGGAGGAGGGAGAGTGCAAGGAGACTTCTTGAAGCCACCCATGGGCACATACCCCCGGGGTGGAGGTGCAGAGGGCTGGCAAAGGTGAACCTGTGGGAGCAGGCAGTGTCCTGGGGAAGGATGTGATAAATAAGCTCATAAAAGGCTTTTCCAGGCTTGGGGCTGCCACAGGGAAAGTGCCACATCCAGGCTGGAGCAATGCTTGTCCTGCACATCCCCTTTGGCTCCTCGGGTCGCTCTGTCAGGCTTTGGGAACCGCCTGGTTTTTGGCCATCTGTTTTCCAAGTCAGAAGGTCATGTGTATGTTGGTCATGTTGCCAAGGATTCCTCCACAACAAGTCCTTTTGTTTTATTTGACAAGGTCTCCAGTGTGTGGAAGCACTGGACATCAATAACCATCATGAAAATGGGACACCTTTTCTCCTGGGGGATTTGGGGTAATGCTTTCTGTGATGACCTTGGGAACGTTTCATGTGGCAGGGCTCAAAGCTGTCCACCTCCTCTGATACAAAGGGGGCCCTTCCTGACTGTCTGGATGCTTTATGGCAAAGTTTAGGAGCATTTCTGCCCTCCATATGATCCATAATTAAGTTAGGTTAATTAGGTAAGAAGATAATTTAGCAGAGGATTAAGAGATCCTGGTCTGGAGAGGCCATGTTGATGGTCAGAGATGGGTCTGCTGAGCAGGGTGGGACATGGCTCCTCCACTTGGTAAGACCTGGCTGAGAGGACCTAGCTTGGGTAACCTGAATTTACTGACACCCAGAGGTGCCTGGGCTGGGTCCTGGGGACAGGACAACCATCAGGGCTCAGGACACTGGTGACACTGATCCTCTCTTAGTGCCCTGGGTCAAGCCACATGCTGTCTCTGCGGTTCTGTCCACTCTTGTGGACACTGAAGCCCATGTCCACCCTGTCAAAACCTCAGTCCAACAACTGCAGAGGGTGGGAAGGGGCAGGATCTGGCCTGGCAAGGGCTGGCCACAGTGTGCCATGCCTTTTCACTGCCACCGTGACAGATCTGGGGGCTGTCGGTGCTGCTTTGTTGGTGCTGAGTGCCAGATGCCAAAGCAGAGCCCTGCCTGCTGATGGAGGTGGTGATAGTGGTGCTGGGGGGAGTCTTTCCCCCTGCAGGGCTGAGAGCCTGTCCCTCTGCCAGCTGGGCAGCTCCCACCATGGCTTGAATGAGGATCCTGCAGAAATCCCTCTCTTATGGCCTGTGTGGGACTGCAGAAACCTGGGCAGCTCCCAGCTCCTCTGTGGATGAAGCCTCATACATTGGTGAGGTCTAGCTGCAGCATGGGGAGAATTTTGGCCTCCCAGAGCACTGCAGTGGCTGCTCTCCTGGCTGAAGGGTGGTGGAAGGAGCTACAGGGGATGGATGTGGAGGGAGAGTCCTGATGCTCGAATGTGGCTGCAAGGTCTTGGCACATGGCCTGGCCTGGGTTCTGGGGCAGCCCTCACCCCACCCTCAGCACAGCCAGGTTTCTGCCTCCGTTAAGGGCTAGCTGTTCAGCGTGGGATGAGTGCTGGAGCCAGGCTGGGCTTGGGCTGGCTCTGGGGCCTTTAACAAATGACTGTGTGAAAGATCCCCCCTGGTGCATTACCCGATAATTAATATGCTCAGACAGTGCAAATGACACATTAATTATGAAACTAAAGAGATCCCAGTACATTGTTTAAGCACTGTATAGGCAAGGAGGAGCACTGCTCTTTTCTTCTCCATATTTCATTTTCAAGGCAAAAGATCAAAGAATTTTGGGGCAGACTAGAGCACCGTCTTCATTTCCTAGGTAAAGGAAGGGCAGAAGCTCTCCAGGCAGCAGTGCTTTTTCCACAGGGAGATGGCTGGCCTGCTGCATCTGCAACCCATCAGATGGGAGAGGTGGGGTTTATGCTTCCTGCTCCTGGCTCCAAACAGGCTTTTCTGTTTGGCGGCATTTGTGTTTTCAAATTTTGTAAACACAGGCTCTCCTTGGCCCTTTTTAGTCTGCAGCCCGTTGGGTGGCTTCACGTCACAGGGCGCGGTGAGCGTCCTCAGCGCTCAGCTCCAGCGATGCTGCCAGAAGCCACTCCGAAATGCCCATAAAAGAAGCTCTGCAGCTCTCCAATGCATCTGAGTGAACATCTGCACACACCTCCCAGCCCTTGTCTCTATCAGTTAGCTTCACCACGTCCTCCTGGGGGAAGGCAGAGCTGGAGAAGACAAGTGGTGACGTACAGAAAGGAATTAAAGTTTGAGAGCGCTCACCACCCCCCCTCAAAGCAACTACAACAGGCATGTGATGTTGGATGAGCCCTGCTGTTCTGCTCCTTACTTCTGCCCAGCACCCCCCAGGCCACCCAAAATCCTGCACAATGCCTGGGATGAGGCTCTTTGCATCCCGTCATTCGGTACCCAGATATCAGAGCTAGTTTTCCTGCCACAGTGTTCATCCTCTGCCCTTTAACAGTGCCACTAAACCAGTCCTGGGGATGTCAGGGGTTTCAGAAGGAAAGGGACCAGCAGTGCCTCACTGATCCATTTTGGGCATGGGGCAGATGCCCTGAGAAGTTGATCTGGCCATTACATGGGTTGACCTGCTGCTCTCCTACCTTCAAACATCTTCCTGTTGTTCTGGAGTCCTCCCACTTCTTCCAATGACCTTGCCTCTAACTGCACTTGGTGTGCATGCTGCCCATCCCCTTTTTCCAGGAGGAGCGACCTGTCCTGCAGCTACTGCAGTTAAGTACAGCAAAAAAATTGGGAGACAAGCAGGAATCCATGGGACCTCAAAAGATCCATCTGCAGCTCCTGAGGGGAACTGGCAGATGAAGTTGCAAAGCCGCTTTCCATCATAATTGAAAAGCTATGTCAGTCTGGTGAACTTCCCACTGACTGGAAAAGGGGAAACATAGCCCTCATTTTCAAAAAGGAAAAAAAGAAGACCCAGGGAACTACAGTACTGGGACCAGTGCTGTTCAACATCTTTGATGGAGACATGGACAGTGGGATGGAGTGTCTCCTCAGCAAGTGTGCTGACGACACCAAGCTGTGGGGAGTAGTTGACACCCTAGAGGGAAGGGATGCCATCCCGAGGGACCTTGACAGGCTTGGGAGGTGGGCCAGTGCCAACCTCATGAAGTTCAACAAGGCCAAGTGCAAGGTCCTGCACCTGGGTCGGGGCAATCCCAAACGCAAATACAGACTGGATGGAAAATGGATTGATAACAGCCCTGAGAAGAAGGACTTGGGGGTGCTGGTTGATGAGAAGCTCAACATGAGTCAGCACCGTGCGCTGGAGCCCAGAAACCAACCATGTCCTGGGCTGCAGCAAAAGCAGCGTGGGCAGCAGGGCCAGGGAGGGGATTCTGCCCCTTTACTCCACTCTTGTGAGACCACACCTGGAGCACTCCAGTTCTGGATTCCCCAGCACAAGAAGGGCATGGAGCTGTTGGAGTGACTCCAGAGGAGACCATGAAGATGATCCAAGGGCTGGAGCACCTTTCCTACAAAGACAAGCTCAGAGGGTTGGGGCTGTTCAGCCTGGAGAAGAGAAGGCCCTGGGGACACCTCATAGCTGCCTTCCAGTGCCTGAAGGGGCTCCAGAAAAGCTGGGGAGGGACTTTTGACAAGGGCAGGGAGTGAGAGAGCAAGGGGGAATGGGTTAAAACTGGAAAAGGGAAGCCTTTGACATTAGGAGGAAATTCTTTAGTGTGAGGGTGGTGAGATACTGGCACAGGTTGTCCAGGGAGGTTGCAGATACCTCATCCCTGGAAGTGTTCAGGGCAGGTTGGATGGGGCTTGGAGCAACCTGATCTAGTGGGAGGTGTCCCTGCCCATGGCAGGGGAGTTGGAACTAAATGATCTTTAAGGTCTCTTCCAACCCAAACCATTCTATGATATGATTGTATGAATCTGAATAGTTTGGCTGGGCAGGAGCAGCCCTCTACCACCTGCACCTTTGTGGTGCTTAGGACCAGTGTAGCCACACAGCATTTGGTCCAACACATGGAAGGGATTGGGAGCTGCTCTTCAGCCTGTCTTTGGCCAAGTGCCATCCCTGCTGTTTGGAGACAAATGGAGCAAAGGAGGTTGTGGAGCTGGGAGGAATGGCTGGGCAGGCTCTGCATCAGGCAGAGATGGGGACTGGGAGGAGGGGTAACCACAGAAGGTGCCAGTAAAGGTCCACCAAGGAGCTGGGCTGGGTTAGTCTGGCCAAAATAAGGTCAAAAGGGGGTCTACTATCATCTTACAATTCCTAGAGGTGTAGTTCCAAAGATGGTGGAGCTACACTTTCCTTGATAGTGGCAGATGATATAATTTGAGGCAACAGCTGCAGATGGTGGCTTGGGAGGGTTGGGTGTTGGGGAAGGCCTATTCTGCCAGATGGTGCAGCCTGGAGAGGTGGTGTTGCCCCATCCTTGGGGGCTTTCAAGGGATGACCAACCTGATCCAGTGCTGGTGACAGTCCTGCAGGCCGTTGGATGGGAGACTCAAGGTCTCTTCTCTGTGATGCTATAAGTCTCCAAATATTTGGATGCTGATCCACACCAAAAGCAGCATCTCAAGCCTAAGGCCTTCTCCTACCTGTGACCAGAAAGGTCTCTGAGAACTCATTCGAGGTCCTGTAAAGAGTCTTCTGTGACACCAGCACCCAGCTTGCATGTGCCCAACACTCGCTGCAGCAGTGTCAGCCAGCCCTGTGGCACAGGGGGTCAGCTGGTCTGCACTGGAGATCAAGATTTCTTCGTGTCCCGTGATTAGTGGCCTCTTTCCAGCCAGCTTTGCAAATCATATTCTGGAATAATTAGCCAGAAAGACTAAGGGTAAGAGGAAAGTTGTAGTGGGTGTCTCAGGGGCAGGACAGAGGAGAGCAGCAGAGCACTGCTCGCTGGCATGGCAGAGGGAGATATGGGGCCTCTCAGGCAAGGGCAGGAGGAGGAGAAGTTGGCACCAGTGGTGAGCAGAGGAAATCCTCCCTTCACCGTACCTCAGACATGTTGGAAGTGGCACGGGAGCGTCCTCTCTGCCCTGGGACAGGTGCCAAGGCTCAGCTGTTGTCCCAGATAAGCAGTGAGAAACAGCAAAACAACCCAGTGCCTCAACAGAGCATGGCACAGCCTGCTGTGGGCTTGGGGGTAGCAGGGACCCAATGTACCCCCTGTGACAACCACCATCATCCCCCAAATGAAACTCCTTGCCTCTCTACAGATGGGTTAGTGAGTCTCAGGAACACAGACTCTATGGAGAGAGTCGAGGGGGGTGACAAAGATGACTGGGGGATTGGAGCATCTGTCTTATGAGGAAAGGCTGAGAGAGCTGGGACACTTTAGCCTGGAGATGAGAAGGCTGAGGGGAGACCTTATAAATGTATACAAGTATCTAAAGGGTGGGTGCAAGGAAGATGGGGACAGGCTCTTCTCAGTAGTTCCCAGTGACAGAATGAGGGGTAACGGGTACGAGCTGGAACATGGGAAGTTCCATTTAAACATAAGAAAAACCAACTGTACAATGAGAGTGACAAGGCACTGGAACAGGCTGCCCAGAGAGGTTGTGGAGTCTCCATCTCTGGAGATATTCAAAACCTGCCTGGATGCAGTCCTGAGTAATGTGCTCTAGGTTATCCTACTTCAGTGGGAGAGTTGGACTAGATGATCTCTAGAGGTCCCTTCCAACTCTAACATTTCTAAAAACCAAAACCAACCAAACAAAAAAACAACCAAACTGAATGGGCAGCAGATATGGGATTTAGGAGCCCAGCTGGAGAGGGACATTGCTCCGCTATCACCAGGGTCCAAGCAGCTGGACCCTTCTCCTGGCTATCCTATCTCCTGTGCTGGCTACCTGCTTGTTCAAGAGTGAGAAGGAGCCCTTGGAAAATGCTAAGCTGAGAAACTGTGTGAAAACCCAAGATTGTCAGCAGCTGGTTGTTGGTTTTAGTCCCACCTTGATTTCTCAGCTGGTTTATAACCCTTTCTATCTCAAGTACTTAAGTAACCCCCTTGCTAGAACATGCTTGATGGTTGTGAGACCTTCCAGCTTTTACTCCATTTTCTTGGCAAGGCAGTTCCCATCACTTACAGGCAGGATAGTGTGAAGCTGCTTGCACGGGACATTGTGTCAGGGCAGCTGGGGACAGGTGTGTGTCCTGCCCATCCCTGCCTGTGAACTTAGCATGGAGGAGACCTGGAAGTCACTCTGGAGGTGAAGATGCTGTTTTCCAGCTGGCAGTAATCTGGCTGGGGCTGGTGGCTTGGAGGCCAGCAGAGTTGGTTTGAGGTGGACATCTCTTCTGTGTTACTCCACACTTACTGCACGCAAGCTAAAAACATTACAACACTGCAAGTGAAGTGCATGCTCAAGTGACTGCAGGAGATCTTGCAGTCTTGGGCCTAAGAGTAACTTTTTGGTGCTTTGCATCAGTGTGGATTTGGCTTTGCTGCCAGCTCGTCCTCCCTGAACAGGCACCAATGTCAGAGAGGTTGGGTGGCCTGTCCTAAGACCTCTTCTAACTAGTGCATCTCAGGGAATGTGCTATAGCAAGGACAGGGCCTCTGGTGCAGACCTTGGCTAGACTGCAGAGGTAGATGCTGTTGGGTGGTAGATGCCTCAGGGTGAAAAAAGGTTGGTGTAAAAATACATTGCTGTGTGGTCCAGCAGAGTGGTCTAAGCCAGAGTGTTACCCTGGTCCTGCACTGGCCCAGCTGATTTGGTCTCAGATCACACAGTTAAAGCTGAGCATCTCCACGTGAAAGTAGAGAACCACCCAAAGAATTCTCAGCCAAAACCACTGTAGAGACATGACAATTTCCTGGTGGACTGGCTCACCTGCACAATCTGGTAGCAGTGACAGCTTCATTTGTCCCACCTTTTGTCCACCCTTGTAAGCCCCTGGGGGCAGGAAACATCTCCTCCCTGTGCAGTTGTCTGGACCATCAAGGGCTCCATGTGCTGAACACTTGCTGCTTTGCCACAGTGCTTTGGGAGGGGAGAAGCTGCATGGGGGTGATGTTTATGGGGACATCAAAAGGGGTCTGACCAAAACCCACCGCTGCTTCTGACTTCCACCATTTTGTGTGGTGCAAGTTGGAACATAGGAAGTTCCATTTAAATATGAGAAAAAACTTATTTACAGTGAGGGTGATGGAGCACTGGAACAGGCTGCCCAGGGAGGTTGTGGAGTCTCCATCTCTGGAGATATTCAAAACCCACCTGGATGCAGTCCCATGGAACTCCAGGTTATCCTGCTTCAGTGGGAGAGTTGGACTAGATGATCTCTAGAGGTCCCTTCCAACTCTGGCGATTCTGTGATTCTGTGTCTTCCTCTGCTTGCCATGGGCTCTGCGTCTCCTGACTCAAAGTCTGTAGAAATTAAAAAAGCAAACTCTAAACACTGAGAAAGCTCTGCTGGATTTTGCTTAATTAGCACAGGAAGCAAACATCCCTGGTCTTCATCAGGCGGACTTGCTTGGAGTCCTTTTGGCTCAGCAGGCAACACTATTTCTGGGAGTTATTCCTGCATAGCCTTGTGCTGGGGATGGTGGAGGCAGCAGCACAGAAGACCGGAGAAAGTCCTTGCTCTGCTGAGGATCTGTCCTAGCTGAGTCCCATGGCTGGGTTGTGGGCTTTCACTGTGGTTTGGCAGAGCTGGGTGTATTCTTGGTGAGAAAAGTCTCCAACACCCTGTAGGACAACGTTGTCAATAAATAATTTATTTTTTTTTTTTAAATTAAAAAGTGGGGATTTTCCTCCCCTCTTGCAGGACCTGGCAGGGATTTGGCTCTCTGGCTTAGCAGCTCCTTACACAGTCTTACAGAAAGAAATAGTTGCTTTGCTGCTGCCTGGATGAGAACTCAGGGCACAAACCCACCTTGCCGCATGCAAACAGCTGTGGCTGCTGAAAGCCCTAACCTAGAAAGCAAGGAAATGCAAAGCCGGTGCTCCCAGGAGGACATTTCCTCCTCTCCAACACACCTCCTGCCATGAAACCATGAACCATGAAACGTGCTTGCTGATGGGAACCACCTCAGTGAGGGTGCTGCTGGCATCTCCTGTCTGGTCCTGGACTCGGAGCTTCTTGGGTTGTGCTGGACAATGCTTGTGCGTGGGGATGGCTGAGGTTAGGGTTAAATTTTACTGGTAAGCCTCTGTATAACCAGGTGACAAAGCAAGCTGGAGGCTGGGGCTTGAGCAGGGCAGTGAAATCAGGTGTCAGGGGAGGAATCAGTTGTGATTGTCCCCAGGCAGGCTCACACCTCGTCACAACCTGCACAGGAGCTAAATGTTATGCCACATCTACTGCTGGAAGGAAATGGCTCCAGGCCAGTTGTGGACTTCATTTGGATTGCAGCTGAATTGCTCTTGCAGCTCAGGGGGGCTATGGGACCACCAGGGCAGGGTAGGGCTGATGCTTCCCCTCGCTCCCACCTAGTGAGGGTGAGGAAGCAGCGAGGATGGGGTACAAGCCACGCTGATTAAGCTAACGTGGCTCACATCCCCTGAACATCTCCCACTTTGTGGGTTGACCCCAAAACCTTGTGGTTTTACATGTTCACCTTGCACAGGGACAGCTGTGGGGTGCAGCATGCAGAAATCAGCCACGCACCCCACTTTCTGCTCCTGTTACGTGTCTCTGACTGTGGGCTGCCCTTTTGCACAAAGGCCTGGGATAGAGAAGGCAGGACCCTCTTCATCCTCTCAAACTGCTGCAGGGGAAGTGGGAATGGGTTGGGCTTCTCCCAGGGCATGGTGGGGGTCTCTGGCACACCGCTGCATTGGGGAGCTGGGAACCCTGATTCCAACCTGTGCCAGCCTCCTCCCTGCCTGCTTTGTTGGGATGAGGCTGGTCAGGCAGTGGTGCAGGCAGGGAGAGGGGCAAGAAGCTGGACATGCCTCAAACCTGCTCCTCCTGCCAGGCCTGGGAGCGGGGCTGTGCTCCTGGAACCCACTGGCTCTCCAGGGTATGGGGGGCTGCTCTGGCAAGGAGGAACTGGGCTGCTGTCCCCAGGGAACTGAGGGCTACTGTCCTGGGAGATTTGGGGCTGCTCTTCTGGGGGCTCAGGGCCACTGTCCTGGCCTTATAGGGCCACTATCCTGGGGGATATGGGACCACTGTCTGGGAGGATGTGGGATCACCGTCCTGGGGAATGTGGGGCCACTCGCCTGGTTCACAGGGCCACTGTCTGAGGGATGTGGGATCATTGTCTGAGGGCATATGGGGCCACTGTCCTGGGGGATGTGAAGTCATTTTCCTCGGGCATGTGGGGCCACTGTCCCAGGCTCAGAGGGCTGGTGTCCCAGGGCTACTGCCCCCATGTCCTGTTCTCCTGGGGCTGCTGTTCCTGGCGCTCGGGCTGTCACCAGGAGGTTGCAGAGTTGCCGTCCCAGGGCAGTGGGACTGCAGTCCCGGGGTGCTGGGACCCCCACGGGATTCAGCCAGGTCCCTCCCGGCTCCGGGGATGCCCAAGAGGGAGCAGCCCGGCGCAGAGGCCAGCGGGCCCTTTAAGAAAGTTGAAGGCCGAAAGTTCATCAAAGTTGAGAAAGTTCTTAGTGGAAAGGAGGGGGGGAAAAAAATAAATAATTAAAATAACTCGATTCCAAAGACAAAAAAAAAAAAAACAACAACAAAAAAAAAAACCCCGCACGCCCCCGGGGTGGGGTGGGCGGGCCGGGCCGGGATTGGCGGCGGGCGGCCCGGGGGCGGCCCCGGGCGGGCGGGCGCGGGCGGGTCCCGGCCCCGCTGCTCGGTGCGCGGCGGCGGCACCGGGAGTGGCGGGGTTTGGGGCACGTCGGCCCCGCAGCTGCGGCTCGTTGCGCTTCGCTCGGCCCCGCTCCGGCCCGGCCCTTAACAGCGGCGCGGTCCTGGGACGCCGCATGTGAGCTGGGAGGACAGCACCGCCCCGCACCGCCCCCGCGCACCGGCACCGCACCGGCACCCGGCCCGGCGGAGCTCCGGAGCAGCCGGCACCACCACTTCCCCCCTCCCCGCCCCGGCACCCCACCATGAGCAACCTCAACAAGGACACCGAACACACCAACGGCGGCGGCAACGTCGAGGAGGAGGTGGGCATCGGGGCGTCGGAGCGCGACGGCGGCGGGGAACCGGGGACAGGGAGCCGGGGATGGACCACGCTGGGTGTCGGGGAACCGGGAATGGAGGACGATGCTGTCGGAGAACTGGGGATGAGGAATCGGGGCGCGGCACTGGGCCGTCGGGGAAGCGGGGATGAAGAGCGGCGCCGTGGTCGGGGAACCGAGGACGCGGCATCGGGGCTGGATCACCGAGTCGTCGGGGGAGTGGAGGCGAGATGCCGGGGCCGCCCTGGGCTGGGGAGTCGAGGCTTGGCTCCCCAGTACGGAGGCATGGGGCCGGAGACCCCGGGCAGAGCGCTGGGAGTGGCTGCGGGCCTGGAGCCCCACGGGCCATCCCAGGGAGGGAGTAAGAGCTAGATCGGGGCTGGGGGCCAGGTGGGGTGAGCCTCGGCTTCCGGCTGGGAGCCCTCTTGTCAGCCCAGTGCCCCTGTAGCCCCGTGAGGCAGCGGATGGGCAGGTGACCACTCCCTCCAGCCCGTGGGCATGGAGTCGTGTCCCCAGGCCTCTGTGGCTGGAGGACACCAGGCTTCTGCATCCCAAGCACTGCTTTGCCCATGTGGGACATGCCTGGACCACAGTGGTGGATACTTTTGCCCTATTCCCAATGCTCCAGGGCTGGAGGGCTGTGAGCTGCCCTGTCAGTAGTCCCTTTCCCCTGGGTGGCCACTGCAAGCCATGGCCTGAATGCTGCCGGACTCTTATGCTGGGAGGGCTTACAAGGGTTGCTTGTCCATAGCCACATGCCCAAGCCCATTTTGCAGCCCCGCACATTTGCCCTCTGGCTGTTGGAGCTGCTGGCTGGGTGGTAGTAGCATGGCAGCCCTGGAGCAGGAGTTGGTGCACCAGCTGCCCTCCATCTTGGAGAGGGCTCTGGAAAATGCCTGGCCTCAGTGGCAGCGTTTTGCTGCAGTCTCCGCGCCCGGCCCTCGGGACTGGGGAGGTGCTCGGCCCCCTCCCCTCGCCCTTCTCCAGCGCGCCGTGCACTCGCGCCGCCGCAACATGGCGCCTGGCTTTGCTCCACTGCCCATCGGGCCTGTGTGGTCCCTGTGCACCAGCTGTCTGGAGGCCATCACGCCCGCTGGCCTTCAACCCTGGCATGGGGGGACCCGGGTAATGGGGTGGAATGGATTGGCAGGTGGCAGCCATGGCGCTTCTCTCCCTCTTGGGGCTTAGGTGACACGATGGGGCGTGGGTGGGATGCTGCTGGTGATATATCCCAGCCTCACTGGGTGCCACTGGTGTGGGTTGGTAGAGAGATGGAGCACCTGGGGCCCTGTGCTGCTTCCCTGGGGTGAGGAGGTTTGGTGGCAGGGGGTTTCATGGGTTGCACATGCGCAGAGGACTCAATGCGGCTCCTTGATCCAATTACTCACTGGCCTGCAAAGCTCGCAGAGGTTGGTGCTGCTTGGTGCATTCTGGTGGCTTCGCTCCGGCTCGGCTGGTGCCTGGTGGGTGGTAGCTGGGTGAACTCTTGGTGCTGGGGCAGAGCCCAGACTATTGGCAAAGTGGATGCTGGAAGCTATTTGGTTCCAGGAGCTGGGAAATCCTTCCCTTTGGGGAAGCTGGTCCTCCCTGGGACCTGGGGTGATGCATTGTGGCTGGAAAACCAAGTTAAATGCTGCATCCCTGGGGAATGGGGCAGGGGTTGAGCAGAAGCAGCCCCGGCTCTCCATTTTGCCACCTCTGCATGCATGCGGGGAGGGGGATGATCCAGTCCTCCCTGTTAGATGGCCTGCAGCCTTGCTGGGTGTGTTTGTCACCCTGCACCCAGGGGTGCAGCAAAGGACCGACCACCCTGGAGGTGGCTGAGGATGCTGGTGGGCTGGGACTGGTGGGGGTATATCCCCATCCCTGTGAGGTTGCTATTGGAAAGCCCTCTCTCCACTAGTGTCCATCAGAAGTAACTCTGTGGGTGATGAGTTGCTGGTTGGGCTCCGTGGTGACTCCTCTGATCTGGCAGGAGCCCTTTGAATGCTTGTTTTTCCTCTATGTCCTCGTGGCTGACCAGGAGCCATTCCTCACTGCAGAAGAACTTAATGGTGGCACAAGGAGTGAGTAACCTTGTGTTCAGGGTCCTGGCCTGGTCTGGTGGCTTTAATCCCACATCCCACCCAAATTCTTGCCCAGAGCTCCCCTTGATACAGAGTGATAAGTATGTTTAGTGCAAAGTGGAATCTTTTGGTCCCAACATAGGCAGGAGGGTGTGCTGGAATATCTTCCCACACTGTGTGAATAATGCTGCCAGATCCTGATGCTGTGGACACTCCTCCATCATCCCCACCCCCCTGCCATGAGCCTTCTTTGCTGCCTCCCTGAGTGTTTCCAGAGGGTGCTAGGTGCCTCAGATACCATGGGCCAAAGCTCCCAAATTCAGGCTTTCTCTTTATCTTATCTGCAAGCCCTGGATCTTGCAGCCCCTTCCTGCCGGTGACATGCGGAGGACAGGAATGCCTCTCGCTCCTCTCGAGGTCGTTAAAGGGAATGTTAAACAAACAGGGCCTGATGTCAGTCCCTGCTGTTCCTCACCAGACACCTCCCCAAACCAAATCCCTCCCTGCTTGCTGCTATCTTCTGTTTAGCTTTCCAGGCAGCCACCAATCTGCGTGGCAGCATGTGTATGTCCAGGCACTCCCGAGGGGTGGTGGGAGACGGGCAGTGTTGCACACTGTGCCCGAGTGTTGCACACCCCTGCTGCAGGCACAGCTTTTCCCGGCAGCTGGAGGAGCTCGCTCGCCTCCTGTGGACGCTGCATGTTGTCTTCGTGGCTGTATTGCAGTAAGGACCCTGTGTGTTCACCCTGCTGTCCTGGGTGTTTGATGCCAAAGTGTTGCTTCTACTTGGGAAGCTCATCCTTGCCCTCCCAGAAGGTCACTGGGAAGTTGTAGGTTTGTGGGGAGCAGAGGAAACTTGGAACTGGCTGATGAGATGCCCAAAGCAGGTGGTGAATCTGTTTATCCCGTGCGTCCCCTTATCCCCTTTCCTCTGGGTGGGCAGAGTCCAGAGGAGGACTGAGAGAAGCTGCCTGGCTAAGCTCTCCTGGGAGAGATCATCTTCCCTCTTAGTCCAGAGCAAGGCTGTGGTGTTACCCATCAGAGTTAGAAGATGCCCTGGTAGGGGAGGCAGAAGCCTCTCAGCTCCTGGAAGACCTCCTCTGTAGTGATTGCTTCATCTGAGCTGTGGCACACCAGGGCTGCCAGAACCACCCAGGAATGCTGCTGGTGAGCAGCCCGAGTTACATGCTGGATGTGTATAGCACTTGATGGACTGGTGCCAGGCATCTCTTGATTTCTGTAATCTCTGCTTGAGTGGACCAGGATACCTCTTGCGGGCATGGATTCTAACTCTGACTTGAAAAAAAACAAGGTTAATATAATTTCTGAAGTCAAATGACTCTGTGATGCTGCTCTTTCTTACAAAGAACTTGAGGGTGTAGTAGTTGTGTTCACCATTTTGTACTTGGTCTGGCTGAACCAGGATGGTGCTTCAGAGTTGTTTTCATGCATCATAAAAGTCCCCTCAGTGTTAGATGCCCCTTTCTATTAGGGAGAGATTGTTGGCTGAGCAAATACCCTGAAGTCACCATGTCCACAGAACTTCTGGGAAGTGGTGTGTTCCCAGACATCCTCTTGGTCTATCAATGAGTTGCTCATGGCTCTGGGGGAGCCATGTGGGAATCTCCCCATTATCTCCTCATGTCTTGGTGGCTCTGTAAAGACATTCTAAAGAAGCTGCCTCCCCCTTTCCTGCTCTTTCAAATCGAGTTTCTTAGACAAGAGTCTAAGTTGCTTTGAGCATCAATATCCCACCTAGTCCCCATGATGGGGTAACGGTTCTTCCTCCTGCTACCTGGCCATGTAGCTGGTCTAGCAAATGAAACCCAGCTTCAGAAATGAGTCTTCCTTCTTGGCTGAGCTGAGGAGTTGCTGAGCGGAGCTTTCCCTACCTGGCATCAAAATGAAGGGGTTTCTGGTGGTGCCTGCAGAAGGTACAAAGGGCCAAACTCGGAGGCTGCCTTGCTAGCAAGGGACTCTGTTTTCCCCTCACCCAAGCCCTTGGAGATATCTGGAAGGTAGCTAGGGGTGCTTCAGGCTTTGCTGTTCTTCCTCATGCCCCTGCTAGAGGAACTGGCACTGTGGGAAGTCTAGTATGACTTGCTGGAACTGGTACAGGAGGCTTTTGGGGCCAAAAGATCCTTTGGGCTTGCTGGTCTTGGCCATGCCAAGTCATGAAGACTTTGCTACTTGACTCATGGAGCAAAGCTTCTGCTTGTCCTGGCCCTCCATTAGCCTGAAATAAAGGTTTTGGCTTGAAGCCTTATCAGGGCATGAGAGTGAAAGCATGGTGGTCAGCACCTCACCTACAGTGCTCAGCACCTTGTCTCCTGGAGCACCATGCTCCACCTGGGGCCCAGTAGCCTTCTCTGACCTGGAGGTGAACAGTCTCCAAAGCATGTTCCCTGGGATGCCTGTACATCATAGGCCACCCCTGAAATAGAAAAGTACCTTCTGCAGCAACAGCCGCCATTACGTGAGGACGGTTCGTGTGGCAGAGGCTGGAGGTGAAGGAATGAATTTGCAGATTAAAATACCTGATTTGCCAGGTGGGATGGCTGGGACAGAATTCCTCCTGATGCCAAGTGCTGGGCAGTTGGACCTGCTGAGGGGGTAGGGCAGTGGGATGCAGAACCTGGGCTGTACTGAGGTGCATCAGCGCCCCATGTCTGGTGAGGAGGGACCCTGGGGTGGGCAGTGGTACTGGCACTGTGAGGAGCTGGGTGCCAGATGACCCTGCCCTTGGTGTGGCAGATGGGGGTGCTGAAGGCTTGGCAAGGATGCTTTGACCACTGCACTGCAGGGTCATGGCATGATTGAGAGGCTGCCTGTCCCAGGACCTGCTGTCCTCCACATTTCAGCCCGAACAGAGGGTTGTTGTGATGCTTTGGGTGATGGCTGGGTGGCAGGTGAGCGTGGAGCTAGAGGCTTACACAAGGTCTGTGCTCTTCTTGGTGTGTTTGGAGTGGTGAGGCTTTCTTTGGTCCCAGGGCTCACCCATTGGTTCTTGCTTGGAAATGGGAGCAGGGGTAGTGCTGGGGCTTGCTCTGTCTGTCTCTTTAGTGAAGATCATCTCCTGCACCTAGCCTTGTGGACAGGGACAAGAGGTTGACCTTGTGTGCCCTATGGGAAGGCAAAGTCTCAAGCCCAACTGGCCAGTTTTTTCCTGTGGTAGGACAGGGTGGTAGAGCACAGATATTATGAGATCTTACCTCCAGCCAGCCCAGTGGCTGCTGGGGTGGGTTTCTCTAGATGACAGTTGCGTAGAACCACATGTGCTGCCACTGTACATTGCTCTCCTTGATCACTGAGCCCCAGCTCAGGTGGCTGCAGGCTCTGGTTGCTGGAAACCCAAGGACCCAGTAGGGCCCACACAGAGTCCCCAGCCCTGCTGCCGTGGCCCAGAAGAGGCTATGGAAACGTTGCACTTCCTGCTTTGGGATGGCCCAGTCCCTCCTGTGCTGCAAAGGATGTGGTGATGGGTTCTTGCTTTAGTGTGGGGCTGGGTTTTGGTACGCGGCTGTGTCAGAAACTGTTGGCTTGGGCATGTGTCCACTTCCCATCTACTTTGAAGGACAGGAGGCCAGTGTCTGTCTGATTGGGTGACTCCTCTGGGCCACCTATAGCAGTGGCTTGAAGTGCAGAGCAAGCTATGGACTTGGAGAGAGCACCCAGCTCTTCTGGGAGGTACTGGCAGAGGGAAGGAAGCTTTACCTCCTGGGGTTTCCCTGCCTGCAGTGGGATGCCAGTGGGGAGCTGGCTGGGACATGACCTGTTTCTAGTGGTGGCCTTACTTGGGCTGCGTATGGTATCTGTTCTTGCCACACACTCTGCCTGGCTCCCCAGGCTCTCCTGGGCTGGTGGGCTCACCTCTGCCTTGCCCTCCATGTTGTATGCGTTGGGGGCTTGTGGGGAGGGTGCCTTGCAGTGCAAAGGGAGATCAGGGCGTGATGCTGGTTAGGGTTGGCATTTCTAGTCTGTTTTTGGGGAGCACAGCCCCTCCCCACTAACTGGTTGTCCTGTTTTGTGGAAGACTTTTGCTGTTGGGCTGTGGACATACCAGGCATGCTCCTTGGGGCCATGGCATGGCCATTAGTGAAGCAGAGACAGATTGCTTAAGGTGAGGACATAGTTGTGAGGGTCCTGCATCCAGACCAATGTTTTCTGCTCAGGGCAGAAGCAGGACAGGGATTCATCTCACCTCTGTCTCCTGTCAGGAGAACAAATGCCTGCATGCAGGCAGGAGGAGCTGCTCTGCAACAGGTTTGCCTCATATGAGAGCTGTCCTTGTGGGTAAGGTCCATGGCTCCCGCTACGGTGAAAGATGTCTGTAGGTCCCCGAACATCAGAAGGTGGCAGATGTACTGCTGGGTCTCTGGAGCCAGGGGATTAGTGCAGGCAGGGATGTGAGTGTCCTTCAGCATGTTGGCTGTGACACCTGTGTGTGCCTCCTCTAGCTTAGCAGACCTCTTGGTGAGGTGGAAGCTGTGATGGTGTCCTGAGGGTGCTCAACCAATATTTCCTTCAGCTGGGAACTGCCCAATTGGGACAGTAATCTCTTGGGAGTTGCAGGGCTGGCCTCCCCAAATGTTTCAACAGCTTTGAACCCCTGCCATGGCCCAAGGACCCCTGGGTGCCATACTTTCTATTAAATCCCTCAGGGACGGGGTGCAGAGGATGGTCTCTGTGGCAGAGCCGTCCCAGCAGTGCCTCCTCTACTGTGGACCATTCTTAGGTGCTGCCCCTGGACTTATCAGCTCCCATGTGTTTCCTGTTCCCCCGGGCAGGAGCTGGTGCCTCTCCCTGCTTCCCCTTCACCTTCCTGCCCCCACCGCAGGGATGACAGAGTCCCTTCATGTCCCCCGCCTGATGTGCGGCAAGAGCATTGCTGGGGATGGGCTGACCCAGCTGTGAGCAGCGTTCCGTGTGAAACATCCCAGTCTGGGGGACAAAATGCTCGTGGACTTGGTCTTGCTCGTGGTCAGGCTGCCTTCCTCCCCCAGGATGTTGGTCCTTGGGTGCCTTTCATGAAAAAGGCTGACTTGGAAGGGAAATGCCAGAAGCTCTTTGCTTTGAGTTCTGGGGGAGGTTCAAGGCCCTTCTTTCCCTCTGGGGATGGGTGAACATCTTTCCAGTGTGGGGGGAATGCCTTGTGGCTGCTGGGGGCTTCCTGGAGCAGCTCCTGGTCTGATCCTGCACTGAGGCTGGTGCTACCTTGCCCACCACTGGCTCCATGAGCACCCTAAGGTCATCGGAGCTCTGCCAGTGCTGGAGCTGCAGGCAGCTCTTGCAGCCCTTCTGCTGATGGAGGGGAAACTGAGGCACAGAGCAGTGAAGGAGCCTGTCACAAGCCCCTTCTGCCGGCGAGGCAGGCTCCATGGTGTTGAGGCTCCCAGACTTTCCTGCCAAGCTGTCCCTAGCACAGACCAGCCATCTCACTTTCCTGGTTTTCCCCTTTCCAGTGTTTCCTGGGACTTTGACATGCCGAGGAGGAAACCTACCCAGGGCTGGGAGCACCCACTGTGGTGGCAGGAGCCCCCCAGCTCCACATCCCGTCTGGGGCGGTGAGATGAAACTGTTGTCCCACTTTTAAACCCTGAAGTTGGGCTCCCAAGTCTTTCTCTCCCCCTAGCTCTGTTTTCCAAGCTTTTTGCTGCCGTGCCTTATAAGTCCCGGCTCGCAGGGCAGCTGCAGCCTCTCTGCATTCCAGCAGCCTCGCGTCAAGTGGCCCTTGCTGTGTCGTGGTGGCTGGGGCTCTGTGTCCTTGCTGTGGCTCTGCCAGTGGTTCTGGGTGCCTGAGTTGGATGTTCTCCCATGGGAAGAGCTGTGGTCTGTGTGCCTGAGCTGCTGGGACCTTGGGGTGGCTGCCTGGAGCAGGGATTTTTGCCTTTGGGATGCTGCCTCAGAGCTTATTCCTGCCCTTGGCTGGATGGTGTGGGTCTCCCTTCTGCTAGTGGTGCAGGAAAAAGGTTCCATGGACTTACTGGTGGGCCTGAGCAGGAGGTGGTTTGTCTCTGGGGAAAAATGTAACATACTTGTCCATAGCTGGGGGTGGCTTTCTGGAGGGTGTCACATCCAGTGGCATGGTGTGGATGAGGCACTAGAGCACATTCCTGCTGTAGCTGTCCTTGGGTGTCTCCTGACCACTGGTAGTAAAAGGCTTGTGTGCTCTAGGTGCTGGGAGTGTGGCCCCAGGACCCAGTCAACTTTGAGGGGCTGGAGTGGCCATGCAAAAGCAGGGCTGTGGATCATGCAGCCAAAGGGTTGATCTTGTAGGGGAGAAGGGTCTCCTTGTTGGTTTCTGGGAGGATTTGGAGCAGTCTTTTAACAAAGGCTCAGTGCTGGAGACCAGACCAGCCTGGCTAGAGATAGCTCCTCGTGCCTAGGCATCTAACATTTCTGATGTAGCTTGACCCTTGCTGGGCTGCAGGCGAGTGTCTGGCTGTGCTTGGGACTCTCTTTCAAGAGCTTTTATTTAAAAGCAGATGTGGCCAGGAGCTGTGGACTTGTGCTGACCTCCTGGCAGTGCTGGGGCTATGGTAGGAAAAGGCAGGTGTTGCTGCTTGTCTTCTTCAAAACGTTGGTGCTCAGCACCTGGCTGTGCTCACACTGGATGGGTGTCTCTTTTAGGAGACACAGCTGTGTGATACTGCTGCAGAGCCACCAAGGACTTGAACACTAAATGGGTTTGTCCTTGTCCCTCCCTCCTCGTGCGTGGGAAGCTCTGCTGGGATCCTCCCTCTCCAAGAGATGGCCTAGATGGTCTTGCCTCTCCTGGCACAAATCCTGTTTTCCATGGCTCTCCTGAATCTCTTCTGGGTTTTGGACTGGTGACATCCCCAGAGAGGGCAGGGAAGGGAAAGCATTTTCTGCAGGGCTTCCAGCAGCATGACCCTGCTGAACTGTCTTAGGTGAGAGCTGCTCCCTGCCCCTCTGCCCTGACTCTTTCCAGGTGTGTGTGTCCAGGTAAGATCAGTTGTCCTGGGCAAGATGGGCTTGCTCTGACCTGGTATCTCATCTCGAGTCAGAGTAGGGTGTTCCTGGAGATCTGCTTCTGCTGTACCTTCTCCAGGCTCCTGCTCAACATGCAGTTTGTCCCAGGCAGCTCCTGATCTAGCTTTGGATGGGGATTTTTTCTTTTTTTTTTTTGTCCTGTGGCTCTTTCAGCTGCTCTGTGGGGAGGCTGGAGATCTACAGGGATCTGGTGTTTGGTGGCAGGGAGTTGAAGTGGGCCAAATCTATTTAAGCAGAAGCCTACCCTGCCTTTGCATGTTGAGTGCTGGAAGCCTGGAATCATCAGCTCTGGGTGGTCCTAGTGGGATTGCACAGGATGACTGGAGAGTTAATTCACTGGAAGATGCCTGTCCAGACACTGTTGTCCAGCCTCCTCCCCCTGCTTCCAAAAAAAGGAAACTCTAGATGAGGACCAGGGCTGCTCAGAGCACACAAAGTGCTCAGACTGGCCAGTTGCTTCCTGCTTTTTTCCTGTGGGATACCCCAGATCTCATTTGCTTCCTAATTGCTGCTGATCCCATGTTTACACCTGGTCTTGGAAGCAATCTCCCTCTGGCTTACCTCACTCTGTATGTATTGCTCAGGTCTCTCACCAGCCTCACTCTCACTTCCCTGAATAACTTGTTCTCACTTTCCCCTTACCCTTTTCTAGGTCACTTATGGATGTGCTGAATTGCAGAGGTCTCAGAAAACCAACCATTGTGTCTCATTGCTTCTTAACAGCTTCTCCTTAACAAGGTCTTCTGAGCAGGGACCTTGTTTAGCCTGTCTTGAGACCCTTGAGGAACCTTGTCAAAGATCTTAGCTGGTGGCATTTGGGATTGCCTTTTCTTTTGGGTGATGCCAGCCCTTGGTGGGATGCTGTGGGTTGGCTGGGGTCCCCTTTCCAATGCTGTGTATGGTGACAGACTGGACCTGGAGGCCAAGGGAGGCTTTTGGCCTGCTAGGAAGGTCTCCTGTTCCCATCCTTGGCAACATCTCATGGGGCTGGCATCAGGAGCTTGCTCCCTCTGGCAAAGAGCTTTCCCAGGCACTTGTGTTCCTCTGAGGCTGCTGGAAGGGCTCTGAGTAGCTGATTTCCCCTTCCTCAAGCAACCATGTGTCTTCCATTCTGTCATGCCTGTCGCAAGGACTTACTAAGCGACACATCACGGGACCATCTAGAAACCCATGAGGGATGCAGATTTCTATCTGCTTGGAAGAAACATCCATTCTGGGGTCTGAGCACACTCAGATCCTGAAATATTGAACAGGAACTAGAGCCTTCACATGGCTGTGGCACGTGTGCCACCAGGCTCTGCACAGTCCTCCCCTGCCAGAGATGGCCACGCATCTTCTGGGAGTGCACTGCAGGCCCTCTGTGTAGCTTTTGCTGCTGTGCAAGTGCTGAAGTCCCCAAGGCAGCCAGCAAGCAGAGAGACTGCCACTGCCCACTCCATCTGGGCAGGAGGTGGCTCTGGGGTGAGGCACCAAAGCATCAAATGAGGAGCTGGGCTGTGCAAGGAGACTGTAGGACTGAGCCTGGCCATGGAAAGTATTTCTGGAGTGCTCCAGGAAGCATCCTGCTTCCCTAGGCAGGGCAAAGCAGCAGCTGGGGTAGGGTCATCCATACTGTGGGATGGGGGAGGGCATGGGAAGGGTGCCTCGTGGTGGTGTTGGGAGGGAAGGGTGCCCCATGTTGGGAGGGAAGGGTGCTTGGTTGTTGCACCCTGCAGCAGTCTTGAGATCTGCCAGGCAGGAGAAGTGCTCTGCACACTAATGGGGGTTGGCAGCAGCCCACTGGGGTGTTCACTGGATGGTGGCATCCCAAGACTTCCATGATCACTGTCCATCCTTGAGGGCTTAAGCTTCCCCCCGAGTTGATATGAAGGGCATCTGTCTGCCCTGGCAAGACTATAGGGGCACGGGAGCTCAAGGAGGGGTGTGTTTTCTCCTGTAAATGGGAGAAAATTCCCTGCTTGGAGGAGTCTGAATCCAACTGCGCCCAGAGAGGCGCAGGGTGAAGAGGCTCTGCTGCCTGCTCCTGTGTCTTCAGTTGGCTGCTGTTTCCAGCCCAGGAGCAGGGCAAGTGTGTGCTGCTGGCTTTGGTGGCAGAAGAGGTTTAGGGAGATACAACCCACTTGGTCTGGGGAAGGGGAAATGGCCATGCAAAAATTAAAATGGAGCAGGGTGCTTCTGCCCTGCCAATTTAATGGGGTTGCTCCAGCATGGACACAGGCCAGGAGATGGGGTGGCTTGTGGTCCTGCCATGTGTTTTGCAGCCCAAAAGCATCTGGCCCTGTTTGGTGCCATTCTGAGCATTTGGGCATTGGTGCTATCTCGGGACTGTCTTGTGGCTTGTTTGGGACTGGCTTGGTGGGTAACATCCCCATGCAGTGAAAAAAGAAGAGGATGGAGCTCCATCTCATTCCCATAGTCTTCCATTTTCCCTCACTTCTCGGTCAGTGGTGGCTCTGCTGTGCTTGTGGTCTCTTGCTCCTTGTTAATGCTAACCAGTGTCTTGGTGACCTCTGTCATGCATTAGTTCCCTTTCTAGGTCTGTGCTGATTTACAAGAAGTCTTGGCACCTTCATCATGCTGCTTCCTGTGGAAATAGGCTGCCAGCCAATGCTTCCCAGTGCAGGAGAAGTGGCTGTGTTGGTCAGGCTGAGCAGAGTTCTCCCAGGCCATGAAGCTTCAGTGCTGTCTCTTCTTCCTGGCTATTGGTGTGAACTATTAGATTGTTCCAACAGACCGTCTATTGAAACCTTCCCCTGGTGCTCTGTTTTTTGCTTTTACGTGCTGAAGGCATTTGGACTAGGTATATAACTTCTACAGTTTGGCGAGACCAACAGCCTACATGGTCTTTGTACTGCACAGATGGCTTTTGGCTGGACACAACAGGACAAACACCAGAAGAGCTGGTTTGGGCATAACTTCTGAAGCATCTGATGTGTGTTGGTGAAGGAGTTGGGATGGGCCCAAAAAACCTCCTCCCAACAGTGTTCTGGGGCTTTTGCAGAAGTCAAAGGTGTGAGTGTAAGCAGTGAGGTTTTCCTCAAAATCGAGGGCTGTCTTTGAATGAGTAGCTGAAGTGCCAGTATGGGCTAAGAAACGGAGGTGATCTCCAGGAAAGAGCAGGAGGGACAACTGGGGTTTGTACTGGTCTCTTCTGGGCCTCTGATACGTGTCAAACTCTGTGTTAGTGTTTTTGGCAGTGTATGATCTTCCAGCAGTCTTAAGTTCTAGCCAGTGAGGTCTGGTCAGGCTGTGGTGTCCCTGCCCTCATTGACCCAGACCGTTCTGCTAGAGAAAAATATTTGTAAAGCCTTTGTGGCAGGGAGGAAAGGACAGGGTGCATTTTATCCTTGTCTGTGCCCCTCTAATGTAGGGAAGGGTTAGTGCCTGCAAGGCCACCTTTGGTGTGAGGTGTACTCATTGCACCAAGCTCCTGAATTGAGCTCTGTGCTCCCGTTTTGGTATGAAGCATCTCCTTTCAGTAGACCTCATTGACTTCTCTCCTAGGTACGGACGCTGTTTGTCAGTGGCCTTCCTGTGGATATCAAGCCCAGAGAGCTCTACCTGCTCTTCCGACCATTTAAGGTAAGGAGGTCTTCAGACTTAGTCTTTGGTGGGAAAGATGCTGTCTTGTGGCCAACCTTGAAACAAAGATCTCTGTCCAATGGCATCAAGGATGAAGTGGGAAGGTAGGCATTCTGTGAAAGCTTGAGGAATGTGATGTGAAACCAGAATGGTATCCCATGGCTTGCTCTCAGCTGAGTAACCCCTGGAGCCTCTTGAAATCGTGCTGTCTCCAAGCTTGATGAAGGCTGCTTGGTCAGTCCCACAGCCCAGCTGGACTAGCCCTTCCTTGATGATGTGTCCTGTCCCCTGAACTGTCCATCCTTCACTAGATCACCACATGGGCTGTCCTTGTGGGAAGTGGTTTTCCCTTGTTTGCACTCCTCCAGCACATGGCGTTCATCTTAGTAATTTGATGAAGAGCTAGAAAATGGGATTTCTTCCCAAAGGGGTACCTGAGATACCTGCTTGGCCCTTTAGACTAATCTCAGTCTTCTCTTTTGGTGGGAAAGGGAAGACATATTAATGTACCTGCTGCTGCAAACCTCGCCTTGCCAAGGGCTTGGTGCTGCAGTAACTCCTGGACCTGTGGTGTAATGTCTTGGTTGTAGCTCAGCTCCTTTGGGAACCTGATGCTGACTTGCTTTCTTCCCTTCTCCAGGGTTATGAAGGGTCACTGATCAAGCTAACTTCAAAGCAGGTACCACCTTCTTCCAGGGCTTGGGTGTTTTTGGCTTTAGCTAGAAAACCAGACATGCTGGGAGGAGAGGGAAGGGGCAACAGACACCGTTCCATTGTCTGTATTCAGCACCATGGATGCAGCACCTACCAGCCTGATGGCCCTAAGCTCTCAGTGTGTGCCAAATAGCTGTCTTCTACTGCTGCCCAAGTGGACCATGTGGGCTGGGGGGAGACCTGGTACTTCAGCCTCAAAGCCTGTGCTGTCAGAAACCTTCCCCAGACCCATCTTAATCCAGGCAGTGGTTCCCCTGAGGGTAAAGGGGTACCCTTGCTGGGGGCTATCAGGGTGAGCAGTGCCCCCACCTGTAGAAACACCAAAGCATTTTGATGTGGTGGAAGCAGACATGGTTTGGGAGTTGTCCTGTTCTGGGGCAGGAGTTGGACTTGGTGATCCAGGCTGTCCGAGGAGGTGGTTGAGTCACCATCCCTGGAGACATCTAGAAAGAGAGATGGTGGTGCCAAGGGACAGGGTTTACTGGTGGACGTGGCAGAGCTAGGGTAGTGGTTGGACTCGATTATCTTGAAGGTCTTTTCCAACCAGAGTGATACTGTGGGAATCTTGGGACAGTTATTTCAAGCTCTGCTTTAAGGCCCTCTGCAGCTTTAGATAGTCTCTTTTGCTTGCTGTAAATTGTCTGGGGTGGAGAGGGTGGTGAGGCACTCTGAGGAGCTGGAAGAGGCTTCCAAACTGAAATCAGCATTATTTCTTTTAGCCAGTTGGTTTTGTGACCTTTGACAGCCGGGCTGGTGCTGAAGCAGCAAAGAACGCCTTGAATGTGAGTACCTGCTGTGGTGGGAGGGCTGGGGCTGGATGCTCTGCCATAGCTCCACCTGGAGCTGGGGGCTAGAGGGATGTTGGCCTGGCCATAGCATAGGAAAGGTCAGGGTGTCTCAGCTGTGTCCTTGGGTACAGAAGCTAAATGGTCTTGCAGCATCCCACTGTGGAAGCTGAAGAGCTGTTTAAGGCTGATGCTGGCCTGAGCAAATGGTGAGACACTGGTACAGGTTGCCCAGGGAAGCTGTGGAAGCCCTATCCCTGGAAGTGTTGAAGGGCAGGTTGGATGGGGCTTGGAGCAACCTGGTCTAGTGGGAGGTGTCCCTGCCCATGCAGGGGGGTTGGATCTAGATGATCTTTAAGGTCCGTTCCAACCCAAACCCTTCTTTGATTCTACAAAATGGATGCTGACCACTGGAAGACTGCTCCAGGGCCTCTGAGGGTGTGGGGAAATAACAGATACTTATTTTCTGGAGTTGGCATGCACCTCCTTGCTCAGTAGTTGGCCTCTGATAATAGGATCCAGGCTGGGAATCCTGTTCCTTATCCATGGAGTGCTCCCCCCTCTAAGAGTTGTGAACTGAGAGAACTCCCTTGTTTGTTACTGGTGTGTTTTGAGGTGTGGCCAGAGCTGGTCTTCAAGGAGCCTTTCCTCCTGCTATCTGCACTGAGTGCTCAGATGTGAGGGTAGGATAAGCCCCCTGCTTGACCTGACCTTGGCTTGGAGTACTTGAAGCAGGCAGGTCTTCTCTGAGGAACCAACCCTTAGCAAACCAAAGCGAAGAACAGTATTGGGGGCAGAAGTGGTTCCCAGGCACCTACAGGCATAAGGCGAAACCCACTTGACACATTTAATGCTTTGATGAGGCGTGTAGAGCTCAACTTGTGTTTAGCATCAGCTTTTTGAGGCTCTGGGTCAAGCTCACCAGGGTATGTGGGCAGGCAAGGAGGCTCAATGCAAAGGTAGTCTATCATGTGGCTGTAGGTCTTGCTTTGTGCTAGTGGCCTTGTTACAGCCTCACTTTACCAAATGTCCTGATGAAAAGTGTGTGGCTGTTCAGCAGAGCAGATCCTTGTCCAGGTCTCCAGCCTGCCAGGATCTCTGCAGCCAGAAGCTACCTGCTTCAGAAAGGAAGGAAACCAGCGTTCCCATGCAGTTGTTTCCATGGGAGGACATGAGGCAGGGCCAGAGCAGCCTGGTACAGGCTCTTTAGCACGTTCCAGGATTTCCAAACTGCAAGACAAAGACATGAGGATGGCCAAAAAGGCAGGCACAGCCCAAAACTATCTCCATCTCGTGTGGTCCTGCAGGAGTCAGCAGGATGTAGGCAGCAACATGTGTTGATCTGGTTCTGCCCAACTGCAAACCTTGCCTTGGGCATTGGGGCATGTCTCTGTCCAGATTGGCAGTGGATGTAGCAGCACCACAAGCAAGAGCTTCAGTACAGGTGGGATTCTCCCAGCTCCAGCAGACAGATTTTTCCTGACCAGTGTTGGTGGCCATCACTGCTGTGCTGGTTGGTGACACCAACCAAAGCTTCACCCTGTGTGTGGGAAGCAGTGGTCTTGGGCCAGCTACACATAGAAACACAAGCATGTGGGAGCTTGAGTGGTGCAGTGAGGTGACAAAAAACTCTGGGCTGACTGCAGCATGATGGCCTTGGTTCCCCTGTTGGACTTTGCTCCATGCGTAGACACAACCTGTACTTAAACTGGAAACCTCACCTCTGAGAGAATCCTGTGCTTTCTTCTGCGACAGGGCATCCGCTTCGACCCAGAGAACCCCCAGACCTTGCGGTTAGAGTTTGCTAAAGCCAACACGAAGATGGCCAAGAGCAAGCTGATGGCCACTCCAAACCCCACCAATATCCACCCTGCCTTGGGCGCACACTTCATTGCACGAGACCCCTGTGAGTATGCTGGGAGGGACTTTGGACCAGCCATGACCTCAAACTGGGAGGTGCCCAGCCCTGGGAATTCTGCTGGGTTGGAAAAGAAACCATGCTCACTGAAGCCTGCCTGAAGCAGGAAGGTCAGCATGTTAGGGTTGCACGAGAATAGCAGGCATCTGGTGAGGTTTCTGGCTGACACTAGAAGTGCTGGGAGAGCAGCATTGGTTTTGGTAGCTCAAGTGACACCATAAGTCCTTTAAACCATCTGTAGGTGCCAAGCAGAAAGGATAAGTCCCGGGCACTGCACCCTCAGCAGAGCCTGGTGGGGTGGGCAGCCCTGCTGAGGCTTCCTGGGCAGCCTGTAACGTGGTGCTGGGAGCCCGTTTGCTGTCCTGCCATCCTGTGCCACCAGCCCTGTGCCACATGTGTTCACCAGCCCACCCAAAGCCCATGTGGGGTGACAAGCAGTGATAGAGCATGTTTCTCCTGGCAAGACTGGGAGGCCAGAGGAGCAGGAGGGAGCAGGGGTGCCACCTCCCTGGGGTGGCAGTGCCGAGCGTCAGGTTGGGGTTGGAAATCCCCAGCCTGTCCCCGAGCTGGGCTGTTGGGGCCAACTACTGAGGTGCTGTCACCTCGTCTTCTCCTGCCTAGATGACCTGACCGGAGCAGCTCTCATCCCCGCGTCCCCTGAGGCCTGGGCTCCCTACCCGCTGTACACCACGGAGCTCACCCCTGCCATCCCCCACGCCGCCTTCACCTACCCGGCGGCCGCCGCTGCCGCCGCTGCTCTTCACGCTCAGGTGAGCTGCTCCCTGCCTCCCGTGCCAGGAGCTAGGCTCTCCTCTCTCCCCCTGTCCTCCCGGGGGGGCTCTGCTTGGCTGGTTTGGCCCTGCCCTCTGCACCTTGGCTCCTGGGCCAAGCCCCCTCCCAGCTGAGGTTGTGCGTGGGGCCCCGGGCAGACTGCAGGGGAGAGGTTAATGTGGCCAAGAGCAGCTAGAGCTGGTTGGTGATTTCTGACCTCAAGGTCCAGCCTGCTAGATGCAGGCAGGGCTTAGTTTCTGGCTGGCTTTTCTGGCTCCCATGGCTGGAGAACTGTGGTGTGGGACTGCTGGGAGGAGATGCTCCATGCCAGCAAGTCACGTAGCTAAAAAAACTTCCTCCTTGAAGTGACAGCGAAGGCTTGGCTGGGTGTTGAAGCTGAGGGGCCCAGCTGGAACCCCCTTGGGCCAAGCCATTCAAATGCTTTTGAAGCCAGAGGGGGATGTCCTGCAGGAGATGAGTGATTGGAGCCTTGCCACAACGAGGAGCTCCAGTGGGACAGTGGTGTTGGCTGCTGGATGGAGGGTCATTCTGGGTGAGGGCTGATGGAAATGCTGGAGATGTAGGGATGCCTGCAGTGGTCTGGTACTGGAGTGCTTTAACATACTGAGGCAAACACCCCTGCTTAAACCTTGGAAATGCAAAGGGAAGCCAAAACAGAGAAGTAGTGTCCTAATTCCAGGTTAAGGTGCTTTGTTTGGAATACTCATATAGGAGAAGCTGGAGCCCCTGTCCCTACCCTGCTTGGTGTTACCAGCCAGCTCTGCTCTGTCTGCTTCGGTCTCTGCTCCTCTAGTAGTGCCATGGGGGGCTGGGGGCTTAGACCCCAGAGCATTGAGGCAGAACCTCTGCTCTCTGCCCTGCCTAGCAGGGTGTTTAGCTCCACCCTTCCCTGCTTAAATGGAGAGGAAGAAGAGCTGTGTTCTCTCAGCTTGTCCACCTGCCTGGTGGTCAGTTCAGTTGGCCTTTCGGCATCCTCTTACTTCTGCAGGTGTCTTGACTGTAGCTGCCCAGCTTAACCCAAGCTTGTTTCCCAAATGCAACATGGATGCAAGCTCTGGCTTACGTAGGCTTGTCTGTCCTGCCCCTTACACACTTGCAGGCCTCTGCTGCTTTTGCCCATCTACTGGTGAGCTAGTGTTGGTCTGAAGCTCCTGCAGAGCAGGCAAGAAGTACTTGGGGCCCAGGGTAGGACCAGGCACTGGCTTGTTCTTCCAAGGGTCTCCAGAGCCAGCCTGCTCTTTCAAGTAAGCTGGTCCTTCACTGTGGGAGGGTCATGCTTGCTTGTGTTCTCCAAGTTATTGATGGTGCCCACAGTTACAGGAGCATCTGAGTGTGCTCTGCTCCCTGGCAACCCAAGAGAGTCTTGAGAGTCTTTCCTTCCCTGCTCCTTGTGTATAGAGTGGTGGAGCCAAGGGCTGTTGCCAGTTGAATTGCCCCTGGTAGGGAGGACCTGGAAAAAACCCCTCTGGCCTGGCTGAGGTGATTGAGGGAGGTGAAATGATTACTGGAGGTCCTTCAATGATGACCATCAGTGACTGGGGACCATGAGTGCAAGGTCTTTTCTTTACACCAAAACTTTATGGTGTATGGTATGGGAGAAACTCTGCCCTTCTAATGTGGAGGGTATCAAGGAGGCCTTTAGCCAGATCTTCTGCCTCTGGGGTCTTGGTTCCTGCCCTCCATTTGGCAAGCTACTTGTTCTGGACAGACAGCTTAACTTTCAAAGAGGTCTTGTGGTCTGAAGAATGACCCTGAGGCTCCAGAGAGCTCCCTGCATAGGTAGGACTCCCTGCCCAACAATGTCTATAAGTGGTGATGTGCCCCTAAGCCTTAGGGAACCAGTGGAGCCTCTCCAGGCCATGGCCAGACCTAGCTCTCTTCTGAAGAAGAGCAGCCAGGCTGGCCAAGTAGTTGCAGCTGCTCCTTGCTGCCCTGTGCTGGAGCCAGCAGTGACCTGGCAGGGAGACATTCTGGCGCAGGATACGTTACCCATAAAGTTTTATGGGGTTAAACATTACTCAGCCTGCAGCTCAGAGCTGCCTGGTCTCTAGGCTGGAGCCCTTTCCCTTGCAGAGCCCAGGCAGGGTGGAGCGAGGCAATGGGATGACTTCTGCTCACAAACTGGGCTGAAAGCTGTAACCTTGGTCTTGGTGTGCTGAGCCCTCTGCTCTCACTAGTGGGGGCTGGTGGGATGTTCTCCAGGACAGCTGCAGTTCTTCCTCCTGAGACTGGTGTTGGCTGGAGGACATTCATAGGGATGGCCAGAGCTGCAGCAGCTCCATAGCCCTCAGTCCTGGAGCAGGCGTGAAGTTGGAAGCAGCAGCTAAGCTGAGAACTTGTTGCAAAACACTTAAACCTGAAACGCTCATCCTGTTGCAGCTCTGTGTTCAAGTCTGGTTGCGGACAGGTGGCCACCCTCTGTGCTGCACCTGTGCGACCTCCTTTGGAGCTGGCTGGCAGGAGTGATAAAGGGCTGGAGATGGTGCGAGGCTGGCCTGGTCGTGGCTGGTGTGCTGGGAGCCATCGGTGACTGGCGGCTGCTCCTGGCGCTGCTGTGCCACCGAGATGCTCCAGCAGGCACCAGGCTGCGGTAGATGCGACTGTGGCCTGACCCTGCACTGCTGAGAGCCTCTACCTGTGGAGACTGCACTGACTTTAAGACTGTCCCATCTGCCTTCCCTCCCTCCCACCCTCTCTCAAATCCCTCCTTTGATGTCCCTAGTGAACTCCAGCCATGATGCCAGCGCAGGCTAGCCCTGAAGCTCAGAGCTGTCCCTGGAGGTGGGGACACCCTAGTGATGCCTTATTGCAGCTAGTGGAGTGGCTGTACTACAGCTCCATTCCTAGAAGTGTTAAGCATGATGGCAGCCACGTCTGGAAAGACTGGTAAGGTAACCATCTCTCCTCCAAGGTGCACCATGGGATTTGCAAGCTTCTGCCCATCTCTGTAGCCCGTATCTCCTTGGCAACCCAGTGCATGGGCCTCACGCTACCCACCCACCAGAGCCTGGGGAATGAGATACCAGGCCTTCTTTCTAACCCACATCTCCAACTTGGCAGCACATGACATGGCGCACACAGCATGGCACCATCTTACATCAACTCTTCCCAGCTGAGCCAGGCTCAGCCAGGTCCTGCCCGTGGGAGGGGAGCAGCCTGGTTGAGCTGGGGCAGAGACAACCCTGCTGCTCGGCCTGAAAGAAACCTGGTTTCTCCCCAACCACGACCCTTCAAGGGCAACCAGAAATACACCTTGACCTCACTCCTGGCACACGGTGGGGGAGGTGAGTGACATGACAGTGATAGCACACAACTAAATTCTAGTGGGCACGTTAGACAACAGCACTTGCCGGTCACTTTGTTCCCGAATTGCGTACTGGGACAGACCCTGCCCTTCCTGATGGGTCTAATCTCACCTCTTTCCTCTCCAGTTACTGGAAACGGAGCAAGTTCCTACCTGGAGCTTCGCTTCTCTCTTCCAGCCTGAAATCACAGGCAGGTCATGGGTCTTGTGAGCTGTAATGAAGGGAATTGGCGGCCTGGGAGAGATGGAAGGAGTGTAGGGAACTGGGAGCTTTGGAAGAGGGAAGATGGTCTGGCCTAGGACTGGTTGGCAGGGAGGATGGTTGCTGTCGTCAGCTCTGAAGTGAACAGAGTCATGGTTCACTTCTTGCAGTGGTTCTGTGTAGACTTCCCACCCCACCCCCACCTCCATGTGGTAGTGATGATGGGGAAAGAAATCATCAAAGATGGGGGCCCAGGTCTGCCTTTGCCCTTAGAAGACTGTGGGGGTACAAAGATGTGCACAGCTGGATTCCTGGGAAGATGGGGAAGGCACAGGGGTAGAGACAGTGATACAGCTTGTCTTGTTCTCCTGGGACCTGGTGGACAGTTTCATCCCTTGCCTGTGTGACAGAATTGGACTGCATTATGTGTCTGATGTGGAACCACTTGTTTTGGAGTGTCTCCAAGCCAAGCTCTGAGTGGGCAGTAGGAGACACCACATCAGACACATTGATACTTTTGGAGCTCTTCTGCAAAGAGATGCTTTAGCAGCATTCCTGAGGGCAGGACTTGCCCTGGAAAGCAGGGACTAGGTGAAGGATTGTTTTATAAGAATGTGGGCAGAGCTGGTGGTGGTTACCACATGGTGCTTGTGGGAGATTTGGCTGATGTGTTTGGTACCCAGAGCCTGGGAGATGCTTCCAAGGCAGAGAGCAGGTCAGGGGCTGAAAGCTCACAGCTGCCCATCCTTTTGGGGGTTGGCTGCCCAAGGTGCCCTCAGAGCCTCCACCTTGCTGCTGCTGGCAACAGCCTGGTCTGGAGGCTTTGGGGAGATGGTGGAGGTGGGCCTCTGAAGCTGGGACTTGTCCAACCAAGTGGTGGGTGGAAGGAGCAGTCCTGGATCATGACTACGCAGTGGTGGTGGTACGAGAGCCCAGCAGGACCCTGAGGCTTCCCAGTGCCCTGGGAAGAGGTGGAGGCAGAGCCCATCGATGGAAGGGGAGGTCAGTGCTCAAAAAACCTTTCCCTCTTGTTTGCTGCCTAGGCTGGCTGAGAGCAAGCTGGATCTCCTGAGTGGTGGCTGCAGTAGTGGATGGACATGAGGCAGATCCTAGTGGCTGTGATCTGGTGCTGGCCCTAGAGAACTGGGGGTGTTTTAAGATCTGCTGGGGTGGGCTTTAGTGCTGTGCTCCTCCTCAAATACTATCTCCTGTTGGGATGTGGCTGTTTGCTGGCTGTGTGGCCACCTAGGTGCCACCAGCCTGGCTGAGCATTGAGCAATGGCTACCATGGATCAGTGGGGATCCTGCCTTTGTGCACCACTGACCTCTGGATTGTCTTCATTATTCCATCTACAAAATCTCCTGAACTTCACATTGTGGCAGCTGAGCTCTGATAGACCCTTCCTGGGATGGGAGGTTGGGGACAATGACAGATTCCCTCTGCCTAAGATCTTGTTGCCTGTTTATCAGGGCTGTCCTGCAGGACTTGCCAGGTTTATTTCTTCTGGATAATCTCCAGGCTTGCTGCAGATGTGAAGCCCTTCTCAAGAGCTTCATGGCTACCATGTTGTCCTAAACTCTAGTGACTAGGTGCTGGCACAGGCTGGCCAAGTGGCCCTGAACAAGCTCTCCTGTTTCCCTCTAGTCAGTAAGGGGCAGCCAGGAGATGCTTTTAGATCCTCCAGGTACCTTGCTGAGCAGCGATTCTCACTGTCACTCCTGATGAGAGAACTTGGCTGAGGTGATGTCAGAAGTGACTTCCTCTGGCCAGCACTGGCCAGTGTGCTCTTCACCATGGCATGAGATGTTTTGGTTCTCCAGCTCTCAATGTGGGCTTGCTTGGGCTGCAGTGAGGTTTTCTTGGTGGTGGGCTGAGCTGCTTGGGTCTTGCAGAGCATTTGGATATTATTCTCCTCAACCCAGCCCCCTGAAGGACCCTGGAAATGAGTGGTTTGGGTGAACTCTCTGCTGCTGAGACTGGAAGTATGTATCCAGAGAGCCCTAGTGGATGACATCAGTGCCTTGTGGATGCACCTTTGCAGGCTGTCCTTGGCTGCCCTGGGTCATGTTCCCATCTGGAGCAGAGCAGCTCTTGCTCTGCTCATGGCTTGCACCCCATGACCTGCAGCCTGGGGGAAGTGGTGACCATGAAGTGTTGGTGGCTCGTCAGGGCAAGATGGTCCCAGAAGCCCAACTGGAAATGCCACTCGGCATGTCAGCAGCTGGTAACTAGATGCAGCTCTTGGATGTGCTGGTTGGGGTCCTACCAGCTCCCAGGGGCACAATGAAGGGATTTGTCTCTGCTTGCACCAGGAGCCTTTTTAGTGCCTGTGAAGGTGACTGGGCCCGTTCTAGTTGTAGGGAGAGCTCTGAACTCCATGAGATGTGGACTACAGAGCAAAGATAGGCAGACCTGGAAGTAACTGAGGAGGAAAGGCAAGTCATTCAAGCTGAAGGTGACTTGAGGATAGACCTGTGTATTCAGTCCTTCCCTTCCCTTTCTCTTTTTCCTGCTGAAGGAGTTGCTCTTCATCCATAAGGATGACTGGCAAGATGAGGACATTTACATTCTGAGGGTAATTGGGAGAGACAATGAAGGACCTGACAAGAGTGAAGCACTAATGGCCTGTTTATCTGCCCCATTTATAATTTCTTGGTGATTTTCACGTAGCTGCAGGAAGGGGGAGGCTCTTCACTTCTGGGGTTTCGACTTGGGCTCCAGCAAGTGGCACAAATTTCTGTTTTCCAGGACAGATGTTTAATGTGGCAGCATGAGGCTGGCTGCAGTTGTCAGGCACTGTCTGCCTCTTCCCTACAGGTGGGCAAGCAGGAGATGTTTGCAGTGTGTGGCCAAACTCCTTTCCAACTGTGAGCTAATGTGACTCCAGAAACAACTGTGTCTCCTCCAGTAAAAGTCTCCCTTGCTCCACTTTCCTTGCCCAGCGTTGGATGACTTCATTCACTCTTTCTTAGCTTCCTCCTTGACAGATGTGGTGTTTTGAGACAACAGATCTTCCGAAAGCCCTCGGAGGAATTTGCTCCCTCCCAGGGAAGTGCTCTGGCTTGCAATCCTCATGGGACAACCCTACATAGTCTCTTGTGGTGCTGGTTTCCTTTTCCAGGTGGCTTTGGGAGTCCCATCTCCCTTCCCTTTGCAGAGCCTCTCTACTCCTTGGCAAAACTAAGGTGCCTGAGACACTTGGAGGGATGTGAAGAGACAACTGTCCTAGTGGGTGCCACTGTCTTGAAGAGCATATCCTCTTGGCTAGATGCTGCCTCCCATCTGGTTCTTCCAGTGCTTCCTCCTGGTTTCACAAACATCCCTCCTAGTGAGGGGGTGTTCCTGCCTCATCCCAGCAAGCCCTTTACCTTTCTGTGGGCTCAAAGACCTGGCAGGTCATTCCCTCAGCTTGGCCTGCACCCAGGGTCGTCACATCTCTATGAGCTCCTGCCCCTCTGCTGCAGGGCTGGGCTGCTGGCAGTCTGACTGCAAGTCAGGCTGGTTGGGTTTGTTTGTACAAGCATTGGAGACCTACAGGAGGAAGGCAAGAAGAGGTGGTCCATCAGACATGGAGGTTTGTTAGTGCCAGAGCCAAGAGCAGTGTGTGTTAGGAGAAAAGCAGGATTTCTGTTGAAACTGGAGGTTCTGGAGGCTCTGACCAGGCTTGGAGTGGGGCATGTCCATGGAGCAGAAGGTGGCTCACACGCCCTGAGGAGAGGTGACTGCTGAGCCCAGCATGGCATAGAGACATCTCAGGGTTAAGGGTGTGCAGGAGAGTGTCCTGTTGCTGCTGGGCAAGGGAAATTACTTCCAGCTGTTGAGGGGAGGGGTACTGGAGGGGAAGTCCTTGGCCAGGGAGGAGGACAGCTGGCTGCCGAGGAGATGTGAGTGCTGAGCAAGCACCTCCTGGTGACAGGGCTAGGAGGAGGGAGTAGCACTGGTCCCTGTGGTGACCCCATGAGGTGTCAGTGGTGCTGGGCTGTGTGTCTTCCTGGCCTATGTCCATGCAAGGAGATGACCATGGCCAGAGCATTGTGGTGGCCCCAGGCTGGGGAGCAAGGGTGCAGCTGAGCTGTGTCCTCCCCATAGGCAACTGGAGAAGGGACAGCACAGTGAGTGTGGCACCAAGATGGTATGTAGGTCATGAGACTAGGTGGGACCCCTCACTGGGGAAGAGGGTCTTGGTAATGTCCATGCCCTCAATTCCCTCCACCCAAGGCTGGACTGACTGGGATGCCCCTGGCTGCTGTCATGGAGCCAGCTGGGAGCTGAGTTGGTGGAACCCACTTGCCTTGTGAAGGTTTCTGGAAGGACTGTGACCAACCCAGTGTGCCTAGCTACAGACAGGAGCCTGGCATCCAGCAGATGTGACTTGATGAGAGACTTTTGCTAGGACACAGTCTCTGCAAACTCTAGGGTTCCTTCCTGTAGAAGCCATCACAAGAGGAGGAACCTGAACAGCCCCAAGCATGAGCTCAGGGACCTCAGTTTGTGGCATTGCAGCCCTTGTGATGGTGGAGGGAGGACATGGCCATGGCAGGCAACTGTGCTTTCTGGGAGGTATGTGCTTGTTGTCACCTCAGGTGCTCTGAGGAGGCTGTGCTGTCAAGGTCTTGGCTGTGTGCTGCATGCCTCTGCGTAAAGGAATGACCACAAAGCCTCTGGCTTTGCACCTCCATTGACTGTCAGACTTCTGCTTGTTACAGGGGTCTGAAAGGACCCTCTGAGGATGTGCCTAACTTGGAGAGTAATCCAAAGGCTTTCATTGAGTCTCCGAGTGTTCTGGTCTTCTGCTCTCTCTTCTGAAAAGCCATGTGCAATTTCTGGAGGTCTCATGCAGCTGGGATTGGGTCTGCACCTCCACTCCAGGGTAACTTTGCAGCAAGACTTGTGTGTGCCATCCAGTACCTCCTATTCCCCCTCACTGCCAGCTGCCAGCTCAACCTGGAGTGGCTACCTTGACATGTCTCTGGCAAGAGGCTGGCAGAACAGCCCTTGCTGCTGTGACAGCAGCATGTCAGCAGAGTCATGGTTAGATGAGCTCCAAAGCCTCTGCAAACTAGATGCTTTGGCTGTGGCTACAGCTCTGCCTTTGCCCAACTGACCTGGGATGTTGCTTCAAGAAAGTCTGCCTGTCCTCAGCCAAGGGTTCCTCTTGGTGGGAGAGGGCCATGCACAGGAGTTGGAGCTGCTCTAAAAAGACTGTTTTTCCCCTCTGGCCCTGGAGTGGTGCATGTGCTTGGGAGGGGAGCATCTAGCCAGGCTTCTTCAGATAACGGGACAACCTTGCCAGGGTGGTCTGGCAAGGGGAACAGTTCCTGCTGGGCTCTAGGAGGGTTTCTGTCTCTTTTATACCCATCTTAAAGCCTGGAGCCTCTTCTGATGGTTGGGTCGTGGCTTAGAAAACTTCATGGGTCTCTTCTGTGATGGATGAGCCAGTTCTTACCCTGTGCACATAGAGGTCTGATTTAAGTGTGTGGTCTTGAGATGCCTCCTTCTGCTGGCTGAGGGCAGAGTGGCCGCCACCTTGTGCAGCTGCATGCCCAAAGTGAGCTTCCTCTACCCTGTCTGAGCCTGAACAGGGGGAAAAGATGTAAACTTGGCATGTGTGTGGGAGTGGGAGAGTGCTGGGGGAGAGGGGGAACAGCCTCTCCTTGAACACTTATGCAGTGGTAAAGGTTTCCTAGCTTGAGTGGTGGTGTTTTGTATGTTGTGAGCTGGGTCCAGGCCTGGGTGTGAATTTGGGAGCTGTCTTCTGGTTATGCCAATAGGCAGAAAGTACTTGAGATGTTGAGGCAAGCCCTGAGGTGGGGTGGTGGCTTCCTTCTTAGACAGATATGTGGAGTCCTGCTGTGCTTCTTAAGGGGAGACCTGGCCAGCTCCCAGTGCCTGGTGAGCCTGGGCCACCAGAGCTGGCCAGTGTGGGCCTGGCACACCGGGTAGTACTGGGATGGTGCAGCCCCAGGTTGGGATGCTACTCAAGTAGTATTTGGGGCTCACCCTGGGGCCTCCTTGCACCTGCTGGGGACATCTCTATTCTGTGTATCTCAAATGTGGCCTGAAGGAGCTGGAGGTTTGGACTTGGGCTAATACTGGATCATGAACCTCTAGCATGGCTTTCTTTTCCAGATGCGCTGGTATCCTCCCTCTGAAGCTACCCAGCAAGGATGGAAGTCTCGTCAGTTTTGTTAGTTCATTAGTAAGTAATTAAATATTCTTGGAGTCGGGTCCTTGTCTTGCTCATCCCTGGGCTCTTGTGGGGAGGAGGGATGGGAATTCGGGCTCAACCCCCTGTGGATGTAGGACGATGGGAGCCTGGACGTCCCCCACAAGGATGCAGTTGGGCTGATGGGTGATGGGACCAGATCTGCCCCGGTGGGAGCGGGGAGACCCGTCGAGCCCCGGGGTGGGGAAGGGCTGCGGATCCAGCCAGCCCTGCTCACTGCCGCTCCTCTCCCGCAGCGTCTCTCCTTGGCTTGTGTTCCTCCCCACTGCCTCTCCGCGGAGGGATGTGCCAGGGACGAGCGCTCCCACTCCTCTCGGTTTGGTTTGCGGCCAGCGGACAAGGCGCCCGGCCCCGGGGCTGCCAGCATCCCCCTCCCCGGACTGTGAAACCGCCGCGGCCCCCCCCCGCCGCGGGCCGTGCGCCGCCTCCATCCCTCCTGTCCTCCCTCCAGCCCCAGGACATCCTCCCTGCCTGAGCTTCGCCAGCCAGCTCTGCTGAAACCCAGCCGGGGGGGCTCCGTCCTGGGCTTCCCCGGGCTTGCCCTGCCCCGGTGGCTCGGCTGACAGCAACGAAAGGCGATGGGTTTTGCATGTTTTCTGGCATGAATTAAAACACTTAACTTGTGTATGTGAGTGTGTAAGTTTGTTTGTTCTAGCGTTTGTGTAACCGTTAGCAACAGGTCTTGGCCCAACAGATTGATCCATCAAGGCTTTCATCTTGCTTCGGTGAAGACTTGGCTTTGAGAAATACTAAATTGTCCTTGTCTCACCCCTTCTCCCACCTCTGCCCTCCCCTTCCCAGTACAACCAGAAACATTTAAAAAATGTGGGGTTTTTTGGGTTTTTTTTTCCCAAGTACAATGCACTGGGTTTCTGTTCTCATCCATTCTTTTCTGATTTTAAAGTCAGGGTTATTATATTATTTTTCTTCTTCAGACTTCTATATATAGAACAGCTGTAAAATATCTCACTACTTTTTTTTTTTCCACATCCTTCTGATTGGAGAGCATCCAGTCCTGCCAAATAATTAGCCATCCTTATGGGAATACCGAACAAAAAAAAGTATGAGTATTTTTGTACCATGTGTAATAAGGAAATATTTATGCATCATAAAGAATTTCTTGTGTGTTTGTGTGCAATTAATTATTATTATTATTAAAGAGAAAGTGTAATCCTGTAAGATAAGTTAATGTTTAGTTAAAAGCTTGAAAGAGAAGGGTTGTCTTCTGTAACAATGATTCAGTCAGGCAATAGTAAACAAGAAATTGTGCAATTTTTGTTTTAGCATCTTCTTGCTTGGTATTGAAGTGCTTTAAGTATTATATGATCATGGCTGTCTCGCTTGTATTAAAAGATTTGAGAATAAGTTGCTATATAATTGCTGATCCTATGAGAATGTGAAACTGGATAATATATGAAATGCAACAACAAGAACAAAAAAATATACCCAGAGGCTGCTGTGACTCTTTTTCTGTGCTCTGCTCTGTTTTGTTTTTTGTGGTGTGTTTTTTGGGGTTTGTTTGTTTTTTCCCTGAGACTGGATTGGGATGTTTCAGGGTCGGTGCTCCCCTTCTCTCCCTGGCCAGCTCTCCAGCCCTGTCTGGAAGGATACTGGCTGCTCCAGGATGCTGCTGAGGATCACAAGTGGGGTTGGGACATCTCCTCACAGAAGGGCAGGTCCTTGCCTGCATGGGCATGTGTTGAAGATGAGCTCTTTCTGGAGGCCTCTGGGAGGGCAACCATGAACTTTTTTTGCGTGTTTGTGTTTTCTCTCCTCCACGCCAGCGCTGTTCCAGCCGTGCAGTGAGGAGATGTCCATAGAAGGCAAACGTCCTCTGCAGCTGCAGTGTGGCCCCACGCCTGCCCAGCTCCTCCCCCGCTACAGGCGGCCTGGCCGGGGTTGCCGGGGGCTTTTTGTGGCCTTATCTGTACCTGCTAAAACAGCCGTGGGAACAAGGGCTGCTTTGGCCTGGCAGGATAAAAGCAGGGTGGGATGTTACAGTGGGAGCTGCCGCTGGATGCCTTGGAGGTGGCTTGGTGAAATTGTAGCAGGGGGGGCTGGGAGCTCCTGGCGGGGTCCCTGTGGCTCAGCTCAGTGTGTCCCTGTGCTGGGGTGCTCCTAACGCCCTCCCAGGCAGCCTGAACTGTTTTCCTGTCTCCCCAGGGCTTCTAGGGCAGCACTGAGTAAAGCTGAGGAGCAGGGGACAAAGAAAAAAAAAAAATAAAACCCCCAAAAACAACCGGGGGAAAAAAATAAAAGAAAAAGGCGGTTCTAAAAATAACCCTGCTGGCCCTCGTGCCTGGGAACGGGCTCGGCTGAGCTCTGCTGCTCCGGGAAGTGACTCGCTGAGAGGCCGTGGGCTGCCCCTTCCCCACGGGATCCCCCACGCCCGCCACTCGGGCAAAAGTGGCTCCTGCCTGAATCCTGGCTCCTTCCTGGCCGGCTCTCCCCTCCCAGCTCCATCCGCATCTCACAGGTCTGTTCACCTAAGCGGAAACACCCTGGCGAGTGGCCGGGGATGGGAGTGTTCAAGGCTTTAAATTATAGAGGAGATTTTTCCTCTACTTTTTTAAAAAGCCTTTAGCACACGCATTAACATCCCCAGGCCATGAATAATTCACGCCCGGCTCTATTAAGCTTTGACACCGCCCCGCGCAGCGCGGCTCGCCTCGGAGCTGAAGTAGGTCACGTCTGCTCCGGGGGTCCCCAGCATCGTGACCGTCCCCCCCGGCCAGCACAGGCGTGTGTGCACACACGTGTGCACTTGTGCTGCTGCCTGTGTGTGTGCTGCTGCTCCCTTTGGGTCTTACCCAAAGAGAGAGACACAGAGAATGCTCCCCTGGTCTGTGGGTGGGACAAAGCTCCAGGGTGAAGAACAGCTCTAGATGGGTCACAGCCTGGTGGCATTGCCAGGGAAAGGGGTGCAGGTTGCTGGCACCCAGGTCCTTTGGTCCTTGGTGCTGCCTGGATCTGTCAGGCAGTGGCCATAGGAGAAAGAAGCCAGAGAAGAGAGGAGGTGGCTTTGGGGCTAAAAGAAGAAGGAATGGGGATAAAGGCTGGTTTTGGCACATTTTTGTTTTGATAGAAGCATGAAATCACAGAATGGTTTGGGCTGGAAGGGACCTTAAAGACCATCCAGTCCCAACCCCCTGCCATGGGCTAGGATACCTCCCACTAGATCAGGTTGCTCCAAGCCCCATCCAACCTGCCCTTGAACACTTCCAGGGATGGAGCAGCCACAGCTTCTCCAGGCAACCTGCTCCAGTGTCTCACCACCCTCACAGGAAAGAACTTCTTCCTGATGTCTAATCTAAATCTACCTTCTTTCAGCTTAAAACCGTCTCCTCTTGTCCTATCACTCCATGCCCTTGTAAAATGTCCCTCTCCAGCTTTTCTGGAGGCTCCCTTCAGGCACTGGAAGGTGGTTAAACTCCCCCCTCTTCTTGTCCTTGCTTTGAAGATGGGACAACAAATAATGACAATCTGGGAGCTTTTGGACCATTTTTCTCCCAAAAGTGCTGTGCTCCACCATGGCATGTGGTCCAGGCACTGCAGCAAAGAGCACCTGGGAAACAGACAATCCAGCTGCTCTGGACCCAGCTGCTGTCGAGCTGGCTCAGACCCTCTTTGGAACTGATTCATGGAATCATTAAGGTTGGAAAAGACCTCTAAGATCATCAAGTCCAACCATCAACACAACAACCCCCATGCCAAGTAAACCATGCCCTGAAGTGCCAGTCTACACATTTTATTTTTTTTTTTAACACCTCCAGGGATGGTGACTTCACCACTTCTCTGGGAAGCCTGCTCCAATGCTTGATCACTCTTCCAATATAGAAATTTTTCCTGATACCCAGTCTAAACTTCTTGAGGCCATTTCCTCTCATAACAGGTCAGGGCATCTTCAGGAAGGCCAGCAGGAAGCCTGGGCACAGAACTTGATCCCTGCTGGAAATCAGAGATGAAGGAAAGGAGACAGGTCATTTAACACCTGCATTCATCCAGGGACTTGCTGGTCACAAGACAGCTCCTGTCTCTAAGGTTAGGAGTGCCTCGCAGTGCTGATGCTCTCCTCATCATCCTGCCAACCTTTGCTGATGATTAATGGTACCCATATGCCCCTGAGTCATCAGGTTGCATGATCTGATGCCTTCAGCGCACTTCTGGGGCAAATGCTTATGAAGAGCAATTCGAACGGCTTCTGCAATGATCAAAATGGCTCCTACAAACCCCAGCGACTTCCATCTGCTGGTCTGCACTGGCAGCGCAGGCAGAAGAGCCTCTGCCACCATCTCCTTCTCCCAAGGTATCCCTCCTCGCTCGGGCTGAAGCCTTTCATGGTTGAAAACCATTTTGACCTCAGGCTGGAGGACAACTCTTGTGAGCCTCTAAACCTGAGCTCTGCCTTCAGTGCTGGTTCCCATCATTGGTTCCAGTCCTCTTTTCTGCAGTTATACTGCAGTTATATCAGAAAGGCCAACTCCATGAGACCACTGATGTCCTCTCAGTTGTTCATACATTTGGCCAACATCAGTGGCAAAAACCATGATGAGGTGTCTCACATGGTCCTGGCAAATGTGTGGAGCAGCCCCGTGGGGATGAGCAAGTCTGGTGTGGCTGGAGAGCATCACATGTGCCAGTTCTGCAGAGCCTCAGCCCGGCTGTGGCATGTGGCTAAATCCAAATGAATGGCCACGCTGCTTGATGATGGATGAGGTTGCCAGCACACCTCTGGAAGAGGTAGGCCTGGCTAGTGGCTCTACAAGTAGGATTACCCAGGCCAGAAATGTCACTGGGAGGGCAGAAAGAGCTGGGAAGAGATGAACACCAAGCAAGAAGGGAGGAGAGAGAGCAGGCTGTCTGCTTCTTATCTTGTTTCCTTACTGCACAGTGCCCATCTCCTGGGTTTTGCTTACTGCTGGGCTCTGATATCACCACACCATCCTGCAGCTCCAAAAATACCTTTGCTACCCCCCTGCCAACTACCCACTTGTTAAATCATTCCCCAGCCCAGGAAGAAGGCTGGAGACATTTGGAAATGGAATTCCCAAATGCCAAACAGCAAGCATGGAAAGGCACAGGTGACATATAACAGTCTGCATGGGGGTCCTAGAGGTTTGTAGGGACAAAATACACCCTGTACAGTGACTGCTGGGGAAAGGTGAGAGGTACCAAGGCCCAGAGCAATGGATCCCAGCCCAGAGAGGCTTTGGAAGCCGAGGTGCTCCTGCAATGTTATCCTGCACAATAGCTATCATTCCATAACAGCAAATGGGTGGCTGGGGGTGTTTATTAGGTAGAGGAGCTGCCTCCATCCTGATTCAAAAGTAGGTGGGATCAGGTCAGAGCCTCAAAGAATAAAACCTACTCTGTAGAAATATACTGACACCAACACTCCCCTGTTGGCTGGCCCAACACTGGATCCAGGACTAGTGATTCTTGTCTATCTCTAACTTTCTTCTTCTATTCTGCCTCTGAATCTCTCTCTCTTTTCCTTCCTAAAATAATTTAGTAATACAAGGGCTAACCACAATTTTTTCCTCAGGCCATGCAGCTTGGACATCTGTATTGTGAATTTTGTGATCTAAATCATCAGCCTTTATGACTGCACAGCCTGAGATAATAATTGCAGTCTCAGTATTCCTTCTATAGTTTTAATTGAACCTAATATTCAAATACAGACCTTGAGTGTAATTTCACCTTAGGCTCATCAAAGGGCATGGTCGAGCATTTCCTTGGACTGTACCATTTCAATCACTGCCCCTGGGAGGGCCAGGTCTGAGGCTAAGGTTGGATCCAGCCACGCTGAGGCTCCTCTCTGAGAAATGTAGAAAGCAAGGGGGTCCGGTCTGAACCTCCCTGGGTTGTGACAGTAGAGGAGTTGCCTCCATCCTGATTAAAAAATATGTGGGATTGGTCAAGTCCTCGAAGAGTAAAACCTGCTCTGTATGGGGACGGCTTCACAAGGATTTCTTCTTATGGGAAAGGACCTCCCCGTCTGCTTTGAGTCCCAGCGCATTAATGCACAGTGCAGTGGAAAAGCCAGGAGGTGGCATCCGAGCCCTGAGCACACAGAAACAGGACACGTTCCCAAGCAGAAGGAGGTTGCAGGCTGGGATGGTGGAGAAAATGTACACGGATTTTTGTCCCGCACCTTCCTCTCCCCCTTAGGATTAGGACAGTGCAGGCGCTTTAGACAAAGAACCTCTGTATTAAGTTAATAGAGGAAGAGCTTTTCACTTTTCTGGTCAGCTATAGCATGGTTACAAAAAAATACCAAAAATGCACTGAATCATAGAATCACACAATTATTTTGGCTGAAAAGACCTTTCGGATCATCAAGTCTAACCACTAACCCAGCACTGCCAAGACCACCACTAAACCATGTCCCTCAGCACCACATCTACAGGCTTTTAAATCCCTTCAGGGATGGGGAGTCAGTGGGTTTGCTGGGGTGAGCCTGGCTGTGGTGGGACTGTCATCTGCACTGACTCAGGCCAGTCGTGGCTTGGGACAGCTAAGCCTGGGAAACCCCTGAGGATGGGGATCCCCCCTTTCTAGGTATCTCTTCCAGCGCACAGCTTTTGGTGTTACTCATTTAACTAAAAAAGAAGAAAATGCAACAGCCTTATGTGATGACATGGTGGTGACACCTTCAGCTTTTTATTAGGCATGGGGTGGAGGGGGCCACCCAGGCTTGACAGCGGGCTACTTGGTCCAGCTTTTGTTTTGCAAGTGAGTTTGAGGCTAGAGATGGCCAGGAGTATCACCACCACCCTACGGGTCAGACGGCAGATGGCACTAGGAGACCAGCTCACGAGGGACAGAGCAAGTCGGGATTCCTGGAGGGAGCAGAGGCCACCGCTGGACTTGCAGATGTCAGCCTGGCACAGATTGTAAAGCTACTGGACAGAAGAACAAGATGAAATAAAAACCTGCAGCAACCCAGGCCGCAGGGACAGGGAAAGCGGTGAAACACCAGTCCCTGATTAAAAGCTAGACCTGTCTCCAAACACTTTCAGAATGTCCTGTTCCCTTGATCTGTGGCACTCAAAACAGGGGAAATCCCAGATTTCCCTCTGTGATGCAGGTGGATTGGGGTCTCCAGGGTCTTTGTCCTGCTACAGGAATTCACAGCTCTGCCCTAATCATGCTCTCTAGGCACAGCAGCCCAAGCACACTTTATCTGGTGTGCTTCATCTGCTGGGCTTCATTGTGATTGACATGGTCCTTTCATCCTGCTCTGGATCACAGGAGTGAGCAGGAACTCCTGAACCTGTCTAGGGACCAAAGCTCCATGTTGGTCACCCAGGAGTGTCCACAGACAAAGGGAGGATGTTAGCTTGTGCCAACATGGAATAGATCTGTCTGGAAAATCCCATTTCTATGGTGTCAAACATGTCAACTTGTCAAACCAAATGGCTGGTGCAGCAATTACTGACTTTCAGGGCATGCTGGTACCACAACCTAATGCATTTGCATCTGCACTTTGTCCTCTTGCTGTCGTACTGGGTTGGTTGCTCAAGGGTCTGAGTGATGGCATGGTCTCACTCCTGTGCTCTTGGTGAGGTGGGTATCTGCTGTCCTCAGCAGGGGCTTTCTCTTCTCTGCTGGCAAAGACAGCAAAGACAGCCAGCCCTCTGTCCACCACCAGAGCGGTGGAGTTTCTCAGGAGATCTGCCAGTCCCACCAAAAGGCAGACAGGATCTGATCTAAGAGGCTCTCATGGGACCTGCCTGCATTAGGGACTGCTGCTGGGGGATCACAAGCAAGTCCTCAGGTCCACACTACTGCCTGTTGGGTGTTTGCAGCTTGGAAATCATGGCTACTGGTAACAAGTGCTGGAAGTCCTCCAGCAACTGGCTTTTCTGGATGTTTCACTAAGGCTGCAGGAGAAATGATGTGTACACAGAACTGGACCATGGTACTTAGTGTTGCTTCTCCGAAGGTGGAATAGAGTTGTCCTACATGGAGAAAGCACTTACATCTGAGGGTTGTTGTTGTTGAACGGCTGGGAGAGGCTTTCAGCTCTGCTCCATCCACAGTGCCCCTGGTTTCAACCTGAGTTGGATCATGCCCTGCTTCCTCCAGCAAGAAGCATCATCGCTGCCCAGCTCCAGGAAGACCAAGTAGCTGCCACCTCCTCCCTGATAGGGGCCAGGGGCTAGTTCATCTCTGCCAGTGCTCCCAGGAGATCTCTGTGCTGGTGGGTGACCACATGTAGCATTTTACAAGGTGCCTGCTGGCACAGGTGGATGCCAACCAATTCATGTCAGCACCTTACCTTGGGAACAGGTTCTGCTAATGCCAACAGCCTGAGCCATGGGTGCCGTCGTTGGCCAAAGTCAACAGTGTTAGTGCTGCTTCCGCATGCTTGGCTTGATAGGCTCTGGATGGGTTGACAGACAGCCTGATAAGACATCCCAACACTGCAGGAAACTTTGCGCCCTCACCCATGTTCCTGCTAGTCACCAGCAGCCAGTGGTTTTTGACCCCAGATCAGGCTGCCATGAGGAAATACAGCTTGTGTGCCAGAGGAGCCACTTCTCAAAGAATGAAGGGTGAACAGTTGGCAGTGGGATCTTGGTGGAAATGGCTTCTTGGGACTGTGAGGGTGGTGAGACGCTGGCCAAAGTTGCCCAGAGAAGCTGTGGCTGCCCCGTCCCTGGAAGTGTTCAAGGGCAGGTTGGATGGGGCATGAAGCAACCTGGTCTAGTGGGAGGTGTCCCTGCCCATGCAGGAGGGTTGGGACTGGATGATCTTTAAGGTCCCTCCCAACCCAAACCAGTCTATGAGTCTATGGTCTTTGCCAAGATGTTGCAGCACGGGTGTATGAGCATACGGCCTTTGTGCTGCCCAAGATCATAGAATGTGTGGGGTTGGAAGGGGCCTTTAAAGATCATCTAGTCCAGCCCCCCTTCAGTATGCAGGGACCTTTTTGACTAGAGCAGGTTGCTCAGAGCCTGGTCAAGCCTGACCTTGAATGTTTCCAGGGATGGGGCCTCCACCACATCTCTGCGAAACCTGATCCAGTGATCCACCACCTTCATTGTAAATAACATCTTCCTAATGTCTAAAGATATGCCTGTGGGTTTCGTTTCACCCCCAGTGTCACCTCCACCTGGAGAAACAGCTCCTTGACTGGTTGTTGGGAACCCATCACGCTTGCAGAAGAACTCCATTGCTTCTGCAGAAGATCTCCACTGCTTTGTCTGTGAGGCCAGACCCCTCAACGAAAACCTTTTGGTTTTCATCTTCACTCTTGGATGAATGAAGACAGTTGTGCCTTTCAGAATAGAGCAAGTTGTTCCTCTAGAAACAAATGCAGTCATTAGCCTAATGGCCACCACCCCACAGCTCAGTTGTTATGGACACAGTGATTAATAAGAGCATCTCCAATCCCAGGGGCTCGTTGCTGCAAGGAAACCACTCCCAAACCAACCAGTGACTGCAAGCCATGACCACCCTGTTCCTCAGCCAGCCCTTGCATTTGTGCCCTGAGCACACCAAAATGCTGATGAGGACCAAACAGGGTAAAATTTTATTAAAGTGTCATTAAATACCCATATTTTTGGGTTATCCCTCTGGTGGAGGCACTTAGATGTGGGCTGGGAATCAGTAAGGAATTACACTTTTGCATGGAATTTGCCTCTTTTGGGGCAGTTTGGGGGAATTGGAGAGAAAGGAACTTGATGAGGTTCAGCAAGAGTAAGTGTAGAGTCCTGCATCTGGGGAGGAATAACATCATGCACCAGTATAGATTAGGAGCTGACCTGCTAGAAAACAGCTCCATGGAGAAGGACCTTGGGGTCCTGGTGGACAACAAGTTTCCCATGGGACAGCAATGTGCCCTTGTGGCCAAGAAGGCCAATGGTATCCTGGGGTGCATTAAGAAGAGTGTGTCCAGCAAGTCAAGGGAGGTTCTCCTCCCCCTCTCAGCCCTAGTGAGACCACATCTGGAGTACTGTGTCCAGTTCTGGGCTCCCCAGTTCAAGAGGGACAGAGATTTACCGGAGAGAGTTCAACAGAGCCTACAAGGATGATTAAGGGACTGGAATATCTGTCTGGTGAGGAAAGGCTGAGAGACCTTGGGCTGTTTAGTCTAGAGAAGAGAAGACTGAGAGGGGACCTTATTAATGTCTATAAATATCTGAAGGGTGGGTGTCAAGGAGAGGCCAGTCTCTTTTCAGTGGTGCCCTGTGATAGGACGAGGGGCAATGGATGCAAACTAGAGCACAGGAAGTTCCACCTCAACATGAGGAAGAACTTCTTTCCTATGAGGGTGACAGAGCATTGGGACAGGCTGCCCAGAGACCTTGTGGACTCTCCTTCTCTGGAGACTTTCAAGACCTGTCTGGATGTGTTTTTGTGTGATCTGCCCTAGGTAGTCCTGCTCTGGCAGGGGGGTTGGACTCGATGATTTCCAGAAGTCCCTTCCAACCCCTATGATTCTATGATTCTATGATTCTGTGGCCCAGCCTGGCTATGCCAGGATCTTTCTGAAATGCAACTGGATTTCAACAGAAGTGTCTTAAAATGACCCTTTCTTGGCTTGAACTGAGCACTTCGACAGAGGCCTCTTCTTATTTTTTACCAAAAAAAAGGCTTACCTGGAAATCCCAGGGACCACTGGATCTGCTGTCTTGGTTTCTTTCCTCAAAAAAATGCTAGTTCTGAAAAATTTGCCCTTGTTACAGATGGAAACATTACAAGGGGCATCACTCGGGAAGCTTTTCATTGAGTTCACGTGATGGATTTGGCTTTATTAAACAGATACAGGAAAGCCAATATATGTAAAAAATGTTAGTGGTGGAACCTTGAAAATTCTTTTAGTATTTAACTACGGTTAAAAATCCTTTCTCAACATTGAACAGTTTTAAATTCTCATTTTTTATTTCTGACAGAGAGGTCCTGTGGCTGGGGAACAACCGACTACTCTCCTTGATAAAGTTGGGCAATTCCAGACAGATACAAGGAAAAAAAAAAAAAATCTCATTGAGAGAGGGTAGAGCTGCTGGACAGGGGACAGAGAAGTGGAGGGGGAATCTCCATCCTTGAAGACCTTCAGTGCACGCCTGGTGGACCGAGATCTCCTGAGTTCCCTCAACCCTCAAACTTTCTCTGGTTCTTGCAATTTCTGGGGACTTGGCATGGGAGAGGGGAGAACTCTGGCTAAGCAGGTCCCTCTGGCCACAAGTCATTTATCCCTTCATGCTAACGTGGATGTATAGCTTTTTGCTTAAAAAAACCCAATAAGTTTATTGCTCAGAACAAAACATACATATTATTTTAGGGATTAAATTCTACCCATGGAATGCAGCCAGTGTTTTCCAGAGGGTTTAAGCATTCCTCAGGGTTCAAGCACTCCTTGGTGTTTACTTCTCATCACACCTGCCCCTCAAAAAAAAGGACTATATAAAAGAAAACTGATAGCCAACAGCTTTTGGAACTGTTTCTATTCTTAAAAAGGTTATTACAAACATACACACAAATCCAAAGCCAGTGAGTAAAACCTGGGTGTCTAAAGAAAATATGTTGTGGTTATGAGGAAGACAATCTCTTGGAGGAGTGTGTTTGTGTATTGGATCAGAGTAAAGCTGTGGTGCACAGGAGGATCTTGGACTAGAAAGTGGAAGCAAATGCTGCTGGCATTTGCCATCACAGTGTTGGGTGAGCCCTGGAAAAAACAGAACAGGTTTTCTCATGTTCTTCTGCGAAGGGATAGTCAGAGCTACAGACCTTTCATTTCTGGGCAAAGTCTTAAGCATAGATGTCAGATCTGAAGCATTTGCAGCTCCAAAGGAGAGAGAGGAAACAGCCAAAGTCAAAGCCAAGATGAGAAAGAGGAGAACTGAGCTGAGCTCTTCAGGGTAAAATCATCCCTGAGCCACCACATCTAATGCTTTTTGCAGTGGACTCTGGCAAATCATGTTGTGGTAACTACTTCCATTTGTATTTGTGTTTCTTCCTCCCAGTATAACCTTCTTGCACAGGCAAGGCGGGATGCGAGGCAGCATTTCAGGACAGTCTCAGGAGAAAACCCAAGTGATAGAGGACTGCCAAGAACTAGTGTGGAACATCATCTCCAGAGCCTGTGATGAAGGAGAGATACTAGCAGAGAAGACATCTGCCTTCCTGAGATAATGGAGCAGGGATGCATGCCCTTCCTTGGACAAGATGGTCTCCAAAATCATCCCAGAAAGAACAGAGCTACCAACTGGGGCAACCATCTCCATGTCAACCCATCAAGACATGCATGGCCCTGATCTTAATCTTGTAACATATCTCAAGGGGAGACACTCCTCCGAAATGCAACTGGTGTCAATAAAGCATCTGGCAGCCTTTGTTTCTACTTGAGGTGTCACGACTTGCCCACAGAAATCCCACTCCTGCTTAAAGCAGAGCCTTAGAGTAAACATGGGCAAAACCAACCTGAAGGTCCTGGGGTTAGAGAAATGTGCACACTCATCTCCAGCACCTGCAAGTGCTGTTCTGCAGGCCTTCCTCTGTACCTCACTTCCCATGGATTTTGGACAGAGTTCCATATCCCTTCTCTCTGTCACCTGCATTCTACTCTCTTATTGTTTTTCTAGGATCTCCAGATATTTCTGGTGTTTATTAAAAAGTGTATTAACACTTTTTGGGGAAAAACGGTCAGGTGTTTTAAATAATTTTGAAAATGTTCCTCCAGGGAAGAGCAAATGTAGACTTCATGCCAGCCCTGATGCTCACGTGGCTGAGGCCATCAGGAGCAGGGCTTGGGCCAAGAAACAACCAACAGTTCTGCAGAACAACCTGTATTTTGGTAGGGAACCTTTTGGCTCTAAATAAAGTCATGGAAAATAATCTCATAAGAAGATGTATACAGAAAACTAAAACCTTACATACCCAGAATGTATCTCCCTCATTTTAGGACAGAAGTCCCCCTCTGTGCCATTATTGTGTGTAAGTCAAATTTCTCTTAATAACTGCAGCAAGATCTCCAACAGAGAGAAAAGGCTGAGCTGGTGAGTCAGGGGCATTGCACAGGACCAAGGTCATGCTTGACTTAGAAGTGGCCACTCTAGATATTTTCCAGTGTAAAAAGATACAAAACTGAAGGACTGTGTCTCATCTGCCTCAGAGGAGCACTCCCTGACTGCTGCAGACAATTTGGTACCTCTCTGACTCACACTGTCTCTTGCCTTGCTCTCATTGCTCCTTGCTTGTCCAGGCAGAGCAGAACTTGGGTGAGGCTTGAGCACCAAAGTGAAAGCTCTGCCCTGGAGATGCTCATCCTAGTGCCAACAGTGGTCACCTGCAAGAGCAGGAGGTTTTGGAGGATCCACAGGGACTAGAGGAGGTGGGACCCAACAGAAACTAAGCATTTGGAAGGTGATGGGGAATGGCAGGTATTTGGTGGGTTGGTGCTGCTTCCCAGCTACTGCCTTGCTCATCAGGTGTCTCAAAGCAACCTTTCCACTTCAGTCCAAGAAAAACAACAGGCAACTCAGCCCAGCTCACAGTAGCAACAAAAAAACACCTTCTTGGAGGGACGCGCTCTCCTCCACCCATGCAGCCACACCATGCCTTTCCCTTTGAGTCATCCTGGTAAAATATGGTAAAATAAGGGTTCGATGAATGGACCACTTGGTGGATAAAGAACTGGCTTGACAGCTGCATGGGTCCATGTCCAAGTGGAGGTGAAAAGAAAGACAATCCTGGTCACGTCCATGTCAATGTGCACTCCACTTAGGAGCTACCATGAGTGTCAGCAGTGCTCCACACTACGCCTAGGACACAGAATCTCCACATGTGCTAAGAAGATGAATCCTGCAGGACTTCTTGCTGGAGAAGTTGGTACAGCAAATTCAGTTTATTAACTATAGAATTGCTCCAAGGCTCAGGCAAGAAGTGTCTGTATATAAAAAACTCTGCTGCAGCTCTGGACAGAAAACAGAAGATTGTCCTATTTAATGCCAAGCTTCATGGTAACAAACATCTGTGAAATCATCTTTATCATCCTCTTGAAATCTTCTCCCACCCCTCCACTTGTGATGGGTATACAGGCATCCTTACCAAAAGGGTTCTTCCTGGGGGGGCTGGGGGAGTAACATCAGGAAAACTCAAACTATGATGCCTGCAGAGACTGCCTGGAGGTTTTGCCAGCTAACTGAGAAAAGCACTGCATGGAAGGAGCCATTGCCAAGACCATGAAGGCTTTGGAGGACAGCTGAATGTGGACACCTGGTGGGTTTTTCTGAGATGTTCATCCTACTGTGCTCAAGTCTAAAGCTACATTTTCTCTACCACCAATGTATTACAGCTCTTGTGCAGTTTTAAAACACCTCCCAGAGAAAAGCACAATGGAGACAAACAGGTTTGCACCTGAAAAATAAGAAAATTAGTCATGTCATACTTGCTGCTTCATTTCTGAGTTGAGCTAATTGTATTAAAAAGATTTGAATGTCAGGGTTTTCCCTGCCTCTGAGGTACTTAGCACAGTGCTGGCTTCACAAAGCCACCAGTACATATCTAGTTCAAAGGAACTGAAAGTGCCCTTTTAACCAGTCTTTTGAAAGACCTGACAACCGTAATGACAAAAATGTCAGAAAAATAAATTCTCTTCCCTTGAACTGTTGGCAGAGGCAGTCACAGCCAACATCATAAGGATACCTGGGTGCAGAAATGAGCAGGCCTTGGGAAGGAGCAGGGTGTCCCTGCCAAAGAAGATTAGCAACACAAACATCAGCAAGAACTGAAGTGCTCTGTCAAGTTTGTTTTGTGGTGTAAGTGGTGAGCAGGTAGACAAGGACGCTCAGCAGCTCCGACTCCGTGGGCAGCCTCCAGTGTATAAGCAAAGATCAGCTTTTTAACAGCTGTGCCCACCAACAGGCACATAAAAAATAGGGAACCACTGCTTGTTGCAAGACCAGGGCATGCAGGCAGGATGGTGCAGGCACTGGAGCTCCCCAAGGAGGTGGTGGAGTCACCATCCCTGGAGGTATTAAAAAAACATGTAGACGCAGCACTTCAGGATATGCTTTAGTTGGTATGGTGGGTGTTGTGCTGTTGTTTGGTTGGTTTGGGTTTATTTTATGGTTGTTGGGTTGTTTTTTGTTTTGTTGTGTTTTTTTTCTTCCTGGATGGATGGTTGGACTCCATGACCTTAGAGGTCTTTTCCAACCATGCTGATTCTGTGACTCTGTGATGAGCAGAAGTGATGGACTCATCCATGGGAGTGCACAACCTTGCGAGGTGGACTCAGTGTCAGTTACAAAACAGCTTCTCTAATAGGTCCAGCAGCTTCCAACGCCGTCACTGCTTTGGAAGACAAGAAAATGCAAGAGTGACTCAACTCTGACATCTCACATGTAAGGCAACTGGTATGTTGGGAAGAAAAGAATGAAAAGGCCGTACTCGGCATCCTAAAGACAACTCTGTAGTCTGCAAGTTAGGGCCAGACTTGACATCTTCTTGGCCTCTTTCCATCTTAGCCCAGGGATGTAAAGGATGGCCATCTGCCAAGGGCTAAAAGAGCAGCCACTGTCCTGTGTCACCAATCCACCAAACAAGTCTGATGTAGCCTTCATGGGGTTTCTCAAGGCATCATCCTGTTCCTTTCCCAACCCTGGGCTCCTGCTTCTTGCTAGGGCATGTTGTGATCCTGAGTCAGCTAAATCCTTGGCATGGATCTCCCACTTCCCAGCACCCCACAGAGCCTAACAAACCCAGGTCTAAACTGCAACTCTTCAGCTAAAGGGAACTCAAACTAGCAAAGCTGGAATAGAAAAACAAGTAGTTTCTAAAACTCTTCCTCCAGCATTGTGTCTTGGCAGTTTAACTGCTTCCAGACTTGGGTTTAGTCAGCTCCATGGCTTAAAGTTCAAGTCAGCGTGAGGCTGCCGGTCCTTTCCCAGCACCCAATGCCTGCTTTCTGTTCCTTCTTGCAGCTTCTTCTGGAGATGTAGCTTCTCATGTCTTTTTTGTAGCTATTAGAATCATGGAACCACAGACTGGTTTGGGTTGGAAAGGACCTTAAAGATCATCTACTCCCAACCTCCTGCAAGGGCAGGGACACCTCCCACCAGACCACGTTTCTCCAAGCCTCATCCAACCTGGCCTTGAACACTTCCAGGAAGGGGACATCCACAGCTTCCCTGGGCAACCTGTTCCAGTGTCTCACCACCCTCACAGGAAAGAATTTCTTCCTAATACCTAACCTAAACCTCCCCTTTTTCAGTTTGAAACTATTCCCCCCTTGTCCAATCACTCCATGCCCCTGTAGAAAGTCCCTCCCCAGCTTTTCTGTAGCCCCTTCAGGCACTGGAAGGTGCTCTAAGGTCTCCCCAGAGCCTCCTCCAGGCTGAACAACCCCAACTCTCTCAGCCTGTCATCAGAGGAGAGGTGCTCCAGACTTCTGTGCATCTTTGTGGCCCTGGGCTTCATACTCCTAGGCTTTCTCCCCAGCTGGGCTCAGCTGCTCTCCAGGGAAGGAGGAAAGCAGTCACTGCTTTCCAAAAGGAACATGATCTGCAAAATTAGAACAAGCCAATCGATCAGGGCTGAGAGTTGTTTGGGGGAAGCCTTGAAGATGAATGGTTAGTTTGGTCTCCAGAGCAAGTGTCAGAGTAGGATGTATCACCATGCACATGCAGGTCAGTTCAGCCATGCAGCAGCAGAGAATTCACAGCCCATGAGTGTCTTCTGCCACTGGGAGAAAGTCCATAGCCCACATGCTGAAAAAAGCTGAACACTCATTAGTTGCAGCCCCACTGGTCTCCAGGTGGCTGCAGAAGAGCTACTTTGTATTCCAGCTGGCTGCTCAGTATCTCTGGCTTGTGGCTCAGCAGCCTCCAGCCCACTCCCAGTGTTGGCATGCTAGACCTTTTCCTCAGGCTCTACTCAAGCCAGCTTTCCATGCTCAGCCTCCTTCTTCAGTGGTTGCTATTCCATCACATTCCTGAAGGAATGCCATTTGGAGGTGGACAGTGGGCCATGTCCAGGGTGCCTTTCCAACCACACCCAGCTTTTAGTTATTTGGGCCCAAAAGGAGGCTCAAGAGCATTCCTGCTGCTCACAGTGGGAGGGTGAGTATGCAAATCCTGCATACCTTTCATAAAAGTAATGCATTGTCTCCTTTACCTCCTAATACAAACACCTCAGAAAAAAAGTCAGCATTAGAAGCAGCAAATGCATAACAGAGCCAATACGTGAGAGTTCAGCAGCTTCTCACTTCCAGAGGTGTCCAAAGTGGACAAAAGTAGGGACACTAGGAACATCAGAACATGTCAAAAGGGTGGTTTCCAGAAACTGGAGATACTCCACGACTGTCTGAAATGACACTGTTGAATAATACTTGGATGGAGAAAATTTAATCAGTGGTCCCTACATACTGGTAAAGAACCACCCAAGACTGAACCAGTAGAGGTTTTTTGTAGCCCTCAGCCATGCTGAGTAGCATAAAAGAGCCACTGAAGTCTGGGGGTTCCCCACCTCTTGCAGACGAGGCAGGAAGCCTGCCCAGTGCAGCAGGTGACAAGACCAGGAGAAACCAAAAGGGCAAGCGAAGGGATAAGCAAGGGAATGGGGAATGAGGGACTGAGTGATTGCAAGTGTTTACTGTGTGGGTGTTGGCCTGGAGGCCAGAAGCAGGGCTGCCTATGACACTGTATGAGACCCCAGAAGGGCAAAAGAGTTGAGAGGAAAAAGAGGAGCCCTTGCAGGAAAGGAGGTTGCCAAGGAAGAGATTTGGGGTTGACTGGAAAAGGGAATAACTTCTCCAAGCATGAGATCTAGAAGGGTGAGATATTCCTAGTGTTCCCACATTCTTCTTTGGACACCTTTGGAGGTGAGAATCTGCTGAACTCTCACATATTGGCTTTGTTATACATTTATTCCATCTAATGCTGACTTTTTCCCTAAGGTGTTTGCATTAGAAGGTGGCAGAGACTATGCACTACTTGTATGAAAGGGATGCAGGATAGGCCATTCCCATCCCTAGGATATCATCCCAGGCTTATAACTGGGAATGGTCATTTAGCAGTAGACAAAAGAGGGACTGAATGGGAACCGTGTTTCCTTTGTGGCTGAAGATTTCAGGGTGGGCAATGATTTTGTGATCTTGGGTTGCTCCCTCCCCTTGGCAGAGGTGCTCAAGTCATTGGCAGTTTGGCCAGCATGCAAGAAACACATAAACATCTGTTGTTAATCCGCTGCCTTTGGAAAGGAGGAGTTTATTTGGCCCCAAATCCTGCTTTTCTCATCAGTGGGAGAGGTTTCTCCAAGTTCTTCTGATGTTTTGAGGACTGGAGTTTTGTGCAGCAATCAGACGTAAGGTGACACCAGGGTTTGTCTGTGTTTGTTTAATTGTAGAGCAATCTCTGGTTGCTTTCTGCAGAAATGTATGTCATGAGGTGCTCTCTGATCTTATCTGGCTTGGCATTGCCACAATCCACCTTGATGGTTACCATAGATGATGTTTGGTTAATCTTTTCCCTCCTTGGGAGGAGAGCATAGAAGGACAAGAATGTCACACCTCTATGTACTCAGGATGAGATTAAATAAGGAGGAAAACCCTCCTGGAAGACCTCACTGATAGGCTCTCCACATTTCTGGGAAAACCACAGAACAGGGAACTGCTGTGCGCTCAAGGCCTTTTTGGTGACATTGGGCAAGCCCTCCAGATACCTGGTGCTGCCAGAGGAAGGAAAAACCTGGATGCTGCAGCTCCCCAGGTTATCACTGGACTCACAACATGTCTTCTGTCTGTCTTTGTGTTTTACTGTCCAAGCAGGGCTCCTGCTGTCTGGGTAAATTTTTATGTCAGTGACAGTTTACCCCACTGACGTCCAATCTCCACTGGAGCCAGGAGGTATCCAGGAGCCTGTCCCTGCTCCTGCAGTATCCAAGTCCCTGCTCCTGGGACTTTCACAGCGAGGGCCACTTGCATTCATCTCATCTGCTCATGGGGCAGAGCTTGTTTCTTCTCTCAGCATCTTCCTCCTGGACATTCACCCAGACTTTTGTTAAAGTCTCACCCTCTTTTGCCCACATGGGCTATTAATGCTGTTCAAGGACCAAGATTTCATTGGGGCCAATACTTGCCCTCCTGCTCATGCCTGCCTCAGAAATGGGGTCCACACCACATCAGAAACAAGAGCTTAACCCCATGAGAAGAGAAAATTATTCAACCCCCTGTGAGACCTAGCATTAATTTCTAGCCCTGGGCAGTTGAATTTATTGTAAATAAATGATCTTGTTTAACAAGAAAGAACGTCAACACATTTTTATTAACTTCCCAAACAAACCTTGAGGGCTAGGGCAACAAACTAGGACCTAGCTTCCTTGCTGCACTTGATGTTTTGCTTTTCCTGTGCTTCTTCATCTGTCAAGGGACTGTGGTTTATGATTCATTCCACAGTGCTTAGTTATTTGAGATGTGTGGGTTTTTTATAGCATCCCTCCCTACTGCTGGCACCAAACCTAGTGGTGGATGGTGCTGGTATGGATTAAATAAGGCTGCAAAACAAACAACTGCCTCCAGCCTGGTGCTGTTAGTGCTAAAAAAGGCCAGGCTCTTCCAGGAAACACACCCTGGGGAATGACCAGGAACAAGAGTGAAATAAAGTGCAAAAATCTCCTATCACCCAGAGCCTATCTTGGAGTATTGATCCCTGGTAAGAAGGAGCTGGACCTTCCGCATAGCCCAATTCCTGTGCAGAGAATGTAGTTGCTTCCTTATGTGTTATTCAAGCTCTGCTGCTTCTCCTCCCTACCTTCCCTGTCTCTATCACACCAAGGTCCTGGGTCCCCTCTCTGCCTTCTGTCCCCCAGGTATGAAAAGCTCCTGCAAAACTGGCATCATCTCTCCTGCATATATCTATCAGGACTCAGCTGCCCATGAGGACTTGATGATTTCAGAGAGGGCTGTGTCGTGAGCTTGGGAAAAGCTCTGAAAAGCATTCAGGTGGCTTTGCTGTCCTTCCTTCATCAAAACCTTTCTTATGGAAAAATAGAAATACTAGAAGAGCCAAACAAAGGCTGTTGACTGTCCTGGTGAGTCTGGACCAAGCCATTTCTCTGGGACAGAACATGAGAAGTTGTGGAAGCTCCATCCCTGGAAGTATTCAAGGCCAGGTTGGATGGGGCTCTGAGCAACCTGGTCTAGTGGAAGGTGTCCCTGCCCATGCTCAATGGAGCTTGATGATCTTTAAGGTCTCTTCCAACTCTAACCATTCTATGATTCTATGAGTGCCATTGGCTGGGTACTAAACCTTTCTGGAGTCAATGGTGTGTGACAAATAGCAGGAAAAACACCCAGAAAAAACCCAAAGACATGGACAAGATAATAATGGTTATGGAGACAGATGGCTTCAGAGAAAGGTATGCTGCAACGGAGGGGAACTAGTGATAGGACAAGAAGGAATGGTTTAAAGCTGAAAGAAGATAGGTTTAGATTAGGTATTAGGAAGAAATTCTTTAGTGTGAGGGTGGTGAGATACTCGCCCAGCTTGGTCAGAGAAGCTGTGGCTGCCCCATCTCTGGAAGTGTTCAAGGCCAGGTTGGATGGGGCTCTGAGCAGCTTGGTCTAGTGGGAGGTGTCCCTGCCCATGCAGGGGGGTTGAGACTGGATGATCTTTGAAGTCCCTTCCAACCCAAACCAGGCTGGGATTCTAAGTAACATCACTGACCGCTTGATTTCACCTGTTTTTGTGGAAGCAGGACTTCGAGAATATCCTTCCAGAGGTACCTTGGAAAGGTTGGTCGACTGCAAAGACCAGCGGAGGGTCACTAGAGAGAGACTAGGCTGAGACTAGAGTATGAGGTATATGAGGAGATGCTGAAGAATCTGTACTTGTCTCACAGGAGAAGAGAAGGTTTCTATGAAATATAACTGTTGCCTTCATTTACCTAGAGGGAGGATACAGAGAAGACAGACTCAGACTTTTCTCAGAGACAAGCAGAGAAAGGACAAGCGGCAACAGCTCAAACTGCCATAGGGACATTATAGAAAAGGAAAAAATTGCTCACCATAAGCATGGTGCAGCTATGGGACAGGCCCAAAGATTTGGAAAGGGATCCCCAACCATAAGGACATCACCACCAGACTGGACAAGGCCCTGAGCAACCTCATGCAGCTTTGAAGTGAACCCTGCTTTGGCCAGGAGATAGATGAGAGACCCCCAGTAGGTCCTTGTAGCCTAAATCTCTCTGTGATTACATGGTGATAGGTACTGATGATTGTGTTCCTTTGTTCCACTGGTGTTCATTCTATGAGTAAGGCCTCTTGTCCTAGGTTGAGCCAGGTTTAAGCTAATTTTCATTTTACTGATTTTTTTTTTCCTTCAATAAGCTTTCTTTTAACTAGCAGCAAGTGTTCCAGCTAGTGGACTGATAACACTGGAATGTTTATGTTTCTGCTGAGACTCCAAGGTCACTTCTTAGCTCTGCTGCTACAGAGGCTACCGGGGCAGGAGAATTGTATCTGTGACCCCCCTGTAGGGGAGCTGGACCAGACAGACAGCAGAACTGACCAAAAGGATCCCATTCCATAGAGCTACGTAAGCTCCAAGGAAGGTCAGAGATCACAGAAGACAACTTCCTTCTGCTTCTTCTTCCCTTCTCTTCTGTTCATGGTCACCATTGACCCCAGGCTCAGTCCTGACCCTCACAACTCTCCTCACAGCCCTGTCTGCTCTGCTGTTAACAATAACAGTGGACTGAGAGTTTTCGGGACTGCTCACAACTCAGGAGATGCTGGGGAGTTGCTGGGGGTGGGAGGAGGCAAGAGGCTTTTGCACGTTCCTGAACGTACTTGTATATAATTGTACATATCATTAAAGCTGTCTAGTTTAGTTTTCAATCCAGCAAAGTCTCTCTCCTAATTCTCTCCTTCCCTACCTGGGTGGGAGGGGAAGGGGATCGAGAGCACTGTTGTTTGTGGTTTATTTTTCTATTCTGAGTCAAACCGTGACATTACCTAGCAACTCAGCAATGATCCTGAGCATTGACTAAAAAGCCACACATCTCTTTTTGTTGAGCTAATGCACAGTGAAGCTGTCCTGGCAATAAGGCTTGTTTTGCAAGGTCGACTTATGGTTATGACACAGTCTTTATAGCACTGCTATTGTGTGCTTAAAGGAATGCAAATGAGCTCTGTGGTCAGTCAAAGCTGGTTGCTCACAAGAATAAGTGAAAAAGAAATGAATGTGTAACTAAGTTGTAGGTGTGTTTTGTTCAGAGCCTTCATTGGGTAGCAGTCAAAAGTTGAAGGCAAACAGAGAGAAATGGACCATGGCAAGAATTTAGAAACATCTTTTAAACTAGGATCTCAGAGGATTTGTAGTGGTTGGTGAAGTCCTTGTGATCTTGAAGCCAGAGCAGACCCAGACAGCGTGCTGGACCTCACTCCCAGTCAGCAAACACTGGCAGAGAAAATAACAGATGAAAAAGTTAAGTGGATCTGATCCAGAAGGAAAGCAGGAAAGAGAAGGGGAGGAAACTGAAGACACAGTGCTGACAGTCATGACAGGGAGGAGCAGAAGGAACCAGTTCTACCATCTGCCCAAAAACTGGCAAGGAACCATCTTGCTCCTCATTCTGCTGTGGGCAGGAGCAGAGGCTGTCTGGCCACAGGGCCGTGTTGGCTGAGGGCATCACTGAGCCTTGAGAAGAAGCACCAGCACCATCTGTTCCTCCTGGGAGAGTAGACAACAGAACCAAAGCACTTTAAATCTGCCGCCTCACCCCATCAAAGGCAGTGACACCCTGGGCACTGCAGCACCCAGAGGCTGGGCTCTTCAGTGCATCCCCTGCTGCACGAAAGCAGATCAAAACAGTGCAAAAAAAACTTTTGCAGCAAGGCAAAACCTATGGCAATTAAAATCCACATTCTTTTGGCTTGCCCCAACACACCTGCTGCTGGCCTAGTCTGTTGGATGCACACAGAGGAAACCTTGGTGTGGGCTGCACCATGCAAGGAGCCAGCAGTGCTTCTGCAGTGGCAGTCTGCAACTGTGCCCCAAGAAACAGAGGTAGTTCCAAATGGAGAGAAATCATCCAGGGCAAACACTGAGCCTGTGACAAATTACCCTTGAGAAGAGGAGGGATAAGGCTGCTTGGGAATGGTCAGCTTCCTGGGCATCTCCGGCCATGCTTAATTCTGGGCAACTCCACTTATTCAGGGTTTTATCTGAAAATCAGTAATATTGACGAGGAGAGAGTCCAGCAGAAGAGTAAGATTTAGTGTTGTGGGAGCTGAAGATGACTCCTGTGTCCCAAAGGACTTGTAGGAAAAGCCCCGAGTTCTCAGCTGAGCTCCAAGTATTTGCCTCCAGCATTTCTTCAGATTTATGGAACCAAAAGTCCAGGCTGCACATGGCTGGTAGAGCTGTGGGATTTCACAGCCACTTCCAAGCTGGGATGCAGACAGAACAACGCAAACAATTTGTACAGCAAGTTAAGTCAAGGCCAGCTGCACATATGTCCCAAAAAGCAGAGGTGTGAATGGGTGCCTTAAGAAAACAAGCATGCCCAGGAAGAGGTGGCTGTTCCTCATCTTTCCATAATCTGCAGAACTGTAAATATTCCTGCTTCATCCACTGCGGCAGGGGATGCGGCAGGAATTGCACTGCAGGAAGGCATTTTGTCGAAGCCTCCTGAGCACACCCACACCCTCCCCTGCCCTCAGAATAATCACAGGGGTGGCCCACAGCCACTCATTTGATGCTGACACCCACTCAGATAAGCATTACAGGGAATCACCCTGATAGGGAGAAAAGAAATGCACCAGCCTTCATCTGCCCAGAACATGAAACATTTTCTCAATAAGTAAAATAAAACCATAGATCCTCCCATTCATGCAAGCAGAAGGAAGCAATAATATTAGAAGTGCAGGCTATTTTTAGCTGGTTCTGGCAACTTTGCATGACCTATCCTGTACATTTTCTGTTTTTCCAAGGAAGTCAAGCTCAGACAGCTCAGAAAGCTTTCAGCTTCAGTGGGAGCACTGGAGTGGCTAACCTTCTTGAGTTCACTGCCAACTCCACTAGCCAAGGATCTTGTGCAGGAAACCTGTTAATTCTGAAGCCCAGAATCCCTGTAACCTCAAGTTTTTTCCCAATAAGCTGTTCTCCCAGCTGAGATATCCGCATTCCAACGATGCTGCCTCTGGTTGGCTCTGTTGGCAAGCCCACATGCGCGCATTTTATTGAATTTTAGTGAAAGTACATTCATTGATGCTGGTGGCTCTGTGCCAGTGGCATGGTGAACCAACCCACACCATTTAGCACAGAAGATAAAGGGGCCTGGGCAGACACAACATGTGAGGGGACAGGGCCTGATGGCACCTTGTTACGCTCTGGAACACTGGGACCCCGTGTCCAGCCTGGGTGGGGGTGCAGGGAGGGCTATGGGACCAGGCTCTGGGTGTGCTGGCCTGGGCCTGGGCCTGAGCCTGAGCCTGAGCCTGAGCCTGAGCCTGAGCCTGAGCCTGAGCCTGAGCCTGACAGACACAGGGGTCTTGGCCTGCAGCCCGGGCCTGACGCCGGGGCCTGGGGCCGGGCCTGCAGCCTGGGCCTGGTGCCGGGCCTGCAGCCTGGGCCTGGTGCCGTCGTCTGAGGCTGGACCTGCTCGCTCCTTGCCGCGGAGGCGGCGCCGGGCCCGGCGCGGAGGGCGACGGGGGGCAGAGGGGCGGCCCCGCCGCGGGAGGCCCCGCCGCCGGCCCTTGGACCCGGGCGCCGCGCCGAGCCGCGCCGAGCCGAGCCATGGCGGCGCCCGGGCAGAACCTGGCCGTGGTGGTGCACCGAGCCGGGGACCTGCGCCTGGTACCGTTTGGGGGGGACGGGACGCCCCGGGGCCGCCGCGGTTCGGCTCGGCTCTGCGGAAACCTGGCGGAGGGTCCGGGAGCGGAGCGCCGCGGCGGCCCGGCCGGATGGCGGTGGGGGCCGCCCCGCGACGCGGTCAGGGCGGGGGTGAGGGGAGCCGAGCCGGGCCGGGCCGCCCTGCAGCGACGGCGCGCAGCTTCCCGGGGACCCCGAGTCCAAAGGGGTTGAGCCTCCGGCACTCGGCGCGGAGGCGGGGGGGTTATTCCGCTCGGTCACCCCGACTGTTGGCGGCTCAGTGAGCTGAACTGCTCCCGGGCTGGGTGTGGGGAAGGGCTGCCGCAGCCCATGCTCGGGGGGCTGAGCCGTGGGACAAGCGGAGCGAGAGCAGCCCGAAGCGTGGGGCTTGCCCCACGGCCAGGGGCCAGCCGGGGCCCTTCTTGGGTGGCGCTGGGGGAAGAGGGGACAGGGAGCAGAGGGTCGGGGAGTAGGTGCTCTTCAGAGTGGGTGCTTCTTGGTTGACAGTCCTGTGAAAAAGCTTTTTCCCAGAGAGCAGAAAGGGGGAGTGAGGTGTTGCTTTAGGGGCTCATGACAGCCGAAGTCAGAGGCAGGAGGGAGGGTTCAGAGGGAGCATCCACAGGGGTGACCCTGTGCTGGGGCCATTGTCCCCTCGGCCCTCTGTTTGCTGTCGGTGCTTCAGCAATGGGTACAGAATCACTGCAGTGCAGCTGGAGATTTGGGTTTGCCAATTTGGCAAGTGCCAAAACAGAGAAGGAAGATGGACTTGAGCAAACATTGACAGGCAGTTCCGTGTACAAACAGTTCTGGTAGCAGGGCCCTTGTGAGCATGCAGACTTTGGATACCTGCAGCAGCTTGTGTGTGGGATGATTGTCAGGGTAATAGTTGAGTTTTTATTATTCCTGCACAGTTCAAGCAACACACGCCTAAGGGTAGGTGGTGCCTGTGTGGATAATTCCTGTGTGGCTCCCAGCCACTTTTCATACAACTGCAATTTCACTAGAAGCATGTGCAGCCTGACTTCTACTGGAAATAACTCACAGTGGGTTTTGCTCTGGGCTGAGGAACACCACAGACACAGGTTCAGCTACAAGTTGGCTTGATTTATGTCTCAGCATGGACTGTTCTCTTCAGTCCCTTTGAGATGGTTGAGGAGGTCTGTACTTCTGCTATGTTACCAGACTGCACATTTATTATACATTTTCTGCATAAGAAGCTACATCATCAACTTTTAAAAAACAAAGCTCTTGGCTGTGTCCTTAGTGCCACAAAACAAACACTCCACTTAGGAAAAATGCAGATGCAGTTCCGAGCATGGAAAATGTCAGCAGGTTGTGTTGTACTTTGCACTCCAGTCAACAGAATTTGAACTGCTTGCAGCACCAATTAGCCAGCAAGTATTCTAACAGAGCAGTGCTTTGAGAATGTTTCCAGAATGTCTCTTTTCATTCTTTTTAGATTGGAGAAGTACAAAGTATAAGTTGAGGAATGTGCTGGGATTTAGAATGTATTTGGTTAGCTGAGGTGCAAAACAGTGCTCCCCAAAAGCAGGAAGGGGTACCCCGCTTTCTCTGCAGTAGGGCAGCAGAAAATCTGTGGTCGTTAAGTAGCAGCTTTGTGAGGGACCAGCCCTCAGGACCCGTACTTACTGGAATTGGTGCCCTAACCCCTAAACAAAGTCTCATTTGCATCCCAAAGGGCCTGCCTGAGAGCATGGATACAGCTATGATGGCTGCATATGGTCTGGCCTGCAGGTACAGCGATTGAGATAAGGGGCAGAGGGGGCAGGTCCACTCCAGCTGCTCAGTCTTGCGACTCAAACACACTTGCTCATCCTTGGGAAACAAGGAAACTAGGCCTATAAAACAAGAGGCTGCAATGGTGGGCTTGGGGAGCCTCACTGACACCAACTCTCCCTCATTGGCTGGCCCAACTCTGCATCCAGGACTGGTGATTTTCTATTATCTCTCTCTGTAAACTTTTCTTCTCCTACTCTCTCTCTTCCTTCCTAACATCATTAAGTAATGCAAGGCCTAACCACGATTTTTTCTCAGGTTGTGCAGCTTAAATATGTATGTTTTGTACTTTTGTGATCTAATTGTCAGCCTTTATGGTGGTGCAGCCTAAGGTAATAATTGAAGTATCCATATTCCTTCTATAGTTTTAATTAAACCTAATATTCATATACAGACCTTGAGTGTCATTTCACCTTAATCTGATCAAGGGGTATTGGACAGTTGAACATTTCCTCAGACTGTGATATTTTAATCTCTCCCCCTGGGAGGGCCAGGTCTGAGCCCAAGGTTGGATCCAGCCATGCTGAAGCTCCTCTCTGAGAAGGAGTTGAGAAAGCAAAGGGGTCCAATCTGGACCTCCCTGGGTTGCCCTACCCGGTTCGTCCCAAGCTTCTACCTGGTGAAGCTGATACATGGAGGACTGCTCTAATGCTCGTCTCTCCAGTCCAGAGGTCAGTTTTCTTGCTAACTGCAGATGCTGTGGCAAGGAGAAATATAACCAACTGTGGGCTCACTAATGTGTATGGACCAAATTTTTGCAGAGGACCTGTGTGAATAGGAGGTCTGCTCAAAGCCCAGTTTGGGGCTGTGGGTAAAGTGGTCTAAACTGCATGAAAATTTAAGCAGCAAACTGGTTATGAGTTAGCACTAACTACTGTGATGGAGCTTTTCTTAGAGACTTGATCCTAGAGGTGGGTACTAGGTAGGTATCTTGATGTTGCAAAACCCAACAAAAGGATTCCTGTGTCTTTTGAGACAGCTGAGGGAGTTCAGTTCCAGCCTGCAGACCTTTTGGGTGGAAGGGTGACTCAGGGCCCAGTGACTACTTGTGTAATTCTGGTCTTATCCTTTGTCCCATAAAGAGGTGTTATGCTAGTTACTAGAGGATGTGGCTTTAACTGTGATTTACAGTAATGTTTACAACTGATTTATACTTTGGGCTGTTATGTAGCAAAAATATTTCCTGTTATTTATAGTAGTGACAAATATGCTGCAATATTAAGGCTTTACAGGAATAGGTGGTTCAGAATCTTCCTGGTTTACAGAAGGACGATTTTTTTGTCAGCCAGTGAGATGCAGGATTCAGCTGAAGCTTGAGGTTGCTTCAGGGTAGGAAAGTTTAGTAGTTTAGTTTACTCCCCTTTGCCAGCAAAATGAGATGAACTTAGGCAGGACGTAGCTGCACGGCAATGTCCCACTGAGCAGACAGAACCAAAACCCTGATCTGCTTATGGATTTTCCTGAGCTAACCTGGACTGACTTTCCACCAGGTGTTCCCAAGGCTGTGCACAAGCAGCTGAATGCCTGTTGTTTTTTTTTCTTCTTGTCCATAGGAAAACCGTCCAATCCCGGAGCCAGGTCCCAATGGTAGGTCTAGATCTGTCTGCTTTCTTTACTCATCTCTTTCCTTTCACATTTGTTGCACCTTGATATTATAAAGAGATGAAATATTTCTGAGAAAGTATAAAACAATCCAAAATAATAATATTCCAAAATAAAATAATAATACAAAATAAAAGAGTGTGGCCGAAACAGACAAGGCTGCATTTCCACTTGAAAAGAGCTGGAGCAGTCACAGACACACAACTTTATCTGGCTTTTTTTTTGGTTCCTTGATTTATCAGGTGATCTATTTCACGTTAGACAGCTCCTGGGACATGTCGGATGATCTTATTGCAGGACTAAATATTAACAGGCCAGGCACACGGGCTGATGGAAATTTGATTCACTAACTGTCCAGAGTTGAAATGGTAGCTTAAGGAGAAGGAAAAATGAAGTGGACTTGCTCTATTATTCTCGCTCCAGTAATAGTCACACCTCTCTTAGATTGTATAAGGATTTTTTTTACAAGGTTCTCACTATATTTTTAGCTTTCCTGATTTGTAAATCCATGTCTAGTTTTGTATTTCAGCAGGTGTCTCACGAATATGCCACCCATCCTAACGTGTGCACATGCAGTTCTGCTGCCTTTATTTAGGGCTAGTAAATTTGCTTGTTTCACTGCTGCCTTGGCCTTTACTGAGGGGCACAGGGGCAGCACACGTGCTACTCTCCCAGTGCTTGAGAGAGTAGGTTTTTCCACAAGGAGCCTTCCTTCCTTTTCTGGCAGAGGTCCTCCTGCGGATGCACTCTGTTGGGATCTGTGGGTCTGATGTTCACTACTGGCAGCATGGTCGAATCGGGGATTTTGTCGTGAAGAGCCCCATGGTGTTGGGGCATGAAGCTTCTGGGACTGTGGTCAAAGTGGGATCAGGAGTGACTCATCTGAAACCAGGTAATAGGAATAAAAACTGCCTCTTTTTTTTTTTTTTTTTTTTATTTGCTAAGCAGTTCCTGAGAATGTGTGAATAGGCTGTGCTTTTTGGTTAGATAAATTTATCTGATGTTTTGAGCTGTGAATTGCACAGGGTCACCTTCTTCACACAGTATGACTGTGCTGCTATTAATCACCCAGCTTGGCCACTGTAGTTTCTGGTATTTCTTTGGAATGTTTTATCCTGGGATATCTTGAGCTGCTCTAACTTTATTTTCATGCAAGCAGAGTGTATGCTGATACAAGGTGCCTTTTGAAGAAGCTAGATAAATAAAGCTTCAGAAACGATGTGCATTGCTCCAGCCAACTACCTGCTGTTAATGTTTCTTCTGTGGGTGTGTTCTTGAAGGAGTAAATGGCCTCCTGCAGTGGAGAGAGGTCACTGGAGCAACTGTACCAGGCCCCATGATGTGACCTCTGCAGTTTCTTGTGCTCATGAGTGTCCTAAAAAATAGGCTGAGCAGTGAATTTTGCAAAGTTTACTGATGATAGCAACTTAGGTAGGGTGGAGAGGACAGGGGAGAGCTAGCAAGAGTTACAGAGAGACCTTAAGGGTGCCTGGGCAATAAGGTGCAGGTGAAATTCAATGCAGATAAACATAAAGTGTTGTCCATGACAGAAGAAAAAAAGCAGCTTCATATCTGAAATGATGGGTTGACCATCACTGCTGAAGAGTGAGACCTTTTGCTCTGACACAGTGCTTGGGAATGTTGGCTCAGTAACAGTGAAAAATGCAAATCAGTGTTAGGAAAGGGACAGAGACTCAATCAGAGGACATCACTGCACATCTGAAGCTCTGCAGGCAATTCTGGTCTCAGTTCCAAAGGGATATAAAGGAAGTAAAAATGTTTCAGAGGCAGACAAGGAGATAATGAGATCTGGAGCAGTGTCTCTGTGACAAATGACCAAGTTAGGAACTTGAGCTAGGAGCTGGAGAGACAACTCAAGGACACGTGACAGGTCTGAAGGCTCCTGGAGGGCAGGGAGGTTGCCTCTTCTCTGGTTCCTCCAGTACAGAAGCAAGGACAGCAGGAGCCAGGTGCAGCACTCATCTAAGATAGAGCAGACCTGCTGGCCTCCTTGGCAAAGGATGACTTGGGTGCTAGAAGTTTAGATGGTGAAACGTGGAGGAGAAATTATTGAGGGTTGCTAAAGACAAAGAAACCACATGCAGCTTGGGAGGCTCCACAGCTGAATATAGTGGGAGGCTGGGAGAACATCCACTGTGTGCTTGTCCTGCTCCTCTCACCCCAGACATCCCTGGCAGGCCATGCCAGAGGCAGTGCAGTGGGTGAGATGGCTCTTCACTTCCACCCATCTTCCAGCTTGTCACCGTGGCTGACTGCAGGCCTGTTGGTGGAGAGCTTCACTGACAGATTTGCCTTTGATTGGCTTCCTCTGCCAAGTGTTCTGTCTGGTGTCCCTTGCATACTTGCAAGTTGTACTGCGGTCACACAGTTGTTTTCTTTAATCCAGCTGGCCTTGTACTTGCAGCACTTACTCTTTGTCCTGTGGCATGTGTCCTTCCAGCAGTCTGGGCTACTCCCTCATAGCATCAAGATGTCTCTGTCCCCTGATAAGGCCTGTCTGACTCCCGGGTGTGCTTCTGCACCAGAAGCTTCCTTCCTGAGGAGCAGCTCTTTCTGACCTGCTTTGTCTAAATTATTTCCTCTTCTGATTACTATAGATTCTGAAAAAAATCTGGTCAACGTGTGATTGCCTTTCCATCTGCTAAGGTTGAGTGCAAGTGACCCAGCTTCAGTCTACTCTGTCTGTGCCTCTCAAACACTGTCTCAAGTAACTCTGAAGATCTTGGTGATGAGGACACCATGAAGGAAGTGTTTAGGAACATCCCTGGTGTGTGCAGTGTGATCTTTTTCAGTTAGCAGATGTCCCTCATATTTCTCTTGTGCCAGGGTTTCATGCTGTCTTCCGTGGCTGTTTTGTGCTACTCATACCTATGTGCTCACCTTCTTCCTGAGTAACTCAGTCTGCTTTCACCCTGGCAGGTGATCGAGTGGCCATCGAGCCTGGTGTCCCGAGAGAAATGGATGAGTTCTGCAAAACTGGCCGCTACAACCTGTCTCCAACCATCTTCTTCTGCGCGACACCTCCCGATGACGGGAACCTGTGCCGCTACTACAAGCACAGTGCCAGCTACTGCTACAAGTTAGTTGGTGCTCCCTCTGCAGAGAATTATACACATGCTGGTGGGGATTAGCTGAAGCAATCGCCTCTTGGCCCTTTTGATTATTGCAATGAGCACTCTTGACTTCAACACAACAGGTTTTGTTGCTTTCTGATCCATAAATAACATATGTAAGGCTTGGATGGCAGCCACATTGCGCAAGATTTGTCAGGAAGGTGTTGTTCATCCCCTCTGGTGCCAGACATAAACATTTCTTGCATGTTTCCTGGGATGTCACCACTGTTTTACCCTTTAATTGTTTTCCTTTTCCCATTTGCGCATGGCTCTCGGTTTCTTTTCTGCTGTCTTTTTATATCCTTGCCTTCTTAGGACAGTGCCTGGAAGGTCTTGGTGTGATTCTCTGAGCTGAGCAAGCTTTACTGCTGCTTTTCAGGAAGCACCACGTTGATTGCTGATGCTTTGCTGTGTCATTTGTAGCAAAGTCATCCTACTTGAAGCAAAGCAGGAACAGAAAGTAGTGTTCCTGCTAAGCTGCTTTTTGTGTGGCACTGGGTGGCTCACTAAGGTGCTAGCATGACACATCTGTTCTCATAGCAAATGAGTATGTTCTTAATTGTGGCAGGAATGACATGTTTGCTTAAAAGCAGATGGGTGCTTAAATACTCTGGTGAATACAGAAATTCAAATAAATCTCTGCAACACTATACCCACAGAAGTGCATTTGCACGAGGGGTTAAAAATAGTCTGAAGAAGTGGCCCCCTGAGATGGGTCTACCTGTGGAGCTTGTTCTTTCTCAGTCTGTAAAGAGCTGGTACTTACATGAGCAGGAATGTCCTTGGGATTGATCTTTGGTCTCTGCAGAGGAAGATTGCAGGATCCCATCAAGTTGGAAGGAGGCACTTAAATGCTATTCTCATGAGAGTCCTCAGGCAGGAAGCTTCTTTCAAAGCAGATCACAAGCAGCTGCTCTCAGGATGAGATGCTGCTCTGGATGGCACAAACTTGTCACTGTCCAGGGCCACTGTCACTCACTGGTTTCCTTTGTGTTGTTAAAATAACATCTTCTGACAACATCACAAGTTTTGGCTTGGGAGGAAATGGCAGGTTTGGAGCTGTCTTCTTCCAGTGTTTTACCTTGTCCTCCAATTTGAGTAAATATTACTCTGGCTAATTGTGTTTTATTTTAAGCTTTGAAATGCAAAGCCTGCATCTGGTGCTCCCAGTTTCAGATCAGTGCTGCCATGGCAGAGCAGATTCCCTGGCATGAAGTCACTCTGCCAGCACAGATTTGCCAAGAAGAGGTGATGGCTGAGCTCAGTGAGCTCTCACGTATTTGGGCAGGGATTGTCTGTCCTTCTGCTGGTGGACAGACTCTGCCTTGGATGCTCTGTGTAGTTGGATGGAGGTGGGATCAAGCTGCAAAACTGTCCTCCACATTGACAAGGTGGTGCCCAATAGTAGCAAATGTGATGCCAGACTCTGAAAGAACTGAACTCTTGGGGTCAGCCCTTCAGTGCCTCCTGGAGATAAGGGACATACAGATATCTTACAGCTGTCTTCCTACTGCTGTCATTTCTGTTATTTTGGCTTCGGCTTGGCCTGGCTGAGATCTGACCTCGAGCTTCCCAGGGCTGTCAGAAAGACCTTCCTCTCAGACATGGCTCCCAGCACCTGCTGTGTGACAGCCCACAATAGTGGCTTTCTGGAGGGCTCTGATTTATTTCTGTCAGCAGTTCAGAAGGGTTTCAACCCTCCTCTGCTTTCTTCCATCACTAGCTGCATTACAGTGCTGTTTCTGTCCAAAAGGTGATTGCTACCCACTGTACACATTTTCCCTGACTGCTGGGAGGGTGTGTGCTGGGACCAGTCCACTGGTTGAAACATTTGGTGCATCAGGGGAGGCCATCCCAAGCATGGTGGGGAGGCTTGGCTATGGCTGCCTTTGCTTGATGTGGCATCACCGTTGGCAGCAAGATATTTTCTAAAAGTGTGGAGCTGAGTGATTCAACCTAGATGAGGGGGCTGGGAGCTTACTGGTGGGTCCCAGCCGTAGGGCAACCTTTGGGGTATGCCAGCATATGCAACTGGGGGCTTATTCCAAAGGGAATGAATAGCAAAGGAGTTTTTGAATTGACTCACCAAATACTGGAGACATGACACGGGGAAGCTGTGTGTCCCTGTGTTTGGTGCTTGGGCAGACATCACTGGTAAATGGTTTAGGTGCACTTGATGCTGCTTCAGAGGAGGGAAAGAAGCAGCACTTCTAGAAACACCTTCCAGCTCTCCATTTCTCAGACCAGGGGTGAGAGAGTATTTTGCCACGGTGATTTAGACCCGTGTGTGGTCTCTGAGTGTCATGGCTTTCTTCATCACCCTCATAAACCTCGTTGGTGACTGTTGCTTGTGTCTGGTTCTTGCAGGCTTCCAGATAATGTCACCTTTGAAGAAGGAGCCCTTATCGAGCCCCTTTCGGTGGGAATCCATGCCTGCAAAAGAGCGGGAGTCACTCTGGGAAGCAAAGTCTTTGTGTCTGGCTCTGGTACAGTGAACATATTCAGTCCTTGGGTTGTCTGCCTGCTGCAGCATGGAGGGGCATTGACAGGGTGCTGCTGTGCTTTAGGCTCTGCTGGGAGCGTGGGTCATGGCAGGGTGACAGGGGTGCCGAGGGGGACCTGGAGGCTGTCCTTGCCTGTGCTGCACTGTGAGGATGCATTCTGAGCAGCCCAGATGCAAAGTGCAGGGGCTGGGCGTGCTCAGCATTGCAGCTCGAGGGGGCCCCTCATGGAGCAATGCTCTCAGCAGCTGGTCTCACTACCCTGGCATGGTGGTGATGCTGACCACACCAGGCTGTGTGGAGTGGCTGGCACGCTGGAGGGAAGGGAGGCCAACCAGACGGACCTTGACAGGCTGGAGAGGTGGGCCAGTGCCAACCTCGTGAAGTTCAACAAGGCCAAGTGCAAGGTCCTGCCCCTGGGTCAGTGCAACCCCAGGCACAAATCTAGGCTGGGGGAGAATGGCTGGAGAGCAGCCCTGAGGAGAAGGACTTGGGGGTGGGAGGAGATGAGAAGCTGGACATGAGCTGCCAGTGAGCGCTGGAGCCCAGAGGGCCAATTGTGTCCTGGGCTGCATCAAAAGAAGTGTGGCCAGCAGGGCCAGGGAGGGGATTCTGCCCCTCTGTCCTGGTCTGGTGAGACCCCACCTGGAGTGCTGTGTCCAGCTCTGGAGCCCTCAGCACAGGAGAGACATGGAGCTGTTGGAGACGGTCCAGAGGGGGGACATAAAGATGATCCAAGGGCTGGAGCAGCTCAGCTATGAAGACAGAGAGAGCTGAGGCTGTTCAGCCTGGAGAAGAGAGGGCTCCGGGGAGACCTTAGAGCACATTCCAGGGGATCCAGGAAAGCTGGGGAGAAACTTTTCACCAGAGAGGGCAGTGACAGGACAAGGGGTAATGGTTTTAAACTGAAAGAGGGGAGATTTAGGTTAGACATTAGGAAGAAATTCTTCACCATGAGGGTAGTGAGGCACTGGAATAAGTTTCCCAGGAAGGTTGTCTATGCCTCCTCCCTGGAGGTGTTCAAGGCCAAGTTGGATGAGGCTTTGTGCAGCCTCGTCTAGAGGGAGGTGTCCCTGCTCATGGCAGGGAGGTTGGAACCAGATCATCTTTAAGGTCCTTTCCAACCTTCACCATTCTATGATTCTATTCTATCCCAGAGCTTCCCATCTGGAAGCCTGGGAACATGCTGAGCTCTGGGCACATCCAGAGCCTGTGGCTGGTGCTGTCTGGCAGTTGTATATGTTCTCTTTCTCCCTTTGTTCCCAGGACCAATTGGCCTTGTTAATGTGCTCGTTGCTAAGATGATGGGTGCAGCTGCTGTGGTAATTGCTGGTAAGTCCTTTTAACCTTTCAGAGTTAATCTTTAACCTCTAAGAGTGTGCCTGTTTCGAAGATAAAACACTTTTGACTAGTTCCAAATTATTCCTGCAAGGTAACTGCTGGGGAAGGCAGCCCAAGCACCATGGAAAGTCTGTTCATGAATTAGCATGGGCCTGTCTGGAGGGAATCCTAGTAAACTCCTCATTCCCCAGGACTTTGATCTGTACACTAATTGGGATCAGTAAGAAGTTGGAGGTTGCAACTGGTGCTGCTCTGCTAGGTTAGTGGACCAGGGTAGTAACTTCTGCATCCTAGTACAGGCACGTTGTGCATATGGAGTAGCTACAGTGCTTCAAGGAGAGTAAACCAGAGGCTAAAGAGTGGTCGTAGGCTCAAGACTAGAGACTTTTTTCAGACTTTGAGCAAGTCTTTTGGGAAGAGGCAATACATCTGTCTAACAGAGCTCCAAGTTACAGAAGCTCCACTTGCTCCTTGTGCCTCTCATCACTGACTGTTTTCTTTTTTCTGTTTTGAGCTCTTCTGACCTCAACTTTGTGTTTTGCCTTTGCCTCAAGATCAAACCCTGAGGATCAGGTTTTGTCTTCCCTGTCGTGCTTAATAGGCCTTGTTTATATCTGCTTCTGGTCTTCACCTAGGCAGCAGACCAGGCAACAGAGCATATTTAATACCCCATTTGGAGCTCATCTTGGAGATTTGCTCCAAGCAGGTTTTTTCCTTCCTCTTGTAGTACTAGGTGGTGGCCTGGACGCAGTGTTTGCACAGTCCTTTCTGTGTGCAGCCCCATTGTGCCTCTGCAGGCCTCCTTTGCTGCCCCTCATTCTGCTGTTCTGCTGCAGGGTTCATTTTCCAGTGATTATCCACAATGACTGAAATCACCTTTTCAGGGTCCTTGTAGTTCAGAAATGGGTCTTCCTTGCATAACTGTGCCCTCGAGGTTTCTAGTCCAGTGGCCACTTGCAGCTGTGTTTTTGTCCAGCTGCATCTGGAAGACCTCTGAGGATGGAGATCCCACCTTTCTGGGTACCTTCTCTAAATGGAGAAGCTTTTTCTGGGATCCACTCACAGTCATTTGTGGGTATTTTCCCTTGTCTGCAACAACTGAAATGAGTCTTGGTCATCCTTGGAGCAACCCTTCTGGTTGTTGTAGACAACCATTGGATCCCACCTTTGCCATGCTCACCCAGCCCAGCCTCCTCTACCTCTCCTCAAACATTCAGGCTCTTCCCTGTGTAGCTTTCCCAGAAGAATAGAAACCTGGAGTAACCTCAGGATATTCACTGGTTGAAATTTCCACCTGCAGTTTGAACAGGGCCTGGAAGTGGTGTTTCCAGCTCCTGCTGCTGCTCTTTCATCCTTCTGAGGGGTGATGCCTGGGAGGAGCAGTTAACAGGTACAACTAGACAATAAACACAGGTTACTGCAGCATTTTTGGGCCAAAGCCCCAAGTTGGATCTTTCAGAAGGCTGTTACTGCATCTCCCACTCTTCAGGCCAGTTGTATTTTTGACCTCTCAATTACTGTGTTTCCATCTTTGGCCTGAGAGACAAAATTCAGGTCCCTCTTGTTTTGTGGAAGTATCCTTCAGTAGTAGCTCATAAGAAAACCTAAGGCAGATTATTGCCTTCTCCTCCCTAAGCCCTCTTGCTGCCAGGGCATTTTTTGCTCTGCTGGCCCCAGCCTGCAGGCCTGTGCTTGATGGACTTGATCAGTGCAGGCCTCAGATTTTGTGAAATGTTGTCATTTGAAGGGGATGGTTTCTACAGCAGAAAAAGCAGCTCTGCCTCTTGAATCACATATGAGGAATGTTGCTGCTGAGCTGAGCTGGTGCAGGAGCTGGTGGGTGACCTGGTCCTTGGGTGGGGAAGGGTTTGGTGAGCTGGCAGGGGTTGGTGGCACTGAGGCAGCTGGTTCAGCCTGCTGCCCCATTCCCAGTGCTGCCTTCCTGTGCTCTTCCCTGGAACACTAGGAACTGCTGTTGCCTCTGCCCGCAGGCTGCTCCTGGGGACCTTATGAGCTCCCAACATAGGAAGGACATGGAGCTCCTGGAGAGAGTCCAGAGGAGGCCACAGAGATTATCTGAGGGCTGGAGCAGCTCTGCTCTGGAGACAGGCTGAGACAGTTGGGGGTGTTCAGCCTGGAGAAGAGAAGGCTCCAGGGAGACCTTAGAGCACCTTCCATTGCCTGAAGGGGCTCCAGGAAAGGTGGGGAGGGACTTTTTACAGGGGGAAGGGAGTGAGAGGACAAGGGGAAATGGATTTAAACTGGAAGAGGGGAGATTTAGGTTAGACATTAGGAGGAGTGTGAGGGTGGTGAGACACTGGCCCAGGTTGCCCAGGGAGGCTGTGGCTGCCACATCCCTGGAAGTGTTCAAGGGCAGGTTGGATGGGGCTTGGAGCAACCTGGTCTAGTGGGAGGTGTCCCTACCCATGGCAGGGGGGTTGGATCTAGATGATCTTTAAGGTCCCTTCCAACCCAAACCAGTCTGTGATTCTGTGATATGATTCTATGACCTTTGCCAAGTAGGTCTGTGTAGCATGTGCCACAGGGCTCCCAGATGGCCATGGGAAGTTCTTGGTAGCTGGTTTGTAGGGTCAGCAAACTTGGGCACATGGAATTAACCCCTTCTTATCTTTACGCCTTGGCCTAGGTAATGTCCATACTTGTAGACATCTGCCACCTGAGGGGCTTTTGGCAGAGATGCTCAGAGACACCCATGGAGGTGCTGTGCCTAGTCAAATATTTGTACTTGACAAGAGCGGAAGAATGGGTTTAGTTTGGCTCGTTGCCGCTGGGGATTTACTGCCCTTCTCAAGGAACTGCTTTTTGCGTCAGCTTTAGGGGCCAACACCTGCAAGGTGACTGCCCACAAAGTCTTTCTTGTACTTTGCTACCAGGTTCTTGGAATTCATTGCCCAGAGTATTTATTTTGTGTTTGTCCACGAAAACTGTGCAACATTTTAGGCTTTGAATGTTTGTTTGTTTTGACAAGCTGCACACAAATAGAGAAATATCTAGAAGAGCTTTTTCCTGACCTGGAGAGAACTCAGCTCCTACAGCTTCTGCAGCAAGTGTCTTTAGTCAACAAATTTTGGAAAGTTAGGTCTTTGCTGAGGGGTCAGTTCTGTTCTCTAGGACTCCTGGCGAGTGGCTGGCACTGTGGCTAGAGACTAATGGTCAGCCCTACCCTTCCACAGGCTGGTGTGGGCCAAAGTTTGCCTTTCCTCCAAGATACGGCAGCTTGCCTGATAAAACTGCTTTTGATAACCTTTGCTCTTCTCCCTGAAGTGCGTTATTCCTGGCAGACTAATGTCCTCCCTTTTGAGCTGGGGGGTGGGGTGTTGGTGTCTTTAATGGACTGTAGTTGGGTGCAGAGGATGGGTTTGTTTCATGGGTCCTCTCCACTCCACTGCTGAGAGGGTGGGATTGATATTTATGGCCAACTTTCTCCCGGCCTTCTTCCTGGCTGTGGACATTGCTGTTGCTCTGAAAAGCTGTTTTTCTCCTTAGAGGCATGTTAAAGAGTAGCCTTATTCCCCAGCAAATAAAGTGACAATTTGGGTATTCATCTGGCAGTGTTGGGCTGTCTTGCCTCACTCTGTCTGCCACTAAAGGCACACTTAGAAATTCCTGCTTAAGGGAAACTGTTCCCCCTGTGTGATCTAAATCTGAAGTCCTAGGTGCTGGCGTCTCCAGAAACTCTGGAAGTCAAGGTCAGGGAACATCAATAACTGGACAAATTTTTAACTCCTTTGTGAAGGAAGATCAACATAGAAAGTGTGAGGGCTTCCAGAATATTTGCCTGTTAAGTTGCCTCATAAACCATCTTGAGAAGCTTAAGTGTAATTTGATAAATTCCATAGGAGCAGAGATACAAGAACAGGCAACGCTTAATCTGGCAGCCAAAACTTTAATTAGTTTCAGTGGCTGGGAAGTGAAAACAACTTTCTGACTAGAGGCAAGATGCAACCCTTTAACTGTGTAATTAACCAACTTGGTCCTTCTCAAGACTTACAAGTGTCTGGAGCTCCAAGCAACACTGTGTAACACAAGTAACCTTCTAATTTGATAACCTGCAGATCTGTCAGGTTCAGTAAGAGCTTCGTGGTGATTCACTGAGGCCAGGTGTACTGAGATGTCATCACAGCCCTGTCCAACTCTGACAGTATTGCTGCTGCATCCTGTGTCCCTCTCTGATGGGAGGACTTCCTTCACAGGCAGGTCAGCAAACCAGAAGCTATCTTGGAAAGGTGTGGGGGCTGCCTGAGAGTGACTTTTGTACCCACTTTGAAATGCACTGACTGGCAGGGCTTGTTGCTCCTGTACTCTGCCTCTGGATGTGTTTCTGTCAAAGAGACAGTATAAAATCTGTTAGTGACTGGGCACATAGTGTAAATGGCTGGATTCAGCTGTGTCTGCTGCAGGCTGGTGTTTGGAGGCCAAACTTCATTTGGAGCCCTGTTGAGTCCCTGTGGTTTCTTTGCCTCACATCGAGATTTGGGAGACACCAGCCATGCCAGGCAGAAATGTTTTTTGGCATTTCAAGGGCCTCAAAAATGCCCATACTCTTGCTACACAAGAGGTGTGTGAGTGCACCTCTGGTAGCAGAGGGTCAAGCATGACTGTACACGTGGCCTGAGGCCCAGTGCTCAGAGCTTGGGAAGGACAGACGTGACTAATCCCTCCTGCAGCCACAGGAACGAGAGCTACGTTGAGGCTTCCAGGGTGATGCTGCCCTTACTTTCCAGCCTTGGCTTTTCCTCCTCCGTCTGCATTTTATTAGCCTTTGTTATCCCTTCTTGAAACCCCCTCCACCAGCCTCCTGGGTGCTGATCTCAGTGGGTGTGCCCACACCTGGCACCCCGCCCACTGCAGGTATGGACATGTCCATGTAACGTCATGCTTGCCCTATGCTGGACAGGGTTGGTCCTCTGGCCTGGCTTACTGTGGTGCTGGGGCTGAGTCAGAGTGGCTCATGTCAGAGCAGTGGCCTCATCCTCCTTCTCTTTGACCTTGATATTTTCCCCCCACCCCCATCTCTGACTTCTCTGAAGTCTGTGCCCTGTTGAGAGGAGTATTTTCCAATTTGTAGTGGGTCCTGGGGAAGAGTTTGCTCCAGGAAAAGGCGTCATTTTCTGAATCTTCAAGCTGAGGACCTCTGGTAGGAGACATGGCTCACCCCTCAATTTTGGGTCTAGGAGATCTTGGCTCTTAAAGCTTCATTTCCACCTTTGATTGAGAAGTCTTTTCCAGCGCCATCACACAGGCCCATGTAGACCACCACTTTGGTGCAAGGCAGAGAGGTTGTTTCTGCCTGGGAAATGCCGCTCTCTCTCTGCTGTCCACCTGCTTATCTCCAGAGATGTCCTGGTCACCAGTGGTGCCTGAAGAAGGATGGATGACTTCTTCCCAGGGGACATGGAAGAGAAGAGACAAAACAGTGTAGGTACCTGCCAGGGAAGCTTGCTCCATGGTACAAAACATTTAATGGATCTTCAAAAGATATTTACAGTGCAGTCAAGATCCCTCTGGACAGAGTACCAGAGTACAGCCATGCCCTTGCAGACATTTATCATCACCAGCATATTGTTCTGTGTTAATGGGTTATCTGAGGTCACCATATTACCAGATCCTTTTGTTTTTATGGGCTTGCCTACTTGTTACAAGGAGGATAAAAGGGTGGGTGGAGGTTGGTAACAGCAGGGACAGACTTAGTGTTGACAGGTAATGCATTCTGCAGTTCGCTCAGCTGAAGATATCTATGGTTCATTGAGGAAACCCTCAGAGAGCTTGTGATCTGCTCTCATCCAGAACAGTGAGATGACCCTCTGAGCCTTATGTCTCCTATCAGAAAGGCTTCACAGTGCTGTGCCATCCATAGCCAGGTGATTTCTGGGCCATCAGGGAGCAAGATGAGAGCAACCTTGCCCCTGCTTAGTGCCTGTTGAGAGGTGTCCTTGAGGATGTGAGCAATAGCAATCTTGAGAGCCAGAGAAGGAAAATGCAAAAGTCAGTGTTGGCTTTTTGCTTCCTTGTGGACTCCTCCCTAGGTTAACTCACTGAGTGTGTGCATAATGTGGTTTTTTACAGTCCTTTTTCACTAGTGGGTTAAGGTCCTGCATGAGTTAATAAAGCTGCTTCATCGAAGAGTCATTGCCAGAGGGACACTGGGCAGTGCAGTCTTGGTGGCAGCTTTGGTGAGACATGACCGTGCTGTTCACAGAGGGTTAGTGTAGCTCAGCACTGGCCTGTCAGTCCTGCCCTCCAGCTGCCTTTTGCCTTTGCCTACGCTGAGGTTCCTCACATCCTGCATGGGATGGATTCCAGCTGTGAGTTTATGCTTTATCCTCTTTGAAGCCCACCGTCTTCTGCAGCAGGAAAACCTTTGGCATCTCCTGCATCTTTAAGTTGTCCTCATAGCTCATCCTTCTTTGTCTGCCCACAACAGTGAGGAGATCTCCTTCCTGCCTCCTCACTGAAGGCTGCGTGAGTTGGAGGGAGGGGATGTAGACCCTTTCCTCTCCTGATTATGTGCTGCTATGTGAACATATTTTCAGACCCCAGACATGAGTGCTTCCTCCAGGGCTCCTTGATGGTGGCCTTCTTGCATCAAGGGTGTAGCCAGTAGGTCAAGGGAAGTTCTCCTCCCTCTCTACTCTCTGCCCTGGTGAGGCTGCATCTGGAATACTGTGTCCAGTTCTGGGCTCTCCAGTCCATAAAGGATAAGGAACTGCTGGAAGGAGTCCAGCACAGGCCACAAAAATGGTGAGGGGTCTGGAGCACTTCCCCTTTGAGGAAAGGCTGAGAGAGCTGGGGCTGTTCAGCCTGGGGAGGAGGAGGAGAATGAGGGGGGATCTCATCAACACACATCAGTATCTACAGGGTGTGTCAGGAGGGTGGGACCAGTCTCTTTTCAGCAGTGTCCAGTGACAGGACATAGGGCAACAGGCACAAGCTGGAGCACAGGAGGTTCAAGCTAAACATAAGGGAAAACTTCTTTACTGTGAGGGAACAGAGCCCTGGGACAGGCTGCCCAGAGAGGCTGTGGAGTCTCCTTCTCTGGAGACATTCCAAATCCGTCTGGATGTGTTCCTGTGGGATCTACTGTAGGGGATCATGCTCTGACACGGGGGTTGGACTAGGTGATCTTCAGAGGTTCCTTCCAACACTGACGACTCTATGGCTCTAAGCCCTTTGGTCTGGGTGGTCTACATCAATTCTTGAGAAGGTACTAGCAGGCTGCAGTTTCCCACCTTGTCCTACCACATAATCAGTGTGATCTTGTCTCCTGAGGCTGACAGCTGGTCACCAAACAAGGTGACTCTGTTGAGACTAAATGTGGGGTTAGGAAGCAGATTGTGGGCTCAGGTTCTTTATCCCTTTCTGCTTCACAAAATGTTCCAGTTCTTGACTTGTTTTGTCTTTCCACAGATTTATCTGCCTCTCGCCTGCAGAAAGCCAAGGAGGTGGGGGCAGATTTCACCATTCAGGTGACTAACGAGACCCCACAGGAGGTGGCTTCCAAAGTGGAAAGTCTGCTTGGCTGCATGCCTGAGATAACTGTGGAGTGTACAGGAGTGGAAGCCTGTATCCAGGCTGGCATTTATGTGAGTACCCCTTGTCCCCAAGGTGGAGCAGGGATGGTGTTGGCTTTTCTTTTCCTGGGATGCCCAGTGGCTGTTACTTCGCTCTTGTAGCGCTCAACATCAGTGGGCTTGGTATGGGTGAGAGGAGGTGCTTGTTAGACAACAAACTGAGAGAGACAGTTAAAGAGGTAATGTCTTCACAGGCAGCATGTGGGTAATTGTCTGATTGGATGCTCAAGTGCTTTACCACTTACCAAAGAGACTACAGGAAGACCCCAAAAGCCAAGCATAGCTACACAAGCAGTGTCCAGGAGCGGGCACAAGTAGGACAGCATCTTCAATTAAGTTAAAGTTATGTCCAAATAAGGAGAATAATTAAGAAAATTCATTCCAGCAGGTGAAGAAAGTGGTTAAGGAGGGGATGTTTTGAACTGCCTAATGGGGGGACGTGGAGAAGGTGGTGCACAGTTTCACAATGAAAGGTCAGGAGACAAATGGGCCAAGCTGCAAAAAGAGAAATTCCAGTGGAGCATCAGGCTCTTACATTTATATCTCTTCCATTGAAATCCAGAAGTACTTCTCATACTCCAGAGTGCCAGTCATTTTCAGAATGAGATTTAGATAACACAACCCTCCAGAGATTTTTGAAAGGTTTCTTGTTAAGCCTTGTTTGTTGTGTGTTTCACCCTTACCAGGGTTCTGACAGCATCCTGCCTCTACCCTGACTTCTCTGTTGTGTCCTGGGCTGTCCATGACAGCCACAAAGCGTTGCTTTATTTTCTGACAGACTGCCGCAAAGGCTCTGGTGACCATGTTTTGCAAAATATAACATATTTGTCTGTTTGTTTTCCAGGCCACTCGTTCTGGTGGGACCTTGGTGCTGGTGGGGCTGGGGCCTGAGATGGTCACGGTGCCCATCATCAACGCTGCTGTGCGGGAGGTGGATATCCGGGGGATATTCCGCTACTGCAACACGTGAGTCTCATGCAGGGTGGGCTGCTGTGCCTTCAAGTCTGTCCTTAAGAAATTCTTGCTTTCCACAAGGAAAAAGACATGAAAAAGGCTGGTTTTCCTTACAGTTGGTTAAACCTCATGTGAGCGCTGTGGTGCAGGCAGTGTGTCTGACGCGTCCTACGTTTTGTGCCTTGGTTCCTGCATGAGCCCTGCACTGCAAGCTTGACCACAACAAAGCCACCCAGCTGGGTTGTCCTACTGTCTCATTTCGTGCAGTGTTTGGTGGAAAGAAAGGAAGAGACCCAACAAGCCCCTAACTCTGCTGCAAGCAGAAGAAAATCAATCATAACCAACACTTGTGCCTTCAACTCTTCTGCCCTGTGGAAAGGGAAGCCCAGGTGCTGGGGGTGTTTTGGTAGGGACTGGCTTGTCCACAAGTGCTCTGGCTCATGGCATGGCAGAGAGGAGCACATAGCTTTTAGCTACTTCAACTTCTTGTGCTGGGAGATCTCTAAGCAGCAGCTTGGCGTGGCCCTGACTATCCACACTGCTTTCTGAAAAGCTGCTTTCCTGGTGACACCTACCTTCCTGACTGTTCCGTTGTCCATTTTGAGGCAAAGGATATAAGGTATCTTCATTCTGGGCAGAGGGTCAAAATCCCAAGCAGTGCATCCTGTGCCAGGCTGTGCATCCGCAGCCTTTTGGTGGTGCCTGGCTCTGCTCTCCTTGCTTGTCATGGACTGGGATCCCATCATCAGTCTTGCTGGAGATCAGCAGATGCTGGGATGAGCAAGAGCCTTGGTTTGTTCTCATCATTTGGTTGGACATGAAGTTACATCCAGAGCCAGTCTGGAGCTGTATGTGCTCTCTACAGAGAACTGAACTGCATGGCTTGTGGACAGGCAGGTCTGTGAGTGTACTGAAAGCTGGCCTTGTCCCGAAGGCAGGAGGAGCTCAGCTGTCCTCTCTTTGCCCTTGTACTCCTTGGGTATGGCTTGAGACCCAACACTGCCAGTTTGCAGCCTGGTTTCTGCTCTGTTCAGAGCTTGCTAGTGGAGCAAGAATCGTTGCTTGGTCTGTAGAGGTTGTTTTCCAGGAAGAATTTATGAGATGTAGTAAAGCTCCTTCTTAAAATGAGGAATGTCTTTAAATAGGCAGTTTGGAAATCAGATGAGCTGCTGCATCCCTTCGTATCTCCATCACTCTAACTTGGCCCCTTCCAGTGGAGTGGCAAGGCAATCAAACTGAGCCAGTCTCTGCCAAAGAGGAGGGTGGAAGCTGAGGGACGCTTTTCCTTTCTTCTCCCTGCATTTAGTTGGTGAGTTTGAATTTTGCAGTGATCAGTCTGCAAGCATAGAGGCTGGCTGAGGGGAGTGCAGCACACAACAGTTCTGTTCTTCATTTGATGTTTCAGATGTGTAGTAGTTTCCTGTGATTTTCAGTCAGCCTCACCACCATCCCTGGAAAAATGATGGAGTGACTCATTTTGGAGGTCGTCTCAAAGCACATGGAAGAGAAGAAGGTTATGAGGAGTAGTCAGCATGGATTTACCAAGGGGGAATCATGTTTGACTAACCTGATAGCCTTCTAAGATGTTGTGACTGAATGGGTAGATGCAGGGAGAGCAGTGGATGTGTCTACCTTGACCTTAGCAAGGCTTTTGACACAGTCTCCCATAACATCCTTAGGAGCAAGCTCAGGAAGTGTGAGGTAGAAGAATGGACAGTGAGGTGGATGAAGAACTGGCTGCAGAGTACAACCCAAAGAGTGGTGATCAATGGTGCAGAGTCCAGCTGGAGACCTGTAACAAGTGGAGTCTCCCAGGGATGAGTGCTGGGCCCAGTCCTGTTCAACATCTTTATCAATGACCTTGGTGAGTGGACAGAGTGTCTTCTCAGCAAGTTTGCTGATGACACAAAGTTTGAAGGATTGGCTGATTCACCTGAAGGATGTGCAGCCATTCAGCAAGATTTGGGCAGGCTGGAGAGCTGGGCAAAGAGCAACATAATGAGGTTCAACAAGAGCAAATGCAGAGTCCTGCACCTGAGAAGGAGCAATAAAATGCACCAGTACAGGTTAGGAGTTGATCTGCTACAGAGCAGCTCCGTGGAGAAGGACCTTCGGGTCCTGGTGGACAACAAGTTATCCATGGGACAATGTGCCCTTGTGGCCAAGAAGGCCAATGGTACCTTGGGGTGCATTGGGAAGAGTGTGTCCAGCAGATTGAGGGAGGTTCTCCTCCCCCTCCACTTGGCCCTAGTGAGACCAATGAGATTCAGAGGCAATGGATTCAGAATGGAGCACAGGAAGTTTCACCTCAACATGAGGAAGAACTTCTTTCCTGTGAGGTTTACAGAGCACTGGAACAGGCTGCCCAGAGATGTTGTGGAGTCTCCGTCTCTGGAGACTTTCAAGACCTGTCTGGAGGCCTTTCTGAGTGATCTGCCCTAGTTTTGGTCATGCTCTGGCAGGGGGGTTGGACTCGATGATCTTCAGAGGTCCCTTCCTGTCGAGGCGACTTATGGACTTCACACAACTCTATAAGAGTTATAACCGAAGACCTTTATTGTTAAAAATGGCGGCAATTTATACCCCTCTGACTCCAGATGTTCCACCCCAGTACAGACCTCGTTGGTTACATACATACACAGTTCATATATGATTGGCTACATGTCTTGTCACTTGCTGTCCATGTCATGATGACCCAGGGCTTTCGCTCCCCAGCCGGTGCCTCTCAGTTCTTTCTACAACATTCTTTTCTCACTACTTCATGAGATAACAACCGTGAGATAGGACACCTGCTGTTTGCTGGTCCCGTGGGGCAACGGCCTGTGGGGTACCTGTGAGACACCAGCTTGTTCATTGATCCCACGATTTGCTTCAGGGTGCCTGACAATTTGGTCAGCAGCACCTGCAACACTGCTGTTTTAATTCAGGCATATTAATTTTCTATAAATCCCATATTAATTTTCCATAAATCCCATGCTAATTTTCCATAAATCCCCACACCTTCCAACCCCTAACATTCTGTGATTCTGTGATTCACTTCCTTTCTTCCTTGCCTGATGCTTGAGATTCCTCCTCTGGACGATTTCTTTGTGGGCAAAACCCTCCTTGGTTGCCTGGTCTGAGGCAATTACTATAATGAAACCAGGCTACTCCGTGGTGGTTCCTTGGGGCTCCAGACTGGTGACTGCTCTCACCTCCTGCTCTCCCCCTCCCCTGCAGGTGGCCTGTGGCAATTGCTCTCCTGGCATCCAAGCGGATCAATGTCAAGCCCTTGGTTACCCACCGCTTCCCCCTGGAAAAGGCTCTTGAGGCCTTTGAGACCACCAAGAGGGGCGAGGGGGTAAAAGTCATGCTGAAGTGTGACCCCAGCGACCACAACCCCTGAGATGCTGCCGTGCCCAGCCCTCTCCCCATTCCACCGCCTGCCTGAGATGGGAAGCATGAGGCCACAGGAGGCTGATGTTTGGCTGTTGCACATTTACACAGTCACCTTGTGCAGGCGCTGCTTTGTCATAGAGCTAGAGAATCAAATGATAATGAGGGTGAATGACACTGTGGGATAAACCATTAGAGTATTAACAGGTGCCTACGAATGGAGAAGCAAATGGGGAATAGTTTGGATCAAAACGCTGCTGTTCGGTTAGAGATGGTGATTTGCACAGTTGGCTCTTCTCTGGCAGACCCTGCACACTGAACAGCCTGTGTTGGGCAGAGCTGCCTGTGGGGTTTGTCGCTGTGGACACACTGGGGATGGTGTCACCAGCTGCGTGGGTGAAGCAAGGACAGAGATGTTGGCTCTTCACCTTCCTGCCCTAGTACTGCCCTGGAGCTGTGCTTGCCACAGCTCTTCCCACATGGCAATCCCTAGGCATGGAATAGCCTTATGTGAGTACTCCATCTTCCAGTCACACCGTCCCTCGGGGACCCTCAGGGATTGTCACAGCCTGTGGAACAATGCCTGGCCGGCCCACCTTTGAGGGAAGCATCTGCACATTCAGGTCATTCTCTCCATGCTCTTTGCAAATAGCAAACTGCAGGCCCAAAGCTCAGAGTCCAGGGATTATTTTTAAGCAGCAGCTAGCCTGGAGGCCAGCAGGGACCATATCTGCTGTGTCTTACTCCATCAGCAGCTCCCCATGGGGCAGAAGGACCACTGCAGAGCAGGCTGCAGGGTGCAGGGAAACTTGGGGCTGCAGAGAGCCCTGTCCTTATGCAGCTTCCAAGGAGGGGCTGCTGTTGGGGGCACAGCTCGCTTTTGGCATGGAGGGGAGCACAGGTGGGAAGTGAGGGGACATCACTCAAAGGTTTTATCACTGTGGATCATAACTTTTCGAGAATTTCAGGCCTTCCTCTGAGTTTGTGAGCCATGAACAAGGTACTAGCAAGGTAGCAAGTTGCACATAACAAAATTAATCTTTGATTACAGCCATGTTAATTTTAGTACTGGGGGATAAGTCCTTTTCTTGGGCCGGTACTGAACTTTCCTCAATAAATGCTACCTACCTGATGTGTCTGTGTCCATTGAAGGCTTGGGTGGGTGGTTTGAAGGGATCTGGGACTTTGGGTGCTGGGAGGAGTGTGCAGAGGCCTGGGCTGTTGCACTGCTGGGTCTTGCCAGGCTGCAGGTGAGCTCGGTGCCAGCAGGACCATGAAATGAAATGACCTAACTGCCTGGCGAAGCTCCCAACATAAAAAGGACATGGAGCTCCTGGAGACAGTCCAGAGGAGGCCACGAAGATCATCAGAAGGCTGGAGCAGCTCTGCTATGAAAACAGACTGAGAGAGTTGGGGCTGTTCGGACTGGAGAAGAGAAGGCTCTGAGGAGACCTTAGAGCACCTTCCAGTGCCAGAAGGGGCTCCAGGAAAGGTGGGGAGGGACTTGTGACAAAGTGCAGGGAGTGAGAGGACAAGGGGGAATGGACTAGGTTGCCCAAGGAAGTTGTGGCTGCCCCATCCCTGGAAGTGTTCCAGGCCAGGTTGGATGGGGCTCTGAGCAACCTGGTCTAGTGGGAGGTGTCCCTACCCATGGCAGGGGAGTTGGGACTGGAGGATCTTCAAGGTCCCTTCCAACCCAAACCAGCCTGTGATTCTATGATCTATTGCGGAGGTGGCTGGGTTGATCTTGGCCTGTGAGTCCATGCTGTGTTTTACAAGGTCTAACACATAACCCAGGGGAACTTTCCATAGTCAGAAGGAGCAGTGGTCGAAGTGAGGTTTTCATGTATCAGCCTGAGCAGGAAAAACCCACCCGGGAGCCTGGATCCATAATGGGATGTGGCGCTGGCAGCACCCAGCCCAGAGCTGCTGGAGCACACCTTGCTGAAGGGTGGCTGGTGGCTGGGGAGGGCCAAGCTGCCCAGTTTTTGCCAGTGGGTGGGAGTTGGGACTTCTTGCTGACCCCTAAAGCTCTCCTGGCCCATTTTCACAGCTGGGCACCACTGACCATCAGAGAGCCCTGTTACTACTGGGAAGCAGAGATTTGCTTCCTGTGGTCTTGGGGGGCTGTTTAACACCCCAAGAGCTGAACCTATTCCCACAGCTCAAGCTCTTTGGACTCCTTGACTTTAAGTTGCTCCCACAGCAGGTCTTGCTGGGGACATTATCACCACAGGGCACTGCTGTGGGTGGTGGGGCTCGTAGGACACAGTCTATGGAGCCGTGCCTGGGCTCAAATCTAAATTCCCCTCCCTCCACCCCATGTACATCACTGGGGAAACTCCAGTTTAACCCAGTGGGCTGGTATAAAGGCTCCACAACAGGAGGAAGCCCAGCACTACGCCACAACTATCACAATTCTCCAAATGACCACAACCCAAGTACAGGAGGCAAGAAAATGTTTTAAAACTTCAATCAGCTTTATTTAAGCTCAATCACAGCCTGCATGAGTGGCAGCCCAGCGATGCAAATCCAGTCATTAGTTAAACAAGCACAAATGATCCCAGATCAAAGGATGAGGAAAGAAGCCAACACAAACACAACTAAGGCCAGATGAAAACCAGGGAGGGCTTGAGGTGCTAACGAGCAGACACAAAGCAGGGTGTTAGGAAATCTGAGCCTGTTTCAAGGAGATGTGCATGCCACCAGGGCCTTGGAGCAAAGTGCTGTGAATTCAGGTTGTGCAGGCACCAAGCTGTTCCCCAAAGCTCTTCAGAGCTTCCCAGCAGAGCAGGAGCTCAGTTTTGTGGGATTAGGGAGGCAGAGCCAGGCTGAACTGGAACACTGGGTATTCTGGATGGGGACATGCCAGTCCAACCCTGGGTGCAGGGCTGCAGGAGTGGTAGCAGGATGCTCTGGGCTCAGGTGGTCACACTAGGGCTCTGGGGGGTGATGCCGGGACTGCAACACTTTGCTGGTGGCACCACGTGCTGATCTCAGCTCTGCGGGTCTCAGCAGCCATGCTCTGGGCCCTGGATGGCTTTCTCCCAGCAGTGGTGGTGGGTGAGAGCCCAGGACCATGACCCCCAAAGCAGTGCCAGACAGGGGCTGGGGTTGGATGCATATTTCCAATGAAGACTGCAGCCTGGAGGGTTGAAACAGCCTAAAACAGCACAGAGTAGAGTCAAAAATTCTCATAGTGATGTGCAAAGTAGGCCTGGTCCTTCTTGTTCAGCTGCTGACAAGCCTTTTCCACGTTCTTCGTCATCCCAGGTGGGCCACAGCTGAACACCCCAATCTTCTGGACCTGGGGAAGGAGGGAGCCAAAGAGTTCAAACCTAGCATCACCTGCTTTTCCCCCAGCCCAGGCCCCTTTGGCCTCTTTCCCTCTGGCAGCTTTGGGCATGGCCAAGCACTCTGTCCCATACTGAGGGGAGCTTTTGGGGAGGTTGTCACCTCCCCATGGAGCTGCTGGGGTCATGGAGAAAGGATGGGATCCCCCAGAGGCTCTGCCAGCTCTTGCCATAGCAGGGGGTGTTTGGCTGGTAGGGGGCATTGCTGACAGCTCATCCTGGCTCCTGAGGGAGAGCAGGGCTCATGCCCCTTTGTCCTGCCCTGGGTGTGGATGACACCAAGGTCTCCAGGGCCTCGGGGACAGGCTGGGACCTGTTCTTCACACTGGCCGATGGGTGGCCCTCCTCCTGTCTCCAGCTGGGCACTAACCTCAGGGTGCACCTCCTGCAGTGAGTTGAAGAAAGGTACGAAGGGTGGGCGCCCAAAATGGGTGATGGAGCGCAGCCCCGTGAACAGGCTCCTGTTCAGTACCTTCTGGAAGTGCCGCTCGCAGATGTACTGGGAGAGAGATCAGTGCATGTCAGAGGGCCCAGCCCAGCAGGCCTGGCAGTCTCCCTGGTGGGTGACCTGGCTCACCAGCATGGTGGTACGCAGATCGAACTTCTCAGCCAGCTGCGTGATGTAGATGTGCACGGAGACCAAGTCATTCCTGTCTGTCTCCTCCACCTCACGGATGATGTCTGCCAGCCACTCAAACTGCCGCTGCGTGCGCGTCACCCAGATGAAGTAGATCTGTGAGACACGGGGATGAGGCTCAGAGTAGGGCCAGCAACCTCATGTATGTCCATGGGGCTTCTTCCCACAGAGATCATGGAGGATTTTGGCCCCCAAAGAGGCCAGCCACAGCAGGAGGCATCTCAAGGCAGCTCATGTCTTCCAGATGCTCCCTCTTACCTTCTTACACAGCACCTTGGAGTTTATGGATGACTTGAAGACCAGATCCTTGAGGATGGATGCGAATGGTGTCACCCCGATGCCTCCTCCCACCAGCACTGACACCTCGAACTTGTTCCACTCCTGGTGGCCCTCCCCGAAGGGCCCATCCAGATAGAGCTGGAAGGGAGCCAGCCATCAGCAGAGCATCTCCTGCCTCTGCTTTCCACCTTCAAGGCTGGAGAAATGCCTCGAGCTGGGCACAGCCCACTGATGAGATGCTCTTGGGCTTGGATGCCCCTGTTCCCAGATAAGCATTGTGGGGCTCACCTTGGGCAGCTTGCCAGCGAGGGCCAGGCTTTCTGGGGAGTAGACCTCCCGCAAGTGGGTGGTCCAGGGCCCCACGGCCCGGATGTGCAAGCTCAGCGTGTCCTCGTGCGGTGCCGAGGTCAGGGTGAAGGGGTGGTACTCAGTGGTGCCCAGGGCCATGCAGGCGATGCGCACCCACTGCCCAGACTTGTAGTCAAAGTCCTGTGGCCGCTGGAACTGGAGGTGGGTGACACCTAGGGGGGAGATGGGGATGGGGACTTAGTTAAGGAGTAGGCTTTGAGTGGTGGTGGAGGTTCCTCCATTGCTGCAACCCCCTATGCTCTTATGAAGAGCTTGGGCTGAGCTGGTGCCATGTGGCCAGGGATGCTGCAGTACCTGAGGGCAGGAGCTCAGCTTTCACCACACTGATCTCCACTTTCTTCCTGCTCAGGCTGAGTAGCTTGTCAGCACCATAGATGAGAGCGGGGATGATGAAGTAGATGTGGAAGCGGGGCTGCTGGATCAGTGCGTAGCTGCCATGGATGATGATCTGGCCAGGGAGCAGCCACCATCAGCATGACAAACCGTTGCCCCGGGGCTGATCTGGTGGCAGCTCAGCAGCAGTGGGGAGCCAGGGCTGGGGCCACCAGTCCCCTCAGGACCTCCTCAGCTATTCCACCTCATCAGCTGGGCTGACCCACAGGCTCGTGGTGCATCAGCACTACCCCTCCCTCCCAGCCCAAATGCTTTACCAGGATGTAGAGCAGCATGTAGAGGTGGTGGGTGATCCAGAAGCCCTGGAAGCTGACACGTCGGAAGTGGTGGGTGGCAAACACATACATCACAGCCACGATGACGAGCAGCAGCACTCCCGTCATGCCTGAGAGAAAAGGGGTTGGCAAGTCCTTGGGGGGGATCAGGGCAGCCCTACAGGGCTGGGCAGAGGGCTGCACATCCTGGGCATGGGCCTGCAGGTCTGCCTGCTTGGTCGTCTCACCTGGAATAGTCTGGAAGAACCACCAATAATACTTCTGTGGGAGCTGGGACCTGGAGAGGGACAAGAGATTACACCACGGAGTGGCCAGAGCAAACTCCTGGTTCCCACTTCCATTCCTGTCCATGCCCAGGACACTGTCTCTGGACTATACTTTGAATTTCACCTACCCATCATCCACAAAGACACTGGAAAAGAGGCAGGACAACACGCTGAGAGGCGTGACTGAGAAGATGTAGACGTTCACTATGTGACCTGCAGTGTGGAGCACTGTAAGAGAGAGAAACCAGGAGAGAAAAGCATCACTGCTGTGGATGGAGATGCAGCTGACCCTGCTGATGTGCCAGAAACCCAGCAATTCTTCCTCTTCTTTTGTTCAAAGCGTCTACGTCTCTTCAAGCTCCATGCAGGTCTTCAAGCTGCTCCAAGCCTGGTCCTGCTGTGCCATGATGGGCTGGTCCTCCTACTTTAGCTGTGGTTTGCCAGCTGCACATCCCCCAGCAGCCCACCTACCTGAGAAGATGAGGGCTGCCATGGCAACCCAGCGGTGGAAGTCCACAGCAGCATCGAAGGGGATGTAGTGATTAAGGAAAGTCTCCCTCAGGACGGTGATGAGGTTGCGGCACATGGTGAGCAGGATGTAGGAGTACATGAAGGAGATGCAGGCAGCTGATCCCCGGGAGATGATGATCCCCGCAAAGGTGGTCTGTGCGATTCCAGTGCTGGGGGATGTGAAGGCGTAGTCTGGGTGGATTTAGATTGGATATTAGGAAGAGATGTTTTTATCATGAGGGCAGTGAGACACTGGCCCAGGTTGCCCAGGGAAGCTGTGGCTGCCCCATCCCTGGAAGTGTTCAAGGCCAGACTGGATGGGGCTTGGAGCAACCTGGTCCTAGTGGGAGGTGTCCCTGCCCATGCAGGGGGGTTGGAACTAGATGATCTTTGAGGTTTCTTCCAATCCAAGCCTTTCCATGATTCTATGAGATGGGAGTGAGCATCAATGTGACCAGCACTGAGGGCCATGACCTTTCCTGCAACAAGGGGACAACTACCTGTGTGGTTCCACCCAGAAAAGGTACCAGGGATGGGGCTGTTTGGGGACAGGTGCACAATTCTCCAGGTCAGACACCCCAGAGGTAGGTGATGCCCTAGAGCTCTGTCACCAGAGTTGGGTGACAGAGTCTCCTTGGAGGTCAAGGGAGGGGATTGTCCTCCTCTGCCAGGCACAGTGAAACTGCACCTTGGTACTGTGTCCTCGAGGTGTCAACAAGCTCTTCACAGGGAGGATGGTCAAAAACTAGCAGAGGCCCGATGAGATAGTGGCATCTCCAACCTCAGAGCTCTTAAAACCTTTCTAGACAAGGCCTTCAGCAGCCTGATTCAGCTTTGAAATTGGCCTTGCTCTGAGCAGGGCATTGGCCCAGACCCCTCCAGAGGTGTCTTCCAACCTCAGTAATACTGTGGTTGGCCCAGGAGAGGTCTTTGCTGGGACCTCTTGCACCCCAGCATGTCCCATGCAACCAGCAGCTTTGAGTAGCCAAGCTCATGCACCCCTCTGTTCCTGGGGCTAGATGTGCACTCACAGTAGGCTCTCTCCACAAACACGCCGATGGTGATGGCGGAGAAGAGGACCACACAGACAATATGGCGCCGGTAATTCTCAACGAAGCGCTTGAACTCCTGGATTTTCTGCTGAACTTTGTTCTGCTCATACTTCTTCCGCTGTGCTTTAGTGTACACATGCAGCTGGTACTGATTCACTCTGGCAAACACAGGGGGCTGGTGTCACTGTGGGGGACAGCTCAGAGCCACACTGCCCAGGTTTGGGTCTTCTTCCCCATACAGTGGCCACCTCTGCACACCAGTGATGGCAGCGACCTGCAGACCACAGTGTCTGTGGTTGATCTCAGGTCCTCCCACAGTCTACACACACTTTTGAGAACGGATAACAAATGTGCAGGTACAGTGACTCAGAAGTGAAACTGTAGATAAGAACTGTCAAAGATAATTTTCATAGTGATATTCAACCCTCCAAACTGATAACAGTATAGGGAAGGTCCTTGGAACTATTAAGGGAAATCAGGATATTCCGGCCATCAATAACAACCACTTAACTGCTTCCTTGTGGAAATATTTGCTGCAACCACAACCATGAGGACCAGAGTCTCTCCTGCAGCTCTTGCAGAAAGCCCACGGGTGAACCAGCAGCTTCCCAAGGGGCAAAGGACCCACTGTCCCCACTGAGACAGGGCTGTTCCCCTAGCTCCTGTGAGGGGCCTGCCTGGGCTGGGGCATCTCCTGCAGGGAGGGTCTTGCATCCCCTCCCCACATTGTCGTGGGGGTGCTGACTCCCTGCAGCAGTGCCATTTGACTACAGGGCCACCTAGACTGACACTGAGACATGAGAAGCAGCAAACAAACAGGCTGGACCCAGACCTGAGAAGTGAGCCTGGAGACGAAGGGGCTCACTCACCTTCTGCCTGGTCTCTTCCTCAGTTCTTGCCCTTCTGGATCCATGTAGTGGCTCATGGTGTCCAGGTTTGGGTCTTTCTCCTCCTCTGAGATGGCCCTGTTGGAAATAGAGCTATGTTCAGGCTGAAGCTGTGCTTGCAGGAAGGGCTTGCCAACTTTTTCCCCATTTTCCATCTTAGGCTCAACTGAGAAGGTGTCCAGCTCTTTCCTGCTTGCATTAACTTTAATTAAAGCATGGTATGTGGGCTGAATTCACTTGAAGATAACCCACCCCTCTGAAAAGCAAGGTAGGACTCCCATCCCCATGTCGTGGTTGCAATGGGGACTCTGTCGGAGGCAGTTCCACCCCGCTGCCTGCCTGGGTCCCAGTGGAGGAGGGCAGAAGCCCCACTGCAGCATCTGGTGGCTTGCTTATGTGCATGTCCCAGCATGGTCATCCCAATTCCCCGGCACTGGAAGTGTGAACACTCATTGGGAGCATTTGTTGGAGGGGCTGAGGTGAAGGATGGATGTGCATCAGGGCAAAAGAAGAGGAAACAGCAGCAGTAGCAAGACTGAGGTGGAGAGCTTATCCTTTTGGCTCTTTCCTAGTTATGAAGGAGACACGGTTGTGCACGTTTTGCTTGAGAACCTCAGGGACACCTTTGAGGAGCCAAAAGGACAAATTGCCATTTAGAACATGTGAGATGCAGTGGACAAGGTTTAGGCATCTCCCCTGGGTAGGGGTGTGGGGGGGAGATACTCTGAGCTGACCCAAACGTGTCACACTTGAAGCAACAGCTGATGCCCCGTGGCTGCAGTTGAGTTGGAGAGATTAATGGGACAAGATTTGGGTACCCACCCATTGTATTGGGTGCTGCCCTTTGCCCCCAGCCCTGCAGGGTCTGGCGTGACCCAGTGCTCCTGCCCACTGACCTTTGATGCAGAGCTGAGTGAGACGAAGCTCGCTGTCATGGTCCCGCAGCATGTAATGGAAATCCTCCCACGTCAGCTCATCCCTGTCCTGAAATCCTGAGGCCTGAAACATGGACTCGGTTGCCTGCTCTGCCTGGTCTCTTGACAGGCAGTTGTTGGAGATCTCAATGAAGGACCTGGAGCACAGAGGGAGATGGGAACTTCAGAGGACCACATCTTGAGTCCTTCAAATAACACAAGGCAGAGCTCTGGATGAGTTTCATGGAAGAAATGGGCCGTTGGTTGTGAGTGTTGAGCCCATGGACTCCCATGTAGCACACCTGGGGAGTGGAGCACAGAAGCTGGGAGCTGCTTTTGAAGACGTGAAAACAGCTAGAGAGATGAGAAAAGTACCTGAGCATTCTCAGAAACTCCTTCTTGGAGAGGAACCCATTCTCATCGATGTCATACATCCTGAACATCACCTTGGACTTCTCCTCTGGGGACCCTAGTGGGGAAGTAAGAACAAGATCCTATTTTCATCCACAAAAAAGATCCTTTTGAATGTTGTCTTTGAGAGTCTGGACCTGCAGCAGTGAAGTCCCACCCAGCCCTGAGAAGGCTGAAAGCACACTGCTGATGTGGGCAGCCACTGGCTGTGAACAGCGTGACCCACTTCCACTTGGCTTTCTCAAGGGCTGGGTGAAAGCTTGGGTAGATGCACACTCTCTTCTTGCGCCTTATTTTGCAAATTCAAAACGTGCTTTTGCACAGCAACTGTTTTTCAGGGAACTGCTGTTGACTGAGTCTGGTATTCCCCACCTCCACTTCCCCGTGGTCATTTAGGGAAGGCTCAGATGTGATGTCAGATACAGTTACTACCATCTCTTGAGGACAGCGTGCATGGTCCATTCAAGAGACAGGACAGACCTGCCTGTGGTGACGAAGGGTAGCTCCCCTCATGAACAGTCGTTCAGAAAACATAATTCCGTTGTCACTGCCCCAAAACTCAAGGTGAAGCTGTCCTAAGTGAAGGGAATTTTAATCTGCCGGAGTGTCTGCAGGTTGACCTGCTGGATGTCCTTCACTCTGCTGGTGGTGTTGCCAGAGCCTAGAAACAGGACTTGAGGGCAAAAGGTGAAGACACTAACCAGCACCAGCTCCCACCTTTCATGAAGACCACCAAGATGTCCAGGAATTCCCGGAAAGAGATATAGCCATTGCCATCTTTGTCAGCCAGGGAGAACATGGAGTCCACAAACATGGAGTGGGCTTTGAGCCCTAGGGCCTCAGCAAACTCAGCTCTGCTCAGCTCACACGTTAGAGACTCCTTTGCCTTCTTTGAAGATTCAAAGTCAAGCTCTCCAGCATTGGACCTGTCTATTTCCAGCACCTGCAGGTTGTGTCCCACAAAAGAAATCGTGTGAGTGCTGGCAGAGCAGAAAATTGGTGTCCACTTGCCTGACTTATTTTTCAAAGATGGGTAGGTCCCCTGGCACAAAACTCATGGTAGATACCATGGGGAAGTCCCCTGTCTCTCCTACACTGTGTGACCTTCACACTAAACACCACTGACCATTATGGAGACCTCAGTTACATCATCCGAGAATCCTGGACTGGTTTGGGTTGGAAGGGACCTTAAAGATCATCCACTCCCAACCCCCTGCATTGGCTGGGACACCTCCCACTAGACCAGGTTGCTCCAAGCCCCATTCAACCTGGCCTTGAACACTTCCAGGAATGGAGCATTCAGAGCTTCTCTGGGCAACCTGGGCCAGTGTCTCACCACCCTCACACTAAAGAATTTATTTCTGATATCTCATCTAAATCTCCCCTCTTTCAGTTTGAAACCATCCCCCCATATCCCATCAATCCATGCCCTTGTCAAAAGTCACTCCCCAGCTTTCCTGTAGTCCCTTCAGGCACTGGAAGAAGCTCTAGGGTCTCCCCGGAGCCTTCCCTTTTCCAAGATGAACACCCCCAACTCTCCCAGACTGTCTCCAGAGCAGAACTGCTCCAGCCCTGTGATAATCTTTGTGGCCTCCTCTGGACTCGCTCCAACAGCTCCATGTCCTTCTGGTGTTGGGGGCCCCAGAACTGGACACTGCCCTGCAGGGGGGGTCTCATGAGAGTGGAATACAGGGGAGAAGTCTCTTTGCAACTCTGGGCACTTACATCACCCCAGCAGAACTCCCTTTGTCTTCTACAAGGGAAAATGCCCCTTGGTCCTGAAAGTATCGGCAGCTTCCTTGTGCATGGCTTACAGAGAGCAGCAGCAGCACCAGTCACTCTTTACTCAACACAGAAATACCCTCCCCCATGCATCAGAGCCCACCACACCTCTACAGACCTGAGCAAACAGGTGCCTGAAGAAAATCTCCAGAATTTCTTTCCTCTGCTCCTGGGTGACTGCCCGTTTCATCAGGATCTGCTCCTTCATCTCAGACAGATGCAGGTCAAGGCCACTCTCCTCCAAGTAGCCTCGTAGCTTCTCAATGAAGTTGCTCCTCTCCACCTCCCTGCTGAAAAGCAGCACCTGCCAAAGACCCCACCAAATGGCTGTGATCAGCAGAGGCTCAGCTGGGATGGGAGTTCTGCTTCACCACAGTGGTCACTCCATGGACCTGGTGGTTCTTGGGTGGCCACAACCTCCCTTCAGGGATCTATGCTGCTCCCAGTGCCCAGGACTGGGCAGCAGGGGATTGTGGATGGTCCAGGGGAAGGTACTGTACCCAGGCATCGTGGTACTCACCAGGTCATATTCCTTGGGGCTCTTCAGGAGCAGAGCTTTGTTCCCTTTGTTGCTGGAGACGAGCACCTCCACCCTTTGATGGGCTTTCAGGTTGATGATCCGGAGCAGAGACCCTCTCCCATCCAGCACTTTGAGGACTTTGTCAGCTTGGAGCTGGATGTAGACAGGAGAGCTGTCTGTCTTGGGACCCTGCCACTCCATGGCTGATGGGAGAGAGAGGACTCAGATGGAGAGGGACAACTGGGCTCTCACTCATCCCGGCACCTCCTTCACCCAGATGAAGTTTGGGAGTGATTCCATGACCAGTTAAGGGAAAAATTATGTCCCAACTGCAGAGCTCAAGTGCATGGACACGGGAGGATTTTTTCCAGTGTCCAGAGCAAGGAGATACAGTCCCTGTCCTGGAGCTACTGGTGCAATGGCTCTACGTGGGTTTCCTTCAGGCAAGGTGTGATCAGGAGAGGGTTGCAGTTAGTGATAGTTGGTCATAGGATGACTCAGGTTGGAAGGGACTCGGGTTAGGAGGGTCCCTCACCCAGCCTCCTGCCCAAAGTAGGACCAGCTACAGGGTCAGGCCAGTCTGCTCAAGGCTTTATCTGGTCAGGGGTTGGATAGGATGGAGACTGGACAACCTCTTTTGACTACCTGCTCCACTGCTTGAGTATCCTATTGGGGAAACAGCTTCTCCTTACATCCAGTCTGGATATAAGCTCCAAGCCCAGCCCTGGCATTTGCCCTGACTCCAGCAGCATCACCAGATGCCATCTCAGGATTGACAGTGCCACCTCACCAGGTATTGCCTCGCTGGTCACCTCCCTTCGCGTGCTGGAGTCCTGCTGCTTCTGCAGCTTCTTGAAATCTCTCTTGCGGAGAATGGCAACGATCCAGGCCACAAGCAGAGTCACTGAGGACATGGGGGAGAAGGAGACATGAGATACCAGAACGCTCTTTCCCACTCGTGCAGCATGACCTGTGCCACCAGAGCAGACAGGGGTTGATTTCTTCCCCATTCCCCCAGGTCAATGCTGCATGGATTTATTTAGGACTGCCCCATGAAAGCCCATGAAAGCTCCCTCCTGGTGCCCAAGCAACCTGCCACCTGAGTGACCAAGACTCAGCAGCTCCTGCTGGGAGGTGCTTGGTCCATGGACACTCAGCCCCTTGCTCCAGTAGAAGAGGAGATGGGTAAAGAAACATGGCAAACCTAAAGGCAGACAGCAAAGGACAACAATGATGATCCCGAAGCCTGTGCCACTGCCTTCAAAGTAGTCCAGCACCATCATTGGTGTGCAGTTGGCCAGGTGTTGAGTGCTCAGCTGCTGGGGCTGGGGGCATGGGTCCCCTGTATGGGGGGAGACAGGCAGTGAGTGTCATGAACCTTTTACCCATCTCACCTCCCTCATCCCCAGGAACCTCTGGTAGTGGGACCCATAGCCAGCCCAGGGAGTCCTCCCGGTGCAACTGCATGGAGTGCACACCAGTGGAGCCAAAACACCTGGCAAGGGCTGGAATGTGTGCCAGATAAAATGATTTTGGGAAGTGGGAATGTTGTGGCAAGATCCCAAGAGGAAAAGGCCTGCTGTATTTGGCCACACCTTGCCCTGACCGTGGATGGCATCAGGACTCTTTTTGGGTCTTGGCAGGGAGGGGAAGGCTCATTTCAAGGATGGCACAGGGTGAGAGGTGCACATCAGCATGGGATGAGGCTGCTCCCAGCCTGGCTGAGACACGAACCCTGAGCTCTCCCCAGGCTGATGCAGCTCAACCACATGCGCAGGAAGCCTGGGCAGCCCTTCCAGCAGTGCTAGTTGACCAACAACCCTGTCAGGGGAGCAGCTGGGAAGGAGCGGGCCCTGCAGGACAGCACCCAGAGCATCCTCAGGGGTTGATGCCATTGAAGGCAAAAGTAGGCAACGTTCTGCAGTTACCATATGCAAAACTCAATTCATCTGCTAACTGCATCACAATTCAAGTCACTCATCACTTCAACATACAGAACTGTGAGTGCTTGTATACAGAAGGAGCCAGAGGACATGTCAGTGAGGAGTGTGACAGCATGAGGTGGGCAGAGGCTGGCCGTCCAGGGCATCAGTACCTGGGGATCCTTCCAGGACTCATGCAATGCACATGCCTGGTCTTCAGTCCCCTTTCAACACCAGCACTGCCTGCCTTGCCTACAAGCAACACAGATGTTTTGCAGGCATTTTGCTGGCTTAGGGCGCAGCAGGCATCAGGCTTGAGAAACGGCCAGCCTGGTGCTTTTCCCATGTCACCGAGTCACCAAGATGAGTTTGCTGTTCCCCCTAACGTGCTGGTGCCATTTGCTCCCTGCCATTGCACAAAACACTCACCCTGACTCCAGACAAACACGTGGGGCTGGAGGACTGTGGAGTTTCCAGAGGTGACAGCAGCCAGGACATCGTGGAAGGTCATGTTACGGATCTGCCTGGTTTCCTCCACTGTGAACAGGCTGGGGAAAAAAGGCATGAGGCCAAGTGGTGGCCCCTGGTGTCACTGGCTGGTGGCAGGAGGGATTCAATCCCTCCACAGTTTTAGGAAACAAGCTGGAGGATGTTTTTTCCTCCAGCCCCAGTTTTTGTGTGTTACTGAAGCTTGCCAAACAGTGGGCAGCCTGCCCGATGGGGAAGGGGTGTTTACCCGTTCTTGCTGTTTTCGAACCAAAACCTGTCCCCATCACGCAGGCGCACAAACTGGTCCAGGATGATGGCACTGAAGAGGGAGCCATCAGCCTGCAGCATGCCCCCAGGGAGCAGCTCCAGCCTGGCTGTGTTGTTGGCATACAGGGCAGCGACCTTCTCCAGGACCTGGCCAGAAATATCCACCGCACACGTATGAGCAGAGGGAGTTCTTCTAGGGCATCAGGAAGTGTTGGCAAGCCCCAGGAGCAGCAAGGAACATGCATTTCCCAGGCATTACACATCCCTGGACTGGGAAGATTCTCAGCCCCATGCAGCCTTGAGCTCATGGCTTGGACTCAGGTCCAGGAGCAGCAGAGCATCCCGTGGCACAGGAGCTTAGCAGCAGGACAGGATACATTTATTCATGCCCCACAGACATGAAAATAAACTAGAGAAGGATGCATGTTGGTGTCCCTCTTGCTATGTTACTTGAGAAGCCAGTTCATGCCTGGACTGCCCCAACATCCTTTGATGCATGCACTTGCCATGCTCAGACCAGTTCCCTGTTACCTGTTTCTGCAGGTGTGGGGCAAGGTCCGACCACTTCTGGAGAGGCTTCATTCCAAATTGCTCCAGGGCTTGGTTATAGGTGGGCAGGCCAAGGTCTCGCCCGCGCTGAAACCAGCTGGCCACATAGTCGGTACGGGTGTACTTCAGGGGCCCGTACCAGTAATCTGTGGGTGGATTGGAAGCCCTGGTGATGGCAAAGCAGAGCCAGAGGAGCCACCCCAACTGCCATAGCTGCTGGGCTGGCCTCGTCCCTCTGCCATGGGCCATGCTGAACATGCAGATCATCTCCATGCCCTAGCCAGGATGGTCCCGTGGACACACTTATGCCCTGCAGCCTCTCTGCCACCTCCATTAACAAGGCTGAAGCTGGTCTGAGCATGTGGTTGGGTGCTGATGGAGGTGGCAATGGGATCTGCCTCCCCACATGAGTCTCTGCACAGCCCCAGGAGGGAGGGTCCCCCACCGACATGCCAGCTTCAGTGCAGGGGAATTCAGACCTTGGAGATCTTCCACCACAATGTTGTCCTCTCGCTCTGCAATCTGCGAGCTCATCCCCAGCAGGAGACTGTCCACATCCTCTGCTTGCTGCAGCCTGGTGCTCTGGGGGAAATGGGAAGAGCAGGTGATTCCTCACAGGACTGAGGATGTGGGACAGCCCCACACCCCTGAGCTGGTGTCCGTAGGGGTGCAGACCCTGGGTGTAGGGGGACCAGGGACTTCTTCCAGGCTAATTTACTCCACATCACCTCAACCTTGAGGTCTTAGCCTGCTGCAGCTGAAGGTGGCATCTGGGGATGTCTGGATGGGGAGGTTCTCACACCCCTTGCTTGGCTCTCATGCTCTGCACCCGATTTCCCTGTCAGACCCCTGTGGGGATCTCCATAACACAAAGCAAGGAATGGAGCCCTGCCAACCAGTCTGCCACATCCTCAGGACACCCACGCTCCCTTCCCCGTCCGTACCTCTCTGCTCCAGTAGCTGTTGCAGAGCCGCACAGCTGGGAACGAGGCACCAGGGTTGGGCACTTTTGAGAACTGGCAGTTGGAGTCTCTGAAACAGCAGAGAAGGGCTGGACCCACAGCCCCTGGTCGGGGCTGCCCCAAGCTGGCAGGGCTTGGCAGTCCCAGCAAGGAGCAGGACGTGGGGAAGAGACAGGGACCACCCGCAGCCACCACCCCGGCTTGGGCATCCCCTTCCTTGGTGCAGGCACCTCCCTCCCCCAGCCCTGCTGGCTGTTCCCACCTCTTGTAGATGCCGGGTGGCACCATGGTGGCCAGGAATTGCCCTGCAGCTGCCACGAACTCTGTCGAGAGGCTGGGGTCCAGGTGCTGCTGGTAACCTGTGGGGCAGCAGCCATGGGCCTTTCCCATCCTGTCCCCTGCCTCTCCTGCTCCCCAAACCCTGCTCCAGACACACCATCCCCCACTGTGCCCCTCACCTTGATAGTTGGGGATACTTCTCCCCAGCAGGGTTGGCAGCCACTCGTACAGCACAATGCTCTAGGGCACAGGGGAGCTGGGTCAGGGCCATTGCCAGGAGGATGGGAGGGGTCCCAGCAGAGCTGGGGGGGGTCCCATTTCTCACCTGGAAAGTGGCGATCACCCACTTGCGAGCATGCTGGAAGAGGTCTTCATCAGACCAGGTGGGGTTTGCCTGGGCAAACTTTGTGGCCAGGTGGTTGTGGTACCGGGACCAGGCGATGCTCTGGGCCTGCAGGAAGGGGTTCTCGTTCCCCCAGGTGCTCCCCAGGTCTGCAAGAGCCGTGGAGACCATCAGTGGTGATGCCACCACTGTCTCTCACCTTGCCCATGGCTAGAGGGGCAGCCCCGGCCCTGTAGCTGCAGCCCAGCATCCCCTCGTTGCCTGGTCTATCCTTCCACCCCAGAGAGGTGAACAGCCTGAGCCAGGGAGAAGCAGCTCAAGGCCCCCAGCAAAGGCCAAAGGTCGGGCAGGTGAGGAATTCAAAGCAAGCTGAGCAGGTTTTTATCTGTGGCAGCCCCTTTCCCCAGAGGACATCACCTGGGATCAGAGAGAACAGCACTCTCCAGTCTCTGCAGGTTGGCTGAGAAATGACCCATTCCCTCCTGGGGATGTGGCACATGAAGTTCATGGTGTGTCACGGTTGCTGGGAATCCTTCACCTGGCCATGCATCTTCCCACCTCCCCGGCTCAGGCTGGGAAGCTGCCTGCTCTCTCATGGGACTCCTGGCCCACATGTCTCATCTCATCGCACCCCCCTGCCCTTTCCCAGGGTGCCCTCTGGCCACAGCTCCCCTTGAAGATGCCACCATTACCGTAAATCCCCTGGGGACCGCCCTGTCCGGTGGAGGGATCCAGCGCCTTCCACATGGGGAGCCTCCCGTCGGTCTCCCGTGGGAGGCGCCCATCGGGCCCCGATGCCAGTTGTCCCCCAGAGAAATTCCTCAGGGCGTCACTCCAGGACTGGGAGGGGCCATAGATGGAACTGCCGTCCAGCCAGCCCGTCACCTTGTTGGTCTAGGGCAGGCACAGGGAATGGGCATTAACAGATGCTGGGGGCTCAGCAGAAAGGTGCAAAGAAAAGGTCTGAAAAGCTCCAACCTGGCCCTTTTGGTCTTGCAAAGCTGCCACCCCATCCCCCGTCTTAACAAGAGCTGTCAGGATGCAAATATATGTGTCCAATATATGTGTCCAATTCTGGAGCCCTCAACACAGGAAGGACATAGAGCTCTTGGAGCAAATCCAGAGGAGGCCATGATCCAAGGGCTGGAGCAGCTCTGCTATGAAAACAGGCTGAGAGAGTTGGGGGTGTTCAGTCTGGAGAAGAGCAGGCTCTGGGGAGACCTTATAACAAGCTTCCAGTGCCTGAAGGGGCTCTAGGAAAGCTGGGGAGGGACTTTGGACAGGGGCAGGGAGTGAGAGGACAAGGGGGAATGGATTAAAACTGGAAGAGGGGAGATTTAGATTGGACGTGAGGAGGAAATTCTTTAGAGTGAGGGTGGTGAAACACTGGCCCAGGTTGCCCAGGGAAGCTGTGGAAGCCCCATCCCTGGAAGTGTTGAAGGGCAGGTTGGATGGGGCTTGGAGCAACCTGGTCTAGTGGGAGGTGTCCCTGCCCATGCAGGGGGGTTGGAACTAGATGATCTTCTAGGTCCCTTCCAACCCAAACCATTCTATGATCGTATGAAATATAGACACCAACAATCTTGACACCAACAGCAGGAATTAGTGCCAGGTCCAAGAAAAGACCAGGTCCAGGGTTTTCAAAAGGATATTTTGGTTGGGGTTTTCTTTCCCTAATTATTTTCAGTTCTGCCCAGAAGCAGACACCTGTGAACCCCTCCATAAGCAAGACCAAGCAGGAAGGGGACTAATCCCATCACTGAGGACACTGGAATCACTGGATCTGTACCCTCTGGGGAGCTCTGCCCTCCCAGCAGGGAGTCCCACTGCCCTGGCAGCATGTTGGGTATCTTCCCTGCAAATCATTTAATGAAAACATCCTTTTTTAGTCTGAAAATGAGACCAAGTTTTCATTATTCTAAGGTTTGAAATGCTGCTCAAATCATGACCTGCTACTCTGGTCTCATCATGGTTTGTTACGTGAAAGGCTCAAGGGGGATATTTTGCTTCAGCGATTTTGATCAAGAAGCTTTCCAGCAGGAAAAGGGGTGGGGGGTGGGCTTGGGAACACATCCAGCCTCAGCAACATGTGGAGAAATTGGGAGAAAATCTGGATTTTCTTCCAAAGGACTGAAATTCCAAGAAGCTTTACAGCTTTATGACAGTACCAGCTCTGTTTTGTGATATGTTATTAAAGACAAGAGGTGGTGGCAAAAACCCCAAGGGGTAATTACTGACCTTCTAGAGCAGCACAAGTGTATCCATTGGTTAAGAAAGTGCATGACACTTTCAGTAAAAAGGCTTATCCAAGTGACAAAAATGTATCACTTGTTTCACCTGACCTGGAAAGTCCAAAGTCAGTTTTGACTGAAGTGATATAATCTTTGGCAGCTAAAGAAGACGGCCCATTTTCCTGCTTCACCCTTCCCTCTTTCCACCCTCTATAAACCATGCAAGAGACTCTAATTTGCATTCAAGAAGATGACACAGGCAGATCTAGAGCAATTACCTTGTCTTTGGCCAAGAAAAGCACGGATCTGGAGCAACCACAAATGTGAACCTTGGAGGTTGTGCTTTGGGTTTAGTTGCAGTTGGTTCAAACACTCCAGAGACGTGCATTTTTAAGGGAACGGGGGTCATGTCCTTTTATTTTTGCAGACGCTGTCCTGGCTTCTACAGACCTCAGTGTTGGGTGAAGAGGAATTTAGCTGAAGGGCAAAGAGCAAAGCAAATGCTTCCTACCTGTTCCCGGGGGGCTGTTGGGGCTCTGTCCCGTCTCAGTTGCCCAGTGGATGCGCTGGAAGGGCAGGACCACCTCTCCAGTGCCTGCAGGGTCAAACACCGGGTCTCCAGGTGGGATGTGGATGTTCAGGAACTCAGCAGGGCAGCCGGTTTGCTCTGTCCCCAGGATGTCCGAGAGCACGTGGAAACCTGCCAGACACCCAAGCATGGTCAGCAGCTGGGAGGACTGCCACCATCACCTGGAGCAGGACTTGGTGTGGGCAGCTGAGCTGTACGTGGGCTGAGGGGACCACCCTGCGCAGCAAGAGTGGTTTCCTCCTTGCCTTCACTGCTGGTTTGCTCCATGATTGAAAAAGTCGCTTTGGGCTGGAGCCCAGATGTGCTGAGCTCTAGTCCACAGGAACAGGGCTCTAGGTGCTCCTGGCCAGACCTCATGAGTAGGGCCATTCAGGGATGAGGGTGGAGAAAATCAGCCAGCAGATGTTCAGAGATGACCAGCAGCTGGACCATCTGCTGGCAACCACTTCACTGGGAGCAAGGCTCTGCATTTAGCCAGTAGTTCCCTGAGCTCCTCCTTGCCTGTGGCCAAGGTTTGCTGCTGACTATGAGCCCAGTGGCGTCTGTTGCTGTTGGCCCATTTGAGCTTTGCTGTGATGGGAAAGACTACCTCTGGGGAGAAGCTAAACAGTGCCACACTAGTGTCTGCTCCTGGTGTGGCACGTCTTGGAGTCGAGCACCTCAGCTTGGGTGTCCAGGGTCAAGTATCAACCTTAAGCTGTATGGGGAGCTAATTGTCTCCACTTCTTTGACAAGTTCAGCCTGTTTTCTCAGTGAGCTGAGGGTATTTCCCACAGACAGACATCCCTGGGCATGGAGACCCAAGATGCTGTCAAGCTCCTGAGTGACAGCAAAAACTGCTCCAACTTGCAGCACTTCTGGCCAGCAATCACAGTGCAGCTCTTATTGTGTCTGCCAGGTGTTTTGCAATGGGGCAACTCTTCCAAGAAAACAAATGAGGAAGTTTCCAAATGACCAATATCAGCAACTGAGGCAACTGCCAAAGGTCACTGAATATTCACATAAACCATCTTGGCCAGACAGTGCTTTGCTGTGGTGATAGCCAAGGCTTTATCTTTTGGCTGTGGGTCTGCTATGAAGCAGTGGGTGTGAAGCGCTTGGACATGTGGCCTTGGGGTGTGAGAAACCAGCATTTTTCCACCCAAACCAACATTATGACACCCATCCCAATGTTTTTTCACCCATTGCCAGGACCCAGCTCTTACCAAAGAACACAGCCAGCACAGTTGTGTTCCTGTGGGAGGGCAGCCCGGAGGGTCCCCGTGCCACCACGTTGCTGAGCTGGCGGGCATTGGGCACATGGGGCTCCTGCAGTGCCTGGTAGACACCATCCGCGTAGTTGGCCGGCAGGAGACGCAGCAGCCTGGCACCTGTGGCACCAAAGCAACACGACATGAGTCTGGTGGTACCCAACAGATAGCTGACCTCTCCCCATCCCTGGAAGTGTCCAAGAACAGGTTGGATGGGGCTTGGAGCAACCTGGTCTAGTGGGAGGTGTCCCTGCCTATGGCAGGTGCTTGGAACTAGATGGTCTTTAAGGTCTGTCCCAGCCCAAACCAGTCTGGGATTCTGTGATTCTATAGAGGGTATACCAGTGTGTGTGAGGGTCATGGAAGAACACAAGAGGATGGCACAGGCACTTATAGTGACCAAGAACACATGAGTGTTGGTACCAACGCCCAAAACCTCTTGCAGCAATGGGATGAGTCCTCTTAAAACTAGGAGGGATCCTCTGTGGGCATGTTCCCTTTCAGTTGTCTTTCTCTGGTCCATGTGTTCACTGTGAGGGTGACAGAACACTGCCAGGCTGCCCAGAATGCTTATGGAGTCTCCTTCTCTGGAGACGTTCAAAACCTGCCTGGACACATTCCTGTGTAACCTACTCTAGGGGATCTTGCTCTGGTAGGGGGGGTTGGATTAGATGATCTTTTGAGATCCTTTCCAACCCCTAACATTCTGTGATTCTGTGATGTGCATCCCCATTGCCTCCTGGAGGTCTGAGGTGGTGCAGTCCAGTGGGTAACTGGAGTGATGTTAAGCTGCCTCTGTTGACTAAGCAATCCCACCCACGTGTGGCGACTGCCAACACCACAGGAAACATGAGAGGGAACAGCTGGAGAGGCAGAGAGACAAGGGAAGAGATGAGAGAGGAACACCCTGACTTCACACCCACTGCCTGTCCTGTAACTCAAGAGCCCAGAGCCAGGAGGTCATTTCCCATTCATGGCTGAGTTTGTTTCAAAAGGCTCTTCACCAGTGTGGTGGGCGTTGTTGGCAGGAGCTCCCCAGAGCTGGGGGAAATCCTGAATGACTGGCTTAGTTTTGGTCTTGGTTGCCTTAGGTTCAGTTCCAAACATTAAGGTCTGATCTGCCTGCTCTGGAAAAGGGAGATCAGGGGCCTGCTGGATCTCCCTGACAGGCTTTGGTGTAACCAAAGGGCAGATGTCACACGTGCCATGTTGGAGAGCCATTTGGGCTCGGAGGAAGCTGTGTAATTGCCACCATGCCTCGTGTCACCGGGTAGTGACCGATCCGGGCTGCACCAAATGGGAGGATTCATGACCTTTAATATTTTAGATTGGATCCCACCTCATCTGCCCTGCTCCCAGTACAGACCAGTACATGGTGCGCAGCAGCCCAAAAGCACAGTATCTGTCTGGTGCAAAATGCAAAAGGAGTAGAATCAGCATGCCTGGACCATGAACTCTTCTGTCTCTAGCCTTGTGTTGAATGCTGCTTGAGCTGCCTGCTGATGTTGGCTAAAGATGCCTTTTCCCAGCTCTAGGGTCCTTGAATATCACTGAAACACCTGCTAGGAAGAGCTGGGTCCTCCCCATCTTGAGTGTTTTAAATGGCCCCGCAAAGGCACAGCTGTGCTCTGGGACTGATCCAACACCAGCACAACCTGCAGATGGTGGCTGGGCAGCAGGTAGATGTGGCAAGGCCAGGACATGGGAGACAAAGCTGGGCTGCTTGACCCCTCCAGCCTGCTCTAGTGGGGGCTCATAGCCTCACCTAGGGACCTATCTCAGGATCATGGGAGGTGGCATTGCCTGATCACCTGCTTGGTGCAGGCTAAAGTCAGATAGAGTTTCTCTCTCAGTTGTAAAGCCAGCCAGCTGCCCAAGTGGTGGCTCACCCCATCCCACCATCCCCCTCCCCAGGCCTGGCACTCACCCACCGAGCCGCGGCCGTGGTGCAGCAGGTTGTTGTACCAGCCATCGTAGCGCTGGATCTCCCAGGAGATGCTCTCCTGGGCTCCTGGAATAGACCAGACCCACTTGGTGAGCTGCCAAAAAAGGCATGAAACGAACTTCTCCATTACAGCACGATGTCTGCATTGTGGTACATTCCCATCTTCTTTCTGAAACTTTCTGTACAAACCATTTTTTAGACAAGTTTTGCACTCCTTTGGAGGCACAAGCAACAGCTAAAATTAGAAATTCACACTCGTCATCCTGATATCCCCAAATCAATTTCTGCCCCCCACTAGCCTACTCCCAAAGGATCTTTCTTTTTTCCTCTCTCATTGTATCAGGAGAAGTCTCTCCTTTCTTCTGACCCTGACGGTGTCCATGTTCCATGTGAACCAAGCAAAGGCCTTGACACTAGAGTTACCCATTGTGTATCAGCACCAGCCTTTGTAAAGACACACATACTTTGTTTCCTCTGTGTTAATTTTTATTGCTTTTACTGTAATACTAGCAAGAAGCTCCAGTTTGGGGTTACAAGCTGTGTGCACTTACAAAGAGTAGCAGGTGAGTCTCCCAACCTGCAGGCTCTGCAAGGTCAACATTTTGGTCCATTTTTTTCTTACCTCATCACAAACTAAATCATCCCCTTCCCTGATCTGATTCCCTATGGGTTAGAGGAAATTCCTCTGAGGACACAAACAGTTCAGGATCTCCCCTTCCATCCCCTTCCCTCACAGTGTACTTACTCCCCAAGGTCCACGTCAGCAGCAGAACCACGGTTAAACTCAACATAATCTCTGGGAGTTGCATTGGCCGCAGGGTCTTTGGAAATAGCGACCTGCAAACAAGGAGGAGGAGAGAGCTGGAGCGGAGCTGCTCCTGGAGACTGGGGAACATGCACAGGCCGTGATCTCAGCTCCCTCTTGTGGTTTCTGATGCCTGGTCAAAACCCCCTGCCACCATCAGCCATCAGCAGAATCTTCAGATGTGAGCTGTGGGACGTGAGACTCCATCACCCTGGGAACACTCCCTCAGGAGATGGCCACTGGCCTGAGAAGACCTTTCTGCTGGAGCAGGACCATTACCCCTGCCTCGAGGTGTCCCACCTGTAGTTTCATAGCTCATCACCCACGGCAAGACGAGGTTAAGCTGTGCCAGCCTGGTGATAAGAACATGCTCTTTGGTACAGAACCAGACACATGCCATCTGGCAATTTCTCTGCTCACGCATTGTCCCATCCAAGCAAAATCCAGCTGGGAACATGATGGGAACAGCCTCAGCACGCTGCCAGGTGCTCTGGAGTGTGCTAGTGCAGCAGATCAAGACCTCTTTGATCACCTCTGGGCCAACTCAAGGGCACTCCCATGACCAGCCTTTCTCATGATGCTTTACCATCTTGCCTTCCACAAAGGATCCCTGGATCCAGAGCAAATTCCATCAGTGGTACCTGGCCCTTTAAAGCCCCATGCAACACCTGATGGAAGAGGGGGATTCCCAGCCATGAACCCCAAAGACTACATTTTTTTGGTCATAAATTGTACAAGCTGCTGCTGCCTTTCCATGCACAGGAATGCCAAACTTGGATTTAACTCCATGATAGGGTTTTCCGCAAAATATGGCCTTTTGTCCCTTGTTCCCACACTGTGGGTGTGTGTCCAAAGTCTAGCCTCATTTCAGAGGGGCTGTGTTGCCAAGAGCATTGCACCAGCCTCAGCTTTTCCTACATCACTCTGTCACAAGCCAAAGTCATGTTTTTAGTTTCTTCTTTTAATTGTTTTAATCAAAACGTAAAGAAATTATGCTTCCTCGGAAGTGTTCAAGGCCAGGCTGGATGGGGCTTGCAGCAACCTGGTCTAGTGGGAGGTGTCCCTGCCCAGGGGGTTGAAATCAGATGATCTTTAAGGTCTCTTCCAACCCAGCCCATTCTATGATTCTGTGGTTTCAGAAAGGCTTTGCCAGCAGCTCTGGAGGTTTGATTTCTGATTCCCTGGGAATCCCAGTGGGGATTTTTCATTTATAACCAGCCGTGGCCCAACTTTGTAAAACACGAGCCACTGAATAAATGATACACTTGACAAATTTAGTGGCTTGACCTGTAAAGATTGTCACTTGTGCTCACATGGATTGCGTTCCTGCAACGGAACGCTCATCGCCAGGTTGTGAGTATGGCAAATACCCTGTACGAACAGCCAGAGATTTCTGTATTTTGGCCTCTTGCATCAGAAAACAAACTGTTTCTCAGGACCTGACATTTCCATGTTCCTCCTCTGTCACAACAGCTCACCTGCACTCTACACCTCAGAAAATGTTGTTATGGGCAAACGGCTTTGCCAGCTTTCCATGACGTGGAGTTAACACTGAACATTAAACTTCTGCACTGGTTGCATCTTTGGTTCTGGCCTCACCTCCACACACAGGGGAGCAGGGGCTGCTGAAAGCCTCAGAGCTGCTGAGAGCAGCATTGGGCAATGGCCCTGGTCACCTAGTGCCACCCCTGTCCTCCTGGAGCATGCCTCTGTGGAAAGGGACCCAGAGGTCTTCCATCCCGAAGCCCTCTGCTGAGAGTGGTCTTGTGGGTGTGAGCTTAGGGTTGTGCATCTGGTGGGAACCAGAGGCTCCGTAAGTCCCACCCCTTGGAGGAACACAAAAATTTGGCCAATGGGTGAAGCATGGAGATGCCCAGGACCTCTGCCAGGAGTGGCAGAGCCCGGTCACAATCACCACATGGGACTCTCCTGCCAGAAACTTCTCTCCACTGAAACAGCCCATTCCCTGCTGAAACCAATGTGGAGGGCTGTGTGGCTGGAGAAACCCCAAGCAACCCGCAGTGGTTGAGGTTCAGCTGTGCACAGAGATCCACATGACCTCCCACATTGTAGGAAGGGAGTCCCCATGAACACAGCTAGATTTACCTCCTACTGACTCAAAATGCACAGAGTTGCAAACCCCACCTAGAGCCGAGGCCTGAAGGTACCGTAGAAGATTTCCCAAAGTTGCTCAGGAAACATGGGGCAAAGCCAATCACAGAATCACAGAATGTTGGGGTTTGAAAGGGACCTCTGAAGATCATCAAGTCCAATGTCCCTGCCAGAGCAGGACCAAAAACTAGGGCAGATCACTCAGAAAGGCCTCCAGACAGGTCTTGAAAGTCTCCAGAGAAGAGGACTCCACAACCTCTGGGCAGCCTGTTCCAGTGCTCTGTAACCCTCACAGGAAAGAAGTTCTTCCTCATGTTGAGGTAGAACTTCCTGTGCTCCAGTTTGAATCCATTGCCCCTCATCCTATCGCAGGGCACAAATGACAAGAGGTTGTCTCTGCCTTCTTGATGCCCAGCCCTCATGTATTTATAGACATTCATTAGATCCCCCCTCAGTCTTCTCCTCTCCAGAAAAAAAAGCCCCAGGTCTCTCAGACTTTCCTTGTAAGGCAGGTGTTCCAGTCACTTAAATAGTCCTTGTAGCCTCTGTTGGACTCTCTCAAGTAGATCCCTGTCCCTCTTGAACTGGGGAGCCCAGAACTGGACACAGTACTCCAAGGCTCCAAGCACACCACTACAGTCACAAGGCAGCATGTCTCCCCCTTCCCCTTGGGTCTTCTCACAGGGCTCCAGTAGAAAATACGTTTTCAAATTCCTTCTGTCACTGAGCAAACTTCCCATTTCCTCAGGTATGGGAATTGCTCTTGACCCAAGCCATGAGATGACATGCCGGTTCTCACACACTTTGCATCTTGACATGGCCCAGCACTGAAAACCCCACTTATTGTCTAATCAGTCTAAGACCTGGGGTGGGCGTGTCTCTGGAAGCCTTTCAGCCTTGACCATGGACAACATGATACAGTGACAGTGGTGGTTTTGCTTAAAGCAGTAGGCTGGACCACACACTTTTGAGGACCTTTCCCATCAACAGGGAACTTTTGTTCCATGCCTCTACACTGCCCTTATGTCTTCCTAGAAGTTACTGGGCACATCAGCAGCTTTTGTCTCCCAATCAAACCTCAAGAACCTTCCACAGGAGCACCTCTCCTTGGCAGAACTTGGTCTGTAAAGGCATGAGGAAACATGGACACCAATGTCTCCCCTGCCTATCAAACCTTTTCCAGCTGTTGCTGGGAACCTCCTCACAGGCAAGGCTGAGTCACAGCAGTCCTTGCAGGAGGCACTGAAGAAGAGGAGCATGCAGATCTGGGCTACAGACCTCATACCCAAGGAAGATGGGCATCTCGTGCGTGGCTCTTGGCTGCTCCACAAGCTCCCTTCCCATGCTTCAGCTGAGAGCCCCAGCTTCACACTCCCCAGTCTGCTCTCCCATGTGTTGGGGACCAGGTGCCAGGCTTATTCAGAAAGAGCCCCTCACTCTCACACCTGCCTCCCAAATCTCACAAATCACGTGGGGGTTCCTTGGCTTGACATGATGAAACTAGACTGACCTTGGAAGCCCACAGTGCAGCCTGCCCAGGGAAAACAAGGTCTGATTAGTTCTACAGACTCATCAAGCTTTCCAGGAATTTTGTAAGGTCTGATAAGCCCTCCAGTCTCTGCTTTTCTACAGATTCCCTGTGCCACCTTTGGAAAGTCACTCTCTCCTTCTGCACCAAGCAGAATCAAGCACCAGCTTCCCCAGCCTTACCTTCCCTCATCAGAGAGGATCCCTGTGCCCTGTTAAGGCCTGCAGTTTCACACCCCTTCAAAAACCATGCTGCAGAGACTGAAAACACATGGCTTCCCCCAGAGCAAAGATCTTCTGCACCACCTGATCTCAGCAGATTTGGCTCCCCTGAATTTAGAGCTTCAGCCTCCAAATGTCTCCAGAGATCTCCCAAAGCCACATGTCAGCTGGGACTGTGGGACACATCAGCATCCCGAGAGAGCAGCAGCCTCACTGCAGAACTTGGTGTGGTCACACAGGTAGAGGAAAGCAGCTTCAAGGCATTGGAGCAGCTTGGAGCCTGAGCCCTCTGGTCCTTGTTAGTCACAGCTTATTTCTAGCTCTGCCTAGTGCTGGCGAGACAGACTGGGGACCTGCCCCCTTCCCCACCTGCCAGTCCTGGGCTTTCAGAGCAGGCTGCATCTCCCCAGCCTTGGGTGTCATCTCCAACATCCCAAACCTGTGCACAGGCCATGGACACAGGGACCAGCTGTATCTGCAGCTTTCCCACTTGGTGACACCCCTGGGGCCAGTGTCACCACAGTGCACAGCAGAGACTCCTTCGCTACCTGTCCCCACGGTGTCCTGTACCCATGCAGGCAGGGACGTGCAGAGTCCCAGCCCAAGCCTTCCTGTGGCCCTGCTCCCGCACAGGCAGGGATGTGCATGGCTTCATTGCACCCTGCAGGTGAGGACATGCATGATCACCTTGTCCTCACTCATGACCCAAACCACCACCCCGTCCTCCATGCAGGCAGGGACATGGGTGGCCCCAGCCTCCTAGTGCACAAAGCAGTCAGGGATACCCAGTGGCCTTGGTCCCCCATGCTGATGGGGACGGGTACTCCAATCTCAGCCTGCGCCCTGTCCCCCAAGCGTGTGGGGACACCAGGTAGCCCTGGCGTCCCATGCAGGTGTGTGTGGGAACATAGTCCCATCCCACCCTGTCCATCCCAGGGGAAAGAAACGCGTGGCCCCACCCCTTGCACCCCCCCCCCACATGCCCCGTCCCCACTTGTCATCCAAGCAGAAAGAGACGGGACTGGCACAGAGTCACAGTCACTGAGTGGTGGGGGTTGGAAGGGACCTCTGAAGATCATCTAGTGCACCCCTCTGCCAGAGCAGGATCCCACAGGAACCAGTCCAGACGGGTTTGGAATGTCTCCAGAGGAGACTCCACAACTCCCCTGGGCAGCCTGTCCCAGGGCTCTATCACGCTCACAGTAAAGAAATTTTCCCTTACATTACCTCCTGTGCTCCTTGTCCCCATTGCCCCATGTCCTGTCACTGGACACTGCAGAAAAGAGCACAACCCCTCCCTGCCCCCTCCACCCTGTACACCTCGTGCAGCCCGAAGCCTCCGCAGGCAGCAACGATCACGACCCCGGGCCCCTGACCCCCGACCCCCACGCGCGGGGGGAGACGGGATATACACGCAAGAGGAGACACGCGTGTCCCCGCTCCCCCAGACCTCCCCCCCTGCAGTCGGGGACACGCGTGTCCGCGGTGTCGGCGCTCACCTGCGCGCGGAGCGGCGGGCACTGCCGGGGGCGGGCAGCGCGCTTGCTTATATAGAGCTCTGCGCGCCTCCGCCGCCTATAAGAGCGAGTGACGGGACCGGGGACGCGCGATTCCGCCGGCAGCAGGTAGGTACATGGGTGGGTGGGCGAAGAGGGTACGTGGGCGGGTAGGTCGCGCCCCACCCGTGCCCCACTGCCCATCAGCCGCCGCCGCTGCCGGGGCGCCCCGCTCCCGCCCCGGCGCCCCGCTCCCGCCCCGGCCCTTGGCGCGCTCCGAGGAGCAGCCCCCGCACGCTGCCCAACCTGCTGGAGGGGTCCCAGCTAGGCGAGGGGGAGGAGGAGAGGATGAATCCCCAGCCGGAGTTAACCGGGCGTTTTTTTCCTATCCCGATTTCACCCTCTCACAGGGGCAGGGAATGCAGGGAGTGTGTGTGTGTCCCGCCCGCCGCTGAATTGCACCTCTGATCATTCAGTTTCCAGGGGACAGCATTTCCCTTTTTCCAAATATCAGCCTGCAGCCCTGAGCAACCCAACCTAGAATTGCTGTTGGCTCTGCTGAGAGGAGGTTTTTAGCAGGTTCCCTTCCATCTTGATGCATTCTGGGGCAGGAAAATGGGGTTTCTGTAAGCAGAAACTGCTGGAATTTGAGCAAACTTTCTACCTCCTTTGCCTTTCTTCCTCTCAATCCAGAATATTTCAAAATTTAAAGTAATCTAAAAAGTAGTTTTAAAATTTTAAAAATATTTTATAAGTTGTCAATTTCTGCTAAATTACTAGTCTTTCCTGAAGATGTCTCTAGTCTTTTCCCTGTCCATATGCTGAGACAGAGGGAACTAACCACGGGGGCTTCTAGGGCCCTAGCCATGCTTCTGCGTAGAGGATGTTTTCTGAGGAGCAACTTCACTTTCTCCTGCCCTGAGCTGCAGGCTCCAGTTTTCCACTTCAAAGCTGCAAAAATGCCAAGGAGCTGGTCTCCTGTGCAGGGTAATGAAGTGAGAAAGATTGGGCAGACAGCAACAGGAAGAGTTGTTTCCCTGGAAATTCTCCATAGAACTACTCCCAGAAGCTGCAAAGTGCAGAGGACATGCAAACATCCCTTGGTATTACGTGAAATGTTAAATTTGGATTTTAAAAGGCAGCATTTTCCCTGCTATGTTCTGGTTTTTCAGTTGTTACATACTGTTGATCAGATTAAGCTGTGACGAGCTGGTTTGCAGTGAATACTGGCTTGGAAATCATTCCTTCCCTCATAGCATCTCACAGGCAAAGATAAAATGAAACCAGTGGAATTCAATCAATCAAGATTTCACTTGTGCTAGGCTAACCTGTTCATTTATTCCTTCTCTTCCAGCCACTCAGACTCTTTGCGGGCACATTTGTTGGGCCGGGGACCCTGCAGCTGGACTTCAGTCTCACACCGTAGCACTCAATTACAGCTCCTGCTTGCCAGGTAACCACAGCAGGAATGATGGTTGCCCTTCTCCAGGCGTGGCTTTCCAGGGAAATAGCCTGAAACAGCTACAGCAAAATAGCCCAAAGCAAGATTTGTAAGTACAGGAGAGTTCTGCTTGTCTGGAACAGAGTCAAGCAGAGGTCAGGTCTGACCTGTGAGCCTGTTGTACAAACCCTGCTCTGCTAAATTGTTTGCTGTAAGAATGCTGGATGGAGAATGAATCTGAAACCAAATCCTGCTTTATGCATTGAAAAGTTACTTCAGCTGCCCAGGTAAATTGTTTCATGTAATTCCTCACCCACTTCCAGGGATTTGGGACTACCTTTTTTTTTTTATGGCTGAATTGTTTCGGATTGTATCTTTACCTAAAAAGGCAATCAATTCTCTTTTCAGAAAACAAGAATAAAACCAACTCCTCCATGCAGGGACAGATTGAAATGGTATTTGGTCCTGAGTCATATTAGCTCAGGTATTCCCTGACTTTAGAAGACTTCCTGGGGTAGCTACATGTAGAGATGCTATTAAATAAGCAAAATGAAAGGACTAAGGATGTAATCAGTTTTGGGTAGAGAAGATCTAGCCTAGGAAGGGGGGGAAGCTCTGTAATTGTTGGAACCAAAGTGTTGGTGGGAGTTCGAAGCCACATATGGGAATTACACACTTCATCTGCCATTTGATCTCACATAACTCAGTTTCCTTGAGCCTTGAGATGTGCTCCTGAAGCTTGTGTGCTTCTTGGACCCACATGTCATCACTAGGGGTTGCTTCTGGCCTCTCTGGACCAAGCACAGAGATGTTCCTCCCTCCCCAGATTGTACTTTTGCAGCTCCTGGGAAAAGGCCTCTTTGAGGAGAGGGGGTGGAAACGAGGGTGTGGTCTTTGTTACTCTTGGTGATGATGGCCCCTGGCTGGGGATAATGTTGCTGCTGTGAAATCAGTGTTCTCAGTGTTTCCTTGTCATGTTGGAGGAAGGCTGCATCTGCCAGTGGTCACTGGCTTGTGGACTTCCTCTAAGGGTGCACCACAAAGTGGAAAGCCTTGGCTGCATCTCCTGGAGCGAAGGAGCTGGCTCTGTCTGGAAAGGAGCTGCTCAACAGGTTTCTGGGCCTGAGCTGCTCCTGAAGCTGCAGCAAGACAGGAGCTCGTGGTTTCCTGGGCTGCCACAAACCCTGCAGGCTGGTGCAGCCCTGCTGCAGGCACCTCCTCTCCTCCACCTAGGGTTTTTGGGTGGTGTGTTTCTCTGCTGAGGAGTATTTTGCCCTGCCTGCTTCCTGGCAGCCTCACGTTTCCTTGTTCCCTCTGGGGAGATTTGAGGTGGACCTCCTGCAGCTGGTTATTGCAGAGCTGAGCTGGGGCTGACACCACGGGCTCGAGGCAGCTGGGCAGGGCAGTGCAGGGTCCTCACAGTCACCTCCTCTCTCCCACAGGCTGTCCGAGGCACAGGATGACTCTCTTTGATGGCGTCTACCCCTTCTACCCGCAGCAGAGGAAGGTTTTTGTGTTTGATGTCAGCACCATCATCGTGATTGTGGTCTTCCTAACGTTTGCCTGCAGCTTCCTGCTCATCATCCCAGGCATCCGTGGACGGGCGGTGTGTGACCCCTCTCCCTGGGGTTGAGCATCTGCTCCCCACCTTTTGGTTGCTGGGACACTCCAGGCTGGTTTGGGATGAGGCAGGAGGACAGCCAAGACTATTCCTCCATGCCTGATGTCCCACCTCTCTCCCCACAGAGGCTGTACTGGACACTTCGGGTTCTCTTCAGGCCTCACTGTGGGAGTGGTGATCATTGGTAAGTGCTGCATGGCCCTCAGAGGGTGGGTCTGGGGGCAGGATCAAACCCTGGGGCAGGGTCTGTGTCTGGGAAATGTGAGCTGGTGGTCACAGCCATGGCCTGGTCTTCCCAGCCCTTGCTCTGCAAAGCAGTCACACAGCTTCCCAAAAGGGCTTTCCCACCCCTGGCATGAGGGCTGAGAGCAGCTGGGAGTGCCCACAGTCACTTCTGAATAAAGAGGAACCTTGGCTGGCCATAACTGCTCTGCAGAGGTGGAACAGCCCCAGCTCTGGTGGGCAGCACAGCCCCGTGTTCCTCTGGCTGTCCAAGCCCTCCTGAGCTGCCAAGGGAGCCCAGCTGAGCAGCTCGGACTGCAGCCAGGCATGTGTGGAGGGTGAGAGGAGCCTTGCAGTGACCTGGAGAGAGCAGGTCAAAATAAAACACAGGCAGGGCAGACGTGTGTGTGGAGGGGGATAAAGACTTTCTGAGGAGCAAGGCAGGAGGAGATGGAGAGGATTTGATTGAGAAGAAATCAGGAAATCTTCTGTAATAATGACTGGTGGTGGGAACCAGGCTGTGAAATTTCCAGCTCTGATGGGGCAACAGGACGTGTAAGTGAAAGATGTAATGAGGGGATAGAAGATGCCAGGTGCAGAGAGTCACCAGCCCTGACCCTGAACCAAAGAAACTCTGCTGCTGCAAAGGACAGGGTGGAGGACAACACTGCTTGGAGAGGGATTATGAAGACCAAGCTGAACAACTCAACCCCTGATGTGGCCAGGTGATAGGAGTAGATATCCAGGCTGTGACCAGCCACAGAACTCTGCTGGCTGACACCTGGGCCAGTGGTGGTCACCCTGCCTGAGGGTGTCCAGGTGCTGGGAGATGCCACCAGAGCTGCCCAGAAGCATGGTGCCAGGATGGAGAGGGCAGAGGGGCAGAGACCAGGGCTTGCTCCACAGCCTTGACCAGCCTAACCTCTGGAGAGCCAGCTGGCACCACTCTCCTGACCAGGATGCAGCCAGTACTGCCTGGGCACACCGGAGGAATTAATTGTTTTAAAGCCAGCGTCAGGGTTGCTGGCTGGTGGCAGCACGGCACCCTTGACCCTACTGCTAGAAAATGTTCCTGCAGAGCTGCTACTGGATCAAGCCCTCACAAGTTGATTCCACAGCTGAACTTATTTTCAGGCAGGTGAAAGGTCTTGTTCAGCCTGAGATTAAAGCATCACCTTCACTTTCAGCTCATCCAGTGCCAGAAAAGTTAAGCCCACCACAAAGTGAAAGTTTTTCAGAAAAGGATGCTTTGTTCCAAAAAATGTGTACCAGAAGGTATCCAGTTTTTCCCCTGGCTGAAGTGGCTGACACAGCTGGGATGGAACTTGCCAACTCCCTCCACCACCTCTGAGCTCCACTGCTCCCTAAGAGCTCAGTATTTAGCAATGAAGGCCAGCCCTGTTCCTGAGACTGAGGAATGGGCTCATTTCCCAGCCCTGTCCCTAGGTGCTGCAGTGCTTGCCATGGTGGAGACCTTGCAGGGAAGTCCTGGAGAGGATGTCCAAGGAGGGATCAGGTCATAGGGTTCGTCCCTGGGGATCTGAGCTCCCAGGACAAGGGAGTGGATGCTCCACAAGGGGAGCACAGGAGCTCTGCTAGGGTGTGGGAGCTGGGTGCAGCAGGTCCTGGTGGCTGACTCAGCTGTTCTGTTCTGCCGCACATTCCCTGCAAGCCTGAGACCGGCCCCTCTTTAACACCAGCTCTGCTCTTCTGGGCAGCTGTCCACTTCACGGGGGACTGGGAGACCGGCTGGGTGAAGGCAAACACCTCCTATAAGTCCTTCAGCAGTGCCCTGGTGAACGCAGACATCGGGCTGCATGTTGGCCTGGCGGGGCTGAACATCACGCTCATAGGTGAGTCTCAAGTCCCCCTCTGCAGCTCTGGAGTGGCCACAGCCCCAGGAGGTCTCCAAGTGCCCTGTGGCTGGCCTTGGTCTCTGTGGAGGCTCCTGGGATCCTGCTGTCCCTAGGGTGCTCCTGGGTGGCAGCATCCAAGCTGCAGGGACACAGCAGGAACTCCATCTTCTCTCTCTGGCAGGAAACCCAGTGAACCAGGTCAACGAGACCATCAACTACAACGAGCACTTTGCCTGGAGCTTCAATGCAGACTATGACCACAGCTACAGTGAGGGGCTGGAGAAGGGGCTGCCCAACCCCATCCTCTACGTGGCAGAGAAGTTCACCACGCAGAGCCCCTGCAATGTGCACAGGCAGTACCGCATCTCCGGCCACTACGCATCGGCCATGCTCTGGTGAGCCTTCCTCCTTTGGTGCAGGCAGGGGAGATGCAAGGACATGGGAAAGGCTCTGCTGCCCTTTGCAGGAAGAAAGTCATGTGCCTGGAGGGGCCTCTGCAAGGTCTGTGGTCAAACCAGTGGCCCCATAGGCACCTTGGGATGAGCAGATAGGTGGGATGGTCCTGGTTCTCTCTGCTGGTCAGCCTCACCAGAGCTGGGCATAGGAGAGAGGAACATGGTACAGATCCCTGCTGTTATGTGCTGATGATGGCAGGGCCCATCCCCATGGAGGGAGTTGGAGCTGTTGTCCTGGGTGGCCCAGAGAGGCCCATGGGCATGTGGAGAATTTTCCCATCCCTATCTATGAGAGTATTGAATGATGGGAGTGGGACCAGATGAGGAGAACCTGATGATGCTGTTATTGTGGGGTCAATCTGGACTCCTCGGCGGGATCTGCTGGGCAGTGATGTGTTACTGCTCATCTGGGCTGAGGGAGAGCTGGTCCATGGCTGTAAAGAAACACTCCCCTCTACAGTGGGTTGTGGAGGACAAGGACCATTGCAACTCCCCCTGTTCCCCCTTCCCTGGGTTTGAAAGCAGGAATGCAGAAGCTAGGAGAGGGACCTGGTGGTACCACAGAGCAAAAGCTCCTGGTCCATAGCTGAAAACTTCTCCTGTCACCCAGCTCCTGAGACAAGATCAGGGCTGCTACAAGTGACTTATGCCTGGTCCCATCATTAGCCCAGTCCTGTGTGCTACTCTCTGGGGTCTGCACTGCTCAACACTTGGAAGGGTGGGGATCTGACATGTTCTAGATACACTGAGGGGGCTGCCGTGGCCGCCTAGAGCCTGCTACGGTCTGTGGGCTGAGCAATGGGAACAGGAAATTGGGAGTCACTCCAGTCTGCCCACAGAGCTTCTCAGCCTCTTCAATGCAACCTGGACCCCAGATACTCCTCCCATATGAAAATCCTCACATAGGGTGTCCTAGTCTGTGACACGTGCAGAACTGACCTGTTGGTCTTCTCTTGTCTCCAGGGTGGCCTTTTGCACTTGGCTTATCTCCAACATGCTCTTCTCCATGCCCGTCCTAGTTTATGGAGGCTACATGCTGCTGGTCACAGGGGCCTTCATGATCTTCTCTTTGCTCTCGTTTTCCACTGTGAGGAACTCCCTGGTGTGCCCGATCCACTTTGGGACTGCAGTCCTGCGCACTGGCTATGGGGGATCTTTCTGGCTCACACTGGCCATTGGTAAGGACACCAAGCTACACTGAGACACAGCACCATATCCCTCTGGGGGTGCAGGAGTCCTGGTGCCTTCCCCCCAAAATTCAGGTGAGAGAGCTCAGGGAGTGCAACCCACCAGAGCCCCAGCCTGTGCCTTGGCAAAGCAGATACCGGCAGAGGTGGGAAAAGGGCTGGCAGAAGGGGGAGCACCATCCCCATCTCAAGGGTGGTTGAAGGATTTTTAGCCCCTGAGGTGCAGGGATGCAAGGAGATGGAGATCACATGTCTGGGTTTTAAGACCCATGCAGGTCAAGGGAGGCGATTCTCCCCCTTTACTCAGCTCTTGTGAGACCCCAGCTGGAGTACTGTGTCCAATTCTGGAGCCCCCAACATAAGAAGCACATGGAGCTCCTGGAGAGAGTCCAGAGGAGGCCACAGAGATGATCCGAGGGCTGGAGCAGCTCTGCTCTGGAGACAGGCTGAGAGAGTTGGGGGTGTTCAGCCTGGAGAAGAGCAGGCTCCAGGGAGACCTTAGAGCACCTTCCAGTGCCTGAAGGGGCTCCAGGAAAGATGGGAAGGGACTTTTTACAGGGGCAGGGAGTGAGAGGACAAGGGGGAATGGATTAAAACTGGGAGATTCAGGTGAGACATGAGGAGGAAATTCTGGAGTGTGAGGGTGGTGAGACACTGGCACAGGTTGCCCAGGGAAGTTGTGGCTGCCCCTTCCCTGGAAGTGTTCAAGGGCAGGTTGGATGGGACTTGGAACAACCTGGTCTAGAGGTGTCCCTGCCCATGGCAGAGGGGTTGGAACTAGATGATCTTTAAGGTCCCTTCCAACTCAAACCAGTCTGTGATTCTATGAGATGATATGTCTGGGTTTAAGACACTCAGCTCAGCAGCTGAAGTCACCTCATAGAGTAGAAGGCCATCTTTCATAAGAGAAGGCATTGCCCCTGGCAGGGGGACATCAGTGGAGGGGTGCAGGGTGGGAAGTTTGCTGGTGTTTACAGGAATGCTCTCACAGAGCACATTGTATTCCAGGCTTGCTCTGTTTCGTGGCTGGGATCACTGTCATAACACTGCACTACTTGAATGTGGACCTGCTGAAAACTTTCTTTGATCTCCCCAAGGACAAAGCAGAGGAGTACCAGGAGATGACTGAAGTGTACATCAACCCTCATTTTGTGAACCAAGGACTGCCTCCTTCTCAGCCCCCCAAGCTCAACCCCAACAGCATCTAGAAAGTTATTCCCGCTCCTTCCCTGAAGGTGGACCTGAAAGGGCAGAGCACAAACCCTTCTTGATGTCCCCAGAGACCCAGTTCCCCATTCAGCTGCCTCTCAAGGGTGCACACACCCATGCTGGGGTGTGTATTTGCTGAGAAGTACTTTTGCAGACTCTATCTCCTTGACCATGCCTTCTGGACAAGGGCAGACTTGGTAGAGATCCAGCAGTCAGAACAGCTCACAGCTCCAGCAACTTCACCTGCACACTCCCCTGGGGCTCTCTGTCCCAGGAGAAATGCCCATCCTACTCCGTGCCCAGGCACAGCTCAGTGCAGTAGGTCTCCAATGGCCAGTTCCCACTGCCGAAACTGAGCTCACTGGTGAGATTTCTCACGGGGAGCACCCACGGCTCCAAAAGCCAGTGATGAAACCTGATGTTTAGTGTAGACCTTTAGGCGGATGTAGAAAAGCCAGGAGCAGACCCAAACTCCTCCAGGATGGATGCTGCACTAATAAGAGTGAAAAAGCTGCTCCACAAATCAAGTCTCCATGGACTGGCATGAGGAGGTCACCATATCTGAACGCTGGGGACCTGGGAAGCTTCAGTCCCATTAATTGTAAACGACATCATTTCACTATTTTGGCTCTTTTCTTTCTGAGAGAAGACCCTCTCTGTTAAGTTACTTCTTTCTTTCATGTGATGTTTGTGTTGCACTAACGGGATTTGTTATGGGCAAGAATTAGTATGTTCAATAAACCTTTGTTAAAAAAACAGCTCCCTTGAAACACTTCAGGCATTTCGGGGGGGCTGGTTTCTTAAGTGGAGGCGACAAGGCTTATATGCAGGTTGCTGCTTGTGAGCCCCCAGGAGATGCATCCCTCCCATGGGGGAAGCTGCCCTGGCCAAGGAAGGACCAGGCTTATTAGCATGTACCAAAGAAAGCCCTTGAGAAATCCTTGTCCTGGGCAGCAGCATGCTGTAGGAGAGCCTCAAAAGGACCTTAGGAAGCGGAGTGACAGAACAAAAACCCTAAGATTTAACTAACAAAACTCCCTCAGGAAAAGCAAGATCCTTTCCTGAGTCTTTGTATCCGCACATGTTTGGTCTGGAGGGATCATGGGAAGATGACCAACCACAAGTTATTTGGGCTGGTGTGGGACATGTTCCTTGCCCTGAAAGCACAGGAGGCTGGGAGGTTTCCCATCCTTTCTGCCACCACATCTGGCACTCTCCAGCCTCATCTTCTGCTTTTAGCCATGATTCCCCCCCCCAACAGCATCCTCACCAGGACAAAAGCTTTGGCCTGTTCCAGCAGATGTAGGGGACACAGGCCCAAACAAAACTAAACCAAGTGTGACCTCTATGAAGAAGAGAGACAACAGATCTCTGTGTCCTGGCCCTGCCCACCAGGGGTGGGGAGGAGGACGAGCAAGGGAGCCGAGCTCCTCTGAACCAGGTTCTCCAGCAGCACCACCTCGTCCGTGACCTCTGCCCTGGCCCAGAGCCCCCTGTGATCCTGAGGGAGCAGAGCATCAACCCCGCGGGTGCAGCAGGACTCCCCACAGTCCCCCCAGTGCCAGGGAACCCCCTGCCCCTTGGGGACCCTGCACAGGTCTCTGCCTTCGTGCCTCAGTTTCCTCACCTGCCACATGACAGCAGCCACAGCCATTCCCCAGGCGGGAGGAGGAGCGAGGGGGTCCTGGAGCTGTGGGGACGGACAGTGGCACAGGCGGCGGGGGGATGGCGCTGTGCTGCCAACCAGCCCGGCTGGAGCATTTTTGCTGAGCCTCCTCAGATCTTGCCGCTTTCCCTCCTGGAAGTTCCCTGATCAAGTGTCCTGTGAGCTGGACATGGTGGTGCTGCTGGAGTGATACAGACACACCAAGAAGGACCCTGAATTCAGCCAGAACTGCCACGGGGAGATTCCAGCTCCAGCCCCACACTCACTCTTCATTCCAGCTCTGAGATTCCAGCTCCAGCCCTGCACTCTTCATTCCAGATCTGGTATGTCTCAGCTCCAACCCTGCACCATTCCAGCTCCACAGTCTTTACTCCATCTCCAGCTCCCGTTAATGTTTCATCTCCAGCCCCACTGTCTATCTCTCAGTTCCAGCCCTGGAATCTCTATCCTAGCTCTGCCCTATTCAGCTCCAGCCCAGCAATGTTCAGCTCAGCCTTGGCCCACAAGGGCCCCATCAGCCTCATCACTGAGGGGCTGGAGTAAACACTCTGGAGCTGAAATGACCAAGAGCTGGAGCCTAAATAGAGATTGCAGAGCTGGGGCTGGAATAAAGACTGGAGGGCAGGGGCTGGAGCTGAAATCAAAGCCACAAGCACAGGGCTGGAAGAAACGCTGGGGCTGGGGCTGAACTAAATGGGGTGGGGAAGGAATGGAGCCCTGCTCTGCTGCCCCAGCAGTGGGGAGGGACACAGTTGGGGTTCCTCTGGAGCAAGGGGACTGTCCTCAGTGTCACCTGGGAGTGGGACAGCTCCAAAAACTGAGCCCTAAGAAGGGCTGAAGCCCAGATGGAGATGAAGGGGACACCCCTGGGCCTGGAGGAGCTCTGGCCTCATGCCCTCACGGCCACATGCCAGGGATGGATGTTTCCCCCCCACCAGCCCAGGCACATCCCCACCATGCCATCACAGAGGGAGCAGCACGGAGGTAGATTGTCCTTCCCAGGTTTTATTTGCCTCTGACCCCCCCTCACACTGAGGCATGGGCACAGCTCCTGCGCCTCAGGGCCAGGGCCATCCCTGCGCCTGCCAGCCCCACGCCGGCCACCACGCACACCAGCACTGTCCCCACACCGGGCACCACTGTCACCTCACCTACAAAACCAAGGGGGGCAGCTAGCTCCTGTCACTGGGCCGTGCCATGGGGCTGCAGCCAGTGGGGACTCACTGTGACCCTGCTGCTGCCCACCCGCTGCGCCCGGGGCTGAGGGCGGCCACGCAGCTGCCCACGAACAGCCGCAGCGGCACGTGGCTCTCAGTGGCCACCTCTGCCTGGACGTTGAGGATGTTGCCCAGTTTGAAACCAGTACAGGGGCTTTCAGTGCTCCAGTCCTCTGCAAGGCAGCGCCCAGGTGACAAAGAGGGGGGTGGCTCTGGCTGTCCCCAAGATCCTACGGGACCAGAGCCAAGGCTCAGCCCGAAAGTCTGTGCCGGGAGGTGGGTTGACTCCCTGCCACGGTTTGACTCAGGAGGGGCAGTTGAACCAGCAACTTCTCTCACCAGTGCTCCCAGCTGTGCTGCTGCATCCAGCCTCCCCCCACATCGGGGGATGGGCCAGCCAGAACTGACCCCAGGATTCAAGGTGCGGCCTCACCTGTGCCCAGCACAGGGGGACAATCCCTGCCCTGGTCCTGCTGGCCACACCATTTCTGATCCAAGCCAGGATGCTGGTGGCCTTCTTGGCCACAAGCTGGCTAATATTCAGTCACCCAGCACCAGAACAGGCTGCTGGTGGGGGTTCAGGGGATCGTGGCCCTCTCCCCAGACCTGCCTCTCTCTCACCAGGGCCTGGGGACGGTCTGGGCCCCCTCCAAACATCTCCCATCCTGCCGAGCCTGCACCAAAGGTGCTGTGTCTCCCCGGAGGTGACCAGGACAAAATTGTTGGGAGGATATGAGGACCACTATGGTGGCAAAGAGCCAGCTGTGGGAGCTGGAGAAGGTGCAGCTGCTCACCAGCTAGCAGGACAGCATGGGTGAGCCACTGAGAGCTACCACCATCAAGGTGGACAAGGAGACCTTCCTCCCCTCTAACCGCTCCCCTTGCCTGTAGGAGCAGCAGCCAGGGCAGCAGGGACAGTGAGGGGACAAAGGGACACACAGGCCAGCTCGGGCAGCACTCTGAGGTAGTCGGGGCAGAGCCCCCTGGCAAGGCCAGCCTCGGCCCCAGGCTGCCAGCTCAGCGCCGGGAGCTCAGCACCCCCGAGCCCAGAGGAACAGGCAGGGCCCGGCCCCACTTCCTCCCAGCGCCATGAAGGGCCGAGGGACGAAGGCAGCGTTGGAGCAGCAGCCCCTGCCCTGCCCCTTGGGGCCTGGTCATATCCTGTGTCCTGCCCCTGCCCGCCAGGCTGGGGAGAGGAGGAAGAAGAGGGGGAGGGGAAGAGGAAGAACGAGGGAGGAGGGATGGAAGGAGGAGGAAGATGAGGGGGAGGAGGAAGGGCGGGGGGGGGGAAGGAGGAAGAGGAGGGGGAGGAGGAAGAGGAGGGGGAGGAGGAAGAGGGGGGCCGAGCTTCTCCGCACCAGGTTCTCCAGCAGCACCACTTGGTCCGTGACCTCTGCCCTGGCCCAGAGCCCCCTGTGATCCTGAGGGAGCAGAGCATCAACCCCGCGGGTGCAGCAGGACCCCCCACAGTCCCCCCAGCGCCAGGGAACCCCCTGCCCCTTGGGGACCCTGCACAGGTCTCTTCCTTCGTGCCTCAGTTTCCTCACCTGCCACACGACAGCAGCCACAGCCATTCCCCAAGTGGGAGGAGGAGCGAGGGGGTCCTGGAGCTGTGGGGACGGACAGTGGCACAGGCGGCGGGGATGGCGCTGTGCTGCCAACCAGCCCGGCTGGAGCATTTTTGCTGAGCCTCCTCAAGGTTTGGGGCAGCTGGAGGAGCTGGTTAGATTTTTTTGGCCTGCTGGCCAAGTGTTGGCAGCTCTGTCTTGCTGGTGAGTCCTTGGCCATCCTGTCCCATTGGTTGCTTAAGACCTCTGGAGACCAGCCCTCTCTTGACCCACAGCAGGGCTGCTCTCAAACCAGCCTCCAGCCTTTGGTGGCACCAACGGCCGGTCCCTGCTTTGGAGACACTCTGTTGGAATTGCCTCTGGTGGAAAGTGTCCCCCGCTTGGTGCCACCAGTTCTGGTCCCTCCTGCTCCCCACCAGCAGGTCTCATGGTCTCTTGGGCATGCAAGAGGAGCCGCCTCACAGCTGGTCTTACTGGGACTCTGCATCATGCTTGGCAGAGGACTCTGTGCCATACGCCCCACACCATTGCACCTGCTTTCCTTTAAGAGTGATTTTTCTCCAATTTCAACTTTGCACCTCAGGGCAGAGGGCACAGAAGAGGGCTCTGGGGTGATGGGCAGGCCAGGAAGCATGAGCGTCCCTGGTTCTTCAGAAGGGCAGGTGCCAGAGATCCGCCAAGGCTTTGGCATGGCTCAGGGAAGCTCTAAAGCTGTGTAGGGGCTCCAGGGTCCACAGCCCCAGTAGCCAGTGGCACGGCTGCCAGACTTGCACCCAGTACCCTCCTGTTGTCACATGCACTTACCCACTAGTATGACAGTCAACCCCACCAGGCCAATGTGCAGCCCAGTGTCCATGTTCACCAGGGCACAGCTGAAGGACTTGTGGGTGGTAGTTGCTGTCACCCAGCCAGTCTCCCAGTCTCTGGTGAACTGTATGGCTGTGAAGACTTCAAAGGTTACTCATGGCCTGGTGGTGAGACATCTAGTACTGGAAGCACCTGCCATGATGGTCACTGTGGACTAAACACCATTTACCCCATCCCAATGGCAAGGCCTGGGTTGTGAGCCTCAAGGTGCAGAAGGCTTGTATGTCCTTCTGCAACATCAAACCCGGTCCATGACCCTGAGAGCCCCACTTGGGTTGGTTTCTCCCAAGATCCAGCGCAGTGCTGAGCTTCAGACACAATGGGGCTGATGTGTGGGTACTGTCAGGTCCTCACCTGAGCACCTGCCAATTTGTCTGGGTCCCCTGGCATTTGGCAGTGGGCTTGCGCTGGCTGCCCTGGAGGTGGTTGACCACCAGCCTCTCCAGAGGAGACAGATGGGTGCTTGCACCTCCCACCACTTGCTGGAGCCATGTCCCAAACCCAGATGGGGGTTGGTCTTCCCCATAAGCTCATCCTGCTGGCTGGACTTGGTGTTTGGCTGCTCTGTTCACCCTCCTGCCTGGCTCCTCCATTCTCCTTGTTCTCGGCATCACTGAGCTTCCCCTCAGGACCCTGGTACTCACTGAGGACCACTGCTCCCACAAAGAGGCTCGTCACCACCTGCAAGAACCAGAACAGTCTCTGTGAGGGGTGAGCAGAGAGGGGGGACAGGTCTCAGTCAGAGTTTGCCATGGGGACACAGCACCAAGCATGTCACTTAGAAATGCCAGCTGGTGAGAAACGAGCCTGTCCCTCCCCTGGGAGTCACCCCATAGGCTCTGCAGGCAAGTGGCACAGCTGGGATATGTCTGGGGCATCCCTGCTGTGGGATGAGGAGGGCAGCAGGGTCATCAGGCAGAGCAAAAAGGCCCAAGCAGTCAATTTGGGAAACCTGTTCTGGGAAGGAGGATGGAGACACTCCCTTCAATAGTTCTGAGCTGGGGTTTCCACACTTATGCAAGCCTCACATGTGTGGATGTGTTGTCAGGTGACCACAGCTGGAGACAAAAGCAGCAGCTGGAGGTTTGCAGTTTGTCCTCTGGGAGGGAAACAAGCACCCAGGGTGCCAGCGGTGGGCTCACAGTAGGGGCAGTTGGCTCATGCATGCCCCATCTTGTGGGGAAGGTGGAGAAAGGTCTTTGAGCCTCGCCCTGGTTCGCCACTCCTGTGAGATCACTCGGGCTTGCACATAGAGAAATCCAGCCAAGCTCAGATCTGGGCAGCTTGTAAATTTGGCCTAGTGGAGTTTGGGGTCTCCAGCATGGAGGTACATGCTGGCTTGGGCTGGAGCTCACCCCAAGGCTCGCTAGAGATCCCAGAGCCCTGACCATTAACCTGTGGGCATGTTTGCTCCCCACATCTGTTGTTGAGGCTGGGAAGAAGGAGGCATGAGGGGTCCCATCCCCTCCCACAGCAGGGACCAGAGGGCTGAGCTCCTCCAGCCCATCCACTTACCCCCCTGCCACGGATCCCCTGCAGGATGATGAGGGAAGTGGCCAACAAGGGTAGGAAGATGGAGAGGATGATGGCCTGGGTGATGTTGAAGGAGAAGCACATGTTGGCACTGGCGTAGAAGGGGAAGGAGCCATTCCACAGAGTCATCCTGCTACCTGGGACAGCTGGAAATCAGCACCCAGAGACATATCAGGGAGAAAAGTCACCTCCACACTTCCACCCACCCAGCCTCCTCCTCAGAGCCATCTCCTGCCGGCTTGTCCTGGGCGTGGCTGTGGGTGCAACTCTGGTGCCCTGGATGAATGCTCAGGCATCTCCCACGGGAGCCCTCCATCTCCCCATGGTACCTCCCAGAGCAAAGCAGGCTTGGAGCCACCAGGACACCCACTGTGATGCTCAGATTGTCCCCAAAATGCTCCCACATCTGCCTGTTTTCCACCCCTTGTCTCTCGCCCTTGCTCCCACCCTTCCTGGTTTGGCTCCCACTCGGGGAGTTACTGCACAAACATGGCCTGTGCCCCATCAGGCTGCTCCTCCTGCAGCCCCAGACAGAGATAACTCTGAGGAAACAGCAGTAAACCAGAGGGGAGAGAGAAACTGCCTCTCCTGGCAGCAGGGTGTCAGTCCCACCTGCCAAACCTCAGTCCTAGCAGGAGGTCATGCTGTGCTGTGGTGGGCAGAGGGCTGCTGCTGGGGGACCTGCCCATGGGCTTTGCCACTACGCTTGGCTGAGGCACTTCATTGCTGAGAAGGGGCCGTTCAGCATCCCAGCAAGCTGGGACTGTTCCAGAGACAGATGCAAGAACGTCCATGTCACCTTCCCAGCACAAACCTACCTCCACCATGGCTGATCCCATGGGCTGGAGCTGTGCAGAACTGCTCCAGATGCTGCCACCTCCTGCTCTGTGGGGCAGGAGCCAGCCCAGACTGTCGAGGTGGTGTTTCTCAAAGTGTCTTTGAAGGAGGCACTGGTTCAGTTTTGGACCCCCCCACTACAAGAGGGACATTGAGGGGCTGGAGCGAGTCAGAGGAGGGCAACAGAGCTGGGGAAGAGTCTGGAGCACAAGCCCTGTGAGGAGCAGCTGAGGGACCTGGGGGTGTTCAGCCTGGAGAAGAGGAGGCTGAGGGGAGACCTTCTTGCTTTGCAACTGCCTGAGAGGAGGTTGGAGCCGGGGGCGGTTGGTCTGTTCTCCCAAGAAACAGTGATAGAAGTGAGGAAATGGCCTCAAGTTGGCCTCAAGTTACATCAGATTGGATATTAGGAACAACTTATCTACTGAAATGGTTGTCAGGCCCTGCCACAGGCTGTCCGGGGCAGCAGTGGTGTCACCATCCCTGTATATCAAAGCTGTGGTGCTGAGAGACATGGTTTAGTGTCAGCCTTGGCAGTGCTGGGGTAACAGTTGGACTTGATGATCTTAAAGGTTCATTCCAACCAAAATGATTCTATGATTCCATGGATGGTGCAGACTTACCCAGGGCCTATCAGGCCCCTCAGCACTCCTGCTGAGCCCCAGGGGTGCCTGGGCTGGCACAGCGCTGTGCAAGGCTGCAGAGGGGAGTGATCCCAAGGGTCCTTTGCCTTCTTTTCCTCAACTTTTCCTTCAGAGCAGTGAAAAGTCCAGCTGTTCCTCAGGGCACAAAGACCCTGGGGCTGCCAGGCTCCTGGGAGCCAGCTGGGGAGAGCAGCAGAGGGCTTCTAAGCCCCCAGCTGCACTGCCCAGTGAAGCATCCCAGCTGAGGTCATCTGGCACAGGTAGTACCTGCATGGTGTCCTTGGTGACCCTGATCCTGAGTCCATCCCGCAGTGGTGGTTCCCTGGGAAGGTCCCAGCTGACCCGTCAGTCACCAGGCAAGGTGACACAGTGGCTGGTGCCAGGGACCAGCAGAGAGGCACAGATCTACAGTCCCAGTGTCTCACCACCCTCATGGTGAAGAACTTCTTCCTAACGTCTAATGTGAATCTACCCACCTCTAGTTTTGGTCCATTCCCCCTAGTCCTACCACTACCCAACATCCTAAAAAGTCCCTCACCAGCTCTCTTGTAGGCTCCCTGAAGATACTGGAAAGCCACAAAAAGGTCTCCTCACAGCTTGCTCTTCTCCAGACTGAATAACACTAACTCTCTCAGTCTGTCTTCATAGAAGAGGTGCACCAGCCCTCTGATCATCCTCATGGCCCTTCTTTGGACACGTTCCAGCATGTCCATATCTTTCTTGTAACGGGGCTCCAGGACTGGACACAGTACTCCAGATGGGGTCTCAATGAAAGTGGAGTAGAGGGGGAGAATCACCTCCCTCCACCTGCTGGCCACGCTTCTCTTGATGCAGCCCAGGATACGATTGGCTTTCTGGGCTGCAAATGTACACTGCTGGCTCATGTTGAGCTTCTCGTCCACCAGCACCCCCGAGTCCTTTTCTTCAGGGCAGCTCTCAAGCTAGTCACTGCCCAGCCTATATCAGTGCCTGGGAGTGCCCTGACTGGGATGCAGGACCTCGTACTTAGTCATGTTGAGATTCATGAGGTTGGCATGGGCCCATCTCTTCAGCCTGTGAGGTCCCTCTGGATGGCCTCCCTTCCCTCCAGTGTGTCAGCCACCCCGCACAGCCTGGTGTCTTTGGCAAACTTCCTGAGGGTGCACTCGATGCCACTGTCCATGTCACCGACAAAGATGTTAAACAAGACTGGTCCCAGTACTGATCCTTGAGGGACTCCACTTGTCACTGGCCTCCACTTGGACAGAAGTATCGTAAGATAAATTACAACCAACTGCTTGCTTAAAAAAACCAAACAACCATGGAGTCAAGATAGTCTTTGAGCAGAGATGGGGTCACCTTAGCTTATGTGCAACAAATAGTTCGAGCCAGCTGGGAGTAGCACAGATTTTTGTAGGGCTTGTGGGACCACCTTCCAACCACTTTTGATTTTTCAAGATGCCCCTTGCTGTCCCAGAGCCCTCCAAGGACCTCTTACAGACTCAGAGCCCCTCTACTTAGACTTGGGCCACCTCCTGCTGGGGATGAGCATTCAGATCTTGGCGCAGGAGGACGAACATTGTGGTGAAAGATATCCAAGGCAGACCTGACATTGGCTGGGTCTCCTGTGCATGTTCTCTACCAGCTTGGGTTGGGGTGCAGAGCCTTTCCCACCCAGTGGTCCTGTCTCACCAAGCATCGCCTTGGGATAGTGTCTTGCAGTTGGTGACAGTGCTGCTGTGAGTGAGAGTTTGAATTAGAGACCTTCAGAGGTCCTCCCAGTAGTTTTTATATTAATCTGGTGGCTCTGTTCCTCCTACCATTGTCTCACAGACATCCCAGCAGAGCTGGTTCCCCAAAACCTTTCAGGGTGTATGTTTTCCATCCTTCCAGAGAAAGGGCACATGGCAGGTGAGGAAGCTGACCCTTCATGAAAGAACATGGTCTTTAAGGTCAAATGCTGCCACCTGGATGTTCCCAGGCTAGAGGAACAGAGTCTACTTTGGCCCAAGTCCCAGATTTGTATTCCCAAGAATCCTCCTGCCCTGCTGGAACTCTCTTAGCCCTTCCCTTCCCTGGGAAAGTTGCATCCAGGTCCTGGAGCAGGTTGCTGCCCTCTACACAGCAGCATGGCCAGGCTGGAGGGCATGCCCTGACGGCATGCTGGAGGCTGCTGACTCCCTCATCAGTTCCACCATCCTGGACCAGTTTGTGCAGCACTTTTTGGCTTGAAAACACCTGGAACAGGTACAGATTTCCTCCTGGAGGCAAAGGGGTTCCCTGGCACATCAGAGGATGTAGGATGCCAAGACCATGGGCACACCGAGGGCTGGAAATGGAATGAAATGTCCAAAATTCATTCTTTCTAGATCCTACCTGGGTCTTACTGTATCCACCTCTGTCTGCTGCTTCAGGAAAGGGACCTGCCTGAACTGCTGCTTCAATTGGCTTCCCACCCTGGAGAAACACCAGACAGTTTGGAAAAGCCATCAACTACACAGCAGTTCTGCCAGCTCCACAGCTCCTGGCACAGCCTTAACCTCGTGCAAGAAGGCCAAAGGTTGTCAGGTGGGTTTGGTAGCAGCTGGTACATGGCACCTTCCTCTCTACAGCACAGCAGAGGCACATGCTCCAGGAGCTGCTACTGGTGCAAAGCAGCCTCCCAGTGTGACCTTATGTTGAGCCTTTGGCTGTATTTTATACACCACAAGCTTGAAGAACCAATTAATATATTAATACCCTATTCTTATCACCAGCCTTGGTTGGTTCTGAGCACCACACAGAGCTTGAAAATGCAGCAGAACTGCTAGAAAATGGCAGTGGGATTGGGTCAGACCTCCTCTCCCTGCACTCCATCCCCCAATGAATTTTTGAGTCCTGTGTAGAAGGTCCTGTCACTCCAGGGCTCTCATCCAGCTCCATGGCTGGCTTTTGTCAGAGGTCTGTCAGACCTCTTAGAATCATAGAATGGTGAAGGTTGGAAGGGACCTTAAAGATCATCTGGTTCTACCCTCCCTGCCATGAGCAGGGACACCTCCCAGTAGACCAGGCTGCACAAAGCCTCATCCAACCTGGCCCTGAACACCTCCAGGGTGGGGGCTTCCACAACCTCCCTGAGCAACCTGTTTCAGTGCCTCACTACCCTCATGGTGAAGAATTTCTTCCTGACATCTAACCTAAATCTGCCCTCTTTCAGTTTAAAACCATTACCCCTTGTCCTGTCACTGCCCTCTCTTGTGAAAAGTCCCTCCCCAGCTTTCCTGGAGCCCCTTCAGGCACTGGAAGGTGCTCTAAGATCTCCCCAGAGCCTTCTCTTCTCCAGGCTGAATTAGCTCCAACTCTCTCAGCCTAAATAGACATGGATAAGGTCCCCTCTCAGTCTTCTCTTCTCAGGACTAAACAGTCCCAGGTCTCTCAGCCTTTCTTTGTATGACAGATGTTCCAGTCCCTTAATCATCCTTGTAGGCTCTGTTGGACTCTTTCCAGCACATCCCTGTCCCACTTGAACTGGGGAGCCCAGAACTGGACACAATACTCCAGATGTGGTCTTACTAGGGCAGAGTAGAGGGGGAGGAGAACCTCCCTTGACCTGCTGGCCACAGCGTTCTTAATGCATCCCTCTCTTGACCACAAGGGCACATTGCTGTACCATGGATAACTTGTTGTCCACCAGGACCCCAAGGTCCTTCTCCATGGGGCTGCCTTCCAGCAGGTCAACCCCTAATCTCTATCAGTGGCAGATGCTGCTGAAGGAGAAGAGCGAGTCATTCACTATAATTGAATCTTGTGAAGTTTCAAGATCATTTGGTACCAGTTATTTATTGTCATTTACAAAAGAGAAAAATCTAAATCATAGGTTAACCTCTGTGTGTGTGTGTGTCTGTGATTGGATTTAAGAACCTCTGTGGTTGTGTGACTCTGTGTGTGTGTGTGACCCTCTGTGTGTGTGAGTGTGTGTGTACATTTAAGAAACTGTGTCTTAAGTCTTGTGTGAACTTTGCCATTCTTAAGTCTTAAGCTAAGTCGCTGTTTGATTATAACAAATGTTGCTAAACACTCTCTTAACTGGCTGTGATCAGGTGTCATTAAATATCATATAATCTAATCCTGTAATTTACCTAATCTGATAATTTACCAGACCTAAACTGCTGTTACCTTGAAGTTGTGTAAAACCTCGATTTGTGACAAGCTGCCTTCCACTCTCCCACCCATGACAAACTGGCGCAGTCAGTGGGATCCTAAATTAGGATTAAGGACAAACTGGAACCATGGGCAGGATGAAGGAAGGAAGGATGATGTGAGTGTGGAGCAGCCACAGTGGAGCACAGGAAAAGAGCAAGAAGGAAGGAAGGACCAGAGGGGAAACCACCATGATCCCTCCGCATCCCCCTGCCACCACCTGCTGCCTCACCCATGGAATCATAGAATCATCCTGCTTGGAAAGGACCTTGAAGATCATCAAGTTCAACCATAACCTAAATCCACCAACCATATCCTAACCTACCCGTTCAGCCCTTAAATCTGTTGCTAAGCACTATATATTTCTTTTAAATACTTCCAGGGATGATGACTTCACCACCTCCCTGTTCCAGTGTCCAAGGGCACAGTGTAACCTGCACTGACAACGAGGTGCTGGGAGTGCCAGTGAGCCTGGCAAAGGGGAGGAGAGGTGTGAAAATGCTTGGGGGGAGGGCATGTGTGTTTGTTTCCAAAACCTCAATCAATGCTCAAATACTTACATATTAATTTACAAAAAAGCAGTTAAATTCCACAAGTCAAGTCTGTTTTGCCCACGACAGTAAGTACCAAGTGACCTCCCCATAGGTATCTCTTAGAATCACAGAATCAGAGAATGTCTTGGGTTGGAAGGGACCTATAAAGGTCATCTAGTCCAACCCCCCTGCAATAATCAGGGACATCTCCAACTAGAACAGATTACTCAGAGCCTCATCAAGCCTGACCTTGAATGTCTCCAGGGGAGGGGCCTCCTCTAGTAAACCCCTTCCAGTGATCCACCACCCTCATATTAAAGAACTTTTTCCTAATGTCCAATCTAAATCTACCTTTTTCTAGCGTGAAACCATCACCCCTTGTCGTATTGTTACCTGCCCTAGCAAACAGCTCCTCCCCAGCCTTCTTATAGGCTCCTTTCAGGGATTGGAAGGTCACTATCAGGTCCCCCTGTAGTCTTCTTTTCTTTAGGCTGAACGATCTCAACCCACAAGATAGTGATGAGAAGAGATAGGGGACAGACAGACGGGCAGGCAGTTGTACAGATTCTTGCTGGGTGGGTGGTAGAATGAGGATCTCCCCCAGGTATCTCGTGGCAGGTTTCTGCTGGGATGTTCAGGAACTCACCTTCCCAGGAGCTTGCCTGGGCGAGACATGAGCTGGTGGTCCCATGAGATGCCCTCAGGTCAGGATTCCCACTAGGCTGTCAGTCCATCACACTACCAGCTGAGAGACATCTGGTCTGCTCCAGTGTCAGACACAATATGCTCTGTCATTATTTTTCTTGCTTATAATTAGTTTTAAGCCAAGGCTTTGCCACAGCTCATGAGAGGCGAGCTGGGGGTCACCCACATCCCAGCACACAGCAGCAAACCTGGGTAAAAAATAGAGGGTGAAGGAAGGCTTCCTGCAGTCCTGGACACAAGTGGCTGCAGAAGGATAGTGGGACACCTCTTGAGTGAAGCTGGTGGGTAGGAGACTATGAAGGACACAAGGAAGGAACAGATGATGCTGTGGTGCTACAGATGGGTTGTTCACCAGCAGGTTGGAGAACCCGGGAGAGGTTCTCCCTCCTAGCTTGGTCCTGCTTTCCTGAAGGATCAAGGACCCTAGTATTGAGGCATTTGATGGGGAGCACCAGGTTTTTAAGGCAATGTTTGAGGCAAACTAGTTGGAAGACATTTGATTTTTACCCACCAAAACCAACCTTTGAATAGCCGAGAACACACCAGCTCCGAAGGCTAAAAAGTCAGGCTGTAGGTGGAAAACATGCTCATTTATTGGTCTAAGATTGGCAGTGGTGACCCCATCATACAACCTTTCTGCAGTACCTCTCTCTTTTTTACCTCTCAGTGTTGCCAGCCTGCCTCAAGCAGGACCTGAGGATCCTGTGAAGTCCCCAGTTGTCCTACAGTGGTGGCTCCAGCTCTCACCTGGATTGGGACATCCTGTGACATTGGCAGTGGGTTTGTAGCACCATACCAGCTCCTGAGAAGCATCTCCAGGCCTGGGGCTGGGCAGGAGGCAGTGCTGTGCCGGCATGTGAGCGGCCCAGGACATCAGTGCCTGAATGCCCCACATCTGCCCTGGGATGGAGACCAGCCATTCTCTTCTGTAGCTCTCCAGAAAAGGGCTTGGGGCTGTCACTGCCTTTCCCTCACTCAGAAGTAGGTTCCTGAAGGAGCAATATGTTCCTAAACACCCTCTGGGCTTCAAGCCATCCTTGAAGTGATAGGGAGGAAGGTGGGAAGGTGTCCTACTGTGGCTTTTTTTCCCCTCTACTGGTCATCAGTATGTTCAGATGCTCGATTGTCCCTTGGCTTGGCATGATGTGGCTCTGGGCTCCTGTTGCTCTTGGGAGAAGGGCTTTCACCCCTGCAGGAGCTCCAAGATTGGATTTAGCATCAAACGTGCGAGGGGAGAAAAAGCTCATGGTTTCATTTATGGCATCACTCTTGGATCTGCTGCCAGGTTTAGCTCTGCCTGGGGACATTCCCAGGGGTGGCTGGGATACATCGGGTCTATCTATGAGCAGCACTTTCAGAAGGTGCAGAACCAGAGCCTGTTCATGGGGCTGTGCTCCACCAGCCATTTTGGGCAACCCCCCTTTGTGCCCTTCATCTGCTGTCCTGGACAACAGAGGACCCCAGGGCTGCACCTCTGCACCTGAGTGTCGAACTCCATGCACAAGGGGAAGGTGCACCAAGCAACCATCTCAGAACAACACATCATCAGGCTGGCCGTTCAACAGTCAGCACATGAGGGGCAGCAGAAGAAGGCCCAGCCAAGGCTGGGGGTAAACCCTGGAGTCCCAAGAGGCAGGGACCCTGCTTGAGCCAGAAATCCCAGCAATGCCAGGAGCAAAATGCTTTTTTATTTTCAAGAGGGTTTGTTGGTAAACTCTCCAGCAAATCATAGAACAGTTGGGATTGGAAGGGACCTTAAAGATCACCTAGTTGAACCTCCCTGCCATAGGCAGGGACACCTCTCACTAGCCCAGGCTGCTCAAAGCCTCAATAACTTGAAGAGGGTTATAAAGATGCTCCACTAGCCAGTTGTGTAATCAGATCACTTTGTCATGCAGCCATTAGGGTCCCCTTCAGTGAGCAGAGGCTGCAGGGAGTGAATCCAACCCCCTCCTGGCTGCTGAGAGTCAGGAACTCCACTCCATCCCCACCAGGCAGTTTCCACTCCCCCATTCTTCCTGCACAAGCCCCAGGGGTCTGTCATCCCACCTCACCACCCCCAAAAAAGCCTGAGCCAGTCTGTGCAAAGAGCAAGTTTTATTCACAGGGGCACATCAGACACTGAGGAAGCCGCAAACATTCAGGAAACACCCAGGGAGGCTCTGCTTTCCATATGAACAACCACTATTAACAATATTACAGAAAGAATAAATAAAAGCGATGCTGCTCCGGTAACCCACAATGAAGACGCTCTCCTCCATTTGCCATCAGACTTCACCCTCCACAGCTAGGCTGCTTCAGTTTGAAAAATACTTCTCCAGCACCTTTGCTAGAAGCCCTGTCTCCTACAAGAAAAGGTACAATGGTAAGACAACATCCCTTAGACAGCCTCCACCATCACCTGCTAGGTACCATGGGGCAGAAGATCAGACAAGTGTCCCATGCTGGACCACGATGGCACGTTTCAAGGGTGGCTTGGGACAGCATGTAAGAAAAGAGCCAGGAGCCTGGCTCCTTCCTCAAATCCTGTGCTCAAACTGCTGGACCACAGCTGGCTACATCAGAGGCAAATGTCACCAGTCACTGAGACAGGAGCCACTGGGCTGGGCTGCAGGAACAAGAGCCACCTCAGGGTCTGATTCAGTAGATAGAGCCATGAAACAGAGCAGGGGAGAGTAACAGAGGGATTCTGTAGGGTTGCCCAGAGGTTTCAAAGCTATGCAGGGCAGCATATGCCTTCTTCATGCAGAAAGACTCTCCCCCCCACCCTTGGAGCCATTCCACTCCACATGCATGGTCTGTCTCCTGGAGAAATTCTATCACACACTCAAGATGACAAGGGATAGGTACAACCCTCCTCTGCCAGCCAAATCCTTGTCACACACAGCACCAGGGTGGCACCATGCAGCCCCAGTGTGCTGAGGGCCAAGTCCTCCCTGCCACTTGTGGTTAAAAAGACAACACAGAAAACTCTGTTTGCAAACCCCTTCTGCTCTGCACGGCTTCTGAGAGCGCAAGCCGGGAGCAGCGCAAGCCGGGAGCAGCGCAAGCCGGGAGCAGCGCAAGCCGGGAGCAGCGCAAGCCGGGAGCAGCGCAAGCCGGGAGCAGCGCAAGCCGGGAGCAGCGCAAGCCGGGAGCAGCGCAAGCCGGGAGCAGCGCAAGCCGGGAGCAGCGCAAGCCGGGAGCAGCGCAAGCCGGGAGCAGCGCAAGCCGGGAGCAGCGCAAGCCGGGAGCAGCGCAAGCCGGGAGCAGCGCAAGCCGGGAGCAGCGCAAGCCGGGAGCAGCGCAAGCCGGGAGCAGCGCAAGCCGGGAGCAGCGCAAGCCGGGAGCAGCGCAAGGGCTCCTGCTTTGCAAAGGGATGGGAAACATCTGAAGACAAAACGCAACTGCAGCAGGCAGGACTAACCCACATGAAGGGAGAGCAAACAGAAAGCCTGAGCTCTGTGATGTATCGAGGGGAAGAACCTGCTTGGGAATGATCAGTGACCTCCTAAGACAAGGAAAAGCTCCATGGGCTTTCCAATAACAGTCGTTCCCTCAGTACTTACCCTGCCACCAAGCACAGCAGGTGTGCTGGAGGAGCAACATTGAGAGAGCACATTAACTCCTGTCTTGCTGACCACGGGGTCCCAAGGAAGGGAGAAGTATCTTTGTTTTTCTAAACCAAGTTGAGATGGAAGTGACAGATCCTGAGCAGGGGATGGACAGAGGGTTTCATGGAGCAGAGCTCTTAAACGTCTCGTTAGGCAGGTGGCAAACACACAGAATCACAGAATCCTAGGGGTTGGAAGGGACCTGAAAAGATCATCTAGTCCAACCCCCCCTGCCAGAGCAGGGTCACCTACAGCACATCACACAGGAACTTGTCCAGGTGGGTTTTGAATGTCTCCAGCGAAGGAGACTCCACAACCTCTTTGGGCAGCCTGTTCCAGTGCTCTGTCACTCTCACAGTAAAGAAGTTTTTACACCACAGGGATTGGTTCAGGCACAGGCTGGGGGCTGGCCACCAGTGTCCAACAACTGAGAGAGTAGCTGTCAGGGTGGCAGAGATTTCCATTGGCACAATGTCACCCATAAAAGCAAGAAAAAATAAGGTGCCACAGAAAAGTGTAACACAGACAGCACTCAAAGGCACCAGGGAGGACTGGTGCAATATCCACTGGCAGCTCAGAGGAAAGGATGCCCTGGGGAATGGGCAGCAAAGAAAGGAGCAGGAAGGCAGGAATTGAGTCCAGCAAGATGCTCAAAGGTGCCTGAAGGGCAGAACCAGACCTGTCACCCAGCACGGTCTCCACTGCCACCAAGAGGCTGGCTAGCACACCAGGGCACCAGCCAAGGAGAGGCAAGAGCCTTGGGAAGGAAATGAGAGGCAGAAGCCAGCTACACATCAGGCACCCAAGCTGTGATGCCAGATGTGTGCAGGGCATCCCACCAGACTGGCAGCAGGGCAGCGAGGCAGGAGCCACCATCTGCTGGACCATGAGCCAAATCGCCCTCCAGCACCAGAGCCTTGACACCCAGCAACAGAGGCTGGGTGCTGTGCCCAGCCAGAACCTGCCAGAGGGAAGGAGCTCTGGCAGGGCGGGCAGGGCTCCAGCACCCGGCTGACAGCCCCACACATGGCACCAGCACCCAGGGGCAGCCTCTGCCCAAGCACACCCACAGTGTGGGTGCTGAACATGTGACTTACCTACACTGAGGAGAGCCACATGGGTCACTTGTACCCAACTCGCACCACGCTCACAAACACCTTAGCGCAGGAGGCAGGCTGGCACATCCACCAGCACTCCCATCATCTCAGGCAGTTCATGCAGCAAATATCCTCCTCCCCAAAGGCTCCCCAGGGATGAGGAGAAGGGTCCAGGACCTTCACAGCCCTCTCCTCCCTTTCAGCTGCATCCAAGAAGCAAAAGCTGTAGCAGCGCAGTGGTCACAGCATCTGAAGGGGAGTAGCGTGGGCTGGTGTCTTCACCATGCCCAGCTGTATCTTCATGGTGGAAAGCCCTCTATCCTGATGGGACCAGCTCTCTAGGAAAGGCTCAGTTTACTGTAGTCTGCTGAAAACAAGTCAAGAAAAGGCTTGAAAAATCAGTGCCACTCAGGTTTGCATCCCTGCAACTCTGCTCCACCTGTGCCTTCCCAAAAAAGTGCAAAGAATAGGATCAAGCACTGCCTAAACCTGGATAGCAGAAGTTGCTTTACCTGTATGTAGTGTGACTGGATGACTCCTCAAGCACAGCAGCCTGGTGGGACAGCACCTGCAGGACCCACCTAAGAGGATTTCATCCCTTTTAGGATCTCAGTTACTTCCTGCAGTGACTAGAAAGGGTGAGACGCCAGGGAAGGGCACATGAGGCAACAGAAAAGCAGAGCTGCACAGACCAAGCAATTCCATTTTCATGTCCTGTGTGAGGATCTGTGCATGAGCATTGCCCCCAGGGTTGGGTTTTCTACCAGGAGGGTGAGCTCCAAGGCAAAAGCCCCACTTAGGAGACTGAGGATCTGCTGATGCACAGTGGGACTAGTGGAGCTCCTGCCCGCCCCCCAAGCCCCACTCTGCAGCACTAGGACTAACACACACCTTCCCTCTGCAAGCCAAGCTGACAAAGCTCCATGGCCCTCAGTAACAAGGGATTCCAACCACAGTGACACAGACCCAAGATGGGGACATGAAGAAGCCCAAGACCTCTTTGCAGGTCAGGCTCCTTTCCCTGCATACAAGCAGCTTTTGGTCTCTCTCTACAGAAATAGAGGGGGAAAAGGATTTCCCTGTCCCTGCAGCAGCTGGAAAAAGGGACATTTCTTCACAGCAGCAACAGTGGCCAGCCATCCTCTTCTGCATCTGGCCAGGGAAGACCCAGATGCTTACTAATAACCCCTGGGCTGCAGATCACCACTGCCACAGCTCTATCACAGCACCCCTTGCTCATCCTTACACCCTTCCCAAACATTTGGGATTATTAGCCACTGCCCAGCTAGACACAAGCCTAAGGAGACTTCTCCTCTGCCACTTTCTGGCCGGCCTTAGGAAGTGGTTTAAGGAAGGTTAACAGGAGCAGAAGGGGGGACTACACCTCTAGCAGCCACGTAGATGCTCCCATCTCCAGCAGGGAGAGTAACATCTCCATCACCTCCCTGCTCCGAGCATCTCCCTCCATCTTACTCAATATTCACCTGGTCAGTAAGGTCGTATTTTCCTTGATTCTCATTCAAAAGTCTCTCTTGCAAAAGGATTTTCAGGAGCTCCCGGGTCAGCAGTTCCATCATGTCCTCCAGCAAAGCTCTGAGAGAGGGACCGAAGACCATCGGCACTGCAGGCTCCTCTGGTGACTCCAGATGCGGGGAGCCCGTGACACTCTTCTTCCCCATGAAGTGACCTGCAAGGCACGCACTGTGTGTCAGCACACACGCCTGGGGAGAGGCAGGGACTGTTCTCTGTCACCTCACACTGACACAAGTCAACGAGAAGCACCGAGCAAACAAAATACCTAACTTAGTGAGTACAGCGAAGTGAGGAGAAACTCAGAAATCCCAGATCCCTTATGCCATGTCGGACTTTAGGAAACCTCCCTGGGGTTAAAGAAATGCTAGACCTGCCAACGAAAGGTGCAGGAGGAGGTTTGCCTCGCCCCTGTCCTTATCCTCTGCTGCCCACCACGGCTCCTGCCGAGCCCAGCACCCCCCTCCACCCTGCGGGGCAGCGAGGGGAAGCAGGGGCTCCCCGCGGGCAGCCCGAGGGTCACCGGGTGGGAGCTGCGCCCCGCGCAGCCCGCACCCCACGCGTGTCCGTGTTCCCCCCCCGGCGGTACCTGTGGCCCAGAGGTTGCCGCGGGGGTTGACCTTGATCTTGGCCGCCTGGCTGCGGTGCTCGGCGAAGTCGAGGTGCACGGCGGGCCCCAGCGCGGCGCCGCACAGCAGCAGCAAGAGCCCGCGCACCGCAGCCATGGCCACCCGCGCCCGAACCTGCCACAGCTCTCACACCGCCGCTGGCTTATACTGCGCGGGGCGGGGCCGCACGCCCCGACCCTCCCCGGCCCCGCCGTGGGCCCGCCCGTCCCCGGGGGCCTCGGCCCGCCCCTCTCCTCCTCTGGCCCGTTCGCATCCGGGGGCCTCGGCCTGCCCCGGTCCCCCGGCTCCGCCGCCCCCGTCGGGCCTAGGAGCGTCCTGCTCCCTCAGGCGCCCGTCGGCCCGGCCCGGTCCCGCTGCCCCGGCCCGGTCCGGTCTTTCAGCCGGTTCAATGCCTCGGCCCCCAGCACACCCCTCTCGTCCCCCCGTCTCGCAGGCAGGGTCAGGACAGACCTCTCTTGCTGCTCACACCCAGCTGGGGCACGACCCGTTTATCGCAACCCTTGGAAGCCCCACGGGCTCCTCACCCCTCTGCTTGTCCCCCAATCCTGAACCGTGTCATCCCGCCGCCTGGACAAGGAGGGAGATTGTGCCAGATGCCGGCACTGCTCTGACCTCGCCCATGAATCCCGTGGTGCCGTCCCAGGAGGACACTAGGGTGGATTTGCCCCTGCTCAGCCCAGGCTGCTTGCTCCCCATTGTCTCCTGCTTCTCCATCTGCCCAGGAACGTGCTCCATTATGTTATTTGTGGCCTTACAAGGACATCAGCCAGCACCCATGGCCAGTTCTCAACACCCTGGGACACAGCCTCTCTGGGCTCACAGATTTTTACAGGTCAGAGTCTCTAACTTAAACCACCCTGACTCTCATCCACTGCTGGTCATTCTCTTTGAACCCAGCCTCCAAGTACATGGCCTGGGGGACCTTGTTGGTAAAGACCAAGGCAAAGAAGGCACAGAGTACCTCAGCTTTGTCTGTGTCCACTGCCATTGGCAGTGTGAACAGTGCCATTGGCTTTGTGAACACATGCCTTTCTCAGCCTTTTACAACTAAAGAAGTTCGTTGAGATGTGCAAGGAACAATACATCTCCTGTAACTAAAGTAGTACATCTATTACCAGAATTACTGAAGATCTGATGTTCCTTGCACATCTCAACAAACTGAGCTTTGGCTTTCCTAACACTATTCATACAAGCTCAGGTAACATTTCCAAATTTCTCCTTCATGGCCTCCATCTCTTCCATGTTTCCATCTCCTTCATACTGCCTTTTTGCACAGGAGCTCAGTCATGAGTTTCATTCCCAGTTTAGCCAAACCCATCTCCCAGTGCATCTACTTGTATACCTGATTTTTGGGATGGACTTGGAAGATCCTGTTCTTAAAGACCTGCCAGCTCCACTGAGGTCCTCCTGTGAGTTGCCTCCCATATGATCCTCCTTACCAGCTCCCTGACTAGGGTAAAGACCAGAGTCTGTATCACTACTCACCCTTTCCACTCCCTTCAGGATCTTGCAGACCACCATCTCCTGATTGCTACAGCTAAACGTGCCACCAATTATCACATTCCCCATCAGTTCCTCCTTTTCTATCAGTGGGATGGAGATATGCATGCCCAGCAGCAGCATGGATGGAGCTGTGCCCAGCCACAGCAGGGACAGAGACACAGGAGACCTGGGATATAGACCAGGCTCAAGTGAAGTGCAGTCCATGTAAAATTGGAAGCATTTGATCAGAGACCCTTAAGACACAGGTTGTGCTCTGCTTCTTCTTGTCACCTGCCTGCAGTTCACAGGGGCTTCCAGGCTCCTCAGGTTCAACATTTTTACAGGGGTGCCCTCAGGAGGACAAACCTGCATGTCTGAAGTGGTAAGGACAATAGGAGAAAGGGTGCCCAGAAATCTCACCCAGCAGGCTGGGCTTTGAGTTATCTCCATGTTGTGTTGTATACACAGACCACCACAAGGAAGCAGAAGGTCTGTAGAGTTGGGGGCTGACCAGGGTCAGATGGCCAACAATGCAGCTCTCTCCACAGCCACAGTACCTGAGAGGCAAGCAGAACAGACTGAGAGACGGTCAGCAGGTTGAGAGAATCTAGGTCATCAGGCATGTTAATGGTGATGAGTGAGGTCCCAAGGACTGCTGCAGGTCAGGATGAGGTCTGTTGGGGGTAACCAGGATCAGACACAGACCAGACAGGTTCACGGTGGTGAAGCAGGTCTGAGAACAGGTCAAGAACTCAGTCCATAGCCTGAGCTGAAGGCCAATGCTCCTACAATAAGAGACTGAAGGCCTACCACTGAGCTTAAATGGGTTCCTGGGCTCATAGGGTGAAGGCCCCAGGTGACACCCATTAAGGCCTATTAGTGTCCTCATGGCCCTGACAGCTTCTGCCAAATAACTTTTCCAGGAGGTGCTGGCTGGTGGCAGGGAAGTGTCTGAGATGACCCTACTTCTCCCAGGAACTGTCACAGGGAAGATTTATCAGCAATGCCCTTCTCAGCATTTACTGCTGTTGAAGAGAAAAGGGCTAGAGGACATTCATTCTTCCATAGCAAGGGGTTAGTGTCTGAACTACAAACACATACCTGATGTTACAAGGAAAAAGGAGGACATGTCTCCTTCCAGTTGGTCCACCGCCCCAATACAGAGGTACAGTGTCACAGAGTGGTCAGGGTTGGAAAGGACCTCTGAAGATCATCTAGTCCAACCCCTCTGCCAGAGCAGCATCACCTGCTTATGATTAGTGTAATCTCTTAGATTACACAGGAACACATCCAAATGATTTGGAATGTCTCCAGAGGAGACTCCACAGCCACTCTGGGCAGCCTGTCCCAGGCTCTGTTACCCTCGCAGTAAGCTTAACCCACGACCCTTAACTTGTGCTCCAGCTTGTGCCCATTGCCCCTTGTCCTGTCACCAGACACCACTGAGAAGAGTCTGATCCCATCCTCCTGACACCTGCCCTTTATATATTTATAAGCTCCTCCCTCAGTCTTCTCTTCTCCAGGCATACCCAGTTCTCTAAGCCTTTCCTCTTATGGTAGAGGCTCCAGTCCCTTCATCATCTCAGTGGCTCTAAGGGAGGTGGCTGCCTCCTCCAGCTCTGTGTCTACGTGTGCTGAAGATCCTGGGCTTCAATGAGGAATCTCACTCCGTTTTCTCTCCATCCTGCTCCTTCCTTGTGTTCAACAGAAGATTTGCTGAGCAGGGCAGTGCTGGGCCTATGTCTCTGCTTCCCTTTTGAGCAGATGGTCCTTCTGGGTGCTCCTCATGCACTGCATGGGGGTGCATGAGTAAGATGCCCACCACGGATGTGGCATTTGCAGCACGGTGGTCCTGACCCTCATGCTCACATCAGGGCAACTTCTTCTCCTCCATCAAGCCAGCTGAGAGAGGAGCTCTGAAGCTCTCTGTCCTGGTGGTGCTAGGTGGCTGTGACACCACTTTGACTCTGATGTCTCCTGTTAGGCCTCACAAGCTTTGCAGGAAGGTTTCACCACTGTTTGATGGGGCTGCATGGGCTGATCCCACCCTGACCTGATTTTGAACTAGACACACAACTAGAACCCACACAGAACTTTTCTCTTTTTTCAGCTGCAGGCTGCCCATGTTTTCTCAGTCAGGGTATGAGAAGGAGGAACACCAAGGCTGATCTGTACCACCCATCTGCACCATGACCTTCTGGAGAAGGCACGAGTGTTTTCAGGACCACACACACAGAGTTCTTCTCTATTTCCTCTTGCAGCCTGTGTCTCTCCTCCCACGTGCTGCTCTGTCACCATGTGCTGAAAACACACAGCTTGAAATGGACTGAACAGTCTTAAAATTCACTCATGCTGGGGAAAGTGCTGGAAATTTGGGGTGTCTGTGGAAGGCTTGGGATGCAGTCTGTAGAGGAGGAGGATGGGAGGTGCAGAGAGGGTGCTGGATGTGAGGGAAGAGCCCAGCACGGGCACAGATGAGTCTCCTCATGCTGGGGAAGGGCTGTTATATGGGAAGCTGAGCTGCGTTCCTCCACAGGAGGATTGCAGGGTATGCAAAGAATGCAAGGGATTTGTCCACTGCTTTTCCCCCAGAAATTCCAAGGCTTCACTTGGGGAGCTGCAGCGTGCTGGCACTGGGGAACCTCTCCCTGTGTCAGGGTCCAAGCTCTGCCTGGTGACCCAGCAGGACTGGGTCTATCCTGGGCTGTGTCCCTAAGCACCAGCAGCCAGAGGTGGGGAAGAGCGAGACAAGGGGTTACCTGTAGGATTATGGAGGATGAAGCCAGAGATAAAGTGATACCATTACAGAGAGGGCAGAGAAAAGGACTCTGGCGATCAGGGCACCTACCAAAGCATGACGGGGGTTAAGTCCCTTCTCCTCTGGAGCAGCACGGTGTTCCTGGGGGATTAATGGAGATGGGATGAGCAGTGGGAAGCAGCACAGCATTTCAAACAGGGCTGATTTTTTAACTATATCCACAACCAAACTGACACACATCTTTCCTCTTTTTCAGTTGCTGGCTGCACGTGTTACCCCGGTCAGAGTGGGAGAGGAGGAAAAAGGTATTCTGATCCTGGCAGAACCCATGAGGGACTGCAAGACAGGCTTGGGAAAGGCTGGAAAAAGGAAAGCTAGGAGTTCCTGCCCTGTTGCAAGTGTCATAACAAATGCTGGGAAACTGAAGGGACACCAGATTAATTGCTGAGTAGTGAGGCTTGGGCAGATGGGGCAGGTCTGAGGCCAAACCCTGATTTCAGGCATGTGAAGAGGCCGGAATAGCTGCTCTGGGACCTGGGGGAGGCTGGGAGCGAGAGTACAGTTCAGGGCGGCCAGTGAGGTTTTATTCAAAACAACTTGTGAAAGCAACTGGAGCTCAATGCTGGCTGCGCAGCAGCCTTGGTGCTGAGGGCTACCAGAGCTGTGATCCAGGGAGGGCTTTGGGAACACCCATTCCATCCTCTGCAGCAGGCTCGGTCAAAACCAGCCCCAGACACCAACAGATGGATGGTCCTGAGCAGGAGGCTCAGCACCTCACACACCCTCGTCAGTGGCCTTGCTTACAAATAGAGATCAGGTTTTCCCTGGATTTTTTAGTTCGTATCTCCTTTGCAAATAAATGATGTTGTTCTTAATTTGGGAAAAATAACTGGTACCTGCCTGGGAGAAGCACCATAACCTGAACTCCAGTCCCTGGTCACTATCCAGGTGGGGTCAGACTCCTAGAATCCCAGACTGCTTTGGGTTGGATGGGACCTTAAAGATCATCTAGATCCAATCCCCTGCATGGGCAGGGACACCTCCCACTAGACCGACCAGCTTGCTCCAAGCCCTGTCCAACCTGCCCTTGAACACTTCCAGGGATGGGGCAGCCACAGCTTCCCTGGGCAACCTGGGCCCGTGTCTCACCACCCTCACAGGAAAGAGTTTCTTCCTGATATCTAACCTAAATCTCTCCTCTTCCAGTTTTAATCCATTTCCCCTTGTCCTCTCACTCCCTTCCCCCTGTAAAAAGTCCCTCTCCACCTTTTCTGCAACCCCTTCAGGCACTGGAAGGTGCTCTAAGGTCTCCCTGGAGCCTTCTTTTCTCCAGGGTGAACAGCCTCAACTGTCAGCCTGTCTCCAGAGCAGAGCTGCTTCAGCCCTCCCATCATCTCTGTGACCTCCTCCAGACTCACTCCAACAGCTCCATGTCCTTCTTGTGCTGGGGACTCCAGGACTGGACACAGCCCTGCAGGGGGGAGTCTTATCATAGGGTTTGTGGCAGGTTTTCTGCCTTTACCTTCCTCCAGCTTTGGGGTGCAGAGCTGGGCCCCATGTGCCTGCACACCCAACTGCCAAGCACTGGAGGCTGGAGCCTGCTGATGTGACAGCTTTGGACTGGAGCCTGCTTGCTGCCTCCAGCTCAGCAGAAGTTCATTTTCCTAGTGGTTACCAGCCACCAAAGGAATCTTCTCAGCTTAAATATTTTAAGTTATTACAAATTCTCTTTTAGAAATTGATTTTGCTGGCAAAGGTCACTGCCCCAACTTCTGCAGGTGCTGCAGGAGATTGCCTGTCAGCCACCAGCTTCCTACAAGGGGCCTTGCAATGGAGCCAGGGAAGGCCAGAGGTGACTCAGCAAATGCTGGACTTTGATAGATGGTTGTTTGCAAGGCAAAACATGAGCCTGCACCAGCTAATCGTCCACTTTCCTGGAGGGATTAACCCTCTGGGGCTGGGTGAGAGCAGCCTGCGGCCACCTCTTTGCAGCCCTGCACAGATACACAGCCTCCAGGAACGGTCCCTTCTTGCCCAAAGCAGCCTCAAAGCTCCAGGGATCCTTGGGTTGCACTGCCGGTTTTCCCCGCAGAGGGAGGAAATGGTGATGCTCTGTTTGTGCTCTGTTTTTCCCCCATAATTTCCACTTGTGATTTGTTTTCCCGATGGCTACTGACCATCAAGCTGACATTTTCATAGCACAATCTGTTACAACCCTGACGTTCCAGATGGTAACACTTAACTCAGAACCCGTTGCTTTATAAATGGAGTTAAAATTGGTTTTCCCCCCCCCTGTGCACCATTATGTATTTATGTAGCTTTGAATGTAATTTTTTTTATTGCCCCCTCTCTTTCCACAGTTGACCTTCATCCACCCAACCCTTGGTATCAGCAGCAAACTGCAGTAGCTGCCTGCTTTTGCTGATCACTGTTGAATATACCGAATGCAGTCCTTGCACAGGTCCCTGGTGTTTTCTGCTACAGATTGTTGCTTCCTACCTATCGTTCCCTACCTTTTAGCAAATGATTTCTCTCTGTAAGGACCTCACCTCCTATTCCAGGGCTGCTTCCATTCCTTAGTAGCCTTTGCTGAGGGACCTTGCCAAACATAGAATCATAGAATGGTTAAGAGTTGGAAGGGACCTTAAAGATCATCGAGTTCCAACCCCCCTGCATGAGCAGGGACACCTCCCACTAGACCAGGTTGCTCCAAGCCCCATCCAACCTGGCCTTGAACACTTCCAGGGATGGGGCAGCCCCAGCTTCTCCGGGCAGCCTGTTCCAGTGTCTCACCACCCTCACACTCAAGAATTTCCTCCTGATCTCTAACCTAAATCTCTTTTCTTTCAGTTTCAAACCGTTACTCCTTGTCCTCTCACTACAAGCCCTTGTAACAAGTCCCTCCCCAGATTTTCTGTAGCCCCTTCAGATACTGGAAGGCTGCTATGAAGTCACCCTGCAGCCTTCTCTTCGTCAGGCTGAACAGCCCCAACTCCCTCAGCCTGTCCTCATAAGTGGCCCTCCTCTGGACATGTTCCAAAAGGTCCACATCTTTCTTTTTGTTGGGGGCACCAGAGCTGGACACAGTATTCCAGGTGAGGTCTCACCAGGGCAGAGTAGAGGGGCAGAATCACCTCTCTCCATCTGCTGGCCACACCTCTGGGAAATCCAGGTTCATGATCCCAGTGGGCTTGCCCTGCCAACACACCTCTTCAACCAGCTCCAAGCCTACTCGTTAACGTAGCCATGCACAGATCTGGTTTATAACCAACAGAACCCTGCATCCACCTCTGTCCCCTGGAACCATGGTGGGCTTGACCAGAATGGGTGCTCACCCATTAGCAGATAGCTCAGTGCTTTCAGGTTTGTGTCCCTTCAGAGCATATGGGCAGCTGCAGCCAGGCCTGGTGGTTCATGGCTATTCCCTTGGTCACTGATGTCTTCTGCAGGTTCTTCCACTGCTGGTGTCCAGGAGCTTATGGCAGCACAGGACATCTGGGGCACCCAGTTCCCTATCAAAGAGCTACTCTTGTCCATGTAGGGCTAATATAGGTCATAACAGAGCTGTGAAATGCTGAGCTAATCATGAACAAACAGATCAACCTGGAAATACCACGGTTCATAGCATTTAAAGCAGGGTCCATTTTGTTTCTTCTCTGTTGAATTACGCTGTGATACCTTGGCATTAACTAATGCATTTCCCAGAGAGGTGGCCAGTCTGGCCTAGGAGCTGGAGAGCTCCAGAAACAGTGCAAGCTCTCCCTGGCCCTGCAAATACCCACCTGGGCAGGCAAATGCATGCTCGAAACTGATGGCTCTAATAAAAAACAAATACAAAGAGCAAAGGCCTAAAATCCTCCAATTTGTCTCTTTCACAGAGCTCCTAGTGCCAATAAAACTCTTAGTAGTGGTTAAGTTGTTTTAGCCTCTTCTTCACCACTTTGCCAAAGCCAGGTGAAATTTAAAGCCCTGACATATGCCTGAGGGTCTGTTTTGACTCATTTGTCTCTTGTTTAGAAAGTTTAAATCCCTGTGTTACATTCATTCGTCCACAGGCAACAACTGTTGTTTATTAAAGATAAAATTTGAAATATCGCACATCTCATTTTCAACTCTTTTTCAATTTTCATTAAAGCCATAAATGAGTTGTGGTTTTCCCTGAAGCTTCCCACTCACTCCACACCCACTGGACATAGTACAAATAGCTGCTCTGCAAGAAGACTTAGAGAACAAAATCTTGTTTTCTTGCAAGCAAATCCAGGCCTAGCTCAGAAGTGTTCCAACCAGAATTATGGGGCAGGAATCCAACATCCCAGTTTGAGTGTATAGAGGTTCAGAGAAATTAAATTTGAGTTCATTTTCTCCACATTATTTTTACTTCTGTCTCTCTGGAAACAAACGCTGCAAGGTTAGTTTCTACAGGAGGAGAGGTTGGATTTAAAGGTGGTATCAAATGCACAGCAGAGAGAGCTAACTAGACTGCTCTTCTCTGTGGAGAAGCTTGGTTTCCCCCAAGCTTTAGGGAGCTCTGCTAGATCAAGCATTCAAAGGACCTCCTAGAATTGAACCTGTGTGTGAATTGCCCCATGAGAAGGAACAGGTTTAACACAATGCGCCCAGCCAGCAGGACCCTGTATAGGCAGGCCCTGCTCCACCAGGAAGCAGGACGATGTATGAAGGAGCTGGTGGTTTTCTTACAGAAATGGAGGGCTAAGCAGGAATGAGCACACAGCAACAGAAAAGCTACTACAATGAAGAGGAGCTCCTCATGGCTGGGCAGACTACAAACCAGCAGGGAATTCACCTGACTATGGCTAGGTAGATCCATAAAGGCAAATCCATGAGGATGGAAGTGCTGGAGTCACCACTGTATCAGGCTGGTGGAGCTACCTCTGCAGAGACCTTCCTGATGGGTGAGCAAGCTGAGGCAGCTGGGTGCAGATGACAAAGGGAGGGAAGTATTGCAAGGGATGGGAGAAGGCAAGAGGGGTGGGAAGCTATTAAATTGTCTCTAAATGCCACATAGGTGCTATTTCTCTTTTCCCAGCAGCCAGCAATGAGTCAGTCAGACCAGTCATCTGCTACACATCAGCTACCCCAGGAGCTGCTGACACTGACAGAACCATGAAGGCCATGCCTTTCCAGCATCACCCAGGCACACCTTGCAGTCTGAGGACTGGAACCAGGAGACTCCTTGTCCGATTCAGCCACTGAGTCACTGGCACCATGTGGATCTTCAGTAGACATCTGCTTTGCATTTCCCCTGCTTCACCACAGGCACCATCCCCAAGGTACATGGTCTGCCTAAGCCACCTCTCCTGCTGCGTTGGCATTCCTGCTTTTCTCCATCAGGAAGTGGTCTGACAGCCAGGCACAGACAAGGCTTTGCCTTGCAGATTCTCCTCAAAAAAAATAAGGTTGACCTGTTCTGATTTTAAGGACAGGAAAACCACCATGAAATGACCTGGTCTCATTAAAGAAAGTGCACAACTCATCATCTTACAAATCCAAGCCCCTGCTAAGCAACATGCAGCTACAGATCTGGAGGAAACAGCGCAATTCCTATTCCTGTTTAACCAACAACCAGGCATTCAGGCATCATAAACATACAAAGACAGCCCCTGTCTCAGGGAGACAACTTTCAGCACATAACTCCTCGCAGCTCACCTCCCATCCATCACGCTTTCACTTACACATTTAGCTTTGCTATGAAAATGAGAGTCACCCAACAAAATTCTAGCGATGATAACTAGATTGCTTTGCTCTGTGGAACAGCTCCTGCCCATGAAGGAATCTGTGCCTTGAGCTGCGGATGTGATTGAACAGTAATTAAGCAACGAAACCGCCTAGCAGAAAACCTGCTCTGTTTGGCTGTAACCACAACAGACACAGAAGCAATCTTAACCCTGGCAGATTTCTCTCTTTTTTTTTTTCCTTTATAAACCAGACCTTTTGACACCCACATACTTTACAAACAAATCCCATTGCTGTTGTGAGACAAAGATCTCCATCTCTCCTTAAGTCTCAGTGGCTTTGCTGGAGCTGGCCAGACAGCTTCACCTTTAACAAAAGGAAGAAACTGAAATAAAAAACCGAAGACACATCAAGTCCTGACACCAAAACCCCTGGCTCTGCAGGAGCACAGCAGAGCTTGCCAAACACTTCAGCATTAGCACCCAGCTGAACCAGAGATCCTGCACGCTCTGTAGCTTTTCCGCTCGGCAAAGCAGAATGTCTGGCGGGGACAGAGCCAGCAACGACTCATCTGCCCCCCCTTCTCCGTTTCCAGTTTGTGCAGACTCGTTCCTGGCACCCTCTCTTCCCACTGTGTCAGGAAAGGTGTTACAGGGATGCAGGAGGTGATGTGGGAGGCAGCGTGGGAGCTGATGGGCATTCAAGCTGTGAGGGGATTCAACTGCTTATTTCTCTTGGTTCTTATTAGAGCCAACACCTCACTGCGTGGCTGCAGGTAACACAGAACCACGTTCTCGGCTACAGTGAGCTGAAAATAGGGGCCACAGAGATAACTCCCAAATCTCACACCACAGCCCCTGATTTAGAGCAATTCTTAGTGTTTACAAATCCAGAAGAGAGCGACCCACTGCAGCTGGACTGCAGCAGGCTCCACCCCACCCTTTGCCTCCATCACCCTGCAGTTTTCAAGTGCTTCCTGCTCAATGACTTCACGCAGCATTGTGGGAGAGCAAGGCTGGGAAAGGACCACACTTTCCTGAAAGTGCCCAAGGGTGGGTTTGCACCCACACTGGCAATGAGTGTGCATCCTCTGCTGCTCTAAGGGCTGACACCTGCTGCCAGTAACCAGCAACACCAGCTGGGCAATCCTGCCACAAGCTGGATAAGGATGCTTTTTTGGTCCCAGCATCTCAAAAAGACCATTTATTTTCTCTCAGAATGGGGGCTTCAACAGATGCCCTTTAAGAGCTAATCCTTGCATCCCCGACAATCATATATCCTTTGTATTTTAGCCTTTTTTGTTAAATTAACTCACTGACAGTAACAAAATGGCTTCTGCATGCTCAGATTTTTGCAAAAGGTGTGAAAGTGAGAAGACTCAGAGAACAGCAGCACTTCCAGCAAGTTTTCACTGGGAGGTGTTGATTAGCAGATTTCCAAAGAGCTCAACCCAGTCCTTTATGCAAGCCCAAGTTAAAAAAAAAAACAAACAATTAATGCACAAAACCAGTTTAAACTAAAGGCAAAGCAGGGGACAGAGACCTGGTCTCAGTGCTGCAAAGGCAGCAATGCTGCTCCAAGTCCCCAGGAAGGTGCTGCAGGGTGATGGCAACTCTCAGATTTTTGTGTTCCTTCACTGCTGTGGCTTTTGACAGAACACCCCGTCTAGGACTCAACTGTTTTAGAGAAACTCTGTATCCAATTCTCTGTATCCAAACTGAAATTCTGTATCCAAAATCAACGGCCTACAACTGGAAGAGGGGAGATTTAGATTAGACATTAGGAGGAAATTCGTCACTATGAGGGTGGTAAGACACTGGCCCAGGTTGCCCAGGGAAGCTGTGGCTGCCCCATCCCTGGAAGTGTTGAAGGGCAGGTTGGATGGGGCTTGGAGCAACCTGGTCCAGTGGGAGGTGTCCCTGCCCATGCAGCAAGGTTGAAATTAGATGAGCTTTAAGGTCCCTTCCAGCCCAAACCAGTTTGTGAGTCTATAATTCTCTTAAATGCTCTGGCAGTGGGAGATAGGGATTTTATCACCATTTTTTACTACAAATTTACTCAAAGAGCCCCAGACCTTTGAGGGCTGAGCACTAAGGGACCTGTTTGTAAATTCTTTGCAGTTTGCCAAACATAAGACCACTTTTTGCTTCATCCTACCCAGGGAACAAACCACCTGGTTAAACCAAGTCATGTTGGGATACCATGGGTCAGCCCAGCCACTGAGCAGTGAACCCAAGGGTCCCATGGCCATAACTGAGGGCACAATTCCCCTCCACAGGTGGGACAGGCCTGACAACCCTAATGAGGAACATATGCAAGAAAATAGACTGTTAACAGTCTGCTGGGTTTTGTCCTTGCCCTTCCTGTTTTAACCCTACCCAACCTGTGTGCATGGCAGCAGTCATCATCTTGAGTTATCCCTGCTGCTGTGCAGCCTTGGAACAGTCAGGAAGAAGAGGGAATACGGGATGCAGTGAAATGCACCTAAGTAACACACAGGAGCTTTGAACCATCTGTAGGTTTTGCAAGATTGTGAGGAGAGCTGTGAACCCAGGGAAAGCACAGACAGGGAGGAGACAGACTCCCAGTGCCAGGGGGAAGGTGTCCCAGTAAGTGACCTGCATGAGGGTGAGGGAGCCTGGGGCAGAGGCAGCGATGGCTCTGCGCTCTCACCGCCTGTTCTTGGGAAGATCTGCCCTAGTGAAGTGGAAGTAAAATGTTATCATGAGTCAGTAGAGGCACCACGGAGGTGAGTTGTAATGGTCACTCACTCAGTGCAGGTGGCACCATGTAGAGCCTTGTACGCCTTCCTCGGGCTCTCCTCTGATGCCACATCTACACAAGCAGCAGACATATCTTGAAAGAGAAGCCTAGAAAAAAAAAAAAAAAGCTGTCGCACATGGTGACAAGTGGTTTCTTCTTTCAGACCTCAGAGCAGGGGGGGCTCAGCCTTACTGTAGATTTCAGGTGAGCTGTATGACATGGCCGGCGGCAGAGATCCTTAGAGACCTAAAACCCATTTCCAAAACTAAGAAAATTGGACTATTGCATCCTAGGAAATCGTTGCTGCCTAACAGCTGTGGCCATTTCCCAGCTCATTTCTTCTGTTACCTAGTGCTGCAATGACAGCTTATGCATGAAGTAATCCTTTGCCGTCTTCTGCCCAAAACACTTTGCAGTCTTGCAGCAGGTTATTTCAGTGTGACTTACAGAAACACAGAAATATTGAAAGGATCTAGAGCTCAGGACTGCTGGCTCTCCAAAAAGAAATGAGAGGAACAGCTGCTATTGTTCTAAGAAAGGACAAGGTCCGCTAGGCTCTAGGAGCCTGTTTGTGAAAGCAAAGCCCAGGTACCCCCCCGAGGGGAACTGGGCAAGGAGGCTGCACTCAACAGGGCAATGACAAAGAACGTGGCAGGGCTCATATTGGGCGAGATGCAAAATCTTTATTCCAGTTCTGAGTTAGAAAAAAACATCACCTCCAGAGCTCACTGTTTGACAGTTCAGTCAGCACATGGAGAGGTCACACTTGCCCAGCAGAGGCACAGGCTTAAAGGACACAGTCCTGTAGGCACTTGAAGAGGAAGTTCAGCTTCAAAGTACAAACACTGAACAGTTTGGCTTAAATTTTTAATATAAAAACTCACTAAAAATGCTAAAATGTGACAAACCATTGGAAATACCGTGACAAACATTCGCCCTTATGCAGTAAAAAACAAGACAAACCCAAACTGGCAAGAAGCTTTGAAATGCATGTGTTCTTCTTCCTTCTGGCACATCGGACCATCAACTACTTAAAATTTGAATCTAAAAAATCCATGGCACCTTCACCTTGTACTTCCGTGCAAGAAGCTACTCTCGATGGACCAGCACAAATAAACCCAGTAAAAAGAGGACTGCATACTGTAAAAGAAAGAAGACACAAGAGTGCAGATTCACATTTAAGATGCAGCTACAGCAGCAAATACAGAGGGCAAAGGGCTCTGCCTGTGCATACAAAGTTCTCATGAAGTAATTTTAGCTGGGGTGGGAGAAAATGAAAGAGGTCTTACCTTAAATTTTGGATAATCATTCATTAAGATAGTCACTATTCCAATATAGGGCACAAATCTACAAGAATAAAGGTTTTATTACAACAAACAGTATTCAGGGGTGCACATGGGAGAAGCAGTGCCCTGGTACTTGGACATGGGAAGGGCCAGTCAAGCACGCCAAAGGTGATGGTCAACAGGCTTGGGACTTCTTCATCCCAAGCAGGGAAGCCATAGCAGTGGGGGCTGAGTGATAACCAGCCCCAGAGCACGTTTTAGCCTCTGCCTTCTTCAGATCTCACTCCCCTGCACAGACTGTGCCTTGCAGAAGAATTTTGATGACAATTCTGATCATGCCCGGGCGCTGCCTGCACATCGGTGTCCATACAGCACCAGCCACTCACTGTGCAGCTCACAGCTTGAGACTGGTCCTTGAGCCAAGCTAAGGACTGAACTACCTTTGTTTTTTAACTCTTCACAGTACCTTTTGAAATGCTCTCAGGCAGGTCACAAAAACCCAGCAGGGAGAGTTCAAGAGGAAAGGGGGATGAACAGATGGCACCGGGGGAAAGGCAGTATAAAAAGCTGCATCTTTTTCAACTTGGCTTACCCTCTCGCTCGTCCTACTACGTCCTTCTTCTCCAGCCAGTGCTGCCCTCGTTTGTACAGCCCTCTGTCATCAACAGCATTATTGTCTCCCTTTGTCAAAAACTTGATGTCACCGTTTTGCCTGGCAAAGACAAGACAGCCAGGTAAGGCAGAGAAAAACAAGTCATTAAAAACTCTTCTAGAACAAGCGCGTCGAGACTATCACAGAGGTATCAGAAGCACTCACATCCTACATGTTTGAGCAGGGTGAAAAAGGGAAACTCTGTCAAAGGCAGTGGAAAGCAGACTGTGCAGAAAAAAAAACCTGCCAACAAAAGAATTAGTTCTGGCTCCAGCAAAGTTTTCTGAGAGGGTTTAAGAACAGAACAAGCAGGATGAGCCATTTCTAGCAAAGGTGCAACTATTGCCTCTTTGCTTTTGGCCTCTCTTGTGTTGATGCTTCTCTTGCTTCATATACAAATGTTGGGTTCTGGGCTCTGCACTGCCACCCAAAATGAGACTGTGGGGTTAAAGCATAAGGTTCTACACAGCAGTGGTCAGAATCACAGAATGTTTGGGGTTGGAAGGGACCTCTGAAGATCCTTGAGTCCAACCCCTCTGCCAGAGCAGGACCAAAAACTAGGGCAGATCACTCAGAAAGGCATCCAGACAGGTCTTGAAAGTCTCCAGAGAAGTGGACTCCACAACCTCTGGGCAGCCTGTTCCAGTGCTCTGTAACCCTCACAGGAAAGAAGTTCTTCCTCATGTTGAGGTGGAACTTCCTGTGCTCCAGTTTGAACCCATTGCCCCTCGTCCATGATGAGGAATAGACAGAACAAAACAATGCCATGAATAATATTGCATGAACTCAAGACATGCTGACATCTTCAATGCTCTGTGCAGTTCTGAAGTCCCTACATCATTTTTTGAAATGGAGAGAAGAACTGGGAAAGGTTCAGAAATGGATAATAAGGTCTGGAACCACTTCCATACAAGAAACAACAGACCAGGACTCTTCAGCTTGGAAAAGACAGAACTGATGGGAGATGTGATGGTAGTCTAGTACAAATGACACAGCAATAATCAGCTTTTTACTGCCTCTTCTGATACAAGACCTAGAGGGCATTGAAGAAAACTCAGAGGTAGCAGGTTAAAACAAGCCAGAGAAGGTGCTATGCTTCACTAACACTAACAAATCATGCCTCTCTGGAAGGATATTTTGGGTGCCAAAATACTGTATCACTTCAAAAAGTGACCATGTACTAAATGTAAAAAAGGAAAGGGGGCTATTAATAGAGAACTGTCACTTTGTGCCTAAAAGGGTAATTTGCAGGAAGCAGGGGAATGAAGGCTACGCACACTCTCTCATCAATTTGTCCCAAGGTGAATTAGTTCACTGGTCAGAAACACAATCCTGGTGCAAAGGAACCTTGGCTTTGACCTGGAAATAGCTGCTCCAGCTTTACACATCATGTTCTGCACTCTTCCTCTGTCATTTCTATGCAGCTTGCTGGACAGCCAGCAATGCTTGCTTATAAGCAGCAGTTTGTGCCACTGCCCAGGGATCAGCCTGCCACTGCCACCTCCCTGTGGCTTCTGAAGGCAGGTGCTGAGCAGGAGCACTCTCGTTGCTTGACTCTGTCAGCTTGCTCACAGAAACCACAGCTCAAATGCAACTTGGGAAAGCATGCAGATCTTCACAGTTCATGCTGTTCTCATATTGCCTGAATACCAATGTGTGTTACTTGAAAGGAGAAGCTTGGGAGGAAAAAAAAGGGGAAAAAAAGAACAGATCTTTCTTCAAAGGAAATTTGGCTCACAGGGTGGGAACAGCAAACACTTGAGGAGCAACCTGGAACAAGATGAAGATACCCAAAGGTGCAGATAATGTAGTTTCAGCTACGAAGATGGATGGTGTAGCAGTGCATCATCTTATTGACCAGATTCAATGCTCTATCAAGAACCAGTGTGAGAAATCCACAGCACAGTAGCTCTGCTGTCTGACAGATGAACGAACTCTGCTCTGGCTGCCCTGCACCAAAACCCCTCAGTAAATTTTGACCGCAGACACTGTGTTTAGTGATAAAGAACCAACTCGATTTCACTCTGAACAAAGAAGAGGCTTGCAAGTAAAAAACATTTTGTCACTGAAATAATTTGGATGTGAACAAGAGCCTGAGTTGCCACAAAATCACAAACAACAGGGTTTCTGTTTTCCTTCAATTTTGACACTCCTATCAGCTCTCCCAGCTTTCATATTCAGTCCACAACCAGAGGAAGAAATGGGAACCTCCAGCCATTCAGCACACTCTAGAACTCTAAAGAATATTTTTCTGGTGCCAGTTTAAATACTCACAGAAGCAACCAATACCACGGAGTCCTGCCTTCAGCACCCACCTTCAGGTCACAGCAGGGATTTTTCAGTTTTAACTTCCCTAACATAAAGATCAGGTTTGTGCTTGGTTGTTTTATTTAAATGACATCTAAAATACTGGAGAATGACTTTACTTCACATCATCTAGGATTGGCACTGTGGTCCTGTTACATTTTAAAAAATGAAGCTCTTAACACCTAGTGCTGAGAGACAGCCAGGCAGAAAAGAGAAGGGTGGGTAATCCCTGGAGATGAACTGTTGCACAGAACATAAATTTCTGCTTCTCCTTCCCATGCATGGGCTGAGAGCAGAGAGAGAAGACCCTGACCTCTCCTGCCTCTTCAATTTTAAGCCCAAGCAGCAGCACCAGCTGAGCCTTTAGCATGCAACAGAGGAGGAGGGAAGTAGCACTTCACTTAAAAGAGCTCCCAAGACATCACAAAAAGTGCAGGTGTTAACACTATACCATATTTACTAAGCATATTGGCCTTATTTTTAAATTAGTGGTATCAAAGAACAGGACTTTGAAAACTGACATTGTTAAAAGTTTTGGGTACAGACTAAATCTGAACAGCAAAGAATCTGCTCCACCTGCTGGGAGAGGTGCCACTCATAGCCAGGATTTCAGCTGCATAGAGCTCGTTGTCCTTGACCTTGGGCCACAAATGGTCTAGATGTCCCAACTGTGGCTCCTATGAATGCTTGGGAGAAGGAACCCTCCCTATCCCATGGCCCTCACCTGATGAGAACAATGCTCAAACGCTGCGGCGGGAGCTCGGACTAACGCACCACGATCAATGTGATCCAGCGAAAGCCGTTTATTGTAAACAAATGCCTTGTTATGTACCTCATTGCCCGGGACACACGCTGTAAGCCATCCTACTATTGGTTAAATGCTTTTGTCCACACGAATAATGCTTCAGTCTGATTGGTGCACTGTTACTGTCCATATACCTGCTTCTAATACATGATTGGCACTAGCCCGAAGCACACAAAGTCCTTACATAGCATGATCTCAGCAACTTCGCTGTCTCGTTCCTTCTTCTGCACGCAGGAGTTGTTTCTCTTCTGCTAGCTTTCTTCTTTCCCAGCTATAATTATCCCTCTGTCGGCCTTGAGATAACAGTAGTCCAGCTAAAGTCTCTATAGCACAAGTAAGTTTTTATACCAAAGGCTGGATTGCTCACATGCCCATGCTCTGCAAGAAAATCCTCCACAAAACGCCACGTTTACATAGGATTCAAGTGATTCACTTAACCAAGGAACAGTCCTCCGAGGGCTGGTATAGCTCCAGTTCAGTCCTACTGCAGCAGGAGATGCTGGGACTCCTGCCAACTGTTGCCCTCTCAGAACTGGCCCAAGAACCAGGGATTCAGTTCAAGATTGAGTTTTCACTCCACTGCCTCACAGGGCTACCTCATATCCCCACAGACTGGCCTGGAATGTCCACCCAGCAAAACAGGAAGGCTCATGGCTGCAGAGGAAGCCTTGCTTGGAAAACTAATCCCTGTTCAGCATCAAACCAGAGTGACCACGCTCACTCTTAGAGAAAGAACAGTAGACAGCACAGCATGTGTAGAGACTTCGAGTATAACAACGTCAAACTTCCAACAGGGAAGAAAAGAAACACCTTGCCTCTGCATAAGAGGAGGACCCAGGACCACAAAGACAAGCTGTAAAATAATGCACATGACACATAAAATGTCCTTCTTCCAGAAGTTCTGCCTCTACAAACAAGAGTCACTTCACGCCCACAAATGCAGCCATACCTACAGGAGACAACACAGCAATGTGAAGTAGCAACTCAGGATATAAATGATAGGACTGGGGACATGCAGAGTCCAGGATACTGGCACAGACTCTCCAGCCTCTGCTGGATGATCTTTACAAGAAAATCAAGGAGAGCAGATTTTGTCTGTCTGAAACTTCTATGTTAGTTCCTAGAGCACCTGAATATCTGTTACTGAAATCCCACACATTCATTTACCTGCAGAGAAGAGGAAAAAAAAAACAATTTAGCTAAACTTCTGCAGCACAACCCCCCAGTTCTTGACATACTTCTCATGAATTTTCAGAACACGATGGACTATAGGAATTTCCCTTCCTTCTATCCTAAAGACCACGATTTCTCCCACTCTGATTGGATCTTCAATTCGGTTTGTGAGGAACAGGAGATCGCCTCTGTGAAATGCAGGCTCCATGCTTCCACTGAAAAAGAGAAGAGGAGCAGTTGAACAAGATTTAAACACTCAGAAGCAGGTTTTGGAGTTCATAGTCATTCAAATAAAAATCTCCCACGAACCTCAGTGAAAAGCTCCAAAGGAAACCACTTGGAAACCTGGCAGGTGTAATTATGGGGTAACGGTTTTAAAATGAAAGAGGGGAGATTTAGGTTAGATATTCGGAAGAAATTTTTCACTCTAAGGGTGGTGAGGTGCTGGAATAGGTTGCCCAGGAAGATTGTTGATGCCCCATCCCTGGAGGTTTTTAGGGCCTGGTTGGATGAGGTTTTGTGCAACCTGGTCTAGTGGTAGGGGTCCCTGCTCATAGCAGGGGTGTTGGAACCAGATGATCTTTAAGGTCCCTTCCAACCTTAACCATTCTATGATTCTATAAGTGTCTAACCTCTACTGGATTCAGACTTTCAGTCCCCACTGCCAGCAGCTCAGGTTTGTTGGGAAGAGCACTGCCAGCCCCTGGTGTTAAAAGCACACCAAAGAGGAAAAAAAGCCTTCTGCTTTCTCCCTAACAACAAAGCTCACAACAAGCAGCATCCTCTCGACTTCTGAGCATTGGTAGGGCCACACTGGTAGCACTGCAGTGCTGGGAAGCTTTCTTTCATTGATTTTTTATTTTTCACAGGTAGAGAGATCATCCCCATGACCAAAGCACTGAAAGCACCCAGGCTCTTGTATTCCCATCTGGAACAGACAGACGGGTGTGCTAAAAATTTGTTATTGTGATTCATCACTTTGTATAAGGATCTCATTTCAGGCACTGCTAGTCAAGTTATTTTTCTCCTGTCTTGTAAATGGCAATTGTTACAAAATGCTTAACCTTCTGAATTCCAAATAAATAATGCAGTACCAAACAAAACGGTGAACTTTAACTACCACAAATGTCCATGTTTTATCTTGAGATAGAACAGAAGCTGCTATTCAGAACAGAAGATCACATCACCAAAGAAGGGATGTGTCCTAATGGCTCCTGTCTTAATCACTGGGAGGAACTGCATGAAACATCTGCCCTGGACTTCACAGACCTGTCAGGAGGGAACAGGAATGCCACTTGGGTTTATTTAGTGGGAGTCATGTTAAATGGCATCCAGTGATCAACACTGCCACGGAAACACATGGAAGGGCCACAGAACAAGCCCTGTGCAATATCTACGTGGCACCTGACAGGGCCAGCATCTGATGGCTGCCCAGGAACTTTGGCCATAGGAATTTGTCCCAGGCACTAGGAGGGTGGGAGTAACACTGGTGACACCCACTGCCTGGCTCTTCTGCCAAGGCAACACGTGGCACCTCAGAGGGAGGCAGCTCCAGAGCAAAAGCCACTGTCTCCAGCTGTGAGTCTAACAGGCAGGGCTACAGCTGCCCTCTTCCTGGCCAGGTAGGGGCCACTGACACAGGACACACCTCACCAGAAGGCCAGGGAAAAAAACTGAACAGCTGTGAAAGAAGAGTTAGTGGATACTTTAAAGGATTGCAACATTACACACAATAAAGCTCGTTGGGCTTTCCAGCAAGCCAGCTCCTTTAAAAAAAAACAACAAAACCAACTCCTTTTCACTATACCAATTTACTCCCGGGCATCTCAAAGATTTCAACTTCCTTTTCACTAACCAAGACTCACCACACAACTATTCATGCAGCAGCTGCAGGGCATGCAGGAGGTAGCAGGGCCCTGCAATGTTCTGCTGCCACAGCTCCCACTCCGGGAGGCACTGTTGGCCTTGATAAGCAGACCAGCTCTGCCCACCAGCATTGCTTTTACACAGGGTCGATCTACCCCATAGCAGCAGGTTCATCACCCCCTACTTCAAGGCCTTCCATTTCCAAGCCTCTTCCACCCACACCACCGAGGGTTTATCCAAGAATCATAGAATCACAGAATACCAGGTTGGAAGGGACCTCAAGGATCATCTGGTCCAACCTTTCTAGGTAATAATATAGTTTAAATGAGATGGCTCAGCATCCTATCAAGCTGAGTCTTAAAACTGTCCAATGTAGGGGAATCCACCTCTTCCCTTGGGAGATTATTCCAATGTCTAATGGTTCTTATGGTGAAAAATTTTCTTCTGGAGTCTGATCCAAGAGGCTTGGCACGGCCCAAAAATGCCTGGGTCGTGCTCCCACCATGTTTCTTTGAAGTCCTTCCTCCTCCTTCCCCTTCCTCAGGACAACCTCTCTAACATCCAACCCAGCCGGCTGATGGAAGCAGAGGGGTGAGGAGCTCTTTTTACATCAGGCTGCCAGCCTTGCTTATCTACTTCCTCTTCCCATGCTGCTCTGTGTTACACAAGAGCAAGGGTTCTTAAGAGAGCCTCTTGCCTGCCGGGGACGGGGCAGGAGTCTCCAGCTGCCTCATCCCTCTGGAAGACCCTCCCCCGCCCCGCACTCCACGCCGCGGTAGGGCCCGGGGGGTGGGGTTGAGCTCCAAGAAAGGATCCTTCCTCTCCTTTTCTTTTTCACCTCTCCGCTCTGGCAGAGAGTTAGTGCTTAGGATGCAATGGCAGGGTTGGTTTGTTGTTTTTTTTTTCCTTTATAAAATTTCCCTTACAAACAGAAATTAACATGAAGCACTTTTCACCCCAAGAAATCAAAAGAATATTTCAAAAACTCGCTCCATCCTCACCCTGTATTTTGAGTAAAAAACCCCCAACAAAAAAACAAAACAAAACCCGAGTAACTAAAAGGTTTGGGGTTTTCTTAAGAGCCTTTGAATGGTTGTTTTGCGAGGTGCTACAAAGAACCCCGCCCCGGAGCACTATCGCTGAACGAGCCCCGCGGGATTTACCTCAGGACCACCACGATAGGGCTCTCGCTGCCCGTCACCACCATCAGCCCCTTCCAGATCATGAGGGCGGACGAGACGATCATGCCGAAGTTCAGCACCTGGTAGTAGAGCTGAGGAGGGGATATGGGGTGTCAGGCTGCGCGGCCCGGCGCAGGGGCAGCCCCGGCCCGGCCGGATCCGATGCCCCGCCACCCATTCCGACCCCCCTCACCCCGCTTCGGCACCTGCCGCTTGTTCATGCGCCGCACATCGTCCAAAAAATCCAGCGACAGCATCGCCGGCCCCGACAGCGGCAGCACAACCCCCCGCCCTCCTCCACTTCCGCCCGCCTCGGCGCCGCTTCCGGCCCCGCTTCCGCCCGCCTCGGCGCCGCTTCCGGCGCCGAGCGAGGCGAGGGCGGCCACCGCGGCCTCGGCCGAAAACGACGCCCAGGCAGATCCCTTGGATGCTTTTTATTTGCAATACTTGGAAGTAAACATCATAGCAAAGGCACAGACGCCGCTGCGGGTTAAATAGTTACGTGATGGCTCGGGAGTGGCCCCTGCTACCCTTCCCTCTATGTAGGCTACCTGGAAAACGTCCCCTAGGCTAACGCACACCTTGTCAAAATACAGTCCAAACGGTTTGTATCAAAACGCGGAGACGAGAAGGTGAGCGGTCTGAATGCAATAAGATAAATAGTTCTTAAATTATTAAAACATCATCATAGTAAACAATAACGAGCAGGGTTCTGGCTCAACATAATAAAAAATAATGGTATAGAAGAGAATTATATTACACAAAGCGATTCGTGACAGGGGAACAACTGAGGAAAGAGTCAATATGACTACACGGAAATAAGCATCTCCCAAGTGGCGGGTAACACGGAGCCGTGGTGGGAGAAGAGCGGCTGGATGGGGTCTGCCCCTCAGGGGGGCTGTGCTCCCCTCGCCCTGCTGCAGGATGGGATCTGCCCCTCGAGGGGCACTTGACAGCAGCAGGCTGGGGAGCCCCAGCAGTCAGCCGACACCATCAGGAGTGCTGGGATGGTTTCACTCCAGCTAACACCACGGATGGGGCAAGGAATGTTTTGCCCTTCCGGGAATGGTGCCAACCTGCCACCCGGCTCTGCCCGAGCTCCGCACCAGAATGAGCCACCGAGCACCCAGCCTGGCTGTGCCCACCCACGGGACAGCTGCCAGCAGCGCAGCTCCACTGACAGGCAGCCAGCAAGGCCCCAGGGGCATCAGGCCCTCCTGGATGCCACGTGTGGCTCTAAGCTGTGCTCACCCCAGAGGACAGGGGCTACAAAGTTATTCTTCAGAATTATTCAGGTCCCAGACACTTCCTTAAATTGCCTTTTAGAAAATAAGGTTGTTACATAGGCAATTCAAGAAAACTCAGTGTAACTTAACAGCTTGAACCTATTCTATGCTAATGCAGAAGATGTCAGATTGGCCAGCACAGTCCTGACAAGTGTGTCTTGCTGAGACAGTGTTAAGAGTTAAAATAAGTAAAACAAAGGCAGGATGGAAAGAGAAAAAAGAAGCCATAAATAGGAGGTGAAAGTGAGATAGGGAGGGCAAGGCTGGGGCTCTGTGCAGAGGCTGAGGCAGTGCACACTCAAAGGAAGAGGTCATCTTAAGGAAACTGCAGCTGCAGAAAGTGCTCCTTGATCCTCAGGAGTTGGACAAGTTCCAGCAAGGATTTGTGCCCTGCTTTCCCTTTTCACCCCTCTGGTCTGGCAGAGAGTGTGTAGGATGCAATGGCAGGGTTTGTTTTTTCTTTTTTAAATTTCCCTTACAAATAGAAGTTAACGGAAAGCAATGTCCATCCCAAGAAATCAACAGAATATTTCAAAGATTTGCCCCATCCCCACCCCATATTTTGAGTAAAAAAAAAAACCCAAAAAAACCCCTGACCGACCAAAAGGGAGGTTTTGTTTTTAAGTCTTAAGAGACTTAAAATGATTGTTCTGTGAGGTGCTGTGAGGATCCTCCACGCCACACATCTGACTGTGTTCACAAAGAGCTGAGTCACTTTTATACTCTTTGCATTTCAGGTTTTCTTTTTCCACTGTAGTGTTCATCTCGCCATTATACCCCTCATGTCCATTTTCACTTGTCTCCCTTTGGAACTTCTCCCTTTCATCATCCTCCTCCTCTTCTTCCTCTTCTTCCTCCTCCTCATATTTTACTTTATGAGCAATGAAGAGGTGTCTGTTCAGAGAGATCTGAGAGGTGTAGCACAAGCCACAGAACAAGCACTGGTAGGTGGAGCTGTCTGTCTTGTGCCGAGGTACGTGCTCCTGGAACTCCGTGGTGATGTCCGTTGCGAAGCCGCATTTTGCACATCTCCAGGGCGCTTTCAGTTTTTTTGGCTGGTGGCTCGTCTGAACCCACAGTGGTCTCTGCCTGACTCAGTTCATCCATTGCCATCCTCTTTGGAGATTTTGCCTTAAAAAATAAATAAATATACATATATATAAAGTTACTGTATTGTTTTGAGCCTATGGAAGAAAAAGTGCTAAATTCCACAGGTGGATCTAAAGACACTCGAGGGTGAACACACACAGGTCTTTTGGTACAACCTACAAGAAGCCACGAGGGACTCTGGGTGTGTTGCCTTTCCTGTCCATACCCAAACACCTCACCCCAACGGGCAGGATGGGAGAGCTAGGCAGGGTTGGCAGGGCAGAAATGTGATGGGCCAAGAGAATGTGAACTTGGTGTGGGAATGAGGAGCCCACAGAGCAGGGACAGCTGAGGGACACAGGCATAGTCGTTAGCCCAGACAATGCTTCTCAGATTTAACTCTGAACATTTTCCCTTCCACTTAGGTTTCTTCTTCACGGCATCTCATGAACTCATCCCTCTTATAACCCCACAGCTTGCTTCTCCTCCCATGAGGATGGCTCACTTGCATACATCCCTTCAGGTGGTTTTGTTCTCTCCTTATGCAGCACTGAGCAGTTTTTCTATAGGATACAGCCTACAGGCTGGTATTTGCAGACCCAGCAGGAGCCACATGAAGCCACTGGCTGCCCCATTTAGCCAGGTGCCCTGGTAGGTCAGCTCTGCTTGGGGCAGGCAGCCACCAGCTCATGGAAGTGAATTCCCAAGTTACCCCAGGTTTCCTCACAGCGTAAATACAGAGCAGAGTCAGTCCTTGCTGCAACCCCTCAGTGCTAGGGTACAGACAAACGATAAATTGCAGTGATATATGGAAATTGTACGTGTTTTTAAGTAAATTGAGCAAAGAAGCCAAATCAGCCAACTCTCCAAACCAACCCAAAATAAATTAAGTTGAACGGTTACATTTACAAAAAAATTATGCAGTCCTATCTAGGAGGAAAACAGTTCTTATAGGTAATGGATCTAACAAGTACTTTAAAAGAGAAATCTGTTGTAAATAGCAAAAAAAAACAGGGAGAAAAACAAAAAATGTACCAGGCTCATGAACAGAGGGGCAGGGAAAAACAAGGGTAATAAAAAACCTAAATTAGACTTGGTTACAAAGTAGGCTGGAAAAAGACCAGTAAAACAGGGCCACAGGTTCAAGAGCATCTTGAAAAATGCAAGACATGTTGCTGCAGCTCAGCTGCGCTTTCGTTTCTGATCCTGACACTGCCAGAAAGAAGCAAATTGGATGGAGCTGAGAGGAGGGGAAGGAAATCTGCCATATGGATGAGAGGGCTTGACTGCTGCAAGGCTGCAGCTCAACATAACACCCCAAGTGAACAGCTACTCGCTGGGTACATTTATTTTTTCAATAAAAATGTATGAGTTACTTCTGCTGTGTCTCTCTCTGGAGCTTCTGCTGTGACCATCTGGGATAAGTCTGGGTTTTTGATGCCATGCATGAGGCTGATGTGATTTTCCAGCATGAACGGCTGAGGAAATGTCTGATTTTCATCTGTGCAGTACCTTGGAAATACAAAAAGGAAGCAAATTTAGTAGAGGAAATGCCCAGCTGTTTATTTCCATCCAAACAGGTCTTTGTTATGTGCCAAGCTAATAGGTGTCATTGCAGACAGATGCTGGTGAGCAATGTACTATTAGATTACCAAAATATGCAGCAAATCATAGTTTTAATAATAAGATATTACCCCTGAGAGAAATCTCAAACACTTTAGAATTTACCACAGTAAGCATGAATGAGAATGAAAGCAGGGCACATCTTACAGTACAGCACTACACAAATACAGGGACTAGTGGAGATCAGGCCCCCTGTGATACATTCTCCACAAGCACAAGCTAAAAAATCAAGCTGGAAAATACATGAGAGAAAAAACGTCTCAGGTGAGAGACCTACACAGAGGGACCTTGTGACTTGTGTAACACTGAGGAGGTCTGCAGCAGAACAGGGTTCTGCACCCAGTGCTCCCAAGCAACCATGCAGCATCTCATCCACAAGACTGTGTATTGTAACACAAAATTCTTACAAAACTGCTAAACTTCCAACTTTAATAACAATAACCTAGAATCGTAGAATCATGGAATCATAAAGGTTGGAAAAGACCTCTAAGATCATCAACTCCAATCATCAAACCAACACCACCATGTCAACTAAACCATATCCCAAAGTGCCCCATCCCTGGAGGTTTTTAAGGCCAGGTTGGATGAGGTTTTGTGCAACCTGGTCTAGTGGTAGGGGTCCCTGCTCATAGCTGGGGGGTTGGAACTAGGTGATCTTTGAGGTCCCTTCCAACCTTAACAATTCTATGATTCTATGATCTACATTTTTTTTTAACACCTCCAGGGATGGTGACTCCACCACTTCCATGGGCAGCCTGTTCCAATGGTTGATCACTCCTTCAGTAGAGAAATTTTTCCTGATACCCAGTCGAAACCTCCCCTGGCTCAACTTGAAGCTATTGCCTCCTTTCAGGCAGTTGTAGAGGGCAAGAAGATCTCCCCTCAGCCTTCTTTTCTCCAGGCTGAACACTCCCCAGTTCCCTCAGATGCTCCTCATAAGACTTATTCTTCAGACCTTTCCCTGGCTCTATTACCCTTCTCTGGACTTGCTCCAGCCCCTCCATGTCCTTCTTGTAGTGGAAGGCCCAAAACTGAACCCAGGATTCAAGGTGAGGCCTCACCAGTTCCGAGCGGAGGCACAATCCCTGCCTTGGTCCTGCTGACCTAAGCAGAAGCACTCATGAATGCATCATTTACACATAACTGTTCATGTTAAAACTTTGTAGGATTCAAGAGCTGGAAACAAGTGCTAGGTCTTGCAGACACATAAACCACCCCTCTGCAGCACGGTGAAGTGCATGGAGGTGTCCGTTGGCCATTGGGAAACCCAAGATTGACTTTGTACTTCTGCTGCCTGCCAGCATGACACAGGGAAAGTCCAACAGTATCGACTCCAGCAACGTAACATCAGACTTCTCTGAAATGCACAAATTGCAGTTGAAATGCAGGCAGCAAGGGATGAAAAGCAACAGAGAGGAGATGAAGTGTCTCTGGGCAACAAATACATCTTTTAAAAGGAGAGACGATTTCCACTGATCTTCCAGCAGCTAGACCAAAATGAAACAGTCAGTAAGGATGCGAAAATGTAAATGTGATCATCAAATACTACTTTTTTTGAACAGGAACCTCTTAGATGATAAATCAATATTTAATAATGATGGATTTTTTTCTCCCTCATGGAGGAAAGATGAGTGGTTATTAAGTGGTATTTGTAAAAAAAAATAAAAATATGTTGAAAATCAATAGTTCTAGTCAATTTGAACACAAGTCTTGGAAAATAAGAGCAAGTGCTCATAACAAGAACCAAGTGGATTATGAAAGAAAATAAATACAATATCAGAATATTGCAATTTGTCCTAATTTAAAGGTTTTTTTTTCATGTGAGGAGGGTAAGATGCTTTCCTAACCTGAATTATTCCAGTGGCAGGAGGGTGTTCAAGCAAGTCCTCCGTGACTGGTTTCTCCCTACAAATTTAACAGAAGACAGAGACCTAAGCAGGGCAGGAGAAGAAGGGGAAATCACAGCTCGCTATGTTAGAAACAAGAGGGAGGTCACCTACAAGACAGCATGCTGCAGTCACAAAAATACTCAATTGTCTGATCAATGACAAATTTTAGTCATACTTCACATGGAGATCCAGGAGAAGAGGGTGACAAGAAGTTAAGGCATCAAAAGGGAATAATAATCACCTTAATATTCCCCTGAAGGGAATAAAAGGGGAGACTGATCAAACTGCCAGGTGGGAAGAAGGTAGACAGACACCAGCAACCAAGGGAAAAGAAAAGGAGCAGCAGAAATGTGATGCCTTAGAGAGCACAGAAGGAAGATGAGGAGGAACTCAAAGAGCCAGGAGGATGTACGAGCAGCAGACACTGAGGTGATTTTTAGAACAGGCTCTGGACAAACTAAGAAGGATCAGAGGTGCGACTGAAGAGAAGACCTTGGATCCAAACAAAGAGTAGCTGTTAGAGATGCTGGGACAAGTATTTCATGGAAGAGATCTCATGCTGTGATTTCAGTAAGCCTCTCACTACAGTGATGAAAGAGAGCACAACCACTGCTCAATGAAGACTCCATCACCGGATTTGGAGAAGGAGCAACTACAAGCTTGAGAATTCAACACAACCACAATTCACTTGAATTTCCAGCTGTGTCTTCTCTGCTGTAAACATGGCATGACCATGGACCCTTGGCTGTGGATCCACAGCTCCGTGTCATCCTGAAAAATAACAGGAAAACTGGACTGCAGGGCCTGTACCTGCTGGTGCACACAGTAGGCTGGCATGTCCCAGCTTGTTAGGTATTTCTAATCAAATCCTTCTTCCCAGCTACACCTTACACATTTTGATTCTGATATGCTCCACTTTGAAAACAACTAACTGATCCAGAGCAAATAGATTTATACGAATCAGGTGCACATAACTCCAAAGACTCACTCACAAACCTAAACCAGAATGAAACATACTGGGAGCCAATATTTCATCTTCTCCAGAGGTTCCAAGTCAGGGCACTGTTACAAGAAACGGAAAGTTGAGAAGTCCTGGATGAAAAATGAGTCAGGAATGTATTCCTATCAGGCCCCAGTGGTGATGCCAATATCCATTACTTTTATCCATTTACTAAAAACTGTTGTGGCTCACTCAGCAGTCCAAAGAAATAAAGCACATGAGGGATGTACTGGCTTTTAGTAAGTGAAGTGCAATAAAGTGACAGCATGCTCTTCAGAAACACTTGCTTTAAACCAAAATTTCAGTTACCTAAAAAAAATCCCCCAACCCACATCACTGCAAACTTCCCTTCCAATACACATGGGCCTTAATTCTGTTTCAGAAAGATGTCTCAGAATCATAGAATCATAGAATCATCCTGGTTGGAAAGGACCTTGAAGATCATCAAGTCCAAACATAACCTAAATCCACCCACCGTAACCTAACCTACCCATCCAGTGCTTAAATCTGTTGCTAAGCGCTGTATCTGTATTTCTCTGAAACACTTCCAGGGATGGTGACTCCACCACCTCCCTGGGCAGCCTGTTCCACTGTCCAACCGCTCTTTTGGTAAATAAATGCTTCCTAATATCTAGACTAAACCTCCCTTGGCGCAACTTGAGGCCATTTCCTCTTGTCCTGTCATTATTAACTTGAGAGAAGACGCCAACTCCCACCTCCCTACAACTTCCTTTCAGGTAGCTGTAGAGAGCAATGAGGTCTCCCCTCAGCCTCCTTGTCTTCAAACAGCTGTTGTAGAGGCATTTTTGTAAGCAGTGGGCTTTATCCTGAACTGAGACTGTGTTCACAGCTAAAATATGTTTGCCAGCAATGATTTCCATTCAGTGCTGATTTACCTAGCTTGTCTGAAGTCTCCAAATCCATTTCCCAACTTTGTCGTACATCTTCCCAAGCACCTTCAGTAGGCTTAATTCTCCATTGCCCTGCAGGTTGTGCAGTCAGTTCTGCTTGTGTAACACAGTGGCAAGACCCAGTGCCCTGGTTCATTAGGATTTTACACATCTTTTGTACCATTTTTGTTTTTCATGGGGAAGGCACAAGAATGATGCATGACTACACCAACCATGAAGCAGTAGAAGACTGGCCCAGTGTTTTACTGGCTGTTCCACAAAGGTGCGCCATGTAATTGTCATTTTGCACCTGCAGATCTCCAATCAAACCTTACCCTAAGTTGCCCAAGGGCAACGTGCAGTTAAAAGCAAGGACTTATTTTAGCCACCAAGTCTCTCGTCTTTAACATATTCTTCTCACTTTCCCTCAGTAGCCTGGAGCAGATAGGAGCAGACACGATCTATTAGGAAGGGCTTCCAAACTTGAAGGATTAGCCTGTTGTTGAAAACAAATTTGCAAAGTGGCGTTTGGTACGTACCAACAAGTATAAACTGTCTTTGCTGTGTCGTGATTATTGCGGATGTGTCTGCGCAGACTGTTGGAGGCATCAAACGAGCGTTCACACTGTCGACAGGGATATCTCTTCAGAGACTATCAGAAGAACAGAAATAGCTTTTAAGAACAGGGAGATGGAAGGTACTGACTGGATTCTAACATACCCATGCTCTTCATCCGCACCTTACCTCTCAGGTGCAAAAAACCCCTCTTTCACTGATTAAGATCATTGAGGTCTCATTTATACTCAGCCAAACAGTTGGCTAATACCTGCACTAGTCCTATAGAAAACATGAGCAGTTAAAGCACGTGCTTGGTTTTTTTGTTGTTTTTTTTTTTAAATAGGAATTGCATTAGCTGCTTCTCCTGTGGGCTCATTTCACTACAGGACTCTGCAGAATTAATTCAGTGGAAGGTCTATTCTGCCCCAGAAGGAGGCAGGACCCCAGCATGAAGCACAAGTCCCATCCCCACTTACCCTTCTTGCTCCTCATAATTCAGCACAATAAAAGGGCCAGATGTTAAGGGAGTCACACAGTTTGGCTTGTGATCCATGTATGATCTTAGACTTGTTTAATGAATAAATATATGTAGTGAACTTAAATATTTGGCAAACTTCCTACTTCTATCGAATTCAAATGGGAAAATATAGCATTCTCACCGTGCCCCCATCTTCTTCTCTTGATACTTATCAAGTGGGACAATCCAGCACTCCCCAAGTCAAGCTAGAAGGAATCAAAGACCATGATCCAGATTTCTATAGCCTCTGCTCATGGAACTCGAGAAGGGTGACTCAGTATGTCAAACAAGAAGTCCTGATGCCAAAATGTTAAGAAATCTGGCTGTACACAACATCTTGGCCTATGTTCTGCCAGCCAGCAAGGATTAGCTTGACAGAAGTAGGTCAAGGCAACACAAGGCTTGAGCTGGATGAAACCAACAAAATGGAGATTTACAGTTCTTACAACAATAGCTCTGTTCACCACGAGTCTGTTACTCTTCCCCAGTTAGATGTAGTGATATTTACCAAACAACACCTTGTGTAGAGAAACTGTATCTCCGTCTGTAACTTTGAGTGTAGATAGTTTAGATGAGTCTGTTGAACCAGCAATTGGAGAAAACACAACTTTCCATCCACTTACCCAGATAAGGCAAAGATGAAGTCTGACATTAGATGCAGTGGGAGAAGGAACAGCAAAGAGGATGAGGTATGCAGGTTGTAGAGATCAAGGACAGAAATTGTACTTACCACAGGCTACATAATTGTTTTTTGTTCCGACCCTGAGCTAACTCCTCAGTGAGCTGGCAAACAGATTCTTGGTTTCTTTTTGCCCAAAATATTCATGATGATCAGTCTCTTTTGCTAAAAATATCTTGTTACCTAGTTGAAGTGTTTCATCTGAGTCCTCACCTTTCCATGACTTCTCTTCATGTGGGACACATAGGTTTCCCGATCGGGGATCCAATGTGAACATTCCTTGCAAGTCCAACCAGTTCTCAGTCTGGACTTGGCTTCGGGATTGTCTCCTTCCATCCTCATGTCCTTCCTCTGCAGAGGGGAGTGGGAAGTCCCATTGGCTACCAAGAGCTCCTCTGGTGGGGTATGAACCTTGTTCCTTGATGTCTTCTCAGTTTTCTGTTGAACGTTAGAGAGCTCCTCAGGATTGTGGGGGACTCCATGAACACCCTGGATAACAACGGAATCACACGTAACATTTATATCTAACTCATAATATACACTTTAATTTATAAATAAATAACATTTATTATTTAAATAAATAATTTAAGCCCCACATCTCCCAAAACAGTATGATGATGTGCAAGATCTTTTCCCAAGAAACACAAAGTTTTCTGTTTATATTTCCTGCGTGACAACAGCAGCTCCTTTGTGCTGCCTGCTTAACATTTTGGAGGAGCTCTGAGAACTTGGGTTAAACACGGAAGATGTCATGGAAGAGAAATGTTAATTGTCGCTATTTCAAGAGCCTCTAAAAACAAGAGCTCCAGTAAGCTCTGAAATAAATGGTTGCTGTTACCTTGGGGGCTTCAAAGTGGCTTCATCTTTGCTCAAGGGATGGGTAAACACCATGTCTCAGCTTCTCCAACCCCACTGCCTTCAATTCCACACCATCTATTGCTATTCACATTTTCATGGTTCCAAATTTTGCTCCTGACAAAAGTCAGCATAAAGCCAGAAACCAGCCTTATAAGGAATAAGGCTCCAGGTTCTTTGGTTGTTCAACCAGTCAAAATCCAAAGTCCCAAAGAAGTTATTTTAACAAAGAAAATTGAACGTAAGGAAAATAATCCAGAAATTAAGAGCTGTGGGAAAGCAAAAGCAAGTAAAATAGCAACATACCAAAGAAACCTCAAGAAACTCCCCTAGGAACAACAACAGTTGCTGCACACAAAAGGATAATTTAGACGTTTAATTGTGCACAGTAATTAATAATGGGTAAACTTCCAACACATACAGGCCCCAGGCCTTTGGAAGTCTTTCTGTGGGTTAGACACAAAACAAACTTCAAAACACGAGGCCTCAACTGAAAAGCCTGTGTGCTTTGCACCTGCTGCAGCTGATGTTCACAGAAGCTCTCTCATGCAATGGCAGGGTAGGGACAGCTGCTCTACAGCACTGCCAGCTATTTAGGGGAACACCTTTCACCCCATCTGGAATCTCAAGAGTGTTTTCGGAGGGAAGAGTACATTAGTACCCATTACTCCATTTCTCCTGTTATTACAGCACTGGAGGGGAAAAAATGAGTACAGAAAAATGAACTGACTTCTATGCAGAATCAGTAACAGGAACCAGACCTTCCAACTCCCACTCTTAAGCTTGAACAATGGAAGCCAGGAAAGATGAGGAGGCACATGGTTTCTTTATTTTGCAGGCAGGCACACATTAGACAGCACCTCCTGTAAACCGTACATTGCATAAAGAAGCAGGATCTGATAGGAGAGGAGATGGGTTAGTGCAATTCCTATGCTGCCACAGCCAAAAAGCCTTCTGCAATTAGCATCGCAAAGACCTGCTGATGGCCCAATACAGCCTCGCTGTCAGAAGACAAAAGCTGTGAAGTACAGCTGTCATGCTGCTGGTGCAGAAGCAGGCAGATCCCTGGGGTGGGATTTGCAAATGAGCTGCAACGAGTTGTACCTCAACTCAAGCCCGACTTTTAGCACTAGGCTTGAATGCCTCTTGGAAGGTCCCAGCCTTAATCTCAACTCTATTTGCCTAGCTATAATACAGGAAGATTAGCAATCATCAACTTCACAGGAGGGCTTCACATTTTAATTCATTACTGCATGCTGGCTTGAAAGGCATTCTGTTGTGTGTGGGGAGAACTAGTCTGTTCCCCACATCAGCATTTCCAGATTTGCAAGTTAAAGGCATGAGGGAGAGAGCAAAGAAATTGTTTTGAATGAGTTTTGCTTTTAGACCTGAGCTAACGAATCTTCTTGCTTTTTAAGTGAAAGTACAAACAGAATAAAGTCCCTGATAAAAAAAAAACAAACTTTTTTTTCCAATCAAAGGGAATTTGCAAACTCTTTCTTCAGAATGCCACAAAATAATCTCCTGAGAGGATTTCCACACCAGTGTTCTTAAGACACTGTACTTAGAAACATACTAAGACAACAGAACATGGTGCTCACACATTGATGGGACAATCAGATCTACAAGTATTCACACACATCCCTCTAGAAACCACCACCAAATGGACAATAACCCACTTTTTATTTGTTTTAAAAGAGCAATGAACGACCGTGAGATGACTGCAGTACTTATTGCAATGTGAGCCTTTACTGAGGGAGGGTGGGTTCAAAGCACTCTCCAGACCACCATTTCCACCAAGTTTTGGGGTTGTAGACAACTATCCATTTCAGACCATCTTCTGAAGCAGCCTGAGTGGTGCTAGCAAGGATGCACAGAAGGCAGGGGTCCCACCTCCCAAAGGCTGGTGCCTCCAGGGCAATCACACCTGCCTCTGTCACTCCCCTCTTGCAATCTGGTGTGGTTCTGCAGGTCAGTGGAGCCGCCAGGGAAGTGGGATGTTAAATGCCACACAGCCTCTTCTGGAGGCAGCTGCAAAGGGTTTAAAACTCTCTAAGTGAGCACTCGAGAGAGAGATTCAGTTTTCTTGTGTAACACTGTGGGCAGAGACTATTTCTCCCTGTCTTCCAACCAAAGATAAAGCTCCTGCCCTAGTTAATCGCTTCCTTGGGTTTAATATCAAACAGTTAAAAATGAAAAAGGAAACAAGGAAACACAGGAAACAAGCCTTTGTCATAACGTCATATTACATATAGACGAGAGTAACTGCCTGCATTATCACCAACTAACACAAAACGCACCACTGATGTTTCCAGATAAGCACTGCAAACCATTGTAGACTGATGTATTCCAACCAATTTCTTCACACAATTGATGTGAGCAACTTGTGAATTCAAAAACTTGGACCTTGTATCAGTAACTGGTGGAAGTCACCTACCTTAACATGCTGCATTAACTGCTGTTTCTGCATATACACCAGCTGACACTGTGGGCACTTAAACACTGCCACTAACAACTTCTTGGTGTTCTTATGGAAGTGCTCTTGAAACAGCTTTTTCCTGTTAAAGACCGTCTCACAAGAGCATTTGTAGATGACCCTGGAACAAAAAAAAACCGTAACAACTCAGTCTCTCTTTGTCAGTTATCTTAAGAAGACAGTGGAAAAAGTTATCTTAGCAACTTCAGAATGGGATGGGCTTCTGAGGAGGGCTATACTCTCAATGTATTGTCAACACACACCCTGGTGGACAACTAAACCATTAACTCAACTGAGAAGGACAACAAAATGCTTCGGGCACAGCCTACAGCTTTCTAAAAATAAGTTTACTTCTATGCATATGCATAACTACCTACCTGTGGGTGTGTTGGTACGTGGAGACAGATGGGAGCACACTCCAAGTATACTAGCTAGCTACACACTCCTTTCAACCCCAACCTTCTAGCTCAAGGCTTGGAGGGGAAAGCTACAGAGTGCAAAAATCAGAAGGTTTCTCTTTAGTGATTTTTGGAGGGCCAATGCTGCATGGAGCACCTCCTCCTTTCAAGTGCCAGATGCAGCAGTTGCCCTGAAGCCTTCCATCAAGAGGTGCCACTGTGGGTCCTGCTAGACAAAGAGGTGACAATTAAGTTTCTTTTACAGAGATTCAGCTCTTCCCTGCCCAAACTTCTCTCCTCCTACTCAGGAGACTGCTTTTGTACCAAGGAGAACATGCTGACGCTACGACCCGCTGGTAGACAAAGTGGCAGATCTTCTCATATGAGGACAGAAACCAAAACCAGAAAAAAATTGGGAGGGAAAGGAGAAATCCTGGAGCTACCCAGCAAAGGAGAAGTTAAGATAAACCTAAAATACTTACTGAGTAGTCTTGTGCGACGCATCTGGGTGCTGGCTGGTCATGTGAGCTGTGGTGCTGTCGGCCGACTTGAAGGCCATTGGGCAAAAATAACATTTGTGGAAGACTTCGCAGTGTTTCTCATGGATGTGCACTTTCAGCATGCCAAGAGTCAGGAGGACAACTCCACAATGGATGCACCTGGGGGACACACGAAGAAAGAGCCAAGTTACAGCCACAGTCTTGCTTCCAACACACACGCAAAGTGGAGCCGATGGAGGCAAGAAAGAGGCTACAGCAGGTCCTCATCCGGTCTCTTCAACAGCAACATGGAAGAGTCAGGGAAGAATACGATACAAGAATTCTCAAGCTGGGCAGGTCTCACAAATAGCTGTTGGCAACAAGCAAACATGATCTATAAAAGAAGCCTTCAGAGACTAAAACAACCCAGAAAGAATAAAGGAAGATGTGGTTCAGCAAAATGCCAGGCCTGTATCTGTGAAAGCCAATTCAACTGCAGGTACAAGTGAAGAGCTAAAGTGAAAGTATCTGATGAGATCTGCAGGTAGCAATAAACAGCTGTATTTATACCAGTTAGTCCCCAGTACAAACTTAAGAAGAAAAAGAATATTGAGCTAGGAAACCTTCAGTACCCATGTACAATTTCTTCTCATACTCTATTAAGCACTAGAAAACAATGACAGCAACAAAGCTACTGCAAACAGCAACAGTAACACCCAAGGAACTGATCAAGCTCATTAAAATCACTAAGACACAGGCATGGCCAGCAAAGTCCTTGTCTGGGAGCTGGGAGGCAAAGTATTCTTCTCAGCATCTGAAAACAGACTCAAGGCCAGGACGAGAGCCAGGGTCACCCTGCTGGTCCCAGCCTGCCTCTCCTCCCAACTCATGCCTGTGACAGGCCTAGCTGATAAGCCCCCAAGATGGCAACATCCAGCAGCCTTACTATATTTAACTCCTCCCCAGCCTGCTGTGATCTGAGGAAAGCCACACACCAACACTGCAGGGACACACAAGGATGCAGACACTTGCCCTCCCCTGCCTTGGCCACACCAGCCACAGGGTTTCCATCCCCTGAGGAGCACCTATGCTGACTCAGAAGCAGAACAGCCTCTCCTGAGAAAATCGAATCAACATGCAAAATGTGAGAGACACAAAGGACTGACTTCCTCTGGGCAGCCTGGAGTTAAGCCACCTTAGAAAACTCTTTTTTCCTTCTTTCTGAGGTCTGCTGTCTGGCTCTGTGTGTTCAGCAGTGCCGGGGCACGGGCGCTGCTGTTGCAGATGGACTCCAACTGGAAGAGCTCCAGGATTGTCTCAAAACCAAACAAGCCGCTGGATTATCCTTCCCTCTAAACAAGCCTCCCAACAGTGTTTAGCAAACAAGCCTGTGCTTTGAAGTTACACTTCAAAAGATTGTTAGGCAGAAGCCAGCATGAAGGAGCCAAACCCTCTGCCCCCAAAATATACACAGAAACACTGTTTTCTTCAATTTAGAGAGGGAAGTGGTGACAACAGCTGGTGTCATCTTTGGGGAAGCATGAAAACATTCTGCTCGGGTAGCTCTGCCTTCAAGTCTGATCCTCATTCTCATGAGATATGGAAATAGACTTTCTAATACTGTAATAATACCAGGAACCATGCTATTATGGAAGAATAAATTCCCCAAGTATAAAGCAAAGAACAAATGCTAATCCTGACAGTAAAGTCTGGCTGGTACATCCAGGAATATCTGACTGGCTTCTTCTACAAACACTCCTTGAACTACCAAGAGCTGATTCTGCATTATGCAGGGTTTTGGTAAGCACGTAATTTAGAATTAGGGATGAAATAAGTACTAACTCAGGGTCAAAATGATCACAAGTTAATTTAATTTACAGTAAAAGGAAGTTTAAACAACAGCCACTTTGTAATCAAGAATCCCAGTGCCAGAAGGACCAAGTTTGATAAAGTAAACTAATTAGCAGAACAAAGTGGATGCTATCATCTCCCCAGCAAGCGAAGACTCTTGGATAGCCTCAGGGCAAGGAAGGGTGGTGTAAGTCTTGGAAACCATCCTGCCAGATAAGATAAAGCTACAAAATGTTGTCTTAACCCTCTGAACATTTCCTATGCCATCACCTTCCAGCCCCTCCAATCTCCACACAGGAAAATGAGCCCCAAATCAGTGGGAACAGGTGACACTTGGAGACAAGCAAAAAGGAGCATTTAGGACAAGCTTGTTGATTTAATTTTTAACTGCAGAACACCTTTCTCATTTTCAGTGTAATCACTAGGCATGACTGAAACTCAAATAAAACAATTTTACTCCAAACTTAATTGAATGCATTGAGATACTAGAAGAGGAGACAGAATAAGGACTGATCCCAAAAATAAAACCAAATTTATGCATCAGAAATTCAAGAAAAACAGGGATATAGTGAGAAGCAGCAAAAGTTGAGCTGATCCTGGGAAGGATTTAAAAGAACTCCTCATCTTTTCAGCTCTGCAAGCAACAAAAATAGAAGTTACTATGTGACCACAGGGCAGATGACATGGATTATCTATCTAGGTCCAGTTCAGCAACTAACATTTGTTTATTCTGTTCTCAACAATACAAACAACATCAATCCTGTCGCACAGACAGGCAGGACAACGAGGACGGCACACCTGTCTGGTGGATGTAGTTCTCACAGGTGAGCTTGAGTATATATGAATTAGAAGTTAAAGAAATTTATCTTCTAGAGATATTGGGTAAAGCTAAAAAATCCTTAGGTATCATTCTTGAGCTCTGTCTTCGTTTAAAACTTCATAAATGTCCCTGGCACAGAAAGCAGTTATTTGCTAATGACATCTGTACATGGATGGAAGCTCTTGTTGCTGACAAGGATTAAGGCATCACAAAGATATTACTGTAATACATCTGGAATTAACAATGTTTTTAAAAAATGCCAGATCATACACTTAAGAGTCAGGACCACAGTCTGCTGTACACTATGAGCCCATCAGTTGGAAACAGAGGATCAAGAGCTTGCACTGGATCACTGCTAAAAGACTGAGCTTCCTATATATTGCAGCTCAGGCCACAGTAACCCTGTGGCACACCACTGGTGGAGGGAGGCATCGATGAGGATGGGGATGCTGCACAACCACCTCAGTGTGATGAAGCTGGGCTGGCATTTGGGATTCTGAGGTGCCACTGAAGTCCAAAGAACTGCTTCAAACCCATGGTTAGTTTTCTGCCATCTAGTCCATTCCCATTTTTCCACCTCAGGGAAAAGATTTATTTTTCCAGCTTTCCTCCTTCTCTCAGATCAACGCATCTTCTAACAGCCCAAATATCACAGCCATTACATTTGCAATGAAATTAATTCTTTATTGTGGGCTGTGCCTCTTCAAATCAGATCCCACATAAAAAAACCTAATCTGCATACAATTAAATTCAGAATCAGTTTGTTATATGTTTCTTGTCTTCACAGTTGAAAGAAAAAGCCCCTGAAAACCTCAGTGCGATTTCAGAACAAACCACACAGTGGAGGACTCCGAAATCTGCAGACATCTTAAAAAAACAGCTCCAAGAGCAGAAATTGCCCTATTCGTTTTACATTTCAAAGTATTTGATGGAAATTGGAGAAAAAAAATAACTTTAAGGAATCTTAAAAAGTCACCTAGTTTCCTCTCTCAAGCAAATAATGTGTCTGTCTTAAGAGCTGTGCTGCAGCTGAGGTGATCTTAACATTCCAAGGAGGAAAGGCTTGTATGGAAAAGTAATGTATTTTATCAAAGCAAACCATTTGGTTGGAGAAAAGACAACGCACACACATACACACCACTGCCTCCAGAACCTTGGCAGCTTTTCTTCATCTGTCTCAGTTTGTGAGAAGTGTTTGGAGAGATGTAGGGGCATACAGGAAAATAATCTTTGCCTTTCTCATGAAGGTTCACCTCCCTCAGTCCATTATAACCAACATAAATGTAGGTTCAAACCTTCAAGAGGTTTGCAGGATTAGGATCTACAATCTTGCTGCTGTAAATAACAATCCTGAGATGCCCACCTGCAACTTGAATTCCACACGAGCGTCTTTTACCTTCAAGCTGCCTCCAAATAATTTCTGCTTTCAGAAACCTCGTCTTAAATCCATTTAATAATTCCCCATTTCAAATGTGTTTTGTCACGCAGAAAACCACACCAGGCCTGGGCTACGTCCTCTTTCATCTCTGTTGTAAGGAAGACATATTTCCAAAGATCTAAATCCCAGTTTCAAATTCCCTCTTGCCATTTCGACACGGACCCTCAGGAGCCACACGAACCTGAAGGCAACTTTTCGGGAGTAATGCAGGCAGTTCTCCTTCACGTGGCTCTGGAAATAGGCCGAGCGGCAGACGGCTCCGCACTCTGGGCAGCAGTACGGAGACTTGTGAGCGTGAATCCTCTGGTGAGCACAGTAACTGCACTGGTTGGGCAGCATCATCTGGCACACTTGACATGTCTGAGGAAAGAAAGGTTACTTTAGTTATTCTCTATTTGCTTTCCCTCCCCCTAATTCACTCTAGAAAACTTTCAGCTTTAGAGGAAGCTCCAGAACATTCCTCTAGCATTAGTGTTAACTCCATGAAGTTCTTTGGCCAGCACCCTTAGCATGTTTTTCCACAACTCTAACAGCTTCCACAGTTAACCATTCACCGTGACAGTATCCATCCTTAAACCAAAAGGAAGCAAAATCTACTTCTCAGCTCTGAAGATGTTCTGCTTGGTCACTGCTTTCATTTCTGCTTTAAGGCACTTGAGAAGGAAAGCGCTTCCCTCAACAAGCCCTCATCCTGCATCCAAATCACCCCAAAAAAGCAGGAAATCTCCATTATATCTGGACCTGAATCCCTTCCTGCTGAAAGAAGTGCAGTCCTGACATGGGGCAGCCTTCCCCATGAAAAACACAGTTCTGTCTCTTACAAAATCTTTCTGGACCAGATGAAATCTGAACTTTCAAAGACCACAAACCCTGTGTCCCGTGATGCCCTTACAGAAACTTCTTGATAACTAGAAATAATTCTAAGACTTTCTCTCCCTGTTTCAGCATCCTTTATGAAATCCTTTTTTTTGCCCTGCCCTTAGAAGGGCCACATTTCCTACCAGCACAGCTTTGCAGAAGAAGTATCATTTACTTGAGACATCAAGTTTTTTACATGGACATACTGTTCCAGTTTCAACAGCTGTCAAATCTCTGCTCCCTCTCACAGGTGTCTCGACCCTTTTGTATTCCCTCAAAGCCCAGGAGCAGCTACTCATCCTCTACAGGATGAATATTACATGATGCTGAAGTAGTAGAGCTGGAGTAGACACCAGCCCTCAGCCCTCTAGGAGCTAAAACTCTCTTCTGGCCTAAGAAACATATGCAAAACTACTCCTCTGCTCCTAACTCTAGCTTAAGAATGAACTACAGCAAGCAGCTAATTATGGATTATCAAATCAGATCATTTAACCACATCATTCCTTCTGCTACCGTTAAAGAAAATGACAGGGCTCATTAGATCAGAGGCAGTGAGAAGTTGTATCAGAGGGTATGTCTACGTGGTCCAACAAAGCTTTTATTGTAGCATGTGCCTGCACAGATGGACCAAACCCAAGGCCTGCAGACTTCACCACTGGCAACCAGGGTAGAAACCTGGGACACAAGCCCCTAAATCTGACCAAAAACAGTAAAATAAAATCAAAGGCCAACTCCATTTTCTGTATCATTGCTATTTCATGCAGCATCTCTGTGTTGCTCCACCATATAACATCCATCAGGGAACTGTCAGAAGCACTGCAGGTAACAGAAAATATAATTTAGAATAAAATGCAAACTTATGACAAATCTGAAAAGGTTTGGGGTATGCAGGGAGTAAAAAATTAGGTGCTCAAAGGAGGAAACTGCAGAAATTGTCTCAGACACATGATCTGAGATATGTTGTAACTTCAGTTTAGAGGTGAAAAGGCTTCCCCAGGAAAGAGAAATGGGAGGAAGAAACTGTATCACAGGACCCCCTTGTATGCACCCCAATGCAATTCAAATAAACTCAAGAGTATTTCAGCTCCTCCCCAGACACCGGAGAAGTCCCCTAATTCCAGCAAAGAAAAACAGCACTTACTGAGCCATGGTCTGAGCCGTGGAATGTAAATGAGAAAGGGAAACAGAAAAGCCTGCAGGACGTCTCTGCGAGGAGCTGAGTGGGACCTTAAATTCCCCAAAGCTCTCTCAAATCTCCAAATACAAGCTATGAGAATAAATTAATGTTCAGGGCACTTTTATTGTACTTGATGGCTGCGTGGCCAGCAGGTGGAAGGAGGTGATTCTCCCCCTCTACTCCACTCTCGTGAGACCCCATCTGGAGTACTGTGTCCAGTCCTGGAGCCCCGTTACAAGAAAGATATTGACATGCTGGAACGTGTCCAAAGAAGGGCCATGAGGATGATCAGAGGGCTGGAGCAACTCTTCTATGAAGACAGACTGAGAGATTTGGGGTTATTCAGTCTGGAGAAGAGAAAGCTGCGAGGAGACATTTTTGTGGCCTTCCAGTATCTTCAGGGGGCCTACAAGAGGGACTTTTTAGGATGTTGGGTAGTGGTAGGACTAGGGGGAATGGATCAAAACTAGAGGTGGGTAGATTCACATTCGACGTTAGGAAGAAGTTCTTCACCATGAGGGTGGTGAGACACTGGAACAGGTGGCCCAGAGAGATGGTGGAAGCCCCATCCCTGGAAGTGTTCAAGGCCAGGCTGGATGGGGCTCTGAGCAACCTGATCTAGTAGGAGGTGTCCCTGCCCACACAGGGGGGTTGGAACTAGATGATCTTTAAGGTCTCTTCCAACCCTAACAATTCTGTGATTCTATGATTTTTTTCTAACTAGGTTTTGATTTACAGTTGGAAATTTAACTTCTTAGCCTTGTTAAAACAGGACTCCTCTTGCTTTGATCCTGCCTAGTATTTAAAGCAGAGTTAGCACAAACACAAGTTCAAAGCACCTTTGCTCTTGTAGTTTAGCGAAAAACATCTTCTCCTTAGATGCTGCCTTGTCAAAGCCAATTTGGTTTTGATTTTAAGGCAGCAAAGAGACAGTTTGGGGCTCCACTCCTCCCCAGCATGCCATTCCAACCCCCCAAAGACACCCTCAGCAACCTGGCAACCAGCACATGTAAAAAACCTAAATTTTCACTGTTTTGTGGGCTTATGCCAGATACAAAATATGTCAAAATCGCCCAATATTGAATGGGCTCTGTACCCAGGCACTGCAGGCTCCAGCAGAGTAGCACTGAGCTCCTGTCACCTCCCTCACTATGTGAAAGGCTCAGCAGGGACCAAAAATATGGTAACATAGGGCAGAAAAGTTTGGGTGACAACTAGCAAAACTAGTGGTTATCTTCTTCAGGCTCCACAAGAGCAGGAAGCCTGCCAGTGTGTACACGTGGTATGGAAATAAGACGCAAGAGTCGGCGAGGATAAGGCTAAATGAAGTTATTGCATCTGCAGATGCCAGGGAGGAAGCTGGAAGGGTTCCCATGCTGATACCATGCTCTGCAGGGGGGCCACAAAAGAAACAGCCCAAGCCTCTGAGTTCAGATCATCTTGTGAAAGAGACAAGGAGTTAGGGAGTAAACAGACAAAACAAAGACCAATGAGTCACATGACGAATTAGTAAGAACAAGGAAAACTATCACCTTTTCCCTTTCTGCTTCATGAACCCATCCAAGCTCTCCAAAGGAGTCAAAACACATGTGGGTAAGGAAGATGTGACCTGCACAAGGGTCACTCTAATTGGATTTCCAAAACAGCTTTGTAAAACCCTTCACCAAAGGATCTGAGGGAAACTAAGCTTCTGTGGCATACAAGATGAAAGTTTTGCATGGATAAATAAGTAGAGGGAAGGAACAGTCAGTTCTTTGATGGAGGAAGGTTCTCAGGAAGTTCTGTTGGGATGTGGGATCTTAAAAATAGTCTCAAAGTATCTGGGAAGGAGAAACAAGTAAAATGGCAAAGGCTGATGATCATAACCCAGCAACTCAGCATGTTACAGGCTGACCACAAAGAACTGCAAAAAGACCCTACAGGACTGAGTGACTGGGTAATAAAATGACCAGTTATCAACTGAATCAACCAAAGAATACTGAAGAGCTGAAAAAGGTCCAGTGGAGGGCAAAAATTGTAATATTTATGCTCATCCTTTTCTTAATGCCCGTACAAGATACGACGCCAGGAATGCTGCAAAGGGGCACTGCAGGAGGGTCTGCTCATCCATTTTACACCAGGAGCTGCTGCATTTGTCAGGAGCAAACGGCCAGCCACATTTGGGCTCCCCTACCAAAGGCTTAATCTTGGCGACTGAGAGGCTTTTTCTTTTGCAACTCTTCTGCTTTGTATGAGAAATTGTAACTTGGTTCCAGATGTCAAATTTTTATCTCTCTCCTAGTTTTCCATGACTCTTCAAAGTCTGGCAGCAATTTGAGACATTCATTAGTCAGTTATTTCTAAAGCATCTTACGAAGCTATGATTTGACTTGTGTAATGTCTGTGTTTTTCATATACTCCCATAACCTAATAATCAGGAGTTATTTATCACAAGTTTTCTTTAATTCCGGTTTGCCCGCCACATTTCATTTGGGTTTTTCTTCCAGAAGTCACATCCACACATGCACAAAAATGCTCAGAAGCTCAGACTTCTCAGAATACTTTATTGTATTCCCATTTTTACTTATTAGCATCTTCAGAAGGGAAAAAAGAAAAAGAAAAAAAGGAAATACTCACTGAAGTAGAGTGAAGGTTGAAAAAAAAAAAAACAGCTCCAAAAAAGTTCATCTATCAAACCCAACCCTTTCACCATGGAGGTGTTTGCAAGTCAGGAAATTTATAGTTAATGCAGAGTTTTGCTCTGGAAAGTGCCTGTGTAGGGGTAGCACCATCAACCTTTCTGTTTCATTGAAACTATACAATCACAGAATGTTGGGGGTTGGAAGGGACCTCTGAAGGTCATCGAGTCCAACCCCCTTGCCAGAGCATGACCAAAAGTAGGGCAGATCACTCAGAAAGGCATCCAGACAGGTCTTGAAAGTCTCCAGAGAAGGAGACTCCACAACCTCTCTGGGCAGCCTGTTCCAGTGCTCTGTAACCCTCCCAGGAAAGAGGTTCTTCGTCATGTTGAGGTGGAACTTCCTGTGCTCCAGTTTGAATCCATTGCCCCTCGTCCTATCACAGGGCACAAGTGACAAGAGGTTGTCCCTGCCCTCTTGATGTCCAGCCCTCATGTATTTATGGACGTTAATTAGATCCCGTCAGTCTTCTCCTCTCTGGACTGAAAAGCCCAAGGTCTCTCAGACTTTCCTTGTTAGGCAAGTGTTCAGTCCCTTAAACACAACTGAGCATCAAATTTGATCCATCTATTAGCGCATTTTCTTCTAATCACCCGCAGTGCAAAGCACCCAGATCAGTCACAGCAAGCTCCCATCTTCTCACACACAGGAGTCACTGCAGAATTCCTCAGATAAAGCCTGTGAGCAGTGAGGGCACAATCCCTATTAACACACCCCTGAAAGATAAACTGGGGGCCCAAAACTCTTCTTTTAACTTACTCCTGATGCACAAGTGGAAACAGAACCAGCTTCATCACAAGCAAGGAAACTTCGCATCTGTTTTAGAGTCTTTTTGCTTTTATAGAGTTGAAAGACATTGATGAAGCACACTAATATTTAAGAGATGCCACCACACTACAAGGATCCTCCTTGACATGACCATGATGTAGCTTCAGCTGAAAACATGGGACTACCCTGACTCTATGGTATGGGATAGGGGTTATGAAAAAGGAAAAGACTCATAAGGTTAATGATCTCTAAATTAAAAAAGAAAAAAGTTACTAAGGACTCAGAGCGAAACAGTTAAGAGGGGAACAGAAACTGTACTTTCAGAATGCAAAGGTTTTAAAGAGTGCTTGTCCTTTACATATTCAGACCAAAAATCCCCTACCAGCAGTGCCCTAAAGCCCCAGTTCTGCCCAAATCCAACCTTTTCTGAGCTCTAATTTTTCTGCTTTAGGCAGAGCTGCTGGAGCTGCTGATACTTCCACAGCCAAGGGATGACAGGCGGGTAGAGATTAGCAGGATGCTTCTGCATGAAAAAAATGAGTGGTGAATTACTACTTCAAGTTAACCTGAAACTTCAGATTAGCTTTCACCTGGAGCCTCAGTGGGCTCAACGCCAGCAACCTGCACCACTCAGTGTAGTTGTTCCAGTAGGCAGTGCTGGGATTTTCTGGCTCCAGCAGGACAGCTGGGCCAAACATCTCATCTCTGCAACTCTGCACTCCCCTCCCCACCTTCCAGTGTGTCTTGGTTTGAGCCAGGATGAAGTCAGTTTTCCATTTACTGACTTTTTTTTTTTTGTTTCACTGGTACGACTGCTTGCTGGACCATGCTACAATCAAGATCTAGGTGCCTGGAGAATTCTTTTTTACTTGGTTTATTTCAACCAGCCAGGCTACAACGCTGCTCTGCAAAATGTTACTAATGTGAGAAAAGGCAAACGGAGAATTTATTTTGCTGACATAACTAAACTATACCACTCATCGGGCTCTTCTTAAATGAATAGGAATCACTGCATTAGCATGTTCAATTTATAGATAGAAAAAACCCTACAACAAAAATTCAAGATTATCAGTTTGAAGAAGAAAAATCTAGAACCCAACTGATACCCTAAACCCAGTGTGTTCAAGTTTCAGTGACAGAACATATGTCTAGTCCTAATGTCAACATTTTATCCTAATTAACTCCTATACACTTTTATATTGTCATATCCAAGCACAGCAAAGATATTTTTATTTCCTTGGTTCCAGTTGCCTATTTTAAGATGTCAGCCTAAGGACCTGTCATGGTTTATGGCTACAAAGAATGCTGCAGCTGCTCACTGATTTCTTCTCCCACAGTGGGACAGGGAGGGTAAAATACAACAAAAAGCTGGTGGGTCAAGACAAGGCCAGAAAGGGTTCACTCACCAGTTATGGTCACGGGCAAAACAGACTCAACTTGGGGAAAAAAAATCAATTTAACTTGTCACCAATCAAATCAGGACAAGAAGAAACACAGTCAGATCTTAAAAATACCTTCCCCCGCTCCCCTTCTTCCCAGGCCCAAACTACTTCTCTCCCCATTTCTCTCCCTCCTCCCCTCCAGAAGTGCAGGGGACAGGAAATAGGGTTTACAGGCAGGTCATCATATGTTGTTTTCTGCTGCTCCTTCCTCCTCAGAGAGGACTCCTCACACTCTTCCCCTGCTCCATCCTGGCCTTCATGAGTCCTCCGACATGAGTCCCTCCCATGAGGTACAGTCCCTCAGGAACAGGCTGCACCAGTGTGGGCTGCCCACAGAGCCAGAGAGTCCCCAGGTACAGCCACCTCCCCTGGTGTTTGGTCCTTCACAAGCTGCACACCCACATCTGCTCCACCATGCTCCTCCACGGGTTGCAGGGGTACAGCTGCCATCTCACCATAGGCTGCAAGGGAACCTCTGCTCGGGCACCTCCTCCCCCTCCTTCCTCAGTGACCTTTGTATCTTTGCTGGGATATTGCTCTCACATCCCACTCTCCTCTTCCCTGCAGGTCTCTTAGCAGTTTCTTTTTCTCCTTTAATATGTTAATCACAGAGGCAACACCATCTTGGCTGATGGGCTTGACCCTGGCCAGAGATGGGTCTTACTTGGAACCAGGGAAGCTTCTACCAGCTTCTCAGAGGAGCCACTCCATGGGCCCTCCCCCACTGCCAAAGCCCCAACACATAGGGCCCAACACAGGAGACAATGCCACCGAGGGAGTCTGCTTGGCCTTCGGTCTGAAGGACATGACCAAAAGACACCCTGCAATTCAAAACTTCTCCCATCCATCCTCTCCTCTGCTACCTCCAGCTTACTTCCCCTTTCCACCTCATGTCTATTCATCCTCAGCCTCACTGTTGCATTCCACCTCCTCCTGTCACCTTGCTCACTCTCATTGGTATTCCTGCACCTTGCTCACTGCCCAACACTCCCAAACCTCAGACCTTCATCTAGGCCAACTCCTACATGCACACATCTTCATCATCCCAAGACACTAGGGTGCTTAAGTCTCAATAAAATAAGGCACTCAACTAAAACCTTACTCCCTGGAAGTAAAGGCTGTTCAGTAACCACAAAATACATTTCTGTGTATGTGGAAAAAACCTTGGTTAAAGCACCAGTGTAGACCTAGAAACTTGACAGTTTTAGGAAACAAAGTGGAATTGCAATGGAAAAAAACACTAGCACCCCAGATCTTGGACAACATTGCATCAAATAAGCTTAATTGTGAATTTTCTTAGTCTGTAGCTCTTTATGATCTCAGTTGTAATTTCAATAATTTCAGTTTCCACGTCTGTTCTTCTGACTCACTGTACTGGGTTTATGTGGCAAGGTTTTGGTAGTGGGGGGCTGCACGGGTGGTCCAGAAGCTGCCTCCATGTCAGACAGAACCAGCTCCAGCCAAGCTCCAAGATGAATTTATCACTGGCCAAAACTGAGCCCATCACCAGTGCTAGTAGCGCCTCTGTGATAACATATTTAAGAAGGGTGCAGCAGCTGGGAGAGAGGAGTGAGAAGATGTGAGAGAAACGGTGCTACAGACACCAAGGTCAGTGAAGAAGAAGAAGGAGAAGGAGGTGCTCCAGGCACCAGGGCAGAGGTGCATCTGCAGCCCATGGGTGAAGATCATGATGATGCAGGATGTCACCCTGCACTCCACAGAAATCCATGGTGCAGTAGATATCTACCCTGCAGCCTGTGGAGGACCCTGTACCACAGGAGGTGGATGTGCCCTGAAGAAAGCTTCAGCCCATGGAGAAACTGTGCTGGAGCAGGCTCTTGGCAGGAGCTGTGGCCAGTGGAGAGGAGTCCACACTGGAGCAGGTTTTCTGGCAGGACTTGTGACCCTGTGGGGGAACCAAGCTGGAGCAGTCCATTCTTGAAGGACTGCAGCCCATGGGAAGGACCCACATTGGAGAAGTTAATGGAAGACAGTCTTGTGTGGGTGAGACCCCACACTGGAGCAGGGGAAGAAAGGAAGGAGGAAGGAGCAGCAGAGACAACATGTGACTACCTGACCACAAGCCCCATTCCCCTGTGCTGCTCAGGGTGAGGAGGTGGAGAAATTGGAAGTGAAGTTGAGCCCAGGAAGAAGGGAAGGGTGGGGGAAGATGATTTTAGTTTTGTTTTAATTTCTCACTATGGTGTTCTGCTACAATTAATTTGCAATAAATTAATCTCCACAAGTTGGGTCTATTTTGCCACTGATGGTAACTGGAGAGTGATTTCCCTGTCCTTATCGCAACCCACAAGTTTTTTGTCACATTTCTCTCCTGGACCTATTGAGAAGGGAGAGTGACAGTGCACCTGGGTGGGCACCTGGTGGCCAGCCAAGGTCAGGCCACCACAACCACCACCAAACTGCTCTGTCTCTTGCATTGCAGCTTGAAATCTGAACTCCCAGTTGCTACAATGCTCACTGGAGCACATCCCCACTGTGAGTCACCAGTATAGCCCCTAAGGCTGCATGGCACATGTCCCCTCTCCTTTCTCATGATGGCAACGCTAAAGTCCTCTACTCTGCCCTCCACCCTGAAGGGCTGAATTCTGTTCCCCCATCTCACAGCCTCCTACCTCCGCTTCTTTCTCCTCACCTTGCACTTCTGTGCCTTGCATCCCCTCACAGACAGTACCACAGCTCTTCAAATGTCATTTTTGCTACAATCTTCACCAATCCCTTTGCTTTTCCAATGATTTCCTTCTAACTTGACCTATCATTTATTTGTTAATCCCAACTACAAGATTTCAGCTCCTGTTCCAGAGGGAAGATATACAGGAACCTCTTCCACAAGCTTTGTTCCCACCATTACCAGTGGGTTCTTGCTTCCTGTGATTTCATTACTGGTTTGTGCCAATCTAATGAATGCCTGCCACCCAAGAGGCAGTCACAGGATGGTTGAGATTGCAAAGGACCTCCAGAGGTCAACTGGTCCAACCCCCCTGCTCAAGCAGGGCCACCTACAGCTGGTTGCCCAGGAATGTGACCAGTTGGCTTTTGAACACTTCCAAGGATGGAGACTTCACAATCTCCTTGAGCAACCTGTATCCATGCTCAGTCAACCTTGCAGTGAAAAACTGTTTTCTGATGTTCAGAGGGAACTTCCTATGTTTCAGTTTGTGCCCACTGTCTCTGGTCCTGTTACTGAGCATTACTGGAAAAAGCCTTGCTCCATCTTCTTTACTCTCATAGAATCATAGAATGGTTTGAGTTGAAAGGGACCTTAAAGATCACCTAGTTCCAACCCCCCTGCATGGGCAGGGACACCTCCCACTAGACCAGGCTGCTCAGAGCCCCATGCAACTTGCCCTTGAACATTCCCAGCGACGGGGCAGCCACAGCTTCCCTGGGCAGCCTGTTCCAGTGTCTCACCACCCTGACACTAAATAATTTCTTCCTAATGTCTCACCTAAATCTCCCCTCTTCCAGTTTCAATCCATTCCCCTTGTACTCTCACTCCCTGTCCTTGTAATGCAAGCTGTCCCACCACCTCTCTGTGATGCCAACAAGATCAGAGCCCTGTGACTGCACACAGATGTTCAGTTCATTGTTTTTATCCCCCATGCTGCATGCATTGACATTAGAAATTTGAGGACCACCTCCTCCTCACATCCTTTCCCCTCACTGGTAGGATTGAGCAGACCACCACCTGGGCTCTCATGCTCCATCCCATCACCCTCAGAGCTCCGCAGCCACTTCTGTTATTCTCCAGATTGCCCTTGGCAGCTTCATTGGTGCCCACATGGAAGAGGGGAGCCGAAGCTTTCCTCTTGATGCCAGAAGACACCAGCTTTAGTATCCAGCCTCAGTATCCAACCAATCCAAACAGACTTTGCCTTTGTCTCCAGTTGTTTCCTTGTTCTTGCTCTCAGCCATGTCTTGGCCCCCAGTTTGCACTCATGCTCACTCCCTGCTTCCCCCAAGCTGGTCTCACTCCCCCGGGGGCTGCAGGATCACCAGGGCCAGGCAAGCAAGCACAGACAGGGAAGGAGGATAGGATGGGATTGTCACCTTGTGTGGCAGCAGATCGCATGCAGGCTGAAGCAGGCCATGGAGCCACAGCCCAGGCTTTTTTTCTCCCCAGCCTCTCCTCCTTATCATGTTTTGGCCTCAGGGTACAGGCTCTTGCTCCCATCCTGCCACTCATCTCTTTGCCTGCCCTCCCAGCAATCCCTGCCTGGAACTCCATTCCCTCAACGTGCTTCCATCACAACATCCTCCATCCCTTCGCTTCTACAAAATCCAAAGGGAAAGTTTCCATGTAACACGAAATCCATCCTCACTAGTACCTAAGGACTGCATTAATCACCCTTGGTTTGAGAGAGGGAGAAAGCCAAGGGGCCAAGGGAATTTTTGTTTCTTTCAACCCTCTTGTTTTCTAAATTAAAACATGAAATGCAGGATGGAGGCAAAAAAAAAAAAAGAAAAATAGCAGAGATAGAGAATCATAGAATGGTTAAGAGTTGGAAGGGACCTTAAAGATCATTGAGTTCCAACCCCCCTGCATGGGCAGGGACACCTCCCACTAGACCAGGCTGCTCAGAGCCCCATGCAAATTGCCCTTTAATGTTTCCAAGGATGGAGCTTCCACAACTTCTCTGGGCAGCCTGTTCCAGTGTCTCACCACCCTCACACTCAAGAATTTCCTCCTGATCTCTAACCTAAATCTCTTTTCTTTCAGTTTCAAACCGTTACTCCTTGTCCTCTCACTACAAGCCCTTGTAACAAGTCCCTCCCCAGATTTTCTGTAGCCCCTTCAGGTACTGGAATGTTGCTACAACGTGCCACGGGAGCCTTCTCTTCTTCAGGCTGAACAGCCCCAACTCCCTCAGCCTGTCCTCATAAGTAAGGTGCTCCAGCCCTTGGAGCATCTTCGTGGCCCTCCTCTGGACATGTTACAACAGGTCCACATCTTTCTTGTGTTGGGGACACCAGAGCTGGATGCAGTACTCCAGGTGAGACCTCACCAGGGCAGAGCAGAGGGGCAGAATCACCTCTCTCCATCTGCTGGCCACACTTCTCTTGATGCAGCCCAGGATGTGGTTGGCCCTCTGGGCTGCAACTGCACATTAGTGGCTCATGTCCAGCTTTTGGTCCACTAGTACTCCTAGGTCTTTTTCCACAGGGCTGCTCTGTCAGCTACCTTTCTTGCTAGTTTGCTGCTGGGAAATTACCAGTACAGCATGTGGTCCTACTAACTTCTGGCAAGTTTTAGCCAATAAATTATAAAGCATTGATTTAAAAGGGAGAAGGAAGACGAAATAGAAAAGTTAGCAAGAAAATTGCTTTTAAATTACTCCAGTGTAGATGGTGCATAAACAGGATACATCACAGCTCACTGAAAAATTCCTATTGGACAAATAAAGGGTGACAGAAGAAAAAAAATGAGGGGACAGAACAAAAGCATAAAGGTGCAAGAAAATTCGCAGGTACGTAGTTTACATATTGTACTTTATTCAAGTTCATAGATACCTCAGCAGATTTTGGGTGGTCAAGTCAAAAAAGAAAAAAAAAGTATCAAACCTCTCAGGTTACCAGTAGATGGACAATTATGCCCAAGAGGGTCAGGAAGTACTTTGAATTCTTGCACATTATTGTGCACTGCTCTGTCCTCGCAAAAAAAACAAATAAGCTCCATCTCAAGACCAGTTAGTACCTTTTGTTCATTATTTCTTCAGCAAACCTCTTCTAGAATTCACTCCTCTGATGATTATGGACCCTCCTTTAATTTTCCAAGTAAATCTAGTTCAGTCTGTTCTTGCATCATTGCTGCCCCTAAATTTAAAAAGCTCTTTCTATAAACATCCCAGCAGATACAGTGTGTCCTCTGTGTCTACTCTCACTCTTTCAGGAAAAGCGCACCTAAAATGAAGGTACCAGGAGCTCCACAGGGTCTGTTCATCTCCTATAAGTTGAGTCCAGCCCTGAAAAGGCAACAAAAACCTGTCCGATGCTGACAAATTACCCAGAGTGATCCCTGCAAGTACTGGAAGGACTTTTTTGCAGATTTCTGGTGGAAAAAAAGTGCCACAACCCTCACCTTAATACCGTGTCTACTACAGTACTGAAGGAGACCCAACTCTAATTCACCATGTCTTTGCCAAGCTAAGCTCAAGGGTTTCTTCATTTCCTCTCAAGAGATCAAATTTCCATTTCCCTGGTCATTCTTCCCTCACTTACTCCAGTTTATCACTGATAAACAAAACAATACACTCTTCTCAGCTAGGTTGGAGCATTAACACAACCCTGATGGTGCTGCAGGTAAACATAAATGCCCTCATTACTGCCACCTCCGTCACTTCAAGTCTTCTTGTAACCAAACACACGCATACTGTTTTCCAGTTGCTTCATCCCAGACCTAATCAGTCTTTGCAATCATCGAGGTCCTCCTGTAAAATACTCATATTTTTCCAGGAATTCTTACTCTATTGGTCCACCAAATGTTATCAACACACTCATCCTCCAATGTCCTTAATACAAACATGAACTATAGACACATCCTAAAACCATCCTCAGGGAAGTCTTAGTGTCTCCAGTTGCAGCTACTTCCCCTTTTACCTGATTCTGCTCCCACCGCATAATTCAACTTCTTCAGAGCAGCCCTTTCTCACATGGCACTCTACCAATCATTCCACTCAACATCAAGAAGGTTAGGATCAACCTATTTCTCTACTCCAAAAATAAGTTATAAAAGATGTATAGAAGATCCGATTAATTTGGCACAAACTGATCTATTGAATCATACTTTTTTTTTTCTAAAAAAGCCCATCTTGCTCTAGAACATAACATCACTGTAGTCCAACCAAACAGATCTGAAGTTACACAAAACATCTACTACCACCTTTTGAACATCTGGGCAAACATAATGCCTACATGCAGCATAGCTTCTACTTTGAAAAAATCCAACCTACCAGACATTCAATTCACATACTGCTTTCTTCTTGCAGTTCTGCACTTGAAAAGCAGCAAACAGATCCCATCAAGTGACTGGATTCATAAGCTAGAAAAAATTACCTCACTAGTCTCCAAAAACATCCAATTCTGTTTCTGAAGTGGATCAGCTCACAATTCACAAACCCCACATCCTCACTGTAAGCCCCACAGATCCCACCGCTGTGCTTGGCTGAGTTGAACTGTCTTCATCTCCTGCATACTCCATATAAAAATAAGCCAGGTAGGATCTCCCTGCTGTACTTTGAACAACTGCAATCATGTAGCTGCAGCAAGTCTAAAATGTGACATTAAGGTCAAGCTCTCAATCATTTTTCTAAAGGTCTTTCCACCCCACCTTCTCAATCACAGCATTGTCCTCTCTTGCTCCAAATCTCCTCCTTTCCCTGCTGTCCAGAACAAATCTGTATCTTTCTTCCTTACTCTGAAACAACTGTGACCCAGCCAAGCTATTCTCATTTTGGCCACACCTAGGAAACTAATTTACCCATTATCAGTCCTATTAATATGGACTTTACCCAAGGCCATTTGGAAAGATAAGACTAAGTATTTCCCAAGCCACCAAATGGATCAGACAAACAGAAAATCCCCAAATCAACTTATGTTGATTTTAAGCAGATGCAGGAAATGTGAAGATGTCAAAGCAATCCACAAAGCAATGGCAAGAAATTCCAATTAAAGTGAGAAGTCTTAAGTACCAACACAGGCTAAGTCTTCTTGTGGAGCAGAGCCAGATTAGGCTGCTCCCCCTCCCCAATCCAATAATTCCTGCCTCTTCCCATAGCTTGCTCATCCTTCTGCTAGACCACTGCAACTTCTGGATAACTGAAAACATCATCTTGAAAAGCAAGTCTTTCCTGCTACTTCTTTTCTTCATCAACCCTGCTGGATCAACCCTTCCTTCTCAGCAGGCTGACATACCTATTCTGTATCAGGTCTAGAATAGTTTCTGAGATAAAAGCACCTAACTGAGCACTTCAAAGTCTGCTCAGTTTCTCAAACTATGGTCACATTAGATGTGCATATCATGGTTAATAATCCAGATTTAGTGTCAGAAGAACAGAAGAACATCAATCAAAAATCCACCTAGCTTATTTTCCATAGGTCAGGGGTCTCCATCTACTAGTACAAATCCAGGTGCTACAGATAAATCACTTTGACCCTTCACTTCAGCAAATATGCTCTTCCCCTTATACATCCATCTATCCCTTCCACGAGTGCTCCCAAAATAAGAAATCTGGTACCAGGCACCTGAAAAGTCCCAGATTATAAACTTTAGGCCAAACTACAGTGGGGACCTTCCCTGCTATAATCTGAAGCTCTTTAAAGGCAAAGGTCCAGTCATAGCTTTGCATAGAAAGTATCAAGATACTCCACACCTTCCCAAGGAGGCACGGTGATGAGTTTGTGTCTGAATTCTGGGACTGAGTAAGAAATTAAAAAATTCCTCTGCCATGTGGAGGCAGTGGCTTTGATCCACTACTGGTGGCACGATGAGATTTGTCACGTTGAATAAAGGTCTTATATCAAGGGTTCCTCAGCAATGCCACTTCTACCACTGTCTCAAAAAACAAGTGACCTGGTACACTTGGAGATGGAAACCAGAGTGAGAGCAAGAAGAGGACAGGACTTCCAACTGCTTCTACTACCTAAGAATGTGTTTGTAAAACCAGTCATTTGATCATCTTCAGCTCCTATCAACATTCCTCTTTTTTCTGACTGAAACAAAAATAGCAACCCAAGACATTAGCTCAATTAATGCAGAGTCAGGCATATTCACAGCAGCTTCTCAGAATGGGTTTGGCCTCTTCACTCCTTCATATCTTGGGAGATCATCCTATTTATGATGCATACTCCAACAGCCTGACCTACATCCTTTTCACACCATGCCTAATACCAGACTCACTTACATTCATTAAGAATTATGTTCATAAGAAGAATTATTATCTCCTTGTTTTGCTAAAGGGAACAGCATGAAGCACCACTGGGCAGCATGGAGTGGGCAGCAGATACAGTGGAAAAGGACTCCTGTTAGCAAGAGGATGAATGCGTGCATCCCGTCGAGCATATGAAGATCAAATAGGGAGGATATGGTTTTACAAGCTCTAATGTTGCCTTTTTTTTTCCAGTTTGTCAATGCTTCTATTTGGAAAAATGCTACAGAAAGAATCTCACGTTTAGCAGACCTAACCTGAAGTGAGAGGCTTAAACTCTTCTCTTGGTTAAGTTACGGGATAAATTATTTGTTTACAGGCTAAAAATACTTATTAGACATTTCGTCTCTCTTTAAGGAGCTCTTGAATCGATAATCGCACAACAAAAATAGGAAATACATTTTTAATGCAACTGATTAACATTTTAGCTCCCTTTGGAGCACTCACTGTATCCCTTCACCTGAAGGTTTTAATTCCAGACTGCTGACATTTTCTGAAACTACATTATAGTTGAAAAATAAGTTCTGGTGTTGACAGAGTGCAGTGCTTGCTGGTCTGCCTCAGTCAAGAAATCTGATTACGTGGTCACGCTGATCCCTTCTGGCCTCACCATTTTTCACAACATAAAAATCATTCAGCCAAAATCCCTTTTATTTTTTTTTGCTGCTGATAACTTTAAGATCTAAGTGGGACCACAATGACTTCAATACTCGTGACGAGTCATTTAACAAGCAAAGGGAAGCTCCAGAGCATGCAGGTACTACGATGGCCAGGGCAGAGACTGGTGGTCATTTCCTCAAATATCTCCTGTTGGCATGAAGTCCTTGTTCGTGGAGCTTGTGGAAGAGATTGCACTGGGAATCTGCCAGCTATGCTGGCAGCCTGACCAACATGGAAAGCTTTAACCTCATCTAAAGGGATAAGGAGTGATGATTCCTCCTCCTGTTCAACTGTTCAATCCCTCCAACAGCTCAGGTTGGTTTATGCTTAAATGGGATTGACAATATCCTCCAAAATAAACAAAGCACACGGTCTTGGTACAAAATGAACAGCATCTCAACCTAACCTCTTCAACAGTAGAGACCCAAGCTGGAGTTTCAAGGGCCATTCAGACTCCTTTGTCTCTACCTACAAGGAAAGTTCACGAAGGCAGTGGAGACCCGAGCAGGGCAGGACTGGAGCAAGGCAGGACCGGAGCAAGGCAGGACCCCACTAACAGAACTCTGGAGCCCCAATGGAAACGTGGCACTGGCTCATCCCCCTCTCACTCTAAGGGGCAAAAACTGACTCCCCTCCCCACATATCACACTGCTCACCTCTCACAGCCAGTCCCATTCCAATATACACTTTACCACACTAAAAGTAAAGCTAGCACCTGATTTTCAAAGTGCTAAACAGAAGATTTTGGCACAAGTTTTAGGAAAGGTAAATTAAACTGTATCAGATCTCCTCTAGCCATGCTTTGAAGACAAAAAACCTGCATCAGGTAATGCTCTGCTGGTCCTCCCTTACAGTGCTCCCACACACCTCATCCAAGAGATCTCCAACACCTTCCTCTGATGCTCAAGGATCTCCACAGTCTCCTTACTACTCTCTTTTTGCTGGCAAAGGGTAAGAAGACAGCAAGCAAGCAATGCTAAACATCTCTTCATGTGCACACGTCTGGACTCATGCATATCCCAAATCCTCCCCACAAGCAATTTTTTAGGCAAAATGACTCATTAGCCACTACAATGCCTATTTTTTACCCTAGAGGACAATCTCTTTAAACTCAGAGAGATTTAACTATTAACATTAAAATGATGACTTACCAGTCTCTCATTATCTTCTGAGGTTCTCTGGTAATGAGCTGCTAAATCAACATAATCTTGTACCTGCTTGTTACACTCTAAACATTTCAGTCCATGGCGGATTAGTCTCAATGGGTCCGTGTAGAGAGGCATGGCTGCCTGAGTGCTAGCAGAAGTTCCCACCCCACCTCCCAGAGCAGCACTGGTCTTACGTGAAGGAGAGGGCGAGTGCAAAGTCTGAGGAGCCAGAGAGGCTGAAGAGCTTGTAGATGAAAACATTTCATCTAAGGAAATTGGTTTCATTAGCAGCTGAGAACACTGCATGATAAATCCTTTGCTCTTATGATCTCTTGCATGTTTAAGCAAGCTACACTTATTAAAAAAGAGTAGCATAGTTGAACACTGAGTACACATGACTTCAATATGAACACTTCGTCTGCTATAGTGGTAAGTCAGGCTCTTCTCTAAGGCAAAAGAGTCTCCACATTCCAGGCAACAATACCCAGAGGCAGGTAAATTAATACTGGTGCCAGGCGGAGGCCTCAGGTTTGGAGTATAGACTGGCACTGGGTTGGCACTATGTAGTACTTTGTTGAATGCCTCCACAATGATGGGAGCAGCCTTCTTGACTTGGTGCACCAGTGGCACAGACATCTGTGTCACCTGAGGCTGATTTCGTCTCTGTGCAGATGACTTTGCTGTGACAGAAGCAGCAACGCTGTGTGGGACTAAGTTGAGGTTTGCTAAGTGCACAGCTTTGGGGAGAAGGCTGGAGTTGGTCGTGACGGATGGTTGCATCATGACACCTTGTTGCTGCTGCCTCTTACCACCTACTTTCATGGCACCGCTGCTGCAGTTTGGCAGTGGAGATAAGGACACGGTGCATGTGGTGTTTCCAGCAATATCCGTTTTCATAGCATCTGCATAAGGACTTGCTATGTTTGACAGCTGGATAGCCACAGTAGCCCCATTTTTGGTTGAATTCTTGCTAGCCTCACTTTCCATAACCGCACTAGTGTCAGGGGATGGGAAACATTTGATAAACTCTTCCGCACATGAAGAGGTTTCCACAGGAGACTCTTCCGAAGATTTGCCTAACTCATCGTTTTCTGGCAAAATTCTAGTTACAGTTCTTTTAATTTCACCAGAGGATGTCTTGATAGTTTTTATTCTAACTTTGGGAATAGCTGGTGGAGAGCCAGCTGCCATGGAGGGAGAGCCTTTCCCACTGCTGTCACTGCACACACTTCGAGGACTCTCAGGCTGCTTGCTCGCCTTCCTCACCACCTCTAAGGGGCTTCGGGGACTCTTTGGCGACTTGGGCATTTTTGGACTTCCCTTTGTCCCATCTTTAAAAGGACTAGGTTCCTTGGTAAGGTTTGGCTGATCGCTTCTTGGAATACACGCAACCTTTTTGGCCTGAAGGGCTACTAATGCTGCCACGCAGGATGACAACTTTGAATGCGTTGGCTTCAACCTCTGGCGAGGTGGTACGGACGGAGACACGTTCAGCTCAGGCACAGACCCCTTACTTTCTCCTAAGTTACTGCGAGGGAGGTCTCCAAACACCAGGCCTTCTCCAAGAAAGCTATTGGTATCTGCCAAGTCCTTGCTTGTCTCCACAAATCTCTCCGATGCTTTGTCTTGTTCTCTCCTGCTCATTTCCAGCCTACTCTCTGGCTGGCAATGGATTTCCATCTTTTGTTCCTTTTTACAGTATTGATCAAACATGCTTAATTCAGGCTCTGGTACTTTCCTAAGATGATCTAGTACTGAAGCTCCTGTGGGTATATACATTGAAGGTGATGGGAAATATGGAGTTTGGGCATGCTTGGGTTTATCAGGAACACTGTTCTCTTTGAATGCATCCTCTGGTTCAGGGCTGGAAATCGGGCTAAACTGACTAAACGTTGGCAAAGGCTCTGACTTGGACTGGTCCAGCTTATCAGAGTAACCTCTTGAGCTGTCGCCATTAATAAAAGTTGACTCAAACTTGCCATAATTATGCACTAAAGCGTGAGCCTCCGAAGGCAGATCAGATGCACGAAACCCGTTGTGTAGCAGACTAGTCCCAAGGTGATTCCCCTCCTTTTCTGCTTCAAAGGACTCCTGGCGACTCGTGTTCTTCACTATCACGCTCACAACAGGAGCATCAGAGGAAGGCAAAGAGTGAGATAAGGACACGTTCTCATCTATGCAGATTCCCGATGACTTCAGTTGATTCTCATTCTCCTCCCCAGCTGATGGGATGGTCTCCTTGGCATCAAGGCTAGTTGGATCAGGGATGTCAAAAGCAGCCAACAGGTCATCAAAGTCTGGGGTTTTCATGTCCCCCATGATGAAAGCTGCAATTAAAAGCAAAAAAAAAAACCAACTTTGTCAGGTACATTTCCCTCAAGGACAAACTGTAAGACTCATTTGCATAAGCACCTTATGTGACAAAAACCACAACTGCCCAAAATGCTAATGCAGCAGGACACAAATCTGCTGCAGACACTTCAGCTTCAATTTTAACTATTCCAAGATTGACTGTTTATACACAAAGATATCAGGCCAGCTTTTTCAACACAGCTTTCAACATGTTTGCATGGCATTGTGGGGAAGGAACTTCTGCCCTACCTGCACTGGAGGATGAGCAAAAGCTGAGGTCCCATCCTGTTCAAGCTCTAAAGGGCAGATGACAAGCGACAGGAGCTGTTCACTCAGGTCCTGCAACACAACCCACCCTCTCCGAGTTGTGGGCAGAGCTGCTCCTGGTGCTTCAAGCAATATGGTGAGAGACAGCATCCCCTTCTCCCAGGCTCCCCACGAACAGAGCTGGTTCAAACATGACCTTCTAGGTGACACCATGCTCAGGCTGGGGCCATATTTTCAAGCTGCATCACTATTCCAAAACCAGCTGTTGTCATGAGCCTCAACAGAAAAGATTCATGTATGTTATTAAAGGGTTACTTTTCTAGAGCTAGTAGGCAACGATCACCAATTATCACCATCTCAACAGACTGTCACATCTGAAGAATCCTGTCCTCCTTCAAGGAAAAAAAGGTGGGGGTAAACAGGTGGCCCAAGAGAAAAAAGCCTGAAACGTGAGACAACTCCCTGCCCAGAACAATTTAAATAATAGAAGTCTTCAGTAAATATTTCAAGACAGCTACTCAAAGCATGGTAAGCCAAGCTGAATTTATTTGAAACAGAGACAATGCTTAATCAGGTAATGATGCAAGGCAAAACTGCCTGAAGATGGAATAAAGGATTGTATCCAAATCATAACAAGAAATGGCATTCCCAGCCAGCTCTCTCTTTATAAGCCTTTCAGAAGGGATGTGGGGACTTAGATGCTCACCACAGAGGCCTGTGACAGCAATAATCAAGCTCTGATGAAATGCATAATCAAAACTGACAGCACAGAATTACTTGAAGATTTGTGGTCTCTACTGTCAAGGATACTGGTTTGCCCTTGTTTAATCAAAACATTTTAAAGTTGGTGCAATATAGAGACTTCCCAAATATTTAATAAGCCATTCATACATGCTACATTTAAACCTCAAATTTATGTAAACTGGTGTATGCAGGGGAAGAAAAAAACCACAAAATCAAGAGCATCAACTGAACTAGCAGAGAATCAGCTCCTACTTGGCAAGGAGCAGGTACCTACAGGCAAAGTAAGTCCTGCCATGCTCACTTGACTTTGGGCTGCATTGGCACTGCCAAAGCCAGCAGCAAGTGAGGGAGATGAAGAGGGTGGCAAGAGTCCAGGAGAAGGGGGAAAAGCTGGGAGCAGAGAGGTGCAGGCAGACAGGAGGACCCTGGGACAAGGGGGAGGGAAAGAGGCTGATACCTTCCCAAAAAGCTACCAATTTCAGGCTACTTTCACTGTTCACAAGTGAGTTTAAAAGTCTGTCAAGCATCACATTAAATCCAAACAAAGCACAACTTTTCCTGCCAGACTGCTGGTAAAGGCAACAATTTACAGAGCTGGGTCAGGAGAAATCACTTTGGCACAGAACAAGAGGACACGCTGGTCTTTGAGCTTTAGTTCAGCCATGCCTACAGAGGAGCCCCAGAGGTGTTGCTTTGGTTAATCTACTGCAAAACACTCTGTGGAGATTTACTTGGTTTAAGAGTGGCTCACTGTGGTTTAGCTTAAAGCTAAATTAAACCACAAATATGAATGTCCACACAGGGCTGTGCAATAATTTAAAATCACATCCCTCAGTGAGGTATGGCAGTTGTGCGTTCAGTCCCTGGAAGCCGTAAGATTATCCATACACTTCAAATCACCAGCACTTGATAAGGACTTTTGAAAACATCAAACATGACTGCAGTTGGCAAGTCGTAGACCTGAAACTTCTCCTTCCTTTGGGTGGGAAAAATTGTGCCAGGTGGGAGACAGCGAAGCGAGGCACCACTCGGCTCCCAAAATTTCTGGCACGCAAATTCTTTCGGAAGGAAGAAGTTTCATCCATAAGCTGGAACGTGCAAGCTTTATAAAGAGAAAAATGAGCTTGCCAATTGCTCTTGACTTTTCCCTTCTCACTCTTGAAAAATCGATGCACATCTTTGAATGCAGGAGTGGTTTAAAATACAAGACAAAATAAATGCAAGGTATCTGCAGCATTACAAAATACGCTTCTCTTGGAAGAAATCCTGCATTTTCAGAAGCTTCTGTGTACATCTTGGAGTCCTACAAAAGACTTGTTTATGCTCTTTGTTATTATGAGAGCACCCAAGTATTTCTCCACAAAACTGCATCCTAAATTTGTCATGCATGAAGCTACAGTTTCTCAAAATAAAGCGGATCACGAAGATAAAAATATTCTCAGATAACAAAGCGAAAAGGTGTATCAAAGGAAATTATGTCAAAGCCCCCCACTAACTAGCTTGTGGAGAAAGTGGAAAATAAAGACCTCCATCCTCCTTGTGCAAAAGACTTGCCTTAGAACTCAAGCTCAGAATCCAATTTCCCTCTGAAAACATGGAGGTTGAGATTTGCAAAGCAATAAAAGAGGTCAATAAAAGGAGCAAGCAAGAAGAACTTTCAGAGTAGAAGATAAGTATTTCAATGTGCAAACCCAAACTCACAGCAGCACATTTCTCTGGGAAGCAGGGAACGCAGAAGCCTCTAAGACATTAAAAAAAAACCCTGTCAACTTGCTTGAGGTAGCATGTCAAAGCCCAGGGCCTTCTGCTGTGGCTAAGCTTCAAAACTCTACAGTTGGGCAGAGGCATTACAGGGCCAGCATCCCTTACACACACACCATACGAACCTTTTGCTAGCAGTGCTATTCCTGGGGACTTCTGGAGATCTGCAGTTGCTCTTCTGCAGCTTCCAAACCAGTGTGGACCATACTGTTCAAGAAGGAGGTTCAAAGCTGCCACCTAATAGGAAAGCATGAAAACACAATTACACCAAGGTTTAAGACTAAAGCAAAATAATAAATACAGATAAATCTGCAAAACAACAGGGTGGTACAAGGGAAAACATCTGCCAAATGCTGCTCTTGTGGGTCTATAAGAGGCAGGCATCTCCTGGAAGGGATGCAGAAGGGAGATGGACAAGGATTCCCTGCCAAGTGAATACTTTGGGAAGGCAGGTATGTCAGGAGCAAGCGCCGAAGGGCCTCCCTGCCAGGTGAATACTTTGGGAAAGCGGGCATGTCAGGAGCAAGGGCCGAGGAGGCGCGGGCAGCGCAGGGTAACCGCCAGCGGCCGCCCACGGGCTGTCAGGACTGCGGGGAGGGCACAGCAAGGGAGAAACTGCAGCCGGTGGGGGATCAAACAGGAGCCTTCAAAGGGCAGACGGGACCCGGTGTTTCCACAACCAATAAAGTTTCAGGAGCCCTGTACGGGAACGCGGAGCGCTTCGGGTTAACGCCGCAAAGGCTCCGGGGGGCAGCCTCGCCGCTCCCCCCGGGCCCAGGCCGCCCCCACGCGCGACACACCCGAGACAAAGGCGCAGGGGCGCCCCCGGCCCGCCGGCCCCCGGGCCCTGCCGCCCGCTCCTGCGCTGACAGCCCAGGGACAGCCCGGCCAGCCCCGCCGGCCCCCGGCCGCACGTGGGCGAGCCCCGCTGAAGTTAGTTTGTCCCGGCGCATCCAGGCCAGGTTGGGCCGGGCCGGGCCGAGCCGAGCCGCCGCGGGGGCCGGGGCCGGCACCCGGAGCCACCGCTGAGGTCGGTTATGGCAGGGGGGGAAGAGAAGGCGGCGGCCGCCCCGCGGGCCGGAAGAGCTAGTGCGGCAGGCGGGCGCGCAGGGCTCGGTCTGCCGGCGGCGGGGCCGCCCGCCCTGCCCGCGGGGAGGCAGCACCCGCCCGGCCAGCGGGAGGGAAGGCGGAGGGCAAGCGGGAGGGCGGGCCCCGGCGCGGTCGAGCCCGACCGGGCGGCACTCACCCAAGCAGGCGGCTCCTTCTGAAGGGCCCCACCGCCGCCGAGGCCCCGCGCAGGCCTCACCCAGTACCGGGCACCAACGGCCGTAACATGGCGGCGGCGGCGGCGGGCGGGGCCGGGGGCGGGGCGGGGCACGGCGGACCGCCCCATTCCCCCCTCCCCGGCGCCGGGAACCTCGGCTGCGGCCTCCCGGCCCCTGCGAGCGGAGGCCTGCGTCGGCCAGGACTGGGGAGGCAGCGGAGCATCGCCGGTGGCCACCGGGGACTCGTGTCACCGCCATTGGCCCGGCCTTGGGCCCACCTTCCCCTCAGGGGTGGCTCCTGCCACCCTGACAGAACGCTCCCCACGGGCCTGTGCCTGCCGGCGCCTCAAGGCTGCCGAGGTGCCGCACTTCTCCGTTCGGAGAATCATCATCAAATCGTTTTGGTTGGAAAAGACCTTTAAGGTTATCAAGTCTAACCATTAACCCAGCACTGCCGAGGCAATCACTAACCCACGTCCCTCCATACCACATCTGCACGGCTTTGAAATCCCTCCAGGGGTGGAGATTCCACTACTGCCCTGGGCAGCCTGAGCCAGGGCCTGACAACCCTTTCAGTAAAGAAGTTGCTCCTAATAACCAGTCTAAACCTTCCCTGGTGCAGCTTGAGGCTGCTGCCTCACTTTTATCACTTGTTACTTGGGAGAAGAGAGTGACCGCCACCCCTGGCTCCAACCTCCTTTCAGTAGTTGTAGAGAGTGAGAAGGTCTCCCCTTAGCTTCATTTTTCTCCAGGCTGAACACCCCCAGGTCCCTCATATGCTCCACATATGACTTATGCTACAGACCCTTCACCAGTTTCATTGCCCTTCTTTCGTAACGTGTTCTCACCAAAAGCTGTTTTCTAGAAAGGCCCCCACTGCTAATCGCTTCTCCTTGTCTTTTAACTCGTCCCCTTTGTGTGATTTTGCTTTTGATTAGACTAATTGACCTGGAATTAATCCCTTTCTTTTCACAAACTTGTGAAGGGTGTTAGATTTTTGCCCCTACAGGCCCCCATAGCTGGCATAGCCATTAGCATTTACTGACTGTTGATGCTAATTTCTTCCTTGGCTGATAAAACTCACAGGTACACACCATCTAGTCCTAAAAGTTACCAAAAAATAAAAAAAAAATAAAAATTAATTGTAATTGTGCTTCACAAGTTCCACAGTTAGTGATAAGAAATTGTGGTGAGGCCACATCTGGAAAGGTGCATCCTGTGCTGGGCTCACCACTGCAAGAAAGACTGGATTGTCCAACAAGGGGCCACCAAGATGGTGAAGGGACTGGAGCATCTCACGTATGAGGCAAGGCTGAGAAATATGGGAATGTTCATCCTGGGGAAAACAAGGCTCAGGAGGATCTCATCAATATCTATGTATACCTGAGGGGAGGGTGCAAAAAGGATGGAGCTAGGCTCTTCTCAGAGCTGCTCAGAGCCAGGGCCAGAGGCAATAGGCACAAACACAGGAGGCTCCCTCTGAACATCAGGAAACACTTTTTCACAGTGAGGGTGTCCAGGCGCTGGCACAGGTTGCCTGAGGAAGTTGTTGAGTCTTCATCCTTGGAGGTGTTCAAAAGCCATCTGGATTTCCTGGGCAACTAGCTCTAGGTGGCCCTGCTTGAGGTTGGACAGATGACCTCTGGAGATTCCATCCAACCTCAACTGTGAAACATTTTGTGTTCAGGTATGACTGTGTCACCTTCCCATGGTAATAAAAGACAAGTATTTCTTGAGTTTGTCTTTCCTGTGACGTGACATTTTTACCATCTACACCCAGTACTGGATGTACAGCATTGTTCATACCACATTTGTTTCTCATCCAGTTAAATATTTTTCACTTGTCTTCGGTCCTATGGGCAAAATATATATATATATATATTTTTTTTTTTTTTTTTTTCCTTTTTTCCAATTGACACTCGTAGCTTCTCTTCTTTCATTTCTGTGTTGGTGTCATTGTCTTTCTCCTGCTGGAGGTGATAGCCAGTCCCTCAAGACCAACAAAAAGACAAAGGAAGTCATGCAGATAAACCACTTTCAGGATCACGACTCTTACCTGTATTTTTAGTACATATCTATGAAAAGCTGCTCAGGAGCTTAAGTTGATCTCCTAAGAGAGCTGACATTTCTTACACAGTTATAAAGATCTGCCACAGTCTTGAGCAAGTGGTGGCTTGCAGGAAAGCCACTGTAATTTGAAGGATTGTGCTAATTAAGAAATATAATGCCAATGGGAATTTAGCTCCACCCAGATGGCCAAAGAGGAGAGGCAGCCCTGGAATGGCCAGGTGGGAAGCTATGTTCCCCTCTTCAAGACAGCAGAGATATGGAAAGTGCTAAGGAGAATCTGTATTCTTCTGTACAATCTAAAAAACACATTCCCTTTTTTATTTTTAGTCCAATATGGTAATTATTTGACAAGTCTGGAAATAAAAAATCTTTTTTTTTTTTGAGCTTTACATTTGTCCCTTTAGGCTCATTTTGTGATCCAAGCTAAGAGATTTGAGATGCAAGCCACAGATCTGAAGGAGATGCTGTTACTCTGTGCTTGGGATGTGCTGAGGCTGGAGCAGGAAGCAGCGTCAGGGAGAACCCCTGTGCCCTGGTGGCACCTCGGTAAGGGAAGACCCTGAATGAAATACTCTCAAGCAGTGTCCAGCTGCATCTGAAACCTTCACTTCTAATTCTTCCTCCTGCTTGGGGCTGTTTGTGGCTGCTTTTTAGCTGAGAGATACTGGTTCTTCTCAGGGGCTGCTGTGTCAGGGAGTGTGTGTGTGTGCATATCACGGAATCACAGAATGTTTGGGGTTGGAAGGGACCTCTGAAGATCACTGAGTCCAACCCCCCTGCCAGAGCAGGACAAAACTAGGGCAGATCACTCAGAAAGGCCTCCAGACAGGTCTTGAAAGTCTCCAGAGAAGGAGACTCCACAACCTCTCTGGGCGGCCTGTTCCAGTGCTCTGTAACCCTCACAGGAAAAAAGTTCTTCCTCATGTTGAGGTGGAACTTCCTGTGCTCTAGTTTGAATCCATTGCCCCTCGTCCTATCATAGGGCACAATTGACAAGAGGTTGTCTCTGGCTTCTTGACACCCAGCCCTCATGTATTTATGGACATTAATTAGATCCTCCCTCAGCCTTTCCTCGTAAGGCAGATGTTCCAGTCCCTTAATCATCCTTGTAGCCTCCATTGGACTCTCTCAAGCAGATCCCTGTCCTTCTTGAACTGGGGAGCCCAGAACTGGACTCCAAGTGAAGTCTCACCAGGGTGGAGTAGAGGGGGAGGAGAACCTCCTTTGGAGGTTTGGAGGCTGGACACACTCCTAATGTACCCCAAGATACCATTGGCCTTGGCCACAAGGGCACATTGCTGTCCCATGGATAACTTGTTGCATATGTAGGCAGGCAGGCTGGCAAGTATGGTGAGACCCATTTTATTTATACATAACAAGCATAATAAAGCCTCAAGTGCTCATGCCTGGGCAACCGTCAGTTTTCAAATCAGCGATTAATTTCTTTCTGTCAGAACTCAGTGTTACAGAGAATTACCTTGAGTGGGTTGCAAAACTTGTGCATTACAAAACTATAATTAATGTTTCTGAAACTCCAGGGAAGGTTTATTATTGGCAGGGTGAGAATGGATCTCCAGATGCAAACATTCCTCCAAGATAACAGCATAGCCTTCAGCGTTATCTACACACAAAAAAATCAGTGTAACTTAAATCAGGGTAATTAATTACACAGATGTCATCTGTATACCTTTAAAACCATTTATGCCTTTCACTCTGGCTTTTTGGTCTCCCTTACTCCCAGGGCATGCCCTCTGCATTGCTCCAAATGGATTTTTGTCCTCCTTTTTTCTTCTTGACACATACGCCAATGAGCCAACGTGTCTCTTCAGGGAAGAGCCCCCTATGTGACCACAGATCCATCACGAGCATGGAAAAAATTTGCCTTTACTCCACGTCTGTGCTGAAGGCAGCTTGTAGACAGTGGTTGTGGTACTTGCTTGCAGTGATGGAGATCTGATGTGAAATTCCTGCATCAAATCAAAGAGAACAAAGCCATGTATCCCAGCGAGTTTGGGAGCAGGAATAAGATCCCTAATTTGGCAGAATCTTGTTAGAGAAGAACTGTTTTGTGCCCTACTGTGCTTCTAATTCCCTTTTAGTGGAGTTGGAGATGTGATGAGATAGATTGATTCCTTGCGGGGAGGTTGTGGTCAAAGGAGGCTGGAACGGCAAGGAAGCGTATTTCTCCTGTTGACTTTCACTAGCACAATGCCAAACTCGTTTTACTACTCGACCAGAAACCTGGGAGAATAACTTCCAGGCAGCCAGTTTTCTTCACCCATGAGCACTGCAGGTGCTGGTGCAGCACTGACACGCTCCAAGGTCTGGGCAAGCAAAGCCCATTTGCGCAATCCTCATTGCTGACAACAGGGACAGCACAAAGCCATGGGCTTCATTTTGCTTTCTTCAAGTAGTGCTGATGCAGCTGCTTGTGGGGCTCTGCACCTGATTGCTGAAGATGAACCAGGTTCACCGTGACCCACTTCTTCTCAAGCTGGCTCACTCCCATGCTCCAGGCTATGGCAGGAGGAGCTTCTCAAGGTGGTTCTCCTGCTGAAGCAATGTTTCATGTGACTGCAGACCCGGGCCTGGCCCAAGGACTGGGGTGGCTTGGGGACACCATGATTTCTTCATACCTTTCCTGGTATGACTGGATTGAGCTGCTCTTGTCTCTGTGCCTCCAGTTGCCCCATGTGATGGCAGCAGGACCGCTCTGTGAACTGGAGAGAACTGATTCAGGCTTTATAAACCTCTTTGTGGAAGAAATTAAACCTCCTTACTTCCATTGTTCCCACACAAGTTTACTTACATGTAGTGCCCACAAGTGGTTGTGTGGACAAAAATTAATAGTGGGAGCCAGCAGAGGGAGAGCTGCTGGGGTATAAGAACCAGTGGCATCAAGCCACAGCCCATGTAGCTCCTGGAAACTCTCCTGTACTTTGCTAGAAAGTTTAGCCAAAGCTTGAGAAAACTGCAAGAATAATAATTCTCCCAGGGTTCTCTGTCCCAGATTGCCCATAACACCCTCTCAGCTATTGCAATGCAGTTGTACCTTGAAAAGCCTCACCAAAAAACATCGAGAGCTTGCTTTGCATGTTCATGAAAAGAAAGAGATAGTCATGTAGACACAGGCACAAAGCTGGTCTGTGTTGGAGGCATAGCTGAGGGACGAGGAGGATGTTGTGGGCTTGGGGGCAGCCCTTGTATAGTCCCATAGTTTGGCCAACCCATTGACCTGCAAAAGGGCAGTCCAGCGTGGGCAGGCTCAGTCTCTGGCTGGGCTTTCTGCATAAAGACTTTTCTTCAATTAGTTACTCCAATTAAGCTTAATAGTAAAATGTTTACACCAGAGATACCCTGAAAGCCCTAAGAGTCTACCCTTTTGCTCCTTCCTTACCCTCTTGTGATGCCTGTAGAGATGGATCTGTTGGGGAAGCAGAGTTGTGTCCATATGTAACAATAACCTTTGGTTATAATAAACTTCTTCTAAACTCTTTTCCTACAGGAGGAACGGGCAGTCAAGAAGACCATGTTTGAAGGTAAGGGAGGAAAGAAGAGCTGAGTAGATGAAATTGCACTGCATGCAAATTATGTCATATATCTAGGAGAGGCATTTAGGAGAATGTATGACTGTTTTCAGGTGTCAAACAAGGACTAAGTGCAATGTAGCCCCAAAACGAGGTGTAGAATTTTTGCTTTCTGAGCAAATGCATCAATAATCCTCAGGTGAATCTGACACTTCTAGCATCATCCAGTGGCTGGAGGGGATTCATATTTAAAATGCTAAAACAGAAATCATGTACAGAAGCTGATTTCAGAGCTAGAGTGAGAATAAAATAGCTCAGGAACAAGGGCTCCTGGTGCACAGCCCCACTGACCATGCATTTCTGCCCTGGCCCATCCATACCTGAGCACCCATCTCGTGCTTCTTGGCGCTGAAATTACCTCAGGCACTTTCCCAGGTGCTCACAGGAGACTTGCTGATCCTCCCCAGGGTGCCGTGGAGAGGTCGCCTGGGAGTGTGCGGCATTCAGGCAATTTAATCTCCAGCTGGGCGGGTCCAGCCCGAGGCAGAGTGGCACTTGTTGAGGCTTCATCCCACAGCCTGCGCTCAGGAGCATGGCTGGATTTCAAACTGCAGCCAATCTGGGGCAGAGGCTTTTCTTCATAGCTACGGAAAAGAGTACAGCTAGCAACCAAAGGATTTTTCTTCGTGCTTTCTGAAGATTGCTAGTTCCTAAGAATACCATAGATGAGGAAAAATAAATCCTCTGTGCTTGATCCCACCCTGTCATAGTGTTTCGTGGGTTTTTTTTTTTCTTTTTTTTTTCTTTTTTTTTCTTTTCCTGGAAAGTACTAATAAAGTGTTTTCACTAATTTGCAAACTAAAAACTCAGTATATTTTTGTTTTCAGAATTGTATGTTACTATTTTTTTCTGTTGGGACAATAGTAGGAAAATGCAGACGAACGTTTAAGTTGGAAAAGTGCTTGAATGTTGTTAATCACAGCATTAGTCTCCAAGCATTTGTTGTCACAGTTATTTAAGTCCACAGCCATACTAAAATGGACTGTTGGCTTTGCCAGGACAGTCTCCATCATAAAAAGAAATCCCAAATTGCCATGCAATTAGTTCAGCTCGCTTCATGCTTCTCCCAGGAAAACCCACAGCCAGGCAGACACTGGGGGAAAGCGGAGGAGCTCTGGGCTTGACTCTGCTCTCTGGGGAGCAGGCCAGCTCTGGGTCACCCTTCACAGCACCAGCGTGGCTGCACAGTTCCACAGAGGTGCAGATTGTGATTTGGCTCATGCATTCGCCTTAGGAGCTGGTTTTCACACATGTGGTGCTGTGATGTTTCTCCTCTAAGCTCCTTGGAGGTGTGCTCCAAGGTGCCCTGCTGTCTCTTGCTCCCTGGTAAGTTCTTCCATCAAGCTCAGTCAAAGGAAAGGTGAATGTCTCAGAAAAACTGCTAGTTTTTCAATCTGGTTTGGGATTCGGTAACTTAAATGTCTTGCCTTTGTCTCCGTGTCTCACATTATTTCACATGTGACAGCAGGCCCCCCCATCTACTCACCCCACATTTATGCAGCAGGAGGATAAATGTAGTTGAGTCGCTGCAGCCTTTCTTGCCTTCTTCCTCACCCTTCTGATTGTGCTGCCTGGCACGTCTGCCTCTGCCTCCTACATTCCCTCTCCCTCCTGCATCTCCTGCACATCTCCTTTCTGCATTGCCTTTGGCTCCTGTATCACCTTTAGTTTCTGCATCCTCTGCCCCACATGAGGTGGCAAGGGCAGAGCCATTTCAGCTTGGGGCAGCCCATACAAGTGTCCGTCTGGAGGCCTTACAGAGAAAAATCTGGAGGAGAAGGCTGGTATTAAGCAGCAGTAATTACTCCCCTGGAGAGGTCACAGCCTTCAGCAATATCTCTTAGTGCTGCAGCTCCCGAGAAGCAGTTTTAGATGCAAAATCTATTTCCTACAGGTTGATCTGTGCTTGCCAATGACTTTCCCTTCTTCTCCAGACCTTTGGTTTTTTAATCCCTAAAAGGAGAAGGACCTTGGAAATTTATACACCATATCTTTTCTTACTCTCTAACCTTGCTTTGTCCTTAAATTCAAGCCTGGCTCTAACAGATACAACTGGTGGTGGGTTCCATGTGTCCTGGAGGCTTTTGCTGCATTGTAAGACTGATTGGGCAGAACTGGTTTCCACTCTGCCTTTGATAATCATGGAATCACAGAATGTTGGGGGTTGGAAAGGACCTCTGAAGATCATCGAGTCCAATGTCCTGCCAGAGCAGGACCAAAAGTAGGGCAGATCACTCAGAAAGGCCTCCAGACAGGTCTTGAAAGTCTCCAGAGAAGGAGACTCCACAACCTCTCTGGGCAGCCTGTTCCAGTGCTCTTTAACCCTCACAGGAAAAAAGTTCTTCCTCATGTTGAGGTGGAACTTCCTGTGCTCCAGTTTGAATCCATTGCCCCTCGTCCTATCACAGGGCACAATTGACAAGAGGTTGTCTCTGCCTTCTTGATGCCCAGCCCTCCTGTATTTATAGACATGAATTAGATCCCTCCTCAATCTTCTTCTATCTAGGCTGAAAAGCCCCAGGTCTCTCAGCCTTTCCTCATAAGACAGAGGTTCTAGTCCCTTCATCATCCTCGTAGCATCCGTTGGACTCTCTCAAGTAGATCCCTTGAAGTATGAAGTTGCCTTCACACTCGTGTGTCCCTGGGGTAAGAGCTGGCCCCTGAACACAGTGTCAGGCTGTACTTGGGGAGCTGCAGCCCTCATGCTGACGTGGGGACCGCAGCACTGCCTGCAGGGGCTGCCACTGCCTGCCTTCCAAATCTTATCTCCTTGGAAAGAGGCTGCAAAGCAGAGGTTTCTTAGGCTTGCGCCCTGTTGGCCAATTTGTTGGCCAAGACAACAAAATACAGGAGGGTTCTGGCACCAAAAGGCACTAAGTTTTTTTTTGTTTTGTTTCTCAGTAGACACTATCTAATCTAATTACTTTCTTGTAAAGATGGCTGGAGTGTAGAAAAAGGAAAAAAAATAGCGTTGTGTATCAGAACACAGCATCTCTGAAGAGGTACAGGATGCTGAATAGTTTGTGTTCAAACCAAGCTTTGGGAGAAAAATGAAGAAAGATAGGAAACAGGCTTTTCAGAAAACAATTGTAAGATTTTTTGTGGAGAAAATCCTTTTTATGCCTTAAAAACACTAGGGACTGTGATAGTAAGAAAGCACTGTACTAGCACAGTCAAAACTAATCTGAAAATGAAGTTTTCCATAGTAGGCCTCCTTTTACCCCATCAACTGTGGACATTAGAGTATTTTCATGTTCTTTTTTATCCTCTTTGACATTCATCGGGCCCTCAGTTATGCTGTGCTGTCACTCAGGATTCTAAGCGATCGACTGTGGTTGCTCTGATGTGTCAGTGAAAGACATTTAAGTATAGGACAAACAAATGTCTCTGGCCTTCAAGAAACAATTTTCCAAAGGTTGAACTCATATTGACTCATACCAGGGCAGCAGAGAGATGTGTGAAGTGCTCATATTGCAGCCTACCTGGAAGCAGAAGTGTTTCCTGGGAGAGAAAAGAATGGAGAGGAGCCAGGAATGAATAAGCAGCCCTACTACATTGTGGATTAAAAAACCTCTTCCTATGAAAGGTCTGAGTAGGGCTCATTAAAGCATTGATGAAGACAAAGAGTAAAATTACAATGGGCTAGACAGGGTAAAATGATAACCTACAGCTTTGGCATAGGAAGGAAATGAGCAATAAGGGAGTTGGCCTGTGTGGGAGACAGCAGGTTTCTTGTCTTCTCCTGAAGCATCTTGCCATGCCACATGCCACAGGGAAGGCACAGGGCTGAAGGGGGTTCTAGTTAATGTCCTTTCCAGTCCTGTATCCCCTTTCCCTAGGGCAATGGTGTCCAAACTGGACAAAGTCCTTGCTGAGCATCAGCATGTTGCTCTCTAATGCCACTGCTATTGCCATCACCTACAAACCTCCAACTTTAAGGTGCTTTCCAAAAAAAGGGTTTGGTCTTGTAGATCCCATGTTCAGCACCTGCACGTCATGCCCTTGCACTCAAAGCACGGTGTCGTGGGTCTGGAGTGGATGGCGGTCTCTTTCCAGACCAAGGCTTCTACATTTCTCTTCAGTGGCCACAAGCTTCTCAAGAGCAGGAGCAATGCATTGCTCTACAGACAGGCTTAGACCCTGACTTTGGGGCCATGTCCTGCAGAGTTGGGCCCAGTAGAGGATGCACATCACTCAAGTGCTTCAAGAAGAGCTGCTGTGCTTCTGCCACCTGCACTGGGACCTTGGGTGTCTGAGATAATTGTGTTGGTACAGCCACCTTAATTGCCTGAAGGAAACTGCTGGAGTTTGCTGATGTGCTGGGGGTTTGCAATGTGTTCCCTAATTTCCTGCTGGAGGATTTGAGATGGATTGACTGGTCAGATGTCAAAGGGAAGATCATTAAATAGGCTCTTGCTTTGTCTAACGGAGTGATAAGCATCCATCACCTGAGGAACTTCAAAGCCTGACAGACACAGCATGCAGACCACTTAGAAGGATGGATCTTATGCTTTCCATAAATCTTCTCTTCTGCCCAAGATTCGTCAGTTTTTCCTCTCAGGTTGACTGTACTTTTCAGCATGCTTCTTGGTGTTCTCCACTGCATCCTCAGCAGGACTGTCCCAAATCAGTGCCACGACTGGACACTCCAGATGAGATCTCACCTTTCCTGTGAAGCTATTAGCTTTGACACTACCATTTCACAAGTGGCAGACACCTCATTCAGGGTCTGCATGCACAGAAGAGCTGAAGACACGTGAGTATCCAAAAGTTACTGAAATCTGAGCTCAGGCTCAGGCTGCTCCCTATCCACAGTGCTGCTCTAGGCTTACAGCTGTGGATCATCTTGTTTCTTGGGATTTTGGTCACCAGGGTGGGTCCAACGGTGTCTCCCTGGCTGTAGGAGAGGAAAGCTGTGGGCACCAGACCCAGTGCAACCACCACCAAAGGGAGACCTGTTAGCAGTGCTGACGTGATGGGTGACTGCAGAGGGGCACCTGCAGGACTGCAGTGGGCCTTGGCAGGCTCAGGAGGGAATCCAGTGGCTCTGTTATGCCAACAGTGCTGAGCCAAACACTGGAAATGTTATTTTAGTAATTTCAGATTTTTTCTAATTAATACAGATGCCAGGGAGACTCTGCTACTAATGGGACAAATAACCCAGGACAATGTGAAGCTTCGGCTGGTGTGGGCAGGGAGGAGTGTTCTTGTGTTGGCCACATTTCTGTTTTTCTGATTTCCTCATCAAAACCAAGGTTCAGGGGAGTGTGAAAAGGCAGAAAACTGCAGCTGAACAGAATTTCACAGGAATTTTTATAGACCCCCTAGAAGAACTTGGGGTGGAAGGACCCCCTGGATGTCCCCATGCCAACCTCCTGCTCAGAGCAGGACTGTTCACAGGCCTAGACTGACTTGCTCAGAGCTTGCGCAGGCCACTCATAAGGTGTCCTTTCCATATATAAATGGGTCTTATAGGGAAGATGGGGAAGGGCTTTTTTAGCAGGGTCTGTAGTGATAAGACAAAGGGCAATATTTTTAATCTGAAAGTGGGTGGATTTAGATTGGATAGAAGGAAGACTTTTTTACTATAAGGGGGGTGAGACCCTGTCCCAGGTTGCCTGGAAGAGCTGTGACTGCCCCATCCCTTCAAGTGTTCAAGGGCAGGTTGGATAGGACTTGGAGCAACTTGATCTAGTGGGAGGTGTCCCTGCCCATGCAGGGGGGGGGTGGGACTGTATCTTTAGAAGCTCCCCTCCAACCCAAACCATTCTGTGATGCTGTGGTTCTGATGCCTCTGATGCCTGTGACCCCAGTGCTGGTGACAGTGCCAGTTTAAAGAAATGTATTTATCAGCCCACATGGAAGCAGGGATGTGGGTATCTCCAGTGAGAAACTATTATTTCCTGATGTTTCTGGTGTTAGGAATTATGACAGTCTATCTTGGTGTTCTGCTGTTCTCTGGAAAGCAATGAGGTTATCAGGCCATCACAAGCGCCCCCTGCGAAACACTGGGGATGTATTGGCATGCAAGGGAGTAACTTGGTAAAAGTCAAGGGCCTGGTCAAAACAGACAATGCCAACCAAAAATTAGAGGAAAACATGCTTTTGGAAGCACCTTCGCAGAGAACAGAGCAAGTGGAGCACCATGGGTAGTTCTGTAACCTATTGATTTTTAAACACTGTTTGTGAGTGTGACAGGGAGTGGTCCTCAGCCCTCGATTCCCTTTGTGTGGGGCAGTGAGTCGCAGTTTTCCTATCTCGGTTTGCGACACTGTCTCTGGCTATAAGCTATGCTTCTCACTCAGCCCCTCACTCCTGCAGAGTCAGTGAAGGCCAGTCTGGACTGGAGGCTGCAAACAGAGACTTGGCCACGCAGCTTCCTCACCACCAGCACTGCAGGCACTCCTGCCTGCACCCTGGCACTGGGCTCACTGGCAGAGGAAAAGGAGCAACAGTGTGCCCAGTGGCTGAGAAGGCCACCAGCATCCTGGCCTGCATCAAGGTAGTGTAGCCAGCAGGTCTAGAAATGTGATTGTCCTCCTGTACTAGTGAGGCTGCACCTCGAGTACTGCGTTTGGTTTTGGGCACCACTGTATAAGGACATCAACGTGCTGGAGCGTGTCCAGAGAAGGGCAACAGAGCTGGGGAAGGGTCTTGAGGATAAGTCTTGTGAGGAGCAGCTGAGAAAGATGGGGCTATTTAGTCTTGGAAAGGAGGCTGAGGGGAGACCTTCTTGCTTTCTACAACTGCCTGAAATGAGGTTGTAGAGAGGCAAGTGCCTGTCTCTTCTCACAAGTAACAAGTGGTAAGATGAGAGGAAACAGCCTCAAGTTGTACCAGGGGAGGTTTAGGCTGGACATTAGGAAAAATTTATTCATAGAAAGGGTTGTCAGGCCCTGGGACAGGCTGCCCAGGGAAGTGGCTGAGCCACCATCGCTGGAGGTGTTTAAAAGTCATGTAGATGTGGTGCTGAATGACATGGGTGGACTTGGTAGAGGTAGGTTAATGGTTGCGCTTGATGATCTTAAAGGTCTTTTCCAACCAAAACGATTCTGTGATTCTATAATCATGACATGACAGCACATTTATATTCCCCAGGGAGTTTCCCTTCAAAAGTAGCCCAAGAACCCCACAAGTGAACACCTGAGAAGATGCAGAGGCCTCAGATAAAAGCAGTCATTAAAAAGGCATAAACAAAGGGCATCATGATTGTTTCGCCATGTCTCCAGACTTGAGAGGAGGCTGAAATAACCTTTACATAATCCCATTAGCATTTCCAGTGAAAACAACAGCATCTTAGGCGGTGGAACAATGTATTTTCTTATCATCCAGAAAGGTCAAAGGTATTTATCTGATTTAATATTTTATAATTTATATTAAGCAACACAGAAGAATAAGGCAGGCAGGCAGGAGATGGCTGCTGTGACATAGCAGAAACTGCCCTCTACTTTTCCAGTAAGGAAGGGCAGGAGCCAGGTCTGGGAGCAAAAGCCCATTTCTATCAACTTTACAGAAAAAAGGACTTGCTGTCCTGCCTGGCTGTGGTACAGGCCCCAGATACAAAGGCAGGCTCCTCCATGCACACAGTGTTGCCACTTCAAAGTAATTCACCTTCACATCTCTGCACGAGCTGGCACTCTAACCATGGCAATCCTAGGGGATGAAACATCCTCAGTCTACCTGTCACCTTCTGTCCTTCCCCTCGTCAGGCAGGGTGGCCAAACTACCACAACCTCCACAGTGGGAAGGGGTGAGACATAAAGAAAGCTGATGTGAAGAGACCACTGAGGGTGGTGGAGGGAGAGTGAGAAAAGAGGAACGGTCTGCAGGCTGGGGGTCTGAAAAATAGGTCATGATGTCAGCAGGAACCAGAGTGGTCAGCACACACGTGGACATTAATCGATGCTATCCATGATGATGACTTTGTATCCAGAGTAGCAGCAGGTCAGTACCAGCACCCCTTCTCTGGATCCAAAAACTGCCCCATCTCATGGGACCTGTGGTCAGGCAGGGATGACCTGCTGGCTCCAGGGACTTGCAGTCCAGCCTTACGGTGGGTGGCCAGTGGTGCACAGGACCTGTGACCATGCAACACTTCGGTAAATATCTCATATTTTTAATCTCTGCTAGGGAATGGAAATTAGGAGGTTATTCTTTGCTGAAACATTCTGGAAAGTCATAGCTGAAATCTCTCACTTGTCTCTTCCATCTGTTTATTTTTACCACTTAATAACATGTCTGTCGTGTCAACTATTTCTGACACCATCACAAGAAAATCCAACTCAGTGAAGACAGCTTTATCAAAGAGACATTAGCTCTTTGTTACTGTGTGACACCACATCAGAACTTCCCATATTTATGAAATCTGCTCCATAATTTCAAAGACTGTCATCCGTCTCTTTGAGGAGGTGATATTATGACCAATATATCTGAAATTGTTGATCCAAACTGTGAAGATAAGAAGTGGGAAACAGCACCAAGTGGCAACCAGGAAGTTCCACCTCAACATGAAAAAAAAAAACTTCTTTACTGTGAGGGTGATGAAGCCCTGGGACAGGCTGCCCAGAGAGCTTGTGGAATCTCCTTCTCTGGAGACTTTCAAGACCCATGTGGACACGTTCCTGTGTGATCTGCCCTAGGTGTTCCTGCTGCAGCAGGGAGGTTGGACTTGATGATCTGCAGAGGTACCTTCCAACCCCTATGATTCTGTGATTCTGGGATTCTATGAACCTGTATTTGCTTCCCACAGAGGCATCTCAGCTCTCTGAGAGGGCTAGGTTTCCTGAATGCAGGTCGACAGTGTTTAACTTCTTTTTAACTTGAGTAATCTCTGGTTTATTTTCTTCACAGCAGATGACTTCAGTCACGCATTTTATTTAAACCATCCTCCTGGCTTCATTACTAAACAATCTGCTTGTTGGGGAAGCCTGGAACACCTGTACCTGAACCATCTTACATTTTCAAATGAATTGTTTACCACCTCTCCCTTATTTTCTAGACCTGATGTAGGTTTTTGGGTTTTTTGAGGTTTTTGGGTTTTTTTTAAAGTTTTGGAACCAGCTGAGCTGACTCAATGTCCTCATTTGCTTTTTGGACAGAGAGCAGGGTAATTCTTCTCACAGGTAGTTAGCAATAGAACAAGAGGGAATGGCTTCAAGCTGCAACAGGGTAGGTTTAGGCCGGACATTAGGAAAACAATTTTCACAGAAAGAGTGGTCAGACACTGGAATAGGCTGCCCAGGGAGGTGGTTGAGTCACCATCCCTGGATGTGTTTAAGGGTCGTTTGGATGTGGTGTTGGTGGATATGGTTTAGGGGAGAACTTTGTAGAGTAGGGATGATGGTTGGACTTGATGATCCCAAGGGTCTTTTCCAACCTGAATGGTTCTATGATTCTATGATATTTCACTGAAACCAGAGCCTTGCATCTCCCAGTTTGCTCGGTGCTCAGAATCACTCAGAATATGTATACTCTTTTTGGGTTTATATTCTGGTAGCAGAATCACAGGAGCATTGGTTGGAAGGGACCTACTCCAACCTCCTGTTCGAACTTGCACTTTGGGAAGCTCCTTCCTTCCCTGGGAAGGTACGGCTGGCTGATGCCTTCACGATCTTTCCTGCCTATATGAGAACCTACTTCCAAAAACTAGGGAAAGAGAACCAAAACAGCATTCCTGTGTCTTGCAGTTTTCCTGTATATCCCTCTATATGTTCTGCTATACTGCATGCATCCTTTCCATCAGGGGCCATACAGGCCCAGACAGATTTCCTGCAGACCAGGAGGCTCTTCAGACCTTACTGTCCTGGGATAAAACAAAGAAAATGCTCAAGGTTTCAAATGCTTCCATGGTTGGAAAGACCAAAAACAAACCCCAGCATGTGATTGGCCCACGGCATGGAAAATCTCAGCTTCTGTGTTTGACAGCTAAAAGCACCAGCAAACAGCACCAATGAGGGGAGGTGTCAAGCAAGTGTATCTAGTAGACAGCACCACTAGCTCTGCCCTGCAACACGAAGTAGCAAATGATCTGGCAGGTTCTGTAGTAGTTACTACAAAAATCTCTATCAAGTGGAAAATAAAGAGAATCTATCAGTTTCTACAGCGTAAATTCAAATTCACTCCTGTCTGAGGGAGAAGTATTTGCTCCAAAAAGCTGGAAAGTGATAAATGAGCTGGTAAGTGAAAGGGCTCAACATTCCCTCATATTTACTTTTTTTTGCCCCCCAGAAACAACTCCTTCAATGAAATTATGCATTAGCCAGTGCCCCAGGTGTGCTACCACACTGCTGCACTGCAGATAGTTGGTGACCTTGCTCTAAGGCTTTCCCTAAGGTCACTGAAGGAGAGGAGACACCTCTGGGAGGTGCCTTCAGCCCCCACAGCAGCCAGACCTGCACAGAGGCAGCATGACCCTGAGAAAGCAAAGGATGAGCTGCTGCCTTGCACAGAGGAGGCATCTTCTGCCCTGTTGAGACCACGTCACTAAAAAAAGGCACATCCAGCAGCCTGTTCTGCACAACTCTTACCACTCTATAAGGTATGTTTAGGACCTTCACTTCACAGTATCATTCTGGTTGGAAAAGACCTTCAAGACCCTAGCTCTGCTGTGTCCACCACCTTGGCACCACATCTGTCTTTTTAGATGTCTCCAGGGATGGTGGCTCAACCACCTCCTCAAACAGCCTGGATCACCAAGTCCAACTCCCACTCCAGAACAGAACAACCCCAAAGTTCACACCATGTCCCTGAGGGCATGGTCCAAATGTTTCTTGAATATTATCAGGCTCAGTGCCACTTCATGCTGACAGCACACATGCCACTTGTTTTTCTGTATCCTGACCAAGCTACAGCAAGCACAGCTTGAAAATTGTCTTGGTCAGCTGGGCTAGTCCAGCTATAGGTATGTCCCCAGCCACCTGAATATCACTGGTTTTTACCAGATAAGCTGCAGAACTCAATGGCTGGCTAATATGCTGGGATTGAGGTTCGTTGTTTCTGTACTCACTAATACGACTATGGTGACAGATGCTGTAAAGGTTCAAGGAGAAAAGAAAGGGGTTCGAGCAGTCAACCCCTCCCCTTTTTGGTTTTACTTGATACCTGTTGAAACGCCGCCACGGGTAGTACACACTCTCGCTCAAAAAGGGAATGAGGACACTGAGTGAAGGTTTCTATGTGTTGTTGCTTTATGGACAGAACAGAGGTGTACAAATGTAAATATAATGCAAGCCACAGGGGTGCAAAAGATAGGGAGAAGATTATTATAATAAAGGAAAGTGATCTGGAGCATGTCGCAGTTCCCCCTTGGAGGGGTTGCTGTTGTGCGTGTGAGAAAGGGCCACCCACTACCCCCCAGGGAGAGAAAACCCTATAGGAAACAGGAAAGATTTGCGGATGGGGTTCTTACGCTCCCAGCTCGTTGAATGTGGCAGCAACGACGGCTTCTGTGCGAACTCCAGCAGCTGGTGACGGGTGTTGAGCAGCTGGATGGGCTGCAGGGCAGCAACACGCACCGCGTGGGCGGCAGCGGCGCGGCAGCGCTCGTGGCTCAGGCGGCGGCGGCAGCGCTCGGCTAGTGCTCGGGCCGTGGCGTGTGGCAGCGCTCGGGCCGCAGGGCTCGGCTGGGGCTTGGCTCCTCCTCGCCCGGCTTGGTCCGGCGGCGGCTTGGCTCGGCAGCTCGGCTTTTCCCAGCTCAGGCTCGGCTCGGCTCCACTCGGCTCCTGTTGGCTTCGGTGCAAGTCTGGTCGGTTTGGGTGTCCTCCTATCTTCTTTGGGAGCAGGCAGGGGTCTCAGCTCTCTGCTCTTAAAAGAGCAGTAGGATTTCAGCCCTCAGCTCCCTCGGGTTCCACGAGGATTCAGCAGCAGAGTAGCGTGCCCTTAGGCTACCAGTGATCTCCGGTCTCACTCAACAGGGTCAGAAGCCCCCCCCCACCATCCGGGGACTTCCATCTAAGTTAGGGTGACCCAGCTCACAGTCTCAGGTGCTGCAATGCATTGGCCATTTGCATGCCAACCCTGGCCCAGCCAATCTTGAGTCTCAGAACAGACCGCCCACAGGGAAGCAGGCCCCCCTCCCCGAGAAGCCTGGTTCCTGTGCCACAGGTACCAACTGTGCAGGAGCGGCGTCCCTTTAGTCTCCCTTATATGGTGAAATAGTTTTATGGGAGGCATATTTTCTGTGGTAAGGGGCACAACCCTTACAGATGCCCCAGCAGTTGGTGGAGACATTTCTGTCCCTGGGTTGCACATTCCAGATAGGTAACAGGATGGAAATGTTCATAGGTATTCATCAGTGAGTCGCAGTCGTTTTCTGTACCAGCACCTTTTCTGAGTCCAAGAGAAGATGGCTCTTGCCTGGAGCCAGCAGGGATGGTTCAGTTCCCAGTGAGGGTCTGTACCAAGAAACATCCCATCTTGTGCTCTCGCTCCATGCTGCTTCTTTGATACATGGGAACAGCACATGGTGTCTGCAACACAGTGACATCCAGCTACTCAAAGGTGCCAGGAAGATCCTTTTGGCATAAAGACATGCTCTGGTGTCATCTGCCTCCACAGTTGTGTCCCCACCTGGCCTGAGACATGAACTCATTGCTTCTGCTGCTTTCTTATCCCTGGTTTACTTCCATGACTTCCAGTTCTAGGTGCAGAAAGACCTGCCTTACACTTTCTCTCCCTCTTCAGTTGAGGTGAAAGAGTGGCTGCTCTGGGACAAAGTTCCCCTTTCCTTGCTTTGGTTACAAAAAAGCCAGCTGAGAACAAACCCTAAGTAACCTGAAGCTGACAGAAGTGTGCCAGGTTTGGATCTATATGCCAGGGCACATATAACACACTTCCCTACTGTGTTCTGAGCCAGTGATTTCCCAGTAACTAAACCAGACAGAAATGGCATTTCCCTGATTTTTCACTGCCTTGTTTTCTCACTCCTTTTGGACGCACTTGCCTTGTTTTGTTAGGAACTGCCAAACATCACCCAATGAGCTGAGCACTGCATCCAAAATGAACTCAGCAGCAGCAGAACAGCACATTAGGCTGTTGACCAAGCTCCTCCCCTTTAATATATCTGCATTAGCAGAGAGGAAAAAAGGGTATCTATCTAAAAATAAAATTATTGAACACTTACGCGTTGCTATTTTCATTTAAGCTTCAGTTCACTTGGTGCTTCTCAAAGAAAACATTGCAGAGTTGGTGAAGGGAAAGGAACTGTATCACCCAAAGAAACATTTCTAAATGCCAAGAGGCTGTTTGTGGCCTTTGGGCACAGACTGGCCCAGAAAACTGGTGGGAGGGGGGAGGCAATTGCTGCAGCTATGAATGTGTAAGTGAAGGTGTGGAGGCAGAGAGGGAACATAAAGTGAAGCTGATTCCTTGCTTGAACTTTGCCTGCAGTTGTGCATCTGATGAAGGTGTCCTAGCCTTAAATGGGTCTTGCAGCCCTTCTGGGGGAATCCAACTAAGCAATGGACTGCTTTTCTTACCAAAGGTAGGGTGAGGACTAGACTCAGGGGAGCTCACCTGTGGTGCTCAGCCATAGGGTCCATCCAGGCTATAAGACCCTGCAAAGAAATGCAGTGGGATAGCACCAAATTTTCAGGTTTTAAAGTTTGGAGATATCACCTGCTACTTCAGGAAATGTATGAAAAGGCATGGAAATCTACTCAAAATTGATGCGGACAGAGGAATAAGTAGAAATGACCCAGCAAGATGGTGGGATACGCATTGTCAGGTGAGAAAGGGAAGCAGTAAGACAAGTGGCTGCTGTCACTGCTGTGGCAGAGGCCAAGATGCTGCAGCAGAAGGTGAAGTCAGGTCACAGGGGTGGGGGAAAAGCAGCATTGTTCAGGAAGCAACATGTGGAGGGAACAGTAACAGAGAGAGAAATTAAGTGTTGAGTGGGCAGAGGCTGTTGGGACTACTCAGACGTGGGCCTGTCGTGAGCAGAGTCCATTGCACAGGGATGGGTGCTCCTTCCTCCCTACCCTTCAGGCTGGCCACAGGGAGCTTATGGAGCACAAGGTTTATGGCTGGAGAGCACAAAGGATGTGGTTAAGACAAGCACAGTGATTTTGGATGAGTCATCCATCCTCTATGCAACGAACACAGATTCAAGGGTAAATTTACTGGCCCTAAACAGTTCTACCACCCTGGGGGAGTCTGGATTTCACATGTAAGGCGGGGGTAGTGTCCCGGTCCAAGCGGTGACTCGGACGGGCTCGAGCGGTTAGCCCTTCTGTATTTAGGATTTGCCCCTGATTTTGGGGATGGCACCCAATGTATGATATACCTGAAGTCCTAAATAGGAGAGCACACACATCCGCACGCAATGAAGACCAGACACGGAGTTATATTTTATATGCTTTAACTGCTTGAGTGGAGTCACAAATATGTAGGAGGTAAATGTAGAAGGTAGGATGCGAGGGGGGGGGTGTGTGTATGTGTGTAGTAGTTTAGATTGAAAAGAGAAGAAAACTTATGATAGAGGGGTTGGTATAGCACGATGCGGTTTCCCTCTCAATAGGGTCGATGTTGTGCGTGGAAGTGAGAGCTGTTTGTGGGTTTACCCCGGGGAAAGACTGCAGTTAATGACAGAAAAGAAATAAATATTATTGTTATATCTTACAGTCCCGGCAAGCTGCACGAGGCCGTCTGTAGCTTTAAGATGGCGGCTTGCACGTGGCAGCAGCAGCTCTGGGAGCGGTGGCGGTTTGCAGCCTCCACGGCAGCTGTAGCGGCGGCTTTAAGGCTGCGGGCTGCGCTATGGCAAAGCGGCTCGCGGCAGACGGCAGGCTGCGGGCGTCTTCCCTGATGGGAGGATGGAGAGAGAGAGAGAGCGCGCCTTTGGGGGAGATTCACTGTTTTTTCAGGTTCTCTCGAGGCAGTGGGGCTAGCAGGTACTGAGCTTACAACTCCTGCTTTAAGCCCAGCTCTCGATTAGTAATTTTATAGTTCTTTTAGGCTTCCCCTTTTGGATTCTCAGGTGGAGACCCAGCCTCCATAGCCGAGATCCGTGGCTCTTTTACCTCTCCTTATTTCTTCTCCTCGGCACAGAAGGGTGCAGGTAGTTGGGTGGGGCAGCGGGGCAGCAGAGAGATTCAGCGGCAAAAAGAGAGCGAGGACTCCAGCGAGCGGTCCCTTTATAGCCCCTAGGAGCCTTCTGATTGGTGCATCTTTTGAATCCGTTTATTTGCATATAGTTCCAGGCAATCAGATAGCTAGCTAGCTAGCTGCAGAGTTCCATCCAGGGCTTAGCAGCAGTCTTGGTCTAAGACTTGTCCAGGCTTGTCCTGAACTTGTCCTTGACTGTGTAGTAGTTCCCGGTGCAGCCCTATTGTCTCCTTTACCAGGTGAATAGTTCTTTATGGGAGACAATTTTCCCTTGGTGAGGGGTAAAACCCTCACAGGGAGGAAGGCAGGGAGCACTTCACCGCCTCCTACAATGAGCCCAGTTGGTGGCAGGGCAGCAGGCTGTCGTGGCCACAGGCCTGGAGTGCAATCCAAGTCCATCTTTGGAATTAAGCTTTGCAAGCACTTGCATTCTCAGTTATAACACACCATTGACTGAGGTGCATGGAAACATGGTGGTAGCCCTGGCCTTGGCTGCAGGGCATCCTGGAAAGAGCAAGAGAGCTGGTGACGGGACAACTCCTGTGGCTGGCACCGGGACAGGAGCCTCTTCAAGCCTGACCCAGCCACCTGAGAGATACACTTTACAATACCAATATATAATTCACAATGAATCCTGACATTTTACTACACATTTCACCTGACATGATTTCATCCTCTTTAGTGTCATTTGATCCAACTTCTAAATCCAAACTTCAATACGCAGGTGCCTAAAAACAACGAAACAAATCTTCACACATAAGAGCCTAGAAGTTCAAAGCATAAAAACCCAGTAGGTCAATATTGTCACACCCTGATGATTAGAGGGAAAAAAGAAGACAGTTAACTCAGAACCACATGAAGCTTTATGCATTCAAAAACACTGATAGCATTTTATTCAGAAAAAATAAACAGCCTTGCTTGGAATGAGATTAGCATTCCCATGAGATGACACTTGCCATGACTATGTGAGCCAGAAACACATTTTGTCCCAACAGTACAGGAGCACGTGTACAATCCTCAAAGAGGCAGGGAGTCTCCCAGCTCCTCCCAAAAGCCTGCACAACCATTCCCACTGGCCTGTCTTCAGCTTCTGCTGGTTTTGAGTTGATCTTTGGTTCTCCCTTCAATTAGTTTATTATTTTCTGGTTTAGCTTCTCTATCAGTCTATCTTCTTTTAACTATCCCCTGCAATTTTATTTTTTTTTTTTGAGCTTTACATTTTTTCCTAAGAGACCTTCTAGACTTCAGCCAGATGGGGCCTCTTTTCTTTACCTTCGTTCTACTCACTGTGAGGAGAATAAAAGCCTTCTCTGTTCTCTCTGGCCAGGTTTCCAGCACTTGTCAGATAGTTCACCTGGAAGGAACATTTAATATTCTTCCATGTTGCAATAGACACCATAGATAGAGATATAAGTATCTTTACTGCTGAAGGAGAACTGAAACTTAGAAAATGCTTGCTTCCATCCCTCTTTTAGACCAAGACAGAAGACAGAGCCTGGGCACCCTCCCCACCCCACCATCCTTGACCTCTCAAGAAGTTTTTGATCTTCAAGTTTTCTTTCACAGCACCATACCAGCCAGAAGTGACCCCTGGCAGTCACTGGTCTAGCTCCCCAACAACTTGAATCATTTATCAGCACGTTCTCCAGTCTGAAGCGAATTGTCTCCAAGGATGGAGATCCCACACCTCACTGAGGTCATTGGCCCCTGTTGAACTATCTGACCACCCTGTCAGGCCCTTGCTGAGCAATCACCTGGAGCTATGCTGAAACCTTTATCCAACAAATATTAGAGGAGCAGGCAGGGAGGGGACTGCACCCACTCTGTTTCTCCTTTGGGCCCTGCTCACCTGTGGCTCTCTCTGGACAGGTGGTGCTCAACAAAAGGTAGTGCCTGAGGTAGCCACAGTGAACACGCAGAGACAGGCACTTAGAAATAAAATTTGCACTCATAATGACTTTTTTGAGCTTCTTCCTCCTCCAACTTGGTCTTTTCCAGTTTCCACATGCAGGAAATTCTGCATCTGAGAGGAACTCAGGACTGCACAGGACTCAACACCCTTTTATGCCTCTGTGTACCATGCTAGAAGGGGCACGTGTAAGCGTACCTGCCTGGTGGGACTGCTGATGGAAAACCAGCCTTCATTGTAAACACACACTTGACAGAACATCTGACCTTCCTTTTCTTGGCATGCAATTGTCCTGCCCCAAGTATAAAGACTTGATTTAGAAATACAGAAATGCGTAACTTAAAACCTGCTTCGACAAAGGCAGGACTCACAAGGAAAGAATCCACCTGGTGAGCCCAGGGGGGAAGCTTCTACATTCACACAGTTTCATCTGGGTCCTTTGTTCAAGCCTCATGTCCCTTGCACAAATGTGATGAAGGTCAGCAACCTGTCAGGTTCTGAGGCTGTGCTGCTCCTGTAGCACATATGTAGTGTTTATGGGTTTCTTAACACCTTTAATGCTGTAATGTTTTAGGCTCAAAGTCTAATGTGCAGAAAACATCCGCCAGTGCCATTGACTTTAGGTGACATTGGGTTTTGCCTGGAAATGTTATGACTTGTCAGGTGGTCCTGTCCTCCGCCAGACACAACAATTCCTTGCTGATTCTGACCACTCCCGTGGGACAGGGGTTATTTCCAGTGAGCTTCAGGCCCTGCATGCCACAAATGAGAGAAACCTTTCCAAAAAAGCAGGTTTGGCCTCCTTTGGACAGGCCGATAGCTGAGGCTGGAAAGGAGCTGACAGATTCTGATGTATTTAGCACTGAAACACCTGTTGCCTCTATTCCAACCAGCAGTTCCCAAGGCCCAGCCTGCGGGCTCAGGGGCAGTCCTGCCCTGGGCCAGCCCGGAGCAGTGCCGAGCAGAGCTCACTCAGGTCACTCTCATCGTTCTCCTCTGGCTCACTGCTGGTGTTGGAAGGTTTGCTGCTGGGCAAGCTGTGGCCAGAACCTGTCCTCAGAGGTGCTTGCCCTTTCGGGTCCGTGCTCAGTGCTGATGCATCCTGGAGGCACATGCTGCCTGAGCAGACAGTTCTCTGGTAATCTGGCTGGGAGTAATTCCTCTGGCTGAAAACTGCCTGAGCAAAGATTTCCGGAGGGTTGTTTGCAGGCTTTCACAAGTCCTCTGCTTTGTGCTCTGCTGGGTGTAATGCAAATCCAACTGCAGGACCACGTCTGTCTGGAAGGAAAGAGCAAAGGACGCAAAGTGAATTGGAGATGAAGACCTAAAGCAGAGCTTTTTCACTGGTGCCACTGTCAACAACAGCGACAGACTTGGCTGGCAGTTCTGCAGGCCCACAGCCCCATGCTGTGGTGTGATGGAGCAATGCTCCTGCCAGAGAAAAGAAGCTGTTGCATACACTCATGATGTATGTGGGCCTGAGCCACCATTTCTGGTTTTCATGACTTCTCCTGAAATCAGGCCACATCACTTGAGACCTCATCAGCCCAGTCAGGGCACTGTCACCCAGCACATCACACCCAGGACGCTGGCACAGGGGAGCAGGAGGGGAGCCCTGGTCCAGCCTGCACCCAAGCAAGCTGCACCCATGTGAGGAAGGGCACGACATCCATCCTGGCCACGGCATGGGACTGTTGCTCATGCGACAGGAAAGCATGTGAGGGGAGGGATACAAACCACTGCAATGAAACACTAATAAAGCACTATTTTAGATTTTTATAGAAGGTGGTGAAGAAATCCGAAAATAAAGATGTTAGTGGCAGCTAAATCCCTGAACATGAACCTCCAAGCATGGGACTGTGCCTGCGATACCTGGCCATACAAAGTAGGGAGATGTAAAATGGAGCAAGATTTTGGCAGGCAATGCAGGGTCCAGGTTTCATCTCTGCACTTAAAAGCAAAGCAGAACATTTGGGAAGGGTTCAGAAAAGAGCTCCAGGAACAATCAAGGACTGAAAGAGCTGCCATATGCCAAGGAACATCACGCACTCGGCAAACAGAGCTTGTTGTAGACAGATCCAGGCAGCAGCTCAAGAGCAATGTTCAGTGTGAGTCCACATGGAGCAGAGCAGATAAGCAGCTGGCAAGATCCACTAGCTGGGTCTTGGAAGGGAAAAAAATCAAGTAAGAACCAGGGTGCACACTGCTGTTTGGTGAGAGAGAATCTGCTGGAAGAGACAAGCTAGGGGACTAGGAATTCTGCCTCTCTCATGGTCTTTAAGCAGCTTAAGTCTTTTGAAGTGTGCCAAAGAAAGAAGCATCAGGCTTGGTAGTGTCACCTTGATGGCAAGGGATAAAGCCTTCTGCTGCTGAAGATCCTGGTCAGCCCATCAGTCTGTCTCACAGGCAAACACACAGCTTAGTGAGACATCTTTCATCTGAAATATTTGGGCTACAGGTAAAGAACAGCCTCCCTGTCTGGGCAGCACAGAAAAACAGAGCAAACAGAGAAAGGCTTTTGTGCCTTGAGTGGTCAGCAAGCTCCTGTAACACTGATCTGGATGTTACACTGACACATGCCAGGCATCATCCACATGAAGTCAAAAGAAATGAGGTCAGAGGGGTACATCCAGCTCAAGCCAGCAGGGATGCAGAGTCCCAGTTATGTGAAGATGCAGGAGAACTGTGGAGATTTGCACCCAGAAGCTCTCTACCTGAATGTTCTGTAGTCCACAGAGCTGGAAGACGCAGTCCAGCTTCTCCTGCTTGTACAAAGAAGCAAGCAAAGACTCCACTTGGTCCAGGCAGTGCTCTCTCAGGATGGCCACATCATCCATCTCCTGGGTCAGGAAAACAAGAGGAAACACAAGAAAATTTTGTTATCAGCCTGGGCATGGAGGCACAACTGCCAATCAAACATGCTGCTTCTCTGCACACAGCAGGGTCTGGGGCTGGCCTGTGCCCTTGGCACTTCGGTGGAAATGCTGCATGCCTTAACTACTGCAGAGTGCAAGCAAAGGAACTAGAGAGATTTTACACACCCACCTTGTGCATATTGATGGGAAGACCTAGCTAAGCATCCCATGAAAGCATCTACTGTGAAAACTGAGGTATTGTGGGATTTCCAGCAGAGCAGAGAGCAGCAACAGTCAGTATCACAACCACCTGTAGCATAAGTGGTATGTCAAGGAGGGAGTAAGTTTTGTGAGGGCACAGCTGGAGGAAGCTCTGAGTTGCTCTGGGTGCCGAGTTAGCCCTCCACCACCTACAGAACTGTCAATTTTTGCTGAATTTCTCAAACTTATCCAAAACAGCCCTATCTCTATGAGCTCCTCTTCAGTAATGATATCTTGGAGCCACTAATTGCACAAGAAAGAGCAAGGGAATAGCGGTCTTATGAATTAGTGTCTTGCTTTGGATTTGAGCCCTCTAGGATCGGTGACAGCCCACAGGCCACCAGCCCCTTCCATGAGAAGGTGCCTCCCTCTGCCAGCTGGCTCTGGCAACTATCATGGTGTGATCCCTGGCTGGGCCAATGCTGGTATGTCCTGGCCTGGCTTAGGCTGTGGGAGTCGAGCAGGCCGGGCAGGCTCACTGCAGCCACTGATAAAGCTGGTCATGTGCAAGGAGGGTTCAACTCTTGCAAAAATTTCTCACTGTTGGCATGAGAAGTTGCACTGGGCATGCTGATGAAGGAGGCTGTTAGGACACTGCAGGGAAGCAAAGCTTAGAGAAGCCCTCGGAACTCTTGTTAGCTTTTACAGACTTTCCCTGAACTGCTGCCCACGAGTGGCCAAAGCAATTTGTTTCCAGCCAGGAGAATATTAGGGTTAGAAGCTAAAATGTTGGATCCCAAATGCTGGCTGGGGTCTGCAGGCATCAGAGTCACCCCTGCTTGCAAGTCTGACAGAACAGGAGTGAAAACCACTGCTGATCCAATAGGTCCATTGTAGGCAGGCTGAAGAAATACCACTTGTCTCTGTAAAAGCAAAGCCAAATCCCATCTCAGCAGCTGGCAACTCATTACTGGAAAGATAAACTGGAGAGAGCTTAGGGAAGCTCAGGGCAGTGAATGGAGCTTGCAGAAAGAGAGATGAGTGTGCCAGCAAAAGGAGGACAGAGCTTGCAGGGATAGAGCAGCTCTCCTGCTCAGGGAGCCTCCTCACCAGCATGAACTGTGCCTGAAACAGGAGACGGGCTGCAAGGCAGAGCACCTTCTGCAAAAGAACACTGCCCTCTCCTGCTCCCTCCTTCCCTGACTCATTGTGGTAGGGACCTGCTCCCACTCACCCTGCTGCTGTTACTGCTCTGCTGAGCCAGGCTGCTGGGTTAAACTAAACATGGAGACCAAAGAGACACAAAGCAGATCAGCCTGAATGCCACCGACACATGGCTTCAACAGGGGGGTGGCAAGAAGCAGCACAGCAGCTCTACTCTGTCCAGCCAGCTCCATCCTCCAGCACATGCTTAAGGAGGGACAGGGCGCACGTGACGAAGTCCTGCCGAAGGTGAGCCCACCCTGCCAGCCTCTGAGCTTTCAATAGCCTTGATGGACCCTTATGAAGGCATCAAAGTTATTTTTGAACCCTTCTAGACTTGTAATACCCATGACAACCTAGGCACTAGGATGAAAACAGTCTGTGGCCAGAAGTCCTCCTCACAGTCACGTTACCACTGTTCCACTGTCTTCCTCATATCTGATGATGTCATAGCACTCTCCTCCAACCTTCTCTATGGCCACCTCGTTGCTGTTTCCAAACATGCTTTTGGACTTCTACAGTCCTGCCCTCCCCTAGTCCATCCCCACACCTGCAACCTCTCCAAGAGTGGCTCCTCCAGGGATTCATCAACCTGTTGGAGCTGGGGTTGGGCCACATTCCCTTTTGTCTTCAACAGGCACAAATGTGCTCTGGATCAGATGACCTCTAAGTGCCTGCTTTTGCAATGGTATTAGCAGCCTTTGCAGACACTGTGAAGCTTCAGCGATGAACATGGCAGTTTGGTTTATGCTTGCAGGGATGCTCAGATCTGTGCTAATGCACTGGATTTTTCTCCAACACAGCTGTTCATTGCTCTGCAATTTTGATCCCCTTGAAGTTGGGCCACCCTTCTCAGTGTAAGAAACACGCGGGTGGTACCACAGGCGTGACTAGCACAAATGTAACAATATTCCATCACAAGGTAAACCACAGCTCTTGAAAAGCCAAGCAGGCAGCAGCAGCATGTTTGGATGGGGTGAACCACACAGCTTCCCCAAATAGAATTAAGCCAGTCCCAAGGGCTGAACATCCACAACAGACATGACATTTCCTTCCAGCACAGACCTGGGAGCATCCTGAAGCCAAGGAGTAAATGCTCAGTACTGTGGGGAAATGCCCCAAGTCCCTTCAGCATCCACACTGGGCAGGGGGGGATCTCCCAGCAGACGTAGAGATTCATGGATTAAATGACTGCATTGTTAAATGATTTGACAGCCAGCCACGTGTTGCTGACCTGCTTCTGCACTTGAGGTTGAGCTGGCATCCTGTTCCTGAGGCTAGGACCCTCACCACTGGGATGTGGACCCTACAGAGTGGCCCAGAACCTGGACCCCAGGCACATGTGGCCCAGAATGCAGAATTGGTGACAGATGCACATCCAGATGCTCTAAGGGATCCACATGGGTGGTGATCCTGCAACACCCTTAGGCAAAACCCCTCCCAGTCAGCCACTCTTTGTACCATAAGAATGTCATGTCCTTACTGCAATTTAAACCATGATTTCTTTCCACATTGGAAACAAATTTTTATATATTTGAAGGCCCCTTATCCACCAATTTTTGCTTTTCTTGCCTAAACCACAATTCTCCTGCTCCTTCCTTTTATTGCTTTGGATGTGCTTTAGTTGGCACTCTTTTTTCCATGAAGCATGGACCCAAAGCTGGACTCGGTGTGCTAGCCTCAGCAACAGTGAGGAGAGCCAGAAAGGATCTCAGAGAAATCTCAGAGCTCTTGTTTACAACCTTTGGCACAGTCTTCTGCCCTGCTTCTGCTGCACTGGCTTTTGTGGACCTTGACCAGAACTGGTACCCGAGCTGTTTTCCATCCCATGCTTACAAAACTGCTTCTTCTTGCCCACATGCAGGAATTTGCAGCTCCTCCTCATGCAGCCCAAGACACCATTTGTCATCTTTGCTGTGAGGGCACATTGCTGGCTCATGGTCAACCTGGTGTCCACCAGGATCCTCAGGGCCTAGTCTGCCAAGTTGACTACCAGCCAGCCAACCACCACCTGTACTTATACAAGGGGTTGTTCCTTCTCAGATGCAGGACTTCGCACTTCCCTTTGTTGATGTTCATAAGGTGCTGTTGGCCCATTTCTCTAGCCTGTCCAGGTCCCTCAGGATGTCAGCACAACCCTCTGTTGCATCAGCCACTCCTCTCACTTTGCTGTCATCAGCAAACTTGCTGAGGGTGCACTCTCCCCATTATGCAGATAATTAATGAAGATGTAAAACAATATTGGTCTCAGTATTGATGCCTGGGACTGGCCTCCTACTGGACTTCATGCTGTTGATCTTTTGAGCCTGGCAGTTTTCAATCCACTTCACCATCCACTTCTCTAGTCTGCTATCTCATCAGCTTGTCTATGAGGATGTTACAGGAGAGTGTTAGAAGCCTTGCTACATCAAGATATTGCCTGCTCTCCCCTCACCCACCAAGTTAGTAATTTCAATGCAGAAGGCTATCAGGTTATCAGGCATGGCTTCCCCTTCCTAATCTATGCTGACTGCTCCCAGTCATCATCTTGTTCTTGCTGTGTTTGGAGATGGCTTCAGGGATTATTTGCTCCATCACCTTCCTGGGGATCAGGGTGAGGGTGACCAGCCTGTAGCTCCCCAGATCTTGCCCCTCTGAAAGGCAGGACTGACCTTCTTCCAGACCTCAGGAAGGCCACACCATGAACTGATGGAGAGTAGTCTCACAGTCTCATTGCCAGCTCCCTCAGCACTTGTGGGTGCACTCTCTCAAGTCCCATGGGTTTCTGAATGTCCAGTTCCTTGAAGTGCTCCCTGACCTGGTCCTCTTCTACCAAATAGAAGTCTTCCTAGCTCCAGAGCTTTCCTCTGGTCTCAGCAGTCTGGGAATCCTGAAGGCTGGTCTGAACAGTAAAGCCCAAGGTGAAGGCATCAAGTACCTTGGCCTTTTCTATGCCAGGGACCCTGCCCCATTTAGCAGTGGGCCCATATTTCCTCTCACTTTCCCTTTGCCGCTGATATACTTGTAGGAGCCTGTCTTGCTTCCACCAGATTCAGTTCCAGATTGGCTTTGGCTTTTCTAACCCCATGCCTACATGCTTGAACCACATCTCTATAGTCCTTCTATGTCACCTGTCCTTGCTTCCATGTCTTGCTCACCTCTTTTTCATGTGTGAAGTCATTTAGGAGCCCCTGGCACATCCATGCAGGCCTCCTGCTGCCTTAGCTTGACTCCCTGTTCATCAGGATCCTTGAAGATCCATCAGCTCTCCTAGACCTCTCGTCTCTCCATGGTCATGTCCCACAGGAACACAGCTCTCCAGCCTAGTGATGTTCAATCCAGGCAAGGAGTGACCTAATCTTGAGCAATCAATTAAAGCCCTTAGAGATGAGATTCAAAGCCCTTTGGCCGACAGCAGATTGTTATCCGCAAGTGTCTGCAGTCTGCTATATCCCCAGCCTTGATAGCTTCCCGTGTCAATGACTTCCACAATCTAATTACAGTGCATCCAGGCAAGTATTTCCTTCCATTAGTTTCCTTTATCATTTCTGTCTATGTAGGAGTCAGGAAATCACAGAATGGAGAAAATAAATTTCTAAATTAATTTTTTAGCCCATTCATAATTATTTATAAAAGTTTCCCCATGGTGGCATGCATTTTTTAATGAAGATGATGCCCAGGAATTGGCAAGGCCAGAGTTTTGGCTGGTCCAGAGCTTCAGAAATTCTAAATAAATTGGGGAACAGGTGACCGAAGAAGCCATTAGGTCAAACAGCTCCAGATCACGGGACTTGAAAACCAGGAGATGCAACATAGAAGTTTTTAAAAAGTAAATATTTAAACAGTATGGAGCAAAAAAATGGGAATGCCTCTGATCTCAGCATCATTCCTTTCTACGTATGTCCCAGAGCAGCCTCTCTCTCTAAGATCAATGCCAGAAAAACCCATCATCATTATCCCTGGCAAGCCCTACAGCAAGCCCAGGCTCTCTGCTTAAGTCAGTTTGATAAGCAGAATATGGCAAGTGGTGGGAAAACCACCGTTTCCTCAGCCAAACGACTTCATGGGTTCATTTCCCAGGGCTTACAACATGCACCTCACACTGAGCCTGTTTTTGTTGGCCTTCAGTCTCCAGCTCCTGCATCTCAGCAATGCATGTGTGGCTTACGCAGTCCACCAGCTCCCCTCAGCATCCGCAAGGAGGGCTGGCATGGTGAGGACACAGTCAGCTTGCCCAGATCCTGAAAGGAGCCAGATGCCCTCCTGCATCTCCCTGTGGTCCCTCGGGTGACAGTGGTGGCCTCGCTGTGAATGTCAAACGTGAGGCAGACAGGTAACAGTCTGATGTAAGGATTTGCTGCCATGTTATCAGACACCACTGGAGGTCAGCGTGAGCTAGCACCATTGTGAAGCAGAAGAAGAATGGGGATCCTACCGTCCTGGCTTTCTCTTTTGGCTTTCCCCTTCCTCAGTTCCCCTTTGTGGTCTCCCTAATCCCTCTTGAACTAGCTCCAGACGCAGGAGCAAGCAGGTGGGTCCCCCTTTCCCCACAGCTGCCGGTGTGGGGTGGATGTGCACAAACATGGGCAGACACACGCACACACACGCTATTTTCATGCATGGTCAGGGAGCTCACGAGGGGAAATGCTGCTCCAGCTTGGTACTGGGCAGCATCAGGCTGCGAACCTCCCGTTGGATGCATCTCTCTGCAACAGTGACCACCAGGTACTTAGGGGCAGCCACAAGGGCTAAAAAATCCACCGCAATCACACAATACTTCAGCAGAAGGGCTGGAGAAAATGAGGAAGACTGTTAGCAAGTAAGAGCAGCAAATCAAACCCTTAGACCCCCAGAAAAGACCATGCTGGGCAAGCAGTCTGTTAGCAAAGGTGTGACAAAGGGTGCAAGGAAGCTGGTACAGCTCAACTGGGAAGAGGAGTACAGGAGGATATATTGTTAAAGACACATTAGCACAGCGGGCCAAGAAGGTATTATTCAAAAAGCCAGATCTGCTTCCAAACACAGAAAATGGAAAGGCTCTTAATGCCAATTGGATTAAATGCAATAATTTAAACAGGTAGGCCAGAAATTGGTCCAAAGAGTAACTAGATAAAGGCATCAAAACTGGCACCAAATCCATGTTACGATGCATTAGGAGCAAGGCAGGCAGTCTGCAGGGCACTGACATGTGGAAGGAGACCCACAGATGTGTTTGCAGAGAGGATTATTTGCACTAGAGGTAGCAAGGAAAGGGATCCCCTTCCACACGGGTTCAGCCCTCAGGACCCCTCAGGCTTCCCATAATTCTCCTCCTTCTTCTGCCCTGGGGAAAGGAACCCTGCAGGAATGGAGGGCAAGGAGACCAGCATCTCTGCCTGAGGACTCACACTGGGCTGGCAGAGCAGGAGGCGGGTGTCAGTGATGTGGGCGGGGGGGGGCCACAGCTTGGCACCGATGGACATCACGTTGGAGAAGAGCTGGTGGAAGCGGAGCTCCACCTGTGCCCCGCAGGGGAAGGTCACCGTTTCACTCACTGGCTCTGGAAGGGAAAGTCCAGCAGGGTCAGCGCTTGGTGGCCCTCAGCTCCTCAGGGGGTCATAGAATCATAGAATCATAGAATCTTAGGGGTTGGAAGGGACCTCGAAAGATCATCTAGTCCAACCCCCCCTGCCAGAGCAGGGTCACCTAGAGGTGACACCTAGACTGGTGTCCCTGAGGGACATGGAGACCCCTGGCCCCCTTCTCCCCCACACCTGGTAGCCCTCCTGTGCCCTGCATGGCTCACCACGGCTGCGTCCCCAGCACTCAGCAGCTGCTCCCAAGGGATAGATCGGGTCAGTCAGGGACCGGGCTTCCTTCAGAGTATGTTTGATCTCCATTACCTGCTTCCCAGTGACCAAGGGATCCCGGCCAATGTCTGGGAAAGAGATTTTGGAGGCACAAGGGTCACTCCAGGTTCCTTAATCACCCTGCCTCTCAGACCATCCATGAACATAGAATCATAGAAACATAGAATCGTTTTGGTTGGAAAAGACCTTTAAGATCATCAAGTCCAACTGTTAACCCAGCACTGCCAAGGCCATCACTAACCCATGTCCCTCAACACCACATCTACATGGCTTTGAAATCCCTCCAGGGATGAGGACTCCACCACTGCCCTGGGCAGCCTGGGCCAGGGCCTGAAAACCCTTTTGGGGAAGAAACTGTTCCTAATATTCAGTCTAAACTTCCCCTGGCACCACTTGAACCCATTTCCTCTTGTCCCATCACTTGCTACTTGGGAAAAAAACCTGACCCCCCTCGCTCCAGCCTTCCTTCAGGCAGTTGCAGGGAGCAAGAAGGTCTCCCCTCAGCCTCCTTTTCTCCAGGCTGAACAGCCCCAGTTTCCTCAGCCACTCCTCATAAGACTTGTGCTCCAGCCCCTTCTCCAGCTTTGTTGCCCTTCTGCTGCCAGGTTACTAAAAGCTTGCTCAGGGCATGGCCTGCAATTTGGTTTCTAGGGATGGCTGGGACAGGGTGGTGTGGAGCCACTTGATTTCTGCTGATATCTCTTCTCACCCTTGCGACTGAAGTAAGTGGTTTCTAGCTCATCCCTTACCTTCTAATACATCCTCCAGCATGTGTGTAACCTTCTTCTCCTGGAGGATATGTTTCTTCAGATATTTCATGAAGATCCCAGAGCTGAACTCCCCATCCTGCAACTCGTAGGCTTCTGCATCTTCACTCCTGCAAGAGTAAGGACTTGTTCTCGCCTTTCTGAGACAGAACAAAGCCCTGGGGGTGACTCAGGGCTTGCCAACCCATTGGCTTGCCATTCTGTTGGCTAAGTCTGAACTAGCTCCTTGTGCAATGGCACAAAGTGCTTGGTTCTGGCCCAGGAGAGGGTGGGAAAGGCATGGGATGGGAAGAAGTGGTGGAGGGGGACGGGGGAGGAGACCACAGTCTCTTTTGCTAGCCTAAGTGCATGACAGCAGTTAAAAAGACAGCGGGGTTGACACTGGAGTAGTAAGCACTGCTTATCCTCATCTCAGGAGGCTTCAGGTGACATGCTTGTGGTACACGTGCCTTAGGAATCAGGCTTAGGTATGGAAGGACAGATTACAGGACCTGATGCTGCACATAACCTGTAATGGATGCCCAGGCCGCCACTAGTGATGTCAGGAGGAAGAAAAGAAGTGTCTGAATGGGAAACGCTCAAGATGGAGGGTAAGAGTCAGAGGAAAGATGAACAAAGCTCTCTCAAGCCTCCAGAGCCACCATGCATGAAGAGATATGAGGAGATTAGGCCAGGATTTAGTCCTGTGTTATGGTGTGGGGACAGCAAAGTGCACTTACGTTGCATAGCCATAGACGGTGTTGCCCCAGGGCGCCAGTGGCTCTACCTGGGAGAGGGCACATTCGGGGTTGTACCTGCAAGAGAAGACAAAGGTACGAGTCTCTCAGCATGTGCCTGGAGAGGACAGAGCCTGTGTGCTCCACCAAATCCATCTCCTATGGATGGCAATAAGATCAGCCCTCATGTAACATACAACCACCCATGTTACCTGGGCAGCAGAAGAAACTAGAGTGAGGAGTCCTACAAAGAATCCAGACCAGAAGAAAAACGAGTAGATAGGACCAGCTTTGACCTCTCTGCACTGGTGAGCTGCTCCCAGCCGTGCAAGAAAGCCTGAAGCTGTGGGTGCAACCATGCCTCCTCTCTCCTGAGGCTAGTGTCACACATCCAGGAAGCAGCACACTGCAGAGCACATACGGGTTCACCGTGGCCCATGAGACAACTGTCCCCAAAGGACTTGATGTGCACACTTCATGGCTATGGCTCAGCTGCCTTTCCCAATGGTCTGGGGTGCCCCACAGCTCCCTTCCAGACCACACACACACCTTCTGCCCCAGGACACCAAAGTGTGCTAGGGCTGATACACCTCTAGATCTCACTTAGAGATGGGATCAAGGACACACACCCACGTCTCAAAGCCCAAAGTGAGCACAGACACTGTTATTTCCAAGATCAGGTAGATCTGGAGTGACAGTCCTAGTTCTACCAAAAAAGATATAATGGTTGAACTTAATGGTCAAGCCTTGTCCATCTAACCACAGCCAGACTGAACAACATGGCTGCCTCAATTTTACACCAGTGACTTGGAGCTGTTCCCAGTCATGCAGGGATAAGAGCCAAGCACAGAGGCAGCGTTATCCAAGTGTTCTTCAATTCCAGCTGTTTCCTGGGGCTGAAGCTGGCACACTAAGGACAGCAGAAGGGATAGTTCTATCACCAGCAGCCAGTACATTACCTACTGCTGGTGGCACAATCTGCAGGTGTTCAATCGCAGCATTCATCTGGATTGTGGAAGTTTTCCGAAGAACAGAAGAAGTGGAAAAGAAGATACACTCTAAATATGAACAGTGAGCAGAGAGTTTATCGGCCCCTCAGCTGCTCCTGAATGAATGCATAAATCTGAGATTCCAGGTCCAAGGCGAAATGAGACATGAGATCCAAAAATAACCCGAGGTCCTGTTGTCCCCCTGCTGGGGACACCCACCCGAGTCTGAGCAAACGTGAGTTGATGCAAACCTTTTGTGATGGCACCAACAGGCATCCACAGCTCTGGCAAAGCTGGAGCTGCACACCATGGAAATGCTGGCTGTGGTCCCCTGCCTCAGTAGAAGACAAGCTTCAGCAGGGGCATTTCCAGACCATGAGCCAACATAGGGAGAGGAGGTGGCAGCATCCCATCCTGCTTCAGGCCCCAAAAAGTCACATTTATACAGCACACCTCATGCAACTCAGTTCTAATCTACATCCCAGATAGAAGATGGTGTCCTTCTGTCCTAAGTGGCACATGCTAGAAACCTGCATGAGTCAGGGAATTCCTGGAAGAGGCAGTCACATCCACCCAAAATCAGCACATAAATGTATGAGGCTCCATACAGGCTCCATGTTCCTGGTTCCTCTTCTGCTGAAGCTGAACATCTGCTACCACTTGGCAAAGGAGGATGCATTTCTCATCGCTTTGGCATTTCTGATGCCAACATATGGGGTGAAGAGCTACTCCGGGTGAGATCTTTCTTAGCTCCTCCTGGTTCAGGCACGGCTGAGTGAAGCATCAACAGGCTCGCACCACCAATCCAAGCAAAAGGGCACTGGGAAAGGAGGCCCTGGGAACCCTAGTTTAAGGAGTGGTGTAAACACACGCAACTATGAAATCCAAACTCTTTGCTGAGCTAAAGTTGTGACTTCTCAAGGAAAACGAGCTCAGGAGAGAGCTTCTACAGCAACCCTCCATAAGCTCCAGGGTAACACCTACTGTGTTTGCTGTGGGAAAGGAGGAAAGAAGTGTGAGGCCTGAGCAGGCTGGGGGAGAGAGAAAAACAGACACACCATCTGAACATCACAGCAGATCTCACATAGATCCTTTTGCCAAAGCACCATTAAGGCTCCACTGAGCACAGAAGCCACAGCTGACACCAAGGAGACATCAGCTCAAAAGCTATTTTATAGACTGTCACCACTGGGGTTAGCAATCCCCATGCAGCCTCCATGTTGCCACGCTGCCTCCACATCACACCCTGCTCTTGGATGGACTACCAGCAACCCAGAGGCATCTCCACCCATGGATCCATGAGAGCCACATGTTCCTGCTTGGCTGCAAGCTGTCCTCAACCTGGTATCGTGGTGGAGAGAGCAGCAAGGTGCCAAGCGGCACTGGGAGTCGACTTGCAGCAGCGATGAGTGAGAAGGAAGGGGTTGGTTCACTACGGGGCATTCATGGACAGCAAGCTTCAGTCATGCTCCCAACTCAGAACTGTGGCAGCAGGGGGAGTCCCAGTGCAGCCAGCTTGTAAGCTACTCAAAGTGAGCATTCCTCCCTCTGCAGCAAAAAGGCATCCAAGGCTTCACATCTTTTGAGGGACTGGCAGCTCTTTCAGAGCACTGGCATCGAAATCCCTGTTGTCTTTCTGGTTCTTAGTGCAGGAACCACAGAAGGAAGAGAGATACTTTCTTTACTTGCTCTCCAGGTCTTCTCTGACCTGTAAATCTGCCTCAAGAGACTAAAATAAATAAACTAATGACAGCTTCTACTGGAACAGTCAACCTACCTCCTACCTCTGCTGAAAATGGGCAACTAGTAATTTTCTTCCAGCACTCAAGCTGCAGGATGGACATCTGCAGGCAAAGAGAGGATGATGGATTTTTCACAGAGGGAAAAAGCTGACCTCAGCAGCAGGCTGGGTCCTATTTCATGACACAACCACTTCAGAAGCATTTAAGATCAGTAAAAACCAAGTAGCGCAGCTTAAAATATTTTCCCCATCATGTTTCACTCTTCTCACTGAGATGTTAACAGAAATGCAGCCAGGAGAAGGCAGGTGAGCTGAACAGTCCTAGCCTGAGCAGATGGGCAACACGCACCATGAAAACATGAGGTCAGCGAGATGGTGCCACAGGCTGCCACGTTGGGTGGATCAATGCAGGTGGTTGAAACACAGAAAGACAAACTCTATGCTGTGCTTCAGCCAACAGTTTATGCCAGGGCAGAGCCAAACCCCCTGCAGGCTTTAGGTAACTCACTCTCATAGGCTCGATCTGCTAGGCTTCTTCACCTTGAAAAATCTAGGGATCTCCAGCCCCTTCTCTCCAGCAGATCTCAGACTGGATTCAATGCTCTCTGCAGCTAACACACAACTGACTGGACTTCCCAGGAGATCCTGCAAGACCTGGCAGTCTTGCTGATTTTATGACACACCCCGATAACCTTTGACAGAGGCCTGGGCTCAGCAGCACAATGGAGGATGTGCACTCAGCAATCCACACAAACATCCTATGTGGTTGTGCAGAAGCTCACTGCTGAAGCAGGAGCTGGGGCTAGAAGCTGTTTCTCCTGACCCCTCACAATACCACGTTCTGCCCATCCTGGGCAAGGAAGGGGGAAGAGCACCCTACCACTTCCTGCAGGTGTCCAGCAGGACGAGGTTCAGGGCCGTCTGCTGCTGCTGCATCTTCTGGAGAATCCTCTGCACGCTGATGCAGTTCTCAGGGGTATAGGGCTGTGGAGCGTCAACGGGGACCATGTAGTTCCTCCCCAAATGTTCATACCCATGACCAGCGTAGTAGAATATAGCTGGGAACAGGGAGAGGAGAAGATGAGTCACAATGTGAACCTTCAGGTCTGTAACCAGTCCCTCATGGCCATGTCCCACCTCCTGTCCTGAAGGGATACTGGTGCAGGTCTGACCTAGACCAGTAGCACCTACGAAACTGGAGCTATGTTGACCTCACAATTTTGACTTTTTTCCAGTCCCTTCCCTTCAGCAGAGTTGGAAGCAGCCCTCAGAGGTTCTTCTGTACTTGTGGTTTCCAGTTCCACTTGTCAGGAGACTCCAGTGTCACTGGGCTTACACATTGCCATAACTGTCTGCACTACCAAACCCAAGCTCAGCATCAGCCACACTGAATGCCACCTCTGTACCAAGTTTTGGTTAATCCTCAGCTCTTTGCAAGAATATAACAACAAAGTATTTTGCCATGATGAAAAATTCATTAACAGCCTTTTAAATTGTAAGCTCCTCAGCTTCCTAGTTTTGAAGGAGAGACTAGCAATGGTGATGGCCAACTTTCAAAGGTCTGGCTGTATTTACACACCTACAAGCTGGTGAAAAATAAGACAGAGGGAGATGAGTTCATCATATGTTCAGACAGCGTGGACCACACAGTTCAACAATCTCAGACCAGACACCAGCCCTGTAAGGTGGGAGAGGAGTCAGACTCCTGCTGGTGTGGGTGGGAAGACCAACACCCAACAAAAATTTTGGTTTCAAGTTTTTTCTCTTAAGCATGTGAAGCTTTAAAATGGTTTTCCTTTCACAAGAGAGGGCAACATGGTGACATGCAGTTTGGAAAGCCAGCATTGAACAACGCAGCACAGCCCAAGCTGGTGCTTCGCTCCAGCCCCTGTGTTTGATGAAGGGCTTTCATCCTGCACAGGATCCCACCATGGGCTGCAGCTTCCTGAAAAGAAGTGGCTGGGACCCCTTCCCAGCATGGACACAACTGCTTGGGGCATGCTGATGAAAGACAACTTGGGGAACTGTAATGGGTTAAAAATAGGTCTGTGAGGTGATGTCAACAGTTGCACTACTGCAGCTGAGAAATGAGAGGTCAGAAATGGGAACAAGTGGCTAAGTGGCAAAAGCTGGAGAAATTCTTCAGTCAAGCTCGCTGGCAAAGCCCGTGCTTTGTTGAGTAACCTCCTTGCTATTTTTCCTCCACTGTCCCTGCATGACACTTGCTTTGATCTGTGATGCTGCAAGGGATGCAGTGAATGGAGCTGAAGGACTGCAAGCATGATCTCATCATATGGAGGATGGAAAGCATGATCTCATCAATAAAAAGGCCTCAACTCACCCTTGGTTTCTATTCTCAGGTGTCAATGGGAAGTTACTCACGTGGCTGTTTTCACAGATGCCCACAAGGTTTGGGTTCCTCTTCTTGAGGATCACCGGCCAGACACAGCGGGCTCTGATTTGCAGAAGTTTTAAACTTTTATAACTTGCAAATCAAAGCCAAGAAAACCTCCCCTAGGGCTAAAAAAGAGTATAAAATGGGAAGCCTTCTGGAAAAATCGGATGCAGGCACTTCAGGTTTAGCCCCTCAAGTACTGATGGCTTTCATCCTTCTGCATCCCTTCCTGCAAGTGGAAGGGAGGTGATGCCATCCATCACCAGACAGTGTCATCAGCACTTGGAAAAAACTGTCATTTCACAGAGAAGCCCACAAATAATCATTCGATCATTGGATCTTCTGATTTTGAGGTCTTGCATTCTGAATGCACCACCAAGTGCTCCCTGCACTATATTAAACCACAAAAACTCGTGTTCAAATAAAAAAAGATGTGAGTTTCACAACAGCTGAGCGACTTTGCAAACCTCTCCTGGACTTAATCTCTTCTCCTGAACAGCAAAGTCAACAATTTGCCTGGAGAAGGAAAGGGGTTTTTTTATTCTCAGCTACTGCTTCAATGCTCTTCCCACATCTCACGAGTCAAAACTGCTGATCAGAGACAAGTGTCTGAGCACCAAATTAAGAAGGGGAAGCTCCAGGCACTGCTTATAATGCAGGAAATGTCACCATGCAGCTTAATTAAAACATGATGACATATATTCCTAGTATTTCACTCACAACTTTCTGCTCTCACTGCACTGCTGACATTATTTTTTTGATGCAGGACGCTCAAAAATAACATTCAGGAGGACTCCTCATTCGCCTAAGGGCTGTATAGTAAGACCATACAGGGGATGTTTGCAGCCTTCAAAAATTACCTGCAGCTTTTTTAAGAGGAGATCTGGAGCCAAATGAGCCACCACTTCCATATGGTGAATTAGAGAAGACTTTAGAGAAGCCTTTGGATCACCCTGAACATGCAGCCATAAGATATCCCTGTTCCTGAAACCAAAACCTCTATTTGCTCTGGGCTTGACAAATCTCAGAAAAGGTTCATTAATAAGGACAAAGCCCTGCACAGGGACAGATAACCCCAGGCAGCATTTTGGCTGGGGCTGAGCACTGGTTGAGCAGCAAGTCTGGAGACAAGGGCCTGGGGTCACAGCAATTACCATACTGAAGATAAGCCAGCACTGACAGGGGACAGAGCCACTCTAGGAGATGCAGGACCACCAGGGAAGCTGTTACTGCTCTCCTTGGCCCCGAGTAGACCTCACTTAGATCCTGTGTCCAGTTTTAAGGACCTCAGTTCAAGAGAAAGGTGAATAAGCTGGAGAAAGGCCAGCAGAAGCTACCAAGATGTTGAGGTACAGGGACTGAGAAAAGAGGGGAAGGAGCTGGGTTGGGATTGTCTGGAGATGTGGAGGTGAAGGTCTAACAACAGCCTACAGTTCCTGGAGGGGCAGTTACAGAGACAACAAATCCCAACTCTCCTTGTTATTGTGGACCATGGGGCAATTTGCACCAATCCATGGAGGCTCATGTTTGACAGGAGGAAAGACTTCCCTGGATGGTGGTGCAACCCTGGGATGGGCAGGTGGAGAAGCGGGGGGCTTCATGCCTGGAAGTCTTCAAGATCTGATAAGGAGAGACACCACCATCCCCAACCTTGGGTTGATGACTCCAAGGTCCCTTCCCACCAACCCCTGTAGGAGTGTAAATCAAAGAGGTCAGTAAGGGCATGAAAGGGAGGGTCAGCCATCCAGAGAGCCCCACAATAAGGAAGAGGTCTGGGGAGGTCAGACATGTCTTCTTCAGCTCTTATCAGCATTATGAAGTGAAATAAAACTCTAGAAGCAACAAGCACCTTGCTCAAACACTAATCCACATGGCTATGTCCTCACTCCTGATCTGCACCAGCAGAAAGATGCATGAATGCCTCAGCATCTCTGCCACTAGAGTTAAACTTCAGGACACAGCTGGCCTCACTTCCCAAGAATGGTGTGTCTGTGATATGCCAGCCTCCCACTTCAGTCCAGTGACAGCCCTTCAGCAATCACTCCTCTCCTTCAAGCTCCGGGCTTCGCTCCATACATCTATGCTTAGGCTCTAGTGACTTCAGTCATGGTGGCTGCTACACAGGAGATTGCACCTCCAGGTTCCCTGAGCAAGGAAAAACAGGTAGAAGCACCAGGATGCCTCTGTGCAGGTGCATGTCTAAGACACCTATATACAGGACCAGCTATGATGGGCACCCTTGGGGTCTCTGAAGTTTTAATAGGCTGCCAAGGTGTTCCTGGAGCTGCTGGCTCACCATTATCTTCCCCACGCATAGGAGTTATGTGAATCCTAAACTTTTCAGTCAGTTCTAGATGTTTATCTTGGAGCTAGTGCCTTGAAAACTTGATACATAGGGTTTAGGAGTTGTTAGCTTCTTCTAAATACACATTTCTATTAATAAGACAAGTTCAATGATTTGTACTTCACCTGGTTCTTTTATTTTCATGTAAGAAAAACAGCTGAAGAAATGCTGGAAGATGCATCACAGTGAGAGGCAGCACACTTTGGATGGAGGAACCCTGAGGCAATCTGCAGGCAGACAGACCCAGTGCCCCACAAATTGGATGCCACCAATTATGGCAAGAATCCTCAACCTTCTCATGCTGCTGGGATCAGCCTGTGCCGGGGTTCACTGCCTCCAAAGAATAGACAACCACTCAGCTAGAAAGCTGTAAAGAAAACCACCACCCTGAACAGGCAATGCCTAACAAACACTTGAGGCTTATCAAAGTTCAGTAACTCAGTTGCTAATGTTTTCTCTGCCAGTGCACAAAATCAATTTTGCCAGGAAGGATCAGTGGCCAAGAATGCAGAAAAGCACTAGAAATTTAAATAAGGCACGACAGCATGAAAGGTTTGCCATTTCCTCATCTTTTTTCTCTCCAATGTTTGTAAAAACAAGGGAAGCACCATGGACAAAACGACATTTGATCCTCACGTGCTATCGATAGAGGGCAGGAATGGCAGCACCGTGGGAAAAGCATGGCAGCCCCCTAGGAATGACTCTGGCCTGCAAGAGGAGGCAATGCTGAGATGCAAGGGGTTTTCAGAGAGCAACCACAAAAGGAAGCTGCACTTGAAGTCATAGGAATATGCTGCCATCAGATGACGTGCTTGGCTGGAGCGGTGACACCTGTGTACCGCCCTTCCCTGCCAGCTCAGCCTCCCCAAGTGAGTCAGTGCTTCCCGCAACGAGGTGGCTTTGCAGCACGTCACTGTGGCCGTGCCCCTGTCCATTGCACAACCTCCAAACCTCACACTAAGTGCCAAGCTGGAACTGGCCTGTGTTGACTTGTGCTGAGTGCCCTGGTACGCCATGCAGCAGCCAAGGCAAGCCTCCCACTACGGTTTGGATGCTAAAACATCTGCCTGGTGTTCTCAGGATATCCATCAGGCTGCATGAACCTCAGAAACCCCGAAGAAGCTGCTTTCACCTCTCAATCTGAACACTTGCTTAAAGAGCCACAAGATCTGCTGGTTGGTTTTGTGTTTGAGGAACTCTTCCTGTTGAGGACAGCATGTGACAAGCTCAAAGCCCTACCTCAAGGCCATCTGCAGCTGGGAATGCCCTTCTGCAAAAAGGCTGTCAGAGGCTCAAATTAGACCATCAGGAAAGAGAAACAAGGAAATCGTGACTGGCTGTAGTGGTCACAGCTCAAAAGGAACTTGCAAAGAAGCATGGTGGGGACAACTGATGGTCAATCTCCTCAATTTTTCATTTAAGGAAAAGTCAAGACCTTCTCCCATTTGCAATCAGAACCGCTGGGACCCCAAAACCTCAGCATGAGACCATGACGTTGGAGGTGAGCCATGTAATGGAGAAACACCTACTTTACGTGCTTGCAACCTGGCCAAAACTGAACGGCATTTACTTGGGGACTTATGCCAAGCCTGGCACTGCTGCAGACTGTAGCACAGGGCTCCTCTGCCTCCCCCAAAGGAAAATTCAATTTCTTCTTTTTTTAATTCAACAGCTGTTTGGAAAATTGCCCAATCCCTGCTCCTCCCTGGCATTGACTACTGCTACCAACTTACTGGCTTTGCCTTACCATAGACTCCCTTCTCCAGGATCTGCAGGAACTGACTGACTGCTGTTACCATCTCAGCCTTGTTCAGGTCCAGAAGGGAGACCACCTGAAAGCCCAGCTGCTCCAGAAGACGACTCAGCTCAAACACATCCGTGACAGGAGCCATCAGGTTGGGATGATGCTCGTAGCGGTTGTTGCCCACTAAAAGTGCTACCTTGCCTGTAGCTGGTGGGAACACCAAGAAGCAAAGCTGTAAAAGCTCAGCAGGAGAAAAGGTCTCACCTCCTTTGGCTGAGTGAGGATATGGGAAATCTTCTGTTACATCTAGGCAGAAAGCATGGACCCTGCGCTGCTACAAGCCTGAAGCATCCTGCAGAAAGCTTTCAGCTTTCTGAAAATGGACAAAATACACAAACCATCGTTTTGAAAGAAAGACTTGAAAAGTGTTCCTTTGACAAGCCAAATCCCATGAGTGCAGGAGGATCTGTGCCACTGAGGTTACTTGGCACCTGCCCTACTGTGACTGCAGGTCTCATGGGCCAGCTGTGTCTGGGAGGGGAAGAACTGAGCCAGGCTAAGGGGTCCTTACAGAGAAACCCTGGGCTCCTGCTTTCATTTTATCCCCACCTTCCACTGTAGGAAAACCAGATTTATGGCACTCAGCAGTGGTGGGAGCAAGGAGCTATGAGCTCAGAGCTACCTGGTCTGAGAAGGTATTTTAAGGAAGGAAAAAGGTGTCACGTGAACAACACTTTTAAACTCATTTGGAGGGCACGGAGGTCAAGACTGGGTTACTCCTTTGGAATAATCTTAGTCTACTTGCTGAGATTGATCAAGGCTTGGCAGGGGATGGGACTTATCCTGTGTCTTGCAGCTCTGACACATCTTTATGCCCATGACAATGTGGGCATAAAGGCTTGAAGCAGTCTCCACAAGAAAAGCACTCCTATGCCCTATCCTTCCATCTACCCTGGAGCCTGGCTTTTAATTAAGGGAATAATTGCTCGTGAAGAAAAGGTAACAGTACTCACCAAAAAACTTTTCAGAGTGACAGGTACCTGGAAAAGAAGAGGGAAGTGATAAGCCTGTGCCTAGCACCCAGCGCCCCAGTGCCAGCTCTCATCTCAGGTCTGAAACCTGCTCCAACATCCCCCAGCACAGCTGGATCAAACACCAGGGAACAGCTGCACAAGCAACACCTCTCGGGCAAGTTCTTCGTTGCCTGCTTGCTAACCTTAAAGACACTGGTTTGGTGATTTTGGAAGGATTTATGAAATCCTGTCCAATCTATGAAATCCTGAGTAGCTGGGAAGCAAAGCTTGGAGACAGGGCAGGCCAGGGGAAGGAAGGCCAGCATGGCAGAGCTCGCACCCATCAGCAGGTCTGTGCTGCTTGTTCCAGCCCTTCTTGGGCTGCTGCGCTTCCCAAGATGACTTGCCTGCTCCCTCGCTGCAGCGAAAGCAAAGGAAACACAACAACCCAAGGTCAACACAAGCTTAAAACCAGAGAGCTTCTCCCCATAAGCGGTCAATGCAGAGGAAGCTGACTGTTTGCTTTTGATTCCAATAGTATTCCTAGAGCCTTTCATCACCCTGCTTTGCCTTTCTCTACGTTTTAGCAGTTCTGGCTCAGAAATGCCACCACAAACGTGACTCACTTTCATGAGCTCCACAAACGCCCCTGGCCAAGCACTCCCAGCCTCTTAAAATCATCCTTATGCTAAAAGCTCCAGGTTTTCCTATTTACATAAAAAATAATTAAAAAAACCCCCAAACCCAGGAGAAAACCCTAAAGCCCTACAGGTTCTAAAAGAAGAAATTAAGGGTGTGTTTTTAATTGCATAAATCTCACCAGTCTGGAAGATCTTTAGCACCTGAACCAGTGCTGCTAATGCTCCAGGAAGATCATTGCTCCAGAACAAGCCCATTCATCCTTTTCTGCCTCTGACAGAGCTGCCTGTTGCTTGTTAAAGCTACTCAGTCATAACATTTTGAACGCAATGTAATCCTGTGCCCCTTTCTTGCTGCCTGTCCCATCCCCTCCTGGATGCTGTTTTGCCAGCTGTGAGGAGGGAGGTAGGCATAGTGCTCTCTGGCTATACAGGACTAATTTGCACTCTGGAGCAATTTTAAAGCCAGCCTAAAAGGCAAGATTGAGAAGCTTATGGCATAGAAAAATCTCTAGATAGAATAAAGAGCCAGGAAAGCTAGCCAGTGCTATTCCTGTCTCAGCAGGGCAAAGGCAGAGGGCCAAAGCGGCTGTCACACCGAAGGTGGAGCACAACCAAGGCTCTGGGGACCCATCTTCTCCCTGGGATCCATCAGCTCATGCTGCATCAGGCCCGGGCTGCCAGCCCGAGGGGCCTGAAGCTTCCTGAAATAAACACCATCCTTTCCATCTGAGTGCGTAACTTCATCTCACCAAGGCTGTAAATGAGCCTCAGCGAAGGACCCCGCTGTGATTTGGCAGGGAACTGTTAAACCAGCACCTCAGCAAGGCAAGAAAACCGCAGTGAGCATCTAAGAGAGCTCCACCTGCTCTAATGCGGCAGATTTCTGACAGACTGCAGGGCCCAGCAGCATCCCTCACTGCACCACAGCCAACCCCAGTTTTGGGTTTTTTCTTTTACAGACACCGCTTCTCTTGCTACCCCTGAACCCTGTTATCAAGGAATCCTATTTTTCACAGGGTGACGGATGCCTGCACCTGCTGCTCAGCAGGGCTTGCACAGGTCTGCTGAGATCACTGCATCCAGTATATCCTGCGGGTGAAACTGCAGGCTGCTCCCACAGGACTGCCAGAACATGGCAGCTTCCCTGCAGAGCCCTGTGCTCTGAAGAGTCTTACCTTTGGCTCCCCACAGAAGTCGTACTTAAAACCGATGGCCTTTCTTTTTGTTAATAAAAGCATGCAAGATCTGTCCAAGCTAGGGGAAGGTGTAAATGCCAGAACCACAAATCCTACTTCTAACCCCATGGCCTGGAGCCCAACTTCCCTGCTGAGATGGAACCACAGGGTAACACACCAGCACTGGCTTCCTGGCACTTCCAGGCAATATCACTAACTTCCTGTCTGCCCTCTAATTACTTTTCATGCTAGAAGGTGATTGTAGCAAAGTAGAGGTGGGGTGGTCCTGCTCACCTATGTGAACATCCACGGCGTTGGTCCAGTGCTCTCCGTGGCTATTGGAGGCACAGCAGAGGTATGTGCCAGAGTCACTGACCTTTGCATGGGTGATCTAGACAGATCAAAAGTTAAATGATGTTATTTATGGTCAAAGTTTGTGGTCCCTTGCTGGTATCTGCCAAAGGCACTCATGTCCCTGGAATAAAAAGTCTTTTTCCTGCTGTTTCCTTAGACCTCATTTCCTGTCTCACAAAGCTAAGAGACTTCCCACAACTTCTGTCTTTCTAAGAAGCTTATTTAGGCCATGTGCTAAGGTCTGCTGCCAACCCCAGCTTCTGAGTGCAAGAATCCTCAGCCAAAACGCCTTCCCTTCTTTTTCCAGCAGGCCCCAAGCCCTGTATCATAGCCATACTATGCCCCAGGAGCCACAGTGGGAGGACAGTGTGTGGCCAACATCAGAAGGTTGCCTGTTTTCCTCTTAGGCAACATTTTCTAGATTTCTGATCATGCCCATTGCTCTCTGTAAAGTTTTCAATTTTTATCCCTCTCTGTTGTTGTTGGACAAGAACCACAGCAGTACTGGCTGGTGAAAACTTCTGTGGTTCTCCAGCCTAGGCTCCTGCTCAGAGAGGAACTAAAGCCACCACAACCTCCAAGGATGGAGATCTTGCTGCCTTTCTGGCTCCAGTGCAGCACCACCCACCTCCAAATGAAGACCCTCTTCCTAATTGCCAGTCGGAGCTTCTTTGTGAAAAGTGCAATCTGAGGCCACTGTCCCCTATAACATCACCTACCACTACTGAGAAGAGACCAGATCTCTTGTCTTCGTTACCCTTCCTGTGATGCCCCAGAAGGAAACCTGTCTTTCTTGCATCAAGGAGACAGCACTCATTTACATTCAGCTAGTGACTCAAAATTAACCCAAGATCTTTTGCTGCCTCCCTGACATTTTCATGTCGGGACTAACCACTTTTCCTTCTAGCTCTCCTGCAGGCAGACAGCACTCCTGCAGCTCCATCACTCCACAGTCCCCTGTGCAGATATACAATAGCTGTTCTTGTGTCACTGCTGCAAAAAGGCACAGAAGATGTGCTGAGAGCCCTTGATGCATCTATGAATTGGTTACTCCTTAGAGAAGCATCCACAGCTTTGAAAGGAGCCCTCTTCACCCGGAGTCCTTCACTCAGCTATCAAAGCAACAGGGAGGTTGCTGTGAGGTGGCAGGGAGAGCTGAGCACAAGGCTGCTGCTTCTCAAGGGCTGGTGAGATAAGGACAGGCAAGGCGAGACTGCTTCCTGCTGGCATTCACCTCATCACACAGATCAAAGTACACCTGAGACAAGTCAGGCTTAAGGACTGCCACCTGTCATGTCCAGGATGACAAAACCACTATTTTCAGCAGTCTCTCCAAGGCCTCTGAGGCTCTCCCACGCCAACCATCCAGCAACAAGCTTCTCCCATCACCCACCTCAGCAGTCAATGTTTCTGAACTATTCCAAGGCAATGTTACCCAGAGTTTTTTTTTCTTCTGGTGTTCCAGCAGGTTCCCATTCCGGTACCACTGGTAGCTGGGTGCTGGGACTCCCATGGCAGCACACTGGAGCTGTAGCAGCTTCCCCACCTCCACGCACTGCTCGGTAGGGTTGAGGATGATGACCGGTTCTCCTCGCCAGAGCTGAGGGGGCAATCCTGTGAAGCAGCAACACAGAACTGATCCTCCCTCCGCAAGGACAGAAAACTACAGTCATTTTTTCCCCCTGTATAGGACTCTGTGTATTGCCAGAAAAGCAAGCTTCTTCTACCCACACCCAAGAGCTGCCATCCCACAGGATGTCACCACTGCACCTTTCTGCAACACCCATGATAGTAAATGGCAAAGCAAAGCCCTGCCTCTGGTTTCCCAAACCTGAAGCTTGCCCTTTCCTGCCAAGGGCACAAGTCAACATGCTGAGGTCAGCCACACCTGGAGTCATTATTGCTAATAGCCACATTGCTTCTTCTAGCCCTCTGCCTCACGCAAATGGGCAAACACCAGGAATAACTCTGGGAAACCCACAGCAAGTGATCAGCAGGAAGAGCAGGTACATACAGCCGGGGTTGTTGGGACCATGACAGGGAGCTGAACCATCTGGAGGGTGGACGGAGAGGTCTGGGTTAGACCTGCAGGCTCACGTGGCTGGAACAATCCTTCTGTATTATGATTTTCAAGCTGGGAGGGGACACAGCCCTGGGAACCACAAACGATCACCACTGCAAGTGTGCAATGTCTGCACAAAGTACAAAATAGAAAAAAAAGCTAGAAGATGTGCTTATACCTCTGGCAACACACTGATGGACCTCCACCTTCACCCAGTCAGAGAAGATGGCGTTTCTGTAGAGATCATTGATTCTGCAGGTGTAGAGTTGGGTTTGCTGTGCAGTGATGGGCAAGTCTTGCTTGGTGGCATCTGGAATCTGCTGGCAGACAAACTAAAGGGAAAACACAGGTGGTGGGCAGCAAGTCCCCCCTCATCACTGGTCGTAGAAGGCACCAGCAGGCCCCCCATAAGAGCAGGAAAACTGAAAATTCCAGGTTTCTTCCTCTCCTCCAGCTGCAGGGATGCAGGAGAACGAGCTTTCCATTGCACTACCCCTCCCAGCACCTGCAGAAGCCCGTGGGATGCACATACATCTTCTCAGCTTTGAGCCTCCTGGTTCCCACCAGGTCTGCCCACAGAGGACAAGCTCCATCACCCCAGGCAGGGACCAGTCTGGAGCTGTACCCAGTGCTGCCTCTGCTCCTACCATTACCTGGTGCTGACAAAACCACTGGTACTGCAGCGGCGTGCGGCCCTCAGCCCTGCACCGCAGGGTGAAGGAGTATCCCACTGGAACAGCGACGGAGACCGGCTGCTCAGTGATCACAATGGCTGTGGAGAAAGGGGACACAGCGGTGGAAACAACCTGCTGGGCACAACCCAGGGGTCCACTCCCAAGTGGTGGCCAGGCACGTTGGCCTGCAAGGGGGGGTCTTCGGCACCCATGCCCCGAGGAAGGGAGGTTTGGAAAAACAGGGATGCCCAGGGGATGCCGCGGGGCTTTCTGGGGGCTCAAATGCGCGGGCAGCGGCACTTCGTGTGCCGCAGGCGAGCGGCTGGCCTAGGCCGAGCTGCCCACTGCTCACCTTCCTGCATCGCTGCGCCGGCGGCTGGTTCCCGGCCTTCGCGGCTGCCGGCCGGGCCCGCGGCTCCTCCTGTCCCGGGGAAGCAGCAGCACCACCTGGGGCGGGCGGGACAGGAGCTGGGAGGCGGCTCGGGCCCTGCCGCCGGGCCGCTCACCCGGCGCAGCAACGGGCAGGCACGGCGGTCTCCGGGGCGGGGTGAGCCGTACTCCGGGCCCTGGCACGCCGGGCCAGGGCCTCGGTGGGCTCCTCCGGCGCGAGGCCGGGCCGCGACTCCGCACTCGCCTGCCACCGGCCCCGCCGCCAGGGAAGGCCCTGTCGCCTCCGCGCTTCCGCGACCCGGGCCCGCCCCGCTCCCACAGCGGAACCGGGCGGGGCGGCGCCAAACGGCGCCAAGGCTGCCCTTCGGCCCGGCGCGGATGGCCTCGCTGCACGCCCCACGGACGGCTTCACCTCTCCACTGTGTCCCTTCCCCACAGATTCTCCTCACCCCAAACCCCACAGGTCTCCTGTCCCCCCTCCCCACAGATTTCCTCACCCCTTCCTTCCCCACGGGTGTCCTCACCCCCTATTCCACAGGTGTCCCGTCTCCCCACCCCACAGGTGTCCTCACTTCATCCTTACAACCACCTTCTCTTATCCCCGCAGCAACTCTCACCCCCACCCCACAGCTCCCCTCCCCACCACACTTGCACCCCACTCCCCACATCTGCCCTCACCTTTCTCCGGGGGGCCACAGGCCCAAAGCTCATGGTGGAGCCACAGCTCTGCTGCATCTGCTCCACCAGATCAGGAGAAACCCTGCCGAGCTGCTTCCTCCGATAAATCCCCGCTGCAGGGCTGGGCATCACGGAGGGCCTGAGGGCAAGTGGCATTGGACTACCTGCCCGGAGGTTGCACAACCCTTCTGGAATGGGGCAGAACTGGGACACCAGGGCACAGCCTGGTCCCACAGGGGAAAGAACGCGGCAGCGAGTTCCAGGACTCCACCACTGCGCTGTGACTTTCATTTGCAATGTATGGGTGAGTAAGGTCAAACTCGTTAAACCAAAACTCATCACCTTTCAAGAGATGGGAGGATGATGTGGGAAGAGGCTGGGGGTCTGTGAAATGGCAAAAGGAAAGGATGGAGAGTGAACAGGGAGCAACTGATCGTTGTTCCCAAAGAACTTTGAAGTGGCTGGGCAGGGAATGTGACACAAAGCCAGTGGGGATGAAGCAGATCTGGGCTCAGGACTTGGGGGGGCCCCACTGAAGGGTTCCCTGCCCCAGGGTAGACAAATTCCTACCAGGCTGGCTTCTCCCCAAGCCAATGGTCCTGGGCAGCAGGTCCCATTGATGCCAGGACTGATGAGGATGAGGTCTTCAGCATGAGGGGGACCACGGACCATCTGGAAAAGAAGCTGCAAGAGAGACCCCTCCTTCTCTGTTGTTATTTTTCTCCCCTCATGACTGCAGCGGGGGTTTTCGCAGTAGCGACGATGGAGGTTGACCAAGGAAAAGCAAGACCACCAGGGATGTCTCTCCCAAGTGCCTTCAGTGGCAGCATGGAAGGGTGCAGGCAGGTCTCTGGGATGGTGGAGAGAAGCAGCTGTGGCTGAGAGCGATCATGGGTCACCTCCACAGGGTTCCCAAGGGAACCCAGGGCAGAACTGAGGTATGTCATAGGGTCAGAGGGACTAAGCAGAGGGACTAAGATGCTGCTTTTCTCTTACAGGGGATGGGGTAGAAAATGGTAGGAGAAAGCCAAAACCCACACCATTAAAGAATGGAGGATTTGTCTCTCTTTGAGTGCTTTCCTCTGTGCAGGATGGGACAGTCAATCTGTGGTCTTGCAAAGGCAGGAAAACACACCCTGTCCATTCAATCTGATCCAGCACAATCCCTGCTTCTACAGGTGATAGTTAACATAGACTTTTCTTTGTTCTCACCTCCCCAACTGTCTTTAAGTTCATGCAGACCCTCCTTTTATAATTTCTAGAGGGTCCAGCCAAGCATTTCGAAATATACCCTTGCAGGTTTAAAATCATTGTATTAATGGATTGCAAATTAAAGTTTTGGCTGAATATGTGTGAGTAGCCCTGTGCCGTGCCTGTGATGCAGAGTTATAAATGCAATGCAGGTAGCTAATACAAATGATCATTAAATTAACCCCAGCACATTCCTGGAGCTAAAGATGATATTTCTGATTGCTGCAGCATCTCTGATGCAGCTGGACATTACTGCTTTCCCTGTAGACTGCTTCTCTGGGCTTCAGAGACCATTCTCCATCAAATACCTAGACAGAAAGTCTGTTGTGTTTGTCCTCAGTAAAAGCCCTGCCCTGGCACAGTCTGCAGGAATATTTGGTGAAGAGCCAGAGGTGAGAGCTTGTTAATGTCACGCTGGAGAGCAAGAAGAAGCCTGTGACTTTAAAAGGGGAGGAACCTGCGGGTGTGAGTGCAGGCTGAGAAAGGGAAGGAGATATTGTGGAAGAAAACATTTGCAACTGTAGCTGTGAGCCAGTGCTGGATTTGCAGGCAGGGGACGAAAACTTTGCTAACAAAGATTTAAGCCTTGTGACTGACTGGCTTAGACTTCAAAAACTAAATGGTGAAAGTGCGTTTCCAAGTGGAGATGGGAGCAGAGGGTGCTGCCACCCTCTGCGAACAAAATGACGAGAGAGCAGATGCTGTAAGAGGAAGCTCTGTCACAGCAGGGCATCTAGCACAAGAACCATTCAGAGCCTCAAAGGGCCAAAAAAAACATACATCCACTGTGTGTCTGGGGGAAGGATCAAACACCACAGCAGGCTTTTTCTCAGCACAGTTGAGCTAAACATGCATTCACCATCCAGGTTTCTCTTTGCTACCAGAGTGAGGCATGGAACCACTGTATGATGGAGGTGGGAAGGAACCTCTGGTGATCTCTGGTCCAGCCTCCCCATCTGAGGAGGACATCAATCTGTTGCTCAACACCTTGTCCCATCCACAGTTGACTGTCTTGGGATAGAGATCACCCACCTTTCTGGGCCCCTTTTTGATCCCTCTCACAGGGTTATTTTTCTTCCTAATATCTAATCAGAACTTTCCTCCTTGCCACTCACATTTGTTGCCTCTCAGATTATTACTGCATCTCTAGGAAGTGGCTGGCTCTGCCTGGTCTACACCCTCCCATGAGGTAGATGAAAAAAGCAAGGAGGTGTGCATTTAGACCTCCCCTGAAGATTTAAACCAAATTTCTCCTCTCCATTCCTCCTATTTCATGTGCTTGAGCTCCCTTAATCATCTTGGTGGCCTTCACTGGGCTCATTCCAGTATAACAGAGCCTTTCCTGTGTTTGAGAGTATGAAACTGAAAACAGTTATAGGCCCTACACAGAGACCCACCTGCTCTGGGCACCCTTCTCAAGATATTCTGAACTGTCTCTTCCATTAGATCAACACTCCTAGATACAAGTCTCAGGGTGACGGGATGGTACAATAACATGTAATTCATGTACTGGGACCTGAATTCAGGTTTCCTGAAGCTGTTGGACCCAAAAGTTCTCTTTCTTTCAGAGAAAGAGATGGGAGCAGTAGAATGCCACTTCGGGCCCTCCCAGCCTAGCATCCTGCCTCCCACACTTGAGCAGCAGTCAGGGCACAGCTGCTGTGAGAGGCACAAACACAGTGAATATTCTTTTGTTGCTCAGAGACTTATTGAACCAAAGGTAGTATCTTTGTCCTGAGTAAACCTCAAGAGACTTTCCTTCCACAGATTTATTCTGTGTGGTTCCTTAACCCCTATTGACATTAAGCAGCCACAGCAATGTGTGGAAGCAGCTTAATGCCAAGGTGAGGGAGGAAGCATCTCTATTTTACTGATTTTTACCTCCTGTTAATTTCACTTGATGCCCCTGGTCTTGTTCTTCTTGTCCCTCACAGCTGTGTATACCCCAGTCATATGCCCTTCAGTTGTTCCTTCCAGGCTGAAGAGTCCCAGTCTATGTCTATTCTTCTGGACCTCTGGTCATCCTTGCTGCCCTTCTGTGAGTTTTGGGGTTGTTTTTTTTCAGGTCTAATGTATTTTGTTTGAGATAGATTATTTCCAAGTGGCATTAGCCCATGCAGATCCCACTGTTGCCTATGGAAAATTAGTATTGTTGTTTCCCCTATGGATCATGTTACATTCATTGTTATACAATTTAATCTGCTATTTTACTGCCTGGTGCAAGTGAGATCTTCAGTCAACCCTCTGGGACCACCTTCTTTCCCCACATTTCCTAGGGCCACATCCAAATGTCTTATGAGGTCCATCTCCTTTGCTTTTGTGAAGACCAAGTATGCTCTCTGGTATCACAAATCCAGCTATTTACATGCCTGATAATGTAATCACCTGCCACAGTGACATGCAAAAAGGAAATAAACTCCAATACCTCCACCTGAGATGACAGAATGCTCCTTCCAAGACACTGCTCAAATGCAAGACTATTCTGAGATATGAGCTGAGAAAAGCACTTCACTACTGCTTGAGCAGAAGAACTGCAAGTCTGATCAGGCCACTGTCCACCAACTGGGTAACTCAGATTTGAAGTGTTTAGGGCCACATTATAACTTCTGCAACCACAAAAAAGGAATTGTTGACCCAGTAGACACTGACTCTGACAGGTCAACAGAACGCAAGAAGCTTTATGTAAGAGCAAAATTCACTTGAGGGTCCTGGCTTTGGATCTGGTGGTATCTGCAACCACTGTTATACTAGACTGCGTGGCTGAATCCCCCACAGTCACTGCCTCTCCCTGCAAACTTCTCCCCACACTTCTGGTCCACAGGTGTCACTGCCCTCCTGTATGCCCAGGTTTGAACATCTGCTGGACTTGGCAATTCACTTGGTGGACATCAGTTTCTGCACATGCAGATCTGTCTGAAGTTGTAATCACCCCTCCCATTAGGACTGAGGTTTGATACACCAGTGACAAGAACATCTTAGGTCAAGGCTGAGTTATACAAACCTGATGTCCACACTGTGTATCCATGCACAGCCCTGTGCCTGTGCACAGGTTGTAGCTCACATTGTGTGTGTGTCCATGCACACTCCTGTGCCTCTATAGGTGATGCTCACACTGTGTATGTCTGTGAAAACCCCTGTGACAGTCCCTACCCCAAGTCACCTTCCAAACCACATTCTTCAGGGGAAGAGGAATCAGGGGTGTCCTGCACCAAGTGATCCATGCAGCCATCACCTGCCCTGCTACTTGCTGCCGTGTTCATTATCTCTCTTGCTGAGGGAGGATCAGCTCAAACCCGTTGTCTCTTCCAGTCTGGAGCAGACATCTACCATCATCTTCTCTACCAACATCTTCCCACTTATGCAGCAATTGCTGCTGTGCAGGGATGGGTAGACAGCCCATCCACAGCAAATCTGCTCCGTCAGTCCTGTGCCAGAGATGTGGTGCCTCCAGCGACGTGCCTGCAGCGCATGATTCAAGAGCTTGACAAACAACATGAAGGTGGAACAAGAATAAATTCAATTTTATTACATTATGTTTTCACTATATCACTGCTGGTGATACTTTGTGACATGTGCCCACCTTTTATAGCCCTCTTTTGTGCTGGCCTTTTCGTGGAGACTGAATAAATGCCAGCACAGCAGTTCTCCTGGGAGGAAAACCTGGCTGCTGAGACGTGAGATGCTCCCAAGAACGCCACTGCTGGGCAGCCGTGCCCGGTGCCGCCGGCCGGGCAGGAGCCTGGTGCTTGCAAGAGATCGGGGAATGGTTTAGTCTACCCTGAGACATTTTCATGGGGCCAGAAATGCCCCAAATCGAGGCTGTGCGTGGGGGTTATTATAAAAAATATTAAACCACTTTGTCTTACAGAGATGCTGGCCGTGATGGAGGAGGAGGGGGAGGAGGCCGGGCCCCCAGCCTCGGGGAGGCTGGGCCGCGTCCGGCGCGTCAGGCCGCCGCCCCCGAGTGACAGCGGCATGTGCGAGGCGGCTATAAATGCCGGCGGTGACTGACAAGGCGGGCAGGGGGGACAGGGAGAGCTGCAGGCTGGCCGCGGCCATGGACTCGACCCGCCGGCCCCTCGCCAGCCTCTACGGGCGGGGAACGGGCAACATCGAAGGGGCAGAGGAGGCCGAGAGCGCGGCCTGGGCCTCCCGGCCCGACCGGCGCAGCTACCTGCTGGGCATCCGGCCCCAGAACAGGTGAGGGGCTGGGGTCGTGGGAAGGGGCTCGTGGCAGGGCGGTGACCCCTGCCCGGCTGCCGCTGTGGGTGCCTTGTGCCACTGGGCCCTGGGTGCCGCAGGCCACCGGGACAGGGTGACATTTTAAAGGCGGGTGGAGGGCTGAGGCGTGAGGGAAGCAGGGACAAGCTCCATGGAGTTGCAGTGACAGAAGGGTGGGCTGGCCACGTCCCAAGGCGTAAGGCAATACTCCAGTCCCTGAGGGAGTGAGGTGACGGCCAAGCTGGAAGCAGCATGGCCACCTGGGCCTTTCCCTCCCCAGGGATCATCTCCAGAGTGAAGAAACCAAGTGGTGGCTTGGGCCCTCCAGAGCAGCTCGTTTGCTGCAGGGCTGTATTTTTTCGGGGTTATTGCTGGGGCAGGGGTTGTCAGCATCGCACATCATTTTATAGCGGGGCAGGTGTGCTAAGTCAACTGCTGTGCTGTGAAATCCTGACAGACACGAGCTTCTGGAGTTAAACATATGCACAGAATCCTGCCCTGACCTTTCTGTCTTCATTGTGTTATTGACACCAGACTCAGAACAAGAGGCCTGCTGCGCCTGTGCCTTATCTTATAGCCAAAAGGTATTTCTGTGAAGTAGATATGGGCTGAGCAGCAGTGGGAACGGCATTCCTGGGTCAGAGATGGCCTGAGGCAGAGGGTCTGTGGTAGGAATAAGGCTTTGTTCACACGGTAGAAGGTATGATAAACATGTTGTCAGCTGAGACTGGCTGAGGTTAGCAATGACAAAAATGCAAGGCAATGTGCCAGTGAAGGCAAAGTCGTTGGTAATTCTATTAGTCTTTCAAAATAAAGCCTATAAATTACTTTTAATTCACTGGGAATGCTCTCCAGCCTGTAAGCTCTTGTGTGTGCCTCTTCCTGGTTGATGATTTATAAATAATCCAGTTTGAGTGTGTCAAGAGTTGATGCCTCAAATAGAGATTAATAAAAAAAAATACAGAACGAAGAGATAAAAATGTGCTGCCTGGAAGGCAGATGTTGAAACTGGAGTAACGCCAAAGTGAAGTTGCCTTAATTCAGTGCCTTTGTGCTTCTCTCGTAGCATGTGGTCTAATTGCAGTCTGTCTGCATGCCATGGCATCTGCAGTTCAACACATGTCCGCAGTGGCCACAACCAGTCTGCCACGTCAGACCATTCCATGCAAAGGAAATCTGTAATTGAGTCTGATTACTCCATTCTGCAGATTACAAGTAGAGAGAGTCTTTAATAAATAAGAGGTTGAGGTGTTTTGGTTGCCTATAGCTTGACTTTTATTCCTCCGGAGTGTGTTAAAATTGCAGCTTATATCAGTTTAAACATAAAGGAGTGTTCATCAGTCCTACAAGCAATACCTCCGGTGCTCCCAGATGGCTTCCCTAAATCCCCAAAGGTTTCCTTAGGGCTGCTGTGTAAGGCACAGAGCAATGTTGCATTCCCCTGCAGTGAGCCTGGTGTCTTCTGGCTGTGTCAACTCTGTGGCTCAGGCATGGTAACTCCAGCCCGTGTCTGCAAAGCTCTGAGTCCTGACCACCTTGAACTTGTCAGGCTAGGGTGGTGGGTGGGTGGACCCCAGTTTCCATCTGCAGAAGCCTAATGGTTTTGCAGACAAAGGGGCACTGAACTGCCCTGCTGAAATCAGCTGTGCACTTGATTTTGACAAATTGTGCAGTCTTTTTTTCAGCCAGCTTATGTACTTGGTGCTCAAAGCCTATGGCAAAGTAATTTCATTTTTCCCGTTAGCTTCAGTGGCTGCACCTTCTGTTGTAAGAAGCAGTGAATAAATATTCACTAAACAGGAAAACCTTTCCCTGTGTTCATGACATCTTCCAGTTTCTCTCATGCATTAGGGAGGAATAATATAAAACTCTCATTCCTTGCACAGCGTGAGAGCGCCCGCAAGTGCTGAAGACTCAAGCCAGTGGAAACTGTGTTGTTGTCTATGACAGAGGGCTTGAATGAAGTGGGACTTTTTGTCCTGTAATTAAATAATGTATCGTAACAATTCTGGAACGCAAGTGGAAAGTTGTAGCAAGAAGACTTTCAGAAAGCAATTATGATTTAATTAAAACCAGGAACATCTGGAGAGCTTGCCTGGGAGAACTTGAAAAGCAAGATGAGTGACATAATGGCAGGTTAACATGCAGAGCTTCTCTGTAAAACAGAAGATAATTGAATTTGGTGGATATATTTGTATTTGCCTGCTCTCTTCAACCATTCTTAAAGCAGTAGAAAGTGCAGTGACATGATAGAGGCACTTACAGACAAGGAAATACCTTCATGAAAACAAACTGAGGTTAGGAATCCCTACTTCTGGGATGACTCATGGACACATTTCACCTATACACTCACATTCATGATCCATATAGAGGGTAGTCTGCATGGTCTTACTTGGTCTCCCTAATCCTATAGGAAAAAGGGGATGTTGTGTAAAATGAAGGATACTAATTTGGAAACCAGTAAGTGCCTTTTCTGGTTTCTAACCTTTATAATTTGTGAGAGGTGATGCTGCAGAGGCCAAAAGAATTGAAGTATTGAAAATGGCTGTAGAGAGATCATCCCTTTATTAAACAGAATATTCAGGATATTTGCTTTTTGTGCATTTAGCAACTGGTCTTCAGGAAGAATCTTCCCTGTGAGCAGATAGCTCAGTGACAGGAGATTACTGGCTTTCCTTCATCTGTCTTTTAACATACCTGATAAAAGACAATGTGAGGAGCAGTTTATGGTCATGGTGGCTTGCCTTCTACCCTGGCAGCTGACAGGACTCTTTTATTTTGGGATATGTGCTTTTTTTGAAAAAACCTCTTATGTCTCAAAGCACTTGACTATAATTACTTCACAAAGTGAGAGGAGAAGTTGTCAGTCCTGTCCAAGGTCTGTCTTAGGTGCATTCATGGGCTACGACTTTAAGATGTCTCTTTAGGTGTCCGTTTTGTAAGAACTAGCTGAGCCTGGAGAATGTCTGGTGAAGAGAGATGCTATTTTATGTAAAATCTTGTGGCAAAGGCTTCATCTGAGTCCTAGGCAAACTCCTCTGTTGGAAGTGAAATGCACCTCTCATCTCTTGCAGATGTCTGCTCCTCAGTCTCATAACAGCATTGCCCCCTTGCTTAAATATTTTTCTGCTGTCATGTATAGGGGCATTGCCTCTGATCTTTCTTGGATGGCTGCCTCTGGTTGTGGTGGCAGTTGAGCTCAGGAGAGTGCCTTAAACTATTCCTAATCTTGTAGCTCTTGCTTTGCACATGAAATGAAGGTGGAAGATGTGTTAGTATTCTGAAGTGAGCTGACAGTGCAGGAGTGCTTAGTTCCTGAAAAGCACGTTTAGCTTTCTTACTTTAGAGGAGTTCCTACTGCAGCACTTTTGACAGCTGTAACTTCTTACAGGACCTTGATTTTGGCAACAAGTGGTGTAAATCCATAATGAGGAACCAGCTGTGGCACCTGAGGGAATTCAGTGTGTCTGCCTTGTTGGATGGAAGTGTCCCAAACTCTGACACCCAGTACCCACTTGATAGCCAGAAGTAAAGGTACACCTCTGGGGTCTCTGGCGTAGAAGTGCCTTTTTCTTGTTGATGAAATTATCTGCACAGCAGTGCCTTGTTTGAATGGGGCTCCTTACTTGTTGTTGCACAGTGAATAATAATCCCAAGCTGCATTTTTCAGCCCCCTTTCTAAAGCCTTCTGTCCATATCTCCTAGAACGTCAATCAGAGCTGAGTATGTAGGCTGATGAGCTGATAACCTAGGCTGGAAGATTAAGGTGTGGAGCTGGACAAACAGTGCCCTTCAGGACCACTGTTAAAATACAGACTATATCACATGTGTGAACTTTGCTCTTCCCGGGAAACCTCATAAATGGAGACATTTCCTAGGCCTGGGATCCCATCTGATGGGGAGAGCAGGGTCTCCTCTGAACCAGGCAGCTCTTGTGCACAGCAGCGGCAGTTTCCAGCAGATGAAATTAAAAGCTGTTTGATCTCACACTCTTTCAGCAAGGGAAGGAAGGTCTTGGATGAAGGAGGCTGTTACCTCACACCAACTCAGTTTCACACTTTACAGCATCATCTGGTCCAAGAAGATGAAGGCAGAAGAGCTGTTATGAACAGCTATATTTTCACCTTGCTTCTTTTCTAACCCACAGTGACAAAAATCTTCTACACGCAATGAGTTACCAGGAAGATGTCAGCTTTCCTAGGCATCTCATTGTCCAATATTTGCTTTGCTTTCTTTTGTCCTTTTGCATTCCTTGTTATTTTTCACCAAGGTACCAGTTTAATTTGGACCATCCAGGCAGCAATAATTCAGAGTTAAAATACACAGATCTGAGCCATCTTCAAAGTGTTACAGAGGCTGATACAGGAACATGTAACTTAATTCATTGTTTTCCCCCTTCTCTGTTAATGAAATCTGGCTCTAAATTATTACATGCAAGTCTGTATTTATCTCAGCTTGAAGGAAATTACCTGCGGAAAAAATGCTGTATTTCTCCAGCTTCGACATTGATTCCATGACCTTGACAAGCAAAGACTCAATACATCCATTTTCCAGTCTGTAAAATAACAATGTGTCTTGTACAGCTCCAGAGCACTCACAGCTGCTTTATCACGGGATTGCTGATAATTACTGCCATGGTATATGAAACACAAACGCACTCGCTCTGTGTGTGTGTGAAGTACTTGATAAGAAGGGGGACACATGGCAGGAAAGGAGCCTTAAGTATAACCATATGTACATGAAAGCTTCATTGTTGGCTTTTAAATGTTGAAAATGGTTTGCTACTAACAGCTGAGAAGACGTTTGGGGTGGCTTGTATTTGTCTCAAGTAGTACTTACCTTGGAGGCAGAGAAGTTCACAGGAATCTTCTACTTGGAAGTCTACATGTGCAAAACATGCCCAATAATGTCCCAAGTCAGAGAGCCAGCAAGAGGGAGTGTCTGTAGGAGGTTGCCAGGGTTATCCCTGAACTGCTCCTGGGATGGAAGAGCTGCCCAGTTCTTGGTGGGCTCTTCTGGCGAGCTTTTGCGCAGCACTGTTTGCATGCAAAACCAACTTGGAGGTCTCACCTTTGCTGTCATTGACACGTTTTGCTGTTTAGTTGCTGCCCTGGACAGTTTGTGTGGCTCCATTTTTGTGCTGTGGAATAGCATGGAAAAATATTAATGACTGTTTCAGCTCAAGCAGATCAAGTCCGTGTACTTGTGCTTGTGAGGATGGAGCCACTGTGAAGCCTGTTTTCAGGGTCTCTTGAGCTCTTGTTGTCTTCCATATGAGGACATGAGATGGAAGGAGAAAGATTTGTCTTGGGGAGAAGTACAGAAAGAGGAGAATTTCATAGTGATTACACGAGAGAGTTAGAAAAGGTGCTGTATGGAAAATGTTTTCAAGTAGTTAACTTTTCAGTGCCAGTGGGGTGATGTACCAGCCTAGACCATTGACTTAAGCAATATTTTTAATGATTAAAAAAAGTGAGTGTTGTTGACAGTTCTGCCTCTTGCCCTTGCAGCAAGACTGAAATTTGACAAGTACATGAAAAGTGGAGAAGACTATCTTCACTTCCAAAGAATGTGATGAGTAGACTTGAGGCTAAGACCTTTAAGAGGATGATAAATGTCCAAAGGAGTTTGAAAGCATCTGATGAAACAGAAATTAAAGAAGAATTGAGGCTGGTGGAAGGCACATAGTAGAGGGGTATAATTCTCATGGTCCAGTGCAACAGCAGTTAATAACAAAACCTGTCTGTTCAGGGCTAGCTTTTAACAAGCTGTTATTCACTTCAGAGGTGTGAGAAACCCAAGGGGGGCTTCCCTCCCACCAAGGCTGGACATGCCTGGAGAAGTCCTCTCTGAGCCCTTCTCCAGTAGAGAGAAACCAATACCTTCAGACCTTGGTTCATCTGCTTTAGATGTGTTCCTCAGGATGTTTGCCTTCATCCAGTAATGATAGTGGCCTCAGTCTTGCTCAGAGGAGACATGTCTGCTGCCAATGATGTGTTGCATTAGCAGAGTCCTCTGCTGAGTGCACTGACAAGTCTCTGGGAAGCTGAGGACACAGACAGTCCCAAAGCGTATCAGACGAGGTGTGCTGGGGCATCTGTTGTGCCTTGCTGGGGACCCCCACATTCCAAAGCAGATAGATTTGGTGTAAAGTCTGGTGTTGCAGCTCTATGTGGGTATCCTGAGGGTGTAATTAAAATGAAGTGAAATGCTGGCGGCATGCAGGCAGGGCTGTTCTGACTGAAGCATTTAGAACTTGATCTTGCTTTCTCTGGGCTTAAATCTCTAGTCTGAAAAGCAAATTTTGCTTGCTTTCTTAGCACATCGAGGTTAAACTGTAGTTAATACATGGATCTTTGTGGTGATGGCATTTTTCTTTTGATAATATCAAGGCTTCTCAAGAGATCCTCAGCTCAGTATCCAGTGCTGTGTTTCAGGATGTGCAGTGAATAAAACCCAGGTTGTGTGCTCAACACTGGAGATCTTAAAAAGTCCTGATGATGCTCACTCTTTGATCACATTTGTGACCACAAGGGATTCATGGCACAGACACCCTTCATTCTGGCTCTTACTATTTGAGTGATTTGCTTTACATCCAAGCCAAGACACCTTCCCATTTGTCTTATGCAAGATAACATGATTAAAACCACACTTCTGCCTATGCTAGCGTTCTCTCCCAGACATGTTAGGGCCTTTGCTGCTGGCTCCTCAAGCAATGCCCATGTCCTTAGTATTCCTGGAGGCTAAAATGACATTTTTCCCTTGCAGTGGTATTGCAAACTGGTTTTGGGTTTCTTTGCTGTTGAAAAGCTGGAAGGTGAGACATAACTTGTACTTACGTGAAAAGGTCCTGCACATGGGTCAGGGCAATTCGAAGCACAAACACAGGCTGGGTGGAGAATGGATGGTGAGCAGCCCTGGGGAGGACCTGGGGATGTTGGTTAATGAGAAGCTCAACATGAGTTGGCAATGTGCTCTCACAGCTCAGAAAGCCAACCGTGTCCTGGGCTGTGCCGTGTACAGTTCTGGGGCACCCAACACAAGGACATGGAGCTGTTGGAGTCAGTCCAGAGGAGGCCACGGAGATGATCCGAGGTCTGGAACAGCTCTGCTCTGGAGACAGGCTGAGAGAGTTGGGGGTGTTCAACCTGGAGAAGAAAAGGCTCCAGGGAGACCTTAGAGCACCTTCCAATGCCTGAAGGGGCTACAAGAAAGCTGGGGAGGGACTTCTGATACGGGCATGGAGGGATGGGACGAGGGGGAATGGCTTTAAAATGGAAGAGGGGAGATTTATGTTAGGTACTAGAAATCAGTTATTTCCTGTGAGGGTGGTGAGACACTGGCCTGAGTTGCCCAGAGAAGCTGTGGCTGCCCCATCCCTAGAAGTGTTCAAGGACAGGTTGGGTGGGGCTTGGAGCAACCTGGTCTTGTGGGAGGTGTCCCTGCCCCATGACAAGAGGCTTGGAACTAGATGATCTTTAAGGTCCCCTCCAACCCAAACCATTCTGGGATTCTATGAATTGTATTTCCAGCTGGGGCAGCCCAGAGCTCAGGGACACAGCATACGGGTGCTGCTGCTCCGAGGGTCACCTGCACTTGGGAGGATTGTGGTGAGGAGTAAGCTCGATCCCCCTGGGAGGTCAGGGCAGGGCAAGAGCAGCTGGAGGTGGGATTTGAGCTCTCTAAGCTGTTAGTGTGGCTGGGAGTGATGCAGGTAAGGTAACATGCTGGTCAGTAAGGCAGGTTATGTGAAGACATGCCTTGCAGTGCTGGAGAGGACATGGGGCACAAGGGGATGTCCCAGGTGATGGGGCTCAGCTGGAAACACAAAGTTCCTCTGACTTCTCCCACAGGCCTGCACAGCGCATGCAAGAGGGATCAGGTGGCTGATCCTCAGCCTGTTAGAGGCAGTGTTTGATTTTTCCAGCTGGATAATGCCTGATCTGCTCATTCTCTGGCTGCGTGAACAGTAGTTGGCACTGGGGAGGATCAGGATCGTGTGGCTGGGGGTGGAGAGGGTGATGCTGCTGCCAAAAAGGCAAGTGCTGCCCATGTTTGTTGGGTTAAAGCTACTCCTGAGCAGTTTGTCTAAAACTTCTGTCTTTCCTCTCCTGATGCGAAGGAGAGGAGTCAGTGAGCTCTTCAGAGTGCTGGGGTTTTTTCCCAATGAAAATGTACCCTTTTTTGGTAAAGTGTCAGGCCTTCAAGCTGAACCACTTTTTGACTTCTTATTCACATGGAGATTCTGCCACCGCAGGTAGAAGTGCTACATGTTTGGCTGGCACAGTTTTCCACAGAGGCTCATTTTTTAGGGCAAGACTTGAAGGCCGATGTGTTTAGGACTTGCACAGAGCCTGGATGTGGTCATTTGAGTAGAAGACCTGAAGAGGTGCCCCTTTCTTGGTTCTTCATGCTATCTTCTGTAGCATCATCATGAAGCACTAAAGTTCGGTTGTTCAACAGTTGTCTTCAGTGCACAAGACTGAGAAGGTTTGGTCTGTCTGCACACACTGATGTGAGAGTCTGACTTCTCCCATCCCAAAGGAGATGTCTGTGCTGCAGGCACTTCCAAGGCTATATGGTGAGGCTGTTGCATAGGCATAGCTAACATGTATCTCAGTGTGATTAAAGCTCCGAGCTTACATGCTGTTGAGTTGCTGGTACCTAGTTTGTTTTTGGCTTTTGATTGCCATGTGGGTGAGCTCAGGGTCTGAGAAACTGCTCCTGGCTGCTGTGGGTTGATGCTGACAGGTTATTTGCTACAGCCTGCAAGGGGCTGCTGCCACAGTATTGTCAATGTGGCCTTTTGGTTAGTGTTCTTGATGACACTCCTCTGGGAGAGCTGGTGGCCACTGGTAAGTAGCTCATCTGGGTATCCCTTGTGTAGAACTTGAGTACTTGATTTTTTTTTGCCTGAATTGGTTAATGTTATAACATGTTCCTGCAAAGAAAGCAAAACCTGTAGATTCTTGTAAAGTCTGCTTCTTTTATTTTATTTGAATTTTTGCCAGACCTTAGTGATTTGGTTGGCAAGCTGGAAAACATTATATAGTGACCAGAGAGTTTTCAGCTTCTCCAAAGAGCTGTCCTTGGAAGCACAGAGAGTGACCAGCTCAGGCCACCTGCTTGCCAGCAGAGATGTGGGCTTGCAGTGGTCTGCCCTCCTGCTTGCCGTATAATCGAACACCTCCCAGGATGGAGTTGCCTGCTTTGAGCACAATGCTGCGGATGGTGCATGGAAGGCTCAGGTGCTGCTTCTTGGAAACCTACTTTTAGAAATGTCCTTACACTTATTCTCTGTGGTTAACGACCATTTCATTTTTACAGCCTTTGATTTCAATTGACAATGTGGCTTGCTCATCCTGGCAGTCAGCCTAAGTAAGGCAGCTGTACCTTCTTTTAATAGGAACTCTGACCTGTGCAAAATGACTCATCATTAATACGTCTCTGTAACGGTTTGTTTATTTCAGCTCCTTTCCATGCTTTTCTGTCTAATGGTTTTTATGCTGTTTTTTGCTTAGCTTATCAAGCAGCAGATTCTCTCCCTCCAGTTTAGGAAGGTAAAACTGCATTGCATTAAACTGCTCTGACCAACCACTTTACTGAATCTGACTGTGCATGATTAATCTGTAATGCTTTGGTACTAATTAATGAGTAGAAAGCCCTGAAGTGATCTAACAGCCTTATTCTGCATGATTGGGTCCCTAATACTTGCTTGAACAGCAGACAGCAAAATGAATGTTCATTGTAATTCCTGTGTTAAGGTGCAAGAAATATTCACCTTTCTTAGCCAGACAATGGGTGTTCAGCTACTTCTTGATATTAAAGTGAGACTTCCATACAGAGACATCAAAAATTAGATACGCCTTAGCTGAAAACTTCAAAAAAGAAGTTTTCTTCTCCCCCTGCCATCCTGTGCTTTATTGTGAAGATCATTTATTTGGACTCTGCCCTGAAATGCACTTGTACAGCTGTACTTTGCCTCTGGCAAAATAACACATTTGGAATTCAGTGGCATTACTAATTTGCTGCAGAAACAGGCAGAGGAATGTCCATGGAGGGACAGGCCTCTCCAGAACACCCCAATAGCTGTGGGTTTGCTAACCAAAAGGTCAAGAAAAGAAAATAATGATGAAGAGGAATACACTTCTCAAATCTCCTTTTCCTGCAGACTCCTTTTGTATGGAAATCCCTCTTTAATGTAAAAAGGCTACTGAATTGCCAGTGTCCTCTTCCTAGGCTCCAGGGCTTTTTTCTGCAGCAAAGATGCAGCTTCAGGAAGGCCTGGAGGAAGAGCCGCTGCTGCCTTGTATCAGATTTCTGGAGTGCTCTGAATTACTAGTTTAGAAAGCAATTTGAATTGGACAAGTTTCCTTGCAGCTGGAGTGAGTCAGCTGAGAGTCTCACAGTGCTGCAGTCTCTAAAGCACCCCCCCCCCACCCCAGCTAATACAATGGTTTCTTTGAAAAATTGGCTTTGTACCAAGTGTACATTGGGCAAGTCTCCTCTGATTCATCTGCTGTGCCTGTGGAGCCCCCAGCTTCTAGTGATGCTGCTTTCCTAAACCATTCAGTAGCCTTTGCTGTATTTCACCTGACTGTGGGATTTGCACTGTATGGATCAGGCTTATTCCTGCTGCTGCCTGCTGATACCAGTGGCATGGTACTGGGATTAAACTTGGTCCAGAGTGTCACGATGTGTGTGCGCGTCACTTTTTTTAAAGATTCTGATCCAGTTGCTGTCCTGCTGGGTTATGAAATGTTAATTGGTGCCTGGGAAGTTCCTTATGTGGATCTAAAAAGCATTTACTGGTCTAGGGCTGGGGATCTGTTTCGAAGGGGCCATCAAAACTCCACCAGTAACTGCCTTGGTACAGGATTGTGTGCCTTGCTCTTTGGAAATGGGAGTTGTTTTCTCCTGGGGTTGGAGTATGGAATGGTTACTGTGGTTTGAAACAGCTGTTGGCTCCCGCAGCATTTTCCTAGCCCTGTAGCTGTGCGAAGAGTTGCTTGCCAGGACCAGTCTCCTGGGAACCATTGATTTCCACAGAAAAGAGTCTGAGCTGTGGCATCTGTTTTTTACCCCATCCCACGGGTATTTGGATATAGACCATGTTTACAACCCTTGTTCAGTAGATGAGTCAAGTTTGCAACAGCCTGAGCTGCCCCTGTCCCCTACCCTTACCCTACACAGTGCCCAGGAACTGTGTGAGGCTCCCATTGCATCCCAGTTGGTTTTTTGCTCAGGGATTCATCTCCCTGCATCTTTTACAAACCCGTTCTAGCAGGAAGCCAGAGTGAAAAACATAGTACTGCAGCCCTCAGGTAAGTTTTCAGGGTGAATGAAACAAGCTGGAAACAAGCTGCCATCCTGGCAGCTGGAGCCATCCTGGCACCTTCAGCCATGTGTACAGTTCAGTCCCTGCTGCAAAGCCAGTCAGTGCACTTGACCTTGCTGGGTTCATGCTAAATGTGGGTTTTTTTTTGTTTTTCCTGAACAAGTCTGCTTCCCCAGCAGGTAGAGCATGAGTAGCAGCAGCACCAGCATCCTGCCTGCAAGCCAGGGGCTGCTTGTGAGGCTGGGGTCCTCCTTGTGGAGCCCTCTCTATGTGCTATGAGACCTTCTGCTCATGGTGGAGCTGTGTCAGGAATGGTGTGAGGGTTTGTTCCACCTCTTGCATGTTTCCAGAAGCTGATCACTTGTTTAAGGAATGTCTTTCACTGCTGAAAATTATGTAAGTAGAGCTGCCAGCTACCAGTTCTTTTCAATATTTGCTGTGTCTCCTAAGGTCCTTGAACTTGAGACTTTGGGGTCCTCTCTCCTAGTGTAAATGTGTAGTGTTTTAATTGCAGGGGGAAAAATTAAAGCTCTTCCAAGACCCCCAGAGCACTATCCAAATGAAGACCCAACTTTGAATTAATCCTTTTCCTTTATTTAAGAAAGCCTAGATCTTCTGGGCCCCCTCTTGGTGGTGTTCCAACAGGATTGGCAGTGCTGTATGAATACACTGATGTAGTGCTGTCCTGGAGTAGTGCTTACATGACTGGAGAATCTAAGGTCCAGTTTTATGAGCTACATAGATTGCACTGGCTACTTGGATAGTTCTGGCTGTTTGGGTGTCCCAGCCTGAACTTCGGGGTCGGTGCCTGAACTCACGGATGGTGTAGGGTGGATGCCCATCTGCAGCAGTGGGAGGTGAAACAGGGCATGGCAGGCAGCTTCACATACAATTCCTATGCTCAGAAAGCTGCAAGCCAGGCTCAAGGTCTCATTCAGTGAGCTGGAACAGACAGCTTTCCTTGATTCAAAGCTTTCAAAGGGAGTTTGTGATTGGGAGGCATGTTCACTTCACACTTGGCCTGAAATTACCATGTGAATTCTTTACAAATGGAGTAGAATCCTGATGAACAGAGCAACACTTGAAACACTGATGGTGCAAGTACCGGGAATGTGAAGCTGCCTTTGTTAGGGCCTTGCTTTGAGTCTGCTGGCTGATCAAAGACATGTTCTGTTGTAATCCAGATCTGAAATGTTTCCTGACATTCATTAGCCTAATAGCCATCAGGGATAAGACAAAGGAAACATCTCCCAAATGACACTTTAAATAGAAAGAGTCATCTTGGGAGTGAAAGAAACGGTCAAATATCCTGGCACTGGGCTGGACTAGTGTAGGGAAGATGAGAGGGAAGAAGGGCATTTACAACAAGAACACAGGCTTCTGAGAGGAGATAGGAAGGGGACCTTTTTTTTTCCCCAGTATTTTGATCTCTAAGAAATGCTTCTTGAATCTTCCAGGAGCACCTTCTGCGCAATCATTTCTCAGCTGACGGAGGAAACCCAGCCACTCTTTGAAACCACTATCAAATCCCATTCTGTGTCCGAGGACTCTGATGCTAGATTCACGTGCATAGTGACAGGTAACAGTGTCTTCAGTGATTAACCTGATCCTGCCTCACTTGCTGTATTTGTGCTAGTTAAACTCTAGAGCAAGTGATAACAAGACAACATTTTAACAAGTCCACCATTGTCAGACTGCAAAGATGCAGCAATTGCATGATGATTTCAGCTTTCATTTAAGCGAGGGGAAGAGGGGGGAAATACCTGAGATTGTAAAGAGGCAAAGGCATAACCAAACATCTCCAAACAAGGCAAATTAAAATGGGATATGCTGGTTATTGCTTGGGCCAGCTACATTTTATTGTCTTAATAGTTGCTAATCCCAGACTCCATAACTCAGGAATGTGCCATTTAGAACACCAAGGCTATCACACTGAAGCCAACTCTGGCTCTATTTGCTGGCTGTAAATGGTCAGAATGCAGCTGCATTTGCATCACTGCTAAATTTCTGTTTGTCAACATCTGACATAAAAGCCAGTTTCTACCCAATGAGGTAAAATCTAACCTTGGGCAGGAAGGAGTTAGACCAATAAAAGAAGAAGGAGGAAGTTGAAAAGAGGGCATTGTGGTGATGTGGCATGGTGGTGCACTGGTGTAAGGGCAAGTGGCTCATTTGATGATGAGCTTTTGTTCTTTAAATATAGAGACTCTAAACCCTCTTTTTTCCATAGTCTGTGCTTGTTTACAACTCTCTGATCCTTCCTGATGTTGCAAATGTGATTTATTCCAACAGGTTACTCAGTGGGAGACATGAAACAGGTTTATGATTTTTGGATGGAGGAGGGTATCTCCAGTGAGCCTCTTAGTCACAAGAACCAAGACTTTCCTAAGATTTAGGAAGTCTAGTTTGCCACTAGACACATGCTGTAAATAAGCTGTGCACCAGCAAATAGGCTGAGCCTTTCTGAGAGCTGCTGGCTTAGAATTCTTGCGTCTTCTCATATGGATTCACTTGTTTTACAGGTCTGACTTTCTGAACTTGCAGGGGTACAACTGATAACATTGATTTGATTGGTACTTAATTTCAGCAGATCCCTTCCTGCTTCTAGGGCAGAAGTGGGCTGCTGGGTAGATACTCCAGGCCATGCCCCTCAATGATTCATTAAAATAATCATAGAATCATAGAGTGGTTAAGGTTGGAAGGAACTTTAAAGATCATCTAGTTTAGTAGGCATGAAAGAGTTCAACTTGTTGCCTCAGTGGTCACTCTCTTGGGGCTGTGTTTGAAGGATGAGAGGGATGTGCTTGGATGAAGGATGCCTGGAGAAATGCAGGAGTTGTGAAAGGGGTGGATAGGTGTGTTTGGGGATTGGGGCAGTGAGTACAAGAGCAGAGAGCAGGGTGCTGAGAGAGGAAGATGTCTGGGTTTGGGGTAGCCAAGACAAGAGAGGGATGGAGAATGAGTACTGCTCGCAGGCTGATGGCGTAAGGAACTACTGCTCTTAGTGAGTATCTGTCTCTCCTGTTAGCATTCCTGGAAGCTTCCTTGTCTTCAGGTTTAAATCCATAAAGCATGAGAACTTACCATGACTTCCTCCCAAAACTGCCTGAAGTACCCACCTCACATATCTTGTGTAGAGCAGAAAGATAAAACTGTGGAGATTATGCATAATTGTTCTAAACTCTTTCCACCTTCCCAAGTTTCAGAAGACTAACTTCTCCACCCCCCTCCCCCCTCAAAAAAAAAAAAAAAAGTTGCTTTAAAAAGAGTTTTTCTGGGTGATTTTGGATAGGTATTGCAAGAGCTGTTTTGGGTAAGGTCACCAAAGCTTTGAAGACTTCTCAGACTTTAACAACTTTGGGAATGTTTGATCTAAACCTGGCAATCCCCATGATGATGATAATAATAATAATAATAAAAAAATGAAACACCTTGCTCAGAAAGGTCTCCTGGCTCCTGCAGTGGCTGGACATCATGCTGGATCAATGCTGCTGGAAGACATGCTTCCTAAAAAATTTCTGCTGGGCTTGAAGATGTGCAGCAGACACCTGTCCTCCTCCTCTGGAATGCCCAGCACCACTCTATCTGCAACTGCTGGTGGATGCAGGGAAGCAGCTGCTGGCAAATCCCTCTTGGAGCCAGCTGCAGCCAAGGTCCCGCACACCTGCGGGAGTGACAGGTTTCAGAAGGGTCTGGTTTTTGAATGGCTGCTCTGTCTTGCAGTGCACTTATGCCAAGGGTGGGCATCAGGTGCCCTGCAGTGTGGCAACCCCCACTGATGGAGCCCTTGGCTCAGCCACCCCATCCCACTGGCACCCTTCAAACTGGCCCATCGTGGCAGCCTGGCAAGCTGCAGATGTTTTGGCTGCAGGGAATATGCCAGGAGTGACAAGGAGCAAGGGAATTTATTCCCCACGCACAAGGGGAATTTATTTGCTCAGCAGGCTGAAGATGGACGGATGGGGTGCCAGCAGCACCTCCCCACTTGAGTGCAGGGCATGCCAGGGAGCCTTGTTCCTGCACAGGCACCTCTCCATCCCCTGCTTGGCTCTGGTTACAGCCCCTGGGGAAGGATAGCTGGTGTTTGAACAGGCCGCTGGGGCCACTGTTCCTTCTTCAAGGTGGGAAGCCTTTCAGCATCCCTCTGCCTATGGGTTTCCAGATAGCACTTACCTGTCACTCCCTTTTGCTTCAGAAGGGGCTAGTCCCTCTTTGTCTGTGCTGGGCTGCTACCATGGTAGCCCCTGGTAGGGAGCAGGTAGCCTCAAAGACACAAGTGCTACAGGTCAAAGGGAGTTGAGGCTTAACAGGAGGAAAAGCCTTTCATCGAGGCACCGTGTAGCTATAGAAATGACAGGTCTTTCCAGCAGATGTCAGCTGGGAGTGGGAATCAGTTGCAGAGGCCACAAGGGGACATCACACCCGGCTTCTCGGAACTTACATGCTTGCAGTTCTCAGAATGAAGTGCTGTGATTGCTATTTGCAGGATTATTAGGAAAATCTACCTGCCAGGTCCCTGTGCTACAAGCTGTGGGGCCCCCTGAAGGTCTTGCCTGCACAACAGCCCTTAGGAAGGGTAGGGTTGCTCTGGGCAAAGTCTGAGCTGTGTAGGAAAATTGTTTTGTTCCTGTTCCCTGGAGAAGAAAGAAACTGCCACAGGCTTATTCAGCCCAGGGTCCTCTTGCCAAGTACAGCCAGTAGCTAATATTCCTGGAAAATATAAGCAGCAGTGTCAACCCCTGGTGATCCCATCACTGGAATACTCTTGTGGCCCACTTCCAGTAAGCTGTTTAGGGTTCATTTTCTTCAGCCACAAGGATCTGAGGGCTTTGCACTTCTAGAAACTGGTTTGGAGGGCCAGAGCAGCAGCAAAGAGCAAACCGTGGAGACCAAAGAGGAGGATGAAGAGTCTTCCAGGAAAGACGTCATGAAAAAGTAATGACTTGGCTTCCTGCAGAACAGGAGGAACAGAAAGCCAAAGCTGCAAAGAGGTACAGGCAGTGAGGATTGAGTAGTCAGATGCCAATAGGGTAAAATCTGGTATGTGGGGGTGTCTGGGCTATGGGGGTGGCTGTTGTTCATGGAGGAGAGCAGGAAAGGAAAACTATTCAGAGACTATTTCCCCAACCCAGTGAGCTAAGTCCGTTGAGGGGACAGAGGCAATAAGTGAAGAGGAGATTTGGCACGTGATGGTCAAAGACATTTTGAATCATCTGAACCCAGGGTGAATTCCTGCTGATGAGGCTTTGTTCCTGCTACGGGACCTTCATGGTAGCAGATGTAAGCTAGGGTCAGGTATTGCTACAGGCTGCCAGCATCTCTGGCTTGTTCAAGTTGGAGGCTTCTCACCCTGGAGATGATAAGGGTCCTGGTCAGCCCTGAAACCAGTGGGTTGGGAGGTGGGAAGTATCCAGGATAGGTCCCTTCCCTCTTCAGAGCCATCAAGTCTAAACACTTTGGATATTCCTGGAGAGCCCTTGCTGGCCCCATGCCAGGGCTGTCCATGAGAGCTGACCCCTTGCTGCATTTGGGGGTGCTGGGGGCTGGTGGGAAGACCCCCTGGGGACTGGTGGGGGTGAGCGGCATGCTGGACTCCTTCACTTGGGCAGCATGGAAAGCCACAGGAGCATTGGCAGGACATATGCTTCATATATCTGCCTTGGGGCTTTGACCAACTGTTGAGCACATCAGCTTAAGCAGAGGCATGACGTGGTCATTGAAACTTTTATCCCATGCCCTTAGGGTCAGCTTGGCTGTCCTGGGAGCCCTGGGTGAAGAACAGGAACCAATGTTGGCCACTGGCTGGAGCAGTTTTCCCCTGAAATCTGCTAGTTCTGAGCTGGAGCTGATGTCGGTAGCCGATGAGGGCTGTGGCTAGTGCTGGTCTGTGTGGGGCACTTCTGCTGAGCCACCACTGCTGGCAGTGCCAGGGGACCTGGCTGCATGCCCAGCCTGCTTGCCAGCCAGTCACACACATCATGATGTCATTCGACTGAAAAGGCAGGTGACATCTGTTGTCAAGTGACATTTGTAGGACACCAAGCTGTCTGTGATGCAATCAAGGTTGTTGCTGTTCAATGGAAACTTTGGGATCAGCTTACAGGCTGTGACAGTGAAATGCTGTGAGCTCCATGGAGAGGCAAATGCCTGTTTTCTAACCTTAGCCTTAGCCTCATCAAAACATACCTCTTCATATAAAAGTGACAGTATGCTCACCTTCTCCCAGCCAGTGTTACAGGTGATCATGTGATCCACTCCTCTCTGCTCAGGAATGAAGTGCTGGGATTTTTTCTCAAAAATAGCCCTATTCCTAGGAGTGAGAAAAGACTTGGATAAGCCCATCAGTTTCCACTCACAGTACTTCTTCTGCTGTGTCATTTAAAGAATGTGTTGAGTCCAGAATAACATGTATCCTATTCTGCTGGATTGTACCCATGGGAGCAGGCTTGCTCTGCTGCTGATTGCCATTTTTCACACCCTGATGTACCATCTGTCTCTGTCCTAGGGTACCCGCAGCCAGAGGTGACGTGGTACAAGGATGATGAAGAGATGGATCGCTACTGTGGCTTACCCAAGTACGAGATATTCCGTCATGGGAATCGCCACACCCTGCAGCTGTACAAGTGAGTAAAGGAGCTGGTTCAACTGGTGACAGGAGCTCAGAGCATGGCTTCAGTATTTGGAGGAGCTGCCTGTCAGCAGATCTCCCCTCCAGCAGTGGTGTTCCTGACTGTGCCTTCCTCTTCAGCTCTTCACTCTGATGAGCCCTGCTCACATCATCATGAAATCCGTTACTTCTATCCAGGCTGCCATGCCAAATGTAAGAGGAAGGTCAGAGAGAAATCGCTCTCTCTAGAGCTTTCCAGTGCTGGCAGCAGTGTGGGCTCTGGCTGCACCAGACAGGAGCTGAGCATTAGGGCTGGATGAAGGTAAGCGGGGCAAAAGCACTGGCTGCCTCCAGGCTAATAGTCCAGGGGATCAGGCTGGGGAAAAGGGCTTCATCCCTGTTCCAGGAGGGCCTTTTCTAGCTCTCACTGTGAGGTCAGGGAAGGAAAGGGCTGCGTTGGCCCCCTGTACTCAGCAATGGTGAGGCCTCACCTTGAGCACTGTGTGCAGTTCTGGGACCCTTACTTCAAGAAGGTTATTGAGTTGCTGGAGCAGGTCCAGAGAAGAGCAACGAGGCTGGTGAGGGGACTAGAGGGAAAGTCATATAGGGATAGGCTGAGGGAGCTGGGGTTGTTAAGCATGGAGAAGAAGAGACTCAGGGGGGACCTTATCACTCTCTACAACTACCTGAAGGGAGGTTGTAGTCAGGTGAGGGTCAGCCTCTTCTCCCAGGCAACTAGCAACAAGACAAGAGGGCACAACCTGAAGCTGCACCAGGGGAGGTTTAGGCTGGATATTAGGAAGCACTTCCTCATGGAGAGAGTGATCAGACATTGGAATGGACTTCCCAGGGAAGTGGTGGAGGCACAGTCCCTGGATGTGTTCAAGGAAAGGCTGGATGTGGCACTTAGTGGTGGTCTAGCTCATGTGATGGGGTTAGGTCATAGGCTGGACTTGATGATCTTAAAGGTCTTTTCCAGCCTTGGTGATTCTGTGATTCTGTGAACTGATGGAGCCAAGGGCCTCCTTTATCCAGACCTGACTACCAGTTTCTTTTAACTTTAAATGAGGACTGTGTTTCTGGAGAGCCAGGCACACCATGTCCCCAGCAAGCAGAGACCTGTCACACCTCAAGTCCTGGATTTGCGATGTCAGACAAACGCTGTGCTGTCTGAAAGTACAGAATATCAGTACTGCTGATAGTCCTGTCATCCTTGTGCTTCTAGCCTGAGCTTTTCTGCCACCTCAGCTGTGCTTCAGATTTCCATCAGAGGCTGACTCACCTCTCGCAGGAGCAGAGATCTCCATGGGACCCGCATCCTCGAGGGGTGACAACAGAGGTGGCATGCACGTACTTGTGCTGGTGCCCGTGAAGCAGGATGGGAAGGCTTTGGTAAGGCAGGGTGGAGGAAGAACAGAAATGTCATGTAGGCTGTGAAGAGCTGAGAGGAGAAGATCCTGCAGAGGAATGTGGCCAAGAACAGCTGGGAAGCCTGTTGCTGGCTATTCCTCTTCCATCATAGCCCTCTCTTACCAGACTTACAGCCCAGGGGGCAGCTGGGCACTGATTTAACATCCAACTTGCTTATCTGCTAGTGCTAAGAACAGACACAGCCTGGGGAGGGAGGCCAGCCCCAGGCCTCCAGACCTACTGTGGGCACCTCAAGGCTCCACGTCTTCATCTTCTGGCCCCTTTGGAGCAAGAAGTGGGAGAGCGTGCATGCCTGTGTGCCCAATGGTAGTGCCTGGGGAGAACGGGCAAGTCTCATGCAGAGCTTTTGGTTTCCAGGTGCCAAGAAGAAGATGCAGGCATTTACCAGGCCTCAGCTAGAAATAACAAAGGCATCGTGTCCTGCTCTGGCGTGCTGGAAGTGGGAACCATGACGGAGTTCAAAATCCATCAGAAGTGGTTTGACAAAATTAAGAGAAAAGCTGAAGAGAAGCTGCGAGAGATAGAACAGGGCAAGAAACGAGGGAAAGAAAATGTGGAGGTGGAGAAGTTGCAGGGAATGAGCCCTGATAGGCTCCAGAGAAAGCGGAGGCTGGCCAGGGATCTGAATCTCCAGTCAAGAGCCCCTCCGTGGGAGAAGGAGGATGCAGCAAAAGTGCATGTTGCCAATTCTCAGTCCAGGTTACATGAGGATATTGCAGAGCCGAAGGAGCAGCCAGTTAATGCGATGACAGGCTTTCAAAACAAACTGATAGCACCTTTGAAGGCAGAGGTGACCAGCAATGGTGATGCCTCTTTGGGAAGTGTGGAGGAGAAAGGGAACAGCTTTCTCACTTACATCTACGAGACGGTGGAGGACCTAGCAAACAAGCCAGTGGCGAAAGACACTGCAGCTAAAAAGAAAAAAAAGGTGGAGGTTCCTCCAGCAGCAAAGCAGGAAGTTTCCAAGAGAGAAGAAAGTGGGCGAGACAGGGCCAACCCCTCTACAAATCCAAGGTTTGCCCCTTCTGTCCCCTTACGCAGGAATGCACATTTGAGGGTGGAGAATGATAAAGAAGTGGAAAACAGTCCAAAAATCAGTGAGCCTGGGAAAACTGTGAATCAGGACACTAAAATCAATGGCGACATGCACTTCTCTTTAAAAGAGATGTATTTTGGTAAGCAAGTGGATTTGGCAGCAGGGAAGGAGGAGGTGGGAGCCGAGGAAGAGGCTGTGAGTGAGGCTGCCCACCAGCCTGTGGCAATCAGCAGACGGACAGAGGATGCTCCATTGTCCTCAGAGGTACTGAAGGCAGGACCTGTGTCATCCAAGGGACAAAGGGCCCAGCACCAAGCCCAGAATTCGGAGGGAAACAAAGCCATCAGTCCAGAGGTAACTAGGACAGAAAGCAGCCAACAAAAGGGTTGCAGCAAGAAAATATTCATTCTACACAGTTGTATTGTGGCACCAGCCCTGGCAGCCTCTGCTGCTGGGGCTTTGTAGGTCTCCACTGGCAAAAGCATCCAGGAAAAAGGGCTTTCTAGACATGGTGTGCCCAGACAGTAGAGCTTCCATCCTGCCTCCCAGGAAATGTCAGGCGAGGTGGTGAGGAGAGATGTACGTCAGGGCATGCTGTGAGCACTCCTGTTCAGTCTGCAGGCTGACCTCATGCAAAATGTTTCCAAATCAGTTAAGCAGGGAGCACTGAATGGCTATTTATAGTTGTGGGTGGATGCCTCGTGCTTTTGACAGGCAGCGAGACCAATGACATCTGTTCAGTTCCACTGAGCCTGAGCTTCAGCCGGCGGTTAGGAGCCCCCCATGCAAATGAGCACAGTGTGCCAGATACCCCACGTGAGCTGCACTGGGCAGGGCATTGGGTTTTGTTTACAGTGCAACATGTATACAGTAGCACTGGGCTATTTTTTTGGCCCTTACTGGTTGGAAAAACTCTGTTGCAAGACTCATTGTGGTGGAGATGCAGTGCCAGGACACAGCACCTGCTCCTGACCCTCACTCTGCATCTTATAGCCAACTTCTATTTTTGTCACTTGAAGCGTTTTCCATGAAAATACTAGACTGGAAGCTACTAGTCTTTTTTATTTTATTTTATTTTTTTTTTATTCTCCTTTTGCCTTCTGTGGTAAAAGGTTCTCTGAGCCTGATATGCCGGTGCCATCAGAATTTGGGGGTAAGTGCACACTTTTGGTACAAACCAAGGCTATCAGAGGAGGCACTCCAGGTGCATCACATCTCCCTTGGTTGGTAATGCAAATATTTTAGGATGTGGAAACATCCACGATAAGGAAAGTGGGACTGCTGGGCACTTGAGCCCATGGCTGAGCAAGTAATTTTCTCCCTCTCTGCTCCTTGCTCTTGAGGAGGGGAAGGTGTCAGTGTGCAGCAGCCAGGCTTGGGCTGTCAGCCTCAGCCTTTGACATGCATCAAGGTATTTTCCTTTTCAAAAACCCACTCACAGAGGGGAACCTGTAACTTGACTGCTGGTGTGCCTTTGAAGAGACAAAAAGGAATGCTTTTGATTTGAATTTGAATACTTCAGCTAGTTGGTGATGCTGAGAAAAGTGCTCACACTTTTATGTGACCAAATAATCTATTTTAAAGCCCTTCAAAGCTGACTCCCGATGTGTTTGAGGGTAGTTTCACCCCCAGGACTCAAGTTGCTTGTTTTTTTTTCTTTTTAATCTTTTCCTTAAACAAGACAGGGTCGTAGCATGAGTGTTTTCCTGGCCTTGGGACATAGCTGGGCCTCATGCTCAGGACTTCTCTTTTGAGCTGTATTTATCCGTAGCAGAATTGTCAGTCTGTAACCAGACTCTGAACATCCTCACATGCAAGAGCAGAGAAGAAACTGGATTTGCGTGATGATCACTCTTGCCTAACTTTGAATCTGGTGATTTTATTATATTTCTTTTAGCTGCCCCTAGTTTGAGTATTTTATGATTGCTTAAGGACAGATGCTTTTCTGAAAAGCTCTCAGAGGCTTTTCTGAATAAGCTTTAGTTCATGCACTAATGATAAGCAAATTTGCCCTAAGTCCTCTTCAGCCAAAGAGGTGTCCCCACTGACCAGCACCATTGCGTAGAGCCACCTCTGTGAACCACCAGCCCTGATCCACCTCCAACCCCCGGGCACTGTGCTGCTCAGCCCCCAGTGCAGAGGGACCAGGGCTGGCTCTGCCTTTTGGACGATGGCCATTCCCTTCCCTTTCTGTACCATGAAGGAGCACAATACTGTGGTAAAACCCAGGGACGTTTCACTGCATGAAGCCTATCTGTCTCTTAGCATCACAGAATCACAGAATCCTTTTGGTTGGAAAAGACCTTTAAGGTCATCAAGTCCAACCGTTAACCCAGCACTGCCAAGGCCACCACTAAAACCTGTCCCTCAGCACCACATCTACACAGCTTTGAAATCCCTCCAGGGGTGGGGACTCCACCACTGCCCTGGGCAGCCTGGGCCAGGGCTTGACAACCCTTTGAGGAAGAAATTGCTCTCAATATCCAATCTAAACATCCCTTGGCAAAACTTGAGGCCATTGCCTCTTGTTCTATCACTTGTTCTTTAGGAGAAGACCCCCTAGCTCCAACTTCCTTTCAGGGAGCTATAGAAGGAGCGAGAAGGTCTCACCTCAGCCTCCTTTTCACCAAGCTGAATACCCCCAGTTCCCTCACCTGCTTCTCATCAGATTTATGCCCCAGCCCCTTCCCCAGCTCCATTGCTCTTTTCTGGACTCCCTCCAGCCCCTCAATGTCCTTCTTGTAGTGAACGGCCCCAAATAAATCCCATTAAGCCTGAGCACTGGAATTCTCTGTGTTGTAACACTCAGCAGGGTATGGACGTGGCTCTGGGGTAACAGCAGCAGGGACATGCAGCATTTGGGGCTGCCTGTGCAACCCGATGAACTGGGGCCCTATTCCTGCACATCCTGTGTGCAGAGACAGAAACTGCAGAGCCTTTGGCATCCTTTGCAGTCTGCCAAGGAAACAGACTTGAATTTTGTGTGCAGAAATGGGCCCCCTAATGCTGCTTCTCCCATCCCAGTCCTCTTATATTCACAGTTATAACAGTTCTTTGGGAAAGGGCTTGCTGAGGGACCGGCATTACCTTTCCTGTTTTTTCCAATCATTCAAATGAAGCCGAAGTGGCACAAAATAGAAGGCTGAGTGCCAGAGCCCTTCTTTCCCACTGACCTCATTTTTGAGGCTTGAAGCTCAGGTCAGAGACCTCAGGAGAAAAACTTTAGCAACAGATCCTCTGGGATGTAAAGGGAACCTGCTGTGTGCATTCCCTGTTCCCTTGTGATTGTCCTGATGTTGCCAGCCGAGCATCAGCTGGGCACATGGTATCATCTCTTCCCATGAGCCTTATCCTACAAAAATAGATTTCACCAGATCTCCTCGGGGTGAATCTCAGCAGTCACAGCTTGCTGAAACATCTACTGGTGTGCAGCTACAGTCAGAAGCATTTGAGCTACCTGAATGTCAAAAGAAACAGGATGGTCAAATAGCGTAGAGAATGTCAGGGTGTGCAGTTTCGCCATAAATCATTTGGGTGGCCTCATCCAGATAGTGTGTGACATGCTGGTTGCCCCAGCTGAGTGGAGATTGCAGACATAGTATAGGGGGAGCACTGAGCCTTAAAAAAAGCAAGGAAATTATACGAGGTCTCAGCAACAGCTGGTGAAAACAGGAAAGTTGTGCTCCTTGGGAAGGCACCGTGTCAGAGGAGATCGAATTAAAAGCCAGTGGATGTTTTAGAGAGACAGATCTCCTGCCTCTTTGTGCATTGAAAGGCAGAAGAGTTGGAGCTGATTGAAAAAAACAAATGTGTGTAATCATGACAGGGGGCTGAGGGACCCACTACTGTGGGACAATGGCGAAACCAGGAGGCCCTGGATGAGTGAGTATTGGTGATAACAGGTCAATACTAGGGATTCAAGCAGCACTTGGGCCATGCCATGTGGCATAGATGGACCACAAGCACCACTGAGCAGACCCAGGAAGTAAAATTATGCTCATTTAAATTTTTTTTTTTTTTTTTTACTAGGTTGCAGCAACAGTGGGACAGTGTGCTGGCGACCTAAACCATCCAGTGTCCAGTCCAACCATAGAGACTGGTCAGCAAGCCAGTAAGTTAGAGGAGATCAGGAAGGAAATACCTGCCTGCCAGGAGACTGGGGGGGGCCAGGAAAAGGACAAATCCTTGTCTGAGGCCTCAGGAACCACTGCAGCCACCAGCACCTTCTTCAGACCATGTGCAGTCCAGCAAGGAGCACCCACCCTCTAGGAAACAGACAGAAGAACATTCCCATGCTCTTGAGGCCAGAAATACCCAACAAGGACTGTTAAATCAAGAGGACAAAAGCCGAGGTGAGGAAGAGCTAAAGAAATCGAGTCCTCCAGAGCCTGAAGAAAGTGCTCTTCTTGAGCAAATCATGCATCAGACAGCAGTAAAGGATGGGAAGAGCAAAGAGGCAGCAGAGCTGTCCTGGAGCCATGCCCATGCAGAGGCAGGAGGGAGTGGTGCAGCAGAGCCATCTCCTGGGGCTGCACACAGGGAGGTGGGAGGAGCACCCTTGGGACATCAGAAGACCGAGACACCGGCTCCTGCTTATGTTCGACTTGCCAAGGAAGAGCTGCTCCCTGCTCCTGCAGTGGGGACCTCGGTGGCTCAGGAGGCACTGCTTGCAGCTCACGGCCCTCCAGGGATGGAGGCCACAGCAGGAGAAGTCCTGTCTGGAGCCCAGCTGCTACCTCCTGTGAGCAGAGAAACAGAAATCAAACAGCCAGATGAATCTACCCTGCAAGAGAAGTTTTCAGCCAGCACATTAGGAGAAGAAAGTGCCAAACCAGTGCCTGTGGGACCTCAGGGGAAGGAAGGAAAGCAAACAGACACAGCTCTGTGCCAGGAACGGGCAGCACCTTCAGGCACTGTTGAAGGAGGTGCTGAGGTTCAGCCACAAGTACCACTGGTCCTGCCTAGCCCCGAGACAACTCAGGAGATGTCTTTGGAGGAGAAGATGCAGCACAAAAACCTTGTTTCCTCCTTGAAGAACTATCTGCTGCTGCTTTTAAAAATGTCAGATAGCAGTAAGGATGCCATGAAAGAAGACAGTGACCCCAGGGACAAGGAAGCACCTGATGCAGAGGAAGTCATGCTCCCAGAGACTGGCATTGCAGGCCTGAGCCCCCGCACCTCAAGGAGAGTTTTGGAAAAGGTCCAAAACAATCAGCTCTTTCAAACAGCGGAGAACTTGCCTCTGACCCCCAGGACATCCAGGCGGATCACAGGCATGATTAACAAGGAATTTGTTACCAGCAGGGAGATGCTGGATTGCAGGCCTGTGCCACCAAAGAGACGTACCCGGGTGTCACCCGAGCTCTCTGTGCCCTCCATTGTGGTGGGCAGCATGCCAGCAGATAGAGCGGGGCAGCCTCCTCATAATGTATCCAATTTGCCACCAGCAAGCCCTGAGAAAGAGAGCCCTGGTGACCCTCTGGCAGTGCTACCTTGTGCCACACCAGAGGAGCTTGCCTCCGGGGCCCGGCGCAAAATATACTTTCCAAAAACCAAGCAGGTAGGGGAGGAAGAGGAGACCATCCTAGAGAGTCCAGGGCAAGCAAGAAGTCCTACCGTTTCACCACGGCAATCCAGGAAGAACGTGGTCCTGCTGCAGTCGCCTGCACTGGCTCTGTCTCCTCCAGCAGAGCAGCACTCGCCAAACCTCATGAGGAAGATGGCTACACTGGAGGTTCCTAAGCTGTATGAGGAGCGCACAGGTGACAGCAGTGGTGACCACGAGGTCCCTGAAGATACTAAGCCAGAAGCACAGCCATCAGAGTCCAAGAAAGTGAATAACCCATTTAAAGGTAAGGGAAGAGGTCATCCCTGTGAAGCATGTTTCTTTGTTGCCTACAAAGGGAGCCTGACCAACTGGGCTGGTGATAGTCAGCTGGGGCCACCTGAGTTTTGTGCATTTTCAGGGTTTTCAGCATTACCCTTTGGCTGTGTGAATGCCAAAAGTCTGCCCCAAGACTTCTTTCCTAGCACAGGGAGGGCAGAGGAACGCAAGAGACAGCAGCGCTGAGACTGGCTGTCTCCACAGCCTGGACTTCCCTGGCCAAAAGAATCACATAATCCTCTTGTCCTCGGTCTCCGTGTCCTGTTTCCCACCATGCCTCATGCTGGTGGGAGCTCCACTGGGCATCAGCAGGGTGCACCCTGCTTTTCCACCTCCACAGTCAATGGTAATTTGACCCCTCATGGCATCAAATTAGGAAAGGTGTAATCCTGGTGTTGAAGTGCTTATGGGAACCAGGTGATACCCTCACAGAAATATTCTTGCAAAAGTAAAGGTAACCTTGATAAATCCCAACGTCAGTAGATAAAGGTTTCCTCCAGCATTGTATGGTGCTTTTCTGCATTGCCTCTGTCCAGGCCCCGCTAGGTGCTGCAGTGCTGTGCTGTGGAATGAGTGTGTACACTTGCATTGCACTGCATTTATCCAAGCAGGGCTCTGAGACCTTCCTGGGGAAGGTGATGGTATGCCAGGCTGTGCTGATATACATGTGATACCCAACACCAAGGTCCTAAGCAGCAGTACTGTGTGTCTCACCATCCATCTCTTTGCACCCTGTCCTCAGCTCCACAGGTGATTCGTAAGATCAGGGCAGAACAATTTTCCGATGCCTCAGGACACCTGAAACTTTGGTGCCAGTTCTTCAATATTTTGAGTGATTCTAAGCTGATGTGGTACAAGGACGAGATCCCTGTAGCAGAAGCCCAGAGGAGGTAACCTGCCAGCTCTGCTTCCTTGTAGTCCTTGTACATGGCCCTGGGCTCATGTGTTCAATCCAGCTCCGTGTGTGTGCTGGGGTGAAGGTGCCGCTTCTATGAAAGCTGCATGGGAAGCTCATTGCATGGCATGGTGTGTTGTGGACTTTATCTTCTCAGTGCCTGGGGAGGGGGGGGTTGCCCAGATGGGGGATTGCTGCCAAATTTGTCCTTTTGAAGCTCCATCTGGAGCTTGACGTAAGGGCTGATGCTTGGAGTAGCAGAGCCCTGGGAAGGGCAGAGGCTGAGCCTGAACCTTGAAGAGGGCAGAGAAGGTGCTGTGCCCATCTCAGAGCTTGAGAGCTGTGTGTGGGCTGCAAACATGGGACTCCAAGTGATAACATGTGAGGGTTCCAGCTGTGTTCCTGGATGCTTCTTTGGGTGCATTATGGAGAGCAACTTGTTTTCAAGCTTGTGTGGTAACATCAGCCACACTGGATGGGATTTGCCTCATGCCTTTGAGTATCCTTGAGCTCCCTTTGTAATGAGCAGGCAGAAAGAGATGCTTCTGTGGTAGGAACCACCTCCTATGGTGTCCTGGTATTTGATCCAGGGTATTTGAGATGGGGCGCATGGACCAGCAGTGGCCATTGCCTTCTAGCTGACCAGGGGAGAGCCTGCTCAGCCAGCAAGTCTCAGGATGAGGGGCCCACCTCATCCCTCTGCAGCCTGCCATCCCTTTGCTGGTTGATGCTGGCCATGTGAGACAGACACAGGCCTTTGGTTCTTGTGGAGACCCATCTGTGCCTGATGTGTAGCCACCTTGGCTAGAGGAACTCCCAGCCCAAAGCTTGGTTCTGCAGGCTGGAGAAGACTGGCAGCCTGCTCATGAGGGAGTGGTGTCTGCCCTCACTTGTCAACAGCTGATGATGAAGCTGGACGCTTCTGTGGATGTTTGGCTCCCAGCCATCCCATCCAGATGTTAGCCCAAGCACAACCCTGACTCAGCTGTACTCAGAGGCAAGGACCTTTACCAGTCTGTAGCCCAATCCCAGACAGATTTTTCAGGGCTTGCTGGGAAGACAAGTGTCTCTGAAAGTCCAAACTGCAGGGCAGGACTCCTGATGCCAAGGGGTGCTGGTGGAGCAGGTGGGATGCCCTTGGGCTGGTTTCCTTTGTAGTGTTCTTCCAGCCCTCCACGGCAGCCCAGTGCCCACCCTCACTGCCTGTGACAGGGCTCCCCTGTGCCCCCATATGTCACACGGGGCTGAGGCCACGCTCCGGTTTCTTCTAGTGCTGGCGACGAGGGCCAGGCAGCCTTGGCTGTTGTGCAGGTGTCCCAGAAGGATTGCGGGGTCTACCAGTGTGTGATCAGCAATGAGTACGGCACTGACTCCACCGATTTCCTGCTCAGCCCAGAAGGTGAGGAGACCTCAGCAGCCTGGCAGCTCTCCCAGCTGCCCAGGTGTGCCATGGGGTGGCATGGCAAACTGCAGAGCCTGTAACACCACCTCTGTGAGGTGCATCTGCCTCCATCTGCTAATTGATGAGCGATTCCCACCATCTTCCTTGCCATCCCTTGGTGTGAAAGTGCATAGGGCAGGGTGGAATCCTGGCAGGACCTCATCGCAGAATCATGGAAGGGACCTTAAAGGTCATCTAGTTCCAACCACCCTGTTATGGGCAGGGGCACATCCCACTAGACGAGGTTGCTCCAGCTCCTCTGGGCAACCCATGCCAGCGTCTCACCACCCTCACAGGAAAGAATGTCTTCCTGATAATCTCATCTCAATCTCCTCGCTTTCATCTTAAAACCATTATCCCTTGTCCTATCACTCTATGCCCTTGTAAAAAGTTCCTCCCCAGCTTTTCAGTAGCCTTTCAGGTACTGGAAGGTGCTCAAAGGTCTCCCTGGAGCCCTCTCTTCTCCTCACCTCTTTGCTTTCTGTCTCCTCTAGTGCTGTCAGGATTTATCTTGCGGGAGGAGATTGAAGGTAAGGACCATGTGCTGGTGAGTGGCAATTGCTGCCCCGTGCTGCACAGGGAGCAGGCAGCTCTGTGGAGGGGGCAGGACATGCCCGCCATATCCCCCCTCACCAGCTCTTCCTTCTGCCAGTTGGAGAGGAGATCGAGATGACGCCCATGGTGTTTGCCAAGGGTTTGGCTGACGCAGGCTACTGGGGGGACAAGCTTTTTGGGCGCGTGGTGAGCGAGGATGTAGAAGTGGGCACTGGTTTCCTGCGCAAAGCCTGCCGTGCCAGAGCCATCTATGGCCTGGAGCCCATCTTTGAGTCCGGCTGCACCTGCATCATCAAAGTGCACAATTTCATTGCCTTTGGGACCAAGAATGAGAACAGCCTCGTTGAGAAGAACTATGATATCACTATCCAGGTGGGCATCCTTGTGGGGCATGCTCCGGCTGTCTGTGCCACACCTTCCCCATCTGTCTGTGCCATGGTCACCAGCTCTGTCCCCACTTTATTTCCTATCACTTTTTGAATGCTCTGGAGGAACTGAGCCATGTGCCAGCAGGCTGGCAACGTCCTTGTTATTTTTGCCTTCAGCTCCTCTCTCTGAGCACCACAGAGCTGCTTTGAGCTTTCCCATCACTTGTCCTTTGATCACCAGGACAGGGAAATAACTGGCAGTGGCCAGGCAGGGCACCCCAGGGAGGTGGTGCAGGATGGGACAGGTCCTGACTCCTTTCTTTGCATCTTCAGGAATGTAAAATCCAGAACTCCAGCCGCGAGTACTGCAAGATCTTTGCCGCTGAGGCACGAGCTGTCCATGATTTTGGAGCGGTGCCCGAGTAAGTAAGGTGCTGCCCCTCTTCTGGATTGTCCCAGGGGATGGGGACATCCCAAAGGGCAGTGCACTCTTCTCTCACCCTCAGATGGAAGGGATATTGAGGTAGGGGGGGGAAGGGACAGAAGCCAGGGTTCAGACGTCAGCATGAATCTCCCCTTGCTGCAGTAGGAGAGCTGGCCAGCTGGGGCTGATCCCGTCTCTGCTCTCCCACGCAGGATAATTCCTCTGTACCTGATTTACCGACCGGCCAACAACATCCCCTATGCCACAATGGAGGAGGACCTGGGAAGGCCCTGCGAGCAATACTGTGTCACTGAGAGAGATGGCAGCTTGGTGTCACGGGGCACCTCAGAGATCGTGCTCAAATGCTGCACATTCCAGCATTGGGTCTACCAGTGGACAAATGGAAACATCCTTGTGACTGACATGGAAGGTAAAGGGATCTCCCCTCTGATTCCCATGGCACCTCACCACCCTCTGGCCTACAAAAGGGGGAGGAGAAGCCCCAGCCTTGCCCTTCTGCCTCTTTCCCCATGTTCCACAGAGCTCTGCTCCCAGGGCAATGACCTGGCCTTGGTGCCAGCACCTGTCCTTCTCTGGGCAAAACTGGTTGTCCTCTCTTTCGTTGCAGGAGTGGGCTGGAAGATAACTAATGTCCGGATCGCTACCAACCTGAAAGGGTGAGTGTCCCTGAGCTGCTGGCACTGGGTGGCCCTGGCTGTCCGCAGCTCCACTGCTCATGTGGCAAAGGGCCATGGTGGTAAGCACAGACAGGCTCTGTCCTTGGCTCCCTGCTCCATGGGACATCCCCTGTTGCAAAGCAGGGGCTGAGGATCTCTGTGTTGGCAGGTACCAGGGACTGAAGGAAAGCTGCTTACCCTCCCTGCTGGAGCAATTCGCAGCTGCTCACCAGTGCAACCATTACTGCAGCATCCTAGGCCTGAAGATGCTGGAGCCAGCCAAGCCCAAGGGCTCCAAGAGCCCCTCTGTGGGAAGGAAATCTGCCCAGTCCAGTCCTCAGCTCCAGAAGAAGGGGCTGGCAAGTCCCCAGGGTACTCGCAAGACTGCCATGAGCCCCAGGAGCTCCCGGAGAGCTGTAGAATCAGCAGAGGCCCTGGCAGCCTCCAAATCCAGGTCAGGAGAGAGCAGCAGGGCTGGCTGCCTGCAGTAGCCAGCGCCACTGCAGTTGGACCCCCCAGCTCCGGTCATCAGCCTGAGCAGCTTGGAGGCAGCAGGAGGCTGGGCTGGGCAGGGGAGATCCCAGCGGTAGCTGCTGCTGCTGCTCTTCTCCCTTTGGCTTGGGCCTGGTCTGCAGCGCTTGTGTTGTGTGGTGTGTGCTAGTGTGAGAGGCTGAGCCAGGGCCCTGGGGGCAGTGAGCTGGGGGAAGCACAGGCCCCCTCACCAAATACCTCCTGACAAGACCTGCTGTCACTGGTGGAGCCTGTGGAGCCACATGCCACTCCACACTTGGGCTCGCTTTCCTCTCTCGACTCTCTTTGTTCGCCTTCCTTGAGGCATGGGCTGTCAGACCCACTCCCTCAGGCTCTGCAGGTGCCATGTCCCCTACCTGGCTCCCTCGAGCAAACTGGGAATCCGAGCTGCCCTCCTGGCTCTTGGCACTTGATGTCCTTCTTTCTGTCCTCCATAAAGTGACTGTGCCAAGCCCTGATGGCACTCTGTGTTACGGATGTGAACCCCAACAGCATTTGCCCTGGCATGCTGTCATTTAAAAAGGTTTTGCTGCAGAGGGGTTTAGCAGTGAGCTGCAAGGCTCCTGCTGGTCTTGCATGGGGCTCTGGTGTGCAGGCCAGTCCCATGGTGGGGTGCTTGCACCAGTATCGGCAGCTACACAGGGGTGGGACTTTGCACCCCTGGCCTCCCTTGTGCCCTGGGGTGAGCCTTCCACTGACTTGCTGGGAGGATGCTGAGGGCAGCAGTGATGCTATGGGTGCCAGCCGGCACCATGGTAAGGATGCTCTGCCTCCCCTGGGGCACCTGAGACCAGGGCGAAGGGGAGACCTGTGGCGCTTTGGCACATGTGGGTGTCCAGCCTGCAGGACTTTCCATTCCTTGCCCACCTGACATATGCAGCCCCCACAGGCCCTGCCAAGCCCCAGACCATGGCCTGGTCATGCTGAGCATCAATCCTGCTTGGCACATGCCAAGTGGCAGCCAGCAGCACCAGATCCCACTGCCTGGCAGGAGGCAGTGGTGGACAGGCAGTCGCACTCCTGCTGGGAAGTAAAGCCCCCCCCAGATGGCATCCAGCCTCCCTTGTGCCTATCAGCTCACTCGGGCATGCAGCAGCTGGCAGAGCGTGGCAGCAGCAGCGAGGCCTGCAGAGAGTCCCAGCATCACCTGATCTGCCTGCCTGCAGAGTGGCAATGCTGCCCCCCACAGCAGTGTCCCAACCGGTGCCTGGAGGAGGAGGGAAGGGACAGGATTGGGGGTGCTCTGGGGTCCTGGCACATTGTTGTTGTAAAATAACGATGTACATAATGTGGCTGCTTTGGCGAGTGGGTGCTCTTGAGTGCAATAAAGCGAGAAGGCCCCAGCGGTGTGCTCCCTGAGGAAAAGATCCACCCAAGGATGGCAGGACTGGATGGTTTTGTGTTTGGGGGAAGGAACCATCTTCAAGTGATGGCTTTAAGCCCCTCTGCACCCCACAGGGGAGAAGAGGGTGGCTGGGCCAGACCCTAAAGCTGGCACCTGGTTTGTGGGTCTGCAGCAAAGGCAGTGACAGCAGCTGTGGGTGCAGCCTAAGCAAAGCACCTTGTGCCATTTGGGACAGCTGTAGCTGGGGACCAGAGGGGCTGAGGGCCAGCATGCAGGGATTTCCATTATTTATTTGGTAGCCATTCCCTTGTGTCCACAGGGCCAGCACCTAAGGGCACAAGGTGCACATAGCTGTCTGTCATCACTGGGGCAGAGAAGACCAAATGCACAGGTCTCTGCCAGGTTTTTTTTTCTACCTTTGGGGCCAGCCCTTGCAGACCCTGGTGCTCCAAGGCCCTCGCCTCTGGCGTGGGCAGCTGCCTGCATGTTTCTAGATTGTCCCTGCACAGGATGTGTGGTTGTAGTGCCCGCAGCACTGTGTCAGGTACAGCACGGTCTCCACCAGGCCAGCCCAGTCTCCTGTGAAGGAGAGTGTCCCATTCTCAAGCACTGAGCTGAAAGGAGAGAAATGCAGTCAGGAGAAGCTGCTGCCCCACCAACTGGGGTCTCTAGGCAGGACCATTCAGCTCTGGGACCCTTCACACCCACCTGGCAAAGAGCTCCTTGCAGCACATGTACATGGTGTAGCTGGTGGAGCTGAAGTTGGCAGTGCTGAGGATGGTCACGCAGTCACCCACCTCTGTTGGCACATGGAGGAGACCTGGGAGACAAGAACAAAACCATGCATACAAATCCCATATGCTGAGCATCCTTGCAAACCTTTTGCCCCAGTGCTGCCCACAAATCCCTTACCTGAACTGTGCTTGCTTGCAAATCCTGTATTTGCAGGTCCCATGTGCTGTCCCACCTCACCCCCCAGACAGTTGCAGCAGTGACCCCAGGGAGCTCCTTGCAGTGCCCAAAATGCCCCAGTCCCAGCCTAGCTGGGGATGAGGGGCCCCAGCAGAGCTATTGGGCTTGGGCAGTCCCTGGCAAAGCCACAGGGGAAGTTCAGAGGGTTTAGGGACCCTGGCAGAGCCTAGCTATCTCTGTACATGCATTTTTAGGGGTCTTCAGCCCTTTGCCTGTCCCTCCTTGGCTCTTTCTGGTCCAGCTGGCAGTGGGCAGGGACATACCTGCCAGGCAGGCGTTGAGCATGGAGACGCAGATGCCAGTGAGCAGGGCTCGCAGCACGATGGAGGCCATGTCGCCCTTGCGCTGGGGTGCCATGGAGGCTGTGGGGGCAAAGCAGAGACCAGATCCTTGCTCCAGCTCTACCCCAGGTTGGGAACAGGTAGTGACATGTCTCAGATCTCCAGCTGGTTCTGCCAGCCCAGCCCCTAGTGTCGGGGAGACATGGTGATCCCAGCCAGCAGCCAGCACATTGTAAGCCCATCCTGGGAGCTGGCAGTGCCGCGCCCACCCTGCACCCATGGGTGGCCAATCAGAGCCCTCAGCACTCTCAGCACTGGAGTCTCTGCTCTTTGCCCCATGACTGGGTGGCACCTGGGCTTGTGTGACATCAACATGCTCTTGCTCATGGGTGCAGTGCAAAATCTTCCCTATCACCTTAGGCAAATTCTGTTTCTTATCTGTGTGCTGGCAGAGACTGAACATGGAGGCTTGAGGACGACCAGTTCCTCCTGCCTCAGCTAGCCCTTGCTCCTGGGATCAGGATCCCCTGTGTCGTGCCCAGGACATGGGTCACACTCACTCAGGCCTCCAAGCATGATCCCGATGGAGCTGAGGTTGGCGAATCCACAGAGTGCAAAGGTGGAGATGCTCTCGGCTCGCTCCTGGAGGACACAGTGGCAGGGAAGGGTCACTTCAGCCCAGGAGAAGCCCCACAGCACACAGAGCTGAGCACCATGTTGTAGCTCCCAGCCCAGCCAGACACAGTGGGGATAAGTCACCCACCCCAATAATTTCTCTTTCAGCCATTTTTGGGAACAAGGATGCAGGTGGTGGGCAGCCTGCCAGTGGGAGAGGCTGGACTGGGGGTCCAGTAGCACCATGATCCACCAAGGAGCAGGATAAATGAGACAGGGCTTCACTGATTCCTTCAGCAAGACCTTGCATCCAGCAGTGAGTGGACATCCAAGTCTAGTTGGCCATAGGTGTCCTCCCATGCCCCCCCCCCATCATCCCCCTACCTGCCCATCACCCATCTCTCTGGCCAGGCCCCATGCCCTGTTTGGGGTGGCTCCAACCCTGCCCTGTGTCTGGTAGGGTGGCAGGTGTCACTCACAGATATCCACTGCTTCCGGCTCCCGTCCCATTCCTCCAGGCCTGACAGACGATTCTTCTTGTACGTGGCCAGCTGCTGGTACGCCACAAACTCGTTCAGGAAGATCTTGATTCCCAAGAGCTCGGCTACCAGTGGTGAGTCTGCCCAGTCAGTCCCCATAAGAAAGGCCACAGGCATGAGGACGTAGGAACAGATCACCTGGGAAAAGCATCCCAGAAGGGAGCAACTCAGAGCTGACCATCTGCATAGCCCCTGGTCTGGACATCAGCTGCCAGCATTTGCCAGACACCCAGAAAGGGTCTCAGCAACCTACTGAGGGCAGTGGGCAAAGGTGGGGATGGGTGGGGGATGTGGGATCTGGCAGCCCAAATCATGGGGCTGCCCTTGGGGATACCTGGAAGGAGAGCCCCTCAATGTCCACCATCTCCCCAAACCAACGCAAGGCAGCATTGATGAACTCCAGCACTGCCAAGAAGGCAATGAGATTGGCTGCAATGTTGGCCACCAGCCCCACAGAGGCAGCAGCCCCATTGCTTGCAGCTTCCAGGATGTTCTGCTCTTCCCTGTGTGGAAAAAGACCCCAGTTGGCTCATGTGCAAGGTCATCTCTGTGGATGTCTGCAGACCAAAGGGTCTCCCAACCTTGGGCCACCTGCGATATCCACTTGTGACGCCTAAATTGCCCCCAGGGCTTCCCTGCACTGTCAGGATGTGTGCAAGCATCCAGCATCCCTCTTCTCACACTCACCCACTGGAGAGGTGGATGCTTCCTTTGCCCTTGAACTTGGACTCTTCCACTTCAGGGTAGACGAGTTTGGACATGGCGAGGGCACAGGGCGCAGCCATCACAGAGGCTGCGATCAGCGATGCTGCATCTATCTGCAACATACAGACCATGGGCTTAGGTGCCTCTGTGCAAGGCTGTGCCCTGGGACATGCCGACCAGGGCATCCCAGCACATGGGTGGCATCAGCCAGTGATGCTTGGAGCTGTTCAGGCTTCATCCTTTGCTAAGAGTGAGAAAAAGTCTGGTTTTCCCATCTTAACCGCCCACAGCATGTAGGGCCTGGATGGAGGCATTGCTGGAGCTGCAAGGATCACAGCCTCAGAGATGTTAATCTATCCTGCTGTTTGACCTCATCTTGATTCTTGTCCCTTCCTTATTCCTTTTTATCAGTATCAGAGCAATAGGTAGTGCAACATTGCGAACTTGTACCTGCTGATGAAGAGCCAAGCTCCTGTTTCCACCCCTCCCTACCATACCCAACGAGTGGCAATGTCTCATCTCTCTGACCTTTCACCTTTGGCTTCTCATTTAAGGAGACTAATTAATGTTTAAATGGCAGGCACTCAGCCAGCAGGTCAAGGGGAAGGTTTATTCCCCTCTACAGATCTCTGATGAGGCCATGTCTGGACACTGTGTCCAGGGCTGAGACACTGATGGAGAGGGCATCTCCTGGGGGTTGGGACTGTGCAGGTGATTCTGGAGGAGTAGGACCTGTTTGTCTGGGAGAAAAGAGCTGGGGGGTTGTAGCTGCTGTTCCCAACTACTTGAGGATAGAGGGAAGACACTGCTCAGAGGTGCCCAGTGCAAGGGTGAGAAGCACTGACACAGTTTCAGAGGGGGAATTCCATTTGGATGTAAGGAAAAAAGCTGTTCCCTTGACTGAGATGCCTGTGGGGTGGACCAAAGAGGGGGTGAAGATGTCCATCCATGGGGATGTTCACCACCAACCTGGACAAGGCACTGGGCATCCCATTGGGCTTTGCCATCACCTCATTTGAGCAGGAGGGTGGGTCAGAGACCCCCAGAAGGTCTATCCAAGCTAAATTATCCTGTGATTCAGTGAGATTTGCCCTGCTCACTGTGCAAGGGCAGGAGTGAGGGCCCCACGGCAGTGCCCGCTATCTGGCAGGGCTCTGGAGTTTTGGTGAGGCTGGACATGGAGGCACCCTGCCCTCATCCTGCTTATGGAAGGGGACCACGGGGCACCTGCTGGGTGTCTTCTCCCACCTGCAAGTCCAGGGCAGTTCTTGCATGTCAGGACCCTATAGCAGGGAATATGTGGCAGTCACCTGCTTGTGAACTCACCCCAAAGGATATATAGGCACCCATCACACTGCCTGCAATGGTGGAAAAGCCACCAGTCATCACAGCGTGGATTTCTGAATGGGTCATGTCTGCAAGGTACGGGCGGATGAGCAGCGGGGCTTCGGTCTGGGAGAGAGAAAACCCCATGGTCTTTGAGACAGGGTCACACAGCCACCGGGCTCCTGCTCCTGAGGAAGGAGAAGATGACCCTTCCTCCAGGGCAGGCTGAGTGGCGAAGGCTGAGGAGCTGGGTCTCCTGCCCAGGACCTTACCTGTCCCACAAAAATGTTCCCCGCCACACTCAGGGTCTCGGTGGGAGTGGTGCCCATTGAGACCTGAAGCAACCAGGAGATCTGGGGAAAGACAAGGCCACTGTGTTCATGAAGGCTCCTAGCATCCTGTCACCCACCCCGTGTAGCAGGGCACTCGTTGGCCCTCAAGCTGCACAGAAGCCATCTTGGGAAGTGCCCACAGACCAGGTAGCAACATCAACTCCAGGGCTGAACTTTCTCAGGAGGACATGCAAGAAAGAGGGGTTTTGTGTCTATTATTTTAAGCAGGACAAATATCCCCAAATTAGCACCATACCAATCTTCCTGGGACATCCCTCAGCTGAACACAGTAGTCTGAGAACCCAGCAGGTTCTTCTCCTTTCCACCACCAACCCAGAGCCAGGTGTAAGGCCCTACCTTGACAATGAGCCACTGCATGACACCGAGGTAGTAGAGGATGGACATCACACAACTGAAGAAAACAACAATGGGCAGAGTCTGTGGGCAAGGCACCAGGGCACAGGGTTAAAGGACAGCTGAGCAACACATCTAAGTAGACTTGGGGACCAAACTCCTGTGTCCCATGAGCTGGGCATGGCATGGTATTGCATCACCAGCCATTGCTTTGGGCCAGGCTGGCAGGAGGGACAGGGACAAATGAAAAACCTCCACAGCACTGAGGAGGTCCACGGGTGGGTAGAAAGCTGAGGGAGACCCATCCTTGAACTGGTTGAGCTCTCCTGTGCAGACCTGGCTGCATTTAGCTCCATGCTCTCCAGGACCCAGAAAGGTAGCCAGACCAGGAAAAAGCCAGGCTCTGCCACTCCCTTCCCCTGCCCTGTTCCCCAAGCTGACCTGAAAGGCAAAGACTTCTTCAATGAGTGTGTTCCCAAAGACGAAGCTGGAGCCAGCTGTGGTGTACCCCAGGAAGAACTGCAAGTGGAGAAGTTGCATGGTAAGACAGACATCTCCATTGGCTCTTTCCCTGACATCTCACTTCTACCTAGCAGGGGTCAGCACCCTCAGCCCCACAGCTCACTACCCCACTGGAGAATTACCTAAGCTGAGGACACTGGTGGGTTGTCTCCTAGTCACAGGGGACTGCTCCAGTTGAAAGGCAGACTGCACCAAAGGCCCTGGGCTGCTGCAGAAAACCAGGCAGGAGCTGGCTTTCCTCCAGTCCCACACAAAAATGTTTGTGACCATGCAGTCCCTGCTGCTTCTCCACCCCAAGCCACCCTTTGCTCTTCTTGCTGATCCCAGGGGGGACTACACTGAGGGATGGGGTGCACAGACACAGTACCTGGATCTGGTCACCCATCCACTGAAAAGCTTGGACTCCAGGGGTGGTCCGGAGGACGAAGAGTCCAAATAAGAACTCCAAGCCAAGGCCCCAGAAAACGGCTCTCCAGGACACCTGAGAACCAAGACCAGAATGGGGACTGAGATATTAGCAAAGCCCACAGACGTCCCTCTCTGGCTTCTTGCCCCTTCAACACCATTATGCTGTAAGGGTCATGGGAATGCTACTAAAGAAAGTGTCACAGGAACCTGCAAATGTAGGAGGATGGTGGAGCAAGCAGATGAGTTGGTGGGACTCCAGAACTGGCTGATGGAACATAACCTGCCAGGCTTACCCAGGAGGAGATGAGCACAGAGACCTTCTGATTACCTTGGTTGGTAGTATAGACCCACTAGATCAAAACTTCCAGTTCATTAATCCTTTGGAGGAAGTGGATGGAGGGACTACCCAAAACAGTGAAGTCACTGGGACTTCAATCACTTCTGCCCAAGTCACCCAGGGCACCCAAAGCTCAGGCCTACCCTCCAGCCCCCAACCTCCTGAAGCTCAGGCATGAGTCTGGTGCTGGGTGTCTGGGTCTGACCCACTGTGAGGGACATGGTGGAAAACAGGATGGAGGCATCATGGGGGAGCCCTGGGTTGAGCAGTGGGAAGGAGAGCAGTGAGGTGGCTTTGGGGTTCCATCCACCTGACCAGCTCTGCCCAGGAGCCCTGCTGGACTTCTGCTTCCTACAGGGAGCTCCAGTAGTGATGGGCCATAAGGGGTGCCAGTGGGAAGGAAGCACTTGTTCCCCAGTGGTCAACTCTTGTGAGGGGACCAATGGCCAAGCCACACCTGGAACACATACTGCGCCGTGATGCTTGGAGCAGGCAAACAGGAACAGCACCAAAAGGCAGAAGCCAGCCAATGAGATGAGCTGCTCTGGGTTTCTGGAGGTGTCCAAAGCCAGCCATGTGATCAGGCCTCCCAGCAGGGCCACCCACAGCAGCCTGCAAAGAAAATCCCAGACTGTCACAGAGGGGATGACCCCATGGGGAGAAGCTGTGAGGGCAGGAGCTAACTGCGCAGGAGTTGCTATCATAAGATCTGTGCATCTGAAGAAAACTGGGGCTCGGACACAAATGAGGGATGTGAACAGCCATCACACTGCTGAGGTAGAGCAACAAAATGTTTCTGCTATGGCTTTTAAGTAGTCTCCAGGCTGGGCCATGCCTCATCATTCATGAGGTGCCTGCTTGACACTAGGGCACATACCCAAGGCCACAGGATGTTGGTCATGCTGGCAGGGCAGCTAGAGAGAGGGGACCCGGGTGCTGAGAGGCATCTGGCCCTGCCTTTTCCCCACTCACCATTTCAGCCATGGCCAGGACGTTCGGAAGCATTTCCAAATGGGGCTGAGAAGCAGTAACACATTCGCCCCACAGTGCTTCTTGAAGAGGCTCCAGCAGATGAAGAAGACAACCACCACAGTCATGACAACCAAGGCAAGGGCTCGCTGGAAGTTGAGCCAACAGGCCACAATAAAGTAGCACAAGTAGGCTGTAGAAGGCACATGGGGGTCAGAAACATGAGGGCTGTAGGATCACAGATTCCTAACACTAAATGGGGCCAACAATGAGGTTAATTTCCTCCAAATGTCCTTCCTTGGCCACCCTTGAGGCTCCCATCTACTCAAGGAGGACCTAGGAACCACCACCCCTGAAGCCAGGCTCACTGGTGACAGCACCTCAGCTGTCCAGGGGCACATGGAGTGAGCAGAAGAGGCACAGCAAACCTTTTGAGTAGGTGGAGAAAGGGGAGGAAGACAATGAGGTGCAGGTAGCCCTCATGGACAGGAGTGGTGGGGTGAGGAGAAGGCAGGCAGTGAGGTTGATGAGAGCAGATAGAACCTCCATGCTGGTGGTTGTGCCCAGTGCTTGGAGGCTGGGGACACAGCCAGCCATAGGGATGTGGAGATGGGGACTCAGTGCCAGCAGTCCTCACCTACTCCAAGGAGGCCCAGGACAACCCTTCTCAACACATTGGCATGAGCCTTGCAGAAGTGCTTTGCCTTGTATGCCGGCTGCAGGGCCCTCCTGGGGAGAGTCACATTTCAGAGACATGAGAAGCACAGAAGATGGAACCTGAGGATCAACCCAACTTAACAGGGCCAGGTAATGACCATGCCTTCCAGAGGGTGCCTGCTGCAGCAGCGTGGTGGAGTAGGTGTGCAGTGGCCTCCAGCAGCTCTGGAGGAGCAGGGAAGACTCCATCACACACTCCAACACCCCGGGCACCATGACTTGAGGTTTGTTCTGGGTGGCTGCTACAGGGACAAAGACCTGCCACTGCCAACCTACAAAGCTGCATGAAGCCATCAGGCACTGTCCCCCCTCTGTAGTCACTACAACCCTGCTCTGCTCCCAGATCAGTTGGCTCCAGGAGAATCACTGGCCCAAGGGTTGCAGACTTGCTACCACCACTGGAAACAGCCTACACCCACGCATCTCCCAGGGGTTACCCTACCGGCAGTAGGAGGAGAATCTCCCTTTCTCTTCTCCTCTCCTCTCCTCTTTGCTTTCACCACATGGACCATCACATTCCTCACAGAGTTTCTCCTCCCCCTGGAAAACATCATTAGCTAGAGCACCCTGAGCAGCTCTTCTACTCTGACAGGTGGGGGAAGGGAGAACTTACCACAGAGCTGAAAGCTGAGTTATCTGCCCCCTTCTCAAGGTTGTCCAGGGTTATCTGGTTTTCTTCCATCTCAAGAAGTGCTGAAGCTTCAATGCATTAGAGAAACAGCACTGTCAGGGATCAGCGCTGGCTGGGGAGAGAAAGAAGGGATCAGTTCTGGGAAGGGCCAATGTCCAACCTCAATTTTCAATTTTGGGTCGCCAAGAGGAGAACGCCCTTCACAGTAGGGCACTAGCGCTAGCACATCAAGGGACAATCCCATGGAGTCCTCAAGCTGCTGGGCTAGTGTGCTGACTTCCTCCTCTGGTATCTCTAGGAAGGAATTACAGGAGAGGATTAGGTGCAGCAGGGGGAGTTGCTAACTCCTCTCCAAGCTGGTAGCAGTGTCCACAAGCCTCCATTAGCCCCTTTGCAAGTGGGATTTTGCAAAAAATAGATCTGGATGCAACCCACATCGAGAGCTCTTGGGGCAAATGAGTAAAATGAGGAAGAAGGTCCTTTCATGTTGATAACTAGTACAGTGCAGGAGCAACGGGCAGGAATAACTAACTGGTAGTTTGCATGGGGACTGGTCCTAAGGGAGGATCATACTGGGAGAACTGGTCCAGCAAAGCCAGAACTACCAGTGTTATGCCAGGGCAGGAACACCCTTGGAGCATCCCATTTGGACACCCTTCCAGTTCATCTACCTGGAGAAGGATGAGGGAGGAGCAGAGAAGTCACAGAGAAGGCAATGAATGATCAACTGTAGGAGCATTACTGTATGAGGACAGAGGGAGTATGGAGTTGTCCTTGCTTTGGAAGAGAGTCATACAGGTCTGCATGGAGAAGGTGGAGATAGCAAGGTCATTGCCTGCGTCCTGCAGCATGAGAATTAGGGTCCACTGAGGGGAGTGACCCATCCCCAAATGAAATTAGTGGAGGTGAGGAGTTTTGGAGAACATCCCCCCCCCCAACTTGGAATCTCATGGCAGCTGAAGGTGGTGCTGGGCTCCAAGGGCCAGTGGAGCAACCAAGGAGGACCAGCAAGAGGATGACTGAGGCATGCTGTCCCCCAGCATGTCCCTGAGCTTGCAGCTCCTCAGAAGTAGGGCAAGACCCAGGGCCACAGTAGGACTCCAGATCTCCTCCGTGGCCTCCAGATCTCCTCCGTGGCCTCCAGCACCCCTGGTGAACCCCATGGCTCAGGGACCCCTCCAGGACTCCTCTAGGGGCCCCAGCTCTCCCCATCCCTCCCATGCTCACTGCCCTCCAGGATCTGATGCCACCTCCATTGCCCCCCAATGCCACCTCCCCACGTGGCTCATCTACCTTTGTTTTTGTGAAGTCTCATTGGTTGTCCTCCCCTTGAGGGGTGAGGCCACATAGGCAGTCAATCAGTGGGACAGCAGCTGATGAATCCCCTCACCTCATCGTGCCCTGTGTCCCCATGCCATGCCCTTGCACCTCTGTCCCCCATGAACCCCCCCACTACCTCCCAGCTCAGGGTGGCCACATGTCCCTCTGGCCTCCTCATGGTGTCCCTGTGCCCTATGCCCTCACGCCTCCCATGACCTGATGTCCCACATACTTATGTGCTCCATGACCTCATGTCCCACACCCTCATGCCCACCATGACCTCATGCCCCACGTGCTCACACTCCCCATGTCCTCGTGCCCCACAGCCTTACACCCCTGTGCCCCATGGCCTCACGCCCCCCATGTTCTCGCGTCCCATGCCCCATGCCCCCTGGTCCCCGTGCTCACCCTCCAGCCCTGCCAGCTGCGCCGCTACTGGCCCTGGGCCCCGGTTACCAATTAACAGCTCGGTCCAAAGAGCTGGGCTGGGCGCTGCAGGGCTGGGGCCGCCCCAGCTCCTCCCGGGCCTCATGCCCGGGTGCCCACGGGGAGGCCCACAGGGGCAGCTAGGCAGGGCACCGTGCCGCTCAAAGGAGGTTGCCCTGGGATACTTCCATACCCAGGCAAAACGAGCCCTGAGGGAAGTTATTAAACACAGAAATCCAACCTTTACTCCACCCCAAGAAGTGCTTCCCAGAAAAAGGGCTGGCATAGGCAGCCGGCAAAACTGCAGCTGGGCAAAGCTGCCTCGCCCAGTCCCTGGCTGGGGCTGTGACCAGCACGGGTGCTGCTGCCCAGACTGTGTTTGGAACCACTTTCCAAACAGGCCAGTGGGAGCTTGTGTCCCCACACACCAGCACCTGACTGGTATCTCCCTGCTTTTTGTGACACAGGGAGCAGTGAAGCAATATGGCTCTGAGGGTAATGTGAGTGCCCAGCACCGGGGATTAGCAGGAATCGGTTCAGAGATTGCTGGTTGGTGACACCACAGGGTGCCCATGTGCCACATTGTGCCTGGATGTCAGGTCTCCATATCAGGTCCCAGTGCACACCAGCAGCACCTTCAACCTGTGGGTTGTGCCCGGTCCTGTCCCAGAGCTGTCCAGATTGGTGTGGACGCAGCGTGAGGGCGCCCAGCACCTGCTGGTACAGCTCAGTGAGAGGCTGACAGGTGGTAAAGCCCTGCAGGTGCTTTGTGCAAGGCTGGTGTGAACCATCCCTGCATGTGGGATACTCGTGGGATACTGGTGCAAATCCCCAGTGGGACGTGCAGAAGCCCCATCCCTAGTAAAGTCAGATTGGATGGGGCTCTGAGCAACCTGATCAAGTTGAAGATGTCCCTGCTCACTGCAGGGCAGTTGGACTAAACAGCATTTAAAGGTCCTTTCCATCACAAACCATTCTGACACAAGTTTTCCAGAGAAGCTGTGGCTGCCTCCCTCCCTGGAAGTGTTGGATGGGGCTTGGAGCGACGTGGTGTAGTGGGAGGTGTCTCTGCCCATGGCAGGGGGATCATAGAATCATAGAATCATTAAGATTGGAAAAGACCGTCAAGATCGTCAAGTCCAACCATCCGCCCTACAACCCCTAACCACTAAACAATCTCCTGAAGCACCACCTCCACCCATTTTTTGTACATCTCCAGGGACGGTGCCTCCACCACCTCCCTGGGCAGCCTGTTCCAAGGCCTCACCACTCTTTCTGTGAAGAAATTTTTCCTAATATCCAATCTGAACCTCCCCTGGCACAACTTGACCCCATTTCCTCTCGTCCTATTGCTGGTCACCAGGGAGAAGAGGCCAACACCCACCTCACTACAACCTCCTTTCAGGTAGTTGTAGAGGGTGATGAGGTCTCCCCTCAGCCTCCTCTTCTCCAGGCTGAACAGCCCCAGCTCCCGCAGCCCCTCCTCGTAAGACCTGTTCTCCAGACCCCTCATCAGCCTAGTTGCCCTTCTCTGCGCCCTCTCCAGAACCCCAATGTCCTTCCTATCCTGCAGTGCCCAAAACTGCACACAGTGCTTGAGGTGTGCCCTCATCAAGGCTGAGTAGAGGGGCAGGATCACCTCCCTGGTCCTGCTGCTCACACTATTCCTGATGGTCACACTATTCAGGATGGTGTTGGCCTTCTTGAGCACCTGGGCACACTGCCGGCTCATGTTCATCTGGCTGTCGACCAGCACCCCCAGGTCCCTCTCTGCTGGGCAGCTCTCCAGCCACTCCTCCTCCAGCCTATGGCGCTGCTGGGGGTTGTTGTGGCCCAAGTGCAGGACCCGACATTTGGTCTTAATGAAACTCATGCCATTGGCCTTGGCCTGTCGGTCAAACCCGTCTAGATCCCTCTGCAGGGCCAGAGATAGGGCCGGCTGATCTTTAAGGTCGGTTCCAACTCCGATCATTCTGGGATTCCATGAAACATTTTTATAATTCCATGACCAGGGCAACTCCGCCCCCACCGGCCAAACCTTCGCGCCCTGGCCGGGCGGACCCGCTCCGCTCAGGGGTAAGTATCGCCTCGCCTAAAAAGTTTCCGGAAGTCCCGGTAGCGCGCCGTGATCGTATAGTGGTTAGTACTCTGCGTTGTGGCCGCAGCAACCTCGGTTCGAATCCGAGTCACGGCATCGTACCGCGGTATGCACACGAGTTGCACTTCTTTTTTGCACTCCATCCCAAGGCACCGTTTCTCTTATTTTTTCTTTTTTTCTTGTTTTCACGTCGCGCCGGTAATTTCACCGGTTGTTTTTTGGCCCGCGGGGAAGTGCGGCGCAATGGGAAAACAATAAACTGAGGTAAGCTAAAATACAGTAAACTAAAATAAAAGTAAAATAAAATTAAATGAGGGGAAAGAAAGAGGGAAATAAAAGCGGAAAGGGGGACGGAAAAGGCAAACACAAGGGCTGCGGAGAAGAAAAAAGCAAGCCCATCTGCCGTGCCACCGCGAGGCGATGCCGTGACTCGGATTCGAACCGAGGTTGCTGCGGCCACAACGCAGAGTACTAACCACTATACGATCACGGCGCGCTACCGGGCCTGTAGTACACAATGCTGCGCGGCGGGTCTTGGCCTGGCGACGCCTCCATGGACGCGGGTGAGCAGCGGGCCTAGGCCTGGTTCCCCCCGTGTGTGTGTGCGCTTCTGTGTGCCTGTGTGTGCGCTTCTGTGTGTGTGCATGTGTGTGTGTTCGTCTGTGCGTGTGCATGTGTGTGTGTTCGTCTGTGCGTGTGCATGTGTGTGCGCGCGCGCGCGTGTGTCTGTCTGTGCCTGCGCGGGGCCGCAGCTGTCAGCTACTGCGGGGGTTGGCCCGGGCCCTACCCCGATGGACACTGTCCCTGCCCCAGCTCCGGCCCTGCTGCCCCGAGCGCGGCCCCTGAGGCCCAGAGGGGCCCCAGCTCAGACTGGGACCCTGGGCCTCTCCACCCCCCTTAAGCCACAGCCTGGCCTGACCCTGACCCTAAGCCCTGCTCCTCACCCCACCTCTAACCCTGTCTCCCGTCCTTCCCTGACTCTAGCGCCAAATGTAACCTTTATTCTAACCCTAACGTCTCCCCCATCTTCACCAGGGTAACCCCCCTCCTGACCCTGTCCCTTCTTCTTCCCTTCTAAGTTAGCAGATGGCACCAGATTGGGTGGAAGTGTCTATCTTCTCAAGGGTAGGAAGGCTCTGCAGAGGGACCTGGACAGACTGGATTGATGGGCCAAGGCCAACGGCATGAGTTTCAAAAGGCCAAATGTTAGGTTCTGCATTTTTGTCACAACAACCCATTGCAACACTACAGGCTGGGAAAAGAGTGGCTGGAGAGCTGCCCAGCAGAGAGGGACCTGGGGGTGCTGGTTGACAGCCGGATTAATATGAGCCAGCAGTGTGCCCAGGTGGCCAAGAAGGCCAACGGCATCCTGGCCTGCATCAGGAGTAGTGTGGCCAGCAGGAGTAGGGAAGTGATTGTTCCCCCGTACTGGGCACTGCTGAGGCTGCACCTCCTGTTCTGTTCTGGGCCTCTCACTATAACGACATTGAGGTGCTGGAGCGTATCCAGAGGAAGACCTATCATGTTGGGGAAGGGTCTAGAGAACAAGTCGTACAAAGAGTGGCTGAGGGAACTGGAGTTGTTTAGTTTGAAGAAGAGGAGGCTGGGGGGAGACCTCACTGCCCTCTACAACTACCTGAAAGGAGGTTGTAGGGAGGTGGGTGTTGAGCTCTTCTCCCAAGTGAGTAACAACAGAACCAGAGGAAATGGCCTGAAGTTGCAGCAGGGGAGGTTCAGGCTAGATATTAGGAACAATTTATTTACTGAAAGAGTGGTCAGGCCCTGGAACAGCCACCCCAGGGAGATGGTTGAGTCACCCTCCTTGGAGGTATTCAAGAAACCTGTAGATGTGGCACTTCAGGGCATGCTCTAGTGGCCAAGATTGTGGGGGTTTTGTGGGTGTTCTTTGGTGGAGTGTGTGTGGTTGTTTGTGTTTGTTTGGGGTTTTTTTGTGTTGATGGTTGCACTCTATGATCTTGGTGATCCAACCATGACGATTCTGTATTCTGTATTCTCTGGCTTTGGCCCAGCTTCAGACTGTGATCCTGACCCTGTCCCTGCTTCCAGCTATAACCCTGTCCCTCACCCAACTCTTATCCTGACCCTTTCCCTCGTCGTGTCCCTCACCCCAACCCTCACCATGTCTCCCAACACCCCCTGTCCCAGCTGTAATCCCCCCTTTCACTCCCGTGGGTATTTCTCAGGGAATGAAGTGTCCCTTTACTGTCTTCGTACACCAGTCCATACACACTGGGTACGGACTGAAAGAGGAAGGTGAGGGGCTAATGATGAGATGGTCTTTGTGGCCCAAAACAGTGGCAAGAACCCCTCTGTGCTACTCTTCCTCTTTCTTCCTGGTGAAACACACATCAATAGTTAATCACTGTTTGCTGTCACCACTGTTGCTGATTTTCATAATGCTCCAAGTATTAAAGGCTCTTTTATTTTCACAGATATGCAAATAATTCCAAACACCTGGGATCAAAAGGATGTCTTTGTGTAAAACATTTTTAGAGCAATCATGGCACTTCAAGGGAGGTGGATGGCCCAGATGACTCATACCTCTGTGTCAGGAGAGCTGGTCACAGAACCTCTGCTCCTGTGTGCACAATGAGCTCATTGCTCAGCATCAGATCTACACAACCCTGTGTCTTTTGCCTGCATGTGAGAGGATGCTGGAAGAGGCAGAGGTCTTCTGCAGCCATGCTGCCTGTGCTGGATGGGGGTGTGTCCCTGCACTACATCTGTCCTTGTATATCTGCTGCAGCTGGTGAATCCTAAGTCTAAAGGAGAGTTAAAGAGAGTTAATTCCTGAGGCTTGAGACAAGCCAGAGGAAGGCCCCTGTGCACCTCAATTACTCTGTGAAGTAGTTGGTCCTGGCACCCTGACCTCCTCATCTTGCTCGCATTCAACCCAAAAGAGCTCAGAGTGGCGGACGAAGTCAGAACCACCTTTTGTGTCCTTTGTTCATGTCCACCTCATCCTTCCCTCAGTCTCTTCACTGTTGACTTGCCCTGGGTGCTGGTGTGCATACTGGTCCCTCAGCAATGGTGGGATGCTCTGCACAATATCAAACCTGGCTGACCAGGAATTGCTATAAAAGAGGCTCTTTGGTGTTATTACTGAATTACCTGAGTGTCCACATGGCTTTTGGTACCACCCTCGTGCCCCAGTGCTGCCCTTCTCCCTCCCTTCTCTGCCCTCCAAGGATCCCAGTCTGCACCTCCTGGCTGCAGGAGCACTGCTCTTACTCATCTGTGTCCTCATACTGGACCTAAAGTGAGTGCAGCATCACTGGTAGGAGATAGGTGTATATCCTCTCATGTCCAGGGAGTTTAACACCATTGTCAGCCCTATGGCTACACCGTGGAGAGATATGTGACCATGCAGAAATCCACTGGACAGGGGAAAGCTGAGCTGTAGAGGTGGGGTCATCACAACCTCTGAACCTCAAGGCACGAGCTTGTGGAGGAGAGAAGTCCTTCTGCTGCTCTGTACCTGGCCTCTTGTGCCTTCCCTCACACTGAGCTGGTGGTGTCACAATGAGCGAGTGTGTCACTAGCGACAGCGTAATAACAATTATCTCAACTGCTGGAACAGGCACGACTGAGATCAACACTGCAGCGATAGAGAGGAGTTGGCCAAACGTGGAAGTCAGCAGGGAGGTGGTGAGTGGACACAGAGATAAGCAGCTGGGGCCTGGTGGGTAAAGAAGAGGAGGCATGGAGCTGCTGCCACCGATTGCTGGCAGTGGTGGTCCTGTCTGAGCACAGCTCCCTACCCATGGGCTGTATTCCCCAACAGGATTCGGATATGATCACTCCTAATTAAATTGTGCCAGTTTGTCAGGGCCCCAACAGCCCTTTCCTGCATGGTTTTGTCCACGGGATGCTGCTGGTCTGGCCCTGATGATTTGGACCTGCCAGGAAGTGTTCAAGCTGTGTGGACGGACAGGGATGAGCTTGTGGGGACATTAGGGGATCATTTGTCTGCTGGATGACCCTTTGGGCTCTGCTCAGCACCTGGGCAGGACAGCTGCTCTAGCTGAACTCTGCTCTTCCCACCGTGCTCTGTCCCTCAGTGGCTTTTCTCCAACTTGTCCAACCCTGTGGGCTGCATTCAATGGGATTTTAAAGGTGCCTGCAACATCAAAATGGTGGTGCAGCCAGGCAGAGATTGCTGCTGGGCCCAGATGTTGCCATTCCTTGGCACAAACATAAGTCTTTCAGCTGGCCAAGGGGTAAGAGCAATTCATCAGTGCATGGCTGTCTCAGCTGCTTTGCCCCTCAAGCAGCCTCTCCAGCTGTTTCCTGGTGGGGACAACCCCTGGCCTCCTTTCCTCTTCTCAAGAAGGGAGGCAGAGTGATCCCCAGCACCTCCTGTTCCAGTCTCTGATCCCTAAAACAGCCCCAGCAGCAGCGGTGGTGCCCGGGGAGGTGGGATGGATGCCAGTGCTTTGAGCAGGTGCTCCATGTTTTACTGGTGACAGAAAACCATGCACTGGGGCAGGCCAGCACTGTCATCTCTGCACATACAGAAGCCATAAATTCAGCTCATCATTTGCTCTGCCACTGAAAGCCCACCTTCCTTCCTAAGGAAATCAGAGCAGCTCCATTGAGTTATACCATCTAGCCCAGTATCTCATATCCATACCCACAGGCACTGCTGGGCCAGTGTAAGATCTAAGTGCAGGCCAAGGGAACGGTCCTGGGGCTGAGATAATTTCAGGGATGAAGGTTTAGGTGTGATCTAGGGGCAAAGGACAGCACATCTGAGCTGTGAGACAGCTGCAAGCAACCTGACACAGCTCTGTCCCCATCATCCACCTCCTTGTCCTCTTCTAGTTCATAAGACATATGCACCAAGGACTGAAGGAGAAGGACTCGAGCATTTCTTGACATGGATGTTCAGCTGTGATGCTCTTGAGAGGCTTTATGGGCCCACAACAGTGCATGAGATTGTCCTGGTTTTTCAAAGGACATTTTCCAGTCTGCCAGCACTATGTAGGGCAGGCAAACAGGCCACAACAGACCGATTTTTTTTCTTGGTTATATTTTGGGATCCTCCCTCTTGGCTCCAACATTCAGACCTAAAGGAAAATTATCCCCAAAAAGTATGGGGCAGAGATTCACCGAAACCGACCTCTCTGTCTTTCAGGGAGCACAAAGCCTGGAGCAGCCCCTTGAGCCCTTTCCTTGTGGGTGCAGCATCCAGCTGAAGCTGGGGTGTGATAAAGCATCCCAGGGGAAAGTCAGCCACCCTGCAGCCATATATAGATTCTACCACATTATGTATGTCCTGACTCATTCCAGCTGCCAGCCTGAAATCTCACTTTGCCTTGATCTGTGCTCTGAGCAGGAGCATCCTCCCTCAGCAGGGATTTATAGCCTGCACACAGCCACCTCTTCACCTTGCTTTGTGATGCTGAGTGGGCAGAAAACAGGCAGATACACTCTGCCAGGCAGCAGCCCTCACCTCGCCACGTCTTGCACTCTCCTCTGAATTCACCTTCATTTTCTGCCTTCCAGTCCTTTAACAGACACAGGGCTGGGTTGGTGGCAAAAGCACTTGTTACCCTTTGCATGGGGGGAATAGTCCCTGGTTTGCTCTTGTCTGCTGTGCCCACCTTCCTGTTGGTTGGTGACAACCCTATTAAGAGATATAAGGGGGATGCCAAGGGTGGTTCACACTCCTTAGGCAATGTAAAGCCAGTGAGAGTCTGTCCGGAGAAGGACTCAGCTGGGTAAGCCTGGCTGTTGCAGCTGGATTAATCAAACTCACCATTAACACTTTACTGGGGCACACAGGTCCCCTGCCAGCCCCAGAGCACAGGCCTTCAGTGGGCATGTCAGTCTGATTGAGCTGCAAATGCTTCAGCTCCTTAGTTTGCTCAGCCTCAGATCGATCAGTGCAGGTGGCTCCAATCAATTCCACTTTACTGCTTGCTATCTAGTTGAGATCCGTGTTCTCCCAGCTGGTCCTGCTTCCTTTGTTCATTCAGAGAAGGAATTCAGGCATCTTATTCCACCTGGAAACCGCTGTGCACTTGCAGGGTCAAGCCCCGTGGTAAGGGCAAACAATACCCCACAGATGCAGATGTTCCTCCTTGCCCTCCTCACCGGAGAACCAGCAGTGAAGGGGTTGAATTTGTGCTATAGCTATAGAAGCTATATATAGAGCCCTGGAAGCATGAACCTAACTGGGCAGGGTATGAAAGCAGATAGGTGGATGAAGCCATGAGATTTGCATGACATAATATAGCTCTTGCCACCAAGCTGGCATCTGGCGTGACATTTCCCTGCCGCAAGCTGGGTTTCACTGGAGAAATACCAAAGGAAGCTCCAGAGGAGCTCCTGTGGCTTGGCTCCTTTAAGTAGAGACTGCAGCTCTCCAGGGCTTGGGCCCACACAAAATGATTTTACAAAAAAATCCAAAAACAAAAAAAAACACCAAAGAGTTTACATAGCAGCTGTTTGGAAATTTCTCTCAAACCCATACCTGGCATTTGTCAGTGAAAAAGGCATTTCTTATGCTCCTGTCAGTCCTCAAGTCATTTTTTTTCCTCCTGTCACCCAGCTCTCTTGCTGGCCCATTTCCAGGGTGCTATGCCTCGATTTGTGGAAATTAAGTTCCCCATGGCTCTCCACACCTCGTCAAGTGTTAATGAAATAATAGATCACACCGGAGAGCAGTTCTGACGCTTGGGTTTGTGGATGTGCAGAGGGCTGTCAGCACTGAGAGCACAGGCAGAAAAGGTGCTCAGCGTGGCTGAGGTGACAACCAATGTATCTGGGTCTGAGCTGTCAGATGTCTGTCATCAAGTTGCTGTCTCTTCTTTTGGTCAATTAGCATGGTTTCAACTATAGTATCAACTGCATAATAATTTATTTGGACAGAAAGCCTGGGGAGCTGCAAAAAGCATTTGCAAGAATTTGCTGCATTTGGTAGAGGCGCATGCTTTGGGCATCTCCTGCATGTCTGGACAGGCAGTGTCTGAGTGGCCTGAATGCTCTGGTCCATCACATGTGCCGGTGTGGATGCAGAAAAGTCCTAGTTTGCGATGCTTGGGAGGAGCAGTGTGTCACATCACACACAGGACTTGTGGGCCCATGTTCCCCATGTTCCTCCTTGCTTTTGCCCATCTTATTTCTTGCCACCCCTATGCACCTCATTGTGGCAGGCTGGGGTGAGAGGGGGCTGCAGAGCATCTTGTGCAGAGCATTCCTTCCATGCCAGCCTGCTCCCTGCCCTGACAGTGAGCTGGGATAGGTAAACATGGCTGCTCCATGCCATTTCCTTCCAGCTGGATGGCAGCTGGGACTTTTGGAAGGGAGGAATAGAGCTTGCAGACTCCTAAGTGCTATGATGCAACTGGTGGGGGATGTGCTTGGTGGTGAGGATGGGGGGCTTCTGGAAGAGGGACACTTCCAGACTGGGAATGACTTGCCAAATGAAAGCATGCTGCCTGCAGGATATACCTGGGAGCTGTATCACTGCTGGTATGGCAAGAGCGGGCCATCTCACCCACTGCCCAGTCATTGATGGTCTCCTTGTGCAAATGTGTAATATTTCCCCAGGACATGATCACTGCCTCTAAATATTTGCAAGGCTCCTTGTGCCAGTCCTTGTGTTTAGAGGTGCTTGATAAGATTTATTTCTGTGGATTTGTTTGGTCTTGTTCGCAAACCATGCAGCATCTGCAGCTGCCCTGTGGCACAAAGGCCTGCTGTGCCCCAAGTCACCTCCTGGTGTTTACCAGTCTCTCCCCATGCTCCCCCAGCCACACAGATCTCTGCCCCCAGTTGTCTCTTTGCCATGCCAAAGAGCCCTGGTCCATGCACAAATACAGGTTGGGTGGAGAATGGATTGAGAACAGCACTGGGGAGAAGGATGTAGGGGTGATGCTGGATGAGAAGCTCAACATGGGCCAGCAATGTGAGCTGGCAGTCCAGAAAGCCAACTGTGCCCTGGGCTGCATCAAAAGCAGCATGGCCAGCAGGGCAAGGGAGTGGATTCTGCCCCTCTACTCCACTCTTGTGAGACCCCACCTGCAGTGCTGGGTCCAGCTCTGGAGTTCCCAACACCAAAAGGACATGCAGCTGTTGGAGGGAGTCCAGAGGAGGTCATGGAGATGATCCAAGGGCTGGAGCAGCTCTGCTCTAGAGACAGGCTGAGAGAGTTGGAGCTGTTAGGCCTGAAGAACAGAAGACTCTGGGGAGACCTCATAGCGGCCTTCCAGTGCCTGAAGGGGGCCCTACAAGAAAGCTGGAGAGGGACTTTTTACTAGGGTATGTAGCAAGAGGATAAGGGGTAAAAACTTTAAAACTTGAAGAGAAGAGACATTAGTAAGAAATTCTTCACTATGAGGGTGGTGAGACACTTCAACAGGTTGCCCAGGGCAACCTGGTCTAGTGGGAGGTGTTCCTGCCAATACAGAGGGATTGGATCTAGATGACATTTAAGGTCCTTTCCAACCCAAACCAGTCTGTGATTCTATGATCACCCACCCCACGTGCAGAAACCTTTGATCATCCTGTCGCCCTTCTGCGCATTTTCCAACTCCACTGTCCTCAGGATGGGGGGACCAGGACCCCACACTGGCAGTGGCACCTCTAATGTCATCTCAACCTTTTCCTAACCCTTCCCATCAGTTCTGACAGGTTTTGCAATTTTGACCTCTGCTTAGTCCTGAGGGGATATTTTCATGGACTGTCAGAGCTCTTGGTCTCAGAGCCCATCACTTTAGATGTGAGGCTGGGCTTGGTTTCCCCACGTGTGTCACTTCCCTGACACTGGCTTTTGTCTCCTTTTATTGCCAAGTTGCTCAGCCTCCTGCAATTCCTAGCATTAATCCACAGCATCCAGAATAATTCAGTATTATTAGCAGATTTTGTCCCTTTTCTACTGACCTAATCTCATCAAAGGATCTGCTTGTGGAAATGCAGGTGAACTTCCTCAGCTGGATCACCCTCAGATGCCTGCTGGCTTTTTCCAAGAAAGCTACTAGCTTTGGAAAAAAGACATTCACTTTAAGAGAGCTGTGTCAGCTCTTCCCCAGTATGTCGTATTTACCCATCTGTCCCCCAGCAATGCCAGTTTCCTACTCCTTATGCCAGTTTTTGTTCATTTCCAGAGAACAGATGTGTCATTTATCAGTCTGTGGCTCTTTGGCCTCCTCCTGGGAAGTATTTTTAGTGTCACAGTTGCCACCTTCTAGTCCTCATATCCCCTGCTGTACCCAGACCTCAGGGGAGATTGGGATGTCACCCAGCAGACGTGACATCCTCCTGGTCCCTGCTGTGCCATGCAACAGGGCTTGTGTAGAGTGCTTCCAAGAAGGGGAGGGGATGGAGTCACCACAGACATCTTGAAGCCCCTGAGAACGGAAGAATTGCTTGGAGACTCAAGGAGCCACACACTTCTCTGTGAGCCAGGGGAGATGCTGGTGTCAGGGCAGCAGCAGACCCAGTGCCTGACTCAAGTTGGCAAGTGTCAAATTCAGCCCCCACATCACCTGTGGGTGAATCATCTTCCAGCACCTCCTCAAGAGCATGCAGGAGCAGAGATCTCTGAGTCACCAAAAGCTGCTGCCTGGGGGATTCTGGGTTGTCTCCACACCATCTAGGGTTAAACTGGAGAGGAAAGTTTACCCAAACAATGTGGCCTGAGCCCTCATAGACCCCAGGAAGGTGCCATGTCCTGTTCTTGGCCTGGCTGCCAATCAGGGCTCCTGTCCCTGCACAAGTAGTGCTCCAGGTAGCTGAAGCAGGTCCTCACATCCAGGAGGACGGGTGAGAGCTGAGGACGCACACAGCTCTCTGCAGGGCTGGCAGGAGCCTTGAAGACGTTGCCTGTCTTTTTCTTCCTGGTACCTGCTCCAACCTGCCTGGCAAGTGTTTACTCAGGCAAAGAGCCATTGCTACCTTTAGTGAGTGGAAGGGCTGTGCTGGGAATTCCAACCCAGAGATGACAGAGATGAGCTCCTGGACCCTCCAGACATGGAGGAGAGGGTGGGAGCAGAACTCCCTGTGCAGAGGTCCAGCCTTGCAGGCCAGTGCAGAAGGCCTCCTGTCTCCCCTGTTCCCCCAGTCTGTAAGAGTGAGCAAAAAATAACGTCTATGCAGCCATGGGTTGTTCCCCTTCCAACTGAAGGATTCCACCGCCATCCTTCCCTCCTTCCCAGGGGGTCCATGGGGAGCGCAGGCAGCAGGCAGCCCCTGGGGCTGTGCATCCCATGATGGGCTTCTTGTCATGGCTGCCTGAGAAAGCAGCCAAAATGTGGAGTCTGGCACACAAGTGGTCCAGTGTGCACTCCCCGATCTTCTCCCGTCAGCCAGTTCCGACATGAGCGACGCTAGGTGACAGCCATCTGTCACGGTGATGGGCTGTGGGGACTCATAGGCAGGGTGGTATCACGGCCACAGTTGTGGCATCAGGACCAGTCTCTACAGTACAGGCATCAACCCCAGGTCCCAATGTGCATCAGATATCAGGGATGTAACAGTTGGGGAGTGGAGCAACACCAGCTGCAGCGTGAGACACAGATGGAGCTTCACTTTGGTGGTATGAATGCCAAAATCTGTTGTTGCTTCTTCAAACCCGAAATGAACTGCTGGGAATGGAGGAATGTCACTTAGTGTCTCATCATGACTGCATAAATAGTATGAGCAGCCCATGCCTGTGCTGAGCCACGCGGGGTGTAGGGAGTTCATTTGGTCTCCCTTGCGATTCCCCTGCAAAGCTCCCCAAGCACAAAGAAGTCTCCCAAGGGGGGCTCCTACCCCAGCTACGTTCTTCTCACCCTGCTGTCTCATGTTGCTGTCTAGGTGGTTTTGCCTAGGGCAAGCTCAAACCTGATGACTCAGGTGGGTCCAGGGATGATCTCAATGCCCCTCCAAGGCTCTGCTGAAGCCTCAGGTGAGATGGTGATGCCCCACTGGGCACAGGACAGAGAACGGGCCTACATTGGGCCATATGCCCACCTGCCAAAAGGCCACGGAAGCATTTGGAAGAGAATCAGGCCCAGCAAATGATGAGAAGGTGCTGGAGTCCTATGTGGGCTCAGACCACAGACCTTCTTCGATCCCCAGCATGGCCCTGATGCAGCTGCCTCTCAAAGGAGGGAGCGATGGGAGGGATGCAGAAGGACAGGATGGGAAGGAAGGACCTCTTCAATTCCTCTGGTATGGTAATATTTAAAAAAACCCACACCACCACAAGCTAGATCCTTTCTCCATCACCTCTCAGGAGACGTTGAGTGTGTTTTCCATGCCTCAGGATTTAACAAGAGCCATCTCCAACAGATGTTGCTGAACATCCTCCTTGGTTCCTGACAGAGGGTGGAAGTACTCTGTCTGATGTGCCATAAGTCCTGCATCCTGCTTCCTTCCTAATGGCAGACTGACAGATTTATTGAGAACTTCTGTCTTTTCTGCATTTTAATAATCATCATCCCCATCTGCCAGGATGGACGTCTGCTGCTAGACCTCAAACACTGCCTTGTATTGACTCTATTCCTGACAGACACTTTTTCTCCTCCTGATGCCTTTTGTGTTTTGCATTCCCTATGCTCTGAAATTTCCAGGCTTGGCTTCTGGATGCTATGGCTGTCTTTTCCCTAAGGAGGAAGCTCCCGTGACGTCTGGTTGGACCTCAGGGATCTGGCTGGGTTTCTTGCAGTGTGTGCACGCTCACTAAATCTGCAAATCTGGGACTCACAGGGCACACATTTGGCATGTGCGGTGCCACACTGGCACAGGAGACTCAGCTCCTCAGCAGCCCCATCCCAGCTCTCCTCATGCACAGGGGCTGGAAGGAAGGAAGGCGGGTCAGCACGAGAAGCTTCTCAGAAGGTGTGCTCTCCTCCCTGCAGCATGCACCCCAACAGCCACATCCCAACCTCTGTTGCAATGGTGGGGCAGGAGCCTGGCTCATGGTGTGAGGACAGGCAGGGCCACTCTGTGGCATTTCTCCCTGTCCCTGCATGCCTCTACACAGCTCCACCTCTGAGGTGGTCTGGCTTTTGGAGCATTCTACCTCTGGCCCCCTTCCCTTTCAGGCATGTTTGACCACAGCCTTTGGGGATGCAGCCTGTGAGCAGGGCCGGGAGTGGGTTTAGGTGAAGTGTGCTCTTAGGAAGGGGTGTGGAGGATTCAGGGGCGTAGGTGTGGAGGCAGGGACCGTACACAGTGGCTGCTGGGGGTTAGGAGGTGATGGTCCAACAGTTCATCCTGGGTGGTGGGTGAGCAGGAGTGGTGGTAGTTGGTGATGCTGTGTGTGCAGGGGGTTACAGTCAGGACATATGTAGGCGTGCTCTTTGCCTCAGTCTCTGCTGCCACGCTCCCACACACCATTTCCAACACTGCTTCCCTGCTCTGCACGCTTGTCCCTGCCAGCCGTTTATAGGCAAATCCAGCCCTCCCTGGGCTGCACCCGGGGGATGTCTTGGGGCCCGTGTCCTGGAGGATGGTCCTGCACGCTTGCCTGGATTTCCCTGCACACCTAGTCTCGCCTCAGCCTTCCTCTGGAGCACCTTCCCAAGGCTTTTCCCTGCTCACCCCGGTCCCCTGGTGTTCCTCGTGGGTGCCTATGGTGCCAGCCTGGTTGTTTCGGCGGCTCTCCCTGGGGACATCTGCACAGGGCTGGTTTTCCTCAAAGTCTTGGGCACCGACGGACCCTTCATTGCTCCTGTCTCATTAGCAGCCCCCACCGGCGGCCCTTCTGGTGGTGCAAGCACCCCTACTCCGCTACCAGAGCCGGGGGATACTCGGGGGAACGGGCGGGCCAGGACCAGGCCAGCCCCTGCAGGCTCCGCAGCGGGAAGGACGAGCAGGCAGGCACTCCAGGGGGCCGGTTCGTCTCCGGGGCCGGGGCGGGCCGCGGGGCCTCTGGGACGAAGCCGAGAGCCAGCGGCTACCCGGAGCGCCGGGGAAGGCCGGGCCGGAAGGCGGGAGAGCGGGGCGGGCCGTGCCGGGCAAGGCCGGGGGGAGTGGGGCGGGTCCCGGAGGAGGCTGCGCCGTGCGGGGGGGAGCGGGTCCGGGGACGCGGGGCGGGCAGAGCAGACAGGGAAGCCCCAGTCGGAGCAGCCGGCGCGGCGGCTCCGGCAGGTGGCACTGGCCGCCTCCCCCGCTTTCCCCCCCCGGCCCCGCCGCCGCGCTCAGTCCGCCAGCGCCGATGCTGCTGAGCGGAGCGGCGGCCGGCTCGGAGCGCGGCGGCGGCGGGGCGGGGGCCGGTGGGGCTCCGCAGTGCGTGGGCACCATGGCCCGCTGGCTTCGCGAGCACCTGGGCTTCCGCAGCGCCAAGCCCGCGCCCCCCGCACCGCCCAAGCCCGACTACGGCGCCGGGCCGCCGCAGCAGCCGCCCCCGCCGCCCGGGGGCGCGGCCGAGCCACTGGCCGCCGCCCAGCCCGACATCGTGGCGGCCTACCGGCTGCAGAAGGAGCGTGACTTCGAGGACCCCTACAGCGGGCCGCCGCCGTCCGCCACCCCCGACGGGCCCCGCTACGTCTCGCCCAAGCACCGGCTCATCAAGGTGGAGGCGGTCGAGAAGGTGCCCGCCAGTCCCCCCCAGCCGCCGCCGCTGGCACCCGCCGCCCCTAGCTCGTCCCCGGCCGGCCCCGAGCCGCCTGACGAGCCGCCGCAGGAGGTGAGTGTCCCGGCGTGCCCTTGCCCCGCGGCCGGGGGGATGCTCTGGGCCGTCCCGCCGGACTTTCAGCCCCTCGCTGCGAGGAGCTGGGCCGGGCCCCCTGGGGCAGGTGGAGCCTGGCCACCCCGGGGCTGGCCGAGGCCATGCTGCGCGGGGGCTCCCGCCTCGTGTCCCCTCTTGTCTTGACGGCACCGACATGAGGATCACACCTCAGCAGCAGAGCTGTGGGGGGTGACACCCGCTTCTGCTCCAGTCCCACGGAAGGCAGGTATAACCTCCAGCAGGAAGCTTCACTCTCCGAGGTGCAATAGAGCAGGCCCTGCCGGCCACCTTTCCCCCTCCCTTCTTGCCATTTCTTTGCAACCAAGTGCTTGGTGCTCTACAGAGGTGAAGACCTTCCAGCCCGGGTAGGCCACATGCGGCACGGGGCTGTCTCTAGTGGCCTCCAACACCCGAACCAGTAGCCCTGGGCCTCCTTCCACCCCGCACTCGGCAGCGGGGGTCTCCGTTTGCCCACTTGCCAGGGCCTGCACCATGGTGCCAGTGGCGGCGGGACGAGCCCCCCTGAGCTGCCGAGCTGCTTTGTCAGGGAGCCTCAGTGCCTCTTTGTCTGCCGTCTCCCAGCCGGCTTCTCGGGGGGGTGAGGGCAGAGCTGGTGCTGCTGTGCCTGGAAAGGAGGTGAGAACCGGACCCGGTGAGAGACAGGAGCCAGGGAGAAAGCTCCCCGTGGGGAGGTGGGCTCCAAGCAGCTGAAGGACCACAGCTGTCGGTGCTGGGCTTCTTGGTGGAGAGGCTGACTGCACAAATAAAGGCAGGAGGGGTAATTAGTACCCGCCAGCGCTGCCGCCTGCAAGACGGGGCTTGTCGAGCAAACTCGACGGGATTGCAGATCTGGCTGGTGGAGGGAATGGTGGATACAATGATCCCATCCGTGGTCCTGGCATCACCGGGCAAAACCCACTGGGAGTATTTTAAGCAGATAGAAAAACTTGTCACTAGTGGATTGTGGAAAGCTGCTCATACTGCCTAGTTGTTTTCAGGAGGTTTCTGGAGGGACCTGGCAGAAACCCCCTTCTTCAGGCAGAATTCTTTAAAGCAGCTGCTGTGGGCAGCAGGGGAGGAGGAGGGCATTGGCAGCAGGGACCAAAGGTGCTGCTGTAGTGGTGGTTTGCTGAGGCAGGCTGGATGGATTTTCCTCTGGAACATGCTGTGTGGGATTGGAGTGGGTGACACTCATAGGAAGGACTTGGGCTGTGACTTGCCGTGACCTGGGGAAATGGGGACCAGAGAAGCCTGGAAGTACAGAGAAGAGCCAAGAGCTGGATGTTTGGGGAAAACATGTTAACAGCACAAGGCTGAAGATCCTTCATCTTATCCAAGATAGCCAGTGATTAGATTATCTCCTAATCTCCCATGTGCCTCTGTGGGGAGGTGGTTTCTAATTCTTGAGGGCTCTGGTGTATTATGGAAAGAGGCAGAGCTCTGGAGGCTGGGTGAAGCTGGAGGTAAGGTGGAAATATTTGATTGTGCGTACAACTGTCCATTAAAACAGTTTCCCTGGAGGAGCTGGGGAGTGTCCACCACATCTAGTGTCTCTGTTGGGCTTGGGCACCCTTCGCAGCTCCCATCTGTTGGCCTTGGTGTTGGACTGAATGGTGGGAGGGTTCCCTGAATGCTGCAAGGTCGTGGTAGTCCTTTCTGGAGGTGGTCCAGGAGGATGGAGGTTCCTGCTGGGGGGTTGCTGGTGCGTGCGGCCCTTGCTCTTCCTTGGCAACAATGTCAAGGTGTCCTGGAGCAGGGAAGGCAGCCCAGGCCAGTGCTGGAGCCTCTGCTGAACTCTTAAAGCCTTCAGCTCTTGAAGAGCAACAAGATGATGGTTATGGCAGGGGGCTTGGTGTTCCCACACTTAGGAAGAGGTTATGGGCACTGTTCCCTACCTGCTGTGGGAACTAGGACTCCAGAATGCCTTGAGTTGTGGTGATACTGAAGATAAAGGGAGAAGTACTATTCTAGATACAGGCAAGGCTGCTGAAGCAGAAAGGGGTTTTTTGCTAATGACTGACAGTGAAAAACACACTAATAAAATGTGCAGCCCTCCTGAGTGGGGAGGACAAGGATGGGAAGAAGTGGAAGGAGCAGCTGCCAGTTCCTGGTTGTGTGGTGTGGCTGAGGCTGTGTGGTTTGTGGTACAGGTGCTGTGCTGAGGTCAGGGAACTGACTGTCTTCCCTTGGAGCCCTGTACCCACGGTAGCTGACCTGCCCCTTCTGGAGAATTGACAACAGGGCAGGACCATCTTCACAATGGCATCCTTCCTGCCTTGGCCACGCAGTGCTTTGCTGCTGTAGCATCATTCATCACATCTTTCCGCCTTTTGTGGGATCTGCAATATCTTGTGGGGATGTGCTTAGAGGCAGCTCTGCAGTGGCCCCTGCTGCATTGCAAATGCTTGCTGGATATGGTGGGGATCAGCACAGGTCCTTCTCCATCTGCTTGGTCTGGGAAGTCCTTTTCCTGTTATAGTGAACAACAGACAGGCCCTCTACAGCTCACTTAAGTGAGGTGTATATCCTGGAGATGTCTTTGCTGCGTTTGGGTTAGCTATGAGGAGCAATGCCACCTGGATGCAGTGGGGAGAGATACAGTGAGGGACCTCCCTGTGTGGGGATGCCTGCACCCACGGCACAGCATGCTTGGGGACAGGGTTGGGGATGTGCTTGAGGAGGACTTTGTCTTGTCGCTGACATTTTTGCAGGGCCAGCTTTGTGGGGTGTGGATGGAGATGGCTGGCCAGGAAGCTCTTGGGCGTGTCTTTCCTGCAAGAGCCTCCCCTAACTGAGTCATTCTGCGTGATGCTGTGCTGTCTGCCCTGCGTCCCTCCTCCTGTGCTGCCATGGGCTCTCTGCCTGGCCCAGTCAGCCCCCTTGGGCAGGAACTGGACCCTTCTTGGAAGGCCAGTGCTTGGTTGGCTTTTGGGTTTGGCTTCAGTGTCTGCCAAAAGCCCAGCTGCAAGATGGGAGAAACTGGGGAAATTGTGCACCCAACAGAGAGAGCAAACTGAGTTTGATTGTAACTCAGAGTGGCTCTAGTTTGAAACATGGCAATCTCCTGAGTGGATAATGCTTTATTTTCAGGGCAAGAAACTTGTTTATAAAGTGAAGGATCTCCCCAGATGTCCTCTGGAGATCTCTCTATAGAGCAGAATATCTTGTTGTGGCAAAAGGTGGCTGGTAGGACATTTGTACACAAGACGGGGTCAAGGCCCTAAGATCTTGATGTCTGGACTGTGAACTCTCTTGGAGAGCTGCTGTCTCTTGCCTTCCTTGCTGGGCAGCATAAAAACTGTTTCACTGTGAGAACCCAGTGATGATCTGGCCCTTCATCTTAATTTTCTTTTGGTTTTCTTTTTTTCTTACAGAAAAGATGGCATAAATACTAGAGCAAGACTGGCCTCAGTGCTGCAGCAAGGCTCTGGGTGGGCATTGCCATGGCAGATAAATACATGAAAAACACTTGTGCACAAAGAGGACATGTGTCCTAGTGCCAGTGGTGCCCGATGGCTCTCTGAAGGACTGCCCTGCACCAAGAGCTGTCCTCTGTCAGTGGCTTTGCATGTCAGGCACGTGCTTTGCACCTGAATCATTTCAAATCCGGCAATATTTGTGCTGTGTGTGAGCAGGTGATGCCCTTGGTGCTCGGGCATCTGAGCAGTGTGGAGTGCTGGGATCAGCTGGGTGTGAGCAGCTCCTTCTGCAACATGGGAGGTGTGGAAGTGCCTGGCCTTTAACCAAACTGGGGGTGTCTGGGGCTCCCGTGGGAGCTTCCTGCCCACACTGCAGCCCCTTCCTGCATTGGGGAACAGCTTTGTGCACCGTGGCTGCTGCAGGGAGCCCCTCGTGGCTCATATAGTCCAGCACTCGGATTGAGAAATGTCAGAGATGCAGTTTCCTGGGTAACCTTAATTCAGCCCCATGTGCAAGGGCATTAGAATGCAATCAGTAACTGTGTGATCCCTGCTGTTTGCCGTCTAAGGGCCCTGCCTCATCCCTGGCACTGGCTGGAGCCTCCAGCACTGGGGCTCGAGATACTATTCTTGCTTGCTTGATTGTGCATCCTGAGGTTGCAAAATTCCTTGAGACAGTTAGGTGTTGCCTTCCTGGTTTTTCCATGGTTCTTGTTGTTGCTGTAACATCAGACTGTTTAAAAAATGAATGGGTTTACATTCTCATCACCCTGTGGTGGGGAGGCTTGGTTCCTACAAGGAGGCAGTGGAGACAGTGGAGGAGTAAAGCCAGTGTGGCAAACTCCCACCAAACCTAGAGGGCTTGGAGACTCAAGCCCTGATAGGAGCCATTGGCTCTGGGTCCAAGCTAAGCCCAGCAAATCCCATCCTGCCTGTGCAAAGCCCATCTAATTGCTGCTGAGCACCCCTGGACCCCCCTGCAAGCAAAAAACTGGTTTTAGCTGTTTCAGCTGAGACGTGTTAGGATACTCCACCATCCTCTGCTTTCTAGACCTGGAGGTATCTGAGTGGGAGTCACTCTCTGAGCTTGTCGAGGCTCATGCATCCCTTGCTGGGAAGCCAGACCCAAGGAAATATGGAGTGGCTTTCCGCTAGTTGGGAAGCGCGATGGCCACATGTGGAGGAGCCTCTTGCCTGCTGAGCTGCTCTGCTGGTGCCCTGTCTTGTCTGAAGCTGCTCTCTGTTCATGGGGGTGGGAGAGGGAGTGTACAGGACTGGAGCCAGCAGCAAGCTGGGTCTGTGTCTCTCTAGCAAAATGCTTCTAGGAAATGAGGCTCATGGCAGGTTTGGATGCAGGCTGGGCTCAGCTCGATGCGTTTGTACGTGCTGGGACAGACACCTGCCTGCATGCTGGGGCCTCCCTAGGCACTAGCCTGTGTGCAAATGAGCTGTCACCGCCACGGGGCTGTGCTTTGCAGATGTCATTGTGGTGGAGTGAAGGCATCTTTGCAGCTTTCTGAGGCATGGGTACAGCCCGTGGGATCTCCTGGCTCTTTGGAATCTGCCCTCAGTATCTTGCAGGCAGTGAGTTGGAAGCACTTTCCTACTGCAGGCTGAACCCCTCTTTGCCTTGGAGAGGGGCTTCCTGCAGTGAATTTGCAGTGGTTGTCGCTCACCTCTCAGCCCTGCAGGCCTTAGGTCAGGTCCCAGTGACTGAACAGCTGCAAAAGTCACTTAGATTTCTCTGGAGGGTTTTGCCCCAGTGGTGGCAAGCAAAAGGCAGCAGCCTCTGGGCTCAGCGTTGCCCCTTGATATTCCTGATGCCTGCGGGAGCTGAGCAATGCCACATCTCCCTTGGATGATGGATGTGAGTGCAGATTTCCTGTCTCCTGCTGCAAAGCCAGGGGCTGGCTGTTCCTGCAGCCCTGTCCTGGCTCACTGGCTCCAGGCCCTGCCTGCAGAGCCAGTGGGAGGCTTTGCTCTTTCCCTCTTATTGGCAAAGGCCATTACTCTGAGCAGTGGTTTATCCTCCTGCTGCCATGCTGAGGGATGCAGGTGTTCGCTTGTTCCCACATTTGAATCCCCCTTGCAGTTGTCCGGGGTGGCTGTGAGCTCTGCGGCATGTGGGGTTTTCTCTGGGGATTATGCTTTTCTACTCACTTGCACCCTGTTACAGAGGAGCTGGGCTTGGTGACCTGTCCCATGCCCTGCGGCATCAGTCACCTGGGGAGCCTGGGGCTGGGACGTTTACAGAGGAGCTAGTGAGCCAGGGCACAAGGAGCTGCGTTCCTCCCGCAGCTCGGGGCTGTGTGGAGGTGTTTACAGTTCCAGTTCCTGTTCCCTTTTCCTGCTCAAGGCTATTGTTGGGTGTTTTGCACGGGAAGGGGGAAGAAGTGTTTTGTTTTAAGCAGGTTATGGGAGCCAGAGAGGAATGTGTGAACTGCCATGGGCTCTGAGGCCGGCCAGGAGCAGGGACAGTGTGGCAGTGAGGATGGAGCCTGCAACTGGGTGGGATTAGGCATCTGGTCCTTGGTATAGGAGCCCTGTGTAGCTGGCATTGTGAAAGCCAAACCCATCTTGCCATATGGTCCAGCCTGGGTTTTGCTGCCAGGGTGACCAGACCCTGACAAAGGTGCTTGGGTGCACCTGGACCCTGCCAGATGTATTACCTGGCCTTGATTTGGCACCTGGCTTTCAGGCTGGAGGTAGGATGCATGGCTCCAGGCTTGCTGGGGGCTGTGGTGTCATGCAATGGGGTGTTCCTGCCAGGAAGCTGCTGAGGTGCCAGAGCAGGTGTGTGGCTCCACCGCTGGAGGGGATCAAGCTCTGGGACGTGCCTGATATCCTACTGCAGGATCGTCTCCTTTTTGCTAGTAAGGGGAAACCTTGGGCTCATTGTGCTATCCCTGTGATGTGCTTGGTCCTGCTTCCCAGTGACTCTTGATCACGTGGAGGAGCCCTGTCTTGTGTTACTTGGGATGCTTATGGGGATGCTGCAGCAGCTTGGGAGGGAGCAGAGAGAAGCCATAGGCTTTTCTTAGCCGTTTTGTTAAGAAATGTCATCAAATGAGCCTGCAGGTCCTCTAGAAAGTAACCACTGAGTTCCCAGTCATGCCAGTGCCAGCTGACACCCCTGTACTGGGATCTGTGCCCCTTCCCCGCCTCAGGCAAGGAAATGTGGCTGCATTCAGGGGGAGCATCTACGTGCCACAGGGTGGGGTGGCACTGCCAGCAGCCTCGCATGGTGGCAGGGACCTTGCCAGGGCGTCTGCGTGGGTGCTGGCAGTGCTGAGCCCATGGTAAGGGAGGAAGCCAGGCCACCTTCTGCTCTGCTTGGCTCTATCCCAGCTTCCAGGACAAAGGCTGGAATGTTTCCATGGCCGAGCACTGGTGCTTGCAAAGTTGCTGGCTGACACCACCTGCTCTGCGGGGCTGTCATGGTGTGGGCTCAGGGTCCTGGCTGCTGCTAGCAGAGCTCATGGTGAGGTTTCAAGGGGCTTCAACTGGTCCCTGACCCCCAAAAAACTGCAGGGAGTACCCTAACCTTTCTCCTACCCTTCCCCTCTTCCAGCTGGCTGTCCTGGAGGACTATGCAGATCCCTTCGATGCAGCGCAGGTGACTGGTAGCCAGGCAGGGCTGGAGAAGGTGACAGAGAATGACGGATACATGGAGCCATATGAAGCCCAGAAGATGATGGCTGGTAAGATGGAAGGCCTTGTCAGGTGCCCCAGAGAAGGCAAACCTGGGCAATGGCCATGGTGGTGCACAGCCACTTTGCAGGCAAATTTTCACAGCTTTAGCTGTGTGCTACAGGCTCGCCATAGCCAGAGCCCTCACTAAGGCTACCCGAGCCATAAAGCCACCCTGAGGTTGCTGCCTGTGGTGCTGCCCTACAAACCATGGTACCTGCCCGCCAGGCTGAGCCAGGAGGGACCTGACATTTCATGCATCTGGCATAAAACTAAGACAGATGTGGGAGCTATTTAATTTGGTTAGGACTGGGCTAGAGCATGCCATTGTCTGCTGCAGCTGCAGGGTCTCTGGTGGACTTGTTGATGGCTGAGAAGCAGGCGGGGTGGGAGGCCACTCTTGAAGGCATTGCTCATACCCCCGCAGCACACGCAGGGTGACCGTGTGCGTTCCAGGCTCTGGCTCTGCTGTGCAGTCCTGTGATTTTCCTGGAGCAAGGAGTTTCTGAAGAGCTCGCGCAGCGTTTTGGAGGTGGCCATAGCATTTCTTGGAATAGTTGGCAAGTGGTGAAGAGGCTGCTTGTGTCTGTGGGAAAGATTTTTGTTTTGCTTCAAAGAAGGGCATTTTATTAAACTAGTCACACTGGGTGTCCAGGGAAGAAACCTGGCCTCACTGCTCACAGCTATCTCAGCCTCTCTTCATAGGAGAGATGCTCCAGCCCTTACATCAAGCAGACCATATCTGGGCAGTAGCGGACAAAAAACTTACAGTCTTTTCCCTCTTCTCTGGATAGAAATCCGCCAGAAGGGCCTGCGGGAGGCTCCTGGCCGGCCACTGCACCTCTACGACACGCCTTATGAGCCTGTGCTTGGAGGGCTGGATGTGGATGGTGATCTCCCAGCTTGCCCCAGGCCCAGGGAGTCCCGGCTGCCTGAGGACGATGAGCGGCCACCGGAGGAGTATGACCAGCCCTGGGAGTGGAAGAAGGAGCGGATCTCCAAAGCCTTTGCAGGTGAGTGATGGGAGCAGCCATAAAAGATGGATAGCAGCCATTAAATGACTGATGCTGTGCCATGTTTTGCAGGGGGGAAACCAGCTCCTTGGGGTTCCTTTGTCTTTTGGGACTCAGTAGTGCTGACCTTTCTGTTTCTGTGGCTTGGGCAGCTCTTGTGCACTTGCAGAGGCTATTTCTCTTAAGCAGGGAGACAGGCTGGGTGGAGTGATGGATGGAGCTTGGCAGGCTGTCTGGTGCCCATTTCTCATTGTCTTTTCACCCCTCGGGTGCAAGTTGACGTCCCTGAACCCCAAATTGCAGGGGAGAGGCTTGATGCTCGGCTCAAGCAGATCCCTCATTCCTCAGGGGCAGGACAAGAGCTAGGTGCTCCCTTAGGGGCCTTTGGCCAGGTGATCGTCCAGCCCCCTGACCTATTTATCCATGCTGAGGAATCAATTGTGTTTTTGTTTGTTAATGAGGAAATCCATGCTGTGCATTAGCACTGGTTCTGCCGCCGGTGCTGGCTAATTGCCATGCTCTTATCTAGGATGCCTTTTAATTGCAGCAGTGTGTGCCTGCATGGGGGCAGTGTGTGGCTGCACTGCAGCCGCTGCGCACAAGGTGCTTGAGCCAGCAGTTGTGGGTGCTGGAGAGAGGTGTGGAGACTGGGGCTGTGCCATGGTTCACCTGCTGGATTTGGGCTCTATGAGTTGGAGACGCGTGCGCTGGGCTTGATGCTGTCGTCCCCTTGTGCCTGGCGTTGCGCTTGTGCCGCTGGGGCTTGGCTGGGCACAGGGCTGATGCCCGTGGCAGAGCGTGTCGAGCATCAGGCTTGTTGGACTCTGTCATGAAACATGATGCGCTGCTGGGTGGGATTTGTGCTGGGGTGTCTGTGCCCCGGGTCTGGGTGGATGAGCCTTGCTCAATGTCCCTGGGTGGAGGTGGCAAATTCACAGGTCTGGCTCATGTTTGGGTGCACGTGGGCATTCCCCGGCGTGCTTCAGGCTCACTCAGAGTGCTGAGGAAGCCAGGTTTGCTGTGCCCTGGGCCATGTTAGAACCCACTGCCTGTCTTCTTCCAGAGGCACAGCAGGTCCTGCTGTGGCTTGCAGGGCATTTCTCCTCTCCTGTGGTTCCAGAATCTCTGCTGGTCCTTTCCCTCCTTGGGAGTCCTGCAAGGTGCCTGCTGATGGGCACCCTGTACCAGCACAAGGCAGAAACCCCGCTAGCAGGGGAACGTGGACCCTACAACTGGGAAGTGTCTGGAGCAAGATGGATGCACAGGCAGGACAGATGGCAGTGGGACGCTTGGCAAAGGTCCCCCGTGCACGTGGGATGAGGGTGATTCCCCCACTCCAGAGAGCGTTGGCTGGGAAAGCTGACAGAGGAGTTGGGGTCTCAGTGCTGGGGAAGGGATGAGTTGGCCAAGCCAGCCCAAGGTTCCTCAAGGTCTTTTTCCCCCACAATTGCTCTCTTTCTCTGTGGGCCTGGTGTTACTGATGTTGTTGTTTTTTTTCTAAGCCCTTTCTTTATCTCTTTTTCTCTCTTTCCCAACCCATGCCCCTCATCCAGTTGAAATCAAGGTCATTAAAGACCTGCCATGGCCACCGCCAGTAGGACAGCTGGACAGCGGTGAAAGCCCCCCGGACAGTGAGGCTGGTGCCTCAGTCCCTCCGCAGCATGGCCAGCCCAGCTATGAAGACACCAACGGTGGGTCTTGCGTGACAGTGGGGTGTCCGGGGAGCTGCGGCCGGTGCTTGCTGCAACCCTGCCTTGTTGCCCCACTGGTGCCGAGATGCTGCAATGCCTTGGAGCTTGCCCAGACATGGCAAGGCTCTGTCCACGGATGCTGCCAGACATCACCCTCCTCCTCCTCTGCCTTCCCTCAGCTCTTCCTGGCCCGTTCAGTTGCCCAGTGCTGGACACCAGACGTTTGGTCCTTGCATCTTCTGCATCCTCTCTTGCTCCACAACAGCTCTTTGAATACAGCAGTCAAGCTGCACCGGGGGATTATTCTGTGGCAGTTATTAATTTCCTTTTTGTTCTCTCCTCTTTGCCTCAATATTCCCAATGCTTGATGGCAGCTTTTACAATCTCAACAACTGCTCTGAGCATTTAGCTGGTGTTTTTTTGTGACGCAATACCCAGGTCCCTTACAGGTGTGGTAGCAGCTAATTCAGAACCCGCTGCTGAGGCTGGGCTTGGTTTTGCCCTATGTGCCTTGCCTCGACATTCAGTACTGCTGTTTCCTCCACTATGTTATTACCTTGCTTCTCAGTGGCAGGAGGTCCCTCTGGATTCTTTGCTCATGTTTTTGCTATCCTGAGCAGCTGAGTCCCCCAGGAACAACTTTGTCATCTCAAGTTGCCTTGTTGTGAAGCCCTTTTTGTGTGTGCTGAGTGGCAGATCCCCCGTGTAAATCCACCTTGGACTCTTCTGACAGTCTTGCCTATGAATGCCAAATATCTGCTTCTTTTTTAACCCATTAGTAATATTTTATGGACCTTGCTCTCATGCCGTGGTGGGTTAGGATTTTTCCATTAGGCAGGGGTTTCTGTCTAAAGCCACCCAGCTTTTGGGATTGGGCTCTGCTGCTCTTGCAGATAACTGGGATGGATCAGTGAGAGGTGGGTTTTTCTCTCTGCGAAGTGGCAGCTGCGCCCTGGCGTGGAGCACCATGCCTGCCCACGCGTCACTAATGATGCTCCTGGTAGATGCCAGGTGCAGATGTCTAATTTCCTTATCTGCAGTTACCCAAATCTCTGTAGAGCTTTGTAAAAGAAAAATTGTGGCTTTTGCTGTCTCCCAGGTGGTTTTAAGCATGAGGTTGCACCTGACAGACAATTTTGCTGGCCATTGTAGAAGCACCTGAGAGTGATGCAGCTGCTCTGCCAGGGTCGTTTTGGGGTACTGTCCCAAACTCATCAGGGTGCTGAGATCAGTGCCGAAAAAGAAAGATCTTGGTAGGGGGAAACTTCCCAGTCCTCTTTCTACAATGAATGCAGGTGTCAAGAAAAATTTATTTCTTTGCTATGCAGCCTCATCTCATCCCCTGACATTTATTATCCCTGCAGTCATGCTGACATGCATCCTGCTTCTGATGAACACATCAGTTTGTCATTTTTCCTGGTTTTAGCAACACAGAGTCTCTCTTTATTTTTCTAACTTGCTTTGTGACATTAAGTTATCTTGCCAGAGTTTTGTCTTATTTTCTACTTGCCTGTCTGGGGGTGACTTGAACTTCTCAAAGGGTGTATTCTTACTCCCAGGGGCTTGTTTTTAATATCCTGTTTAACGATGCACACGTAGCAGCATGTCTCTGACAGGCGCAGCGCATTTCTTCTGAGCCTCTAACATGATGACTTGGTGCTATCAGCAAGCACTTCAGTGTTTTGATTGTCTGGCTTTTTAACAGTTGCCCTAGTTTCTTAAGGGTATGAGTTGAAATTGAAGCCTGGATTGTGTGGACAAGGGCAAGTTTGGCCAGTGGAAAGCCAAAGAGGCAGGGCTTGTCAAGCCTTAATGCAGAGCCCCTCCCCCCCAAGCTGCTTCTTGGGGGGTTTCAAGCCAAGCTGATGGGGATTTTGCCTGGGTTTCCTTTCAGCTGCCTTCTTCCCTTCTTGCTGCTGGGGGTATGCTGGAGACTTGCTCGCCTGCATAGGGCCCAGACAGGGTTTCCTTCAAATAGCTGCCTTAGAGGATGCTCTGTGAGAGAGAAAAACATTCCTCTCTGGTTATTTTTTGCCTTTGCCGAGGCCAAGCTGCTGTGGGGCATCGCCCAGCTTTGCTGCTGGGGTTGCAGAGATGCTCCCAAAGCCTTTGGGGAGCATGGAGAGGAGGGAAGCTGCTCTGCCCAGGATGTCCCATCATCCTAGGGAAAAGAGGAGCTGCAACACCTGGCTTTGGCCTGTGCCTCCATGGTGGCAACTGCCGGCAGCCTCGTGTTAAGGCAGCTCTGCCCGATCGATAAAGTCATTTGTGAGAGGGGGCTCATGTTGCTGGGGAGCAATAATGAACTCTCTGGAGGAAGGAGGAACAATATTATTAATGCTGAAATCATCCCACACAGAAATAACAGCCGGCGGGAGGCTGGGTCCCAGGGGCACATCGCTGTCACTCCCCGGTGCTTGCCAGGCCTCTGCCTGTCGGTGCGTGGGGGCTGGGGCTGGGCTGGGGCCGGGCAGGCAGCTGCGCTGGAGAGGCAACTTGCAGCTGAAATATCTCCTTCCCACCTTGGGGAATTATTTTTTTCACCCCAGGAGGTACATTGTGCTGGCAGAAATGTCTCCATCATTTCCAAACTCCCTCTAGCTCCATTTCTCCCCTTCTCTTTTCGCCCCCCTCCCAAGATTGGGGAGCCTCCCCTTACTGCTTCTCACTTAACTCAATGCTGCGACTGCTGAATCTCCAGTTTCATTAGGAAAACCTCTCTGAGCTTTTGAAACCTCCCTGGAAAATATTTCCAGGGGTTCAGGTGCTGTGAGGACCCCGGTCCCGGCCTGGTGGGGACTCCACCTTGTCGATCCTGGGGCTTCACAGTGAACTGCAGTCCCCAGCCCTTGCTTAAAGCAAGGGGACAGGACAGTGCGAGGGGATCCAGCGCATTGTGACATGGCTCTTGTTCTTTCTGTGGGCTCTGGCCTGTCTGTCTATCCAGCTGTGACGTGTGTCTGTCTTGCAGGTCCATCAGAGGGGCTGGGGTACGGCCGCACCTCACCCTCCAGGGAGGAGAAGGCCAAGGCTGTCCTCAGGCATGGCTCCAGCAGCCTCAAGAGCACAAAGATGCTGATTACTGAGCCTGGTCCTTTCACTGGGGAGAGGATTGACCCTGCCCTGCCCCTAGAGAGCCAGTGGTGAGTCCTGCCTGCCCTGACTGTTGCATGGCCCGTCTGCCTGCTCTGAGATCCCTGTGGCCAGGCCACGATGAGCCCTGGGGCACACCTGTTTCTTCCCTTCTTGTCTGGCCCTGCATTTCTGCCTGCTTGTCCCTGCCATCCTTCTTGCCGTCGTGGTGTCCCCGTGTGCCCTCTCCATCTCCCTAAGCTGCCTGGTAGAAGCCCCACCCCTTGTGCCCCCAGCCCAGCAGTGCCACCTGTGTCCCTCTCCTCGAACATGGCTGCTATCCCCAGGGAGGGGCCAGGGGTTCTGGTGTCGCTGCTGCCCCGGGGGGAGCAGAGTCCTGCTCCCTGCCTGGCACAGCCAGTGCCTCTCCCACCTGCAGCTGGTACCATGGGGCCATCAGCCGGACGGATGCAGAGACGCTGCTGCGGCTGTGCAAGGAGGCCAGCTACTTGGTGCGCAACAGTGAGACCAGCAAGAATGACTTCTCCCTCTCCTTGAAGTGAGTGATGGGGCTGGGGGGTGGTGGACCCATAGCAGAGGTGACTCAGTGCCGGAGGTGACCCCTCACGGGTGGGTGGTCCACATGAAGGTGTGCCCATGCCAATGGGGTAACACTGAGACAACCACACACGGTGGTCAGAAATTACTGGAATATAATGTCTGCTTGGGATTTTAGGGAGGATCTTTGCCCCCGCTCCAAGTTTTCCAGATTTCCCGAGCACTAAAACTGTAGGAAGCACTGGAGTGCACATCCTGCCGGGAGGAGCTGCCTGCAGCACCTCATCCAGCTCTTCTGAGACTCTTGGGGCAGCCTGAAACTGTGAAGTCAAAGCTGCTACTGTTCTGATGATGATGATGGATTAGCAAATACCTCGCTGCCCTCCTGCCAGATGGATGTATTAGCTCTATGCCTGGCAAATGTGGAATTGCACAGTGTATCGAGCACTTCAGTCATCTTTGTCCAACAACAGGCCACATATCCCTATGCTTTTCTCAATGTACTTTGTTTCCTCTGGTGTCTCTGTACCTGCATTGCTCCCTGGTGATTCCAGCCTCCCCCATTTATTTCCCAGGGACACAATTGTGAATTTGATTGCTTCACGTCTCTCTCTTTTTTATGCTTTTTTGCTGCCTTCAACACCAAGCCAGGGAAGATCTTTAGCAAAGATATTTTTTCTTCCTTTTGCACTTGCAGCTTTTAGATCAGACAAAAAGCCTTTCTGGAAAACCTCCCTCATTTGTTTTTTTTTTCAGCCAGTATGTGGATTGGAGAGCCTGGGGGGCCATGTTAGGGTTGTGAATGGGGCTTCCTCCCCTGCCAGCACGGATGTCCTTTTCCATCACCTCTCTACAAGCTAGTCACTTATTTCTTTGAGGTTTTTTCCTTACTTCTTATTGCCTGTCCTTAGCCTTGTGGAAAAAATGGCCACATCCTCTTCTTGAGCAGCATGTGCAGCTGGGTCATGGCCTTGCAGCATCATGCCACCTCCCCAGAGGAGACTGCAGCCCATCAGGGGGTGCTCAGGCATTGCCTGTCCACCATGCCCATCTTGCAGAGAGCCCACAGCCTTGGGAACATGATTTTTATCCTGTTGCCTTTCTCTGTAGAGCCTTTTCAAGGAAAATCCCCTGGGACAGTTTTATATAGCTGTAAGCTGTCTGTCTGTATGTCTCTCTGTTTTTTTCTTGAACTTTTTCTTTTTTTCTTTGAAGAAGCAGGCAAAGCTGAGGAGATGGTCTGACAGAGAGCTCTGGTGATGACCTAAAGCTCTTTTGTGCTGCTTTAAGGAAAATATGCACAAGAGAGAGCAGCAGGAGCAGCTGTACCCATAGCATCAAGCAGTGAAAAGGATTTAATCCTGCTGTGACAGTCCTGGCTTGTCCAGGATAGGCAGCCCCACATTGCCTGTCACGGGCAGATTAGTCATGTGGTTGCCTCAAATACTGAGTTCCTCCTGGCTTGTGCCTCCATGATAGTGGCTGAGGCCATGCTACAAAGGCTTGGGTCCTTCCTCATGTCTGTAAGGTCTTTGGCAGCAGCAGCACCTGCCCCTTGTCCTGGTTCCATCCCTGCTGCTGGCTCTGAGGCTGTTGGGTTTGCAGAGCACCCCCTCTGGTATCTCTCCAGGGTTACCCTTTTGGTCATGTCCCTGAGCTTTTGAGAAAGATCTGTGGGACGATTTGGATAAACACAACCAGCATCACCTCTCTGTGGAGTCGTGTGGCAGCTCTCTGGCTCTGGACTGGCACAGATCCTGCTCCGGGGTCCTGTCTATCTTTCCCCTGCCAGCACCAGCAAGGGCTGGTTCTGTCTGTGGACAGGGTGCAGTGTCGAGGGCAGCACCTGTGGGCAGCTGTGTGTGAGCATGTGTGTATGTGCAGGATAACCCTGTGCCCCTTCGTGGGTACCAGGAGTGGCACAACCCCCACAGCTCTTCACTGCACCCTGCTGCTGGAATGTGGCTGGCTGTTGCTTTTCTTTGGCCACTGGCTGGGGAGCTGCAGCTCTCTGCCCTCTTCTCCTCTGAGGCAGCTGGCTCCCTGTCTCGGTGCTAAATGGATTGCAAACCCATTCTGCTAATGCAGCTGGGCTGTCCATTACTGGCACCATCTCCAGCTGGGGGGATGGGACAAGCTTGCGTAGTGCTGGAAGCAGCTCAGCATTGCTCATGAGGTCCTGTCTGCTTTTAAGTCATCAATATTTTGCCGTAATGTGCATTCCAGACACTGCAGACAGGCTGTGGTTTTCCTCGGAGACGCAAATTAATAGCAACAGGGCCATTAGCCCGTCACTTGGAATCAGCGCTCATGGCGGGATCTGCCTGCGCAGCCTCCTGTGGCTCCATGCCCGCGCCGTGCCAGGAAATGGCCTCGCTGTGCTGAGTGGGTCTGAGTGAGTTGTATGGAGCCTGCAGCCTTGGTGTGGGAAGGGGCAATGGGCTGTGGGCAGGAGAAGACCCTGCTTTGCCACGGTGATACATGAGGGATACATGTCACTGGGGATACATGAGCCTTGTTCCTCCTCTGTGAGCCAGGTGGTTGCAGAAGGGGCTTTGCCACGTGTGAGGGGTGAAAGCTGCTGCCCCTGCCTCACCCTGCAGCAAGAGACCCTTCTGCTCCTGCTTGGCCTGTGCCCCCACTTCCCTGCTTACACGCACCACCCTGGCCCTGGGCACTGTCCTTGTTCCTGGATGAACCACTTGCACCCTGCTGCATAGCCTTAGTCCCTGGTGGGGACACAGTGTAGTGTGGCCAGCCACATCCCTTCCTTGTGCCACGGGCTTTGTCTGGAATTGGCCAAGAGCAGGATGGTGCAGACTGGGCTATGACTGGGGACAGAAGCCTGCAGCATTCCCCCCAGCTGCAGGAGCAGGCTGCCTGTCTGGGGGGGATCAGGAGCTGTCAGGAAGTGGGGGCCAGCTGCACCCCCTAACCCTGCCTCCATCTTTTCTTGTAGGAGCAGCCAGGGCTTCATGCACATGAAACTGTCCCGGACCCAGGAGAACAAGTATGTGCTGGGTCAGCACAGTCCGCCCTTCAACAGCGTGCCGGAGATCATCCACCACTATGCCAGCCGCAAGCTGCCCATCAAGGGGGCTGAGCACATGTCTTTGCTGTACCCAGTGGCTATCCGCACCCTATAGTCCTCACACCCACCAGCTGGGCTTGAGGCTGGGTGCCCCTGAAGTCGGGCTGCAACCTGTCCACAGGGCCGAGTGCCGCCATGCCAAGGATGGACTCCAGACTGTGGCCCACGAGCGGCTTGCTGGGCACGGCCGGTGCCATTGGGGATTGCTGCAGCCGGACCCCTCATCCCAGTCTCTTGGGCGGTCCCGTCTGCCAGTTTGCCTGCTGGGATGGCACCAGGGGGGCCTCCACACACGAAGCTGAGTGAGGCTTGCTGGCTGCCCGCTGCCCTCGCCTGCCTCTGAGCAGAGCTCAGGACACAAGGACTAGAGCTGGGGCCTAGGAGAGGCCTGGGGTTGGCCATATGTGGGTACAGGGGGAGAAACCATCTGTTAAGGTGCCTCCATGAGGGTGCCTGGTTCTGCCCACAGGAGCTGAAATGTCTGTGCCTGCAGGGAAGGAGGCTGGCAGGGGCAAGCAGGGGCCTGCCCAGGGCTAGTGAGGCATGGGCGGCTAGTCCAGCGGTGGTCCTCACCAGCATGGGTGCTGTGTGCTCACTGCCATCCTTCACCAAATGTAAATAGTGACCAGTCTCAGCCGTGTGTGCAGCACCAGCCTAATAAAGTGGTGCATGGTCACCTCCTGCTCCATGGAGACTGTGTGCCTGCATCACACCACCTCAAGTGGGAGATCAGTGTGGCAAAGTGGCAGGGAGGGGGATTTTATACAAAAGCTCTAAGCAAATTGATTTTTCCTTCGCTGTTGCATATATTGAGACTGGTGTGCCCGAGAGCCAGCTTCCTCATCTGAGACACAGGAGGCAAGGGGTGCTGGGGGTCACATCCTCATTATGTCTTTGGGACCCTTCACGGGCAGTTATGAGCTAATTTTGGACTTGCTTGCTGTTCCCTGTAGAAGGGGATGCCCTTTGGGGTCTTTTGCCTCCGTGTTTTCCTTCACCCCTTGTAAGGCTTAGGCAAAATCCCTGAATTTCACAGATCTGTTTTCCTCTGGGTATTTTGTGGCTCCAGTCCTGTTTGTCTTCCTGACACTGTGTCCTTGAGCCAGCTTGCTCCTCTCTGTTTTGACTGAAGCTACATCTGGTGCTCTGGAGCATTTAATTCAAACCTTGCTCCTGGTGGTGCTTGCTACTGTACCCATGCATGTACATTTCCTCCATCCAGGCTTCCAACTAAGCTCAGTCTCACTGTTTCTCCCCTGCAGCGGCTTCCCTTTCGCTCCTCTCCAGCTGGTCCTGCTGTGCTTGGCAGTGAGGATAGTGATGGCAAATTTGCTGCTGGATCACCAAACCTTTTGTATCAGTGGAGCAAAGTGCTCGGGGTGTTGGTGGAATGTGTTAGAGGTGGCTTGATGAAGGCTTTGTGAAAAAGCATTATCCTCCCCACCAGCTGCTCCCAGGAAGGAGCTGATCCCTCAGGTTTGCTAAAGGGAGGGATGGATGTGATTGATGGCACTGTGAGACCTTGGGGGTGTGAGCACCGCAGCCAGGGCAGGAACCCGGCTCCACCATCTGGGGCTCTGGGGTTTTCCAGAATCAGTCTGTAAGTAGGGGATCACTGTCCTGGCTGCCCATCACAGCTTTGAGCTGCTGTGGGCACCATGGTGTGGGACCCCAAATGCATGCCACAGTCGGGAGACTGCAGAAACTGGTGGTTTATTCCAGGATGCCTCAGCTTCTGCTGCTCCTTAAAAGGCATCAGTTGGAGCACATCGAGTGTCTCCTTAGTGCCCTGCTTGGCTGCTGGCAGATCCCAGCTGCTTCTCTCCATTCCAGGGAGGCACTTTTTCTGGTGGGGATGGAGGCAACTCTACTGGAGGGTTTTTCTCCTGGCAGTGCCACACCAGAACCTGCAGAAAGAGCTGGAGATGCAGAAATCTGCAGAGATGCTCTTGGATGCCATTGCTGCATTTAAAAGGTTTCAAGGGCCCTTAGCAGCTTTGCTGTGCCAAGATGGCTCCAGAGGTCATCCCTGGGGGATACTCTGCCTTTTCTGTGGTTTCTGCTGGGAAAGCAGAGGTTTCTTGGGTTCCCACAGCCAGGGAGCAAAAGCACAGGAAAGCCTCCTCATGTATTGTGTTGCGTGGTTTTTTTTCTTTCAAGAAACTGGTAGGGAGCAAACTGGCAGCTTGTGCTGGCTGTAGCAGTGAGCTCACAGCCTTAGGGTGAAATCCTGCCCAAGCAGCCTGGCTCCATTTCAGGGACATCCCTGCTGAGTAGGGTTGTGTCTAGGGTCAAGGGTCTAGGTTTAATAGTCTGGAGTTGGGCATCTAGGCTAAAGGGTCTAGGGTTTGGGGTCTAGGGTTGAGTCTAGGGATAAAGGTCTAGGGTTAAGTGCCTAGGGTAAGGTGTCTGGGGTTAAGATTATAGCATTAAGGGTGTAGGGCTAAGGGTCTAGGGTTAAGCATCTCAGGTTATGGGGTCTAGGGTTAAGGGTGTGGAGTTAAGGGTCTAATATAAAGTCCCTATTAATATGGGTCCAGAGTTAGAGTGTTAGGGTCTAGGGTCAAGGGCCTAGTTTTAAGGGTTAAAGGTATAGGGTTAAGGGTCTAGGGTTAAGAGTCTGGAGTTAGGCATCGAGTGTAAAGAGTCCAGGGTCTAGTGTCTAGGGTTAAGGGTCTAGGGCTTAAGCTTAAGAGTAATGGGTTAAGGATCATGGGTTAAGGTTCTAGGGTTAGTGGTTTAGGGATGAGTGTCTAAGGTTAAGCACTGAGGGTTAAGGGTCTAGGTTTAAGGGTCTGGATTTAAACACCTAGGATCCAAGGGTCTAGGATAAAGGCTCTAGGGTTAAGCCTCCGGTGTTAAGGGTCTAGAGTTACGCGTCTGGGGTTAAGGGTGTAGGTTTAAGCATCTAGAGTTAGTGGCCTAGGGTCTGGACTTAAGCCTACAGGGTTAATGGTCTAGGTTCTAGGTTTTTGGGTCTAGGTTTAAGGGTCTAGGGTCTAGTGTTAAGGGCCAAGGGTCAAGAGTTAAGTGTCCAGCTTTAAGGGTCTAGGGTTAAGAGTCTAGGTTTAAGCATCTTGTGTTAAGGGTCTAGGGTTAAGAATCTTGGGTTATGGGTTATGGATCCAGCCCTCTGATCATCTTTGTGGCCCTCCTCTGGACATGCTTGAGGAGATCTATGTCCTTCTCATGTTGGGGACTCCAGAATTGGACACAGTGCTCCAGGTGGGGTCTCACCAGAGCAGAGTAGAGGGGCAGGATCACCTTTCTCGACCGGCTGGCTATGACTGTTTTGATGCAGCCCAGGACACAGTTGGCTTTCTGGGCTGTGAGCACACATTGATGGCTCATGTTAAACTTCTGGTCCATCACTACCCCCAAGTCCTTCTCCTCTGGGCTGTCCTCAATCCTACTCCTCTCAACCTGTATTTGTGTATGGGATTACCTTGACCCAGGTGCATAATCTTGCACTTGGCCTTCTTGAACTTCATGCAGTTTGCATGAGTCCACTTCTCGAGCCTTTCAAGGTCCCTCCCCTCCAACATGTTGACTTCACCACACAGTTTGGTGTCATCAGCAAACTAGCTGAGAGTGCACTCAATTCCACTGTCCGTGTCACTGAAAAAGATGTTAAATAGCACTGGTCCAAGTACTGACCCTTGAGAAACATCACTCGTCACACATCTCCATTTGGACACTGAGCCATTGATCACAGCTCTTTGGGTGCGACCAGTCGGCCAGTTCCTTATCCAGCGAGTGGTCCATCCATCAAATCAGTATTGTTCCAGTTTCGAGACCAGAATGTTGTGTGGGACAGTGTCAAAAGCTTTGGACAGATCCAGGTAGATGACATCTGTTGCTCTGCCTTTGTCCACCGAGGCTGTGACCCTATAATAAAAGGCCACCAAATTAGGCAGGACTTGCCCTTAGTGAAGCCATGTTGGCTGTCACCAATCACCCCTTTGTTGTTCTCGTGTCTTAGCAGGGTCTTCAGGAGGATCTGCTCCAAGATCTTGCCAGGCATAGGGGTGAGACTGACTGGCCTGTAGTTCTCTGGGTCTTCTTTTTTTTCCTTCTTGAAAATGGTGATTGCTCCCCGAGCTCCTGCACACCACCGGGCAGGCCCTACCTGCGGCTGGAGCGTGTCTGCCACCTGCTGGCCCAGGCGGAGGAGCTGGTCGTTGATGTGAAAGGCAACACTGTCCTCTTTTGCCCTTCCTGTCCTTCCTAAACAGTTAGTCCTGCCTTCTGCGTTCCATGACTGAAATGAGTGTTGTTTGGAAATAAGAGAGGTAGGGTAGCCATGTGACAGGGCTTGGGAGGTAACAGCAGGTCCCCATTCACGAGAATGCTAATCCCCAAGACTGAAAAGAGCTTGAGCAACCTGATGGTTTGAGGTTAACCCCATCGGGAGCATGAAGGTTGACCAAGGACTTTGTAGCAATTCCCAGTCTGCTTGTCCCAGCAATCCCCTGTGTCCTCCCAGATGCCTCTGTTCTCTTGTCTGTCCTCCCTGCAAGTGAAACACCATTGTCATCCATCACCTGATCTGTAGTCCCTCACTAAGCCCTCCATAATCGCCAAGCTGTTTTAGCCATGTTGCAGATCCTCGTGATGAAGGATGTTTGTTTCATTATTGGATTAGCACTAGGGAACATGCTTGTGCCTAGTGGTCAGGGCTGAGTTGGTGCAGCCCCTCTGCCCTGTGCTGCTCTGCCTGTTTGGGGGCCAGCTTGGGGCTGCACAGGACTTCAGTGACCAAAAGATGTAGCCTTGCAGGAGGAAGGCAACCAAGAGGGGTGAAAGGCTGATTCAGGGCAGAATTTCATAGAATCACAAACTGGTTTGGGCTGGAAGGGTGTCGCGGACCGAGATAGGTAAAGCCGCAACCCACACCCCCACCTCAGGGGATCGAGGGCTGAGGACCACTCCCTGTCACACTCACAAACAACGCTTAGGAATCAATAGATTTATTAAAGGCACTGAGGGTTTGGCAAGTCTGATCTCAACTAACACACAGGGTCTATCTCTATATCTATATCCACACCTATATATCCATATACCAACAGCTATACAACGCTACATCTATATACCAATAACAACACACATAGAAAACAAGAGAGAACCTCCCCCCTTCCCCCCTGTTCCCGTTCCCGGACAGGGATAAGAGGGAAAGCCTGGAGAGAGCCTTTGGGAAATAGAAGAATATTGGAAAAGAGAAGTGAGTGTCTGGTATGTGTGAATATTGTGTAGGAATGTTAGTAAGAAGCCTCGGAATGTAGTTCGCAATTCTCACCACCGGGGTATGGCCGAAGCCAATCCCTGGCCGGGATCCACGTCCTTTCCCTTGAGACTCTGGGCAAACGGTCCGTTTGGCACGTCCACACGCCAACAACCACAGGGAGCAGCGTCGTAACTTCACAGCAGCCTCCGCAGCGGTACGCTCACCGCGGCGGCTGGATCCGTATGATATTCACAGAGCGCGCGCCTTCTTGCTCCCTTCTTTCCGGTTCCGGCCCCGCTGTGCCTCCTGGGAGCTGTAGTCTGTGGTCCTGTGCGCATGCGTCTGGTACCTCTGTCCTCTCCTCGAGTGCCGGAGGGCACATCATCATGTCGCTGGATTAAATGCCATTATAGAGTCCGTCTCTCACAAAGGGACCTTAAAGATCATCTGGTCCAAACCCCCTTGCGTGGGCAGGGACACCTCCCACCAGACCAGGTTGCTCCAAGCCCCATCCAACCTGCCCTTCAACACTTCCAGGGATGGGGCTTCCACAGCTTCCCTGGGCAACCGGGGCCAGTGTCTCACCACCCTCACAGGAAAGAATTTCTTCCTAATCCCCAACCTAAATCTCCCCTCTTTCAGCTTAAAACCATTACCCCTCATCCTCTCACTCCCAGCCCTTGTAAAAAGGCCCTCCCCAGCTTTCTTGTAGGTTCCCTTCAGGTACTGGAAGGTCCTTAATGGCCTCCCTGGAGCCTTCTCTAAGCTGAACAACCCCAACTCTTCTCAGCCTGTCTCCAGAGCAGAGCTGCTCCAGCCTTTGGGGCATCTCTGTGGCCTCCTCTGAACTCACTCTAACAACTCCATGTCCTGGTGTTGGGGACTCCAGAGCTGGACCCAGCACTGCAGGAAGGGTCTCACGAGAGCAGAGTAGAGGGGGAGAATCACCTCCCTTGACCTGCTGGCCACACTGCTGGTGATACAGCCCAGGACATGGTTGGCTTTCTGGGCTGCAAGCATAGGTTTCTGGCCCATGTTGAGCTTCTCATTAACCAACACACCCAAGTCCTTCTGCTCAAAGCTGCTCTCCATCCATTCTCTGCCCAGCCTGTACTTGAGCTTGCCCTCATTGGAAGCTGTGGTGTGTTTGCTGGAGTTGTCACAGCCCCTAATGTCTCCCACCTGCTGGAAATTAAGCACTTGGGTGAGCCTCAAGCCCAACATCAGCTTCATCACCCACCCCAGCACAAGTCATCGGGGCTCCTGAAGCTCCATAGGCTGTAAGTAACTGATCCTTGTGGGACCGGATAAAACCCTCAGGTGTGTGTACCATCATCCATGTCCCCTCCCTGCTGCTCTGGCCTGGAGAAGTTTTCTTAAGCCTAAGCCTAGTGCTTAATTTAAAACCCCAGCCCTAGCAGTGATGACCAAGTTGCTGGAATATCACTGAAAACACAGTGACCTATATCCTGTCTTCAACCACAGCAATCTGCAGAAGGATCAAATAACCCAACAACTCAACTGCCAAAGTTTATAGCAAAGGAGAGAAATTTGTTCCTGATCCCTGCCACTACCAGGGAAATGTGCTGTGTAGCACACACGTACCACAAGCTTGCATGAGGCATGCACGTGGCCCAGCTGAATGCTTCCTTTCAAATCTCATAAAGACCAGCATATTTGACACAAGGGGCACGTTCCAGCTCCTGACTTCGAGCCCACCCAGGCTCAGTCCCTTCGGTACACTTTTCCAGCATCATGTCAAAGCTGTTACTTGCTCCTGGTTCCCTGTTTGAAAATTATCCCAAAACATTCCTGCTTGGATGTCTCCACCCAATTCTCAGTCTACACTTGTGAGCAGTTCCCTCCTTTTCCTTGCACAATTTTGGAGGCATGTCTCCAAAACAGCATGCTCGGACAGATCTGGGTGAGATCTTCCTGGTGCCTTGCTAATGATGTGGCGGTGTCCCTCCCAAAAACAAATCCCAGGGACGATGACTCCACACTCCCAGCCTTGTGCTGCTTGCTTTTAATGTTAGTGGGGTCATACTGGAAGCATCTCTTTGCTCATAGGCACCCCTTGTAGTACAACCTGTCATTTACCAAATCAGCTGGTTCTTCCTCTGCTACAAAGTTACCCATGACTTCCAGCACTAGGAACTGGTTCGTATTAGCTGGCAAATGAAACTCCTTCCTTAAATCTAACCAGCCTAAATGCACTGTATCACCTTGTCTTAAGTTAATTATAAAAGAAAAATCATTATGTTACACTGAGACAATGTATCTGTGATAAGCCCTGTTTCTGTTTGCCTTCCTCTCCTGAACTGAGTTTCCATCAGGAAAACCTCAGCAGGGTATGAAAGTCTAAATATTTTAATCCCTCTTTCCCCTTTTTTGGATGTGAAAGGCATATTTGCTGCATTTGTTGTTATTTGATCCATATCCAGGTTATTCTAAATCTGGTCCTTACTTAACAGTGAGGTGACCTTCTTTCCTCTCCAGTCTTATGCAGGGCCTCCTGGTTGACGCTCATCTCATGCATTCAAAGTGTGTTCTCATCTGGTGGTCCGGCCTCTGGCATTCTCTGTCCTTCACATCATGCTCAGCCTGCACAGCTCCAAGTCTTGCTCTTAATTTCCAGGATAAATGTAGGCACGCTGAATTTTTCTCCATTAAATGGCAGCACACAGCAAGTCCTGCTCTGTGCCTGTGTGGGACCGGTGGGGTCTCTGCACGTGTGTCCTCTCTCACTTACCGTGTGGGGTGGTAGCCTTGCTCCTCATGTACGGTGCACTGTGACTTACTGTCACTTGCAGTATTGTGGTCTCTCTGTGCATGCACATTGTGCCCTGATTTACTGCACCCATGAAGGGTTACCCCTCTGCAAATTCACAGCACAGCTGGTTTTAATCTCTAACCGTGCACAGCATGGCCTGATTTACAGGGAAGGTTCTTGCTTCTCTTTGCCTCCATGTAGAACACCTTGTCACGGTTTGGCTCTGGTCTGGCTAGTGGTAAAATCTGGGCCTTCTCCAGTTTGTGTTAGGGAAGGTGGGTCCTGTTTTTCTTCTTCCAGAGAGGGGCTGAGCTAAAAAGCATCTTGACTTCTGCTGTGACTTGTAGCTAAGCTCCCAGGTGCCACAGGCCGGTGAAAGTGGTCCAGGTGGGACCAAGAAGGGCTGGAGAGTGCATCACCCACATGATTCGACTTCCAGCCAGTCCCAAAGGAAGCAGCACATCACACACCATAGCAGAAGAGAGGGATTTTGCCTGGTCCCTTTGCCGCACAGACGGCCCTGCTCAGCTGAGGGTTCCTCTGAAAGTCCATCATCCAGGGTGACCCCAGACTTTGTGGCTCTGGCTCTGCTCTGGCTCTTCTGGCCCCGCTGGCAGCACAGGAATTTGTGCTGGCAGCAGCTGGTCCCGTTATCAGCACCATGATATTTGTCCCTACTGGGCTGGTCCCACTGAGGGCCATTAGCAGCAAGATCCTTCCTTTATCATTGTACATCTCATTCCTGACTTGGCAGCTGCAGGAAATGTCTGTTAGCAAGGCAAAATGCCCATGAGGACGCAAGGTCAGGTCATCCTGTGGCAGGTGATGGTTTCGACATGCTTGCAGGTTGCTCTGGGTGTGGAGTGGGAGCATCTCTCTCGTGGCTTGATGCAGGGACCAGATGGGGTCTCTTGTGGTGGTGGCAGGAGGGGGGACATCACTGCATGGCACCACCCAGGTCTGCCATCTATTCAGCAGTGCAGCTGGTCTTGTCTGTGGTCTCTGCATGTGCCAGGATGGGGGAGCTGGGACAGGCAATCCCTCCCTGATGGTAAAGGCACTGCTCATTTTCATTTAGATAAAGGAATTTCAATCTCAGCTTGATGTACCCTTGCCACAGTGCAACTCAAGACCCAAATTTCCAATTTTCTTCCCCACACAATGCCAGATGCTCTCTGCTGGCTGGGGAATTGAAGTGCATTAGAGATGCTGCTGCCTGGCAGAGGCAGACGGTCAGGTACGTGAGCACAGATGATTTTCTGTGTAGCTCTACAGGGCAGCTGGCATGTATGGCTTCTCCGCACCCACATCTGCTGCTTTCCCTACAGCCCAGGGCACTCCCACTGCTGCTTATTAGTCCCCATCCTGTCCAGGGGCAGGTGTCCACCAGCAGTGAAGAAAGCCTTGAGAAAAGAGGTTGGTTTAACTAAACTGAGAGGTAAGGGAGGCCACCGGGAAGTTCCTTCCAGTGACCTGAAGGCATATCCTGTAGCAGAAGGCATGTAAGCTTGGAGGAGGTACAGATAAGCATGTAGCAAGGCAGTCCACAATGAATTTGCAGGGCAACCTGGGTTAATGTTTGGACTTGATGATCTTGAAGCTTTTTTCCAAGCAAGGTAATTCTGTGATTCTGTAGTTCTGTGAGATCACCATGAGTGCTGCTTTATGGGCCACAAAGGGCCACAAAGATTATATGAGGGCTAGAGCACCTCTCCTGTGAGGACAGGCCGAGAGAGTTGGTGTTGTTCAGCCTGGAAAAGAGAATGTCTGGGCAGACCTTAGAGCACCTTCCAGTACCTGAAGGGGTTACAGGAAAGCTGGGGAGGGCCTTTTTACAAGGGCTGGGAGTGAAAGGATGAGGGGTAATGGTTTTAAGCTGAAAGAGGGGAGATTTAGGTTGGGGATTAGGAAGAAATTCTTTCCTGTGAGGGTGGTGAGACACTGGCCCCGGTTGCCCAGGGAAGCTGTGGCTGCCCCATCCCTGGACGTGTTCAAGGGCAGGTTGGATGGGGCTTGGAGCAACCTGGTCTAGTGGGAGGTGTCCCTGCCCATGCAGAGGGGGTGGGACCAGATGGTCTTTGAGGTCCCTTCCAACCCAAACCAGTCTGGGATTCCATAAGCCTGCTCGGGGCAGCAGAAGAGACCTCGAATGAGCGGGAGGGTGAAAAAGGCCCAAAGGCCTCCCCTAGCCTCCGCACGCTACCAGGCTGGAGCGCATCTGCCACCTGCCGGCCCTGGCGGAGGAGCCGGCCCTGCCCGCGGCCCAGCCCACCCCGCCAGGCACTGGGGCTGGCAGCGTGGGGCGGGGCCGGGGCTGCCGCCATGACGGAGGCAGCGGTGGTGGCGATGGCGGAGGCGCGGCTGCGGCGCAAACAGCTGCTGAGCGCGGAGGAGGCGGAGCTGTTCGAGCTGGCGCAGGCGGCAGGCAGCGGGCTGGACCCAGAGGTGTTCCGGTGAGCGGCGGGAGCGGCCAGAGGTGCGGCCGGCGCACCGGTGCCGGGTGCCCCCGCTGACGGGTGCTCCCCGTGCCTGTTGTGCCCGCAGGGTGCTGCTGGACCTGCTGCGCATGAACGTGGCGCCGCTCGCTGTCTTCCAGGTGCTGAAGTCCATGTGCGCCGGGCAGCGGCTGCCGCCGGGACCCGAGGGCGGAACCCCCGCCGCGCCGGCGCCGCTGCCCGCCGACACCCGAGGTAAGCGGTGGGAAGGGGCAGGGGCTGGCGGCTGGTGGAGGAACGGTGGGTACAGGCGTTAATCCCCGTATCTCCTCGCGCAGAGTCCCCCGAGGACGGCCGGGTTCCCGCCCCGCTCTCCCCCGGCTCCACCCTGCGGCCGCCGCGGCTCTGGGGCCGGCCGCCGTTGCCTCGGGCCTCCTCCGCGGCCTGCCCGCCGCCCCGCGGCTTGCCCGCGCCTCCCGCCCGCCGCGCCGCTCGCCCCGTCGCGGGGGGCGGCCCACGGGCCGGGCAGCTGGGCCCGAGGGTGATCTCGGCCGGCGCCCGGGGAGCCCGCTCGGTTTGAGCCTCGGGACAGGGCCCGATGGGGGGCTTTGCGCAGGACCCTGTGGAGTGAGAGCTCTGTCACTTCTGAGCCAGGCCATGGTGTCTCACGGCTGCTGCCTGCACCCTTTTTTCTTACTTTTTTGTCTTTTTAGGCAGTGGGGTCGGGTACGGAGGAGCGGTGCGGTACGTCGGGGCAGGGGAGGCTGCAGTCACTTCGGCTGGGTTTTGCAGCCTCCTGGGTCTGCCCTCTCAGCCTTTAAAAAACCCCACGAAACTTCTTAATACACGATATTACACAATGCTGCTTCACTTGCATCTGACTCAAAAACTAGGGAAGTTTCTGGCACGTTAGGAATCCCCGGAAAATGAGGGGAGCTGCTATGCTTCCTCTGCTCCATCCGTGGTACTGTGGTGGCTTCTGCTGCTTGGCCAGTGGTTTCTGTGCCCAGGGGGGTGGTATTGAGGTGGGAACAGCTGAAATAGCGACTGCTTTTGAATGTGACTGTCTTCTGTTATTGCTCTAATGTCGGTGGACAGTAACAGATGTAGCCCTGAAGCTGTGCCATTATATATATTGCTTTATTTTTTTTTTCCAAGCCAGTTCTAATAAAACTTTTACTTCTTGAACTTGCTGATGTGACTTTTGTCTGGTAGCTCGCAACCTCCGTGGATTGCTTCCAAAAGGTTTAAAAGTAAGTCCACTGTCACTAAGCTTGAATTCACTGTGAGAACTTTAATTTCTTTTGTGCTCAAAAACACTGCAGAGAGGGGCAATGGCCAAACCAGCAAGGTTTTGTGATCATTGCCTAGGGTTGCCAAGGACAAAATTGCATGCCAAAAGCTTGCAAAAAGTAACTGTAGATGGGGCCTGTGCAAGGAACACAGAGAATAGGGCAAGAAAGAAAAGCTTTGTCAGTGTAGGTAACCGGAGCAGATTTGGGGGAAAGGTAAGGTTTCCTTGTCGTGATAGCGTAATGCTGCTTAGTCTAGTCTCACTAGTGAGGGGCTGCCGGAGTGGTTGGGGTGTTTATTCTCATGACTGGGCTTGCAAGTCTGGTGGTAAGTTCTGTAGAAACGGAAGTTGAAAGGCAAGATCTGTTTCACCAACTATAGACAGTCAGTTTTAGGGTAAAGGCCATTATGTCACAATCCAAGGTGTCTTTATGACAGCAGAGCCTGCTGCATCTGGTGTGGATTCCCACATGGGAAGTGGATGAGAATTACTTCATTGAACAGCTGCACAGAGATTCTGAGGAGCTTGCTAAAGCCCAAGTGGGAATTGGAGTGTGCGGGTAAGTGTCCGGTACTCCATGGACTTAGCATGAACAGGTTCCCCTTTGAGTATCAAGAGGATTTCTTGATTAAGAATTCCCTGCAGAGAAGATGGTTGCAGTAAAGAGAACAGCCTCACATGTGGCTGAGAAGCGACTCTTAATATGCACAGGGTAAAAAGAAGACACCCAGCTGTTGACTTTTTCCTGAGCAAAATGAGCAAGGTACTGCACATGGATATTTTAGGTAAGAAGCAAGTGTGCTATTCTGGTACCATGTTGAGAGGAAAAATTTCAAAAGAGCAATGATCTTGAACACAAGATGCTGTTAAATTTTGCTCTCTTCTTCTCCTCCTTTGCTGGTGCTTCAGGTGCTACGGGCTGCTGCAGCTGTTAAGGAACTTTGATAAGGGTTTTGTTCCTGTTTGTTCATCTTGTACTAGTTTTTGTTCTGTCATGTATGCTGTTTCTGTGGCACTTCCTATAAAAACAGACTATCTTAGCACTAGGCCTCTGCCATGGGCTAGTTTTGGCTAAAAGTAGTCCAGCTCAGGTTTGAAATGGTTGGGTGACAGCTTCTTTTTTAATCAGTGTTAAATTTCTCAAGAGGAGAAACCCTAAGGTAGAATTATGTGCCCTTCCTTGACTGTTGCCTCCTACCAGCTTGAGGTGCTGCAAGTGCCTTAGAGAGGCTTTGAGTTTCCTGAGATGTGCATCTGTCTTAGGTGCTCAATTTGCTTGTGCCTGCCTCAATCCAGGGTGCTCTTTCTGCATCTTTAGCAGAGCAGCTCTTGGTCCAAGATGGTGCCTGAGTCACATTGCAGTCCTGATGTTTCTGGCCAGACTTCCCTCCCCATAGTTTTCCTTCAAAATCGAAAAGTGGACACCCTTGAGCGCACTGTGTGATGAAGTTCAGAGAAAGCTGGTTTTAGCTCTGCATTGCTGGTGGTAAATGTTTACAGTATTAGCTGGGCCTTCAGTGTCTCCTGTTGCTGCTTTGTTTCAAAAGGCTAAAATACGTCTTCAGGCTGGTTGATGCACTGAGATCACCGGATCGAACGCAGCTTACTGGCACAGGAGGATTGTGCCCATCAAGCTACAATTTCATTGCAGACTCATAGTAAATGTTAAATACTGAACTTGGGTTTGCTCTTTCTGTGAGCTGGTGCTCAGTGGTGATGACAGAAGGGCGCTTTGGGCTGCTCTTTCTCCTCTTGCTCAGTTCTGACCAAAGTCACATGGGCAGCATTTGCAAGTTTGGTCCTCCCAGCTATGTCAGTTGTTTTTTTTTTGTTTTCTGGAAGCTTGTGTATATTAGAGCCATATCTCACTTTAAATGAAAACTTCTCCTTTTAGTCTCTGTCAGCTCAAGTGATTCTGCTGTCACCCAGCACCCAATGATGTTTGACGGCAGACAATTCCTTTGTGAAAAAAAATAATCATTGAAAAACTAACTCAGAAAATTCTTTGGGCAGAATTTAAGCTCAGCGACAGCTATCACAACCTTAGTCCTGTGTCCTCATTTCTCGAAGTATACTGAGTCCCAGTAAGATGTCATTAGCATCGAGAAGGGGACACATTTTGTCCAGCTTTCCTTTTGAAGATATGTTCTATGTCTACGCTTGCTGTGATGTGGTCAGAGGAGAGGCTGTGTTAGTGCAGTGCCCAGCCTGACTGAAGTTTGGCATCAAGTGCAAGTGAACAAGCTTCTGTAACTTTAACTGCAGCTTTGTGCAAATTTTGGCTGGCTTATGTCTGACTCTGCAGAGCTGTGTAGACACTTGGAGTGATGTTCCTGGCATGTCCAAGGAAGCTGTGTTGGTTGAAGGTCATGAAAACAAATAGGTGTGCAGAGAAATCTCTCAATTCATGTAAATGGGTAATGATCTAAAGCAGAGCTGTGCCATCAGTGCCAACCTTGTCTGTGTTTTACTGGACTACCTTAGGCGGAATTAGAGTTTGAACTATCTGTAGCTCAAGACAGGAGCTTGTCTTACTGTAGCCCTTGGAGGAAAGTGTGTTGCTGAAATAAATATCCCATTAAAATCTGCCTATCTTCAGCAGTATCTGTTGTTGGCCATTCCATCTCTTGTTGGAAGATGCTACTTCCATTAGAGGATGGTGCAGCTTCCATGCAGGATCAGGCATTTGGAGATGGGAGATGCCTCCTCTGCATAGCTGGGACTTCCATCTACTGATAAAGCCAGAGCTCCTTGCACTAATACAAAGAACAGTGATTGTCCTATATAAGCTTGCCAAGCTGCTTTGCAGTGTGTCTTTCAGCTCTTTTTATGTGCTGTTTCTGTGGTGCTTCCTCTCGTCAGAAGACGGAGCAGTGGCTGAAGTATTCCAGTAATCAGTTATTTTACAACTAATTAAAAAATTTTTCAGTGGTACTCTTCTTTCTTAGATGATTAAGGGTCTCTTGGTTAAAAGTACCAGCTCCTTTATTCTCCTGGGAGGTTTTAACACATTTTGATACTCCCAAAATGCAGGTGATATGTAGTGAAATAGTCTTTCTATTTCAGACATAAGAACTTTCTACTCCAGAAAGCAGCAGAAAGAGCAGATAAACAGCTTTTATTTCTTTTTCCTTACCTGAGGAATAACTTGCAAGAAGTCTAGGTTGGAATGCTCCAAACCTGACGTAGACTTAGTCCTAAAGGAGTAGGTGGCTCCATTGTTCCTGAGAAAATATATTTTGCTCTGGGTAACTTTAAAGTTGAGAAATACTTGTAATTTTGTTGCATCTTCACCTTTTGAATGGTGAAAAAGCTGTATTGGATGCTGCGATGCAACCTACACTACTGTTTTTTGGGAAGGACTTCCTACCATCTGAGTAACTTTTTCAAGAGGAAAAAAATTCCTTATTTGAGAGGTACAGGGTTCTTCCATACTCCTTTTCAGTATGCCATGTTCTTTACAGTGCTGTTGGTACTGTGGGAGCCTGTTGTAAACTTGCCAAATGATTTAGCTACAAGTATGTGGCTGTGTCCACTGGAGAAGTAGGTGGCTTTTGAACAGGCCACAGTTGGAGGAAACCTTGTGCACAGAGGTATTTCCTTAGGGTATTGGGCATCACTACTGGTCTGAGACAGAAAGGGATTCCCCTGGAGAAAGCAGTAGATTGAGTAGAGAGGATACTGAAAGAGACGAGCTTTAGATTTCCACTTCAGAAAGCATATTGGGGTTGGGATTCCTTTCCTAGACCTAGTAAGTCTTCATTTGCCTCCTGCTTGACACAGGAAGGTGCTTCTTCCTCCCTCTGCTTCTTAAGACTTTCTCTTCTTGCCCTGTGCTACCCTGCAGTCTCCTGCCTCAGTGTCTGGTGGTGGTCCTCTCCTAGAGGTGGCTGTAGCCTTTTGGACATGGATTTTGTCAGAGATGAGCTGCCTGATCACAGTGGGCACTGCTGTTTTTAAATGGGGAGAGAGTCAGAGGTAGGTAGGGCACGCTTCTGCCACTGCTTGCGTGCGTATACCATTCTTCTCAAGCCATGTCTGGCTCTTAGAGATAAACATGTAGCTGCTTCTTTTGCAGTCACCTTGGGGGAGGGAGGTATTTGATTAGGCTCTTCTGGATCAACTCTTCCATCCGTAAGTATGTAGGCTGCAGTCTACAACAGCCAGACACGTGACATAAGGGCATCTTCTGTCACCAAGGAAAATATCAGTGGCATCCATCTGTTAGTCTGTAGTACTTGAGTTACAGAGAGGTTGTTTTTGTTCAGGATCTTTTGTGCTTTGCGTTAATTGACCCTGTTTATCTCTGATAGTGTTTTAACTGGTAGAAGCTCACAAAACATGCCTGTCCTTGCAGATTTTGTGAGCTTGACTGGTTCATGGGTCTAGATAGGATGCTTCCAAAGATACAGTTGGGTTTTGTGCTGCTGAAGTAACTGGTTTGTTTTACTGTGATTTTGAGGCTAAGAGGATGGAGGGCATGTGCTTTGTCTTGAGTGCACCCTCTATTCAGTAATTTTTTCTCTCCAGGTTGTTTCAGCTAGGTCAGAACATCAAGGACCTGACTCCTGGTAGGGCTTAATGATACAGTTGGTTTGTGTGTGGACATGGTTAGAGTTGTATACAGGTTGAGGACCTGCACTTTCACAGAATAGGAGCAGGTGAGGAAGGGGAGGGCATTCACCTATAGAGGTGTCCTGGATTGCCCCTGCCATGGCAGGGGCATGTGGAGCTAGATGATCTTTAAGGTCCCTCCAAACCCAAACCGTTCTGTGATAATGGTGAACTATAATGCTTTTTGTTCCTGCCAGTTTTTCTCTCAAATGCCCTGACATCATGTATTGCCTTTGTGCAGTTTGTTTTCATGGACAATACTTGCGTTAGTGAAACTGCTTGAAGTGCCTGAGGTACAAAGAAAGATTGCAATGCGGGTTGGCTAGCTTGGGCTGATAACTGCTGGCAGATCACTAGTGTGGTTTGCAAGAACAGACTTTTTAAAGAACACCTGACTTGGCTGAGTTAAGTGAATGTCTTTCTTTTGCCACCCTAGTCTGTCAAAATTTACAGATATGAAAGGGCCACATACTCTTTATTTGGAAGTTCTCAGGTTGTCTTTCTGGTGCTGCAGGGTGTTAACTTGTGGTATTGACATGAGTCCTGTTCTCAGACAGCTGCTCCAAGGAGACAGGATGTCTGGTAAGTAAAACAGACATATCTCCAGTCTGTGCACTGTCAGTAGCACAAATGATCCACAGCAATGATTTCCAAACCATGGGTTTGTGACCTGACAGTGTGACTGCTGGCTTCAGAAACTGATGGACGCTGTCACATCTATTCACTTAGCCCAGCCATGGGGTGTTAAATGCTGGTCTTGTTCTTCACTTGTTTGCAGTGCTGGTGTTCCTGTGCTAAACGCAAGCGTTTAAAGAACAAAATGGCTGGTTACTTTGTAGATTAAACCTGAGGAAACTTAACAAAGCAACTTGTTTTGGTTTTGTGGCCCTGATACCTGTTGAGCTGAATTCACAAATTGGCTTTTTGTGTGGGTGCTGGATACGTTTGTGACACGTGATACAGTTTTGCCTTTTGCATGATCTCTTGAGGAAGCCTGCAGCTTAGATGCTATGTGGGTGACACACAGGGTTGGGACTTGAAAATTAATGTATGTGTTTGTTTTTTCAGGGAGAAATAAAACCAGTTCTGCAGTTGGTGGGATCCAGGTTCTTGCAGAAAGGAGCAGCCGGGAAGGGTCTGCCCAGAGGATGCCTCGGCAACCGAGTGCAAGCCGGCTGCAGAAAGCAGGAGCTTCTGGAAAGAACAGTGGAGGAGGCAACAGTACCTAAATAAGGCCTTGGAACTGATGTATTTTGATGCTTGACAATGTATATAAACTCTGCTTGTTAAAACTGCTTTTGTTGTGTATGTTAACCTGACAAATGCGATTTGTAATACACGAAACAGAGCTATTGTTTTTTATTTCCAGAAATTCCTGTGGCAATGCAGACTACTAGGGGTCACCTGAGGGACACCTAGGACAAAGAGACATGAAGGCTGGAAAAGCCTGCAATAGTGCTTAGGTGACCTAGAGTGCTTAGGTCACTTACCTCACAAGCCAATGTCTCTGGCTCCTCCTTCCCTAAAATCCATTTCGATTCATGCTGGTTTTAACAGTAGAAAGTCTGGTTGGCTGAAGTATGAGGTGAATAGTGCTGAGGTAGGTCAGACATTACTATCACTGAGCCCTTCAGTGATAGCAGCTTGCACTGGAAACCTGAGTGTCTGGTGAGGTATGTTCTTCTACTTTAATTGGTGGTTGCCCCATGCATGGTTACTTGGGTTTTAGCACCTTAATCTGAAATCCAGTTTGACCTGTCACGTAGCATTTAGTCCTTCCAGTGCTGCTGATGTGACTATTCAGAGTGTCGTAGAACCCTTTGCCTAATGAATCACGTTAAATGAGGAGATTATGCTGGATAAAGGAGAGAATAGCTTCATCACTTAGAGTAAGATCCATGCAACTGGCTAGGACAGGTAGGTGGATTTGTTAGAGCTTAAGTGTTGTTCATTCCGGAGCGTATCTGAGCAATGGGTATGCCTGCTGTAGCCTTGGTAGCTCAGGAGCTGTTGGCGAAATCAATTTCCCTAATTAGGAGAAAGTGCTTAATCCTACTGTATAGATTCCTCTTGAACGATACTTGCACAGAAGCTTTCCTCTCCTGCCCACCCCCCCCTCTGACTAGGCCTAAGGCTGGTTACCTAGGGAAGATGGTGTGTTCACAGCATGTGCTGGTCCAGAGAGACTACTCCAGTGTGATACCAAAAGCTAGAGAGCTTTGTGAGGAGTGGCTGCAGTTCATGTTAAGGAGGAGTGATGTGACAAATAGCCAAACATCACAGGTAAAAAAAATGGGAGTTTCGGGACTTTTCAGGGCATGGAGGAGGATGAGTACATAGCTAATGGCACCAAGTGATACCAAGTAATTCTGAGATAACCTGATGTTGGGGATGAGAATGAATATTGGGTTTTCCTGCAGCTAAACATTTAGAGCTTGGCCAGACTTGGCTGCTGTTTGCTTTTTGCTCAGCATAAGTAGGTGACATAGTGGAACCTTAGGCTGCACTGAACTGCTGTCCAACTCTAGTTAAACCGTCATATGGAAAAATACTAAAGAAATGTTAATATAGTGAAAACCCACTGAAACAAGCCCCCCCATGACTGTAAGACAATACCACATGACAGGAAGAAGGCCAACTGAAACCAGAATTCAAGGAACTATAGTTCCAGGTGGAAATCATGAAGAGAGAGACCATTCTGCCTGGAGACTGCAGAAGACCCACATATTTCAGGTGCAGGTGGAACAAAAGATGAAGTCTAAAGGGCATGCAGAAGAGACAAGAAACATCAGGAGATGATGTTCCTTAAACGGACTGATTTTATGAACAGTCACGTGCATGTCACGTGGACAGATTGTGAGGCCTTAAAAGGCACAGGTACAATATGGATGGAGTCCCTATCTGGAGACAACCAGCTTGAGCTGCAATAAACAGCATGTAGTGATACAACAGGGGGTAATGGCTTTAAACTGGAAGAGGGTGGATTTTGGCAAGACATTAAGAAGAAATTCATTGCTATGAGGGTGCTGAGACACTGGAACAATGTTGCTCAGGGAAGTTGTGTATGTCCCATCCCCAGAAGTATTCAAGGAGAGGTTGGATAGGACTTTGAGTAGCCTGGTCTAGTAGGCGATGTCGCTGCCCATGGCAGGGGGCTTTGGACCAGATTATCTTGAAGGTTCTTTCCAACCCAAACCATTCTAATATTCTATGACTGACTCAATAAAAAAATGGAATAAACATTGGCTTTTCCCATTGCCATCATAGTTGTTTAGATAACTACTGATTGGTGTCTGGTGGTCCTTGTGACTTCTGATTTTCTTAGGACATTTAAAGTGGTGTTGAGTTCTTTGCAAGTTATGTCAGAGTTAGCATGACATTCAGGAATTAGTATGTTAGGTTAGGATTTGCTTGGAGCTGTACATTGCTAAGGCTTTCTTCCCATCTTTTTCTCTCTTGAGTTTTCCTTCTTGAAGAAATGTGGTTCCTAATGAGCTAGATATGACTTCTCCTTAAAGTGTGCCACCAAGAATAAGAAACTGGTATGCTTGTGCTTAGAAGCTATGCAGAAAAAACACTGATGTGTACAGACTGCCTTTTTTACCAACACCAATCTAAAGGGCAATCAGTCAATCAGTCTCCCTCTGGCTACAGGGTCCTTAATTTCCTTTCACTGATGAATCAGTTGAAGAATAACTTAAAATGGATCTCTAGCTTTCAGATGTCTAGACTTTGGTGATAGGTCATCAATCTTGAAAAATTTGTTGAAAAACAAGCTGTGGAACAAGATCTGTTTTTCAGTTAAACTGTTTAATCTAGCACTTCACAGTCTTCATCCCTCCAGCCTGGATAGAGTTATTCCTTCACTTTGCAGGACTTTACACTTCCCCTTGTTGAACTTTGTGAGGTTCCAGTTGGTAGATTTCTCTAGTCTGTGGAGGATCCTCTGGATGGCAGCATGACTCTTTAGTGTATGAGCCACTCCTCCCAGTTCTGTGTTAGCAGCAGTTTTGCTGAGGCCCCAGCAAACAGGATTAAACAGGATTGGACCCAGCACTGACTCCTGAGGTACTTTGCTAGTTACTAGCCTCCAACTAGATTTTGTGCCATGGATCACCTTGCTCTGGGCCTGACCATTCCACCAGTTTTCAATCCACCTCACTGTCTGTTCATCTAGCCCACACTTCATCAGCTTCTCTATGAGGAACCTAGAGAAGCCATCAAAAACCATTCTGAAATCAAGGTAGACAGTATGTCTCTGTGTATTTACAGAAGTCCTTCTTGCTGTCTTTGACATCCCTGGCCAGATTCAATTACATCTCAGTTTTGACTTTCATAACTGTGTCTCTGCATGCCCATACAGAGCAAAAATATTTGAAAAATAACAGTTCTTAATTATGTCATGGACTTTCATCATGCAAACTGCCAGCCAGCCTCTTTAGGGAATATACCTGTGTGGCAGATCAAAAATCCCCACCCACCCACATGCATGCACACACACGCACTACACACTGGAGGAATGCTCAGATGAGGCAAGCAGAGACTGGGAACCCTTGGGGCTCAGGGAAAGGTGATGAAGCAACTGTTGCAAAATAAACCGAAGTCATCTCAATATGAAAGAAAATTGAAGGATACCTTTCTTTTTTTTGTTTTGTTTTGCTTGTTTGTTTGTTGGTTGTGGGTTTTTTGTTTTGTTTCCTTTTTTTTTGATGTGCAAATCCTGTAAGAACCCATTGTACTTAAATAATGAAGACCTAGAGCAGGGCAACATTCATTTGGGGGTTATGGTTGTTGTTAAAGTAACACAGCTTTTGTATTTATCAGAGTGGAAGCAAGCCTTGCCAGGCCCAGAAATTGGTTGATGACCCAGCAGCAACACAAGCGAGAGCTAGACGAGATGTATGTCCAGCTGCATGGCTGGAGATGCTGACCTGCCAGGGACACTTCTGCCTAACCCCAGTCCCTGAAGTGGACTGTTCCCTGAAAGAACTGCGGTATGAGGAGAGGCCTCGCTGGAGCCTGTTTATCCTGAATGACTGCAGGCCCCAGGGAGAACCTGTGGTGGAGCAGAGGAAATGCATGAGGAGGAAGGAGCAGCAAAGACCAATTGTTATGAACTGATGGCAACCCCCTACTGCTCAGAGTGGGAGGAGGCAGAAGATTTGGGAGTGAAGGAATTAAATTGAGCCCAAGAAAAAGGGGAAGCTGGGGGAAGGTGTTTTAGTTTTTTTTCTTTGTTTCTCACCATCCAATATATTTTAATTGGCAATAAATTAAATTAATTTTCCCCAAGTCCAGCCTACTTTGCCTGTGACGATAATAGGTCAGTGACGCTCTGACCCACAAGTTTTTAATCTTATTTTCTCCCCCTGTTCTGTCCTGCTGAAGAGGGGGAATGAGAGAGCAGCTGGGTGTGAGTGTGGAAGCCACCCAAAACCAACCCACCACACGTGGCTGAAGACATTTGCATACACACGAATGAGAGAATGAGACAATGCACACAAATGAGAAAGTCACGTAACTCATGGCAGACCAGAACCAGGATAAGATCTGCATGGTGTCCAGTCAAGGAATTCGGGCTCAAGTCTGAACCCTTTTTTCACCAACAGAGTATTAATGGAGTCACTGTGACATTTCCCAACCATGAAGCTCTAGTACAACAACTTCTTTCTTGTTCCACTTGTTTTACTTGTCTTTCTAGGTTTTTTTAGGATACAAACCCAGACCTTAGTGGAGTTTATGAAGAATTAAGTACTTCAGTCTTGGATTCACATCACCTAATTTTTCACCAGTGTCTAACACTAAGCTACCACATCGTCTGCAGTCACCTACCAGAAGATAAGAATCTTTCATTTCCAGAATAAAGTGGAAAAAAGTCTATAAGGTAAGCTGTTATTGTACTGTTGCTTGCCATATTTAGGGCTATGTAATACCTTTGTATCATTGCTCTGGTTTAAATATTAAAGGTGAACCCCAAACAAACCAGAGGACAGAATTGCTCTCTATTACCCCCCCTCCACCCTCCCAAGGGAAGATAGAAAGGGGAATAAGAATGAGAGACTCAAACTTTGGAAATTGAAACTAGAAACAAGTTTATTATAACACAAGGAAAAACGGTAAAACGGGGTGGGGAGTGGGGGGGAGGAATGGGTAAATATTTATATACAAATATACAAAACCGATCTCGATGATGGCAAGGATATGGGAAACACAGGGCCACTCCAGGAGAGGTCCACGGCTCCTCACAGCACCCGATGTAGTTGGATTCTGGAGCGAGCACGTGGGAAGCCGAAGGAAACCAGCAGCACACCCAGCAGGGGGAAAGGAGTAGGAGGAAGAAGAGATCGGCTTCCAGCACTCCTGGCTTTTATAGATTGTGAGAGGAAGTGGGCGGGAATACTGACCCTTCCAGTCTGTCAGGGTGCTAAGGACCCTCTCTCTCCAATAGGTGTCCAACACAGTGCCGGGGTCTCCCAAACCATAACAGTCATGTTGCAAAGCTCTATATTCACCACTGTTACTGAAGTGTTTTTAGTGATCTCATGAAAGTCTCTTCATCTAGTGGGAAACCAACATTTGTCAATTTCCATTTATTTCCCCTGATGTTAGTAAAATAGGTAAGAAAAAGAGTATGAGAATATAATATTATTACAATTAATGATTCTACCAATTACCTGTACAACTCCAAAAATGTGGAAGGAAACTCTGCTTATATCACACTAAAACATATTGTATATTTCTATAGGCCACATATTAAAAAAAAGATAATTTAGCATATGATTTAATCATACCAAAAAGTTGCTGTCTGGAAACCCAATCCTACAGGAGCACATGACAATAGAAATGCTGCCACCTATTAGCTGTAGAAGCCTCTGGAATCAGAGCGGAGATGCAAAGAGATTGCTTTTTTTTCTCTCTATTAATAATTTCTATTCCTCTCTGCCTTTGGAATTGTCCCTATTGAAGAGAGAGAGAAGATTCTACCAGTTTTAGTAACATGAGGTAATATTTCAGCTTCTATTCCTCATTCTTAGTTGGCTCCTCAGGCAAAACTAAAATGTGTGTTTCCATGGTTTATTTTTCTAATTGGACCCTGGAGCTGCTATTAAGATCTACAAGAGGAGTCTCTTCCACCTCTCTTTAGGCACTGGCAATGCAGGTTTTTACATCTGAATTGCTTATTCACCTGAGAGAAAGAGGAACCTCCTTGGCATCAGCAATTCATATTATTCTAGGTGTCTGTGGTGGAGAAATATTAATTATACTGGGAGTATACGTGCTTATTTCTATGGTCTGTAGAAAACTTTGGCAACTGAAGCTGCCTATTTTGCTGATAAATATGTTGACCAAGTGAATCTTAGTGTCTGTCTCTCTACCTTTTCCTAGCCTTCTCATCTCATCATTTTCTCTTTTGTCATTGCTAAGGAAAATGAAAAGGCATTTTCAGAAATCCTGAAAACCCAAGGACTCCAAAATCTTCAGCTGTTTTATGGTTATTAGTGATACAGTTTGACTGCTGTGCCAGTAGAAAGAGTCTTCCTTCATCTGTGGATGGCAGAGAAAATCCTACTGGGCATACAGATATCTCTATGGTAGTCTAAGCAGTTTATGCCTCATTTTTAGCTGGGAATTTTTGTTACATATTTATACATTCTCATCTGATGTGTGTGAATCCTGAAGAGAAAATGTTAATCCTTAGTTCTCACTAGAATGTGGATTTGATATGATTTGATGAAACAAGTGCATGAACACTGTCATTAATTTAACCTTGTTTAGGTTTGGATTGTACTTTTGCAGGGTTAACAATAAAAATTATGTAGGGAGATGACTTGTGCTTGAGGCAAACCAGGAGGTGGAAAGCCACAGGATCTCATCACCTAGCTTAGAGCACCAGGAACTAACTGAATTACAGTTGATTCCAGCTATCAAAAAATTTGGTCATTTGTAGACTCACTACATTGTTAATTATACTGTAAATCCTGTCACCCTTGGACATCTGTCTTAGAAGGAAAGAAACTGTGCTTTGGAGGTATCAATTTATTTCTATATAAAGTAAACACAGTATGGGTATTGGAAATTTTTGTGTCTGTCTTTGGTTCACCTAATTTAGAGAAATTCAATCCCAGCCTGTGACTGCAGAAGATGATCTTGTACAGGTTCCCCAGTTGAGATTTTTTTTTTTTTTTTTATGCTGGAGTCTTACCAAATACAAGTTTCTCCTCATTTTTTAAACCCCATTTTGCTTGGATCTGTAGTTATTTTGGAGACCGCAAGTCTGTCCCAAGCAACTAATGCTTTTTTTGTGATTTTTTTTTTTTTTTTTTTTTTTTTTTTTAATGGGACATATTGAGGAAATTAAGCCAGGAAACCAAACAGTTGACTCGTTTCTTACTTTTGGGGTTTACCTTCCAAGGCAAGATGCAGCTTCTTTTCATGCTGATTTCCATAATATTCCTGGCCATCTTGATAGGGAACTCTTTAATTGCCATTGATCCTCTCCTGCACACTCCCATGTACTACTTCCTAAAGAATCTTGCCTTGACGGAGATCTGCTACAGCCTGAGCATTGTACCCAAGATGCTCGCAATCCTGCTGGTGGAGAGAAAAATTATTTCCTTCACAGCTTGTGCCTTGCAGCTCAGCTAAGTCATGCTTTTTGTCACCTGTGAGTGTTTCCTCTTAGGAGCAATGGCTTATGACTGGCAAGTGGCCATATACCACCCACTGCACTATGCCACCATGATGGGCAGGTGTTGGGATTTATGGAAAATTAGCATGGGATTTGTGGAAAATTAATATGGAATTTGTGGAAAATTAATATGGGATTTGTGGAAAATTAATATGCCTGAATTAAAACAGCAGTGTTGCAGGTGCTGCTGACCAAATTGTCAGGCACCCTGAAGCAAACCGTGGGATCAATAAACAAGCTGGTGTCTCACAGCCTGGTACCCCACGGGACCAGCAAACAGCAGGTGTCCTATCTCACGGTTGTTATCTCATGAAGTAGTGAGAAAAGAATGTTGTAGCAAGAACTGAGAGGCACCGGCTGGGAAGCAAAATCCTTGAGTCATCATGACACGGAAAGCAAGTGACAAGACACGTAGCCAATCATATATGAATTGTGTATGTATGTAACCAATGGGGGTTGTACTGGGGTGGACCATCTGGAGTCAGAGGGGTATAAATTGCCACCATTTTTAACAATAAAGGTCTTCGGTTATAACTCTTATAACTCTTATAGAGTTGTGTGAAGTCCATACGCCGCCTCTGACAGGCAGGGATTGCAGCTTTAGGATGGCTCTTGGCTGTCTGGTGTTCCTATGGCTCTGGGCTTCAACAAATTGTTATTTACACTGCCCTTCTGTGGGAGAAATACATTTGATCATTTATTTTGTGATGTTTGTCATGTGCAGAAGCTGGTGTGTGCAGACATATCTTTGTTCGAACTTCTGACTTTTATTGCTATTGTCATAATAGTGATTATTCCTTTTTTTTTTTTAATAGCCACATCTTACCTTTGCATTGTCCATGGTGTTCTTCAGATGCTCTTGTCTGTGGGCCAGAGGTAAGCCTTTTCTACCTATGCCATGCACCTTGTGGTAGTCACTCTTTTCGATAGCACAACTGGCATCATTCACCTGCAACCCAAATCCAGCCTCTCATCCAACACAAAAAAATGGTTTCCCTGTCTTAGACAGTTGTCACCCCCATGCTCAAGCTCATCATCTACAGCTTGAGGAATCAGGAAGTCAAGGAAAGCCTGAGGATATGCATTGACAAGTGTTTACATAAGAAGAAGATGGTCATGTTTGCTCTGCTGAGGTTCCTTTTTAGCTGCACAGAACATAAGTGTTTCCCTGGTAAAAGAAAAAATAAATTTGTGAATGAAGTGAAATGTCATTCAGAAAGATCTGTGCTATTTTTGCACTCCTTTCCTGTTAAATCCATAAAATATAGGGCATTTTTCACTTGCCATACTAGAATAAATTTTAACAATTGTAACTCTGTCCTGGCAAAAAAATAAGTAAACCTGACTCACTGTAGGGATGTTATAAAAGGGTATTATACATACATTACCCCACCTCTCCCTTCTGCCCGGGCCCGAATCACTTTGTTCCCCATTTCTCTCCCTCCTTCCCCCCAGCGGCACAGGGGAATGGGGATGGGGTTTAGAGTCAGTTCACAGCCTGGTGGTTCCTGCTGCTCCTTCCCCCTCATGGAGAAGGATTCCTTACAGTCCTCCCCTGCTTCCCCACGAGGTCCCTAACATGGGAGAGAGTCCTTCATGAACTTCTCCAGCATGAATCCCTCCCACAAGGTGCAGTGCCTCAGCAGCAAGCTGCTCCAGCGCAGGCTTTCCACAGAGTCATGGGCTGCTTTGGAAACAGTCACGTCCCCCGGTGCCAGGGTCTTCCACAGCTGGAAGGGGAAGATGCCCCTGGGATGGAGCATCCACAGCTTCCTTGGGCAACCTGTTCCAGTGCCTCACCACCTTCAGAGTAAAGAATTTCCTTCTAATATCTAATCTAAATCTCCCCTCTTCAAGTTTTAGTCCATTCCCCCTTGTCCTCTCACTACAAACCCTTGTCAAAACTCCCTTCCCATCTTTCCTGTAGCCCCTTCAGGTACTGGAAGGCCACTATGAGATCTCCCAGGAGCCTTCTCTTCTCCAGGCTGAACTGCCCCAACTCTCTCAGCCTGTCTTCATAGCAGAGGTTCTCCAACCCTCTGATCATCTTTGTGGCCTCCTCTGGACTTGCTCTTGGAGCTCCATATCCTTCTTGCAACATGATGGAAGGCTTCATTTGCAGTCCTCAGGAGAAGGTCAAAGCTGACTTTGATGTGTCAGGTAACATGGGACCTAAGCATCATGCAGAAGGTATGGAATAAGGGATGGAGATTGTTCTGAGTCTGTCTGGGATGGAGTCAAATGTCTTTATAGCAGCCTGTATGGTGTGTGCTTTGCTTTGTCTTTCCAGCTCAAACACTGTTGATAAAACACCAGTATTTTGGCTATTACTGAACAGTGTTTGTACAGAGTCAAGTTTTTCTGTCCAGTCCCAACCGCACTCCCCCACCCTGCCCCCCCAAGAAAGACGAGTAGGCTCTGGGTAGGGACGAGGCTGCAAGGAGAGACATATGGAGTATGGTATATTCACCATATGGTCTTTTGCTCAGCAATAAAAGCTCTAGGAATGGAGGAGGAGGAGGCATGTTCATGGTTAATGTGTTTGTCTGTACAAGCAACAATTGGGCAAGCTGAGCTCCTGCTTCCTAGGCTGGACATCTGCCTGACAAGGAGATGCAGTGAATTAATTCCTTTTGTGCTTGGGTGTGCAGCTTCTGCTCTCATTATTAAACTGTCATCATCTCGGTCCATGAGCCTTTTCACTTCCCTTTGATTTTCTCCCCACAGGAGAAGGAATTGAGCAAGAGGTAAGATGCTTAGACAGTCACAGAAGATTTAAGAAGAAACTGAGTCACTTGGCATTTTTTAATTCACCCACTCCCTTATACAAACAATTTTCCACATTTACTTCTGTGTTAAGTAAATAGCTTGTGCTTGAATAAACATGTATTCAGCTAAAACATGTTCTGCCGGAGCTGCTGTTTGTGGTGGGCTTGTGCAAAATACATGAAATTCAACAAGGCCAAGTGCAAGGTCCTGCACCTTGGTGGGAAAAATCCCAAGCAGAAATACATGTTAGATGGAGAATGGATCAATAACAGCCTGTGTTGGTTTAGTGGGTTTTTTGGTACTGGGTGAGGGGGCCCATGGGTGGCTCCTGTAAGAAGCTGAAGAGCTCCCCCAGCTCCAAAACCAGAGAGCCAAGGAGCCATTAGAGAGACAATAGATGCACCTCTGCGATTAACATACCAAAGAACTCATATATAAAACCCGAGCAGAGTGAGCAGTTAGGAAGAGCTGGAGAGGCAGAGTGGTACCCGTGGTTGGTGAGGAGGAAGGGGAAGAAGGTGCCCGAGCAGAAGTTTCCCTGCAACCTATGGCAAGATGGCAGGCTGTCCCCCTGCATCCATGGAGGAACGTGGTGGAACATTTCCTGAAGGCTCCAGGAGGGGTGAATGCGGATTTGCTGCCAGTGGATTTAGATTATGCAGCTGTGGAAGACCTTGTGCCAGGAGAGGTGACTGCTCCTGAAGTAGCCTGTGACTCTGTGGGAAGCCCATGCTGGAGCAGCTTGCTCCTGACCTCATGGGAAGGACTCACGAAGGAGAGGTTCATGGAGGACTCTATCCCATGGGAGGGACCCCATTGGGAAGCAGGGGAGGACTGTAAGGAATCCTTCTTCCTGAGGAGGAAGGTGTAGCAGGAAACAACAAACAGTGGACTCAGTTGAAACCCCATCCCCTGTCCCCCCTGTGCTGCTGCAGGAAAGAAGTTACAGAAATGAGGAACAAAATAATTTGGGCCTGGGAAGAAGGGAGGGGTGAGGGGATAATGTATGTAAGCTCTGCTCTTTGTGTGTCTGTGTCCTGTGTATTTGATTAGTGATAAATTAAATTATTATTTTCCGCAAGTTGAATCTGTTTTGCCCATGACCCCAGTCAGTGAAGAAATCTCCTTGCCCTTTGTCTTGACCTGTGAGCTTCTAGC